>JALAZF010000474.1:0-2400000 GCA_022829125.1 Lathyrus tuberosus
AACTACGACTGCCCTGATTCTTTATTCTCGTCCGAGTAAAGATACGTAGGCACAAGATTGCGTAGATCTTGGCGGGTTACCTTCTCCATTTTTCACTGTTTTCCTTTCCTTTTCGTGGGCTCTCCTCATTGATTTCTTTACTTCAACCTTTTGTTGATGTCTCCAAATAAATCTCATCATATCCCCAGCAAACTTGACCTTTTGTCAATGGCCTTACTATCATCCTTTTGGTGGTAGTCAAACACAATCAACTCAATTCAACCTGCATCCTTTTGGTGTTGGTAACCCTCAAATAAAAACTTTTCTTTCATCCTTTTGGTGATAGCCGAAACCTTTTCATTTCAATTTAACCTTCATCCTTTTGATGTTGGTCCTCACGAATAAGAAGTTCCTATTATCCTTTTGGTGGTAGTAGCTTGTTTTGATCCGTCATCCTTTTGGTGTCGCCGATCCATAAACCCTTGGTCTGTGTGTCATCCTTTTGGTGAGTGGCAGCCTTTGTGTGTGTTCCCTATTATCCTTTTGGTAATAGCAGGTTGTGCTGTGTGCCATACTATCCTTTTGGTAGTAGCAGGTTGTGTGTGTGTACCCTATTATTCTTTTGGTAATAGCAGGTTGTGTTGTGTGCCCTATTATCCTTTTGGTAATAGCAGGCTATGTGTGTGTGTGCCCTATTATTCTTTTGGTAATAGCAGGCCGTGTTGTGTGCCCTACTATCCTTTTGGTAATAGCAGGCTTTGACTTCATTTTCATCCTTTTGGTGGAAGGGTCTGTGTGTGTGTGTGTACCCTATTATCTCGTCGGTAATAGCAGGCGTTGATCTCATTTTCATCCTTTTGGTGGAAGGGTCTGTGTGTGTGTGCCCTATTATCTCGTCGATAATAGCAGGCGTTGACCCTATTATCATGTTGGTAAGTAGCATACTGCGTGTGTGTGTGCCCTATTATCCTTTTGGTAATAGCAGGTTGTGCGTGTGTGCCCTATTATCTCGTCGGTAATATCAGGCTTTGACCTCATTTCCATCCTTTTGGTGGAAGGGTCTGTGTGTGTGCCCTATTATCTCGTCGGCAATAGTAGGCTATGCGTGTGTGCCCTATTATCTCGTCGGTAATAGCAGGCGTTGACTTCATTTTCATCCTTTTGGGTGGAAGGGTCTGTGTGTGTATGCCCTATTATCTCGTCGGTAATAGCAGGTTTTGACCTCATTTCCATCCTTTTGGTGGAAGGGTCTGTGTGTGTGTGCCCTATTATCTCGTCGGTAATAGCAGGTTGTGCGTGTGTGCCATATTATCTCGTCGGTAATAGCAGGTTTTGACCTCATTTCCATCCTTTTGGTGGAAGGGTCTGTGTGTGTGTGTGTGTGTGTGTGTATTCACTATCATCCTCTTGGTGATAGGTCTGTCACCCTTTTGGTGTCAGATTTCTTGTATTTCAACTTCCCAAGCATTTTATTTCTTTTCGGACAAATTTGTGGTCTTTTTGTATCTAATTAACTTATACCTCGATAAGATTGAACGTCGCAGCAATTCATCTTACTCGGTTCAAGCCAATTAGATAGGGGCATCTGTCATACCCCAAATTTGTCCTACCTGTGTATAATTTTCATCTGTATAATCCACCCACTAACTATCATCCAAAAAAAAATATTGTCTTCAACTTCATCCCTCTTTTATTTTTATCCATTTTCAGTTTAAGTCATATCTATATTTTAACCTTTTTTATCCTTTATCCATTTCCAATTTTAAAATCCATTTTTATTAATTTTCATAATATCCATTTGTTAACCAATTCCAATATCCATTTCATTGGTCTCAGATATTCTGATCGTTTGCATATCCTTTTCAATGGTCTCTGTTTTCGCATTTTAGTAAACATATCAATAATCATGTATTTTTTTGTTAGAATTTAATTTGTTTTATTTCTTTTTTTTCACTAACTATTTTCAATTATCTTTTTTATTATTTTTAGTTTTATTATTATTATTTCTTTTTTATTATTATTATTAATTTTATTATTATTAGTTTTATTATCCTTATTAGTTTTATTATTATTAGTTTTATTATTATTAAGCTTTATTATTATTATTATTATTACTTTTATTTTGTTTATCTTCGTGGTAAGTAGGGACCACTCAATCATTCTAACACTTCACATGGATTGCCAACTTGGATTTATCAATGACCAAAAATCATTCTCACACTTCACTCATCAATGGCCAAGAATCATTCTCATAAAGTCACATGGATTGCCACATCAGCGCTCCCACTTTATTCACACTATAAATAAGATCTCTCTTTCTCTTATTTGACACACCAGATTCACCCCACACAAAGGCTGAATACTCTCTTAATTTTCTCCCTCAATTATTCTTGAAAATTTTCTGGAGAGAAGACTCGTCTTCATTTTTCCATAACTCGTGCCATTGAAGAGGCAGTGGACCGTCTCCACTAGGTAACATTCACCTCTTTTATTTCTCCGTTTTCAAAGTACCATGATCATTTATCTATGCTATTATCAAGTCCATTAGCATGTTAATATTTTTCTGGAAAAAATATTGTAATATCCTATAATTTTTGTTTGGTTTTATTATGAATGATGTTTAAAAGATAAGATAAAAATTTAAAAAGACAAAAAACATGCTTCATCACCCCCCCCCCCCCCCCCCCCCCTCCCTTTATTATTTCATACTATTTTTATTTTATTTTCCATTTATTTCTTAATTTTGTTTCTCTAGTTTTTATTTTAGGAGCACTTTGAATTTTTAGTTTCAATTTATCATGTTATTTCTTGAATTCATAACTTTTTCTTTCGAATTTTGTTTTGATTTTTATTTTTCGCTTACGATCTTTATTTCGATTTTTAGGGTCAATGATATTACAAAATCATGACTTAGTTGATTTATGCAAAATGACTAAAAAGTCTTGATATGTATGAGGCTCATTTTTCTATTTTTATTGGTCAATGAAAACCAAATATCAAGGATTTATCGATTTTCGATTTTAAATCTTGATAAAGGTGAGACCTTTATTCTTTTCCTTGACATTTTCGATTTTATTCCTATTATTTTTATTTCATTATTATTCATTTTTGGTTAATAAAAATCAAATACTAAAGTTTATCGATTTTTCGATTTAAAACCTTAGTAAAGATGAGACCTTTCTTAGTTTTCCGATTTTTATTTCGATTTATATTCTTTTATTTTCACTTTTGGTCAATGAAAGTCAAAAATCGTTGATTATCGATTTCTCGATTAAATTCCGATTAAGACGAGACCAATTTTATTCTATGTCAATATTATATCTTGTCAATATTATCTTCATTTTTATTTGTTCATATTCTTATCATATCGTCCATACCATATTCATATTTATCTAACCACTTTCTTTGTTCACTTTTAATAAAAAAACACTAACAATTATCGAAACCTAAAAAACTAATTGATGGACTGTTGGTTACGATTATTTGCTTGGCGACTCTTGCTCAAGGTTTAGTTTAGGACACTTCGCACACACACGGCTTTCTCTTGGGCTACCTTACAATGAGACCCTTTATTTCATGTCATCCCTTGTAATTTATATGTACCCCTCTCCCATTCCGATGTATGCATTTAGTTTTGATTGTGGTTTATTTACTAGGAGCACCCCTAGGGACTAGCATAGGCAACCCATTTTCACACTAATTCTCGATTTGTCGTCGAGCCATTTTCAAACAAGCCTTTTTTCAACCAAACCCTCGATTCGTCGTCGAGCCCATTTTCAAATCAACCTCTAACCAAATCCTTTTTTCAAACCAAACTCTTTTCATACAATTAACCCTTGATCCAACGTCAAGCGAATTTTCATAATCAAACTTCAAAAACAACTAACAACTATCGCAACTCTTTTAAGGTGAAAAATGGGGGTTCAAGTCTTTGATCTTCCTTCGATTGTTTGGGTGTGAGTTCTCTTACTCGTGTGTAAGCAATTGACACCTCTTCTTTTAACAAATCAAATCCTTTTCAAAATAACCAAGCGCATACAATAAACCCTTGATCCCACATCAAGTAGATTTTCATAATCAAACCTCAAAACGACTAACAACTATCCAAACTCTTTCAAGGTGAAAAATGGGGGTTCAAGTCTTTGATCTTCCTTCGATTGTTTGGGTGCGAGTTCTCTTACTCGTGTGTGAGCAATTGACGCCTCTAAAACACATCCAACTCGACAATCATCCGTCCAACCATCCAAAACACTTTTCAAACCGTCAAACCTTTTCAAACTGAACCACCATAGATGAAAAAAGAGAGAGAGCCAAATCTTTGACTCACTCTCCCGATTACTTGGGCCTGAGGAATCTTTCTTAAGTTCAAGTAATCGTCATCTAAACCAACCCAACCCTCCCTTGTTTCGTGGGCGTACCACGAACTACGACTGATCTGATTCTTTTTTCTCGTCCGAATAAAGATACGTAGGCACAAGATTGCGATGATCTTGGCGAGCATACTTTTTCTTTTTCCACCTTTTCCCGTAGTCGAACTACGATTGCTCTGATTCCTCATTCTCGTCTGAATGAGCATACGTAGGCCCGAGGTCGCGATGATCTTGCCGAGCACCCTATCCTAAAACCACCCTTTTCCCCTTAGCATCTTTTCCCTTTTATCTTACCTTTCCGCATTTATTTTTGAGAAGAAAATAGACAAACTTAGCTAACGAGTATCGCGATTCGAATCAAGAGGTTCCCGTTGAGTACAACGGACGTGAGGGGGTGCGCGTACCTTCCCCTCACGTAACCGACTCCCGAACCCAGAATGTGGTTGCGACGACCATGTTCTTACCCCTCCTTAAAGGTTTTCTCGATATTTTTCTTTCCCTCTTTTGGGATAAATAAAGTTCGGTGGCGACTCTGTCGAACCGTTTTTCGCGCCTTTCGCGTGAAGGGTCGTGTCTTCGATTAAGCGATTTTTTCGAGGTGCGACAGATGTAGGGTGTTGATCAGTTTAGCAGCCTCGTGTTTATTGTTAGGACATTATTTGGAATAGTGTCCCTTTTGTCCGCAGATAAAACATCTTTGGGATTTTCCCTTTCCACGAAAGGGTTTCTTCTTGAAGAACTTAACCCCTTTTTCCTTTTTTCTTTTGTAATCCTTGAAGCATTTGTATTTTTGTTTATGATGTTTCTTTGTGGTGGGACAGCTACACTTCTTGTCTTTGCATTTGATCTCCAGATAATACTTCTTACAAGCCTTGTTGTACTTGGACTTTTGACTAAGGATTTCTGAGAATTGTTGATGAAGTCTGCATAGTTTATCTAGGGCTTCTAGAGTCATCTGATGGATTTGTCCAAGACTCATGGAGGGAATGTCTTTTTGTGCTGCAGTTATCATTTTGTGGAGTTCAGGTTGAATCTCCTGGGGCAAAGATGCTACGTACGTGTTCTTGAGGCTGGTATCATTAAAACCATTTAGAGCATAGAATCTTTGAAGCATCCTATGATAATGCTTGTCTATGTCCTTGGTTTTGAGAGAACAACATTTCATCTCAAAGAACTCTTGTCTGTACATCTTATTGTGAATGTCAACATCTCCAATGAATACTTGATGTATAACACCGAGGAGATTAGATGAAGTGTGCAAACGGTGTAACTCATCCTGTTTGATAGTTCCAAGATTAATGTACCACTCTTTCATTGTTCCCGTCATGCAGCAACAGAATTCTTTGATTACTTTATAGGGATCAGCAGTGGTTTTCATCAATTGTGTGTTGAGCCAAGCACCAAAGTCTAGGATCCTTTTTCTACATTTACTGGGTGGTATATCGTCAATGGTGAACCAAGGTCCGCTTGTGGATTTGGTTTTTTCAGCTTCTGGAGTTTCCTGAGAGGATTCTTCAAAGAAGGTATCTTCCTCCTTTATGTTAGCCATGAAGAGCTTCGGAATAAGATCCTTTTCTGGTTCAGTTCCTAGAGATTCGTTTTCTAGGGACAACGTCTGTTGTGTCTCATCAGAGCTCAAGCTTTGGTATGACTTGTCTTCATTTTCTGGGAACCAGTTGTCAACTCTAGGCGTAGATGGTTCTGTGGCCAAATGATCTTCTTCTTGTGATGTTGAAGTGTCAGCGACAGACTGGTTTTCTGAAGAAGATTTGTGAGAAGATTTATGCTTTGTTGTGATGGCCAAGGCTTCATAGGTTTTGTCAGGATTCTCTTCATTCTTGGGGAATGCAGTAAGAGGTGTTTCAGGAACATCCTGAGAGTTCGATGATGAAGTGCTCATTCAAGTAGTATGTCTTTTGGATCTCCAAGTTGAGGCTTCTTGGGGCTTGGTAAACCTTAGCTTTCTAGCTTCGGCTGACCAGTATTTCTTTGGTGGAGCGGTTAGGAAGCCAGATAAGTCAGGCTGTGCAGGCCTGGCTGGAGAAGCAGTTAGGAAGTCAGATAGATCCGGTTATGAGGGTCTGGCTGGTCTTGAGTAATAAGAAGGATAAGCGGGAATGCCGTGGAATGATTCATGGGCAGGCTTTTCGTCTTGCTTATGAGTTCTCCTAACATATTCTTCTATCTCTCTAATCTGAGCTTGCAGATTGTTCATTTCTCTCTCCTTTTTGGTGAAGTCATAACTGAAGACTTCTGCGCCATGGATATGGCTGAGTTCTTGATCTAAGGAGGCCACCTGAGCTTTGAGAGATTTGTAGCTTCGTCTTAACTTCGTGGAAAATCCCTTGAGATACTCTTCTGTTTCTCTAGTAATCTTATCCACCTTCTTGTCAAGATTCTGGAGCATCTCGTTTTGTGCCACCATGTTCTCGGATTGCCAGTTGAGAACTTCTTCGGCCTGGGTCAAAGGCTTCATTCTCCCATCAGCTTGAACTTCAGAGGGATTGATAAATGACTTTGATGTCCTATTGCTGATAAGATCTATTTTCCTTTCTAGAAGAGGAAAATGCTGGCCATATTCTGGTGTAGTGGCTGTATACATAAAGCAAGGGATTGGTTGCGTTTGTTGGGGAAGTTCTGTTGATCTGCAATGGTCTTTGGGAGACCATGATACTAAAGTGGGATCATCAGGAGGTAGAAGTCCTTCCTTTATTAAGATTGCAAGTCCTTCCTCATAGATAGACAACAACTTCTTCTTTTCATGGATTCCAATCTATGGGCCATCTTCAGGGTCTGATCTTCTTTGAGGAGGAGGTTGTGGTTTGTATGCTCCTTTCTTCTTAGGCTTTGGGCGGATGATATCTCTGTCAATATCATCATCATGCATCTAACATTCGCAATCAGGGTTGCATCTAGAGGGATCAACATCCCATATGAAGTGTCCTTTTATCTTGTCCGTATAGATGGGTTTAGCATCTGATGTAACGGCGTGAATAGGGCACCATGTTTATTCAACAGCTGGTCTGATCATCATTGTTTGAAAGATTTGGGAAGATGAGTTGGGTTCTTCCTCAGGTTTTTTAAAGATAGTCTTAACCGTCTTGTCTGGGTATCTCTTGAAAGAAACTTCCTGGGACTGGATTGGTCTTCTATCCGCATGGAGTCTTTCATAGTTAGTCATCCATTCTAGAGGAATAAGATGAGTTAACTCTTTTCTGTCAATCTTCCTGGGGATCTGAATGATTAAGGGTACTTCTTCTTTGCCGGCCATAACCAGCAAGGAATCGAAAGAACATCCTGCAGTGGGAAGATCTATGGCATGGTTTTGCAGACGGTAGATGATCTGGTGGTGAAGAGTAGCCACCATAGCTTCAGGGACTTGGTCGGATCCAGTGATCAGAATCTGAACTTTTAATCTGGTAGACAGGGTACTGTCACTGAGGCTGACGTTGTAGTTGGGATATACCGTAAGGACAACACTTCCGGCATGAAGTGAGGTTAGCACAATTCCTATAATGGCGTCCTTATAATTGAGATAGCTAGAGTCTAGCAAAGCTATCTTGGCAAAGACTGGCTGGTTCTTCCTTCCATGAAGTGAAAGGATTAGTCTGACAGCTCCAAAGTGGAGAGTTATGTAACCTTCACGTTTCCACCCATTGATGAGATCTTGGGAGATCTCCAGATCTACATATTGTTCTTGGTTGGTAGCCTGGAGGCTACACTGATCCAGTCTTGACGTCTGGATGTACTCTTTGACGGTGTTGGGTCTGTTTGTATATATGAGGGTTCTGATGGATCTCGTGAGGGAATTATGTCTTCTGAATATATTGTAAGGATTCAGAAGTGGAGGAACGGTCTCAGCGATCTGAGCATCTTCCGGGACATAGGAATATTCTATAAGGTTTTCTATTTTATTTGAGAGAGTCTTTTTACAGAGTTTGGGAAGCGTGAGGGATGAGGTTGTTACATTAGGTTGAGTGTTTGTAGTCTCAGTTGTTTCCATGATAAACTGGGTTTTTCTCTTACTCACTCTCGTTCTCATGTTCACACCATATTTATCCCCTTTTCTTGAGCAGGCTCTGATACCACGTTGGCCGGGAGCCTTCACATACCATGAAACCATCCCCCTAATTAGTATCCATCAAGCATGAACTTTCGAACCATCTCTGCCAGCTCTTGTGGACTTACTAGGTTCTAGGTTCGGCCTAAGATACATAACCAGAGATATCATATCATAGTAGGAATGACCGTAGCAAGGATCATTGATCAGAGGATTTCTGTTACACAAGATCCTCAAAGAGGCAAGTGTAGAGCATACTTTCATCTCTATGGGGTACCTAAGGATAGAACATAAGAATTCAAGTTTTTAGAGAGAAGAGAAATGTTTAGAACATATTTAGACTGAAAACACACATTTTATTGTATTTCAACTTGTGGAAATATGATACAAGAGCTTCCCTTATATAGGAAAGAGAAGCGTAGCAAGCAAGCAAACACTCAGCAAACATTGACACGTTACAAAACTAATGGCAGACACACTAATGCCACTTTTAACTAAAACGGAAAAAGATAAATACAGTACTAGTGGCAGATATAATTTTGCCACCATCTGACTAAAATAAAGATAAGATAAGCTTATCCGGTCCCGCCATTAAGCATGATGGAGCATCTTTCAGTAGTGGAAGACAAACTTTTGACTTATCACAGATTGTGATAAGATTCTGGTCCCATGCCTCACATTAGTCTTTGATGATTGGCTCATGTGATGGTGACATGTTTGGATCAGAGTATTCTCCTTCCGAGAGTTTGTTTGTCGTGTAGTGTGACTCATACTCACCACTGTCCCTTATCATATCTTCGTACCGATTTTGTGTATAGTAATCTGGAGCACAACGGGCTGAGTATAGCGCTAAGTCTTCTAGAGTTTCTTCGTCAAGATCGTGTGGGAGTGGAGGATAAAGTGATGACTCATCCTGCTTGCTGTCTTCAGTCATATATTGATAGTTGATTCTTTGATCATCCTTTTGAACAAATTCTTGAAAACTCATTTCTGCAAATTGTTCCTAAATGTTCATCTGGGATGCTTCATTGTTGACCCCTGAGCTTTCTCCAACTTCATGTGTTGACAAAGTGGTCCATGGAGGTTTTCAACAGTGAGGATCGAGATCGTCTGGTAGTTTCATAGCTTGCCATTGCGGAGGAAGGTTTTCATGACTAATACAAGTTGTATTGACTGGACTCTTAACAGGATCATAAAGATTAATTAAATTAACATAATCCATTAAAGCTTTTAATCCTTCCAGGCTTGTGGGATAATCATTAATGGTTTCCCAAGCATTAATGTAACTCTTGTAAACTAGAAGCTGGGTTCTAGGATCAGTTTGATAAGGACGATGGAGAATGTACACTGTTTTGCAGTTACTTCGAGCTTCTACAGTTGGGCACCATTCTCTAAGATCGTTAACGGCTAGGCCGAGATTTTCTCTCCACCAGTTTAATGGAGAGAACCATTCTAGGGTAGTCCAGATTAAAGATCTGTGCTTTCTAGGGTTCATCAGATGTTCATACATCACAATGGTAGGGATAAGGACTGGCATAGCGTATAAGCTAGTAGCACACCAAAGATACCATAGTTGGTTTTTTGTAAATCTGAAAGCAGGGTTTATAAAAAATGGTAAGTGGAAAGGAGTATCTGGGAAGAAAGGTGTATGGTCAGGAAGAGGCTTCTTTCTAATGATTTTGAACAGAAAGTATAAAAGGTTATTCCTGGCATATTCTTTCAGCTGAGATACGGAGAAGGAGTGGTTGACTCCCGGAGGAAGGTTCCTGGTGACCGAGGCATTGGTTGGAATGGGATGGACCATTAAGATCAATGGGAAGGTATGCCTGGTGGTGATGACTTGGATGGGTTTCATGGGTCTGGATAATAGATCCAGGATCACGTTTTGGGTTCCTTTGATGTGTTTCACCGTGAAATCATATCTGGAAAACCAATCTTTAAGTCTCAATGTCTGTGGATCCGGAGGCATCTTGTTCTTGAATTCCAGAATTTTGGGAAAGGACGAATTGTCCATCTGGACTTCAAAGTGGTAACCTCTGAGGTGGAAATCAAACTTCTGAATTCCCATCTTTACTGCAAGTGCTTCCTTGTAGGTGGTGTGGTAATGCTTCTCTGCATCTTTGAATTGACCACTGGCGTGGCCACAATAGTATCTCTTGCCACCTATCTCTTCAATTAAAACAGCTCCCCAATAATGGTCACTAGCATCAGTCTGGAGAACTCGTTTACCTTCTCCAGGGATTTTGAGAGCAGGAGGAGATTGGGCTATTTCTTTCAAAGCTTTTACAGCTTTGGTTTGTTCTTCTCCCCATAGTGGTGGTTTCTTCTTCAGCAATAGAGACAGAGCACTGGCGTATCTGGCTAGTTTGGGAATAAAGTCTATGATATAATTAATTATACCAAGAAATTGCTGAATCTGTTTGACTGTGAGATTTTCATCTGGGAAGTTTAACAACTCTTGAGCGATGTGAGGTTGAGGACGATACTTTCCATTAGAGAAATGCATTCCTAAGAAGTCAATCTCCGTTTGGCCCAATTGACTCTTCTTTTCAGAAAGCATTATTCCATGTTGTTGGGCTATCTTATAGAACTGGCCCAATAACTGTTTGTAAGTCTTTTCTTCTTTGGAGAACAGTAACATATCATCAATGTAGATGATAGCACTGTGGAGAATGGGCTCAAATATCTTTGTCATGGCCTTTTGGAATAGTGATGGGGCAACCTTAAGCCCAAAAGGTAGAATAGTCCATTGGTATTGGGCATTAGGTATGCAAAAGGCTGTTTTTGGACGATACTTTGGGTCGACACCCAATTGCCAAAAACCTGACTTCAAGTCAAACTTTGAATAGATCTGGGCGTCCTTGATGAACACGTTCAGAGATGCGGCCTTAGGAATAGGGAACTTGTCATCTTGAAGGAAGTGGTTCAGAGGCTTGTAATCGATCACAAGTATTTTCTTTCCTCTGACCTTTTCAGATCTTTTTTCAACATAGAAGGCTTGGCAAGCCCACTCAGATTTTGTGGGTTCTATCAGCCCTTGTTTGAGCAGCTGGCTGCATTTTTCTCTTGCCAAGGCATAATCAGAAGGACTCATTCTAGGATGAGTGGCCTTTGTTGGATTGATATCTTTATTAAGCTTAAATAGAAGTTGGACAGAAAAGTCCTCGTTCTTCCATAAGGGTTCTGGATGAAGGAACTTCTCATGGCTATCTGCACAAAGCTTGAGAAGCTTTGACTTAATCTCTTCATATCTTGTAGGAACATTTGACAATGAATATAACTTCATGATTTGAGAGAATGGTCTGAATTCTCTCTTGTACTTGATTCTAGTGGCAAGGATTTGGAGTTTCTCGGCTGCCACATAAACATCCATTCCAATGACAATGTCTTTGGCTGAAAGCTTTGTTCCTATGACATGTGTCTAGATAATGCAGTATGGGAAGAACTTGATTCCTATGTTGTTCTTGGTTATCAAGTTCGTTGTAAAGGTCTCTCCATCTGCCGCCATAAAATAAGCTTTATGAGTTTTCCATAACTCCGTTGGCAAGATGCCAGGATTCATCATTGTAATTTGTGCTCCAGTGTCCATGTATGCCATGACCTTTTTAGGTCGTGAGAATTTTGCAGTTAGGACATGGATTTCTACACAGGGTAGAGGAGGAGTAGGAAGAGAGCTTCCTATTTCCTTGTAAGAGTAAACCGAGACAAAATCTTCCCCTCCTGAATCAGAGATGGAGGTTCCTTCAGACGAGTAGTCTTGAAGGGCGAAGACTGTTTCTTCGTCAGCTGAGCTTTATTCAGAGTAAACTAATTCTAGGTCTCCTTCGACAGGATGTAGGGAGTTGATCAGTTTAGCAGCCTTGTGTTTATTGTTAGGACATTCTTTGGAATAATGTCCCTTTTGTCCGAAGATAAAACATCTTTGGGATTTTCCCTTTCCACGAAAGGGTTTCTTCTTGAAGAACTTAACCCCTTTTTTCTTCTTTCTTTTGTAATCCTTGAAGGATTTGTATTTTTGTTTATGATGTTTCTTTCTGGTGGGACAGCTACACTTCTTGTCTTTGCATTTGATCTCCAGATAAGACTTCTTACAAGCCTTGTTGTACTTGGACTTTTGACTAAGGATTTCTGAGAATTGTTGATGAAGTCTGCATAGTTTATCTAGGGCTTCTAGAGTCATCTGATGGATTTGTCCAAGACTCATTGAGGGAATGTCTTTCTGTGCTGCAGCTATTATTTTATGGAGTTCAGGTTGAATCTCTTAGGGCAAAGATGCTACGTAAGTGTTCTTGAGGCTGGTATCATTAAAACCATTTAGAGCATAGAATCTTTGAAGCATCCTATGATAATGCTTGTCTATGTCCTTGGTTTTGAGAGAACAATATTTCATCTCAAAGAACTCTTATCTGTACTTCTTATTGTGAATGTCAACATCTCTAATGAATACTTGATGTATAACATCGAGGAGATTGGATGAAGTGTGCAAACAGTGTAACTCATCCTGTTTGACAGTTCCAAGATTAATGTAGCACTCTTTCATTGTTCCCGTCACGCGGCAACATAATTCTTCAATTTCTTTGTAGGGATCAGCAGTGGTTTTCATTAATTGGGTGTCGAGCCAAACACCAAAGTCTAGGATCCTTTTTCTTCATTTACTGGGTGGTATATCGTCAATGGTGAACCAAGGTCCACCTGTGGATTTAGTCTTTTCAGCTTCTGGAGTTTCCTGAGAGGATTCTTCAAAGAAGGTATCTTCCTCCTTTATGTAAGCCATGAAGAGCTTCGGAATAAGATCCTTTTCTGGTTCAGTTCCTAGAGATTCGTTTTCTAGGGACAACGTCTGTTGTGTCTCATCAGAGCTCGAGCTTTGGTATGACTTGTCTTCATTTTCTGGGAACCAGTTGTCAACTCAAGGCGTAGATGGTTCTGTGGCCAAATGGTCTTCTTCTTGTGATGTTGAAGTGTCAACGACGGACTGGTTTTCCGAAGAAGATTCGTGAGAAGATTTATGCTTTGTCGTGATGGCCAAGGCTTCATAGGTTTTGTAAGGATTCTCTTCATTCCTGGGGAATGTAGTAAGAGGTGTTTCAGGAACATCCTGAGATTCCGATGATGAAGTGCTAATTTGAGTAGTGTGTCTTTTAGATCTCGAAGTTGAGGCTTTTTGGGGCTTCGTAGATCTTAGTTTCCTGGCTTCTGAGGGTCTGGCTGGTCTTGAGTAGTAAGAAGGATAAACAGGAATGCCATGAAATGATTCTTGAACAGGCTTTTCCTCTTGCTTATGATTTCTCCTAACATATTCTTCTATCTCTCTAATATGAGCTTGCAGATTGTTCATTTCTCTCTCCTTTTTGGTGAAGTCATAACTGAAGACTTATGCGTTATGGATATGGCTGAGTTCTTGATCTAAGGAGGCCACCTAAGCTTTGAGAGATTTGTAGCTTCGTCTTAACTTCGTGGAAAATCCCTTGAGATACTCTTCTGTTTCTCTAGTAATCTTATCCACCTTCTTGTCAAGATTCTGGAGCATCTCGTTTTGTGCCACCATGTTCTCGGATCGCCAGTTAAGAACTTCTTCGGCCTGAGTCAAAGGCTTTATTCTTCCATCAGCTTGAACTTCAGAGGGATTGATGAACGACTTTGATGTCCTATTGGTGATAGGATCTATTTTCCTTTCTAGAGGAGGAAAATGCTGGCCATAATCTGGTGTAGTGGCTGTATACATGAAGCAAGGGATTGGTTGCATTTGTTGAGGAGGTTCTGCTGATCTGCAATGGTCTTTGGGAGACCATGATACTAAAGTGGGATCATCAGGAGGCAGAAGTCCTTCCTTTTTTAAGATTGCAAGTCCTTCCTCATAGATAGACAACGGCTTCTTCTTTTCATGGATTCCAATCCATGGGCCATCTTCAGGTTCTGATCTTCTTTGCGTAGGAGGTTATGGTTTGCAAGCTCCATTCTTCTTAGGCTTTGGGCGAATGATATCTCTGTCGATATCATCGTTATGCATCCAGCAGTCACAATCAAGGTCGCATCTTGAGGGATCAACATCCCATATGAAGTGTCCTTTTATCTTGTTCGTATAGATGGGTTTAGCATCTGATGTAACGACATGAATATGGCACCAGGTTTCTTCAAGAGCTGGTCTGATCATCATTGTTTGAAAGATCTGGGAAGACGAGCTGGGTTCTTCCTCGGGTTTCTTGAAGATAGTCTTAACCGTCTTGTCTGGGTATCTCTTGAAAGAAACTTCCTGGGACTGGATTGGTCTTCTATCCGCATGAAGTCTTTCATAGTTAGTCATCTATTCTAGAGGAATAAGATAAGTTAACTCTTTTCTGTCAATCTTCCTGGGGATCTGAACGATTGAGGGTACTTTTTCTCTGCTGGCCATAACCAGCAAGGAATCGGAAGAACATCCTGCAGTGGGAAGATCTATGGCATGGTTCTGCAGATGGTAGAGGATCTGGTGGTGAAGAGTAACCACCATAGCTTTAGGGACTTGGTCGGATCTAATGATCTGAATCTAAACTTTTAATCTGGTAGACAAGGTACTGTCACTGAGGCTGACGTTGTAGTTGGGATACACCGTAAGAACAACACTTTCGGTATGAAGTGAGGTTAGCACAGTTCCTATAACGGCGTTCTCATAATTGAGATAGCTAGAGTCTAGCAAAGGTATCTTGGCAAAGAATGGTTGGTTCTTCCTTCCATGAAGTGAAAGGATCAGTCTGACAGCTCCAAAGTGGAAAGTTGTGTAACCTTCACGTTTCCACCCGTTGATGAGATCTTGGGAGATCTCCAGATCTACATATTGTTCTTGGTTGGTAGCCTGGAGGCTACACTGATCCAGTCTTGACGTCTGGATATACTCTTTGACGGTGTTGGTTCTGTTTGTAGATATGAAGGTTCTGATGGATCTCGTGAGGGAATTATGTCTTCTGAATATATTGTAAGGATTCAGAAGTGGAGGAACAGTCTCAGCGATCTGAGCATCTTCCGAGACATAGGAATATTCTATAAGGTTTTCTATTTTATTTGAGAGAGTCTTTTTACAGAGTTTGGGAAGCGAGAGGGATGAGGTAGTTACAATAGGTTAAGTGTTTGTAGTTTCAGTTGTTTCCATGATACACCGGGTTTCTCTCTTACTTACTCTCGTTCTCATGTTCACACCATATTTACCCCCTCTTCTTGAGCAGGTTCTGATACCACGCTGGCCGGGAGCCTTCACATACCATAAAACCATCCCCTTAATTAGTATCCGTCGAGCATGAACTTTCGAACCATCTCTGCCAACCCTTGTGGACTTACTAGGTTCTAGGTTCGGCCTAAGATACATAACCAGAGATATCATATCATAGTAGGAAGGACCGTAGCAAGGATCATTGATCAGAGGATTTCTGTTACACAAGATCCTCAAAGAGGCAAGTGTAGAACATACTTTCATCTCTATGGGGTACCTAAGGATATAACATAAGAATTCAAGTTTTCAGAGAGAAGAGAAATGTTTAGAACATATTTATACTGAAAACACACATTTTATTGTATTTCAACTTGTGAAAATATGATACAAGAGCTTCCCTTATATAGGAAAGAGAAGCGTAGCAAGCAAGCAAGCACTCAGCAAACATTGACACGTTACAAGACTAGTGGCAGACACACTAATGCCACTTTTGACTAAAATGGAAAAAGATAAATAAAGTACTAGTGGCAGACATACTTTTGCCACCTTCTGACTAAAATAAAGATAAGATAAGCTTATTCGGTCCCGCCATTAAGCATGATGGAGCATCTTTCAGTAGTGGAAGACAAACTTTTGACTTATCACAGATTGTGATAAGATTCTGGTCCCACGCACCACATTAGTCTTTGATGATTTGCTCATGTGATGGTGACATGTTTGGATCAGAGTATTCTCCTTCTGAGAGTTTGTTTATCGTGTAGTGTGACTCATACTCACAATTGTCCCTTATCATATCTTCGTACCGATTTTGTGCATAGTAATTTGGATCACAACGGGCTGAGTATAGCGCTAAGTCTTCTAGAGTTTCTTCGTCAAGATCGTGTGGGAGTGGAGGATAGAGTGGTGAGTTATCCTGCTTGCTGTCTTCAGTCATGTCTTGATCGTTGATTCTTTGATCATCCTTTTGAACAAATTCTTGAAAACTTATTTCTGCAAATTGTTCCTCAATGTTCATCTGGGATGCTTCATTGTTGACCCCTGAGCTTTCTCCAACTTCATGTGTTGACCAAGTGGTCCATGGAGGTTTCCAACAGTGAGGATCAGGATCGTCTGGTAGTTTCACAGCTTGCCATTGCGGAGGAAGGTTTCCATGCCTAATACAAGTTGTATTGACTGGACTCTTAATAAGATCATAAAGATTAATTAAATTAACATAATCCATTAAAGCTTTTAATCATTCCAGGCTTGTGGGATAATCATTAATGGTTTCCCAAGCATTAATGTAACTCTTGCAAACTAGAAGCTGAGTTCTAGGATCAGTCTGATAAGGACGATGGAGGATGTACAATGTTTTGTAGTTACTTCGAGCTTCTACAGTTGGGCACCATTCTTTAAGATCATTAATGGCTAGGCTGAGATTTTCTCTCCACCAGTTTAATGGAGAGAACCATTCTAGGGCAGTCCAGATTAAAGATCTGTACTTTCTAGGGTTCATCAGATGTTCATACATCGCAATGGTAGGGATAAGGACTGGCATAGCGTATAAGCTAGTAACACCCAAAGATACCATAGTTGATTTTTTGTAAATCTGAAAACAGGGTTTATAAAAAATGGTAAATGGAAAGGAGTATCTGGGAAGAAAGGTGTATGGTCAGGAAGAGGCTTCTTTCTAATGATTTTGAACAGAAAGTAAAAAAGGTTATTCCTGGCATATTCTTTCAGCTGAGATATGGATAAGGAGTGGTTGACTCCTGGAGGAAGGTTCCTAGTGACTGAGGCATTGGTTGGAATGGGACGGACCATTAAGTTCAATGGGAAGGTATGCCTGGTGGTGATGACTTGGATGGGTTTCATGGGTCTGGATAATAGATCCGGGATCACGTTTTGGGTTCCTTTGATGTGTTTCACCGTGAAATCATATCTGGAAAACCAATCTTTAAGTCTCAATGTCTGTGGATCAGGAGGCATCTTGTTCTTGAATTCCAGAATTTTGGGAAAGGACGAATTGTCCATCTGGACTTCAAAGTGGTAACCTCTGAGGTGGAAATCAAACTTCTGAATTCCCATCTTTACTGCAAGGGCTTCCTTGTAGGTGGTGTGGTAATGTTTCTCTACATCTTTGAATTGACCACTGGCATGGCCAAAATAGTATCTCTTGCCACCTATCTCTTCAATTAGAACAGCTCCCCAATAATGGTCACTAGCATCAGTCTGGAGGACTCGTTTCCCTTCTCCAGGGATTTTGAGAGCAAGAGGAGATTGAGCTATTTCTTTTAAAGCTTTTATAGCTTTGGTTTGTTCTTCTCCCCATGGTGGTGGTTTCTTCTTCAGCAATAGAGACAGAGCACTGGCGTATCTGGCTAGTCTGGGAATAAAGTCTATGATATAATTAATTATACCAAGAAATTGCTGAATCTGTTTGACTGTGAGATTCTCGTCTGGGAAGTTTAACAACTCTTGAGCGATGTGAGGTTGAGGACAATACTTTCCATTAGAGAAATGCATTCCTAAGAGTCAATCTCAGTTTGGCCTAATTGGCTCTTTTTCTCAGAAAACATTATTCCATGTTGTTGGGTTATCTTATGGAACTGGTCCAATAACTATTTGTGAGCCTTTTCGTCTTTGGAGAATAGTAGTACACCATCAATGTAGATGAGAGCACTGTGGAGAATGGGCTCAAATATCTTTGTCATGGACTTTTGGAATAGTGACGGGGGAACCTTAAGCCCAAAAGGTAGAACAGTCCATTGGTACTGGGCATTAGGTATGCAAAAGGCTATTTTTGGACGATCCTTTGGGTCGATACCCAATTGCCAAAAACCTGACTTCAAGTCAAACTTTGAATAGATCTGGGCGTCCTTAATGAACACGTTCAGAGATGCGGCCTTAGGAATAGGGAACTTGTCATCTTGAAGGAAGTGGTTCAGAGGCTTGTAATCAATCACAAGTCTTTTCTTTCCTCTGACCTTTTCAGATATTTTTTCAACATAGAAGGCTTGGCAAGCCCACTCAGATTTTGTGGGTTCTATCAGCCCTTGTTTGAGCAGCTGGTTGCATTCTTCTTTTGCCAAGGCATAATCAGAAGGACTCATTCTAGGATGAGTGGCCTTTGTTGGATTGATATCTTCATTAAGTTTGAATGAAAGTTGGACAAAGAAGTCGTTGTTCTTCCATAAGGGTTCTGGATGAAGGAACTTCTCATGGCTATCTGCACAAAGCTTGAGAAGCTTTGACTTAATCTCTTCATATCCCGTAGGAACATTTGACAAGGAATATAACTTCATGATTTAAGAGAATGGTCTGAATTCTCTCTTGTACTTGATTCCATTGGCAAGGATTTGGAGTTTCTCGGCTGCCACATAAACATCCATTCCAATGACAATGTCTTTGGCTGGAAGCTTTGTTCCTATGACCTGTGTCCAGATAATGCAGTCTGGGAAGAACTTGATTCCTATCTTGTTCTTTGTTATCAAGTTCGTTGTAAAGGTCTCTCCATCTGCCGCCATAAAATAAACTTTATGAGTTTTCCATAACTCCGTTGGCAAGATGTCGGGATTCATCATTGTAATTTGTGCTCCAGTGTCCATGTATGCCATGACCTTCTTAGGTCGTGAGAATTTTGCAGCTAGGACATGAATTTCTACACAGGGTAGAGAATGAGTAGGAAGAGAGCTTCTTATTTCCTTGTAAGAGTAAACCGGGACAAAATCTTCACCTCCTGAATCAGAGAGGGCGATTTCTTCAGATGAGTAGTCTTGAAGGACGAAGACTGTTTCTTCTTCAGCTGAGCTTTGTTCAGAGTAAACTGATTCTAGGTCTCCTTCGACAGGATGTAGGGAGTTGATCAGTTTAGCAGCCTTGTGTTTATTGTTAGGACATTTTTTGGAATAATGTCCCTTTTGTCCGCAGATAAAACATCTTTGGGATTTTCCCTTTCCACGAAAGGGTTTCTTCTTGAAGAACTTAACCCCTTTTTTCTTATTTCTTTTGTAATCCTTGAAGGATTTATATTTTTGTTTATGATGTTTCTTTCTGGTGGGACAACTACACTTCTTGTCTTGGTATTTGATCTCCCGATAAGACTTCTTACAAGCCTTGTTGTACTTGGACTTTTGACTAAGGACTTCTGAGAATTGTTGATGAAGTCTGCATAGTTTATCTAGGGCTTCTAGAGTCATCTGATGGATTTGTCCAAGACTCATTGAGGGAATGTCTTTCTGTGATGCAGCTATCATTTTGTGGAGTTCAGGTTGAATCTCCTGGGGCAAAGATGCTACGTAAGTGTTTTTGAGGCTGGTATCATTAAAACCATTTAGAGCATAGAATCTCTGAAGCATCCTATGATAATGCTTATCTATGTCATTGGTTTTGAGAGAACAACATTTCATCTCAAAGAACTCTTGTCTGTACTTCTTATTGTGAATGTCAACATCTCCAATGAATACTTGATGTATAACACCGAGGAGAGTGGATGAAGTGTGCAAACGATGTAACTCGTCCTGTTTGACAGTTCCAAGATTAATGTACCACTCTTTCATTGTTCCCGTCATGCAACGACAAAATTATTCGATTACTTTGTAGGGATCAGCAGTGGTTTTCATCAATTATGTGTCAAGCCAAGCACCAAAGTCTAGGATCTTTTTTCTCCATTTACTGGGTGGTATATCGTCAATGGTGAACCAAGGTCCAGCTGTGGATTTGGTTTTTTCAGCTTCTGGAGTTTCCTGAGAGGATTCTTCAAAGAAGGTATCTTCCTCCTTTATGTTAGCCATGAAGAGCTTCAGAATAAAATCCTTTTCTGGTTCAGTTCCTAGAGATTCGTTTTCTAGGGACAACGTCTGCTGTGTCTCATCAGAGTCCGAGCTTTGGTATGACTTGTCTTCATTTTCTGGGAACCAGTTGTCAATTCTAGGCGTAGATGGTTCTGTGGCTAAGTGATCTTCTTCTTGTGATGTTGAAGTGTCAGCGACAGACTGATTTTTTGAAGAAGATTTGTGAGAAGATTTATGCTTTGTTGTGATGGCCAAGGCTTCAATGGTTTTGTCAGGATTCTCTTCATTCATGGGGAATGCAGTATATGTGTTTCAGGAACATCCTGAGAGTCCGATGATGAAGTGCTCATTCGAGTAGTATGTCTTTTGGATCTCGAAGTTGAGGCTTCTTAAGGCTTGGTAAACCTTAGCTTTCTAGCTTCGGCTGACCAGTATTTCTTCGGTGGAGCGGTTAGGAAGCCAAATAAGTCAGGCTGTGCAGGCCTTGCTGAATAAGCAGTTAGGAAGCCAGATAGATCCGATTCTGAGGGTCTGGCTGGTCTTGAGTAATAAGAAGGATAAGCAGGAATGCCATGGAATGATTCCTGGGCAGGCTTTTCCTCTTGCTTATGAGTTCTCCTTACATATTCTTCTATCTCTCTAATCTGAGCTTGCAGATTGTTCATTTCTTTCTCCTTTTTGGTGAAGTCATAACTGAAGACTTTTGCGTCATGGATATGGCTGAGTTCTTGATCTAAGGAGGCCACCTAAGCTTTGAGAGATTTGTAGCTTCGTCTTAACTTCGTGGAAAATCCCTTGAGACACTCTTCTGTTTCTCTAGTAATCTTATCCACCTTCTTGTCAAGATTCTGGGGCATCTCGTTTTGTGCCACCATGTTCTCGGATTGCCAATTGAGAACTTCTTCGGCCTGGGTCAAAGGCTTCATTCTCCCATCAGCTTGAACTTCAGAGGGATTGATGGACGACTTTGATGTCCTATTGGTGATAGGATCTATTTTCCTTTCTAGAGGAGGAAAATGCTGGCCATATTCTGGTGTAGTGGCTGTATACATAAAGCAAGGGATTGGTTGTGTTTGTTGGGGAGGTTCTGCAGATCTGCAATGGTCTTTGGGAGACCATGATATTAAAGTCGGATCATCAGGAGGCAGAAGTCCTTCCTTTCTTAAGATTGCAAGTCCTTCCTCATAGATAGACATCGACTTCTTCTTTTCATGGATTCCAATCCATGGGCCATCTTCAGGGTCTGGTCTTCTTTGAGGAGGAGGTTGTGGTTTGCATGCTCCTTTCTTCTTAGGCTTTGGGCGGATGATATCTCTGTCGATATCATCGTCATGCATCCAACAGTCGCAATCAGGGTCGCATCTGGAGGGATCAACATCCCATATGAAATGTCCTTTTATCTTGTCTGTATAGATGAGTTTAGCATCTGATGTAACGACATGAATAGGGCACCAGGTTTCTTCAAGAGTTGGTCTGATCATCATTGTTTGAAAGATCTGGGAAGACGAGCTGGGTTCTTCCTCAGGTTTCTTGAAGATAGTCTTAACCGTCTTGTCTGGGTATCTCTTGAAAGAAACTTCCTGGGACTGGATTGGTCTTCTATCCGCATGGAGTCTTTCATAGTTAGTTATCCATTCTAGAGGAATAAGATGAGTTAACTCTTTTATGTCAATCTTCATGGGGATCTGAACGATTGAGGGTACTTCTTCTTTGCCGGCCATAACCAGCAAGGAACCGGAAGAACATCATGCAGTGGGAAGATCTATGGCATGGTTTTGCAGATGATAGATGATCTGGTGGTGAAGAGTAGCCACCATAGCTTCAGGGACTTGGTCGGATCCAGTGATCTGAATCTGAACTTTTAATCTGGTAGACAAGGTACTGTCACTGAGGCTGACGTTGTAGTTGGGATGCACCGTAAGGACAACACTTCCGGCATGAAGTGAGGTTAGCACAGTTCCTATAACGGCGTTCTCATAGTTGAGATAGCTAGAGTCTAGCAAAGCTATCTTGGCAAAGACTGGTTGGTTCTTCCTTCCATGAAGTGAAAGGATTAGTCTGACAGCTCCAAAGTGGAGAGTTGTGTAACCTTCACGTTTCCACCCGTTGATGAGATCTTGGGAGATCTCCAGATCTACATATTGTTCTTGGTTGGTAGTCTGAAGGCTACACTGATCCAGTCTTGAAGTCTGGATGTATTCTTTGACGGTGTTGGGTCTGTTCGTAGATATGAGGGTTCTGATGGATCTCGTGAGGGAATTATGTCTTCTGAATATATTGTAAGGATTCAGAAGTGGAGGAACGGTCTCAGCAATCTGAGCATCTTCCGGGACATAGGAATATTCTATAAGGTTTTCTATTTTATTTGAGAGAGTCTTTTTACAGAGTTTGGGAAGCGAGAGGGATGAGGTAGTTACAATAGATTGAGTGTTTGTAGTCTCAGTTGTTTCCATGATAAACTGGGTTTCTCTCTTACTCACTCTCGTTCTCATGTTCACACCATATTTACCCCCTCTTCTTGAGCAAACTCTGATACCACGCTGGCCGGGAGCCTTCACATACCATGAAACCACCCCCTTAATTAGTATCCGTCAAGCATGAACTTTCACAGTGAAAACAATCAATCTTCCATAAAAAACAAGAAGACAAACACAATGAATTTCAGAGTATGGAAAGAAATTTCTTAGTTGTTGTCCTTCAAAAATTGACTTCAATGTATAGTTACAAGATGAGTTATTTTTAAATATGCAAAAAAAGTCGAGAATAGTGCACTTGGTTGAATTGTTGCCAATTTTTAGTTTTCTTTTTGAGATATCACGATATAGTGGCCAAACAATTATACACCTTTGTTTTCTATAATTTTTTTATTAATTTTAATTTATGTATATTGTTTTGAAAATATGATGTGGCAAATTTTAAAATTTTAATGAATTGTATGTGTAAAGTTGTTTTACATGCATTATCTTTATTCTCTTAAATTTATGTAAATTTTTAAAATTTTGATATTAAAAACTTTTTATAAAAAAATAAAAATAAAATAGTAAAATAAATAATTATTGAAATTACTTTTTTATTTAAAATTAAAAAAAATACATGTAACATAATTATTGAAATTACTTTTTTATTTGAAATAAAAAAAAAATACATGTAACACGATAAAGTTTATTTTTTAAAAAAGCCAGCCTTAAATCTAAAATTAAGACGCGTTAAAATATTACTCCCAGTCCCTCGTCCCAACCTTCTAAGCACGAAGCGGCGTCGTTTGTTAGTGCCTGAAGCAAGTCCACACCCAATTCCAAGAGACGAAAGCATATCCGTGTCCTCGGATCCACTCTCTAACCCTAGTCAATTCCTAACCCAACCATAGTTACTCCACCTATCTCAAAACCCGCCACGTGTCTCAATCCAACGGTCACCGCCGAAGATATTCAGAAGCACGCGCTGTTATAAATACCCACCCTCGTCATTCCCAATCTCCAAACCCTAACCCTTTTTCCCATTACTGTGATTCGATCGCTTCTCTAACCATGGCAAACCCTAAAGTTTTCTTCGACATGACCGTCGGTGGCCAACCTGCTGGACGCATCGTCTTCGAGCTCTACGCAGATGTCACTCCCAGAACCGCCGAGAATTTCCGTGCTCTCTGCACCGGCGAGAAAGGAGTCGGTCGCAGCGGCAAGCCACTCCACTTCAAGGGATCCTCCTTCCATCGTGTGATCCCTAACTTCATGTGTCAGGGAGGTGACTTCACCGCCGGAAACGGTACCGGAGGAGAATCGATCTACGGTTCCAAATTTGCTGACGAGAACTTCATCAAGAAGCACACCGGTCCAGGAATCTTATCCATGGCGAACGCCGGTCCCGGAACCAACGGATCTCAGTTCTTCATCTGCACTGCCAAGACTGAGTGGCTCGATGGGAAACACGTTGTGTTCGGTCAAGTTATCGAGGGATTGAACGTTGTGAAGGAGATCGAGAAGGTTGGATCTGGCTCCGGCAAGACCTCAAAGCCTGTTGTGATCGCCGATTCCGGTCAACTCTCTTAGATGTTGTCTGTTCTGGCGTTTTCTATCTGGTGGCTCTGAATTTTAATTTGATCTAAATTCTCTAGTAGTGTTTTGTTATTCGGTGTCGTTTTATTTTTGTTGTGTTAGGGTTTGTGGTGGTGCTACTCTATGGATCTTATTGAACCCCCTTCCTTTTAATTTTCTGTTACTGTTACTGTCCGTACGAATTTAGTAGAGTGAATTGAGTCTTGTTATGGCAAACGTATAAATGATGAGCTACCTTCAATAAACTAGGAATTCTTCATAAATCTTTTATCTGTTAGTTTTTCTGTTTGCGTATTTTTGTTTTGCATGTGGCTATGTAAATTTGATAATGATCTGTCTTATATTAGATGGAAATTAACAAGAAATAATTATATTCATATAAAATATGAACTACTTTAATTGCTCCTTTATGTGATTTTCTACCTGTTTTTTTTCAGATCTTTAAAGTAGTTTTTGATTTAAAATTTAGTTTAACGGGGATGAGCTATGAACTGTTTCGATTTGATTTGTGAGATGTTGAAAATTTTGTATCAACACTATAAACAAAGACTCTTTTGCTCATTTTAAGTTTTTGTATATTTTAGTATTGATTTTTACTGGTAAAGATGTACTAGTAGCTTTGTCAATACTGCTGCACTTAAACACGTGATTCAAATTATTGTTGATGGAGTACACGATCTAGTGTCTGGCTCAAAGTGAAAGGACAATTGAAAATATCTTTAAAGTGTCTCCACTAATAATCAATCTACCATAGGGGATGCGGCATGCTACAACCGCAAAATTTTCTTGCACCAGGTTTTACTTCTATGATACACGTTGTATATTTTTTTGTTGATTAAGTAAACAGAACCTTTACACTTGGACTTCTTTATATAATTTCAAGGTTGTCATTATTTTAATAAGAAGAAAAAAACAAAATTGAAAAATCAATAAAGCTGCTAAATACAAATGGACTCATGCGCTTCAATTGTAGTGTGTGGAAATTATGGGATGTCTAGAATGAATGACGAGAACCCTATATGTTTTGTCACTTTATAGACGTAATGGTTGTTGAGTTCAAAGGAGGTTGGGTTGAATTGAAGATGCCAAAACCTTTCAACATCATTGAGTGATTATCACTTCACTGGTGTTGAAGGGTTGGTACAATACAAATTAAGGGTTGGTATAATATCTACTATCTACCTATTATTAAAAGGTTTTATGAATTGTCTAAATTGTCTTTCTATCAAAAATAAAATACACTGAAAAAGTTATTTCAGTAATTAGCAAATTCATTCAAAATCAAAAAATCAAAAGTAGTTTTTCACAATTGCATGCCATGTGTTGACTTAACATTGGCTACTACTCCATCCGTTTCATATTATAAGCAAATTTTACTTTTTAGATACATTGAATAATTAATGTATCTGGTCTATATATAGACCAGATACATTAATTATTCAATGTATCTAAAAAGTAAAATTTGCTTATAATATGGAACGGAGGGAGTATTTACTATCTTCTATTTACCCATTCAAATTAAATATTACATACACTCATTCTCTCTCTTCATTCAAATTTCAAATCATTTTCACTTTTTTTTCCCACACTTTCTCACTCATTTTAATTTTTTTACTATATTTTTTTATCGCTAAAAATACTAATAATCTATTTTTTAATTTTAATAAAATAAAAAACTTATTTATCTCACGGATCACTATCAACATAATATTTATTTTATTTTAATTAATTATTATCTTATATTTAAATAATTTTTTTTCTCCATTTTATGATTCATTTTTTTTTTCTTTTTATGTAATTATTTAATATAATTTAATTTATATAATTATTGTTCATTTTACAATTAAACATACCATTTTAAATTTTGCATTTGTATCTAAATACATTTTATATCGCACCAAATAACTTATTTATCTCAAGGGTCATTATCGCATCAAAATTTTCTCTGTCTTTCTTCATCTCACGAGTTTTTTTTTGCATGATTATTTAATACATCTGTATATAAATACATTTTATATTGTATCAAATAAACTTTCTATTTCACGGGTCACTATAAACACAATACATATTTTATTTTAATTAATAATTATCTTAACTTGAGAGATAAAATTCTTATGATCAATTATTAAATATTTTTTTTTATCTCAAGAATTTTTTTTTCTATTTGTATTTTAATATAATTGAATTTATATAATAATTATTCATTTTATAATTAATAGCTAATTTAAATTTAAACACATATATAAATATATTTTATAACGTTTCAAATGTACATTTAAATATATTTTATACTATATCAAATAATTTTACCCGTGCGAGAGCACAGGTATCGTACTAATTAATTTAACTGAAGACTTTTTAAGTCTAATTGATTCATATAATATTAAACGAAACAAAAATCAGTATTATATTTATTTGTAAGATTGAATAATTTATACAAAGAAATATAAAATAATCTATTCAAAAGCAACTAGTGAAAGAATACACCTTAAAGAAATTTAAAGGATAGCAACTAGTGAAAGAATCCTCCTTAAAGAAATTTAAAGGATAGCAACCAAAGAAATAATACACCTTAAAGAAATTTAAAGGATGTTTCGACGGCCTTTCAAATCCTAATTCCTTTCAAATCCCACATCCTACTACTATAGAACCTAACAATTGGTGCAAACTTAGATAAATACTATTTCTTGCGATTGACTAATATAAAAAGGACAATTTGGTGCAAACTTAGATAAATACTATTTCTTGCGATTGACTAATATAAAAAGCACAATTTTACCGTCCATTTGTAAATGTCTTATTTAAAATCAGAATAAAATTAGAATAAAATTTTGTATGTATTTCATTTAACACATAAATTGTTAGTACCGAATAGAATTTGAATTTTGTATGCATTTCATTCAACACATAAATTGTTAGTACCGAATAGGATTGCATTTCATTCAACACATAAATTATTAGTACCGAATAGAATTCGAAAGTTTGAGAATTTGAGAGGAACACTCTTTCAGGACACAAACCTTCACCAATATAAACTTTACATTCATGATATTTACCGACTTAATCGTGACTTAATTGTCGGACTATTAAAAACATTGTTCTAATAGAAATTGAACCCACAACCACATGGTGGATAACTCGTTGGAGTTTAAATTCTGTTATTCATGGAGACATATTTAGTAATAACAAGACACCCATGAATTCTAAGGATTGGGGAAATCGGTCTTTGTGATTGAAAATATTTTTGTTTTAAAGTAATGGCTTTCAATCTTAAGAATGTTAAGAATGTCAACATAAATTATCAAAGATTGATGGAAAAAATCTTCAAAGAACATATTGAAGACATGTTAGAGTTCATATAGGTAACTTGATAGCTAGAGTTTATATAGGTAACTTGATAGCTAAGTTTGAACAATAACTAACATGTGTGGGCCATTCAGAGGCTATGTTTTTTATGGGTACAAAAACATAATATGAGGTTAAATTCTGAAAAGCGTAAATTAAAAATTCAAACAAGGAAATTCTTGATTTATTACCTAATAATGAAAGACATTAAAGTTAAGACTAAAAAATATAAAATTTTTGAAATTTTGGCATAGCAGACAGCAGATGTTCTAACACATGTCAAGACATTGTTCTGCATAATTATTAAACAAGAACAGAATAGCAGATTGATTTCTAGAAAATCAGTAACTGCATAAACACAGATGTTTCGACATCTATTCCAACATGTTAATCAAAACTGAACTGTAAATTGAAAAATGATAAACAACACAGAATATGATGACCCAGTTCGGTGCAACTCACCTACATCTGGGGGATACCAATCCAGGAAGAAGAATTCACTATCAGTAGTATAGTTTAATGTAAGCAACCTCAGGTTTACAGTAAACACCCACGCTTACCTATCATTACCCAATGAAAACTTTATCATTAGAAGTCACATTTAATTGATAAGAGAAACCCATCTCACTTCCTAAATCACAGCCTGTGATTATCTAACGGTTACTACACCATAACTGTATCATTCCTATTGAAAGACACCCCTTCCAATACAAAGTTCAGTTAAGCATCCTTGACTAACAAGTTAACTTGGATTTACTTCAAAGCTTCATCCAAGAACAATACAAGATTCATTACCTACGGGTTTCTGAATCTGTACAAGTACCTATGTCTACCACAATGTATCAAATCGATACAGAGAGAGACTTACAAGCAAGCCTACAACTCTCAAAATCCTAAACCCTATTTTCTAACTTTACAAAAGTGTTACAATAGGTTTTTCATCCAGTCCTAGGTCTTGGTCTTCTTTTATAAGCTTCTGCTGCCTTGGGCTTCAATCTTCTGTTGGTTGATTCCTTGATCCACGTTCTGATTGCTTCCTTACTTTTTGGACCAGACTTAGAAACAACCTGCTATATCAGTTTAAGATGTCAGGACATTTGTAAGGACATCATGTCTTAACCAGTCTTCTTCATGTTGGAACATTGCATCCAACGCCTTGTTTTACCAAAAATTTGCTCAAATATGCAGAGCCTTCAATCTCCCCCTGTTGGCTAATTTTTGGTTAAAACTCCTTCGGTAGAAAAAGAAAGACCGGCGTTTGGTAGATATGATTGGAACACCTCTGAGACTCTTTCTTACCCCTGAAATTCCAAGTTGTATGTTGGTGTACATGAGGAAGAGTATATGACCCACTCCCCCTCAAACCAGTACTTGCCACGGAGGGATGAATCTTCCTCTTAAGGGGCATAAGAGAACCCATAAGGAGATCCAGAAAGAGCTTAAGAAGAAACAGTTGTATCATACGTAACACAGAGTCCATAGAGTATGTAACTCAGGTCACAAGACACAGCCTGCTTCATAACTCAGAACACAAGGCACAAGGAAAGGATGTCAGAACATCTCATCCAACATCCTTGCAAAAGAACGCTTGCAGAAATGAGTATGTGTTGTAGAAACCAACACACAACTGAGACGAATATATACCCCTTCTCCCCCTTTTTAGCCAAAAATTGGCAAAAATAGCCAACGCAATTTCATACCCACATGATACTAATCCAGACCTTAACAAAAACCATGACGAGCTTGCCCAGAATACTAACTTTTAAAACCAGAAGCAGACTCCACCTTTAAATACTCAAACATATTTTTCTTGAAAATTCTGGTCCATAGAAGATCCTGCAGAGTAATTCATGTGGAGACATAAATTAGGGTAGGTAAACATAAATGCATGTGCACCGTCCAACTGAAATATGACTGATTCAACTTTATGAGAGATCGTCCAAAGAATGCACTAGCATCAAGACACATGCTTAACACCTTTACACTCTTTACCGTCCAAAACAACCAATCATGCCGTACTCATACTGTCCTGACCCTTTGTCAGGTTTTGTTTAGCAAAGTTACCGTTCCTGTGTTTTGTCTACAGGATAATCCTTTTAACCAAAAGACCAAGAATGACTCACCAAGATGTTAAGACATTTCTTCAAACATCTTTCAGTTAGCAGTAAAGACTCTTCCAAGACCTTATCTAGTTCCTCAAACAATAAGTTCTCTCAGAAACAGATAATGACTCTCAGAACACTCCCAAGATACTTGTATCATTAGAGCAATGTCACGACATCTTGCCTGACATATCAACCTCACCTGAGGCAATCTATCACAAACTGCTTGAGACCATAAACAATCTTGATAAATAATTTGCACCACTGCAGTAATACATCCAGAACAGAAGTCTAACTCCCCCTGTCGTAGATAACCAGTGCTATTTTGCTAGAAGAACACCCTAAATGAATGGAAAACATAAGATGCATCTTCATGTCTTCAAGAGTGCATCCTCTGTTCAACACACCTGCTGAATGCATTCACCTAATGCTTGAACCTCAAGCAAACCATGTACCACACCAGTACACTTCAGAGACAGAAGTTCTCCCCGTATCCTTCTCAACAAATGCTTTTTTAACAAGAAACACCCAAAATCACCACATCATATCCCATGACAACTTCATGATCATATAATAAGAGTACCAGGAACACATCATTGTACCATAACCAACAAACTCTTGGATTGAGATCAAAGCTCCATTGATCCCTCTCGTCCAGAAAGCATTCATACACTACATGAATTCCTCATGAATTCTCATGTATAGATCTCCTTATTCCCTGAGATACAACCCAATTGAATCTGGAATACTTCACATTCCTCAAAGAGACACACAGGGCCCCTTAGTTTGCTATCTCACCCAAATGTTCTTCACACTTGAATGACATCAAACACATGCTCCAGAAATCTTCAGCCCATTTTCTCCACAAGCACCAAACTGATCCACTTCTAGCATGTTATATTCACATCAAACTTCCAAGACAATTCTTTACCCATCATTCTCCCGTATGACAAGATAAATACCTCTTAGACAAGATGTGAACTAAGAATCCTACTCCAAGGATAACTAACCCAGAAGATGTTCTAACATCAGTTAGGACATCCTTCACATATCACAGACACTAACCAACACAGTTCTAGATATGCTCCACCACTGGACTTACTATCTACATAGTAATCCAACTGAAGATCTTCAAACAACAATGCGCCACCAGCTTGATTAACAAGAACTCCAGATAACCGAAGAGTGAAATAAACTCTTATCCACCAAAAGAAGGTAATCTTCCATAAACTGAGAACTTATGCCACAAGCTCCAAGATAGAAAAGACACAATACCTCCTTAAGTCTTCAACCAACTACCCTTCTGCCCAAGAGTAATTTGTTCCAAGACACTCCTCAAGAGTAATCAAATGCCACAGTTTGATTATCTTGATTTCTCGAATCTACAAATGAGAACTACCAAATGCCACTTTTGATTGCCTCATCCTTCTTGAATATGAAACCAACCAAATGCCACTTTTTGATTGATTTCACCCTTCTTCAGAACTCCCACAAGATACACTGATCCACCAATGAAATCTGATATTCAAGTTACATGAACTACTTCCTCCATAGCAAGCCATCTTGGATCAACCAAGCCTTAGTCATGTAACATCTTCTCCTTCCACAGCTCCCGCAAACTGCATGAGATAGACCTTTTTGAAGCATCCATAACTTCCATTCTCCTGTAGATCAACTTATCTTAAGCTGATGTGCCACATCACCAGCTGAGATCCTGATGTTAAGCTTGATGTCAGAACATTCTGATATGACATCCAGCTGCTGAATTCAGCTCCTCCTTCTGCCACTTAGAAGAACCTCCTCCCTTTAACAGAACAAGAGTTTTATGCTCTCATAGACTTGATTCAACAACTAAGTTTGATTAGACAACCTCCATCCTGCTTAATTTTATCACAGGTATTCCATTCAAGCTCACACCTTGATGAATATCTGCTTTACAACTCCAAAGAACTCAACGTGCCAAGTCTGATTCTTCAGATGATAAGTATTCCTAGACTACACCATAACTGTACCAAAGGATGCCACTTTCATTAAGTAAATTAGATTGTAGAAAGTCAGAGATAACTGCCACTTAACCTTGACCTCCAAGATGAGCAAGATCACATACTCCTAAGTACTTAGATCAGAAATAAACTGACTTAAGTTATGCCATCACCAGCACCATATTCTGGACAAGTCTCTTGCCAGGACACTTTCCAGATAAACATCAGATGCTTCTAGTAACAACTGGAACACACCTGCTGCACTCTCATACTCATAGATAAGAAATAAACTGATCCAAGAACTATTCATCAAGATTATGATGTCTTATTCTTCATCTTCAACATCACCATTATCTAGACCAGTTTCTTGTCAGGAAACTCTCCAGAGATCAGATGCTTTTGCCACACCATATTGAAGCAGATTCTTAGGTCAACACCCAAGAGAAATAGATCCAAAAGCTTATGCAGTACCCCTCCCATGATTGTGCACAAACCAGATGAAGAGATGTTCCAACTTCGTGTTGAACATCAGCAATCTTGAACTTCACATACAAGGATAATCAATTAAATACTTGTGAATATCACAAATAGCAATTGATCTTAAATCCTTGTTCAATAACCCTGCTTCATTGTTGAAACCATACTCCAACATATCACTCCATGAACACTTATCAAGTATTCAATCTTTTGCAAGTATCTTCTTTGACAAACAAAGTGTTGAGATACAAAGGCTGTCACCATTGACTCAAGTAACTAAGATTCCCTCTGAATGAACCCTATTTACCTCAACAGTTATGAAATCTCGATTCAGACTGGATCCACCCTTAGGATTAAGAGAGATGAATCATTCCTTGCAGTTTTGGATGGTGAAAATAAATTACCTCCACTTTCTTCAAGTTTATGTTTCACATAAACGCCCTCTAGTCAGAAGAATAACTAGAAGACTCTAGATGCACAACTGAGATGCCTTTATGGGTGGACTTGAGAGCATTCTCAAGTATCTTTGACAACTTAGCCGATCAATAATTTATCAAACTCCTAGATCAAGAACTTGATAAACCTAATCTCAACTCCCCCTCTCTTCAACTGACTTCAACCAGCACATTGGAACCAAGCTTCCAAGTACCAAGTCACAATAACAGACATATTTCAACACTCTCTTCATTCCATCACTCCCAACTTTGGAATAAAAAAATGCAGATATCTTCAAATATAGAGGCCGACGATTGAGATCTTCCACCATTTGTCTTCAGTAACAACTCCAGAATCCCATAAATTCCAGAGTTCTTCCATCAGAAACACATGCAACGGAACCACCAGGGAACAAATTCAACTTGCCCTAATAAGATGTCAGAACATCTTATAAGACACCCCAACAAGAGAACTAGCCACTTCTCCTACAGTTGTTGTAGAACCTCCTCAACAACATGAACAACCATCGGGTTATTACCTTCGATCCATAATATCCATCACATCTATTAATACCCTTGAGTATGTCTGAGTTGATTGATCTGATCTTCAAAACTCCTCCTTGTTTAAACGCCAGAAAGTATCTCCCAAAGATCTTATCCAAAAATAGACAGGATGCCTGCTCTGATACCAATTGAAATTATGGCATAACAGACAGCAGATGTCTTAACACATGTCAAGACATTGTTCTGCATAATTATTAAACAAGAACAAAACAACATACTGATTTCCAGAAAATCAGTAACTGCATAAACACAGATGTTTCGACATTTGTTCCAACATGTTAATCAAAACTGAACTGTAAATTGCAAAATGATAAACAACACAGAATATGATGACTCAGTTCGGTGCAACTCACCTACATCTAAGGGATACCAATCCAGGAAGAAGAATTCACTATCAGTAGTATAGTTTTATGTAAACAACCTCAGGTTTACAGTAAACACCCACGCTTACCTATCACTACCCAATGAAGACTTTATCATTAGAAGTCACATCTAATTGATAAGAGAAACCCATCTCACTCCCTAAATCACAACATGTAATTATCTAACAGTTACTGCACCATAACTGTATCATCCCTATTGAAAGACACCTCTTCCAATACAAAGTTCAGTCAAGCATCCTTGACTAACAAGTTAACTTGTATTTGCTTCAAAGCTTCATCCAAGAACAATACAAGATTCATTATTTACGGGTTTCTGAATCTGTACAAGTACCTATGTCTACCACAATGTATCAAATCGATACAGAGGGAGACTTACAAGCAAGCCTATGACTCTCAAAACCCTAAACCATATTTTCTAAATTTACAAAAGTGTTACAATAGGTTTTTTCATTCAGTCCTAGGTCTTGGTCTTCTTTTATAAGCTTCTGCTGCCTTGGGCTTCAATCTTCTGTTGGCTGATTCCTTGATCCACGTTCTAATTGCTTCCTTAATTCTTGGACCAGACTTAGAAACAACCTGCTATATCAGTTTAAGATGTCAGGACATTTGTAAGGACACCGTGTCTTGACTAGTCTTCTTCATGTTGGAACATTGCATCCAACGTCTTGTTTTACCAAAAATTTGCTCAAATCTGTAGAGCCTTCAATTTTAATATATATGACAACCCTTAAGTCCATCTAGGATATACTATGACTAAATGGAATGTTAACCTCCATTTTCAGATTTATTGTCAGGTCAATCCATTATGCGTTACCATTTTACAAGTTGCTAAGAAACGAGACAATTTTAAAGTGGAAACCAAAATGTAAAGCCGCATTTACCAAGCTTAAATGAGTGTTGTCCCAGCCACACATGTTACGAGACCACATCAAGGTGAAACCTTATTTGTTTATTTATTGATCTCCCTAGGAGCCCTTTGAGTCATTCTAGTAAGAGAAGACAAACAATATCAAAAGTCAATTTATTTTATTAAGGAAGTGTTATAAGTTTCAAAAACAAGTTATTACATAATAGAGAAGCTTGCATCTACTTTAGTATCAAACGTCCACAAATTAAGATATTTCTTGGCAGTTCACATTGTAGTAAGGGTTCATCGCCATGTCCATCGAATGCTATTAAGGAGTGAGATAGTTTAGAGGATGACAAAGTGAGTTGTAGAGCTCTCTAAATTTAACACCGACTACAAGTCTTGTTAAGCCTTTAAGGCTTAAGATTTGAAGAACTTGATAGTCAAAATAACGTACCAAGCACACGCTATAAGTGGATTTTACTCATCAATGGTTCTTCCAACGTCAAAATTAGTGGGACCCAAATCTTGTTGGAAAATAATAGAGGGTTATAATAACCAATCATAATATGGATCTCATAAATGTTATGTATCAACTCCAAGCTAGAAGAATGTTATTTTGTCTTTTGTTGCACTGTCCGACGATTTTGGCCATAACTTTCGTTTCGTAAGTCTAAATGAGACGTCGTTCGAAGCGTTGGAAAGATAACGTACAAAGCTACCTCATGAACTACTTAATGAGGAAATTTTTATAATTATGTTGTCACGTGAATTGAGAGTGTGACGAAGTCATTATGTTTGAGGTGATATTTATGACTATTGTGTTGTTGCATGTATGAATGATAATCTAATTAAGGAGAATGATTGTATAGTTGTGTTGCACTAAATTATATTATGTTATGAATTTTATGATTGTAATTGTTATGTAATTCAGAGAGGGGATTACTAGAGTTGTCAATGCATTATGTTAGGAACAGAGAGAGGTCTTAACGCATTGATTTAATGGTATGCTCTTGCATCATATGAGTTGTGTCAAGAGGCATGCGTACTAGTTTAGAAAGAGGACTAGTTTCTTGTCTCAAGCTCGGACAAGGGGCTCATGGGTTCTCAGAGATTGGGATACGGTTTCCAAAGAGAACTAAATATTGAGTTGGTACCACATGCATATGCATAGAGTTGCATAGTTGAGTTGCATTGCATAATGAGTTATATGCATAATTGTTGAGTTGTGATTGATTGATGAGTTTAGGTGTGAGATTGTGATGAAATATACCGTGAATGAGATTATGTAAAGGATGTTGTGTTATTATCTTACCTTGCAGTAGATGCATGTTATTATTGTTTGTGGTTTCTCACCCTTTTGTTGTTGTTGTTGTTGTTGTTGTTGTTGTTGTTGTTGTTGTTGTGCTCCTCTTCAAAGTACCGTTGTGTTTTGTGCTCCTCTTCGAAGTACCGATAAGCAGGTAACTGAGTAGTTGCTTAGAGTGTAGGATGGAGAGATGGTGTTTCTTCTAGAATTTTAGTTTACGTGCTCTGATATGTAACACTAGGAAACATTTGCGAGTTTTTGTCTCATATTTTGTTAGAGAGTTGTTGTATACTCTCATGTTTGATATTACTATGTTTTAAGGAAATTTCATTTATGAGTTTGATTATGTCATAAAGTGCATTTTAAGTTTAAATGATTTAGTTAATGCATGTTTTAGTATGAGAAATTCTGCTACGGTGATACTCTTAGTGATGATGTTGATTGCTGCTTTTATTTGATAAAGTGTTATAGGACATATATGTTTTGAAAAGAGAATGTGTGACATCCTATTTGATTGTGTGAATACTTTAATTTTATTGTATAATTATGCGTAAGGAAAATAAGGTGTTACGATAATTGGTATCAGAGCAGGTCGGTCGGTCAGTCCGGCCAGGTTTTATCATAATGATTGTTCCTTAGTACTCGATATGTGTGTTAAACATTGTCAGTGCTCGTTTGTTTTTCTAACCGCTTATCTATAGTAGCAGGATTTAAATAAGTGGGGGAGACACTTATGCTTCTCTGAGATGTTTCAGGTGTGGAGAGTTGGTTTGTCGTGCCACTTTTTGCAATAGTGCATGTTGTTAGATAAGTCAGTGTCATTTCCAAAGGTCGATGCCAGTTATGAGTTGTTTGTGTTGGCTAAGAAAGTAAGATAACCCGTAAGGGATTATGAGCAAGTGTTGGTGATGTTCGCCTCGTTAGAAGCCAAAGGCAAGGGAGTAGTTAATGATCTTCTAGTTATTGTGACTTCCCATAAGTGTTTCCTGAAGACATCAGCGATTTACCACAAGAGTGTGAGGCTGAGTTTGCTATAGACTTAGTACCAGGTACGAGTCCGGTGTCAATGTCTTCTTATCGAATGTCTACTTTAGAGTTTAGCGAGATGAAGAAGCAATTAGAGGATTTTCTTGAGAAGGAGTTTATTCGTTTGAGTGTTTCACCGTGGGGTGCGTCCGTGTTATTAGTCAAGAAGAAAGATGGTAGTATGAGGTTGTGTGTTGATTACCAACAGTTGAACGAAGTAACTATTAAAAACAATTATCCACACTGAGGATTGATGATTTAATGGACCAGTTAGTAGGTGCCTGTGTTTTTAGCGAGATTGATTTGAGATCTGGTCATCATCAGATTCGTGTAAAGGCTGGAGATATTCCAAAGAATGCTTTCAGAATGCGATATGGTCATTACGAGTATTTCGTGATGCCGTTTGGTGTGTCTAATGATCCCGGTGTGTTCATGGAATATATGAGCAGGATCTTCCATCAGTACTTAGATAAGTTTGTGGTTGTGTTCATCGATGATATCCTGATTTATTCAAAGATAAACGAAGAGTATGCATATCATACAAGGTTGGTATTAGAGATTTTCTAAGAGAAAAATTTATATGCTAAATTGTCTAAGTGCGAGTTTTGGTTGAAGGAAGTGAATTTCCTTGGTGATATGATTTCTAGTGGAGGTATCGATGTTGACCTTTCAAAGGTTGATGTTGTGTTACAATCTGAAGTTTGTTATTAAGATTTGAAATTTTCTTGGGTTGGCTGGTTTTTATCACATGTTTATTGAAGGTTTTTCTAAGGTATAATTTTTGTTAACTCAGCTAACGAGGAAAGGTCAAGCTTTTATTTTGGATGCATTGTGCGAAGAATGTTTTTAAGAGTTCAAGAAAAAGTTGACATTGGCTTCTGTTCTGATTTTGCCGAGTCCATATGAGTCTTTTGTTGTGTATTGTGATGCTTTTTTGATGGGTATTGGAGGTGTATTGATGCAAAACGTCAAGTGGTAGCTTATGCTTCAAGTCAACTCAAAGTGAATGAGAGGAATTATCTAATCCGTGACTTAGAGCTGGCTACAATTTTGTTCGTGTTGAAGATTTAGAGACATTAATTGTTTGGTTCGAGATTTGAGGTGTACACTAATCACAAGAGTCTGAAGTATCTTTTCGACTAGAAAAAGTTGAATATAAGACAAAGAAGATGGCTTGAGTTTCTGAAGGATTATAACTTTGGTTTGAGTTACCATTCTGGTAAAGCAAATGTCGTAGCTTATGCATTGAGTCGCAAGACCTTGAATATGTTGATGTTAATAGCTAAAGAGTTAGTGCTGATCTAAGAGTTCAAAGATTTGAGTTTGGTTTGTGAAGTTATGTCGCAGAGTGTGAAGTTAGGTATGTTGAATCTTACCAATGGTATTCTTGAAGAAATTAGAGAAGGTCAGAAGATGGACTTGAAATTGATTGATCAGTTGACTTTAATCAATCAAGGTCAAAGTGGTTATTTCAGAATCGACGAGAATGAAGTGATAAGATTTCGAGATTGTGTGTGTGTTCTAGATGTGCCAGAGCTTAAGTAGGGTATTCTCGACGAAGGTCACAGAAGTAGCTTGAGTATTCATCCCGGTGCTACTAAGATGTATCAAGACTTGAAGAGGATGTTTTGGTGGCCATGAATGAACAAGGAGGTTACTAGTTTTGTGTATGTGTGTTTGACTTGTCAGAAGTCAAAGGTGGAGCATTAGAAGCTGTTGGGTTTGATGCATTCGTTGTCTATTACAGAGTGGAAATAGGACAACATTTTGATGGATTGTATCTGGTTTACCGAGGGAAGCGAATGGTTATGATACAATTTGGGTCATTATCGATGGGTTGACTAAATTGGCTCATTTCATCTGATGAGACTTTATTACCCATTGGAGAAACTAGCAAAGATGTATATTGAGAAGATTTACAGTCTATATGGCATTCATTCCAGTATCGTATCCGATAGAGATCTAAGGTTTACTTCAAGGTTCTTGGAGAGCTTGTAGAAAGCGTTGGGTACGAAGTTGCGATTGAGTTCCGCTTATCATCCTCAGACAGATGGTCAGACGAAGAGGACTATCCAATCCTTAGAAGACTTGTTGATAGCTTGTGTGCTTGAGAAAATAGGTGCTTGGGATGGATTTTTACCGTTGATAGAGTTTACCTACAACAACAGTTTCCATTCGAGTATTAGAATGACATTGTTCGAGTCGTTGTATGGTAGAAGGTGTAGGACACCTTTGTGTTGGTATGAATCAAAAGAGACTACTGTAATTAGGCCTGAGATTATCTAACAGACGACAGAGAAGATTAAAGTGATTCCAGAGAATATGAGAGCTTTGCAGAATCACTAGAATAATTACCATGACAATAGGAGGAAAACACTTGAGTTCCAAGAGGGTGATCATATGTTTCTTAGAGTTACTCTGATAACTGGTGTTGGTCGAGCTTTGAAGTCGCGAAAGCTCACTCCGTGTTTCATTGGTCCGTACTAGATTTTGTATAGGATAGAAGAGGTGGCCTATCATATTGCTTTACCAATCTTGCTTGCTAACCTTCACGACGTGTTTCATGTGTCTCACTTGAGGAGATACATTTCAGATCCATCTCATGTGGTCCAAGTGGATGATGTGCGTGTGGGAGATAACCTGACTATTGAGGCATCAACCATGCAGATAAAGGATCAGGAAGTGAAGCAGTTGCATGGTAAAGAGATTACCTAGGTGAAGGTGGCTTAGGGAGGACTCGATAGTGGAAACGTGACTTGGGAGCTAGAGAGCCAGATGAGGGAGTTGTATCCGACTCTGTTTGCTTAAGGTAATTTTCAAGGGTGAAAATTCTTTAAGTGGGGGAGAGTTGTAACACCTTAATTCTTGAATTATCTAATTATTTGAATTATTATGATTCAATTTAATTATTATGTGTGGTAATTGAATTAATATGGGTGTCAGGGGTGTATGACCTTGAGGTGAGAGTGTAGAGAGTGATTAGAGATTGGTAGAGGTGTGCTAGAATTATTAAAGTCTATTTTTAATAATTAAATAATAGTATTTTAATTGAATTATTTAATTAAAATGAGAAAATAGAATAATATAAAGGGTTAAATATGTCAGAAATCCTCAGAAATATCACATCATTCAACTTTAGTTCCTCTAAAAAATTTCTTCAAAGAATGGTCCTCTTAATATTTTCCATACGCACTCATTCAATTTTATCAGTGCCAACTAAAAATAAAAAATAACACCTCAAAGCATGACTCATGTGGATCTCTACCTCCTGGGCATCACCATCAGCATGCGCTGCAGTAACGAGTGCCTCATCAAATTTCTCCTTCAAGAACGAAAACCTAACATGAGCACCCTTAGTCCTATCCACCTCCATCAGCGCCTTCACTGGATCAGCCCCCAGATGCTCCACCATCATATTGACTGCATCGTCTTTGGTCATCATACCATGATGGAGAAATGTATCTTTGATCAGTAGATGCAACAAACACGAGACATCGTCCAGTGTAATCGACATCTCACCGTGCGGGAGATGAAAGGAAGAGGTCTCAGAGTGTCATTGCTCCATGAATGCTTCCATCATCCCGTGGTTGGCCAAAGTGTAACCAGTCAAGCATAGATCACTCAACCCAGAAGCGGTGAGAACCGACTGAATCTTCCTCCCATGGTTCAGAAACTTGTGGGGATCATGCACCTGTGAATTTCTATAAATAATCAATGTCAGCAAGAATCAATGTTAGAAATAATCAATGTCAATAATTTATATGATTCGGAAGATGTTGAATGATGCACTAGATGCTGCTTGATGATTACTTGATCCTCGGATGGAAGAAATTAAATTTGGTGAAGTTTAGGAAATTTGGGAATGAGATAGATGAAGAGGTTATTAGAAGATAATTAACTTTATGTTATTTTCCTTTTTGGTTCATATTTGGCTTATATGCATTTCTTTAGTCAAGGCCCAATTGATCTCTTATATATATATATATATATATATATATATATATATATATGTGGTGGTACTTATCCTTTCACAATATACAATTCATAATCATTCATTTTCATATTAAGTCCAATGGGCCAAAACACTGTAGTGTAATATGGTATCAAGAGACCCAAACTATTCAACAATTCATTTTTTTCAATTTCCACACAGTTTCTCGCTTCGTCTTCTTCCTTCTGCATCGTATCTCCGTCTTCTGCATCTCATACCCACCACCACAACCATGGTCTCTGATAATGACTCTGATGACACCCATTCCACCCTCAAAGATACTTCCTCAAAAATCCCAAAGAACCTTCGGAAGATACCGCTTCTAATCTAAGAAGTCCATTCTACACCCATCCCGGTGAAAACCCCGGTGCTACCCTGGTGGCGCCGCCGCTCGATGATAACAATTACCATAATTTGAGAAAAGCTATGTGATGCGCTGTCATTTCCAAAAACAAGATTGGTTTCATCAATGGATCTATCACCAAACCTCTTCCATCAGACCCAAATTTCAAGCTCTAAGATCGCGCAAACAACATGGTACTTTCTTGGATCACTAGAACCCTAGCTTCTCACATTGCACAGAGTATGATTTGCATCGACTCAACTCACGATCTTTGGGAAGACCTCCGAGAGTGTTTTACAAAAGGTAACCACTTTCGATTCTCTAATCTTCTTCGTGATCTGCACTCTATCAAACAAGGTGATCACACCCTTTCCAATTACTTTACTGATTTAAAGATCTTTTGGGATGAACTTGAGGATCTTCAACCAACGCCATCGTGTTCTTGCCCTGTTCCATGTATTTGCGACTTGGATAAAGTTGTGCGCAATTAGAAGCACATGGAATACGTAACTTGTTTTCTCAATGGGCTCAATGGCAATTACCACACCATCCGCACTCACATCTTGCTTATGGACTCTATTCCTAGCATCAGTCGTGTCTATTCCCTCATTGCTCAACAAGGACTTCCTTCGCCTCCACCCTCCACCACAACCCCCACTATTCTTTATGCTAACAACTCCAACACTGGTCGTGGACGCGACATAGGCAGCTCCAAAACCCCCATACTATGCACTAACTGCAGCAAAACCAACCACACTGTGGATACTTGTTACTTCAAACATGGTTTTCCACCCGATTGTCGTACAAGAAACTCCAAACCCTCATCTGACTCAAAGTATGGTGACAATTCCACTAAGGATGGTGTCATCACCAAGGAATATTATCAACATCTCCTTCAGCTTCTTCAACAATCAAAGAAGGACACCTCAAAGTCGAAGCATGAAGTTTCCTCCTCCATAGAGCCTCACATAATTTCAGGTATCACTAACACATGTACATATTTACACTCTTCTTCATCATGGATCCTTGATTCAGACGCATCTGACTATGTTTGCCCCTTTATCAAGTGTCTTTCTATAATCCAATTGATTGATCTTGTTAGCATTCAATTTCCCAATAGTAATCATGTTGTTGCTAATTTTTCTGGCACTATTGCTTTTGACCAATATTTTCATCTGCATAATGTTTTCTACATCCCATAATTTAGGTTTAGTCTCCTTTCCATCTCTAAACTGTGCAACAATCCTAATTTAAGCATCACTTTCTCACATAATTTCTGTTGCATTCAGGATGTGCATACCAAGAGGAAGATTGGACATGTGGCTCTTCATAACAATCTCTATATTCTCAACAAAGTCCTTATCCTAAAGCCCTTGGGTTCTTCCTCACAACCTATCACTTGTAACTCTGCTAATGTGCAGGATCACAATAATCCTCATCATTTGGATGTTTGGCATAATAGGTTAGGCCATCCATCCAATGATGTTTTACTTCACATGTCTCAAAACTTTTCTTCAATAAAATACAATAAAGGATTTCTTTGCCATGCTTGTCACCTAGCTAAACAATGCAAACTTCCCTTCCCTATTAGTTCTTCCAAAACTTCTACATGTTTTGAATTGATTCACATGGATATATGGGGCCCTATTTCTATGCATTCTATATATGGTTTTAGATATTTTCTCACTATTGTAGATGATTATTCTCGTTATACACGGACATTTCTCATGCATCAAAAATCAGAAACCAGAACTCATATACAACATTTCATTAACTATTGCAAAACCCAATTTTCATGCACTATCAAAACCATTAGAAGTGATAATGGAATTGAATTTATTATGCCCTCATACTATGCATCTTTAGGCATCTGATCGGAAAAATAGCAAGTGTACTATTTTAACGATGTAATAATAATGGGGGTTATCCCCAGTATCGATCTCGAGGACTGCGTAGAAAATATAAGTTCTTATAGTAATTTAATTGAACAAAAGGTCATATGGGTTTTGAAAATTGTTTTTAAAATTGAAATAAACGATAATAAAATTAACAGAATAAAATCTACTTTTTAACAGATATGAGCAGCATGCTAGGGAAAGTGTATGAATTGCACAATAATAACCCTAAATCCTTATTCTAAGAGGCATTACAGAAACAACCTTACCGATTCTCAAGATTATCTTTCCCTAATTCCTTAGCAGAAAAACCTTTGATATTCTCCCTAGACACTAATTCCTTAGCTGCCTTGGAAAAATATCAAGCATTTGTTTTAACAAGAATATAACGGTTATTACGGGTATCCCCATTCCTAGGCAATATCTACCGTAATATTATTATACAAAAGCGTTAGGTTGGTTGGTCCGACCTAAACCCTAACCGTAGATCAATTTCAATTTGTCCGATCGAAAAAGCATTAAGATCATTGCATAATAAAAGATTTAAGGAAAAAACAGTATTTCATAGAACAAAGGAAATCAAAGTCATTACAGAGCAATTCAAGGACACCCCCTAGCATTGGGGGGTTTAGCCTCTCATAGTTCTAAAAGAAATAACAAAATAAAAGTAAGACATTACAAGTTAATTGGATGACTACGATCTTCAATTGCTCCCGCTCATGAACAATCCTCGTTCTCCAAAACCCTTGATATCATCAAACTTTAGCGTAAAATATTTCGTAATGTACAAAGTTCTTTCTAGCTTCTAAAAAACAAGTCTAAATAGCCCCAATTCACCCAGACCGATTAGAAATACCTAAAGTGCCCCCACAACTTAATATAGGGAGAAAATATAGAAAATTTCAGAAAATCAGCGTCAAAGCTGACATGGGCCGTGTTAGCCAACACTGCCGGTCGTGTCAGCTTGCTGGATTTTATAACCGAAATTGTTTCGATCATAACTTTTAATTCGTATGTCTATTTTGGTCCCCATTCGAAGCGTCAGAAAGCTAATGAAGAGAACTACAACATAGTATAGACAAGGAACCTGGTTGCCCAACATTTTTCCATGTTTTTTGAATTTTAGGTCCAGGCATCCTCTGCTTCATTCCAAAAACTCTTCTAAATCCCCGGAACTTCCATTTTCTTTGCACGAGTCCTTTGGGCTTTTCCACTCAGACCTGAAACCATTGAAAACTACCAAACCAAAGCATAAAATACAACGTAATTGAAATAAAACAACAAATTATAAAATGCGAGAATAAAATACGACAAGTAAAATTGAATTGAAAAACAATGAAAAGACAAACAAAGTGCTACCGACTTTATGGATTGATGCCAAATAAGTGACGGAAACATAGTAGAAATGGTGACCGATCAGCATCATAAACCAAAAGAGCTGCATTAAGACACCTCAACAAAACTCTGTTGTAGAAAGAAAACACAGACACTTGCTCAATGTTACTAGATCCCTCATTTTTCATACCAACCACCCTAAATGCTTTTGGTCATTTGCCAAGCCACTTATCTGATAAATAGGCTCTGCAGCCCCTCTATTGAATAAAACACACTGTATACCCTTCTCTTTCAAGAACCACCTTCATACACAAGTAGAAGGTATTGATTTCTTTGACACTTTTTCTCCTGTTGCAAAGCTCACCACTATAAGATTACTACTTGACGTTGCTTCTTCTCTTAATTTGCATCTGTTTCAACTTGATGTGCACAATGCTTTTTTGCATGGTGATTTGGAAGAGGAAGTTTATATGTCCTTACCTAAAGGCATTACTCTCTCTTATCCAACTTATGTATGCAGACTTTTAAAATCCATATATAGTTTGAAACAATCCAGTAGGCAATGGTTTGCAAAGCTCTCATAAGTATTAATCAACAATAAATTCAAACAATATCTTGCTGACCATTCCCTATTTATTCAACACTCTGCTGATTCTTTTACTGCCATTCTAGTTTATGTTGATGACCTTGTTGTTATAGGCAATACCTTACACCTCATTACCAACATCAAGCAAAATTTGCATCATAATTCTACATCAAAGATTTGGGCACATTGAAGTACTTCCTTGGTCTAGAAGTAGCACGCAACACCAAAGGTATCAACATACGCCATTCAAAATATACTCTTAATCTTTTGTAAACTATTAGCCTTCTAAGATGCAAGCCAGCTATCACACATATGACTCGAGACACCAGACTTCGGATAAATGAAGGCACTCCTTTAAAAGATCCATCTGTGTATAGAAGATTAATTGGCCAACTTATCTATTTACATAACACATGACCCCGACATTTCCTATTATGTTCAACAACTCAGTCAACACATGAGCCATCCCACGCATCTCCATTACAACGTCGCTCTTCAAGTTCTCCGCTACCTCAAATCATCTCCAGCACACGACATTTTCTTCCCAGCCAATTCACCTCTACAACTCAAGGCTTTTTCCGATTCCGACTGGGCAACGTGTCTAGACACACGCAAGTCCGTCACCGGTTTCTGCATATATTTAGGTGATTATCTTATCTCTTGGAAGTCGAAGAAACAACCAACTGTCTCCCGTAGTTCCACTGAAGCAGAATACAAGGCTATCCATGTGCGAGCTTCAATGGCTAACCAATCTCCTAAAAGAGTGTAATCTGCCTTTCACTCAACCGACCTTGCTCTATTGCGACAGTGCTTCCGCTCGTCACATTGCCAATAATTCCTCATTTCACGAAAGAACAAAACACATTGATCTCGACTGCCACCTTGTACGAGAAAAACTTCAACATGGCTTGTTTCATCTCTTCCCTGTTTCCTCCTCTCAACAACTTGCGAATATCCTCACTAAACCATTGGACCTTCAACCCTTCACGGCTAATGTTTCTAAGCTTGGACTTTAAAGCATGTTCCCCCAAGCTTATGGGGGGTATTAGAAGATAATTGGCTTTCTGTTATTTTCCTTTTTGGTTCATATTGGGCTTATGTGCATTTCTTTAGTCAAGGCCTAATTGATCTCTTGTATATATATGGTTGTACTTATCCTTTCACAATATACAATTCATAGTTATTCATTTTCATCTTAAGTCCAATGGGCCAAAACACTGTAGTGTAATAGAGGTATGAGAATAGAAATGAAAAAGTGTGGGAGGAGAAGAGTCTGACGCGAAAATATGCTCCAAATTGTTCTGGAGATATATTTCCGGAATATTTTAATGTTCAATTGATTTTTGCTGTGTCCGGAGATATATCTCTGAAATATCTTAACGTTTAGTTAAAATAAGATGCGTCCGAAGATATATTTTAAAAAACTATGAGCATTATAGAAAATTCACATGATGTCTAAAAAACACCTAAGATGTTTTAAGAAATTCTCTAAAATTATTGGTTTGTTTTTTAGTTTGTGGCGTCACAGGAGTCCTTTGGGCATTTTATTAATTACTCTCTCTGTTTCAAAATGACTGTCGTTTAAAGTTTTTGCACACGGATTAAGGAATGCAATGATATTGTCATAAGATATTGCACTTTTACTAAACTAGTCTTATTAATGTATTAAAAATAGTGTATACAGTAATAATTATATAACACAGTTAAAAAAATAACAATTATTACTACATTAAAAAGTGAGAACGAAAATCATTTTGAAATAAAATTTTTTCTCTATATCTATAGTCATTTTAAAACGGTGAGAATAATTACCTCGTAATTAGGCTGAGAATGGGTGTAAGTTCATTGTTGCTGCTGCTGCCGCCGAAAGTAAAGTGTGGTTTTTTTATTTTATTTTAATAATTATTAAAATCCCCATAACCCTAAAATACCCTTTCCGGAACCCTAAAATTCCAACCGTGATCTTCATCTTCTCAAGTGATTGAAATGGAAGTATCATGGTTGAGTGCAATTTTGGTCGGCGCCGGTTATCTCGCTTTCGGCTACTTCATTGGTTCTCACTATCCCCACCGTTTATTTTTCTCCAATAGATTTTCATCCACTAAAGACAAAGATGATTCACTTCTCAATCACAACAACAATAAGCAGAAGAAGAATAGCAAACCCAAAATCAAAGACTCACTTGAGGTTGAACAGCTCGCGGAAATTCTCGAGGATTTTAAGATGGTAAATTCACAAAAAAAAATATTTTTTTGCTAACCTACTAATTTTATTTTGATGGGTTGTCTAAAAAATTGTTCCTTTTTTTGTAGATACTCGTGGTAAGAAATGATCTTAAAATGGGTAAAGGAAAGATTGCAGCTCAATGCAGGTATGTAATCTTTGTTAATGTTGCTTTTGTTTTGTTTGGGTAAACAACTTAGCTAATTGTTTATCATAAAAGTGCTTATGTATAAGCTTTTTATTCCAAAATGTTTTTATATAAGCTATAACTTACTTATAATCTGTTTGTATAAGCCATCCAGGATAACTTGTGAAAATAAGCTGAAAATGTCATAAGTTGTTTCCATATGCTCTCTCAAATAGCATTGTAGGTAGTTATTGTGTTAGTTAAGTTTGAATAAGCCAATCCAATCAGCGGCGTTGTTTGTTTGAAACTGTGAATGCCTTCCAAATAGATTATTGCTTAGAGTGTGAACATTAGGGTAATAAAACTCTTTATTTCACTAGTCTGTTGCAGAAGCATGCTGGCATAGAGATCCCTCATCCATGTGAAGGGTGGACTTGTTTATTGCTCCTATTTTTGTTTTTTCGTTTATCATTTAGTTTATATCTTGCGAAAAACATGGTTAATGGTTCAAGCTCAGTTTTCTGTCTCTTTTTCTTTTTGTAGTCATGCAACGTTGGGACTCTACAAAAAGGTTCTTTATCGAGCTCCAAAGGCTTTAAATAGGTACTGTCACTGGTTGAGCTTTTGGCCATCTTGAATTGTGTAACTTCATTCACAAGTTTTCAATGCTAATGTGCAGGTGGGAGATGTCTGCACAGCCCAAGGTTGTTGTCAAAATTGAAAGTGAAGAAGATATGCTGGCTTTGCAAGTATGTATTGTTTGATTCTTAGGGAAATCTTGTGCTACATTAGCTAAGTGCTCTTTGAATTGTTCTAAAATTTTTACTGGATACTTGCTTGCTATACATTGGTCAGTTATTGATTGTGATTATGACAACAAATGAAATGGAGGACTAGGGAAGGGATGATTTCGGTGAGGTGCGAAGCATGAAACTTGGGCTTTACTGTGAAAACCTTATCTGCAAACTTTAAACTTAGAAAATGAACCTATATGCTTACTGACAACTGCAATCATATAGGTTTTAAAGCTGTCCAAAAGAATACTGTGGCTTATATATATTTAAAAGCAAAGTTTGGTGTCTGTTATTGCTAGTTAACATAAATGAAGTGATAGGTCTCTATAATAATATTCAGTTTATGATTCGGGCTGTATATGATGATTGGGAAGAGAGAGGAAGTGGTGAAAATTATTCAACGGAAAACTTTTGATTTAAAAAAATGCCAAATTCAAAGAAAAATATCCTTTTAATTTGTTAGGCTGAAAACATTAATTGAATTATCTTTAGTTTGTACTAAATTGTATGGAAAAATACAAAAAAAGTTATAGATATGAAAACTTTGAATAAAGTTTGTAAATCGTGTTATAAACAATGAATGGCCTGGGAGAGAGGTATTGATAGCATAAAAAAATTGGCCACCCTAAAAACTGAAGTGTTCATAGCTTGTGTTAAAACTTTGAACTCAAAGTAAATGAGCATTTAATATTTCTTTTATATTATTCTAATAATACTTGGATTGCATCCAGTTTCTTAAACTTGTAAGTTAGATATGTCATTTATTATTATTAAAGTAACTCCTATGAAAGGTTTAATAAGCCTAGTTAGAAATTGTAGTAATCTATGAAGATGTAAATCACCAGGTCTTTTATTTTAACAATAAGAATAGCAGAAACAAGTTTTATAATTCATTCAGCGTATTATTGAAATCTCAAATAGCAGATATTATATAAACTATATTTGATATATGATTGGTATCATCTTTGTCTACAAAAAAATGTCTTCTCATTCCATCTGCATCAATTTCTCCAAAATTAGGTCCTTAAATGTTTATCTTCCGAACTATCTTAAATTTTTAGTCTAATGCAATATGTATGATTCTCCTATCTAAGATAGATTTTGATCTAGTGAAATTGTCGTTTGATGTGTTAGGAAAGGGCTAAATCTCTGAAGTTACCTACTCATATCACAATTGATGCGGGGCGAACACAGATTGCACCGAGTAAGTATTTTAAACTATCCATATTTCATTGATCTGACTGATTTGTAGTGTTTTGCCACATAATTGGAACTTTTACTTGTGTTTATGTTCTTTATCTTCCTAACGGAAATATGAAAAAATTATTAACATCTCACACTTGATAGTTGATGTAAATATTCAAATTCAAGTACTATAATTGTCTGGATATATCAATTAAACTGTGTCTGTAGAAGCCAGTACAACTAGAACTGAAACTAGAGATAGTTTTCAAGCAATCCCCTAAAAATGAAATATACACTGAACTTTATTCCATGCTTGAAAATGCTGGTTCATCCTTGTATTCTGAAGAAAAGAGATGTGCAGTTGGTTCCTTTGGACTTTATAACCGTGTCTGAAATAAGATAGGTGGGTTTACATCTTAAATAGTACTCAGAATGAATAACTTCCTTTTGTTACATATTCTATTTTTGTCCGATATAATGTTTGTTTATATTTAATGCTTATGATAGTTTTTTTTCCTTCTAGATTCCAGAACGGTGATGGCGATTCTTGGTAATACTCTTCTCTAATATATCGACCACTATTTCCCATTATAGTTTAGCTTTTCCTTTTCTTTTTATATAGCTCAAGATAGTTTGATTTCAACATGATATTCATGTGCAGGACCTGTTGAAGTGGTAGATGAGGTAACAGGTGGACTGAAACTTCTTTAGTTGTCCAGTCTAGGCGGTTAATGATTTACCTGTTGGGTTGGGTGTTCATGAAGGACAAGATGTTGAACAATATAGAACATTGCCTCCGTAGAGCCCCGGGAAGATTTGGCATGTTCTTTACCCACTCAAAATTTTGTAGTTTATTTTCAGTTGACAGTAATGATGATGGTGAAAACTTATAGTTGGAATCATGAAACTAGTAGTAAATACAGACGGTTGCCATTCATTGTTTTATATGAAATGTTGTCCAAAATTTATGTTATTGTACCATGATTTTGTTTTTGAAAGATGCTACTATTTTCAGGCCATCATAAACAAAAACATGTATATGTATGTATTTGGCATAAGAAACACTAGGCATGGGTTTAATCTCATGATGAATAAAAGGCGTTGAGTTAACATGTTTCACAGTGCTATGGACGATGGATATGATAAAGATTGGCTAATGTTGTGGTGCCAAATGCTGAGTGCCTTTCAAATTTTATTAGTAGATTAATCTAAAGCTTCATAATTTGCCACGTGGCTTTGTTAATATTCTACAAACTGAAACCCAAAGAAGACACTTGCACACATTTCCATCTTTGCGCGCTAAGCATGGACGTTATCATTGACTCTGACCATCACCATTAATATAGAGGAGACAATGGTTGTTTGGGGTACCACATTTTTATCTACTATGACCACAACAATTCAAGATCCAGGTAAGTTTTGTGAAAATCAGAAAAAAAATCTATTAGGAATAACCAACTAGAATTAGGAATAACCAACCAGAAGAAGGAATATAAAACAACCAAGTCATTTCAGAAAATTCTTAAACCATTTGAACTTTGAAAAATTAGCACATTTTCGATTCCTTTTTACATTTTGGATTTTCTCGGTTAGATTCCCAATCTTCCATTGTGCGGAGTGAGAATAATTGATCAATCAAACCAAATATGTAGAAAAGGAGAGATATGGTGTACAACACTGCACACTATACATATGACTCAACAATGGGGTGGCTTGTTGAAATTAATTAATTAGCTGGCAGTTATGTATTTGTTTTATTTAATTAGTTTTAGATATTAACTGAGTTTACCAAGTCTTTAGGAGGTTGTTGCAGCACTCTGCACGTTGCACTTATTTTCCAGCTTTGCAGTTTCTTTGCAGTTTTGATGTATCTTGCCTATTTATTGACTGATTGATTATTGAATAAAATGAGTTAATTTTTCTCCTCATCTCACAGTAACAGTGGTATCGAGAGCCTCTTTCATTTCCCATGGCCACTGAGTCTAGTTTTGTGCAAGCAGCCATCCCACGCTTTGATGGTCACTATGACCATTGGAGTATGCTCATGGAAAATTTCTTACGATCAAAAGAATATTGGTCAGTTATTGAATCAGGGATTCAAGAATCACCAGTAGGTGCAGTCTTGACTGATGCGCAGAAAACAGAGTTTGAAGCCCGAAAGCTGAAGGACCTAAAAGCAAAAAATTACCTCTTTCAGGCGATTGATCGTGCAATCTTGGAAACTATTCTTTGCAAAGAAACTTCCAAGGATATTTGGGAATCCATGAAGAGAAAATATGAAGGCTCTGTCAGAGTGAAGCGTGCACAGCTTCAAGCCTTGAGGAGAGATTTTGAGACACTGGCTATGAAGGATGGAGAATCTGTGACCAACTATTTTGCAAGAACAATGGAGATTAGTAACAAGATGCGGTTCCATGGCGAAAAGATGACAGATGTCACTATTGTTGAGAAGATTTTGCGCTCCCTAACAACAAATTTCAATTATGTTGTTTGCTCAATTGAAGAATCAAAAGACATAGATGTGCTGTCTATTGATGAATTACAAAGCTCCTTGTTGGTTCATGAGCAGAAAATGCACAGAAGCTCTACCACAGAGGAGCGAACACTGAAGGCCTCTACCGCTACCAATACTCATTCCTCCGATTTCAGAGGAAGGGGAAGGGGGAGAGGTAGAGGTAGGGGTAGAGGAAGAGGAGAACGTGGAAACAGAGAAGATAACAAGAATCCCAGAGCTAATACTACAAGTAAAGGTAGAGGACAATACTCTGACAGATCTAAGCTAGAGTGCTTTAGATGTCACAAATTTGGCCACTATGCTTCTGAATGCTATTCTAGGCTGCCTAATGATAGAGAAAAGGGGGAGAGTTCAAATTTTACTGAAAATAAGGAAGCTAAAACTCTACTGATGGCTATTCAAGAAGGAGAAAAAACTGAGTCAAATATATGGTATGTGGATACAGGTTGCAGTAACCGCATGAGTGTATGTAAGTCTTCTTTTTCTTATTTAAATGAAGATTTTCATTCTACTGTGAGTTTTGGTGATTGTTCTTCTATAAAAGTAATGGGAAAAGGTGATGTCAAGATAAAAACCAAGAATGGTTTTGTGGAAACAATCTCAAATGTGCTGTATGCTCCTGATTTAAAAAGCAATTTATTAAGCGCGGGTCAATTACAAGAGAAGGGTCATGTCATTACAATTCAGAAGGGAGCATGTGAAATTTATGATCCTGTTAGAGGTGCCATTGCAATTTTTCAAATGAGTTCAAACAAATTGTTCCCATTGAAAACTGAAAGTATTCAGACTTGCTTCAAGACTGACATGGAAGATCCATCATGGTTGTGGCACTTTCGTTATGGTCACTTGAATTTTAGTGGACTGAAGACCCTGCAACAGAAAAACATGGTGACAGGCCTTCCTCAAATTACTATTCCTTCCCAAGTTTGTGAAGAATGTGTTGTTGGCAAACAACATCGATCTCAATTTCCCAAAGGAAAGTCATGGAGAGCAAAAGATGTCTTGGAACTGGTGCATTCTGATATTTGTGGTCCAATAAACCCATCTTCTAATGGAGGTAAAAGATACTTAATTTGCTTCATTGATGATTTTTCAAGAAAAACTTGGGGTTATTTTTTACAGGAAAAATCAGAAGCGTTTTTTACATTTAAAAGCTTCAAAGCAAGTGTTGAAAATGAAGCAGGAAAGTCTATAAAGACTCTTCGCACAAATCGAGGTGGTGAATATTGTTCCAAAGAATTTGAAATTTTTTGTGCAGATCATGGCATTCGAAGAGAGCTTACAACTGCATATACACCACAACAAAATGGTGTCTCAGAGAGAAAAAACAGGACCATTTTCAACATGGTGAGAAGCTTGCTAGCAAGAGGAAATGTCCCAAAATCATTTTGGCCGGAAGCAGTAAATTGAAGCATTCATGTTTTGAATAGAAGTCCAACCTTTTCTGTTCAAAATATGACACCAGAAGAAGCTTGGAAAGGGAGGAGGCCAGCGGTAGATCATTTCAGAATCTTTGGATGCATAGCATATGCTCATGTACCAGAGGCAAAAAGAAAGAAACTGGATGACAAGGCTGAAAAATGTGTCTTCCTTGGTGTAAGTGAGGTCTCAAAAGCATATAAATTGTTTAACCCATTAACAAAGAAGATTGTGACCACCAGGGATGTTGTTTTTGATGAAGAAAACACTTAGGAATGGGAAAGGCAATAGCCTAGTCAAGTCATTTATGACAACGATACTGAACACGAGCAAATATCAGCACCTTACATGCCCGAAAACTCCACAAATTCAACTCCTATAGTTGCTGTAACTTCACCAACAACCACTAGCATCAATGAAGAAGAAGTTAAATCTCATTCCCGTGTTAGAAGAAGGCCAGTGTGGATGAAAGATTACGAGGTAACTGGAATTCAAAATCCAATTACTCACTTTGCTTTGTTTGCAGATTGCGATCCTACATCTTTTGAGAGTGCTGTCAAAGAAGAAAAATGGCGCAAAGCCATGAACGATGAGATTGATGCTATTGAAAGAAATGACACATGGGAGCTGTGTGATCTTCCAAGAGGACAAAAAACAATTGGTGTGAAATGGGTCTTCAAAACAAAGTTGAATGAGAATGGTGAAGTTGACAAGTACAAGGCTCGTTTGGTTGCTAAGGGATACAAGCAACAATATGGGACTGACTACACAGAAGTGTTTTCCCCGGTTGCAAGACATGACACAATTAGATTGGTGGTCGTGTTGGCAGCACAACAATCCTGGCAAATTTTCCAGCTCGATGTCAAATCCGCATTCTTGCACGGATACTTGGAAGAACAGGTATATGTTGATCAACCCCCTGGTTATGTTAAGATTGGAACTGAGGAAAAAGTTTACAAATTAAAGAAAGCCCTTTATGGACTAAGACAAGCCCTTCGGGCTTGGTATAGTCGAATTGAATCTTATTTCATTCAATCTGGTTTTTCAAAATGCCCTTATGAGCATACACTTTTTATTAAAACTAGGGATGAAGGGAAAATTCTCATCGTTTGCTTATATGTTGATGACCTTATTTTTACTGGAAATTGTGATGCCATGTTTAAAGAATTTAAGAAGTCTATGATGGATGAGTTTGAAATGTCTGATCTTGGAATGATGCATTATTTTCTTGGCATAGAAGTGGTACAATCAAATGCTGGTATTTTTATTTCCCAAAAGAAATATGTGGGAGAAATCTTGGACAGATTCCACATGCAGAATTGTAATTCTGTAACAACTCCAGCATCATTTGGTTGCAAGTTGCACAAAGATCATGAAGGGAAAAAGGTTGACAACACATTTTTCAAACAAATTGTTGGCAGTTTGATGTATCTAACTGCAACAAGACCAAACATAATGTATTCTGTGAGCTTAGTTAGCAGGTACATGGAGTATCCTACAGAAGAGCATTTGCTAGCTGCCAAAAGAACCCTTCGTTACTTGCAAGGAACAAGAGATTTCGGGCTGTTTTACAGGAAGGGTACAAAGTCAAATTTGTTGGGATTTACTGATAGTGATTTTGCAGGAGATCAAGATGATAGGAGAAGCACTTCGGGTTATGCATTCATGTTTGGAACAGGTGCTATTTCTTGGTCCTCCAAGAAGCAACCGATAGTCACTTTGTCTAGCACAGAAGATGAATTTGTTGCTGCAACTGCTTGCGCTTGTCAGGCAATATGGATAAGAAGAATTTTGGAGGAATTGAAGCTCAAACAATTAGAAGCTACACAAGTCTTTTGTGACAACAACTCATCTATCAAACTCTCAAAAAATCCAGTGCTACATGGAAGGAGCAAGCATATTGACGTGAGATACCATTTCTTGTGTGAACTAACAAAGGAGAAAATTGTTGAGCTTATTCACTGCAAAAATGAAGATCAAGTAGCTGATTTGTTCACAAAGCCTCTCAAATTAGCATCATTCCAGAAACTTAGAGCCTTGCTTGGAGTATGCACAGTGGAAGAAGCCGTGCAAGGGACTTGAATGTGTTTTAGATTTGAGTTCATTAAACTTATGTTTGAAACATTAAGTTTAAGGGAGGCTGTTGAAATTAATTAATTAGCTGGCAGTTATGTATTTGTTTTATTTAATTAGTTTTAGATATTAACTGAGTTTACCAAGTCTTTAGGAGGTTGTTACAGCACTCTGCACGTTGCACTTATTTTCCCTAGTTTGTAGCTTTGCAGTTTTAATGTATCTTGCCTATTTATTGGCTGATTGATTATTGAATAAAATGAGTTAATTTTTCTCCTCATCTCACAGTAACAGGCTATGACAGGGAGGTAATTGTATTATGGATGTGGCTGTAGGATTAATGGTGTGGTTTTGTGCTAGCTTTGGCTTGTTAATGGTAGCATGACGGAGAAAGAAACATGGTTTCGTGTTTGCTTTGGCTTGTTAATGGCGGCACGATGGCAAAAGAAACATGGTTTCGTGTTAGCTTTGGCTTGTTAATGGCGGCACGATGGAGAAAGAAGCGTGCTTTTGTGCTAGCTTTGGCTTGTCAATGGTGGCACGACAGAGAAAGAAGTGTTGTTTCGTGCTAACTTTGCCTGTCAATTGCAGCACGATGGAGAAAGAAGCGTGATTCCGTGCTAACTTTGGCTTGTAAATGACGACAGTGTTAGGGAAGAAACAAACCTTGCATATTAATGCATATTATTCAATGAATACTAGGCTATTATACAGCCAATAGTCTGTTACATAATCAACTAAGGCTAAAAAAATAGCCATTACTACCATAAACAAAAGATTTATTTAAAGTAAGCCAACTAACCTACAAATTATGACCCTATTCCTACTTAACATATCAGGCCATAAATATTAGAACAAACAGATTAACAAATCTTTTCAGGCACGACAGAGTAAGGAGCGTGGTTTCGTGCTAGCTTTTGCTTGTTAACGGCGACACAACGAAAAAGAAAATGGAAATGTTTTTTCTACTTTGACCGGAAAAATATAAATGTAATGAGTTTCATTTGTAAGAGAGAAAAAAATGGCACTTCTGAAACCTTAAATTATGAGAATTTCTTAATACACCACCTAAGTTTCTTAGACACCGCACGAAATTCCACTTATGTCCTCTGATTCCGGATGTGCAAATCAGGATGCACCATGGCGTTAAAAAAAATATTTGTCCCGGATGTGCATATGCGGAAGGTCACCATATATGCAGATCCAGAAGAATTGTTGATATATTTGAACCTGCATGATCACTCCCCCTCAACCTTTCTTCTTCCACACTCACCCTCACCAACCTACAAAACCCTACTTCATCAATACCATTTCTCACTAAAAAACTCCAACATTTTGGTGCAACAAATCAAAGGGAGCAAGAGAAGATTGAATTTCAGGTAAATATTCAACTTCATCCACTACATTGCTCACATTATCAATCTATTTTTTAAAAAAACAAGTTACGCGGCTTCCAGATGTGTAAATCCGGTACGTATTTAGCATGAACTTGTCTGGATGTGCACATCCAGAAAAATACCTGGAACGTATTAATTTTAATTTTTAGCAATTTTTAATAGGTTTTAGTTATATATATTTATTGTTCTATTATTGTTTATAAATAGATATGGTGCACCCCGATAACATCTCAAAAGAATTAGTTTCGCCGATTTCTCTGAAAGTTGAAGGGATTATCGTAAAGTCGGTTGATGTCGGCGGTGACTTTAATAACAAGTAAGAGTTTGATGATCGTGATAGCATGCTTGCATATATTCGTAGGACGGCTATTGGCCTTGGTTTTTGTGTGAATATCGGAAGATCGGATAATGGTTCGAAAAGAAGAAAGGCTTTTTTAATTTTGGGGTGCGAAAGAAGCGGGAAATATCAGGTTCCTCTACGGAAGTTAAAAAAAGATGACACCGGTAGTAGAAAATGTGAGTGCCCTTTTAAGATTGGTGGTTACATTTTAGCTTCCAAAAAATGGAGATTTAGTGTTCGTTGTGGTATACATAATCACGAATTGTGCTCAAAGTTTCAAGGTCATCCTAGTGTATGTCGGCTCAAGTCGGAAGAGAAGACATGTATTGCCGACGTGACCTTGAATCTTGTCCAACCGAAAAATATACTTGCCACGTTGAAACGGAAGGAACCCGACAATGTAGCAAATATAAAACAAGTGTATAACATTCGGTATCAGACGAACAAAGCAATTAGGGGAGATAGAAGTGAGATGCAACAACTGTTGAAATTGTTGGATGATAACAATTACGTGTCTCGGTACAGATATCGCGATGATGAAGTTACGGTCCGAGATATTTTTTGGACACATCCGGATTCCGTAAAGTTATTCAACACGTTCTCGACAGTGCTCATTTTCTATTGTACCTACAAGACGAACAAACATCGACTTCCATTATTTGAGATGATTGGTGTTACGTCTATGGATAAGACATATGTCGTTGGTTTTGCATTTTTGGAGTGCGAAAAAGAGGACAATTTTACATGGGCATTGAAGACGTGTCGGTCACTTTTGAAGAAACATGTTCAAATGCCTAAAGCGATTGTTACGGACCGCGATACCGCTTTGATGAATGCGGTTGCAAAAGTCTTTCCTTCTTCTAATGCATTACTTTGTCGATTTCACATAACAAAGAATGTGAGAAGTCAGGTTAAACCCGCGGTGGGTGTGAAACAAGTGGAGTCGGAAGATGGAAAATTGATTAAGGTCGGTGTCATTGTAGAAAAAATAATGGATGCATGGAACCGTATTATAAATTCTTCCACAAAAGAATTATATGCTGATTCGGTCATGAAATTCTGAAAAGTGTGCGAAAAGTACCCCTCGTTGTTGAAATACGTTGAAAGCATTATTCTTGATCAAGTGAAGGAGAAGATAGTATGTGTGTGGACAGATAATGTCTGACACCTTGGAAATACAACAACCAATAGAGTTGAGTCGACACATGCTACTTTGAAGAATTGGTTGGGTAATAGCAAGGGCGATTTATGTCGAGATTGGGACTCCGTGGATCTCATGATTAAAAACCAACATAACGAGATACAAACCACATTTGGTCGGAGTATTACGGGTTTGGAACATCGTTTTAAAGGTAACTTTCTTTACTCTCAATTGATCGGCAACATGTCTCGGGCGGGATTGGGATATATTTTTCACGAGGCCAACCGAGCCGAAATGGTAGGTTCCGATAGCGCAAAGTGTGGTTGCACTATTGTGAAAACCTACGGTCTTCCGTGTGCTTGTGCTATTGCTACAAAGTTGAAACTAGGTGAGCGTATACAAATTGACGAAGTTTTCCCTCATTGGATGAGACTTAGTTTTGATGATGATGGTTGCAAGGAAGGAGATAAATCATATATCTCTATTTTGCTCGAATTAGAAGCGATTCAAGCGAGATTTTTGAATGCCGGTGACAACATGAAGATACACATCAAAGAAGAATGAGGAAGATTGCCTTTCCCGAAACAACCGCAATGATACCACCGTCTCAACCGGTTAAGACAAAAGGTGCTCCGAAAAAGTTGAAGACTACACCGAATGACAACTCGACAACTCGGTCTCCTTCATTTGACAAACTCTTTCCGGACTCACCGACTCCTAAATCTCTACAAAGTGCCATGAAAGGAGCTCGCATTACCAAACCGGCTCCGACACTGATTCCACGAGTTCCGACTCCGAATGCACCGCTTCCGACACCGATTCCACCTATAATTTCCTTTATCGACGAGATGTCGGTTTTTATGCACAAGCATATCGACGGTATCATCGATGTTGTAGGGGATGGTAATTGCAGTTACTGAGCCGTTTCGACTCTACTCGGTAGAGGAGAGGAAGGTTATGAACTTGTCTGTCATCAACTTATCCTAGAGTTGGAGACACATAAAGCATACTTGCGTTTGTATGAAAATAAAGAAAAATACGACAAGGTTTACGAGTCACTTGTTCCGTGGTTGAGTGGTCTGGCCCCGATATCGAAATGGATGAGCTTCCCCGAGATGGGTCATCTTATCGCATGTGCGTACGATATGGTGTGTATTGACTTGACGCGATACGGTTTTTTCGGAAACCTTTTTTCCACTCCGCACCACACCACCGTCCAATCCAAATGATCGTATGATGTGTATCGGATGACTTGCGAAATCAAGACATTTTGTACAAGTTATCTTGAAACCCGGATGCCCCATACCACCTAAATCACCGTAATGGGCGACGCATGCAACTGCAATTGCCGAGTCGTGGTGTTGAAAGGATGGTTGAATTCGATAGATTGAACGAAATTGAAAAGGCATCAAATGCGGAAAAGTCCAAAGGTCAAGCTCCGATAGATTTAGACGGAGACTTTTGTTTTAACTTTTTTGTATAATCGTACGACAAAATGTACATTTTTGAAGTGAAATATATTGAATTTTTATTTGTAGGGTTTTTCCGTATCTGTATATCCGCAAAGAAGTTAGGCAGAAATTACTTTACCCTAAGTTTTCTATAAATTAGGGGTTTCATTTGATTTCTTTCACACAAACTCAAAATGTCTCAATTGTATGAAATCAAGTTCCGTTGGTATGTCGCAAGTGTCTCCTACACCGACGGCAAAACACGCGGTCGCACATTTAAGCTAATGAGGGACACCTCCATCTGCGAGATCATTGACGACATCGAACATCTCCTACCTTACCGAGACAAACGGAAGGTTACGAAGCTTGAGTATCGTTCACCTTCGGTTGACAACGAAGGGAACGTCACTTACAGCATTGTTGAGCTCAAGAATCAAGAGTATGTTAGAGCGATGTGGCAAACTTATTTCGGTTATGAAGAACGATTCCCGCTCGAGTTTGAGGCGACCGTCAAAACTCAAAGAACGGTCGATTACATCTTAGAGATGCGCAAGCGTCCACCGAGCTATTGATCTTGTAATATTTATATTTCTGTCGATGTAATGTTGAATTTCTGAATGTAATCCCGATTTTATGTTATGAATGTGAGAAACATTGTTGGATTATTGGATTTTTGGTTTTATTCCGTATTTGCAAATGCGAACTTTTACCGGATGTGCACATCCGGTAAAAACTGGAAAATAAAAAAAAAGGTGCGTTCGGATTTGCACATCAGAAACAGAGAGGTATTTTTGTAAGCACACAAGGTGCCTAAGAAACTTAGGTGGTGTGTTAAGAAATTCTCTAAATTAATCTAATGGTCCAAAAGTATTGAAAGGTACTCGGCATTTGGCGCCAATGTCGAACTCTAATTTGACAGCCTCTTTGCGATCTATTGGAATATATGGTCACGAATAGCAAACTCCTAATTAGTTGTAAATTATTTTTCAACATCTATATGGGCATCACTCGGTACTTGGACATCACCCGATTTAACATCTATAGACACAGTAAGTTTGGAGACAACGTTAGGGTGCACCATAACTACAACCATTCATAACAGAAGTAAAGTAAATTCAACATGAAAATAGTTCGGATTTTGTGTATCACTTGAATCAAATGAGTGATCACTATTATTCTTGGAGAAAAGTTTCTATGTATTTGAGTAAAAAAAATTAAAAAAAAAAAATTAAAAAAAAAAGATTATTGTTTTTTTAAATAAGCAGTTGAACCACCGGTTTTCCCGGTTTTCCCGGTTCCCACCGGTTCGAAGACATGGCCGATCGAGCAAGTGAACCCGGCCGGTTACCTGGCCGGTTCCCGGTCCAACCGGTCCGACCGACCGGTCCGGTACGGTTTTTAAAACACTGTTTTGAAGTACAAAACTTGGTTGAGAATGGATGAAGATTTTGGTAAGGTTTTGAAAGTATGCTGATATGATCATGAAAGGAAGAATACCTACAATACGGTGTTATATTCAATTTTTCACTTGGTGTTTTCAGATTCTAATATCCAGATTGTATTCAGAGTTTGAACTTCAGACATATTTTTGGTAAAATGGAGATGACTCATTGATGATGTGATTTGACGTGTAATAGGCGTATCCGGATTTGTAAATCCAAATTGTACGAAAGGTGTTTTTGAGTTTCATGGGGGTGGTTATTTACCACTAAAGGTGGGAAGACTAACCCCTTTTAAAATCATTTTTATGTCAGTTGGGCCATTAATATTGGAAGAAAAATAGTTTAACAAATTTGAATGAACTTTCTCTACCTTAGATGTAGACAAAATATGGAAAATGCTCTTTCTACCCTATGAGGTGCGTCCCACACCTTTGGAAATCAGAAAATTCATTTTCTGTGTTCGAAGATGCATCTTTGGACACACCTAAAATTACACAAGCCTTCGTAATTTCTAAAAGGCATCCCATTTTTAACAAAATTTGGTTCGGAGATGCATCTCCGAATATTATTTGGGGTGTATACGGAGATGCATCTCCTTAAAACCCATTGTACTCATTTATAATGTTTTTATTCACCGAGTTGATTTATTTAATAACTCAGTGAAGTTTTTGGAGATGCATCTCCGAAAATTTCAAGTGGAAAATTGAATAAAACACCACCTTGCATATTCTTTTTCCTCATGATCACTATACTTCACATTCAAACCCTTAAAAATATTTCTTTCATTCTCAATCAACTTTTCAACACCAAAATATCATTATTGTGTTTTATCAAAACAAAGGGAGTAAAAGAAGCTGAAATTTCAGGTAAAAATCTTTCATTTCATCCCTCATTCCTTACATTACTCTGTTTTTTTGAGCTGAACAAAGAACGTTGAGTACGAATATGCATTTCCAGACAAAGTTTGGTGTGTTTCAGAGTTGCATCTCCAGATTTTCCTGATAGTTTGAGTTTTGAATCTGTTTTTCTTCTATGATTGATGTTAGATATGGTGCACCTGGACATGTTTCCCAAAGCTACTGTGAGGATGGATGTTAAATCAGAAAAAGTGAAGGATGATGTTAAGGTAGATATGCGCGAACAATTTACAAATAAACAAGAATTTATTGTTCGTGAAAATATGCTACAATAGAAATTCACATGCTACAATAGAAATTGTTGGTGTTACTTCTAATTGATTCAACATACAAAACAAATAAGTATACAGTTCCACTCTTGGAAATTGTTTGTGTTACTTCTACGGAGATGACTTTTTCAGTCGGTTTTGCATTTTTGGAATCCGAAAAAGAGGACAATGTTACACAGACTTTAGAAACGTGAAAGACTATGTTGAAGGATCAAGAAAACATGTCAAATCTAATTGTTACTGATCGCGACACCGCAATGATGAATTCGGTTGCAATTGTAACACCCTAATTCCCCAATTCAACATTTAGTAAAGTAGTTCAATTTTTAACCAAACACTTAGAGTGTCAAACATGTTTCACCAAACATAAAAACCAACAAAATATAATCCTTTGAATTAAGTAGGTGAGACAATAAAGCTTGACATATAACGTCTAAACAACAATTGAATAACATAGTGGTTCAACAACTCCAAAGTGAATAAGACATGTAACAATGAAATATATAACAACCCGTCCTTAGTGATACATATCAGAGCGACTCCATTAAAGAACCGAACGATAAATAAAAAATGAGGCCTCAACGTTATCCCCTAGCTCAAGCAGTTAATCCTCTACCTGATTTTTTGTACTCTAGAGAAGGACAGACACCACAACAAACAAACATGGGTGAGAGTACGCTCAAATATATTAATGGTGTAAAACACATCAAAGATAACATATTCATAACAATCATCAATCACATGCTTACTCACAACAATAAACAATCATAAATATTACTCGATCACACATACAAGTATGTATGCAAATGTACCCACTACTCGACTCTACATGCATGTTGTACTGATTTGAACATCAATGATATGATACTGATTTTCACCCATAGTCACTTCCGGTCCCCTCTTTTGAACCAGAGCCCACCATAATCGTATTTGATCCCCACTACTAAATCAACAACATTTCACTGATCTTATTACTAAAATCAACTACTTGCTCCCTATTAGTTCTGGTGTTGGCAGCAATTTTGGTAAAACAATGTGCTGGTTCAAGATGTCTTGCTTGATGTCTTAACATTCAGCATAAGGTGTATATGTTGTGTTGCAGGTCTGTGTACTGATGTCAAACATGATGTCTTGACATCTGTTGACAGTGCATCAGTTTGGTTTGTTTCTAGAGCTGCATTGTTTTGTTTGAGAGATTGCAGGCGAAATTCTTGGAGAAGAAATCTGTTTGGTGCAATCGGTTCCTGATACTTTGTGGAGTATATTTTGTTTTTATTTTTAGGGCGAAAAGATTTGAAGATGGTATCTAATTTTAATGAGAATCAAATCTACGTTTTTCAATAAGTCCAAGCCCAAGAAATCTGTTTCTATTTAAAGCAGCCTTAACCCTACTTGAAGTGTACGAAGACAAGATATTGTGGATTGCGTGTCAAGTGTTAGGGTTTGTGTTTTCGTCTGTATTTTGTAAGCCGTTCATTCATCATTGATGCTTGAATTGGTCTGATTGTTTAAGTTGTAATTTGTTTACTCTAAAGCTTTTAAGCAAGAGTGTATTATTCTTGATCAAAGCTTTTAAGCACGATCAAGGTGTGTCTTTGAAGTGTGACTTTTATACTGTGTAATCTTTGAATTGTATCACTGTGGTGATTGAGGGGGAGTGAGAGGTGTCTCATATCTAAGAGGTTCTTAGGTAGAAGTGTCATTAGGTAGTGATTAAGTGAGTAGACTATCAACTGGTATGTTGATTGTAGAGTCTGTGAATTAATACTACAAATAGTGAATTTCCTCCCTGGCTTGGTAGCCCCCAGACGTAGGTTGTTAGACCGAAATGGGTGAACAATTCTTTGTGTTGATTTACTATTGTTTTACTGCCTTGTTCATACAACAGATATTGATGTTGTGACATCTCACTTGACATCACATATCTGATACCAGAATTTCAATTGGTATCAGAGCAGGTCATCCTGCTCTGCATCTGGGTGAGATCTAGGGTTGTTACTTTCTGGTGCGATGGACAAAAAGAGTGGTGGATTTGTGAATAGACCCCCTATTCTAGATGGATCAAATTATGACTATTGGAAACCTCGCATGGTTGCCTTTTTGAAGTCTTTGGACAACAGGGCTTGGAAGGCTGTTTTGATAGGATGGAAACACCCTGCCATTGTGGGAAAAGATGGTGTGTCAAAGCTGAAACCTGAAGAGGAGTGGACCAAGGAAGAAGATGAACTTGCTCTTGGAAATTCTAAGGCTTTGAATGCCTTGTTTAATGGAATTGACAAGAACATTTTCAGGCTGGTCAACACATGTGAAGTAGCTAAGGAGGCTTGGGATATACTGAAGATAACTCATGAAGGAACCTCCAAAGTCAAGATGTCAAGACTTCAGCTTCTAACAACAAAGTTTGAAAATTTAAGAATGAAGGATGAAGAGACCATTCATGACTTCCACGTGAATGTACTTGAACTGTCAAATGCTTCTAGTGCCCTTGGAGAAAGGATGTCTGATGAGAAGTTAGTTAGGAAGATTCTCATATCTCTCCCCAAGAGATTTGAAATGAAGGTGACGGCTATAGAGGAGGCTCAAGACATTAGCCAAATGAGGGTAGATGAATTGATTGGTTCACTTCAGACATTTGAATTGGGGCTAAATGGAAGATCAGAAAAGAAAGTCAAAACCATTGCATTGGTGTCTAGTACTGAAGATAAAGAGAAAGAATGGGATATTGAAACACATGAGGAGCTATCCAATGCCATTGTACTGCTGGGAAGACAATTCAATAAGGTGTTAAAGAGAATGGACAGTAATTATAGACCAAATGTTAAGAACATCTCATCTGACATTAACAAGTCAATTGATCAGATGAAGAGAACAACAACTGAAGAGAAGCCTAATCATGACAAAGAAATCCAATGTCATGAGTGTGAAGGTTATGGTCATGTCAGAAAAGAATGTCCTACATATCACAAGAAGCAGAAAAAGGGGTTATCTGTTTCCTGGTCTGATACTGATAGTGAGAATGATGAAGAGACTGCCAAGCATGTTAGGGCATTGACTGGAATATGTGCTTCTGATGGAGAGTCTAGTGATGATGAATTGACATTTGAAGAGCTAGCAACTTCTTATCAAGAGTTGTGTCTAAAAAGTGAAGAGGTCTGTCAAGAAGGGGAGAAGCAGAAGAAAATTATAATCCAGCTTAAGGCTGATAAAGCTGAGCTTGAGAATGAAGTCCAGTTGTTAAAATCCCAACTTGATCAAATGTCCAAATCCATCAGAATGTTGAATAATGGAACTGACATTCTGGATGAAATCCTTCAGGTTAGAAAAGGGGCAGGTGATAAGACTGGTCTAGGATTTGATGGTGAGAAGAAGATCTCTGCAGATGCTAGTTCCTATGGAATTAAACAGAACATGTCTCATCAGATGTCTCAACATCATGGGAAAGGACATGTTTCTGGACCTAAGAAGGTTGTACCTCACCAGATGCCACAATGTTATGGGAAAGGTTATGTTCCTGTACATAATCAGTTTGTGCCACAACCTCATGGGAAGGCTCACGAAGCAAGACAGTTTATGCATCATCAAGTGCCACAACATCATGGAAGAAGACATCCTAATCACTCAAGAGGTAGACTTCAGAGATGGAGGTGTCATTATTGTGGAAGGTTTGGCCACTTAAAACCTTTCTACTTCAGGCTCTATGGTTACCCTAAACCTGATCCTCAACCAAGACAGAATCAGAACAGGCCTCCAATTGTTAAACAATGGGTTCCTAAGACTGTCACTACTTGTTTGTTAGCTCATATGTCTCTAGGAGGGTCCACCAAAGAGGAATGGTATTTTGATAGTGGTTGCTCTAGACACATGACAAGTGTGAAGAATTTGTTGGGTGAAGTTGAACCTTATTCCAGTTGTGTAACTTTTGGTGATGGTGTCAAAGGAGAAGTCAAGGGTATGTGAAAACTGAATTGTGTAGGTGCTCCTAGGTTAGATGGTGTGTTACTGGTCAAAGGACTGAAAGCCAACTTGATCAGTATTAGTCAACTATATGAGCAAGGACTTAAAGTTCACTTTACTAAAGCTGAATGTATTGTCACTAATGAGAAAGGTGAAGTTGTCATGAAGGGTGTGAAGTCCAAAGACAATTTCTATCTATGGGTATCCCTAGACTCAGGCTCTTACACATGTGGTGATACTGAAGAAGATGAAGACAGAGTATGGGATCAAAAGGTGGAACGTCTAGAGGAAGGAAGAAGTTATGAAGACTGCCAAAGTGGGAAGGAAACTAAGAGTAAGATGTTACACCAGAAGTTTCAACATCTCACTACGACAACAGGGCTGGATTCACCTCACCTGGACCTAATGAAATCCAAAGGTGTTGTCATGACCAAACAGGGTATTCAGCAAAAGCAATCAGAATCTAAGATGTGCCTTGGTGATAAGATGGACATTTATAAACTCCTAGCTCAGAGTAAGCTGACTAAGTACAATGTCAAGCAAGATGTCATGACATTATACTGTGACAACCTGAGTGCTATCAATATATCCAAGAATCCTATACGTCATCACTTCATCAGAGACATGGTGGAAGACAAAGTGGTTACCTTGGAACATGTTGCCACTGAAAGACAACTGACTGACATTTTTACTAAGGCTTTAGATGCAAATCAGTTTGAAAATTTAAGGGGAAAACTAGGTATTTGCATATATAAGGAGTTGTAGCAATTAATGAATTTATGGAATGCTGCACTAAAGTACAGGATTATGATGATTTATCTTGAAGGAGAATCTGCAGATGTATTATGTGTGCAAGTTTATTTCTCTCTATGGTATTCAGGTGTTTATGGTAACCTGAATAAACTGCTCTGGCTGTGTTTTATTGGGAGCCTCTTGAAGGACTTCTATGCGCAATGAGTCCTTTGTATGGTGATGGAAAGCTGATGTCTCTAGTGAGGTTGTAACATCATGATCGTTGATGGTTATATTTGGAAGATGATTAAGATTGTGCATGTGGTGTTGGATGCTCAAGCATTATTATAAGAGGTGTTTCTGAATATGTGGATTAGAATGTGGAGATTCTGAGCTTGTTTTTAGTAGTATGTTCTACCAAAGCATGACTACTAATTTTGAAGACTTCACTAGTATCAACAACTACTAGTGGATGTAATGGTAGAGGTATTGTGTTAGATGATGTAATCTGTTCAGAACATTTTTTTTGAAGAGCTGTTCTTTCTTCTGCTGCAAGTATCTCTTGAAGGGATTGGATCTCAGTAAAGTCTTGAAGTAAGCTGAGAATTCATGGAGTTTGTGAGCAGTGTCACACCAGTCAGGGTACTTGGAGGTGTTCTCCAGGAGTGATAGTACAGTGTGTGCATGTGCTCAGCAAGTGTGTAAAGATCTGGTGCTCAAATGTTCATCTCCATCAAGAGCATTGGTTATCCATGACAGGGGGAGTACTTGTCTATGGATTTTGCTACAAAGGTGCATATATTATGAAGCTTGCATGCTGATCAAGCTTGTGGAGATTGGTTGCCTCTGGAGTTTTTGGAAGAACTCTGTGAGGGTCTTTGTTGATGGGAGATGTCACACTTGTCTTGGTGTGTGTTATTAATTCTAAGTAAGAGGAGTTTACTTAGTGTTTAGTGGAAGCATTCCTGACTGGAAGGTTGAAGATGTGAGCCATACAAGGAAGTATTGTGGACGATGCTGTCAGGAGGATGTGTAAAATGGAATGTGTGTCTTTCGTTGTGCCTATGCCTCTGATGTGAGAGTTGAAACAGTTCAGGGTTGCTTGGAGTTATCATCAAGGAACAAGGTTGTTTGTGTCTGAGAGAATCTAGTTGTGTTTCTCTGTAGTGAGTGTATGGGGAGTTTTGATTATGTGTGACAGAGGGAGTTGTGTACTTGTTTGAGGTGTTGCTGCATTGGTGTAGCCTGTACAAGGCTGGCTTGATTCTTAGGCATCTTGTGTTCTTGTACCTCTGGGGAGGTTGTGATGTCAGACAAGATGTCTTGACTTTGTGGTCTTGGAAGTATGGTTATGGCTTTGTGAGGCTGATGTTTGAACTAGGTTTTTTTTCATACTTCTTAGGATGGATATAGTCTGGTTTGTCTAATTGTGGCCAAAAAGGGGGAGAAGTGAGTAGTTTAATTTTTGGCTTTATTATTGCTGTAGTGGATGTAGTGGATGTTTTCTGATGTCGGTTTTCTGGTTGTTGCTGGTTTCTTGGCTTGAGGGGGGGTTTGTGTTTTGCTTGGTGTGCAGTTGCTGAATTATAGCGTTATGTGGGGTTGTGGTGCTGTTTCTGCTGCTGGTATCTCTGATGTGTGCTGATATTGTTTTAGCCAAAAATTTCCAAAGGGGGAGTTTGTTAGTTCTAGTGTTGGCAGCAATTTTGGTAAAACAATGTGCTGGTTCAAGATGTCTTGCTTGATGTCTTAACATTCAGCATAAGGTGTATATGTTGTGTTGCAGGTCTGTGTACTGATGTCAAACACGATGTCCTGACATCTATTGACAGTGCATTAGTTTGGTTTGTTTCTAGAGCTGCGCTGTTTTGTTTGAGAGATTACAGGCGAAATTCTTGGAGAAGAAATCTGTTTGGTGCAATCGGTTCCTGATACTTTGTGGAGTATATTTTGTTTCTATTTTTAGGGCGAAAAGATTTGAAGATGGTATCTAATTTTAATGAGAATCAAATCTGCGTTTTTCAATAAGTCCAAGCCCAAGAAATCTGTTTCTATTTAAAGCAGCCTCAGCCCCACTTGAAGTGTACGAAGACAAGATATTGTGGATTGTGTGTCAAGTGTTAGGGTTTGTGTTTTCGTCTGTATTTTGTAAGCCGTTCATTCATCCTTGATGCTTGAATTGGTCTGATTATTTGAGTTGTAATTTGTTCACTCTAAAGCTTTTAAGCAAGAGTGTATTGTTCTTGATCAAAGCTTTTAAGCACGATCAAGGTGTGTCTTTGAAGTGTGACTTCTATATTGTGTAATCTTTGAATTGTATCACTGTGGTGATTGAGGGGGAGTGAGAGGTGTCTCATATCTAAGAGGTTCTTAGGTAGAAGTGTCATTAGGTAGTGATTAAGTGAGTAGACTATCAACTGGTATGTTGATTGTAGAGTCTGTGAATTAATACTATTAATAGTGAATTTCCTCCCTGGCTTGGTAGCCCCCAGACGTAGGTTCTTAGACCGAACTGGGTGAACAATTCTTTGTGTTGATTTACTGTTGTTTTACTGCCTTGTTTATACAACAGATATTGATGTTGTGACATCTCACTTGACATCACATATCTGATACCAGAATTTCACTCCCGGTACTACTTCTAAACCAGAGCTCACCACCAAACCGAAACCTGTACACCATGATGCATGAACTCAATAACAACATGCAAATATGATCATTCACAACTGGCCCCACTTCTGACCGTGTATATCGCCAAAACGTTTATCACCTAAACACAACAAGTATGATATGCAATTATATTCAACAATACATGATCATACAATTATATCCATATTCTAAATGTTAATCAATTCCTCATAATATTTTATCACAATAATTAAACTCGTCACACACATCAGACACCAACCAAACATCAATCGCACACGAAACAACATATAATTATAACACATCATATAATTATACACACATTTAAACATTATATACTCATACATCGAATAAAATATTCATATAAAACTTAAGGAATATCAATTATATTCACCACCTTACCAACCACGACAAAACAACAACAAATGGTCGCTAGAATCTGAGACAACCGACAATTCGAGTCAAAAACTGCAACTCTGCGCTGTCATGCTCGCTAAGCGCAATTTTTACTCGCTAAGCGCAAACACCTAAAACAACAAAAATTAGAAACACGAATTCCACCACTAGAGCCTCATCAAAGCTCTGACTTTGACCCCCAATCCCCCAAATCGACCAGAAAACAACAAATACATATTATACCATAGTTAAAACATCACATATGCACTAATTAACATTTAAATCCATCAATTAATCATGAATCTAAGGTTATGTTCATGAGATCATAAATACATCAATGGCAACAACAACATTTAATATTCATATCAATACAAGATGTATAATTTTCTGTAATACACAAAGCACGAAATTACACTTCAATTACAACAATTATCATACAACATTCATACTTTTTCATCAAAAACTCATAAAAATCATTAATAGTGAAAATGGATGAAAAACCTAGAGGACAGTGAGGATCCCTCTCTACCCTTCATGCAATTGACATCTATATTCAATTAATCCCCCTTACCTTAATTTATAGCATGAGCAAACTTTGGTTATGGCCTCTCTCTCTCTCTCTCTCTCTCTCTCTCTCTCTCTCTCTCTCTCTCTCTCTCTCTCTCTCTCTCTCTCTCTCTCTCTCTCTCTCTCTCTCTCTCTCTCTCTCTCTCTCTCTCTCTCTCTCAAACCATTATTTTGCCTCTTCTCACAATTTTCTCTTTCTCCTAATTTCCTCCAATTTCACGTATTGATCATTCAAAGGCTACATTAATCCTTCTTAATAATATTAATATAATTTCATATTTATTTACCTTGACCCTAACTTACCTTTATTTCTCACCACTTTACCCCATATTTTCATTATTTCTAGATTCCACCCAAATCTCATGAATTCCATATTTTCTTATTATTTTAATCATTTAAATTAACTAAAATTCTAAATAATTTTCACCACTCTACATAAATCCCACAAAAATACCCAAGCACACCAATAATTAAGTAAAACTCATTTTAATTCAATTAAAAACAAAAATACGAAAATCAGGGTGTTACAACAACCGTGTTTCCTACATCGTATATATTACTTTGTAAGTATCACATAACCAAAAACGAGAGAAGTCGACTAAAACCCAAGATAGGCAACAAAATAATCAAAGGTGAAGAAGGACAACGGTCAAACCTTGTGTGGTGCTAGAAAAGATAATGGATACATGAAATGGAATAATAAACTCTTCCACGAAAGAGTTATATGTCGAATATGTAATATATTTTAGGATGGTGTGTGCGAGATATCCAGATTTCTTGAAATATGTTGAAAGTACTATTTTAGACTAGGTGAAGGAGAATATTGTGTGTGCCTGGACTGATCAGGTTAGACACTTTACCATTACAACAACTAATTGAGTTGAATTAGCGCATGTTACACCGAAGAATTGGTTTAAAAACAACAAAGGTGATATTTGTTGAGATTGGAACATCGTGAACCAAATGCTTCGAAACCAACATAATGAGATACAAACATCTTTTGATAGGAGCATTACTGTGTTAGAATGTTGATTCAAAGACAACAACCTTTATTCAAAGTTTATTGGCAACGTATCTCAGACGGGATTTAATTTTATTTTTCACGAAGCCAAGCGAGTAGATAAATCAGGTTCAGATAGCTCAAAGTGTGATTGTACACTTAGGAAGATGTACAATCTTCCATGTGCTTATGTAATTGCAAAGAAAATGAAGCTTGATAAACCGATACGTATGGAAGGAGTTTACACTCACTGGAAAAGGTTTTGATTTGGTGATGATGGTATGATGAAGGATGATACATCAAGTATAACTATTATGACCGAATGAAAAGTAATCTAAGAGAGATTTTTGAAAGTTGATGATATCATGAAATTGCACATTAAAGAGCAGTTGAGGAAGATTGTCTATCCAGAAACAAAGAATTTGAGACCACTGTTAGAATAGGTTAAAACAAATGTGCCCCTAAAAAGGTCAAACCTACACATAGTGGCAACTCTACGAGACGACCTCCTTCGTTCTTTGAACATGTTGACTCATATTTTTCGAATTCTCCAACTCCAAAATCTCAAATAAGTGTTTTCAAGGGTGCTCACATTAGCAAACCATCTCCTCCACCATCATTACCAAAAACCATATTCATTGAAGAGATGTCGCTTTTTATGCACAAATATTTGTGCGGATTGTAAATTTTAAAGGTGATGGAAACTGCGGTTTTCGAGCTGTTTTGGATTTGCTCGATAAAGGAGAGGAGGACCACTAATTTATCTGCCATGAACTTATACAAAAGTTGACGACGCACAATGAATCATACACGTCGCTATACAGAAAAAAGGAAAATTACAATGTAATTATCAATGCTCTTGTTCCTTATGTTAATGGTTCGACACTGTTTGAAAAATGGGCGCGGTTCCCTAAAATGGGACATCCTATAAAAAATGCTTATGATAGGATGTATTAATCTGACAAGATACAGTTTTTCAAAAATATTTTTTCCACTTTGGAGTAAGTCACCTCAAAATCCATCAGGATGCATCATGTGTATTGAATGGCTTTCAAAAACACAACATTTTTATCAAGTTTATTTGAAATCGGAATGTCCTATACCAAAGACATCACTTGAATGGACGACACATTTCATAAAAGATGTTTAAACTTAGTCAGATCACTTTTTGAAAAGGATGAAAGAGTTCACCAAGTTGAGCAACATTGAAATATAATCAAATAAGGAAAGGTCAAAGAATGATCCACCAATAAATTTAGATAGTAACACATGTTTCAATACACTTTAGTTTTTTATGAAACAATGTAACTCGTTTTTTGTATGTAATGTGTATTCTACTTTAATGTTATAGAATTTGAGGGTAATTTTTAGAAAAAACTTTGTTGCAAAAAATATATTGGTTCTGTATGAACCTCTGGGTGAGTCTGAATATGCATCTCTAGACACACTTCATTTTAATTGTAAAAAAAACAAGTCAAGGGATTTTACAGATGTACATCTCCGTAAACACCCTTACTTTGTAAAAAATAGGGCGTGTCCGAATATGCATATCTGAAATGTGCCTTGATATAAGGATATGGTTTCTAAGGTCCAAATTGTTCTAAAACTTGTATAAATAGGGTTTATCATTCCATTTTCTTTACAAAACCAGAATGAATACATATCTCCATCTTACATTTGTGTATTTCAGTGCAAATTCCCCATTTCAATTTAGGATATACGAGGACATATTTCTCATCGATCTGAAATCCAAACAGAATACTCTCCTGTGATATTCAAAAAATCAGAGAGTTGTCAAGCTCGAGTATTTTTCACCTCAATTGATAACGAAGACAAGATACGATTCACCATGCTTGAATTGAAGACAATTGTGGATTTAAAGGTTATGTGGAGTACATTTTATCGTTTCTCAACAAAGGGTCCGATTGAAGTGGATGTGACGATCAAGATCAACCGAAGATATTATAAGGATGTTGCAACGTCCTAAACCACTCGTTTGTAATGAAATGTAATGTTACATTTATATTAACGTTAACGATTATCTATGTAATGTTAAGTATTTGAATGTTAATTTGTGTTGTTTTTCCATCATTTTGCAATTGTTTCTAGTTGTTTCTGGTTTAACCTAACAAGGCATATTTCGGAGATGCATTTTCGAAAGACTCGCTGAATATTGCATTAAGGGTGATTACAGAGACGCATCTCTGAAATCACCTCAATGTTGATATGAAGATGTATCTCTAGACTAAATTTTAACAAAATAAAAGTGTCTCAGCAATTTAGACTGACGAGTGTGTAAAAATAATGCATCCAAATATGCATATTCGGATACTATGGGCATTTTTGAATTTTCACGATTGTAAAGAAGCATCCCATGGGATTTAAGCAACCCTCCAAAATATATTTTTATGTCAAGTTATAGGGGGTTACTTTTCCAACCCTCAAGGGTGTTCCCACACGACGGTGAAAAGTCATAATTGTCGCTATAATTCGAAGATGCAACTTCGGACGTATCTTTTATATATATATTTTAACACTTCGTAAGTAAATCACTTCTATTTTATCTAAAAGAGTTATCTAAAAATGTGTCTTTCATACCCGTAAACAAGTTGTTTGCATGTCACCCGTGACAAAAAATCCAAGAAGAGGAAAAAATATTGGACGACATTCCTTTACTGCGAAAAAAGCTACTACATTGTCAAAGCAACTAAAGTATCCTAAGCATGTTTCCCATAGGGACATGTATTTAGAAGAAAATATGAGACATGAGTGGTCCATGTCCCAAGAGTCATCATAAAAACAAATGATATTCTTATTTTTAAGGGTCGTAACACTTTACCGAAGTGCAAACTCGAAAATGTATTTTTGAACAATATTTATGGACAAAATAAAGATGGTCTCACTTGCAACATCTTTGTTGTTGTGATTTTAAGTACATTTGAATATACATTTCCGAATACAACAAAAATATTTTTAGGTTATTGGTGTGATTTTAAATACATTCGAATATACATTTCCAAATACAACAAAAATATTTTTAGGTTATTGTTGTGAAGTATACTTTCTTAAGCATGTGTTGTTCTTTTAGAAATGTTTGATGGAAAAGGTGCTCCCACATTTTCTTGTGTTTGATTTGTCTCTACTTTGTTAGTTTTTCTACCTGTGATTTTTCAATTTCACCGCAACATGCATGTAATCTCTTTTAAAATCGTTGGTGTTTAAATCTCCTTGGAGATTAGTACTGATTAGTCTAGGTAATAACCTCTACATGTAATTAGATTTGATTACATCAGTGCTATGCAAGATAGCCACAAAATCATTACCGGAGACGACCTGTATGTTTGGATTGACTTTTAGAAGACACATAATCAATTTCAGAGGTGTAGAATTGATTCTACGTGATTTTGAGGTGTTTGTTTTATCAAAGTACAATTTATTCTATCTCTAAAATTGATTTTACTTGAAATTAAAATTTGTAGCTTCTACATTCAGAATTGATTATGAGTGATTTTTACACTGAGATTTATTGTTTAAGTCACTTTTACATAAATGTATCCAAACATAAATCAATTCTGTTAAAATCAATTCTATTAAACTCAATTATGCTATAATCAATTCTGTTCACCGCCAATCCAAACACACCCGAAGTTACAAACCTTATTACGTGATGAAGTATAGACATTTCATATTAGAATAAATTTAATAACAAAAAAGGTCATGTTAGGCTTCACACTTGTCAAACTGATAATCACCCTCAATGTTTACAATTCAGGTTTGCCAGGTTATCAATTGTATGAAAGAAAAATGTGTTTCATGGAAGACTAATTGTTGAAAGGAAAAGAAAACAGTGAATGAATCATATACTTTTTTCCTTTTCAGTCAATGGACAAATCATATAGATGAATTCTCAATCCTAAAACAATAGTTCATCATTAACTTGACAAGAGAGGCAGTTCCTCGCGAAACAAGGACTCGATCATCGTATCTTTGGTTTCGATGCGCATAAATTGGCTATCCACCATGGTTCCAGGCAAGTTATTAGTTAAAAATAGCACCCCTGAACATGCAAACCTGAACACCACTTAACTGCAATACCAAATAAATAAAATTATGACTACATAATAATACCACTTTGCAGTCTACACATCCAATCATAATAATCTCAACTATTGATTATCTAATCAAGGATTATAACTTCTTATTTCATCCACTTCAGAGGAGTCAAATTCCTAATAGTAACATATGCAGCAACTGTTATTGTCATTAAAACTAAAAGAACATTCTATCCAATATGCAAATACTAACCTTTTTCGGAACTCGTCTGGTTTGGATATGAGTATGACACCATCTCGTATGGATTCCAAATACAAACACTTCCGCATTTCCAAGCTGCAGAAGCCACCTTCAACTTCAGTCATCAACCTCATTTTCAGATAGTTTAGCCACAAGAGATTCTACCTTGGCTTCACTGATCTTCTTAACATGCCATTGTGCAACTGAAGTCCCTTGTTAACCTACCCAGTCACACAACAGCCACGGTTAAGAAAGTCGCACACATCCAAATCACGCTATTGACATTCTTTTGAGCATGTTACACCACGCCTCAACTGCGGTTCCTATTTTACCCATTTGGCAATTGTAAATTTTGTCTTGGCTTCAACCCTCTCCTCAACATGTCATCACGCAATTCAAATGCCTTGTTGAGCTCTCCATTGACACAGCAACCATATATCAGCAAGTTAAATGCAACCAAATCAGGCTCAACGCCTTTTTTCAACATGGTATCCCACAATTTAACTGCTGCTCCGACATCACCGCTTCTGCAATACTCATAAATTAAATTTGAATAGGTTATACAATCAGGGCAAATCCCATTTTCAGTCATTTCAGAAAGAATTTCAGTGGCTTCGATTAATCTACCCAATTTGCAAAAGCCCCAAATAAGAATGTTGTATGTTGCAGTGTTTGCTAAAAGCCCTTTAAGCATTGCACGGTGAAGCTCTGTAGCTTCCTTCATATTTCCCTCCTCCGTAAGACGGTCGAGAAAACAACCATATGAAATTGAATTAGGATGGATATTTGCAGCCAGCATTTTTTCAAAAAGAAGACCTGCTCTATCAGTTTCACCGGCTTTACATAAACCATTCATGAAAGCCGAATAAGTCACAACATTAGGAACACATTTCTCGGTAACCATTAAATCCCAACATTCAGCGGCTTTCTTAAAAGATCCTTCTTTGCTGTATGCGTCGATCATACTTGTATATATAACACTATCGGGTCTCAATCCTTGATTGTACATCTTTTTTAAGAGACTAAATAGCATTTTCATGTCCGGCTGCTTCAGAGCACCATCAATAAGTACGCCATGGCAAACCAGGTCCATGTTGATTCCTCGTTGAATCATCTCACAAGAAGCACTCAGTGCCTCCGTTAGTCTTCCTTCCCTGCAATAACCATGTAGAAGCGCGCTATAGCACATCTCATTTAACTTGAGGTTTTTCTTATGGAGATCATCGATAAAATCTTTAGCTTCAGAAACCCTACCAGTAGAACAAAGGCCGGTGATAAGAGGTCTGTATGTATAAGTATCCGGAACAAGGCCCTTACGGACCATGTCTTCCAGCAATTCAAAGGCTTTATCAATGTTACGAGCTTTACAATACCCTTCAATCATAACATTATATGTCACCTCAGTTGGCTTGATTTTCCTTTCCACCATTTCATCGAAAAGTTTGGATGCTTCAGCCATCTCATTTGTGCTGCAAAGACCATAAATTAGTGCGGTGAAAGTATAAACAGTTGGAGCAATTTTTTTCTCATTCATCTCACTATATAACTTAAATGCTTTTTGTACTTGTAGATCTTTGCAATATCCACTAATCAATGTTGCAAAGGTAGTAGCAGTTGGTTCTACCCCTTTATTGATCATCTCGGTATACAAAGACTCGGCAGCGCTCAAATCCCCAAACTTGCATTGACCGTGTATCAAAGAGTTGTAGGGATATACAGATTCTCTTATACCGTCTTCTATCATTCGATCAAAATAAGATGCTGCAACATCTAATCTCCCCCTTTTGCAAAAGGAATCAATCAGAATAGAGTATGTGATATCATTCGGCGGCAAGTTCATCGAACGCATATTATTATAAAGCAACTCTGCTTTATTCAAATCCCCACCTTTGCACAAAGAGTTTAATAACGAATTAAACACAAACAAACTTGGCAAAAAACCCAATCTTGCTAACTTAACAACCAAATCATAAGCACTACCAATCTTTCCCTTCTTTCTTAACCCATCCACTAACCCCGATATAGCAGCCTCGGATGGAGTAAGCCCTAATTCAATCATTTCATTCATGAGGCAAATTCCATCATCAAATCGTTGAACCCTACAAAATCCAAGCACTAGTGTACAATATGTAACCACATCTTCCTTCAAACCCTTTTCCCTCAATGATTTTCTAACCTCGACAGCTTCCAAAACCCGATGACCCTTACACAAACCATGAATTAAGACATTGTAAGTCACAATACTCAGATCAAACCTATTAGATTCCATCCACATAATCTTTTCCCTGGCTCTACAAAAATCTTTCAATTCACACAAGCTCCGAATTACGGCAGAGCAAGTATAAGGATCAGGTTTAACACCAACCTTCACAGACTCATCAAAGAGTTCCCAGACCAATATAAATTTTCTAATTCTCAATAACCCATTCAAGAGCGTACTCAATGTTCTAACCTCAGGCAACAAACTATTAGCTAGCATGAGTTTTAAAACAAACACGGCATCAAAAACTCTTGTGTTCTGCAAGTAACTCTGAACCAAAAAATCAAAACCCAAAGTGGAAGAAAACTTACACTGTTTGTGAGATTCTAGAAACTTGTCAAAAACAAATTTTGGGTCAGACCCACGAAGGAGAAGGGTTTGCAATAGTGAATTCGCAGGCCAAAAAAGCTTATTTTGAACAAGGGCATGAACCAAGATGGCAAATGAGGTTGTGGAATGGTTCATGTTTTTGTGTAAACCGAGAAAGTTAAAGAACCTTAAAGCTAGCTTGGAATCATGTAAGGTGTTGATTAAGACTCGTTCGACGTGATAGGGTTTCAATGTGGATGAAATTGAAGGGTCGTTGAATGCCACATTCCAGCTTTGATTTCCTCGAACAATGTCGGAAATGAGTGATACGAAACGAGTGTCGTTTTCGTCGTTGAATTTGGAGGTGCAGAAGTTTCTTTGAAGGAGAGGGTTTGAGAGTGAAAAGGAAAGGGGTGCTCGACGGAATTGGCGGAGCTTCATCGGAATTCATTCGCTACCGCCGTAACAACGCCTCGCGTATGTGGGATGGGTTTCTGGGGACTTCGTCACTTAGGTAAACATATTAAAAATGTTTTTTAATCAAATAAACATTTTTTTCTTAATTGATTTTTTTATATAAAATAATAGATTAAATATGTTTTTGGTTCTTATAAATATCTCATTAGTCTCTATAAAAAAAATAACATATTTTGACCCCTACGAAAATTTTATGCAAACAGTTTTATTACTTTAGTCCTGACTATTTTCTAAAATTTTGAAAACTATTTTATTATCCTTAAACATTTAAATTTTTGAATAATTTTTTTCATACGTGTTTAAATTACTATAAAATATTTTTTTATCAAATTATATAATTTTTTAAAAAAAGAAGAATTAAATAGGAATATTTTAAATTTCAAAAGATAATGATAAAAATAATGAAATTTTCTACTTATAAATTAAATTTTGAGTTCTTTTTATTCGAAAAACTTGTTATAACGTTCTAAACATATCTGTAAAATAATCATTCAAAAATACACATTGATTTTACAGTAAAGACTAAAACTACGTGTATAATTATTTTGTAGGGTTCAAAAAACACTATTTTTTTAATAGAAACCAAAACCTAAATTTGGTAATTTTACAAGAACCAAAAACATATTCAATCCTAAAATAAATTCTACTCAATTTACTAGTAGAATAATATTGATAGAGCTTTTTTATTAAAATAAGTAAATAATACTATTAATAGAGTTCGGAAATCCTAATATACATTTTTTTAAACAAAGAAAATTATATAAAATAAAATCAAGAAGTACAAGAGAGTGGGACAAGAACCTACCCCTCAAAAATTAACAAAACATAAACCAAACCTTTTAAGCCTCAACCATATCAACAAAAATAAATAAAGGACCTTCATTCTATCAGACAAAATCTTAAATGAAAAGACTTAATGAAGTTAATTTATTGGTACAACGGTTCTTTTTTCTAAAAAAATATGGGACAAAAATGAAATTCATATTATGGAATTTTTTAATACAGTTCAACTGCATGCTCTTAAGTTGTCAAGGTACAATGTTGTGGCTTTTAAAAGCTAAAGATACAAGTTTATAATCAGTCTTAATCTAAAGATGTCTCCAATTGTTTTCAAAAACGATTTCTATGGGCTTCATAACTCCAAAGAATTCAGTGTGCAAAGCATAGTGTCACACCTCGAAAAATCAATTGAAAATACGACCCTCGCACAAAAGGCACAGAAGAAATTGCGGTTCGACAGAGTCGCCACCGAACTTTATTTATCCCAAAATAGGGAAAGGAAGATATCGAGAAAATCTTTAAAGAGAGATAAGAACATGGTCATCGCAACTACATTCTGGGTTCGGAAGTCAGTTACGTGAGAGGAAGGTACGCGCACCCCCTCACGTCTGTTGTATTCAACAGAAACCTTTTAATTCGAATTGTGACGAATGTTAGCTAAACTTATTTGTTTTCTTCTCAATGAGTAAATGCGAAAAGATTCGATAAAAGGAAAAGATGCTAAGGGGAAATTGGTGGTTTTGGGATAGGGTGCTCGCCAAGGATTGGGGCCTTTGTGCCTACATATGCTCATTCGGACGAGAATGAGAAATCAGAGCAATCGTAGTTCGACTACGGGGAATGACGGGAAAAGATGGAAATGTGCTCGCCAAGATCATCACAATTTCATGCCTACGTATCTTACATTCGAATGAATGAAGAATCAGAGCATTCGTAGTTCGTGGATACGACCACGAAAAAAAATGATTGGTTTGATTGAAGTTTGGTTTGGATGACGATTACTCGAAGCTTAAAAAAGGATCCTCGGGCCCAAGCAATCGGGAGAGTGAGTCAAAGGCTTGACTCTCTCTCTTTTTCATCTAGGGGATTGAGAAAAAGGTTTGATTGGTCATCGAGTTGGAAACATTTTAGAGGCGTCAATTGCTCACACAAGAGAACTCGCACCCAAACAACTGAAGAGAGATCAAAGGCTCAACCCCCCATTTTCACCTTGAAAAGAGTTTCGATAGTTGTTAATTATTTTGAAGTTTGATTTGAGAAAATCTGCTTGATGTTGGATCAAGGGTTTGATTGTATGCGAAGAAGTTGATTGCGAGGCAAAAGGCACTCGGCTTAAAAGTTATGTTTTGAAAATGGCTCAACGACGAATCGAGAGTTTGTTCGAAAAAGGTGTGAATCGATCCTAGTCCCTATGGGTGCTCCTAGTAACGAAACCACAATGAAAGGTGTGAGTGTGTGCATTAGGTTGATGGCGAATGCTAATGAGCAATCGACTTACGGGGGTGTTTGAAAATGGGCTTGACGACGAATCGAGAATTAGTTTGAAAATGGTTTAGTCCATGCTAGTCCCTAGGGGTGCTCCTAGTAAACAAACCACAATCATAAAGCGAGTAAAGTGCGGACATCGGAATGGGAGAGCGGTACATGTAAGTTACACGGGATTGGGCAAAATAAATTGGGTCATTGTAAGGTAGCCCAAGAGGAAGCCGTGTGTGTGCGAGGTGTCCTAAACTAAGCCATGAGCAAGAGTCAGACAAAATCTTCTTTGCTAGGGTTTCTGTACAAAGTCAAAGTTCTCTTGCTCGAAAAAAGTAACCAACAGTCCACCAATTGAATCTTTTAGGGTTTCAATCGTTTTATTGTGTTTTCGAATAGAATGAACAAGGAAAAGTTAGATGAACAAGATATGAATAAGATGAATATGATATGAACATTATGAATAATAATATGAAAAATAATAATATGAGCAAGATATTGACAGAAAAGTAAATCAAGAATATATTAACGGAAATTAAAGTTAGTTGTTAGTGATTAATCGTTAATCGTTATTGAATCGGTTAAATCGGGTCGACTATAGCGCTAAACCATCGTAGCACGATCTATGATGAAGATCATGCTATAGGAGGTTACGCAAACAAGATATTTGTTCTAAAACACGATGGAGAAATAATATTGAGGATCATTCTCTAAGGAAATCGTCCGCACGAAAATAAAAGAGGATGATCTCGTCTTAATCACAAACTTTCGTCGATTAATCAAATGTAACCTATCACGATCCCAAATTATAGAAAATGACCTAAGGGATCATTCACTACATATTTGAAATAATGAAAGTTAAACAACCTCAATCAACTAAAATTCGTGAATAAAAAGACTTCATCGATCGAAACCGAAACAAAAATCGAAATCAGAAATGAAAATCGAAAAATGGAAATGAAATAAAATTAACGAAAAAAAAAACAATAGTAACATAATAATAATTAATTAGAAATTAAAAAAAATAAAATAGTAAAAACAAAAAGAACAAATTGAATTAATTAAAGAAAAAGAAAGAGGGGTGCAGAGTTTGAGAAATGGATGGTAATGGAGAGATCAGACGGGCCAGGACCATGCCCAACATCATCTCACGGTAGGCCTTAATAAGAAACAAAAAAAAAGTGAATCCAAAAAAAAATATCGTGGGCTTGAGCCCGCCCTAATCAAACTTAGGAAATAACAAGAACCTAGCTAGCAACCTCATTAGTGTATTACGCAACAAATCATTTAACGCATAGGTAGAACACGGCTCAACAACATCAGCCTTTATTCTTTCAGTTTCCTTTAAAAAAACAAATTAAATGTAAGAGAAAAATCATTCATCATCAACACTAGGTTTCAAAATGAACAGAAACACGGTGTTGCACCCCAAATTTTACCCTTACCTTGTGCTAGGTGCTATTTGTTTTTTTTTATATTAATTTCTTTTCTTTTATTTATTTTGTCTGAATTTATTTAGCATTTTTTTTATGATTTTTATTTTTATCCTATCTTAATTTAATTTAAATATGTTTCATGCTTTTTTTTTTTTATGTTTTTATCTAATTTTAATTAATCAATTGATTTAATTTAAATTTATTATTGGCTTAATTAATTAATTTAGTTGATGGTTTAATTTTAATTTATTTTGTTTGATTTTAAAATTAATTACCTTTCTTATTTTTGGCTAATTTTATTTAAGGTGATTTAATTTTGATTTTAAATAATTAAGATTAAGTTAGATTTTATTGTGATAATTAATTAATTAAATTACATTAATTTAATTATTAATTTATCTTTTTAATATTTTAATGTCATTTAAGTGTGATTGATTGGTTTTAAAGTTAACAAGAGAGATACGTGTGCCTTGCCCATGGGATGCCTTTGGATTTTCACTAATTTTTTATTGGAGCATGACCAAAATCCTTAGCCAATCAGAAGGTTGCTTTGTGCTTTGACTTTTCAACGGATGCATTGGACCATTTGAAGCAAGGCACGCGTCCTAGAGTTGTCTTCTTCCTCCTCCTTTCGTTTCATTGAGTTTGCAGAGAAAGTTTGGTTCAAAACATGATCCGTTGCAATTTCAACCCGTTGCAAGCTAATTTCGAATTCAATCCACCAAGTCTTGGCGCCATCCTTCAATTTCGTTTGCCCTAATTTCCTCATTTGCTCCATGGGATTTCAATTGCACAAAGCAAAGCTCCAACTTTCCCTTTTCCACCATCTTCTGCGCCACCTGCAAGAGGAGCAGAGCTACGTTGCCCTCGTTTCCCCAAACTAGACCTACACAGGCTGGCGACAAAGGAAAGGTGAGAAGATGCCATCTACTTCAAACCCTGTGGCACCTGCGGCGCATTCAGAGTGAATGAGCGCTTGCTCCCTTAGAATTTCAATTTTTGAATCAAATTGAAACCCTAGCATTTTGGAGAGGGAATTCTTGACCTGACCCGGCCCAACTCTTGCCTATATAAGGAGGGTAAGTGTTATCTCTCGATCATCAACATTTTCTTGCTCAAACACCAAAACTTTCTAATTCTCGAGTGAAGTTAAAGAAGCCTCAAACTTGTGGGGAAGCTGTGAGAAGAAGATTGCAGTTGGTAACATCTCTGTTTCCTTTCTATTTCATATGCTCATGACCATGTTACGTCATATACCTTAAATTGCTTGACTGTTGTGTTTACTTTGGATGTTATTACCGTTTGCTTCTTGCTCATGAACATGTATGATGCCCTACCCAAATCCTAGGTGTTAATATATGTTTTGAACTCTATTGACATTGAACTATCATTGATGTTTTGATTTTAGATATATGTCATGAAACTTGAGTCTTCTAGGATGTATTTGAAGGATTGATATCTTACTACGTTCATACTGTCCATGACACTATAGCTGATGTATTGATGAGTTCATGTTTTGTATACATAAGGCATGTATTTGTTGATCTGCTTTATGTTTTGTTTTCTGACAAGCTTTTTGAACTTGATAGATGTATTGTTAAGCTCATCACCATGGTGAATATGTGTTTCTTTTGTCAAATACATGCTTATGTTGTGGATGTGCATCTCTATTCATGCTATCTTTGCCCTTATATTTAAGATTTTGTGATCTCTTCATATTTAAGAAATCTGCCAAACCCTGAAACTCTGCAGTTTGTTTTAATTTTGAGCTTACTATGGATGCTTTACCTATATCTGTCACTTTGTTTAGCATGATTATAATGTTGATATGCTGGAAATATGTTTTGAACTATGTTTGTCCCTTATACCTTAACTGATTCGCTGCTTAGCCATACTCATGTTTATGATTTGCTTGACATCTTGAAACTTTTGTAGACAAACTGAACTGAGTCATGATCCTTTGAGGTTCATGACATATCTGTTGTGGCTTAATAATTTCTGCTTCTAGAATGAGTTTTATCCTGAAAAATCATTAGCATAATCTTACCTTGGGCATTTAGATTGATGTGTAGTGTATTCCCCCTAGTTATATTGCTTTCCATTTTAAAATAAATTTATTTTGGTATACCATCTGAATCATGTGCTGCAGTATCACAATCTATAACTCACTTGCTTTATACTTATCGATGCTTAATTTATGAGTTCAAACTTATAGCATGTATGCTTATTTTGAGTATTTGTACCCACATCTGCTAAGACCTGTTTTCAAACTTTCAAGCCAGTTCTCCAAAGTGTGAAAACTGATCATTGCTTCTCTATGTGCTATTACCTTAACTGAACCACCATCTATGTTGATGTTTATAAGGTTTCTATATGTATGTGTACACATTGTTTTTTTTAGCTGTTTACTTTGTATGTCCCTAATTGATAGAAAACACATGATCTGTTCAAAACATTTTTACTGTCTATGTGTGCAAATTCTGACTAGTATGCAAAATCTTGTTTTAATGTGAGTAACTATTACTGTCTTAAGCTGTTGATCTGCCAAGTATTATGTATGTGTATAGCTTGTCCTGCCAATACCATCATTGACTTACTTTCGAGTGATCATACATATCTCATGCTATGTTAATTGTTCCCCTGCTATGTCAAATTGATGAAGTATGCATAATTTGTTAGAGTCTGTACTTCAGTCTATACTTACGAGCTGCATATCTTGATGAGTTCTGTTTGCTTGAAAATTATGAACCAAATGTCTTCAAACAGTATATGCACATGTTTTCTTTAAAGTTTTATGGACTATTCACCTTGTCCCATATGTTTCGACTATCTTTTAGCAAAGCATCTGTTATAGATACATCAGTATTATGTTTATTTTGCAAATTGATTTGATTAACTTTTGACTTGTTGTTGGTCTTGTGCCCACTTGATATCATGCCTTGTATTGTCTATTCTATGTCTTCTATCTTATGACTTGATACCATGCCTTTACTTAAATTGTCTTGAACTTAGGTCTGCACTAACTGAACTGATAGTATGCTTGTTTCTTAAGTTCAGAAATTTGTCATAAGGACTGAAACTGTTGATTTTTGTTTTAAGCCGTGATATTTATAATCTTGGTCTGTACTCACAATCCACATGTTGGTCTGATGCATATCTCAATCTTGTTGGCCTCATGTTTGTTTCTGATAATCACTGTGACTTGAAGAATGCATGATGTTTGATATATGCTTGAGTTATTTTCCTACTATGCATACTTGCTACCACCTCTGTTCACGACCATTTTTAGCTTTGTGTACTCAATATTAGAGTGCAATGATGTCATATATGTGTTCTATGTTTCGTCCTGATGAATTTTGCCTTTTATTTCACCCAATTTGGTCACGTATTGATTGAGTTGTGAGCTCATGAACTTTGGCTTGTCCTTTTGATTTTCCATGCGCGCAAGTTTGTTATATATATTCATGATTGTATCCTTGTTACTGGACGTATAACCACCCCAGTGGCATGAAGCTTGCATTATGAGAGGGAGGTCTGAGGTTTGATCCCGTAGCCCAACCTTTTTTTTATTTCTCTGTTTCTTGCTCGCTTCGTAATATACATTTATGTTGGTGTTATGTGTTTGAATGCGCGCGCTGGCTTGTTGGCTTTGGTTTTAAGCTGTATGTGTAATAACGTGGGTTCAAACCCTAAGGTTGCCATTTCCCATCTTTTTTTATCACTTGTTAATTTTACCACTTTTCTAACTTAATACTTAATTTCTAAAATATCATAACTTGTTTATTTTTTATCATTTTTCTTCCCTTCTTTTTTGCTTCATTTCCCTTATTAAACCTATTTTCTATATATAAAAGAAAGTTATCAAAAATATTTAATTTTGAGACTTTATTCTTGATTAAGATTAAAAATACTCATTAAGGTTTTATTACACTTTCTTATTCATCATGCCATGTTATACCTAATGTGTTTGATCATGATGTGTTTAATTTTTACTTCGCTTTGACATCTTGATTTTATCTTATCTCATATTTGTATTCATGTCTTTTATATCATCTTATTATCTCTTTAATATTTTATCAAATGTTTTCCCCTCATTCCAAAGGAAGGTAATTATTGTTGACTTTTAAAGTCATAGCCCCCCACCTTAACCTAGGTAACCTTTTAGGATAAAACTTCAATTTCTTGGCCTCATCAGAGCCATAGAAATTACAACTAGCATTAGGAGAGAGTTCCTCAACTCTTAGTGGTATTCATCATAATGAATTTATCACTTCTCCCGCTAACTAACCTTTAGCATAGAACCCTTTAGCAAACATAAGATAACATTTAACAAGAGGCTTCCGTAGAGTACTACGGACGTTTAGGGTGCTAATACCTTCCCTAAGCGTAACCAACCCCCGAACCTTAGATATCCCCTTTAGGTTTTTCTAACTATCTTGAACCTTTCCTTTGGACAAATCAAAGTCGGTTGTAAAAGAAAATGATGCAAATTAATTAATAATTTGTTATCCGATTTTCACCGCAACACACGACTTTACGAAGCAATTTAAAAGGAGAACAACGAAATGGAAACAGCGGCAACCAACAATGATATTCAACCTCCGTCCTCGTCGATCTCGCTCTTTCGTTCGTCCTTTGCTCTCAGGTTTGTCTTTTCGATTTGTTGTTTTAGTTTGTTTTCACTATTCTTCTTCTATATTCTCGATTATGGATTCATGTTTGGTGTTGGTTTGAAAGGGTTGGGGTTGTTGTGTTGATTTTGGATTTTGGGGGTTGATGATTATGAGGGATGGAGAGATGATTTGAGGGTTGAAGAGAAATGGTTGAAGATGGTCTGAAGGAGAGGGTGAGGCGAAAGGTTGAAGAATGATAAGAAGGAAAAAGGTTGCAGATGAATTTTGACAAGGTGTCTGTGGCTCTAAGAGCTTGAGGAATTGTGAGAAGGAATGCTTCAATTTATAGGACATAAAGTGTGAATTAGGAATTAAAAAATGAGAAGTTTGTTGTGGTCTGCTGAAGCATTATGTGCGTCCGTGTTTAGAATTTGCAACTCTGCGTTTTGACGGTTTTTGGAAGGAATTGGTTGTGTTGTTTTGTGCAGGTTGTGAAAGAAGGTGGGGTCGGTTTGAAATCACTTGTTGTGCACAGGGTATTGTAGGAAAGGGAATTGGTGCGTGACAAGGGTGTATTGTATCTGTGGGGCCTCACTCAAAATTTATTTGTATTATGCAAGTTGCACCATGGCTTGAATGTAGTTGGGATTTGTGGTTATGGCCTACGCAAGAGTTGTAGTTTTTTCACGACTTCATTGTGTATGTGTGGTAACATTTTGGATTAGTTGGCCATTGGTTCATGTGAGATTAGTTTCTTTGGCTGGGAAATGATATGGCTTGGAAAGATCATGGCCACACTGTTATTCGTGTTATGTATGAATCATCATGTTGGCTTGTGTGGTTTGCGCAAAAATATAGTATGTGGACAACTTGTTGTTGTTGGCTTTTGGCTGATATGCAAGTGGGGTACCCCTTGGTTGTATAAGGCTCGTGCGTGTCTCATTGCCTTAGTGTAGTAATGTTGTAATGGGCTGAGTGGTAATGAAGTTTGTTCGATTTTGTGCAGGTTGTTATAGCTTGGAATATACCACTCAGTGTATTTGTGTGAAGGCAACCAGTGATGGCTCATTGCAAGGCTTACAAGTGATTTTGTGAATGCATTTTGGAAAGGTCGCTGCGTGATGGCATTGTTTGACATGTTGATGAGTGGTACAGGTTGCTGCTGATGTGAAGTGGCTAGGAAAGTGTAGCATTTTGGCATCTTGTGTAATTTGGCAAGATTGTGACATGGGCTTTTTTCTTTTGGTTTTTGTTTGTAATTTTATGTAATAAACTTGTAAGAATAAAAAAAAAGGACTTTGAACCTTCTTATAGTATATATGAAATAATTTTGGCAATTTTTTTTTTTTTGTATGATGGACTTTTTAACATGGGTTCCTTGTAATGGAATGAAACGAAGCAAAATAAAATAAAAATGTTATTCTATTATTAAGATATTTCATGACAAAATAAAATTATTTGGTCATTCCACCCAAATTGGAGGGTACAAAAAATGCTTAAAATTGATGAAATGATATGAAATGCATTTCATTCGGTTCCGCTCAATTTCATCATTTTTTAATTAATCCAAACAATGTAACATATATCATTCATTCCATCATATTCCATTCTATTAAATTCCATTCCATCAATGCAAATATATCTTCATTCGGTTCCGCTCAATTTCATCCTTTTTTAATTAATCCAAACAATGTAACATATATCACTCATTCCATCACATCTCATTCTATTCAATTCCATTCCATCAATGCAAACATATCCTAAAAGATACGAGGTTCTTAATAATATTACTAATAATAGACTCTAGGTCTAATGAGTTGACAGAAGAACTTTGAATAATTTTTATAAACCGACTACATAGCTATTTAGAGGCTTAAAGTATTACACTCCCTATTTGAGATGAAATTAAGAGTCCAACTAATATAGATTGCAACAATCTATTGGAACAAAAATGGTTGATACCATATCCCTTGTGTTTCAATGACAACAAAGTATCTAAAAAACAATTGGGTATTCTATTATATGTTCAAGAATGCAGGATTATAAGACTTAGAACAGATGAATAGAAGTTTAAGGATTCTGCATCTGAAGTTCAAACTCTGGCTCTGAAGACTTTGACTCTGATGGAAGATTCATACTTTGAAGAAGTCAACTCTGAAGAAATTCAGCCTCTGGTGATCCAGACTCTGAAGCCTTAGAAGGCAAGAAGCAGACTCTGAAGAGATCAACCTTTGAGGTGTGAAGTCTAAAGAAAGTCAACCTCTAAAGTATATTCACTTCAATTGAGGAAACTCTGATAGACTCAAAGACCTTTTGATCACATTAATATTTAAGGAAAAATATCTTCTTTGTTGTTTGAGCATTAACGAATAATTCTTCTTGCATAAATGTACTTTCTTGATGTGTCCAATCAAGTGCAAAGCTAGCCCAACCTTTTTGGTGAAAGTCTTTAACATCTCTTTTCTTCCTCTCTATATAAGGAATGGAAAACCTGAAGAAGAAAAAGACTAATGTAATACACCACATTACAAGAATCTGAACCTTAACATTTCAAAGAGATGTTACTTTGTCAAAAACAAGCTAGACTTAAAACATCTAAACATTATGTATACTTTAGAAGTTCTTGAGTCTTAAAGTCTTTCTAAGTTGTATTCTGTCTACACCTTTAATTGTATATCAAGTGTAGTTATTACCCAAATCTCTTAACAATTTTTTATAGAGTCATAAGTCTCTTACTTAAGTGCTTGAGCATTTGAAGTCTCTTGTCTGTGTGTTTGAGCATAAAAGTCTCTTACTTGAGAGTTTGCGCATTGGAAGTTTCTTGCTTGTGTGCTTGAACATATATGTCTGTTACTTGTGGGTTTGAGTATTAGAAGTCTCTTGCTTTGAGCTCGATCATTTGTAATCAGCTTGGTTATAGTGAAAACCCCTTGATAGTGCAAGGGGACTGGACTACCCTAAAGTTCTAAGAGGAACCAAGATAACGCTTATGTGTCTTTGCTTTTAAATTCCTTGCTTTTGTACTTATAATTCCATTGTTATCAACTTTACAACTCTGAGTCCGATTCTGTTTCAGAATCTGATAAGGACTTTTAGAAGCTAACCTAGCATTTTTGAGTCAAATTCTGAACCAAGTGTTCAGAATCTGATTGAGATTCATCCGAAGCAGAAGAAGAAAAAGCGTAGAGAAGAAAAGGTCAACACAATTCACCCCATTCTTGTGTTTTTATAACCTTCAGTTGACATCAGAGTCTGGTCTGTGCTAAACACTTAAAAATGGTGCAGAAAAGATTTTGAGAAAAATACATATTTTATCATGGCTAATTTTTTAGTATCTGATCTAGTGGGGGTAGTCCTAACCCTTTTGGTACTGTTAATCATGATTACAGTACCTCTGAGAAAAAAATTATACGACTAGACCTACAACATTTAGTGGATACTCTACTGAGTTTAAATGGTGGAAGAGCAAGATGTATACTTATATCATAAGTCTTGATGATGAGTTGTGGGATATTTTGAAAGATGGCATTGATATCCAAGTCAACGGAGTTGGAATTGTGTCTGACAAAAAATCTTTTACACCTACTCAGCAAAATACTTACATAAAACATTATAGAGTTAAAGGCATCTTAGTTGACACTCTACCTCATTCAGAGTACATCAAAATTATTGATAAATTTACTGCTAAGACAATTTTTAAATCCCTATGTGCTACATATGAAGGGAATCAACAAGTTAAGGAAGATAAGGTTAACCATCTGGTTCAGGAATATGAGTTTTTCATAATGAAGGAGGATGAAGACATTGAAACCATGTTTTCAAGGTTTCAAATTCTTGTGTCTGGACTTCAAGTTATGAACAAGAGCTACACTGCCTCTGATAATGTCAAGAAGATTCTTATGAGTATTCCTGTCAAATATAGACCCAAGGTAATGACTATCCAATAGGCTAAAGACATAAACTCATTAAGTCTTGAAATTCTTATTAGCGATCTCCAAAATCATGAGATGGAGCTCAATGTAGATGAGTCTGTCAAGAAGTCAAAGTCCCTAGCTTTTAAATCTTCTGCTAAACCTGTAAAGGTCCCTAATGCCTGTAACTCTGAAGAAGCTTTTAAATCAGAAGGTTCTGAAGGAGACTCAGATGATGAGGAAATGACTTTTATCATTAAAATATTTCAATACTTGGCCAAGAAGAACAAAAGATTCTATGGTAGAAACAATGGCTTCAAAGGATCAAGATCAAGAGATAATAAGGATTATCAAAATGGCTGTTTCAACTACAAGAAGTCTAGTCACTTTTGTTGCTGACTGTCAGAGCTACAAAAGGACAAGTCAAAAAGGGATGCTTCCAGAAGGACATCTTCAGAAACATATTCAAGAAGAGTCTCATGGCAACATGGGATGAACTTAACAATGAAAATGATTATGAGAAAAATGAAGAACAAGCCAATCTAGCTTTGATGGCTCTTAAATCTTTTGAAGCAGAATCTAACTCAGGCTGTGGTTCAGAATCTGAAGAGGATGTGGTATTTTCTAAATTATCTCGATCTAATTTGATTACCTTCATTCAAGATCTTATGAGTAGATGTCATGAAAAGTCCAAACACGTGAAAATATTATCAAATCAATATGATCTTTTGAAAGAAGAATTAAAATTTGTTCAAAACAAAAATGAAGCTCTTGAGAGAGATCATATTGTTCCTATTAAAGATGTTTCTGATAAAACTCTTGATGAGCATGAAACGACTCTTCAAGAATTTACCTTAATTGGTCTTAAAATAATCAAACTTGAATCCATGATCTATGGTGTAAGTAGAAGCAAGGGAGAATGTTTTGGTTACTATATAAAATCTTAATCCAAGGACTGAAATCTTGATTAAAACATCAGACCATTCTGAAGGTGAGAAAAGTACATAAGAAGGGGGGTTGAATTATGTTTTCCAATTTCTTAATTTGCATATGATCAGAGTTCAAAATCTAAATTGGTGTTCAGATTCTAATTATACTTAGCAGTGGATGTTAACAGAAGCAAAAAAATAATAGCAGAAGACACAAAGATTTATATTGGTTCCTCCCAAGTGAGAGTAGTCCAGTACCCTTAATTCACATAAGATTTTCACTATAAACAAATCATGATTACAGTCGCTTATGCATTCTGCATAAGTCTTTTACACTCCTTAGACCCTAGATCCAAGACTTCTTGCTCAAGTCCTACAGACTCAAGACTCCTGCTCCAGGTTCCCTGAAATGAGCCTTCCTGCTCAAACCCCTCAGGTTCAAGACTTCTGCTCCAAGTTTAACAAACTGAGCCATCCGGCTCAAGCCACACTGACCCAAGACATCTGCTCCAAGTTCCATGAAACGAGTCTTCCTGCTCCAAGTTTCACGAACCGAGCCATCATGCTCAATTAATCTACTTGATTAAGACTTTATTTGCTCAAGCATATAACATGAGACTTACTTGGATCAAGTATCTTGGCGAGAGACTTCCTTGCTTGTATCCCAATGATACAATACTTCTGCTTAATCAATCCACTTGATTAATACTTTCATTGCTCAAGCACATAGCATGAGACTTACATGGTTGAAGCATCTTGGCGAGAGACTTCCTTGTTTGTATCCCAATGATACAAGATTTCTGCTCAATCAATCCACATGATTAAGACTTTCATTGGTCAAGCACATAGCATAAGACTTACATGGCTCAAGCATCTCGGTGAGAGACTTAATCTAAACTGCTATACAAGTTCAACAGAATAGATAACAAGGTGTACTTGATACTAATATCAGAGGTACGAGAAATCACCATACAAAGACCTAAAGCTCTTAATATTTCTAAGATATTCAATGTATAAGAAATCTTAAGGCTTTTACAATTACAACCTACAACAGAAAAATCTGCATACACGATAGAGTTCATAATTGCTGATCTTGTTACTCCTTCATCTGGTTAATCCTTATTGAATATTCAGTTTGAACCTTTAGCCACTTATACAGTAGTTGCAGCAGACTAGCCGTTGGAAGAGATAACTTGATCAAGTGTCTTTGCTTTGCTCTATAGTACAAAAGTTGTTGAAGATATATACACCAAAAGATCTTGATCCATTGTGTAACATGTTTAACCATTGAGTATTCAAAAAGATCATGTACTATAAAGTCGTTGAGAGTAGATATTCGTAAAGCATGTCAACTTTTCTTGAGCTTTGTGAACTCAGACTCCAGCTGACAAACTGATTTAACAATGCATCTTGCTTTATGCAGTACATACAACTTCAACTTTATCACCAACACCAAATGATACCAGAAGCCAGTTTACATTCACCAAGTGTAGAGACAATTATGTTGCTTTTTCTAATGTTGACGCCTTCAGCTTCAGAGTCTAAGCCAAACATCACTTAACAAGTGTTCTTCAAATTTTGTACCACAAAAAGCTAGCAATTTAGCTTATCTAAAGTGCGCCTTTGTATATCAGATTCTGTATATAAATATTTACAAGTATTAGAACCTGCATACAAGAAACACACATCAAATATAACCATTGTTCTTTAAATACTTTGTTATCATCAAAACCCAAGGAATATATGTCATGAACAAATCTTGTTCTAACAATATCCCCATTTTTTATGATGACAAACATATGTATTTAAAAGGACAATGTTGGGCAGTTATAATTTTCTTTGCAACATCAGAGTATGAGGTTTGTAAGCTCCCCCCAGAGTCTAACAGTCCAAAGTTGAGTTCATTGACCCACCCTAAGTACTACCTTCAAGAAAAAGTAATTTAGTTTTCTTAGTAACATCAGAGTCTGAGGTTTGTAAGCTCCTCCTGAGTCAAATAGTTCCAAGGTTGATGTTTGTAAGCTTCCCCTTAGTTCTATATTTAAGAAAACCAAAAATAATATTTTAACTTCCTTTGACAATAATAGAATAAGTGTTTTGTAAGCTCCTTCTGAGTCTGATAGGCTAAGGTTGAGGTTTGTAAGCTCCTCCTTAGTTCTATGTACAAGAAAGTTAAAATGTGTCGTCCGGCAAAGATAACCATAATAACAAAAATTTTAATAAAAAAATTATAAATGACCAGTATGTACAGACTGAATAGGTTCAATGGGTTCAGTTTCTAATGAAATACTTACTATCATTTCTCCCCCTCTTGTCACGTCAAAAAGAATAAAAAGAGAAAAGAAAAAGAGAATTACAGTCATAAATGCATAAACAGACCAGCATTACAAGTTCAGTTTCCAAGAAATGAAAAAAGATCAAGTAACAACGTTCATTAAGGATTGTACAATGCAGTTATTGGTTGTAACAATCCAAAAAATCAAGTAAAGGATCTTTATTCCATCGATTAGGACACTCATAGGCCATTATAAAAGCAACCAAAACCTAGTTCATTTTCATCAACGTATACTAAAGTCGCGGAGTCATCAGCTAAGAGCAATAAAACTTCTGTAGTGACAAAAATCACACATAGCTCTACGAGTCTGAGTGTCAAGAACCTTCAGGAATGAGTAGTTTATAAATCATCTACTACTGAGCTTGTGCCCTCTACAAAGATTACTTCTGACGAAGCTAGGTCAACAGCTCCTCAACAACCTACAGAAGTAGGTTCTTCAGTAACTGCGATGAAGCCAAGAAAGAAGTCTATGAAAAGGTCAAGGAGAAGTTCAAAAATATGTTTTGTCATTTTGTTATCCCAGAAGCAGACGAGGAAGATATTGATGAGGATGAACCAGATATTGACTATGGCAACTACTGCTCCTACACGACAAATGATGACTTAGTTGGAGATCTATTATAAGAACGTACAATTCCTTTTGTAAAAATATTTTATAAACAACCACTTAATTTCACCTTTTGATTTTCTAATAAAGAATTAGTGAAGTAATACTGAAACCATAAGAAATAGTTAACATGTTAACTATAATACTTACTATTGTTAAAAGAATCTTAATAGGTCAGACTGCTAGATAACATTTCCAAGAGTTGTCATTAAAATATTGATTTGAATTAATCAATATTAAAATAACGGATACTTAGGCCAATGAATGTAACAAGACTATAAGAACTCATAGCATACTCACTTTCATAATCACTTAATCTTCAGAACACCAAGATATATAAACAAAAATAAATCTGGGGTCCAAAGAGAGATTTTAGAAAGGTAGCCATACTGAATGCAACAACTCAAGCAAACAGAAGCAATGCAGCAGCTGAAGGATTTACTAGCAAGCAGGTGACTTCAGAAGCGCACACCTCTTCAGCATCCTTTGTGAAGACACACAGAAGAAAAAGAACTTCTGAGTTCAAACGCAGAAATCAACTGAGAAAGGAGGCTATGAAGTTTGCCAAGGAAGAATGGCAAAATTATTTAGATAATCTAGACATGTCAGATTATCATAGGGAATACCTTAGGGTAAATCCAACAGACTAGAAAGTCTAAATAATTTGTAATATCTTCTAGTTTATTAATGAGAATTGTTGCACGTTTTGATTTTTTAATCCCATTCCTTTTATCCTTTTGAACAACAACAACAACAACAATATATATATATATATATATATATATATATATATATATATATATATATATATATATATATATATATATATATATATATATATATAACAGTTAAACTGCACAATAACATGAAAAAACTTAAATTAATAATAAGTTTGCTTAATATAAAGGTTCTAACAATTATAAGGCATAACTATGTAGAAATTTAACATCACAATCTTTCATAGATAGCTTCAGAGTTGTCTCTCCATATTTTAGACGAATCAACCTTTGAACTTATGATAACTCCCTGTTGGATAAGTAGTTATAAAAGAACTCGTCCATAAGGAATGAAGAAAATCTTTTCTTTGTGAAAGAAAGAAAGAGTCCTCTTCAAATAGTCAAACATAATTTGAGGAAGATCCATCTGCAAGTCTGAATTGAGAAGTAGTAGCATATCCTTTTCAATAGGGTCCACGAGGTCTAAATCCTTATCCTTAGGCAGCAAGTTTGTGTTCAGAATCTGATTCTAAACAACTGCATCAAGATGAAGATTTGAAACCAATGATGTATTAGATGGATATACAAAGATACGCCAAATAGGAAGATAGTGTTCCCAAACAAGAGTTTTTGGGATTTCTCCAATCTCCTCATAATTGATCACATTACTAATCGCTTTAGAGGTTACTGTTATAGAAATACAAGTCACCTTAAAAAGAATAACACACACTCAGAATTCAGCTCAACAATTAAGGCATTAATCCAAAACTCTTTGACAAGATTTGGATAAGTGAAACCATAAAGCATCTCAAAGTATCCATTCCATTTTTTTCAGACACAATCTTCCAGAAGCTAAAACCTAACTTAAGCAACTCATTAAAATCCACAAACTTTTAATTGATGACAACCAGTTGATTCAAAAAAGAATTGACTAGAGAACTCATCTAAAGTTTGGCTTGATCAGCACACACAACAACAACAAAAAAAGAAATGAACAAGATTCTAAATGAATAAGAATCTTGTCAGAAAAAGGACACAAAATGATGTTTCATAAGACAGGGGATAAAGACAACAAATATATAAAAAGAAAGCATTATTACCCAAAGGTTCTTATCTAGCAGATCTCCTGAATCCACTAGATGATTTTCAACCTTATGAAATTTAAGTAATATAATTTTTTTTTGGAAAACCTTTTACTTAAACTGTTTTATAAGAAGTAAATAATCTTCTTCTGAATCTCAGAGTCTGATCATTTTCAGAAGCTATCATCCATCAAAGTCTAGAAGATCTAGACTAAGAGAGAGATATCTTCTATCAGTCATCAGTCTCCAAGAGTTTATTCAAAACCAACATTTGCTCTTGAAGCAAGAGTCATGAGTGATTAAAGAATATTGAATTGTTTCCTTTAACAGCTAACAAGCAGCAGTAACATCACAAAAAGTGAGGAAACTATTTCCATAAATATGATCATCATCTAGCCAACGAAATATTCAATATAGATAAATACAACATAGTTTCTTCTTAAAGATTTCTGAAGATTCTTTCATCAAAATAACTTCTCTATAAATCTAACAGAGACTTTCTATTTACATATACACAAATATCTCATTGAATCAAGAAATAAGCTAGAAAAGAACATAACCCTTTTTTTTGTTATTTTCTCTGTCAGACTCGTATCAGTATCCAGACTTGACCATAGAGTCTAAACACTGCTTTGAGTAGATTCTGATTCAATGGTTATTAAACCATTGACTCCACTTATTTCACCAAACTCAGTACCTCTAGCACTTGAGTATAGGATGTAGGCTCTTCTTCCATCAAATGTTGTAAACAACCTTTGATAAGTACCAGGGAAGATGCCACTGCTCCTGTCTTTGATATCTGCAACAAATACATTTGAATGATGATACTCATATTCCTATGAGACCATACATGTAAGTCCAGACAGGCTTTCCTTTGCCTTATACCACATTCTGATAGTTGTACCATGGTTCATTCCAGAGTATCAGTCTAGGATAAGTCAAGATATGAACAAGATCTTGTTTTTAGCATAATCATTGATTTCATTGTCTTGGATTAAGACTTTGAAATCTTTGATAAGCAAAGAACTAGATGATGTTAGCTATTAGAAAATAACATATAACAAGTTAAAGCACTATCATGTAATTGCTTGCAGAACACGAAGAAGAATTGATGAAGGTTTCTCAAAGACTTGTCCTTTAATACAAATTCCATGATGACCCTCAATCAAGGAGCAATGGAGTCTTTTAAGATATCACCTTAAATAATAGACTCTTTATTATCAAATATTGAAGCAAGATAGATTTGGAACAATCTCTTTCTCTTCGATACTTGATTTTTATTTCAGGACTTAGATGCTTCTTCAGAAGCAGTAATGATTGACAGATCCAGATTACTCTTTCATCTGAATCCTGCACTAGTGTCAGCTTCAAATGAATAAGCAATGAAGAACTTCTGACATTAGGTTATGGTAGTGTTTCTCCTTGCTTTCAGATTTGGGAAATCAATTGAAATATTAATATTTTATAAGCTTTTGAAGTTACTCTTCTATCATCAGATGTCACATTTCATTCAGCCAGTTAAAAAAGTCTTCTAATTAGGAAGGTTAATTCCTCATCATCAGACATTCCATAAGAAGTGTCCTTCAACCGGCTTTAAGAAAGATAATTTGTTAGATAGCTTTTCCTCATCTAATTCCATTTATTTTATTTGAAGATTGTAAGACAAAATGATAGATCACAGTAAATTCAAGTTGTATAACTTCTTGAATAATTGTGACCTCAGGTTTGAATCCAGAACAATCTTCTCAGACTTTGCTTGGAAAGATTAGATGAAGCGTAACTGGACAAGCTTCAAAACAGATTCCCAAAAATCTGAGCACAAGAATTCAAGGATAGTATGAGAATTAGACATATCAATGATGTTGACATACTCAAAAGTGAGATGGAGCACCTAACAAAATGCAACTACCTTTGAAGATATTAAATAAGCTTCTTCTGAGTTAGTGATAGAGATTTTCAAAACTTGACCATCTCTACACCATCAACTTCTATAGTAATACCTTTATCAAGGATATTCTATAGACATTCATCAAAACCCTTTATCAAGACCAATGAGTTAAAAATATATTTTTCGTTCCCATCATTTAAATTCAGCGAAACCACCCTTTGAATATGGTAGGGAAAACAATATGATATTTTTCATGTGGCACTTAATTCCTTCTTGAAGGAAAGTCTTTAACAAACATACATTTCTTATTGGACCATTATCTCCTCCACTGTTAAGTGTTAAGCACAGACCATGCTCTGATACCAATTAAAGGTGAGAAAAATACACAAGAAGGAGGGATTAAATTGTGTTTTCCGTTTTCTTAATTTGCGTTTGATCAGAGTTCAGAATCTAAACTGGTGTTTAGATTCTGATGATACTTAGCAGCGAATATTAACAGAAACAAATAAATAATAGCAAAAGACACAAAGATTTATACTGGTTGCTCTCAAGTGAGAGTAGTCCAGTCCCCTTGCGTCACAAGAGATTTTCACTATAACCAAATCACGATTACAATCGCTTATGCATTCTGCATATGTCTTTTACACTGCTCAGACCCTAGGCCCAAGACTTCTTGCTCAAATCCTACAGACTCAAGACTTCTGCTCCAGGTTCCCTGAAACAAGCCTTCATGCTCAAACCCCTCAGGTTCAAGACTTCTGCTCCAAGTTCCACAAACTGAGCCATCCTGCTCAAGCCACTCTGGCCCAAGACTTCTGCTCCAAGTTCCATGAAACGAGCCTTCTTGCTCCAAGTTTCACGAACCAGGCCATCCTGCTCAACCAATATACTTGATTAAGACTTTTATTGCTCAAGCACATAGCATGATACTTACATAGCTCGAGCATCTTGGCGAGAGGCTTCCTTGCTTGTATCCTAATGATAAAAGACTTCTGCTCAATCAATCCACTTGATTAAGACTTTCATTGCTTAAGCACATAGCACGAGACTTACATGGCTCAAGTATCTTGGCGAGAGACTTCCTTGCTTGTATCCCAATGATACAAGACTTCTGCTCAATCAATCCACTTGATTAAGACTTTCATTGCTCAAGCACATAACATGAAACTTACATGGCTCAAGTATCTTGGAGAGAGACTTCCTTGCTTGTATCCCAATGATACAAGACTTCTTCTCAATCAATCCATTTGATTAAGACTTTCATTGCTTAAGCACATAGCATGAGACTTACATGGCTTAAGCATCTTGGCGAGAGACTTAATCTAAACTGCTAAATAAGTTCAGCAGGATAGAGAACAAGGTGTACTCGATACTAATGTTAGAGGTACGAGAAATCACCATAACAAATACCTAAAGCTCTTAAGATTTCAAAGATATTCAATGTATAAGAAATCTTAAGGCTTTTACAATTACAACCTACAACAAAAAAATTTGCACACACGATAGAGTTGATAATTGCTGATCTTGTTACTCCTTTATGTGGTTAATCCTTGTTGAAGGTTCAGTTTGAACCTTCAACCACTTATATAACAGTTGCAGTAGAATAGTCGTTGGAAGAGATAACTTGATCAAGTGTCTTTCTTTACTCCATAGTACAAGAGTTGTTGAAGATAGATACACCAAAAGATCTTGATCCATTGTGTAACATGTTTAACCATTGATTCTTCAAAAAGATCCTGTACTATAGAGCCGTTGAGAGTAGATATTCGTAAAGCGTGTCAACCTTTCTTGGTCCTTGTGAACTCAAACTCCAGCTGACAAACTGATTTGACAATACATCTTGCTTTATGCAGTACAAACAACTTCAGCTTTATCACCAACTCTGAATGATACCAGAGGCCAATTTACATTCACCAAATGTAGAGACAATTATGTTGCTTCTTATGATGCTGAGGCCTTCAGCTTCAAAGTCTATGCCCAACATCACTTAACATCTGTTCTTCAGATTTTGCACCACCAGAAGCTAGCAATTCAGCTTATCTCAAGTGTGCCTTTGTATTTCAAATTCCGTATATAAATATTTACAAGTATTAGAACCTAAATACAAGAAAGACACGTCAAATATAACCATTGTACTTTAAGTGCTTTGTTATCATCAAAACCAAGGAATATATGTCATGGACAAATCTTGTTATAACCATTCTTCTTCAAAATATACTAAAAAAGGCTTAGACTTTTATATTGTACATGATTCTAACAGTGTAAAGGTTCTGAACTAATCAGAGTATAAAACTATTGAGTCAAGAGTTCTAAAACAAACTATAATCCGAGACTCTAAAATCAAAGGTTTTGAAGTCACCAGAACATAAGACTCTGAAGTCAAAGGTTCTGAAGAAACTAGAACCTAAGGCATCAGGTCATAAGGTTCTGAACCTAAGGTCAAGACTCATTTAAGACAACAAACTTCTAAATCAAAAGTCTTGATTGATTCGAAGCCTTTCCATATGAGAGAGGAGGTACAAAATAAGAGAAAACTTGTCATAACTAATCCTAAAGGACCCATAAGACTATGGGTACCAAAATCTAAAATCATTTTTTATACAAATATGCTTCAAGGGAGAAGCAAATCTTGGAGCAGGTTATTGTGGATAGCGAGGTTATTGGATCAAGATATTTTAAAAATCTTGTTTTTGTGAGCAGTTTGAGTGTTTGCATCAACAGAGGGAATTATCGGGTGATAGTTCGTTGTAACCAAAATGCTTGTATCAAACTTATTAAAATAGTGAAGATAATGATTATTTTCCAGTGGTTAATTAACACCATTGAAGAGTGGAGTAGGCAGAGTAAGGATGAACGCCGAACCACTATATATCTTTGTGTATCTTTTCTTCTTCCCTTAACTCATTTATTTTACTAACATTCATTAATATGCTATTACATATATTGCATAGTTACATTGATTGTATGCCATATAAGATAGACGTTGCTTATAGAGATTCCATGTTGTATTGTCCTAAAAAGTACAGGGTGTGTTCGTGTGTGTTCCCCTGTAAGGGCAAGGAAACTTAGAGGCCCTGGCAGGTATATCACACGAGTGAGTGAGGGCTAGCACACGGCTACAAGTAACTCTGTGTGGTGGTTTTTTTGGCTATTTAAGGGACCAACTCAAGTGAGGTGAGAGGCTTTGTCGACGGTCGGCGCTGTTGTGTAGCAGGCGGATGATTAAGTTATCGATGTTAGGGTTACTGGGACCAAAATGCCCTTTGAGCAATATTGGATGGTATTGAGTTATTATGACTTGATCCTCCTCCTTTTGAGGGGTGATGTATTTATAGGGATTCTCGATCCTCAGGGTTTGCTTGGAAAATTTCGCCGCCTGCTCAATCAAATGGTGGACTATTGAATTTCTATTTTCAAGGTATATGTGGGTCAGTAACTATCTTGACTTTCCCATGATCCAAACACGTGTTATCCAGCATTTCTTTTTCCTAGTGGTAAGGAAAACGTATGGGCGAGACGATACCTCTCATTCGGGCGACCTTGCTCGTCACCCCTTTCCTAGGGTGGCCCCAAGCTGACGCCATAGGCAGGAATATTTTCAAATATAACACTACACGTGTATAAGCTTAGGTTCGTGGTTCATCAATCTTATAAGATTATCATGAATCCAATTATAGTTTGATGGAATATCTATGTGAAGAGTTTTTTAATTGCTTTGTTTAAAGCGAATTTGGTTGTCTTGTGATTTACTTGCATTAGAAGCGATCAAGTCCTCAATAACATCTTATACTATTTCACTTGGTTTAATTCATTGAGATGTTTCCAAGCTCTCTTGTTTTTAGGTTTTGCTTCTGCGCTTATTAAACTCTCTGATTTCATTTATGGGACCTAAAATATTCTTGAAATTGTCTTAAAAGAAAAAGGTATATTCAACCCCTGTTCTACACTTCTTTGTATCCATATTCTGACCCAACAGTCTCGATTGTCCACTGTAACTCTTGTATATTAATTTGCAAAATAATGGAAGACCTAACGATTTTTCAGTGATTCGCCATTGAATACTCGTTCTAAGCGCAAAGCGAAGACGAATGTGTTGAATCAATATAAACTTAGTGTGCAATCTCTCATTCCATATCTCTTTTACATTTTAGTATAGATTTGCATGACTTAGGTTTTATCGCATTCTATAATCATGTGCATATATGTTTTTATCTACTTAAAGTGATATATTGTGTATGAAATTCTGGTAGCAAATCTCAGATGCTCTGAGATATGTCGAGACACTTGATCTCTGCTTCACACACAAGGATAATAAGGAGCATAATACAAGATGCAAAAAATAAAGTAACACACAAGGATTGTTAACCCAGTTCGGTGAACAACAACACCTACGTCTAGGGGCTACCAAGCCAGGAATGAAATCCACTAGATAGTATTAATTATATGTTAAACACCTATGGTTTACAACTTATCACTTAATCACTATCCGTGCTTAATTTCTACCTAAGACACTTCCTAAGTATGAGACCCTTCTCAATTCCCTCTCAATCACAACAGTGAAAGAAATTACAACTCAATGTAAACAGTCCAGCTCTAGTATCAACACGACACAAGAGTGGATCACAAAATACAAACCCTAAACTCACTAGGCAACAATGTATTTTTTCACCCCTTTCCTAGGTTAAATTCATCCTATTTATAACCATAAACATGACTGGATGGGCTTCAGATACGCAACAATTATGCTCCATAGAATCTGCAACTAATTCTCCTCTAGAATAGTTTCTTCAATCCCAAGTTTCCTGAAGTGTCTCCACACTTAGAAACATCATCTTCAAATTATAATCAGAATCTCTGATTCCTCAATCTTGGACGCCACCTAGGAAAAACAAATAATCCCATAATAAACTGAAACCTGGAATAACATAATTAAAAACTGAAAAGTAACAGACAAAGATGTCGAATCATCATGATAGAACATCTTGTCCAATATCTTTATCTTCAATTAGTTCTTCATGTTGGGAAATCTTGTCCAACATCTTGTTGTCAGGTTAGTTTTACCAAAATTGATGCCAACCTCAAAGGCTTGGACTCATCAATCTCCCCCTTTGCATATTTTGGCTAAAATTAACTAAATGAAACTTGCAAAAAAAAACCACATTCGGAGGCCAAGAAACAGAACATCAGAACATTAGTAGCGGAAAAACTAAAGCCTAAGGCCTCCCCCTCAAACAGTTCATTCTTCTGCAAGCAACAGATTAACATACACCCCCTCAATGATTAGCAGCAGCAGCAGTAGTTAGTGGTTAGTAAAGTTTGTATTACTCCCCCTTTTTAGCCATAACATGACAAAGGCAGTTAAACTAACTAAATAACCAAGCAATAACATAAAGTATTAGAGTACAAAACAAGCACAAAAAGTGCCAAAAATCATCCTGAGCATTAAGCCCTTACATAACCACAAAAACAAGACAACATTTAGCTGTCATCTTCAGTTTCCTCATCATCCTCTTCCTCTTCTCTATGTCAGGATACAGTTGACAAGTAATGCTCAACCTGAGAGTTATCTTTGAAGACCTCTCTCTATTTGGTGGGAACACATATGCACTTACTTGAATAGCATTCCCACACCAAGTTGATTGCTACAAATCTTCAGACAGGAAAACTCCAAGCTTGCCTCTCAACACTTCAAATTGATTAGCATCCAAGGCTTTAGTGAAGATGTCAGCTAACTAATTCTCTGTGGCAACATGCTCCAAGGTTATAACTTTGTCTTCCACAAGATTTCTAATAAAGTGATGCTTGATGTCAATATGTTTGGTTCTGCTGTGCTGAATAGGATTCTTTGAAATATTAATGGCACTTAAGTTGTCACAGAAATGTTTCATGACATCTTGGTTAACATTGTACTCAGTCAACATCTGCTTCATCCACATCATTTGAGAACAACTGCTGCCTGCAGCTATGTATTCAGCCTTAGCAGTAGGCAGAGAAACACAATTTTGTTTCTTACTAAACCATGAAATCAAGTTGTTTCCCAGAAAAAAACACCCACTAGAGGTGCTCTTCCTATCACCAGCACTCCCGGCCTAATCAACATCACAATATCCTATTAACATGGAATTAGAATAATGAGAATATAGCAGACCATAGTCACATGTACCATTCACACACTTCAAAATTCTTTTGACTTAATTAATATGACTAACTTTAGGTTCAGCCTGATATCTAACACAGACTCCTACCGCAAAAGTTATGTCAGGTCTGCTTGTAGTAAGGTATAGAAGAATGCCAATCATGTTTCTATACAAACTCTGATCAACACTAACACTCTTTTCATCCTTAGACAACTTCAAGTGTGTAGGAGCATGAGTTCTTTTGTGGTTAGCATTCTCCAAGCCAAACTTCTTCATAATATTTTTAACATATTTCCCTTGACAAAGGAATATTGAGTCTTCCATCTGTTTGACTTGGAGACCAAGAAAGTAGGTTAATCCACCCACTAAACTCATCTCAAACTCAGATTGCATTTGCTTGATAAAGTGTTGAACCATCTCATCCGACATCCCTCCAAACACAATACCATCAACATAGATTTGAGTTATCATGAGTTCTCCATCCCTCTTTTTAACAAATAGGGTTTTGTCCATTCCACCTTTTCTGTAACCATGGTTGACGAGGAATTCAGTTAGCCTTTCATACCAAGCTCTTGGAGCCTGTTTTAACCCATATAAAGCCTTCTTCAATTTAAACATATGATCTGGAAATGTAGGATCAACAAATCCTTTAGGTTGTTCGACATAAACTTCTTCATTCAAGTGTCCATTCAGAAATGCACTCTTAACATCCATTTGAAATAGCTTTAATTTCAACAGGCAAGCCACTCCAAGTAACAATCTAACAGACTCCAATCTAGCAATAGGAGCAAAAGTTTCATCAAAGTCATCTCCTTCAATCTGAGTGTACCCTTGAGCAACAAGTCTAGCCTTGTTTCTCGCGACCACACCTTGCTCATCAGAATTGTTTTTAAACACCCATCTTGTACCAATCACATTTGACCTTTTAGGTCTTGGCACAAGATCCCAGATCTCATGCCTTTTGAACTGCCACAGTTCCTATTGCAAAACATTGATCCAGAATTCATCAGTCAAAGCCTCATTGACATTCTTTGGTTCCAACTTTGACACAAAATAAGCACCAGTAACATCATCTCGTGACCTGGTCATTCTTCCACTATTTGGATCTCCTATTATAAGCTCCATAGGTTGATATTTCTGAACTCTGGTGGAGGATCCCTTGTCAACCTTTTCAGTCTCTGCAGATTCATGATTAACATCTTTGAGTCTCCAATATCCTTTGTGACATCTTCATCCCCCATGGGAAAGAATGCTCCAATATCATCAATGACATCAGCTTTTGTAGTTGTGTCATCAACCACAACATTTATGGATTTCAGCACAACCTTAGTTCTTGAGTTGAAAACTCTGTAGGCTCTGCTATTTGTAGAGTATCCCAGAAAGATTCCTTCATCACTTTTGGGATCCATCTTCCTCCTTTGCTCACGGTCAGCCAAGATGTAACATTTGCTTCCAAAAACATGGAAGTTATTCACAGTTGGCTTCCTTCATTTCCATAACTCATATAATGTGGCAGATGTGCCAGATCTGATGGTTACTCTATTTAGAATATAACAAGTTGTATTCATGGCTTCAGCCCAAAAATGATATGGAAGTTTCTTGGCATGAAGCATGACCCTTGCACATTCTTGAATTGTCTTATTCTTTCTCTCAACCACACCATTCTGTTGAGGAGTGATAGGTGAAGAAAACTCGTGACTAATTCCTTCAGAGGAACAAAAATCATTAAACTTGCTGTTTTCAAATTCCTTCCCATAGTCACTTCTGATTCTAACTATGCCACAATCCTTCTCCCTTTGAAGTTTTTGACACAATTCTTTGAACACTTCAAATACTTCTGACTTCTCCTTGATGAAATGCACCCATGTGTATCTAGAGAAGTCATCCACCACAATATAAGCATACCTCTTTCTGCTAAGACTTTCAACCTGCATAGGTCCCATCAAGTCCATATGAAGTAGCTCCAAGATTTTTGAAGTGGTCAGGCGTTGAAGCTTTTTATGCGACATCCTTGTCTGTTTTCCAATTTGACATTCGCCACATACTCTTCCTTCATCTATTTTTAGATTAGGGATACCTCTGACAGCCTCCTTAGACAAGACTTCTTTCATTCCCTTCAAGTGCTAGTGGCCAAGTTTCTGATGCCACATCTTCACCTCATCTTATTTTGACATCAAGCATGTGGATTGACACTTTGTTTCAAAGGGAGTCCACAAGTAACAATTATCCTTGGATCTGGTACCCTTCATGATAACTTCCTCTTTATCATTTGTTACCAGACACTCAGATTTAGAGAAGTTAACCTTGAAGCCCTGGTTACACAATTGGCTAATACTTATCAGATTAGTAGTCAATCCTTTGACAAACAACACTTTATCCAGGCTAGGCTGCCCAACATAATTCAGCTTCCTAACACCTTTTATCTCACCTTTTGACCCATCTCCAAAGGTGACATAGCTAGTGGAATATGGTTTAATATCAATTAAGAACTTCTTGACACCAGTCATGTGTCTATAATAACCACTATCAAAATACCAGTCTTCTCTGGCAGAGGTTCTTAGAGAGGTATGAGCTATGAGGGCGATAAATTTATTCTTAGGAATCCACTTATTCTTTGCTTTAGCAACCTCATTTCTCCTTCTGGGTCGAGTTGATGATTTGGGATAACCATGCAACTTGTAGTAGTAAGGCTTTATGTGACCATACTTACCACAGTGATGACACTTCTTGTCTTGATTCTTTCTTCCTGAGGAGTTCTTCTGAGGTCTTTGACGATGTCGGGACATCTTACTTGACACCGTTTGATCCTGCTTTGTTTTCTGTTGAGCAGAGTTCACACCAGGCCTTTGCCCTTTATTCCCACTTGATCATTGTAACCGAGCCCTCCTCCATTTCCAGCACATCTTCTTGATTTAAGAATTTCATCCAGCACATCTGAACTGCTATTGAGCATTCTTATGTACTTAGTCATATTGTTAAGTTTTGAATTAAGCAACACAACTCCATCCTCCAGATAAAAAATGGTGGCCAAGTGCTTTAGTCTTTCACCATAAAGTTGAGCAATAAGATTCTGCTGATCCTGCCCCAATTGACACACTTCAGCACTTCTGATGCACAACTCCTTATAAAAGGCAACCAATTCATCAGCAATGAGATCTTCAACATCTGATTCCTTGTCCGAATCATATACTCCAGTAAGTGCAGAGACATGTTTAGCAGTTTCTTCATCGCTCGAGGAGTCATCTTCAGACCAAGAAGTAGATAACCCTTTCTTCCCCCTCTTGAGAAATGTAGGACACTCCACTCTTGTGTGTCCAAACCCCTCTCACTCATAACATTGGATTCCCTTTCCCCTGTTGGATTTCTTATCATTATTAGTTTTTCTTCCAAAATCTTTCCTTCAGTTGATGTCGGAAGACTTAGCCTTGACATTAGATATTGACTTCTCGTCCAGTTTCTTCAATAATTGGTTATACTATTTTTTAAGAAGTCCCACAGCCTTGGACAATTCCTCATTGGAATTAGGATCACATTCTTCTTGATTAGACACCAAAGTTATACTTTTCTTCTTCTCAGATTTCTCACTGATTGCCATCTCAAAAGTTTTAAGAAATCCCATGAGCTCATCCACCTTCATAGTGTTTATATCCCGGGCTTCTTCAATAGCAGTCACCTTGATATCAAATTTCTTTGGAAGTAACCTTAGGATTTTTTTAACCAACTTGGTTTTTGGAATTTTCTCTCTAATATCACTTGAATGGCAATATCAACAATGTTCATATGAAAGTCTTGAATACTTTCATCCTCCTTCATCCTCAAGTTCTCAAACTTGGTGGTGAGAAGTTGAAGTCTTGAAGATTTTACCCTAGAAGTTCCTTTATGCACAGTCTTCAAAATCTCCCAAGCATCCTTGGCAACAATACAGTTTTTGATCAGCCTGAAGATGTTCTTGTCAACACCATTGAACAAGGCATTAAAGGATTTGGAGTTACCTTAAGCAAGCTTGTCATCTTCATCATCCCAGTCTTCCTCAGGTTTTAACTCATCAGTGATCTTCCCATCCTTATCTTTGGCCTTTGGTGGGTCCCACCCTTTGACCACATACTTTCAAGTTTTGCCATCCATAGACTTGATGAATGCCACCATGCGCACTTTCCAATATTCATAATTGGAACCATCTAGAATGTGTGGTTTATTTAATATTCCTCCTTCTTTATCCATTGAACCAGAAAGTAACGTCCCTGAATCTCACTCAGATGCAGAGCAGGATGCCTGCTCTGATACCAATTGAACTTCTAGTAGCAGATCTCAGATGTCCTGAAATATGTCGAGACACTTGATCTCTGCTTCACACATAATGATAATAAGGTTAGACATATTGTTTGATTAGTTAAATTTAATTTAAACCTCGTGTGTAAATTGAATTATATTAAATGTTGTATTATTTTTTTAAGCAACTTCATAATTCTCAATCGTTGTGATTTCTGATAATCTGAGTTAAATGTGAAATCCATTCAATCATATCATCTATAAAACTCCGCTCTCTTTCGCGTCTGTTTGTAAATTGTGATTCTACTTATAAAATTCTGATTTTTAAAAAAAATGTTTTTGAAAATAATTTTAGGAGAACAATGTACTTAACTCTCCATTCTAGACCATTTCACACTCACGTTTGCACTAAGTCTTACGCGTGAAGAGCTTTATATAGGAAAAACGGTTAGAACCGCCTACGCTTGATTTGACGCCTCATGCAAATCATCGTCTAACTAAATTCAACGGTGCGAAATTACCAAAACGTCATAATTGTATTATACAGACTCGAATAAGGTAGAAACATTTTTTTTTCGATGTCCTTCCTAAAGCTTACCTTTGGGCCTTGACATGTTTCAAAGTGTGATTCTAAAATATTAATAAAATTTTAGATGTAATCAAATATTTTAATGTATAATTAAAAAAAAATTTTAATCATTTATGGGCACCTATCGTCATCATATTAGTTATTTACTCTTTTTGGTGATTTTATGTTCAAAATGGAACATTCAAGATGAAAAAAATAATCAATTACGGCATCAAATCTATTTCCGGGTAACTACCGTCGACTGAATCACGCGTAACCCAGGTGTCTAAGCTACCCTCGCCTTCACTTCACCTTCTTCTTTCAATTCTCAATTTCCTTTTCCAATTTCCCAATCACCAAACCCTATTCATCAATCAACAACCATGGTTCCGCCGGCGACACAATCGCCGAACCCCCAAGAAACCCAACAATTCCTCAGCTCCGTCCTCTCCCAGCGCGGTCCATCCGCAGTACCATACTCCGAAGATACAAAATGGCTCATCCGTCAGCACTTGATCTCTCTCCTAACAACTTTCCCTTCTCTTGAACCCAAAACCGCTACCTTCACTCACAACGATGGCCGCACCGTTAATCTCCTCCAAGCCGATGGAACCATACCCATGACCTATCAATCTGTTACCTACAACATCCCCGTTGTTATCTGGCTCATGGAATCATACCCTCGTCACCCTCCTTGTGTCTATGTTAACCCTACCAGAGACATGATTATCAAACGCCCTCACCCTCATGTTAATCCTTCTGGCCTTGTTTCTGTTCCTTATTTGCATAATTGGATCTACCCTAGTTCCAATTTGGTTGATCTTGTTCTCTCTCTGAGTCTTATCTTTGGTCGTGAACCTCCTCTTTATTCCCAACGTAGACATAGTAATAACAACCCTAATCCCAATCCCAATCCCCATCCCCATCCTAACCCTCATCATAATCCACATCCTAATTCAAGTTCGAATTTTGCATCTGCTTCTTCATCTGGGTACCCTCATCCTGCTAGGAACAATTACCCTCCTTCGCCGTATTCACCTTCACCTTCTCCTCGTCCTCCTCATACGGAGGATCCTACTGAGGTTTTTAGGAGGAATGCTATTAACAAGCTTGTGGAGATGGTGCATAATGATGTTACATCTTTGAGGAAGACTAGAGAAGCTGAAATGGAGAGTTTGTTTGGTTTGCAAGGGGTTTTGAAGCAGCGTGAGGAGGTTCTGGATAAAGGCGTGAAGGAAATGCGAGAGGAGATGGAGGGTTTGGAACAGCAACTTCAGATGGTTTTGATGAATACTGATGTTTTGGAGGGTTGGTTGAGGGATAATCAAGGGAAAAAGTTGGAGAGTTTGGAGAATGTTGAGGATGCTTTTGAGTGTGTGGATGTGCTTTCTAAACAGATGCTTGATTGTACTGCTGCTGATTTGGCTATTGAAGATACTCTTTATGCATTGGATAAGGGTGTTCAGGGGGGAGCTGTACCGTTTGATCAGTACTTAAGGAGTGTGAGGGCGTTGTCGAGGGAACAGTTCTTTCAACGGGCTACGGCTGCTAAAGTTAGAGCTGCTCAGTTGCAGGCTCAGGTTGCTAATATTGCTGCGAGGAGTCATCATTATGGTAGCTGAGGAGACAAGGCTAGGTTTGTATCTGAAGATTATGGAATCGTTCATCGTTAGTTCTATTTGGTACAGATTGCCATTTGTTTCTTGAGTTTTAAGTTGCTGCTTCTGTCCAATAGCATAAATTGGCAGCCCCTTATGCCTCGAACAACTTTGAGATTTTTACTGGCAAGAGGTTGTACTGTTGCTTTTATACAGATTTAATGATATGATATTCTTGAAATTGTGTTTCAAGGGATTGTTAGCTCAAGCATTTCAGTGTTTAGAGGTATACTTGATATGGATCACTGGTTTGTCCTACGTTGTATTTTTTTAAAAACAAACATTCGGTATATTGTGATAGGTATATATATTTTTTGCATTGGGTTATGTCTTGCCTGTTTGAAATTATTTTACGCTAACTGATCATCAAGACTTTGTTTGTTTTCACGGTAGGAACTTCCCCGCGTTTACTTTTAAAATTTATCATGGAGAAGTATTTTCAAAGAATTGTATGCCCTAGTTTGTTTGTATTTTGTATTTGGGAAAGTATCTGTTATATGGGATTATGACTCTGAGAAGTAACAACGAGTCTATTGGTTAAATTACCATGTTCAGCTGGTCTTTTACTGATGGTACTAGTTCTAGTGCCTCATTGTCTATGCGGTCTGTTAGTAATTGTTTTATTCAAAGTTCATGAGGAATCATAAATTGAGCATAGTCTAAGAAAGATGTTAAGAATTGTTTTCTCATACAAAACAAGTTCTCTGGAGATAGGGAATATACATGAAAATAGATATCCCCTTGAAAAGGAACAAAAACAAACCATCAGTTTCCTGTACTAACATGTGCTTCAATATAGTAGCTGTCCTTTTTTTCTTTATGCATTTGCCAAGGACTCCTTGAAGTCCTTCTTATGCATATATTGATGTATTGTGTATACATCTGATTCTTGAATGTGACCATTCCGTTTAAATTTTCCCTTTTTGAGCTTGCACATACATGCCACTGGTTGTCGTGTCAAATTAGTGATATGGAATATGACTTTTAGGTCATATAATACTGAGTACTTGTAATGTAAAAACTTCAAAGTGAAGTGAAAAAAATGAAGTTTCATCTTTTGTTATATGAAATGGATCATTCTTGTTGCATATGTATCATGTTATGAAAAGAAGAAACCACACAGGGTTAACTTATATTGATTCTTTTATGTTTCAAAGGCATCAATAGATTATATTAAGTTATATCAACGAAAGCAGACTAGATTTTGATAGACCACAAGTATCATTATGAACCTTTTTTCATTAAAAGATGTTATTAATGTCTATGCTATTATTCTATACAATCACATAGGAGCATGTTGTGATGGAAATATAACTTGTTTTGAATGTTTCAATTGGGCATGTAACATATTGATGCGATTAAAAAATTGGTTTGTAGACGAAGGTGATGGAGAATCTTAGTGCACCTGGCCATTAGGCTGCTGGAATATAGATTTGCTACTTCTGGGTTCATGAGTAGTATACATGTTATTCTAGTTTAGACATGTTCAAGAAGAGGGGATCTGGTTTTGTTGTTTTTAGAGTTAAATAGGTATCATTTAGAATTGTTAGTTTGGTTACATTTGTTTGTTGGATTATCATGATGTTGGATTGCTGCTGCACAACTTGGCACAAATAAATGTGTTTTTCATCTGCAGGCCAAAATACCTGTGTGAGTTAGCTATCCTAGAACTGAAAAAGAGGCTAGTTTAAGAACCATCTATTTCATAGTACATTTCCTCGATGAAAATTTTCTTTTCTTCATCTCTGCCATTTGATAAAATTAAATGGAAAACCAGTAAAGGATTGTTTGTTTGTGTAGACTGATGTTATGATTCAGAGAAAGTGCTAGTTATTTACTACTTGTTTGACCCGTGAGTCAACTTCATAGCTCTTAAATGATCATATCTAGAAACTCACACTTGCAGTCTCTCTACAGGCAGGTACAACCAAGCAATGTTATGTGTCTGCAACTCTTCTTCTATTGTTCGATTTTTCTTTGTATCTATGATGAAATATGGTGGATGCAGGAAAACTATGTATAAATCGTTGACTTTTTTTTATAGTAATAATTTGCCAAATTGTTGTGCCTAAAATATTATAGTTCATATTCATTGATTAAATAAGCTGTTGTCTTTGCCGTCCACTCCTATGAAATTTCCCTTTTGCATGTGGCAATGCGTCCCACTAATTTGGAACCTGGTTGGATGTTTTTAAGATGCTGCGAATAACACTGATTTTTTCTTGTCTGGATTGGTAGATCTGTAGGGATTGGTTTCTAAGAAAATAGTGTAGGGAGGAAGTGTGTGAAAGAAGCTCTCATAAGTGAATGTCACGTAGTTTCCTTGTTTGTATTGTTTCAAAAATAGAGTATCCTGCGTTAGAAATTAGAATACTCCTTCTAATTTAAAAAATAGAGTAGTAAGTAGTTTATAGTAGTTAAATATGTATTTTATAGTAGTATTTAATGAAATGTTTGTCACTCTTTTTTCTTCTCAAGTACTTTTGTACATAGACGTTTGGTGACTGTGTATGTATATCTATCGAAAAATGCTATTTTGACGTATAATTGTTGCACCGTATATCACTATTTATATGGTGAATAGTGCACGTGTAAGCATTTGAATTCAAACTACTAATAAAAGCAGTTATTCATTTCAAAATCAATGAGCAGAAAAGTGATGAAAATCAAATTTGAATTCAAACTACATATCAATGTTTTTGTAGATACCAATTAACTTGCATTTGCGCAGCATGCTTGTCACATATTTATTTGATAAAAAATCACTTGTATAAGTAATTATATCAAATAAAATAGAGAATACTTTGAGAGTGATAAAGTAGAAATGATAAATAGTTACATTTGTTTCCTAACAAAAGACAAACAATGAATCAAAATTAAATAATTATTTATACACGTAACAAAAATGATATCTTGAAAGGATGAATCAAAATCGTTCATAAGTTGCAGAAAAGACGTATAATGAATAAAAAATAAAGAGCAAATATTTACATTTAAGTTGGTTCATATTAGAAACATCCCAAATACTAATCCAAAAGAATCAAGTAATTAACTCTATATAGTATGCCATATTCACCAGAAAATAAGATCAGATTGTTGAAACAAACATCTTTTCCATTCAATGATGTTGTAGATACTGAGTTGAAGATAAAGACTTACATTAGTTTTGATTAATCCTTGTCCTCTCTCTTCATCTCAATGAACCAGTTTCTAATCACTTCCCAGGAAGAACAGTTCTTCCATTAACTTATCATAACCACCAAAACATCGCAACCTTGTGTAAGTAGGATAACACATTGAACACCCAATTAGCTTGTAAAAATCATACATTGCATCCATGTTATCGTTAAACCCAGCGGTGTCTTTGATCAACTCAAGTTGAAGTCGAGCAATTTTCCTCTTGTGTTGTATCTTCACTTGTTTCCAATTTGACAAATCCATCTTCACTTCTTTATCAGAACCATTTAACTTTCTTGACGAATCCATCTTCACTTCTTGATCAATATGTATGAGACAATAGTAACTGATAACTGATAACAGTGTTTATTATTCAGTTATATCAGTTATTCTGTTAGCCTTTAGTTACCACATAGGACTTCACTTAAGTTACTTACCTCTATATTTTAATTGGAGTTTCAAATTTTAATTAAGCTTAAATTATTTTACTTTCTTTTAATATTTAAACACAAATTCTCAAATTGTTCAGTAATATCGAAAAAAGAAAAAAGTGAAGATTGCAGAAAAATGCTGAGAAGAGTTGTTCAACAATCTCGCAAATTTCATCGCTCCGTCGTCAATGGCTACTCTTCAACCGCGCCGTGCCGTTACTCTTCTTCTACAATCTCCATCGATCGTTCTTCCCTTCACAACCCACCTGGTAATAATACTCTACTGTATTCATTTTTTTTCCCTATTTCTCTTCTTCAATTTCTCACTTTTCTTCATTCTCGCAGAACATTCTCACCAACCCACTTCCGATTCTGAACTCGTTAAGCACCTCAAAGGGATTATCAAGGTTGCACTCACTTCTATTTTTCTTCTCTAATTCAATTTATTACTCTGTTAAATACAACAATCACGCCCTAATTTTATTCTCAGCATCATAAAAATCGTGTCTTTTCCCTTTTTCCTAATTGGGTTACAAAAAAAATTGATTTTTTTTCATGTTTGTAATTTTCAGTTTCGTGGAGGTCCTATCTCATTAGGTGAGTATATGTCAGAAGTTTTGACAAATCCTAAAGCTGGATATTACATTAATCGAGATGTTTTTGGAGCTGAAGGTGATTTTATCACCTCTCCTGAAGTTAGCCAGATGTTTGGTGAGGTTAGCTAGCTTCCTCAATTGTTATCCAATGAATTTTTACTTTCATTAATCTCTGACCTGTGTTTGCAATCATTCATCAAATTTGTTGTTTTGTGTAAACTTAGATGGTTGGTGTATGGGTGATGTGTCTGTGGGAGCAAATGGGTCGACCGGTAAAAGTAAATCTAGTTGAGCTCGGACCGGGAAGAGGAACTCTTATGGCGGATCTTCTTCGAGTATGAATAATGAAATTGAAACTACAGCATTGATATAATTCAGTTCTTGAATTTCAATTTCAATGTTTTGATTTTTTTGTTTAAATTATTATTATTAAACATTTAAAAGGGGGCATGTTTTTATTATGGTTAAACAAAGTTTTTAACTTGTTATAGGGTGCTTCAAAATTTAAGAACTTCACTGAGTCCTTACATGTACATCTGGTGGAGTGTAGTCCTGCTCTAAAAACTCTTCAGCACAAGAATTTGAAATGTGTTGATGAAGAGAATGCAGATGAAGATACAGATAAAAGAGCTGTTAGCACTTTGGTTGGCACTCCTGTGTCATGGCATGCTACACTGGAGCAGGTTCCTTCAGGATGTATGTATTGTTTTTCAAGTGAAAATAGGCTTTTCAACATAAAATACAAAATTTGACTTGTTATAGAACTATAAGTTTGTTTTCTGTCACGTAACATAAAATGTCTTGTACTATATTTGAATAATTCCCTCACCAAGTTATTCCTTTTCTTGTGCTCCAGCGCCAACAATTATCATTGCACACGAGTTCTTTGATGCCCTACCAGTCCATCAATTTCAGGTGATAGAATGCTCGTGCTATTAATCTCAATTAAAATTTAAAACCAAGGGTATTCATAAAATGGCAAAACTAAAGTACGTGAAATTTGAAAATTCTGCAAGATTTTTGCTTTCACTATCGTCCACGGTGCCTCAACTGTTTTTCTTTTAGCATGCTTTCATCCGCACCTGTCTTTCCATTTTGCTGGTTATTGATATGTAGCTCTACCTTCTGTCTTCATTTGCGTCAATCCACCTAGGAGGTTCTGCTTGACTAGTTCATTACAATGCTGGTCTGTCTTAACTACGTCTTTGTTCTTTCTCTATTTTATTGCTAAGACGATGAATATAATGTTAGAGATGTTCTATGCTTCTTGCATGAATTGTTGTTTCTCATATTTAAATGATTCCAATAACTTCCTTATTTAAAGAGCTTGGGCCTGGCAAACAATCTTTATGTTCCTTGATATCCGTCAGAGTAATTGCCATATAGTTGAAAGGAAAACAGTTGAAATCTCGCTTCTCTCTGCATTCCAACCTCTTTTTAATTGTAATTGGCATCATAGGTCTACGAAATATAATTTATTTGTATTTTGGTCTACAGAAAGCAACTCGTGGCTGGTGTGAGAAAATGGTTGACGTGACAGACGATTCATCGTAAGTATTACAGTGTATTCTACTTGAGATTGTATTCCTACTGGATTTAGTGTACCAATAAATACATATATCTTATAGGTTACATTTTGTTCTATCCCCACATCCTACACCTGCAACTTTGTATCTGTTGAAGAGAGCCAAGTGGGCTGCAACTGAGGAGATTGCAAAGCTCAATCAAATTGAAATTTGCCCCAAAGCTATGGATTTGACTCAGACCATCGTTGAAAGGATAAGTTCTGATGGCGGTGGAGCTTTAATCATTGACTATGGCTTGGATGGAGTAGTCTCAGATAGTCTCCAGGTCTAGCATCTTTCCCTTTTTATTCTTAATCATATTGCATTCTAGGTTTTATCTTGCTTTTAATCCCAAGTTGAGTATCTTGTATCTCTTTGAATTAAGCAGGCAATACGGAAACACAAGTTTGTCAATCTTCTAGATGACCCCGGATCTGCTGATCTCAGTGCATACGTTGATTTTGATTCTATTAGACATTCTGCAGAGGAAGCCTCAGGTGCTTTTCCATATGCTGATAGTTGCGTCACATTTTTATGATCAGAATTACACATCAGAAGTATACATACCTACATACTCAAAAACTAATGATTTGTTTGCATCTTATGGAAATATGTATGCAGAAGAAGTGTCTGTTCATGGGCCAATTACTCAATCTCAATTTCTTGGTGCCCTTGGAATAAACTTCCGTGTTGAATCCCTCCTTCAAAACTGTACAGAAGAGCAGGCTGAATCTTTGAGGACAGGATACTGGCGTCTTGTAGGTGACGGTGAAGCTCCGTTTTGGGAAGGAGATGAAGATAATGCCCCAATCGGTATGGGTAGTCGGTATAAGGCAATGGCTATAGTGAAAAAGAACCAAGGTGCTCCAGTTCCTTTTCAGTAAAAGCCTAAAAATAGTTGGTTTTTGGTGCATGTAACATTATGCGGTACTCAATCAGCGGTTGACGGTTGACAATTCTATTTCCACACTACTTGTTTTCTCTTTTTATTTAATAATTTTTTGAGATGTTTATTTAATAGCTTCTTGGCATGCTTTGTATTGGAAGAGTTGTAAGAGGCAACCATTTTTTGTTGTTGACAATAATGTAAGAGGCAATGTTAGTATTTTCAACTGCATTGTATTAATCATCGAAACAAGGATATACATGTTGGAAGGAATTGGGTACACGTTATAACGAAAAGACAAAAGGATTGATATGATATAATGAAAAAGGAATTGCGTACATTCTTTCTGTCTTATAAAAGATATTTTGAATTAAGGGTATGTCTAGTGTTTGACATGTCTCACTCTCCGACTGTAACACATTGTCATAATCCATTTCTTTGTGCTTCATAGAGCTACACACGAAGTTACTAGTGATATTTGGCATGTTGTCATAATCGGTCTCTCTGTGCTTCATAAGTTACTAGCAATATTTGGTAGCGATAACCATATGGCGTTCTTTCTTTGCATCGCAGAAGACAGTTTCAACGATAGCAGTGAACTCTTGTTTGTCTTTGAGAGGCCAATTAATCTTATTGTTGTTACCTCTTCCAATATCTATCATAATGTGTTTGTTCCTAAAGAAAAACATAACCTTGCAGTGATGCCTACCAGACGTTTTAGGTTTTGTCTTTAAGCTTTTGTAACATACTCAGACTCTACTCTTGGATTTTCGATTAACTAAACATATCTAATATTTTCTTCTTCTAAATTTGCATTTGGTGTCCAAGGCATATGTTTGGGTTCATTTGATGCCCCGTCCTCTGCTATACTCTATTCATATGCTCAAGCTCCGCTTCTGATTTTTGAGATGTTGATATTTCCCGCACAGTATGTTATATTAGACCTAAAATGAACTTTAATTGATTTAACTGGTCCTCCATTGGAGATTCATTATGATTCCGCTGGACTTCCTACCTTCCATACTATCATGCATGTGCCCTTGAACCTCGCACCTATAGTTGATATTGTCATGCATATAATTGTCTTCTGTCCCTTGTAATTGATGATACTTGCGTATTAACCATTGGTCAATCTGATTTTGAGCTATATTTTCATTAAACTGAACTTCTTGTTGAGCCATTTTGTTTAGAGCCAAATTGATATCGTTTTGTTCTATCACCTGTTGTACTTTAATTGTTCCATGATTTTGGTGTTGCAAAGAATCAGAAATTTGATCTTGAAGTATCAGAGATTGTCCTACAACCATTAAGTAAATCTTGCTGATGTACCTTAGTTGAATTCAGTTCCTGGTCTTGAATGACAGAATATTGAATAAAGTCTTGGTGCCTATGAACTTGAATGACAGATTTTTGCATTGAATCTTGTTGCCTTTGAACTTGAGCAACCTGCTTTGTCATAATGCCATTCTGTCGAACCTGGGTAGGTTTTGGATTAAGAGTTTGTGTGTAATCGTTGTAAGGCTTATATTTTGCATTATAACCATTTTTGTGGTTCCTATTCTTTCACAAAATAATCATGAGAATGCTGTGTTATTTGGTTGACTTATCTTTAATATACTTCGGTTAAAGAGCAACAATAGACTTTTTGATCGGCAAGTTAAATTCTCCATCTAAAATTTTGGATCGTGAAAAAGTTCAAGTACGTGATAGATTAAGATCAACTTAAAAAATGATGTAAATCATTTGTCAAATAATTCACTTTATTGACTTTAAATATCATTTTAGTCTTCGATACCAATTTGCATCTTTACATTGTTAATTCTTTTGTATTTTCTATACTTAACCCTACTAATTAATCAAAAAAAATCTTAAACCACCCATTGGCTAAGAATATAATTTGAAAATAATTTATAAAGTTACATCTCTCTCTTTACAACAATAATACCCTTTATTTTACAAATCAATTTTAAGGTCACTCTAACACCCCCTCGAACAAGTTAGAGTATCTTTACACCTAGGGGTGTGCAAAATATCCGGTTGTGATGCCCAAATTCATAACCAAATCCAAATCTGTTTTAAATATCCGGATATAATTGAATGGTTATTAACCGGTTTAGTGTTTAATGGTTTTGGTTATCCATTTATATAATCCGGATATAATTAAATGGTTATTAACCGGTTAAATTTTTTTGGATTCGGTTATAATCCGGTTATTATCCAAAATCCAAATTTTTTAATTTTTAAAATAAAAAAAATATATTTTTTTAATATTATTTTTAAAACTAGATTTTTTAAAAAAATTCGGTTATATAACCATAACCAAATTTATAACTGGTTTTATAACCGGTTTTGTTTAAAATGTGGTTTTGGTTATAAATCCAAACCATTTAAATGGTTTAAAAATGGTTATGGTTTGGTTTCTCAAAATAACCAACCATGCACACCCCTATTTACACCTAATTTGACACCTGCAAATTCAAAAAGATGAGTTGAGTCTCTTTTTAACTATTTCTATCTTGATTTTTGAAGAGCAACAAACTCATGCTTTACCATCCAAGGCGTTCAATTGCAATTAAGATTAATCAACAGGAACCTCTTTGAAACAGAGGAAATGAACAAGTGCAAAATTTGGTTGATGAGTATGTCAACCCAGTTCTAAGGAGCTTTGAAATATCAGCTCACATTTTTAGATCAGTTAATTAACTCAGAAGTGAATTAGAATGGGATTGAAAACAACTCTGCAAACAACTCTTACCCCTTTTTGAATTTTTCTGTATTTTTTAAATTTTCTAATGTTCTCACGAGAAAAACAAGTCAGATTATCTTAGCTCACTTTCTGACCAACCTTTTTGAGTAGGATTGGCTCACTCTGACAACTCTACACAAAATGTACTGTAGTATTGTGTTGCTATTAACTCACATACACAAACACAACATTATAGTTGACACAAATTCAGTATATTAACATAAACTTCTCATACAAAACATAGATAAATAGTCTAAACAACAACTACCATAAACTTTCATCCAAATTAACAAGTAAGGTGCTCAAACATAGTTATGTTCATGGAATCATGTAAAAAAACTTTTATAGTCAATTTATTGAATGAAACAACGTAACCATTTGATTAACGAGCATTCAGAAACACAATCTTCAAGTTCTGATGCTCCTGTTTTTTTTTTAGCTGGAGCCTGCCACAAGAAATCAATCCATATGTTATCACCAGTATGCAAGATCTTTTTTGTTGAGAATATCAATATGCAAACTCTGCTCTCTACAAATCATCTCATATACAGTAAGTGTTATTTACTAAATAGGAATGAATTAACCACCACACTTTTGTAAATGTTGAAAGGAAGAGAGATAAAACTTAATTGTGTTTTGCTTCATCAAAAGGCAAACCATATGAAAATTGATGACAGTGAACAATCTTATTTCTTATCAAATACATAACAGCAGTTTGGTAGAACTTTAGTATAATCAGTTTGTGAGAAATCATATAAAAAAATAGTATAAGTTCTTGGAAGCAAGATAAGTACTAAATAATCAATTACCTAACATAATCCCAGGAGGCAAGCCAGCAAATCATAATTTAAAAGTACTGACTAAGCGTAGCGACTGATAAATAAGGTATGGAAGAAAAAGGGCCGCGGGATCATCGTGTGATACTGCGTCATATAAAATAACCCAAACTTTGAAATGTCACCGGCTCCAACGCCAAACCTTCCTAGTCCTAGATGCATTAGGTGTATAAACATCTTGACTTGAGAGTCATATCTTAACGATACATGAGAGTCGACATACGAATCTCTAGTGTGTGACCATTAGGACATGAATACCATCTTTAATCTCCATTCATTCTAACGAATCACTACCTATAGTTGGTTCAGCGAACCATTTTTTCTCAACATTGTATAATCAACACATGTCATTTGATATATGACTTGAATCATGTATCGGCAATGTATCCAACATTAGAAAAACATACTAACATCATAAAATTGAATCGTAAACCATGTAAGAACCAATGATTAAGACCAGAAGGTACCTAAGAAAATTAATGGCCGCTTCCGTGATCATCATGACCCTCCCAGGGATGCCTCCAGCCCTGAGGTAAAATCGAATAAATCAATCAAAAAAACTGAAATAACATTATACACAATAATTTACAATGAAAATTGTTGAGAGTGTTACCAGTACAACAGGAGCATCTTGCTTTGCCCTGTACATCACCCAAAACCTAGCAAAAACAATTAATTTAAACAAAAAGATGAATATCGAGAAATCGATTAACGAAATTGAGAAATTAGGGTAAGGGATGGAAAGAGAAGATGATGAACATACCACATGACAGCGCACAAGCCTTTGCCGGTGACGGTGTGCCAGCGCTTAGGTTGATGAATGGTTACGCCTTTGTAGGTTGTACCGCCGTGGCCGTGTCCTCCTCCCATATCTTCCGATGCTCGATTTCCCTCTAACTCAAAATGATGCAGGTTCTAATGTAGCCACACCAGATCTCACCCGAAATGATAATTAACCTCGTCAAAAATAAATAATAGATTTTCACTTATTTATTATTTGAACTTCCATCTTTACCCTCTATTATGAAGTAATGTACCTTTAAATTTGGACTTTTTTTCCTTCAAATGCCTCAATTTTAAAAATCAATTTCTAATATTTCCTACTTAAAAAAAAATCTAAAATTTATTGACCTTGTGTGCATTAAAATAACAAAAAATAAATAAAATATTTAAATAGGTAGGTGCAGAAAATACCTAAAAATGAACAATCTTTTTTTGCACTTTTTCTACTCAATTCTCATGTTTTCATTAGTTTTACTCATGATTGTTGTTGTTCTTCTAACATTGAGAATATGCATTTGGTGCTTGTAATATATGTGTTATTGTGCAGGAAAAGGCACTAATTGATCAAAGTTGTAAGACACAAGAAATAATACAAGTTGCCAAAGAACTGAGGAATGCATCAACAGGTTCGCTTTGCGAAGTAGCTAGCGAAGGTTCGCTTTGCGAACTCTGGCGAAGTCCCCAGCGAATGGTCCCAGACTTGAACAGTAGAAAAAGGCACTAAAGTTCGCTTTGCGAATAATCCTTCACATTGCGAACTCATGAAGAAGTTCTGTGGCGGTTTAACTATGCAGAGGCACCTCAGGTGCCTAATTTTGTCATTCGCTGTGCGAATGAAACGTTCGCTTTGCGAACATGGAATTTCCTGATTCTATTATAAATAGATTTTTCACACTTTTTAGAGGGAGATAGATATTTTTCAGCATAGAACTTGATATCTCTTCATTTCAAGAATATTTTAGAGAGAGAAATTCAAACCCTAAGGGGGAGGAGGTAAGATCTTCAATCTCTTGTTGGGTTTGGATGTAATCTTTTGATACCTTATGTATTTCATCTAATATATGTTTATGAATTTGTTTTGATTCTCTATTGTTGAGTATCTTTGATTGGTTATTTGTGGTCTTGACAAAACCTTTACAAATCCTTGATCTTAGATTTTCATCTATCATTGAGCAAACTTTTGACATGGTTTTGTGAGTTGATATTCATTGTATCTTTTGTTATATTGTGTTGATTAAGTAGCATGGCTAGCATGAGTAGGATCGATACGATATTGAGAGGATGCGTGATAATAGTGATGAAGAACGTTATTCACATCCATTTGGCAAATTAGGTGAATACATGTAAAAAGGGTTAAGCGTATGTACGTATTCTGATCATTGGCATTTTATATGAAGCAATCATTTATCTGATTTGGGTGTCATCTTTGTTTACCCGTTTATCTTTGATTTGAACTGCTATAGACATATACTCTTCAGATCTGGATCTAAGATGATTATCTGTTTTGCTCTAAAATCTAGAGATAGATTTAGGCTTAACACTTGCGTGAGTATCAGCTCTTAATGCTCTGTGTTGGTTTTTGTTGCGTGAGACATCACCAATGAGGAAATACGGTCGATCTCTCGATGTTGCGTTAGACATAACCTCTGTCGTGGGTGATACGTAAGGATATTAAGCGAATGATTGATTTATGTATAATATGATTAGAAGAATGCATGTGTTATCCATTGATGAGATCCAATTCCAACAAGGCTCCATTTATAATTCAGTCTTTACTTTATATTTTCAGTATTTATATTTTTATGCCTTTAATTTTGGTTCTTCTTTTGAACCAAAACTTTTGAACCATAAGCTTAGAAATGTAGATAACGTCGAACGACATTCTTTCCCTCACACTGATCCCTGTGGATACGACAAAAATGGGTTACTTAATCAAAGTTTGCTTGCTGCTTTACCGCACCAACAAAATGGCGCCGTTGCCGGGGATCGGTGTTTAGATATTGAGTTGCATTGCGATAGTTTCTATATTTTTGAGCTTTGTACATTTGTTTATATTATATGTATTTGTTTTCTTTTATGTTTTCTCTAGTGTGATCAGGAATGATGAGAACTCCTTCTAGATTGGTTGCTATTTATATAAAAGTATTCAATGAAGCTCCGACCGAGTCTGGATGGTGAGTTGAATGTATGCGAGGTAAATTGTATTACTTTATAGAATGTTAGAATGATTTAAGAATTTTGTGCTTTGTGCAAATGTGTATTCTTGTTTCATTTTGCAACTTGTTTGAATGCTTGTTTCACTTAGCTCCATAAGCCACAAATTGTGAGAAACCTCCATTGTTTACTATATGCTAGGATGACTGATAACATTGTTTAATTCGTTTGATTCATGCTTTATCTTTTGATTATTGTGATTTTGTGGAAGCATTAGAAATGATCAAGGCATTTGTTTATATTGAGCACAACTGTATCCAAAAGTATCTTACCCGTGAGTAGTGAGAATTCGTTAACCCCTTTGAGCCTAAACAGTTTAGATCTTATTTTAGTGATGAACTATGTGTTGTACATAATTTAAAAGTGTAGTTCATCATTGAATTTTGTGAGGTTCTAAAAGTTTCTTCTTGAACCTTTGAACATTGTTTTAATTTGATTTCCTTGCCATAAAAAGCAAGGAACATTCACTTGAGGTTTGGTTGAATTTAAGTTGGGGAGAATGAAAAAGAAGATTGGTAGGTTGCTTTAAACTTTTGAAAAACTTCAAACAAGCATGAAAAGAAAAAAATGTGAATATGAATGTGAAAAACAAAAGAAAAAGAATGCTTGTTTGAATAAGAAAAATAGAGAATGAAATAATTGTGCATAAGGAAGTTTGAGAAGGTTGGTGATAAAGGAATGAAAATGGTGAATGAAGTTGTGATGTGTAAATACCATGTAAAGTGAATATTTCTTTTTGCATCGGCAATTTCGATTCAATGGCCTTTAGAAATGGCCCTTTGTTGTGAACCCGACCAAGCTACAACCTTTGAAGCCCTTAGTGATCTTTTTGCTTCCATGTTTTCATTTTTGATTGTTAGATGTTGTATGAATTGAATTGCTATTAGCATTGTTGTCCGGTGAGTGAAATTTTCCCGCAGTTGCAAACACGTTAATTTCTTCATTCTTATTTTGGAGAGGAGTGTTAGAGTGATTCAAGTATGAAAATTTAGTTTTTCTTCGAACCAGTCCATGATATTTGTTTAAAAACTTAATTCTTTGTCATTGTTCGATTCTATTGAGTGGTGAACGTTGCTTGTTCGCATTTTCATGCTTGACTTTGGTTGAATCTTATGCTTGAGCAAATCCTCTTGTTTTCATGAGGGGCATACTTTGCTTGAGGTCCAATGAATGACCGAAGTTATACATGACAAAAAAAAACGTAGAGGATGCTCGGCCAATGAATGATTGAGCCTCTTCTTCAAATAGGGCATTTTGGAATTTTTTTTCAAACTATGATAGATTGAGAATTGTGTTTCAAAAAGAGGGCAAGTGAAGCAAAACACCTTCAATTTACAGCAATACATACATACACCATCATCATACGCCAATACTTATAGTATTTATACGGTGAACAATATTTTTCTTAAATAAAAAATATATTTATGAACAATATTAACAGTACATGAACAGTGTGTGAACAGTGTCGCGTGAATATTGTTTTTAAATAGTGAAACAAAGTTGGTTACTGAAATATAAAAAGTTGGTTAATGAAATGATGCAATTGGTTAATAAGCGCTCAAATATTAAAAATAATTTTTAATAGTAAAATAAAATTTGTTAATGAAAAGTAAAAAGTTGGTTAATGAAGTTAGTTAATAAACGTTCAGATATTAAAAATATTTTCTAGAAGTAAATAAAGTTGGTTAATAAAATATAAAATGTTGGTGATCTCGAGTATTCGATCAGATCCACGCACGCTGGTCGTCAGATGGCAAGGTGCTCGGCAGATGATGGTCGTTAGACGTGCTGGGTGTTCGGACTGTTGATGAGGAGAAAAGGGGGTGTACCTGCAAGGCACTCCGACGCTCAAGTAAGAAAGGGTCAGAGAGAAAGGGGCAAGTACAAAGCGTATTCTTAGGGTGAAAATGTGATACCTGGCCCTCTCAAATGAGAGGGTTTATATAGAGCCCCCAGCGCGTGGCCAACGGTCCTATTTTCGGGGCGAACTAGCCGTTTTTCCCAAAGAATAGATAACTGCCCAAACTAGCCGTTGTGACGGGCAGGTTGCCATGAACTAGCCGTTATGTCGGGCATAAACGCAGTTGCGGACACCTGCCCGTTGACGTTCGGGCAGCGAGGAAGCCGTGCGTAACGGGCATCAGAACCGGGGAGGGACGTTGCGTTCCTTGCCCGGGTGTAGGGGCAGGAATGTCACTTTTGCCCCTCTGTGGATTGGGCCTAGGCAGTTTGGGCCGCTCTGCAGCAGAAGCGGATTGGGCCAATTCTAGCCATTGGTCTAGTCCAGAACAGGAGCCCCCCAAGTCGTTGCTCCCGAGCATGGGAGTGATGACTTAAGGATTTCTCATCGCGCAGAGTCGTCGCTTGGAGACGAGGCTGTGCTCGTGATGTTTGTGGTCGTGACCACGCTGCCCGGTATTCGGGAAGATCAAGTGTCAGACAGAATGGGAAACGTTGGGCTGCCATGTGTGCATCGAGCCCTGCGTAGCAGTTAATAGGTAATTATGGCTAGTGGGCAGTCATTATTACCTACGGGCGCGTGTGTGCACGTGCCCCCCAGTATAAAAGGGGGAAGGTTGTCCCATTTTGCACTTTTTTCCTTCTGATCCTTCTTCGTCGTCATCAGCGTTCCTGGCCGTACCGTCTTAGAGCAACCGACCACCGTGTCAAGTTTCGAGCAGCCTTCTCTTCTACTTAAAAACAAGTAAGTTTTCTGGTTTCCAGCTTGTTTTACTTCCCTTCACTGTCAATGGAAGATTGCATGCGGCTAGGGTTAGTTTTAGGTGATAAAGTAGGTAGATTTCTGGCGAGTGTTGGTGGTGGGCGGCGGTTTTGCCCATATGCTGCATCAAGCATCTCGCTGGAGTAGGTAGCGCGTTTGGTGCACGTGGTGGTCCACGTGGTGGTCGCGAGTCGTGACCACCGCGTCTTACCATCTTCCGGTGGATTGGTGACTTTTCCGGTGGAGTGTCTAACGGAATTTGAGCGCGGGGAGGTTCCTCGTAGGAAGATGGCGTGTCTCGGTCGCCTCCTTGCGGGGAGGTTTTTCTTTCTTTGTTTGATGTTAGGGCTTAGGTCGGGGATGTTGTCCTTAGCCTTCCGCGCGCCCTTTCACTTGACTTAGCGGTGGAAGGGTGGATTTGATTTTCTGTCGAATTCACTGTCTTTTTCTGCTTTTTCAGGTGATCGTAGAGGCGATGGAGCCAGAGAGGGAAGTAATCCCCGTTACCTCCGAGGAGGAGACTGTGTCCGAGGAGAGCAGTAGTGCAGCGGTCTCGAGCTCTGCGTCCTCGAGCTCGTCGTCTTCGAACTCCTCGAGCGAAGTTGACGGGGAAGCGAACGATACTGAGGAGGGAGAGGATTTGGAGGTCGTGGAGGAGGACGCAATGGAAGAGGACGTTGAGGGGTTCTGTCCGGAAGAGTGGGAGGTGGCCGAACCTTCAAACCATATATCCACGTTTGCCAGGTCTGCGGCGGACGTTTTTACTGAGGTGGGGCCAGCGGGTGAATGGAGAGTGCTTATGCCTAATCTGGACGAGCGGATCTGCTCGAACTTCGGGGACTGCTTCACCATGTACGAATATGCCTTCAAGGAATTGGGGCTGAGGTTGCCCTTTACTGACTTCCAGCGATCGGTGTTCGAGCACCTAAAGTTGGCTCCTTCCCAGCTCCACCCCAATTCTTTGGCCTTCATACGGGCTTTTGAGTTGGTGTGCGAGTACCTTGCTCTGGGGACCACCCTTCCTTTGTTCTTTGTTGTCTTCAACCTACAACGGCAGCTGGCGGGGAAGAGGTATGGATGAGTCTCTTTGAAGCAACCCAGAAAGCTGTTTAAGCCGTTCTCGGAGTCCATCCGAACGTTCAAGGGACGGTATTATATCGTCGAGCCCTTGTCCGAAGCTGCACAGGACAGCGTGTATGTCTGGGAGGTAGAGTATGATGAGAACGGGGACGAGTTACTTACCGAGGAAGGGAAATATATCGGGGAGAGATTGTATAAGTTCCCGATCCGATGGACACCCGAACACTTCTCAAAGAAGCCCAGTGCCTATGTCTTTGAGCCGAGCGCGTTGCGCGGGCAGGATGCTGTGGCCTATGAGGCGTTGGTGAAGTGGGTAAACTCATTCGACCTTGCGACCTGCTGGATGAGCAAGGGTGCCCCTATCTACGAGGACGACGGGAGTCAGAGAGTCGAGCGCAGGTTTATCAATGTGAAGGCTCTGCTGGAGTGCAAGACTCCCGCGGATGCCATGAAGTTGCTCGGTAGTCTTAGATACTTAGACTTTATCTTTTATTTCTTTTTCTTCCCCGTTGCTAATGTGTTTGTTTCGTTTGTGCAGGTGAAATGCCTCAGGCTCGTGATCGTGTGGTGAGGAACGCCATGGCGCGGGGCAAGGCTGGAGCGGCTCCTCCCAAGGCCCGTCCTGTTAGTGGTGCCCGTACTCTTCCCCTTGCTCAAGCTGTGGTGGGGACCTCTGCTTCTCCTACTCCAGCTCCCCGGGACTCTCCATTGGCTCTGGCTGGGCGAGCGAAGCGGTAAAGGTCGTCGGATGCCGTGGACCTGACTCGGGCACCCGAGAAAGGGAAGTTTGAGCTTCCCCCGTATGTCCTTGACCGAAGGTTCTTTGAGGGCAAAACTTTGGTCGTTCCGCGGGCAGAGTCACTCAACCTCGGAAGCATGGACCGAGCGAGCAAGAGGGCGATAGTGGCCTAGGATGCTTCCGCCATGGTGAGGATGCTGGAAATGGCGGCCGTTTATGCGGAAGGGGACTCTGTGCTTGAGGCTGAACTCACTACTGCCCGGGCCTCCGACGCGTCCCTAAAGGAAGAAGTCAAGGGTGCTCGCGAGGCTAGGAGGAAGGCCGAGGAGGAGACGGCTAAGCTGAAGGAGGAGGTAACCAGGCTGAAGGCGGAGAAGTAGGCTGCGGAGGACTTGAACAAGGAGCTGATGGCGGCCAGTGCCCCGGGTGCTGATGAACCGGACGAGATAAAGGTGCTGAAAACTAGGGCTGAGCTGGTCGCCAGCATACTGCAAGCCGAGGAGGATGGTATTGATGTGGCATCGGAGTCTTTTGAAAGTGCCGTGGCCCAGTTGCGGGTGGTGAACCCCGGGATTGACATTTCGACCGATGGTATCCACTATCTTGCACGGGTGGAAGATGACCGCATTGTCTTACCCGCATGCCTGGTTCTTGACACCCCCGAAGCTCAGACCGAAGATCAGCCCGCTGAGGAGCAGAAGACCGAGCCCGAGGCGACCGAGCATGTGGAAGGATGAGGATTCATGTCGTTTTGAGGTTGTTGTGTTTTGTCCGGCCTGCGTGCCGTTGATTAACTTGTAACTTATTTGGTTTTAGGGGTGCATGGCCCCCTTTTTATGTAATATGCACAGTTTTTTGGCCCTTGTGGCCTTTTTATTTAATGCCCGATACATTTATACAATTTTTGTTGTACTTTATCTTAGTTGTGCGTATATGATTGCCCGTCGGAGGGTGTGTCCGTTAGTGGAGCTTTCTTTTGGAAGGTAGCTCACTACGTGTGAGTTCGCCAGTGCGGGGAACTGGGTGAACAGCCGGGGAAGTCCATGGCGAGGTTACGGATCTCAGGTCGCGATTGAGGCCTGAGGTCGCGGCGTGAACATCCCATCGCGAGCTGGGGTTCTGCCAGTCATGGTACTTGGGCGAAGGCGGTGCTCGGTCGAGGACCGCCGACGAGCAGAGTTCCGGCTTGTTTGTTTGAGCGGGATTCTACTTTGTGTGCATGCGTCGCTTGTACCTGGGCGAGCATGATGACCGTTAGGTGGTCTCTTGATACGAGGAAGCCTAAGGTTACTTTAGCTGTAGTACTGCTTAAGTTTCTTAGCGTTCCATGGTCGAGGGAGTGCCTCCCCGTTGAGGTTTTCTAGGAAGTATGCGTCATTTCCCGTTTTGGCACAGACTCTGTATGGCCCTTCCCAGTTGGCCGCTAGTTTGCCTTCGCGAGAGTCCTTGTGGTTTCTTCGCAGGACAAGGCTGCCCACGTCGAATTCTCGTCGTAAGACTTTGGCGTTGTGCCTGATTGTTATTTTTTGCTTAAGAGCCGCTTCGCGGAGGGTTGCTTCTGTCCGGATTTCCTCGACGAGGTCGAGCTCTTCTCTTATCGCTTCGTTATTCATCTCCTCGTCTAGAGGTGACTCGGTCCTCCTGGACGGTACGTGGATCTCGATGGGTAAAACAGCCTCCATGCCATATGCTAAGCGGAAAGGCGTCTCCCCGGTGGTGGACTGGGGAGTAGTGCGATATGACCATAAGACGCTGTGGAGCTTCTCGACCCAGACCTTCTTCGTTTCGTCCAGTCTTCGTTTGAGGCCACGAAGGATGACACGGTTGGCCGCTTCCGCCTGCCCGTTTGTCTGGGGGTGCTCGACCGAAGCGAAGTGTTGCTTTGTTCCGAGATGGGCGACGAAGTCTTGGAACTTCTTGTCCGTGAATTGTGTTCCATTGTCCGTGACGATTGCTTGGGGAATCCCAAAACGGGCAAGGATATTCCGCTTGTAGAAGCGTAGAATGTTAAGTACTGTTATCTTCGCTAAGGCTTCTGCTTCTATCCATTTTGTGAAGTAATCTACGCCCACTATCAGGTATTTGTTTTGGCTAGACCTCGTCACGAAGGGTCCTAGGATGTCTAGGCCCCACCAGGCGAATGACCACGGGGATGTCAAGCTTTTCAGCTCGTTAGGGGGAGCTAGGTACATATCCCCATGCCGTTGGCATTTGTCGCATTTCTTCACATGCTCTTTGGCGTCTTGCTGCATAGTTGGCCAGTAATATCCTGCCCGGAGGGCCTTGCGGGCAAGGGATCTTCCCCCCAGGTGCTGGGCGTTAATGCCTTCGTGGATTTCTCGTAATACGTGGGGGACAATCTCCCCCTCTATGCACTTTAGTAGCGGAATGGAGAAACCCCTTCGGTAAAGTTTGTTTTCGAGGATGACATACGAGCAAGCTCTTCGTCTGATGGTGCTGGCTTCTTTAGGGTCATCCGGAAGTTCTTCCCTGGTGAGGTAGTTGTACACGGGCACCATCCAGCAGTCGGTGTCCCCGATTGCGTGCACGTGTAGGGTCGAGGGCCCCTTGTCGATGCTGGATCGGGGAAGTATCTCTTGGATGACTGACCTGTTTCCGCCTTTCCTCTTGGTGCTCGCTAGTTTGGATAGGACGTTTGCTCGCACGTTGTGTTCGCGGGGAACATGTCTTACTGCTGCCGTCCTGAACTTCGACATCTTTTCCCTAACTAGGGAGAGGTATTCAGACAGACTGTCATTTTTGGCCTGATACTCCCCGGAGACCTGGTGGGCTACGAGCTGAGAGTCCGTGCAGATGACGATTTCTTCTGCCCCTAGGTCTTCGGCTAGGTGTAACCCAGCGAGGAAGGCTTCATACTCGGCCTGGTTGTTCGACGTGAGAAAGGATAAAGTGAGAGACGCTTCGACTATGGTCCCTTCGTCGTTCTCCAGAATGACTCCTGCCCCGCTGCCGCTCGAGCTGGATGCTCCGTCTACGTAGATGGTCCATCTGTTTGCTACGTGGGGCGAGGAGTCTAAGAAGGTTACTTCTGCCACGAAATTGGCCAGGGCCTGTGCTTCGAGAGCCTTTCTGCTTTCATACCGGACGTCAAATTCGGACAGCTCCAACGACCACTTGAGCATTCGACCGGCCATGTCTGGCCGTCCCAGCAACTGCTTGATGGGCTGATCCGTTCTCACCACGATCGTGTGGGCCAAGAAATAGTGCCTCAGTCGTCTGGCAGCGTTAACGAGGGCCAGTGCTACCTTCTCTATCTGCTGATATCGCAACTCCGAGTCTTGCAACACTTTGCTCGTGAAGTATACGGGCTTTTGCCCGGCGTGATTCTCGTGGATGAGAACAACGCTCACGGCCTCGGCGGTGATGGCGAGGTATAGGAACAAAACTTCCCCGGTATCTGGCCGTGACAACACGGGAGGTTTCGACAGAGCTTGTTTTAAGTGAAGGAGGGACGCCTCGCATTCTTCGGTCCATTCAAACACGGCTTCTTTTCTCAAGAGCTTGAAGAAAGGAAGGGCGTGTTGGGCGGATTTCGCGACGAAGCGGGACAACGAGGTGAGTACCCCGTTGAGGGACTGGATGTTCTTCTTAGACGTGGGCGTTGGGAACTCAGAGAATGCCCGGTATTTGTCGGGGTTAACCTCTATTCCTCGTCCGTTAGGTAGAAACTAAGGAATTTACCTGCCCGTACGCCGAACGTGCACTTCTCTGGGTTAAAACGCATTTGATATTTTCTTGCTTACTCGAAAATTGTTCGAAGATGGGCGACATGGTCTAGTTCCTCGTGGGACTTGACAATCATGTCGTCCATGTATACCTCGAGCATGTCGCCTATTTGTCCTTGGAAGACTTTGTTCATCATTCGTTGGTATGTAGCGTCGGCATTCTTCAGACCGAAAGGCATCACGTTGTAGTAATAATTGCCCGATTCGGTCATGAAGGCCGTGTAAGTTTTATCGCTCGCGGCCATCGGGATTTGATTGTAGCCCGAGTAGGCGTCGAGGAACGATAGCAGCTTAAAACCTGCTGAGTTATCCACGAGTTTATCTATATTGGGGAGGGGGTAGGCGTCCTTCGGACAGGCCTTGTTAACATCGGTATAATCAACGCACATTCTCCATTTGCCATTATTTTTTCTTACAAGTACAATATTTGAGAGCCACGTAGTGTATCTGGCCTCGGAAATAAACCTGGCTTCTAGAAGGTCTTTAACAGCTTTCTCCGCGGCTTCCATCTTCTCCGGGGACTGTTTCCTTCTGCGCTGGGCAACGACTTTGATGGCCGGATTGATTGTAAGCTGGTGGCAAGCGACGGAGGGGTCCAATCCTGGCATTTCGGCAGCGCTCCATGCGAACAGGTCTGCGTTCTCCCTGAGGCACGCTTTTAGTTGTCTCTTGGCCAGGTCGGGGAGGTCTGCTCCGATCTTTACTCCCCGTTGAAGGTCTTCTCCGAACGGGATGATCTCGAAGTTGCCATCTGGTATGGGGCGCAGGAGATGGTCGTTGTTGTGGGACTGGCTACCCGAAGTCATCAGGGCTTTGGCGTGATCCTCCTCGTTGAAACGGTTGTCCAAGTCGATGGATTCGACCTGGGGGAGTGGCTTTGGCCGCTCGGAGCTGCTGGGCAGAGGAGGGCGACCAGATGTCCTCGGCTTCGCTGAGATTGTGCTCAATCCTTTTGATGCTGCTTCAAAGCATCGACGGACAACTTCGATGTCGCCGTGGAGGGTGGCGACCATCCCTTCAAAAGTGTAGTACTTCATCTTGAGATGTACAGTGGAAGGCACTGCAACCAACTCTGCCAGGGTTGGCCTTCCAAAAATGCACTGATATAGTGACGGGCAGTCGATTACCAGAAACTGTGCTTTGATTGCTCGGGTTGTCTTTCCTGAATCGAAAGTCACGATGAGCTCTACGTAACCTCGGGGCCTTGTTACCGCTCCGTTGAATCCTTGTAGGTCAGATCCAACGTATGGAGTAAGGTGAGAGTCGTCTAACTGCAGTGTATCGAACAGGTGGTTGTACATTATATCAACCGAACTGCCCTGGTCCACGAGTATCCTGCGAACGTCGAAGTTCGCCATCCTTGCCCGGATGAGAAGCGGGATGCTTGAGTTCGGTGACCCGCCGAGGAGCTCCTCTTTGTAGAAGGAAATGAGAGAGGATCCTTTGCGAGTGGTATCCAGCATGGTGACTTTGTTGGCGCTCTTGCTGATCAGTTGATCGAACTTCCTCTTGACCGAACCAATCGTGATTTTGTTGAATCCACCACCGGAAATGACCATGGCCGACGGGAAGGTTTCCCACGGGCTGTGAGCGCTGAGGAACGTGGAAGCGGGCAGACTGTCGGGGATACAGAAGTCCTCTGGTCGAGTCACGGACATAGCGACCTGTACGTTGGTGTCATCGGAGGGCGGAGTCTCTTCAGCTGCCTTCTTGCTCTCCTGGGTTTCTTGCCGGGGAGCTTCTTTTTTCTTCGCGAACTGCTTCAGATGGCCGTCGCGAATGAGGATCTCTATGGCATCTCTGAGGTGGATACATTCTTCCGTCGTTGGCCGTGGCTCTTGTGGAAGCGGCAATACTTGGATTTGTCCACACCTGGCCTGGCCGGCAGCTGTTTGGGGAAACGGACCCCCGCTTGCTTGAACTCTGAGTTGGCACATTCGGACAAGATTTTCTCCCTCGAGGTAGTGAAGGGGGTATAGTCATGGAACCGTCCAGAAGGTCCCTTCTGTTCGCGTGCATCGCGAGGTCGATCGTCGCGTCTTTTATCTCCTCGACGTGATGTCGAGGGCTCTTCAGCTCTGGAGGTCCGGGCGCCTTCTTGGTGACGGGAGGCCCGGACAGAGTGGGCAGCGACCTTCTCCTTGTACTGTATATGCGACTGGGCTTGGTGGAGGAGAGCGTTGAGGTTCCTTGGTAGATCTAGGACGATGGCTTTCGCGAAATCTGAGCCAGGACGTAATCCCTGCTCGAGCAGGAATTTCTTCATCTCGTCGGTCGTTGGCACTTGGACGGCTTCCTTGTTGAACCGCTCAATGTAGTCCCGAAGAGGTTCCTCTCTTCCCTGTACAACAGCTCCAAGGGACGCCTCAATCTTAGGATGGCGTCGTGATACGGTAAAGTGTCGGGAGAAGATCCTCCCGAGCTGCCTCCAGGAGGTGATGGATTCCTCTGGCAGTTGTTTGTACCAGGTCATTGCTCCCTTCCGGAGCGTGGTTGGGAACAGGCGGCACTTGATGGCTCCTCGTACACCTCGGTAGTCCAGAAGAGCATCTATGTTTTCTATGTGCTCGTCTGGGTCTGTGGTTCCATCATAAGTCCCTAGAGACAGAGGCTTCTCTAGTCCTTTGGGGAGACGGGTGGCCAGGATCCTGCGGGACAACGGGCCGCGAGGCTCGTCGTCGCTGTTCGAACTTGAAGTCGATGGTGACCGTTGTCTGCGCTCGCGGCGGCGGTCTCTGCGAGGTGAGGGCGATCGTGGCTGGTCGCGAGGTCTGACCGGTGGAGAATGCCCGTCTTGCCTCGTTCTCTTGTGTCTTGGTGACGACTGGTCCCGCGGGGAGATCTGGTCGTGTTTGCTAATACGTAGTGGTTCGGGCCTCGTCATACGGTCTTCCCGGCGCCTAGGTGGCGGGCTTCTTGATTTCTGGTGTTTCCTCTTGGGAGGAGAAGATCTTGGAAGAGCTGCTTCTTCGAGGGCTCCTATCTTTTCGCCTTGCTGCAAGATAAGGAGGTTCGTGCGGTTGACAGCATCTAGGAGGGCTCCAACGGCCAGATCAGCGCTGGGGGGGCCAGGAATTGGTCGCTCCCCCAACGGTGACTGTTTTTCTCCTTGCTCGGTGGGAGGAGGAGTTGGAGATGCAGTGGCCCCGTCTCGAAGGAAACGGGGATCAGAAAGTAACAGTGAACTGCCATTAACGTCCACCTTGTGGACGGGGACAAGAACTGTAGCGTCAGCACTTTTTGCGAAGTTCTGAGCGGCCATGTGTGGGTGGATTAACGAAAGTATGTTTTGATCTTTAGTTTCCGAGTAAGAAAGAAAGAAGGGGAGAACAAGGAGTTCCCACAGACGGCGCCACTGATCTCGAGTATTTGATCAGATCCACACACGCTGGTCGTCAGATGGCAAGGTGATCGGCAGATGATGGTCGTTAGACGTGCTAGGTGTTCGGACTGTTGATGAGGAGAAAAGGGGGTGTACCTGCAAGGCACTCCGACGCTCAAGTAAGAAAGGGTCAGAGAGAAAGGGGCAAGTACAAAGCGTATTCTTAGGGTGAAAATGTGATACCTGACCCTCTCAAATGAGAGGGTTTATATAGAGCCCCCAGCGCGTGGCCAACGGTCCTATTTTCGGGGCGAACTAGTTGTTTTTCCCAAAGAATAGGTAACTGCCCAAACTAGCCGTTGTGACGGGCAGGTTGCCATGAACTAGCCGTTATGTCGAGCATAAACGCAGTTGCGGACACCTGCCCGTTGACGTTCGGGCAGCGAGGAAGCCGTGCGTAACGGGCATCAGAACCGGGGAGGGACGTTGCGTTCCTTGCCCGGGTGTAGGGGCAGGAATGTCACTTTTGCCCCTCTGTGGATTGGGCTTAGGCAGTTTGGGCCGCTCTGGAGCAGAAGCGGATTGGGCCAATTCTAGCCATTGGTCTAGTCCAGAACAGTTGGTTAATGAAGTTATGAAGTTAGTTAATCATACAATTTTATATCAGTATCACTTAATATAAAAATATAAAAAATAAATAAATAAACAAAATAATTTTTATATTTTCTTTAAAAAATTATTAATATTATAATATTTCACTGTTCACCATATTGGTGAATAGTGAAATACGGTGTTGGTGTATGATGTAGGGTAAAAATATCATTTTTCTTAAATTTAAGACTTAACTTTTGTTGACGAGTATATATTTTTGTCTTTATACTACACTCGGATATCAAAATTTGATTTTGTGGATTTTTTATATTAATTATCAATTACTCCCTCCATCTTACAATGAATAGGGGCAAAGCCGTCTTAAATTTTTGGAGGCTCTATGTAGGTTAGACATGTTAGTGCGTGAGGCACTTTTAGTGAGGAAAGAAAGAGAGAGAATAAGGAAATAAGGATTTGTATTATTGAATTGTGTAAATAATGATACAAGCTAGGTCTATTTATATACAACCCTAATTGGGTTTGGGCTAACACAACTTGGATTATATCTAAATATTAAATCTAATCAAATCTAATCATATCAAATCTAATCTAATCTAATATTTCAACACACCCCCATAATCCAAGTTGTCGAGCATACGCTAGTCATAGTCGATATGAACTATTCCTAATTTCTTTCTCAAATTCAGGAATCTGTCGATCTTTAATCCTTTTGTGAAAATGTCGACCAACTGTGCTTCACTTGAGCAATGCCTAACTTCAAGTTCACCTCGATTTACCTTTTCCCTCAAGAAGTGAAATCTGGCTTCGATATGCTTACTCCTTTCATGCAGAACTGGATTCTTCGCCAGATTTATGGCTGACTTGTTGTCGATTTGCAACACAAGAGGTTTCTTCACTTCGACCTCAATTTCTTCAAGTACTGATCTGATCCAAATTGCTTGACATGCATCATAAGATCCTGTTATATATTCTACTTCACACGATGACAATGCCACCACAGGTTGCTTCTTCGAACACCATGAGATTGGGGCACCAAATACTTGAAAGAAATAGTCAGTTGTACTTCTTCGATCTTCCTTATCTCCACACCAATCGGCATCTGAAAATCAATTAACTATTGCTCCTTTGCCTTAAGAATCTCGTCGAAATAGAATTCCAAAATCTGTTGTTCCTTTTAAGTATCTCAAAATTCTTCTTGCAGCTTTCATGTGTGACACTCTTGGTTCACCCATGAATCTGCTCACTGATCCGACTGCGAAACCTATATCAGGTCTACTATTGCACACATATCTCAGAGATCTAACTATTTGTTTGAACAAAGTTACATCAACTTTGTCTTCCTCTCCATGCTTCTCCAACTTCAAGTTTGGTTCGACAGGTGAGGATGCAGGATTCGAATCATCCATTCTGAATCTCTTGAGTATCTCTTTGATACACTTCCTTTGATGTAGCATCATACCTTACTTTGACATATGAAATTCCATGCCTAGGAAATAAGACATTTTTCCCATATCTGACATTTCAAATTCCTTCATCATCAGCTCTTTGAACTTCGACAAGTTCTCCAAGCTATTTCCAGTTACCAACAAGTCATCGACATATAAGTAGATGATTGTTATACCTTGTGCTACAACCTGAACATAGACACCATACTCAGATTTGCATTTTACGAATCCCAATTCGACCAAGTATGAGTCGATTTTCTTGTTTCATGCCCTAGGTGCCTGCTTGAGGCCATAGAGCGCTTTGTGCAACTTATATATTTTACTTGCTTCCTTCTGAATCACAAGCCCATGAGGTTGTGTGACATAGGCTTCTTCGTCTAACGGACCATTCAGAAAATCTGACTTCATATCTAAGTGAAATGTCGACCAACCTTGGTTACATGCCAATGCTACCACTAGTCGAACAGTCTCCAGTCTTGCTACTAGAGCAAATACTTCAGAGTAGTCAAGTCCTTCTCTTTGAAGAAACCCTCGAGCTACTAATCTTGCTTTATGTCTTGCTATCGACCCATCAGTATTGTGTTTCAACTTGAACACCCACTTTACTTCGATAGCTTTTGTATGTGCTGGCAATTTGACTAACTCCCATGTGTTGTTTCTTTCGATTACCTGTAACTCTTCGACCATAGCTAACTTCCACTGTTGAATTTTTAAAGCTTCATTATGGTTGATTGGTTCAGCACCTACAAGTAAAGCAAAATGAACTAATTTTCCATCTGGTGTGACTTCATCATCACCAATCACTTCATAATCATGAAGTCTTGTTGGAGGAACTCTATTTCGCCGAGGTCTTTGGCTAGTTTCAGCCACGGCCTCTGTGTCAAGAATGTCAGCAACTGCTTCTACTTCGACTTCAAATGGATTCTAAGCAATTCCTTCAACTTCAACTTCAACTTCGACTTCATCAGTTTCTTCGTCGAAATCAGAGCTCATCAATGGCTTGTTAATTGAATGACTAGAACTCCAATCCCAGGCAGAATTTTCATCAATCACAATATCTTGACTTAACATAATCTTCTCATTAATTGGATTGAATAGCCTGTATACACCAGTCTTATGATATCATACCAGAATCAAAGGTTCACTCTTGTCTTCAAGCTTCCTTCTTCTTGCATCAGGAACATGCTTGTAACACATAGAGCCAAACACCTTCAGATGACTCACTGATGGTCGTTTACCACTCCACACTTCTTTAGGAACCTTGTTCTTCAATTGCTTAGTAGGGCACCTGTTCAGGATATAAACTGTTGTCGAAATAGCTTCACCCCATAGAGATTTTGGCAAATTCTTTTGCTTGAGCATACATCTCGCTATATCCAATATGGTTCAGTTTCTTCTTTCAGCAATTCCATTATGTTGAGGAGTATAAGGAGCAGTTACCTCATGATCAAAATCATGTTCTGCACAGAATTTTCCAAACATCTTCGAAGTGTATTTGCCTTCTCCATCGGATCGCAGAACTTTGATCCTCTTCTCACTCTGGTTTTTGACAAGCATCTTAAATCTGTTAAAGATTTCAAATACTTCATCCTTTCTCCTGATCACATAGATCCACATCTTTCGACTAAACTCATCGACAAACGAAATAAAATATTTGTTTCCACCAATGGTATGTTCTTCGAACGGACCACATACATCTAAATGTACAACTTCGAGAATGCAGGATGATCTCATTGGCATAGTCGAAACGAAAGAATTTATGGATTGCTTTTCGACTAAACAACCTTCGCAGAGTTTGTCAGGCATCTCAAGACTTGGAATACCAGATACCATATCTTGAGTAATCAGTTGATTGAGTGATCGAAAGTTCAAATGTCCAAACCTCAAATGCCACAACCAACTATCCTTGTGGTCGACAATAGTTTTTAGACATTGTACTTCAGTCGAACTGATCATGGTCTTAAATGTCCTGTTCTTCGACAACAGAGATTTCAAGACCAAATTGTTATGGGTGTCGAATAATTTCAAAACTCCATCTTTCATGACAATTGAGAAGCCTTTTTCGACCAGTTATCCAACACTTAATAGGTTGCACTTCATTCCAGGTACATAAAACACATCTCTGGTCATAGCTTTCGCTCCATTACTCAGTTGAAAGACTATGTTGATAGTACCTTCTACTTACAACGAACTGTTATCAGCAAGTTTTATCTTGCTCTTCTTCGACTCATCAAAATCTGCCAACCACTCCTTTCGACCATTCATGTGATTTGAGCAGCCTGAGTCGAGGAACCAGATCTTGGATTCGACATGGTTATTTGCTACTGCAGCCATAACCACCATACCACATTCAGAATCATCTGAATCTTGGCGTGCAAGGTTCGCTCCTTCATCCTTGCCTTTTTTCGATCCATTGTCTTTCCTGTACCAACAATGTTTGGCCAAATGACCCAACTTTTCACAGTTATAACACTGCATACTTTTCTTATCTTCTTTGTCATTTCAATAGTTTCCTCCTCCTCTTTTCGAGGATTCAAAAGCTTTATCTTCGACTTGATTCTTGTGAGGGTTCGACCAAGACTTCTTTCCTTGAGTCTGTCGACTTTTCCTTTGAATTTGTTGGAACTAGCATTCCTTTTCCATGACTGAGCCTGCAGTGCTTGTATCGAATCCTGAACTCCCTTTCTTTCGATAATCCCCATCTTATGCGCCTCCAATGAACCAACCAAATCTTCCACTTTTAGGGTTTCAAGATTGTTGGATTCTTGAATAGCTACGATAATGTGATCAAAGTGAGTGGTCAACGTTCTTATTACCTTCTCAACTATCATCTTATCAGTTATGGTTTCGCCACAACCCTTCATGAGATGAACGAGTTTCTGAACCTTCGACACATATTCTGCAACTTTTTCGTCTTCTCCCATCTACAATAACTCATATTGTCGAGGTAAGGTTTACAACTTGACAATCGTGACTTTCTCACCTCCTTCATAATACTTCACCAGAATATCCCATGCCTTCTTCGCCGTTTCAGCATGAGAGATTCTGTCGAAGTTAGCAGCATCGACCGCCATCTGAATGCAATAAGCAGCCTTGTAATCTTTCTTCTTGACTTCGTTGTGGGCTTTTTTTTTGTTCTTTGGTTGCATTTTCAGCCAACACATGAACACCGTCGGTAACCACTTCTAGGGTATCATGGAAGCCAAATAAGGATTGCATATGTTTTTTCCATCCGGAACCAATTTTTGCCGTCAAGCATTGGAAGGGAACTCGGAATGCTCTTATCACCAGCCGTCTTTGCAACGGTTGACTCACTTGCCCTGGAAACACGATATGTGACGTGAAGTTCTTGAAAACTCGATCGAGAACAATAATCGGAAGCTCTGGATACCAATTTGTTAGTGTGTGAGGCACTTTTAGTGAGGAGAGAAAGAGAGAGAATAAGGAAATAAGGATTTGTATTATTGAATTGTGTAAATAATAATACAAGCTAGGTCTATTTATATACAACCCTAATTGGGCTTGGGCTAACACAACTTGAATTATATCTAAATAATAAATATAATCAAATCTAATAATATCAAATCAAATCTAATCTAATATTTCAACAAGACACATGTTAACCATGCCAAAATAAACAAAAATCTTACTTAATCACGATTTAATTTGAAAAATATTTTTTGAGACCCTAAATCTTAAAGCTAAATCTTTGTGGTTTGGTTGTGAAACTTGTCACATTTGGCAAAAAGAGTCAAGGACTCTTAAAGCTAAATTCGACAAGGCTTTACAACCTAAGGTTACTTTTGTTATATATAATTCCAAATATGACTTACCATATTATAATCCTTATAGAAGGTATAGTTACATTTAAAAGGAACCAAATAGCAAAAGATTATCTTCTCCTAACTTGTATTGTCACTATTGTTGCAAAAAGGGTCACACCATTGTAAAGTGCAATTTAGGAAACTTTTTGTTCCTAAAGATGTCTTTCAATGGATGCCTAGATGTAACCAAACTTTTACTAATCCCTAAGGACCCAATGAAGATTGGGTACCTAGAACTATTTGTTAATCATGTAGGAATTGTCTCGACTCTACGAAGAGAGTATGAGATCTCGTTTGTGGAGCATTAAGGCACAACACAGTGACGTGTCCTTATTGTTTTGATCTTTGTGACTAACAAGGCGGATTGTGTTACCAATCAGGTTAACTCTTAGTGTTTTCTTTAAGTGGTAAAAGTGTGTGAATGATTGCTAATGTTCTATCCAAGAAGTGTCATAAATGTATTATGTTCAATAATGTAGGTTTATCTTTAAGAAGACATACTCAAGTACATCAAATTAGGAGTGATCAATCTAAGATGATGAAACATGAGGAGGAGTAAGATAATTGTCACGATTGAACAAGATTGAGAGTCCAACATCAAGTATAATCATCAAGTCAATCACCTTTTGGTAAGAGCGTTTTGAACAAGAAGAAAAGTGGTAAGAGTGTTTTGGTCTCGGTTATGTTTTTGTGCCACGTATTTCATTTATTTCAACTTTTGTTCAAAAGTTCTTCGTGGATTGCAAATGCATCCTCCGTCATATGTACGGTGAGGTAATATCGTTTCAATCATTTTTCTTGTTTTATAAGTAAGTATTTTTTTTACTTGTTTATTTCTTAAAGATTTGTGATGAACTATGTGTGTGATATTTGTGATGTGTGTTTACTTCCAAAAATTTTAATATGACTGTTGTGTGTTGCATATTACATGGTTATAGTAACTACACATAAGTGTCTTCACATTTCATCTTTATCTTGAACCAATTCATGCTTGAATTTTACACGATTGTATGATTCTAGTAAACAAACCATAAAAATATATCATCTGCATGTGTATCTTATCAAGTTAGTGTGTATGAGTCAACTTGAGTCTTTATTGGTCTCTACAATTTCAATGTGAGTCAATTCCAATATTTTGTGTTACTTAGGTCGACACGAAGTCGTACAGGTCGACCTATGTTAACTATGTTCAACTTCTGTTCAGACTAGTACATTAGAGGTCGACCCAATCTAGTATAGGTCGGCCTATGTAAATTAATTTTTGTATTTTTCATAAAAGTTACAGTGTAGGTCGACATGCACTTGTATAGGTCGACACGTAATAAATTTATGTGAATTCTTTTGAATTCTAATACAGTATGCGTCGACGCGTAGCATTTTAGGTCGGTCTATGACATTAAATGAACGAATTATTGCATATTTGACCAGAATGCTTCATATTCTTACATTCATGAATCTGTTTCAATTGTCATTTAACTTCCAGTCAGTCATTGTAACTCCTTCAAGGGTCTTTAACTCACCACTATTTCTATTCAAATTATCTCATAATTTCATTCAACATTCCATTTTCCTAAAACTTTAATTTTGTGCATTCCTCATTCTCTATAAATTGTCATCATTTCTCTTCATTCTCCAAACATCATATCACTCTCAAATTACTCTTAGAAAATTTCAATGGCTCCCAAAATTGTGAAAAACAAAGGTAATAAGGGAAAGGCTGCTGCATCTTCAACCGTTCTAGAAAATGTGCTCTCTCTGGTCTCAGACAATTGAGTTACAGAATTCGAAGAAAAGTATCAGCACCGTCTCGTCATAAAGCAACACGTGTGGAAGCCAGCGGTGGTTGAATGTCTAGAGATTCCAGAGGTTGTTCAACCTGTCGAGCACCAGCAGATAAACTACTTTCTGCAGCTGTCGCGAGACTACAACGAAGACCTTGTCCGGATGTTCTACTCCAAACTGCATAAATGTAACGAATCTTCCTTCAAATTCACAATTGGCAATAGTTTATATGAGGTTACTGATGATATATGGAAGAAGTTGTTTGATATTTCTATTTGTGATCCTAATGCCGAAGATGAGCTTGATCCGTTGGTAACGGATGTCTACATTCATAAGGATTTTGAATGGAGTACTCATCTGAATGAGATTCATAAAGCTCATAGGCCAGAGGACTGTCATAGGCTATAATTGTCAGTCAGCTCAAGATGGTTTCAAGGATTCTCTTATGGTTGGTTTCACACATTTTGCGCCCAAATAAATGAGGGTACTGTTGATGCGGTAAAGCGGCAAGCAACAAACATTTCGGAAGTATTTTTTTGGGAATTTATCGTGTCCACAGAGATCGGTTCGAGGGAAAGAATGTCGTTCAACAATTTAAATGTTAAAGAGTTTGGGTTTAAAATGGGTTTAAATTAAATGCGAGAAATAAAACTTATGAACATAGAAAGAATTCATTCTTTGGAGAGTAGAGAACTCTCGAGTTTACATTTCATCTACCCTATCAAATACTCAAACTTACTACTGAATTGCACGCAGCCTAAATCACTCGTCAACATTATCACGTATCACTCACAACAAAGGTTATGTCTAACGCAAAGTTGAGAGAACAACCGCATCGCCTCATCGATGATGTCTCACGCAACTTGACCACACAGAAGCATTAAGAATCGATACTCAAGTGAATATTAAGCCTAAATCTATCTCTAGAGTCTAGAACCTAATAGATGTTCATCCTAAAATCGGCTTCAAAGAGGATATGTCTACCGCAACTCAAAACCAAATAAAGAAATCATTCATCAACATTAATTTGTAAAATGAGTTTTATACAACATCAGAGCAATAAATATACATATAATCAAGGTAAACTTACATATAAACTCACAACAAATGGAAACTACAAAAGGAAGAGAGAAGAGGAATCAAAATCTCTCGCGGTGTTAATCACGATCCAAGAATCATCCACCCCTAATCGTCGAGTTGCAACCTCCATTGATGCTTTTCTAAGCTCTAAACTAACAAAGAATGAAGATTTGATGAATTGGGAATAAATACCCCAAAACATAACCTAAAAAATGGTAAAAATAAACTTATAGACATTACAAAATTTGTCCAGTTCACAAAGCGAATGTTTACTCGCAAAGCCAGCCTAAAAAAATGGCACTTTGCAAAATTCCAGAAGTTCACAGTGCGAACGATTTATTCACAAAGCGAATGCTCACTGCACAGTTTGCAAAGCGGACTTTGGTCCTTTTCTCCCCTGTCCAATTCTGGAAGCCTTCGCTGGGAACTCGCCAGACATTCGCAAAGCGAACATTCGCTGGCACACTCGCAAAGCGAACATGACAGCAAACCAGCTCTTATTTGGACCACAACTTCTGCACCGTAACTCTAATTTACGCACGCTCGGAAGCACTGGAAAGCTTATTCAATGCTCTTTACAACAATGGAAAGATATCCTTGATTGAATACATGCAAAAATGAGAGAAAGTCGATTAAACTCGATTATATTTACACGATACGCAATATATACACTAAAATGTAAAGTAAACGTATTTATAAACAAATCGGGGTTTATTCAAACGATATTAACCAAAAAGTATCGATAAGTGCAACAAAACTTATATGCAAAAAAGTTACATTTTGCACTTATCAGGTAGTCAAGAGTAGACAATGCAGAAATCCATCTTGTGTATATCCTTATGCACAAGATTCGTATCAATTGGTCGCATTACTTTGTCTACCGAATGTTCACCATCAAGGAGTGTAATAAAGGTGCATCCTTCTACTACACATCTATGTGTCGTACCTCAAAAAATATGATCCTCGCGATGGACACGGAAAAAATGTTCGAACAGAGTCGCCACCGAACTTTATTCATTCCAAGGAAGGAATAGGAAAATATCGATAAAACCTTTAAAGGGAGATAAAAACATGGTCGTCGCAACCAAATTCTAGGTTCGGGAGTCGGTTACGCAAGAGGGAAGGTATTAGCACCCTCTACGTCTGTTGTACTCAACGGGAACCTCTTGATTTGATTCGTTAGAAAGTTAGCTAGGTTTGTTTGTTATCTTCTAAGATAAAAGAGCTTTCTTTTAAAAGGGAAAAAGGGTGGTTTTATTATTAGGATGCTCGGCAAGGATTAGAACCCCTGTGCCTACATATTCCCTCGTGCAATGGGAAAGTCAGAGCATTCGTAGTTCGTGGGACTACGGTTGTTTGGTTTATGTTTTTTGTAGGCGCTAATTGTCCACACACGAGTAAGAGAACTCGCACCCAAACAATTGAGGAGAAAGGTCAAAGACTTGGCCCCCCTCACATCACCTTTTAGGAAGTTGTGTTTGAATATACGATTAAGTGTGTTAAAGAGTTTGATTAAGAAAAGAGGATTTGATTTGTATGTGTTTTAGGGTTTCGATCGCACGGGGCGAGAAAAGGAGTTTTATTCGTATTGGATATTTTAGAGATGACAATTGTTCACACACGAGTAAGAGAACCCGCACCCAAACAATTGAGGAGAAGGGCCAAAGACTCGACCACCCTCGCTTCACCTTTTATGAAAATGGTGTTTGGATATGGATTACGTGTTTTAATGAGTGCTTAGAAAAGGAGTTTGAATGTTGTCGAGTTACAAGTGCTTTAAAGGCGTCAATTGTCCACTCGCACCCAAACAATTGAGGAGAAAGATCAAAGACTCGATCCCCCTCACTTTTCACCTTTCAAGAAATAGTGTTTAAGTATAGTTAAATGTATTGGTTTGATTTGTAAAATGCTCGATATGGATCGAGGTTTGAATTTGCGTGCGAAATGGTTGAGGACTAATGGAAATGAGGTCCTAATGGTTCAAGGTAAGGTCTATTGCGAGGCAAAAGCGCTCGACTTACGAGTTAGGTAAGGGACTTGACATGTGGATCAAGTGAGTGCTTGAGGATGAATAGTTATTAATTGAATTTGTTTCGGAAAATGCTTGACGTTGGATCAAGCTTGTTTATTCTTTTGAAAAAAAAGTTGATTTTACTCTTATGGGAGAGGGACACGTTTACTCAAAGGGAGAATAATCAAGCCACAATTAAAGTAAGACAATCACACATATGCATGCAAACAAGATTGTTAAACGTGCAACAAGTATCGTTGTATAAAGCCCAAAAGGAGGCTATGTGAGGTTGATGGCGATCGTGAAAACAATCGACTTACAAGGTGTTTGAAAAGGGCTTGACATTAAGTCAAGGTATTAGTTTGAAAAGAGTTTGGTTTCGACAAGCATATGATGAAAGACAAATATAATCAAAGCATGAAATTAATCCATATGAGAAAAGCATAAACATCACATAAAATGGGGGAGATAATATAATCAAACATGTTAGTGAAGTTAGCATCCTAAATCTAAGGTTAATCTAAGGAGGGAAATTCTAAACTAATTTGTTTTTAGATTTTTTAGAATGAAAAGAAAACTCAAATGATTAATTAAATTAAACTAAAATGTTTAATAAAGTTAACTACTAAAGTTAATTAATATTAAATAAAATGGTTTAATAGAATTAATTAAAATTTGATTAAAGAAAAAGGATTTTTAAACTTTTAGAATTAGGGAAAATGATTTAACTTGATTAATTAAATTAAGATCAAATGTTTAATAAAACTAATTATTAAATTAATTAGTTAATATTAAATAAATGATTTTAATAAAATTAATGAAGATTAATTAATAAACAAATTTTATTATTTTTTTCTAAAAAAAAGAAATTAGTTTAAAGTGTTTTGGATTTTTTTTTTTATATTAAAAGGAAATATCAAGATTAAAACGAAAAAAAAAACAAAATAAATAAAAAAGGAATGGGCCAGATACTGTTAGCAGAAAGGGGGTGTGTTTAGTGAAATTCCCTAGGCCCAAGGCTGAAAAGCCTACTCGCTGGTGAGGGTCCATCACAGGGAGATCCCGTGGATCTCTGGTCAAACAAGTTGACCAAGGGAAGCACCCAGGACCGTCAGATCCAGAGATCTGACTTGATCCACGCATCCAAGGGTGGCAAACGATAGCGCATGGTGGGGAGGCAGTGGTGTACGCGCAGGATCGCGTGATGGTGGGTCATAGACCGGTGACAAGTGTCACCGGTAGGGAGGTCCATGATCACTCATAAGCAATGGGATAATTAAAAGAAGGAAACGGTGGATTCATCACACATTTCACATCAGAACCTCTCTCTTTCCAGCGTCTTGCTCTCTCAGCGCTCTCTCTCTGCAAAAAAAGGCTCGCCGGAAACCTAGACCTGGCCGGAGAAGCGACGGCGCGCGGCGGCCGCCGCCGTCTTCTTCGGTGACGCCACCCCAAAACCTCAAACGATATACACTATCCTTAACTAGTTTTCTCTCCTCAACACGAATCTGGACACAAAATACCCAAAAAACCCTCTCAAAATCTCAAATCGGCCATATTCCTAATCAAACCCTAACTTGAAACGAAGCAAGATCAAGGTAAATCAAAACACAGAAAAGAAAATACGAAAATCAAGGAGTAACAATTGGAGCAAAACAACGTTTTAAAGGGAATACCTCTCAAAGAACTTCTACAAAAAGATTCTCTAGTCGTGCTCGGGTAACTTTGACTCTAACTCTTTATCGAATTCCTTCGTCTCCTTCTTCTTTTTTTTCTACTGAATGTGTGATGCTGTTGAATGTTGTGGCGTGTCTGATTGTATGAAAATGTGAGGTCGAGCTCAAATTAGCTCAGGGTTTCAATGATAAACTCTGAGTAATTTTTCTGGAATTTTTGAGCTTTGGTGAATTAGTGTTTAGGGATAATCCTGGTGCCATTTTTTTGCCGAATAATGGTTCCCGTTTCTTGTGATGACAGAGGCTTTTTATAGCTCTGGAATTAGGGCTTGATGTTTTGTAACCCTGCTGTGGAATCTCCATTTTGGTATGTTTATTGTTACTTTCTAAGGTTTAAAAGGTGTTCTTGCCAAAACCATGTATCTGCCCTATTTGTACTTTCTGACCCTGTTCTGTTATGTTATGTGCCTTGTTGCTGAATTTTTGTCTCACTGTGTTTGGACCATCCTTGTGGTCCATGATTCTTTTTTTTGTGACAGAATTCTTGAATTGAAAAAATGAAACATGTTTTTTGAATTGTGAAGAATGGTTTATGTGAATTATCTCTGAATGGATATGTATGTGGTATGAATTGAACTTGTGACGTGGTCATTGTAATTTCACGTTGTTGATTTGTGTTGTGAGAAATGTTGTGGGGCCAGGAAATTGTGAAATGAGTTGTGATGCATGAAAATCGACTGCTGTAACGACTTAGTTTATGCAGGGATTTTGCTGCGTATCAGTGTGCAGAGGCGGGGTCTTGATTGTGCCATTAGTGTGATGGCACTTATGTTGAAAATGTTGCAGGGAGTATAATCCGGGTGGTAGATATGCAGTTTGTATTTTGGCTATTGTTATGGACTGAAATCTTATTTTCTGCCGCAGGTTCTACATGGCTTGTTGTAAATGATGCGTGAATCATGTGCTCTTGTAATCACTGTGTATGGCCTCTTCTTAAATTCAAGTTTTATCTCTGTCAAGTGGCCTCATGGCTTACGGAAAGAAGGCCTTATGTGTGTCTGCTCATGGTGTACGGTTGGTAAGGTTGGCTTTGTTGTGGAGAGAGAATTGAAGGTTGTTATTCTATGTGTGTGGGCCAGCTTATGATGCATTGCGAAACGACTTAGGGTGGTAGCTGGTATACATGAAGGCAACTTGATAAGCATTGGCATAGAGACCTTGGTAGATTAGAGACATGAAGCAACATCCTGTTTTTATTTTGCTACGTGTATGGCTGCTCTTGGTATTTAATCAATGACCTGTAAAGTTTGTTTTTTCATGTATCTTGTACAATCAATCTTGTATTGACACTGGCATTTTCAAATGTACATGGGCTTATCTCTATTTTTTGTGAATTTTCTTGTAAGACTTTTGTATGAAACTTATTAATGGGCTTGAAAAATGTAATGGGCCTATCACTTAATTCTTGAACCAACACCTAGCATTGTCTTATGAACCATGATAAAATACTTAAGTTTTGATTGAACTTTCCATATGGATACCACTTTTGAGAATAAAATCCATACTGAATTGATCCTTAAGAAATAAGACTAATCATAGATCACTCTGAAAACCCTTGAATGAATCAGAGCTTTAAATTGAAATAAACCCAACATTGAACCAATCTTTGGACTTTGTCATTTGTATTGACACAACAAGTCTTTCACCATGGATCAAATGAACTACCAATGGTTATGATATAAGCTGACTTGACATAATCCTTAAACCCACACCACTTAATTAATCATATACCTGGCCTCTATGCCCTCAAATGAAACACATACTTAGGCAACCGAAACATATTTTTGGATTTTCTGAATAATTGTTAGTGGATGGATATATAGATGAAAGTAATACACATGTAGGACAAATTTGGGGTATGACAGATGCCCTTATCTAATTGTCTTGAACCCGAGAGAATGAACTGTTACAAAGCGTTTATTTTAAGGTAGAAGGCAATTAGATACAAGAAGACCCCAAAATTTGTCTGACAAAAGGTAAAGTGATATAGAGTAGAGCCGACGGAATGAGGTAGCGGGATTCAAACTGAATAAAATAACTTAAGGTCCTTTGGGTGGTCGAAGCAGTCCCTTATTCATTAAGGTTCTCCGATGATACCAAAGTTGTATCTTTGAAAAGGCAGAGGATTCTCTGGGTGTTCGAAGCAGTCCCTTATCCATTAAGGTTCCTCGATGATACCAAAGCAGTATCTCTGAAGGCAGACGATTCTCTGGGTCGTCGAAGCAGTCCCTTATCCATTAAGGTTCCTCGATGATACCAAAGCAATATCTTTAAAGGCAGACGATTCTCGGGGTTGTCGAAGCAGTCCCTTATCCATTAAGGTTCCTCGATGATACCAAAGCAGTATCTCTGAAGGCGGACGATTCTCTGGGTTGTCGAAGCAGTCCCTTATCCGTTAAGGTTCCTCGATGATACCAAAGCAGTGTCTCTGAAGGCAGACGATTCTCTGGATCATCAAAGCAGTCCCTTATCCATTAAAGTTCCTCGATGATACCAAAGCAGTATCTCTGAAGGCAAACGATTCTATGGGTCATCGAAGCAGTCCCTTATCCATTAAGGTTCCTCGATGATACCAAAGCAGTATCTCTGAAGGCAGACGATTCTCTGGGTCATAAAAGCAGTCCCTTATCCATTAAGGTTCCTCGATGATACCAAAGTAGTATCTCTGAAGGCAGACGATTCTCTGGGTCGTTAAAGCAGTTCCTTATCCATTAAGGTTCCTCGATGATACCAAAGTAGTATCTCTGAAAGGCAGATGATTCTATGGGTCGTCGAAGCAGTTCCTTATCCGTAAAGGTTCATCGATGATACCAAAGCAGTATCTCTGAAGGCAGATGATTCTCTGGGTCGTCGAAGCAGTCCCTTATCCGTTAAGGTTCTCCGATGATACCAAAGCAGTACCTCTGAAGGCAGACGATTATCTGGGTCGTCGAAGCAGTCCCTTATCCATTAAGGTTCCTCGATAATACCAAAGCAGTATCTCTGAAAGGCAGACGATTCTCTGGGTCGTCGAAGCAGTCCTTATCCGTTAAGGTTCCTCGATGATACCAAAGCAGTATCTCTGAAGGCAGACGATTCTCTGGGTCTTCAAAGCAGTCCCTTATCTACTAAGGTTCCTCGATGATACCAAAGCAGTATCTCTGAAAGGCAGACGATTCTTTGGGTCGTCGAAGCAGTCCCTTATCCGTTAAGGTTCCTCGATGATACCAAAGCAGTATCTCTGAAGGCAGACGATTCTCTGGGTCGTCGAAGCAGTCCCTTATCCGTTAAGGTTCTCCGATGATACCAAAGCAGTACCTCTAAAGGCAGACGGTTCTCTGGGTCGTCGAAGCAGTCCCTTATTCATTAAGGTTCCTCGATGATACCAAAGCAGTATCTCTGAAGGCAGACGATTCTCTGGGTGGTCGAAGCAGTCCCTTATCCATTAAGGTTCCTCGATGATACCAAAGCAGTACCTCTGAAGGCAGACGATTCTCTGGGTCGTCGAAGCAGACCTTATCCATTATGGTTCATCGATGATACCAAAGCAATATCTTTGAAGGCAGACGATTCTCTGGGTCTTCAAAGCAGTCCCTTATCCATTAAGGTTCCTCGATGATACCAAAGCAGTATCTTTGAAGGCAGACGATTCTCTGGGTCATCGAAGTAGTCCCTTATCCATTAAGGTTCCTCGATGATACCAAAGCAGTATCTCTGAAGGCAGACGATTCTCTGGGTCATCGAAGCCGTCCCTTATCCATTAACGTTCCTCGATGATACCAAAGCAGTATCTCTGAAGGCAGACGATTCTCTGGGTCGTCGAAGCAGTCCCTTATCCATTAAGGTTCCTCGATGATACAAAAGCAGTATCTCTGAAGGCAGATGATTCTCTGGGTCATCGAAGCAGTCCCTTATCCATTAAGGTTCCTTGATGATACCAAAGCAGTATCTCTGAAGGCAGACAATTCTCTGGGTCATCGAAGCAGTCCCTTATCCATTAAGGTTCCTCGATGATACCAAAGCAGTATCTCTGAAGGCAGGCGATTCTCTGGGTCATCAAAGCAATCCCTTATCCATTAAGGTTCCTCGATGATACCAAAGCAGTATCTCTGAAGGCAGACAATTCTCTGGGTCGTCTAAGCAGCCCCTTATCCATTAAGGTTCCTCGACGATACCAAAGCAGTATCTCTGAAGGCGGGCGATTCTCTAGGTCGTCGAAGCAGTCCCTTATCCATTAAGGTTCCTTGATGATACCAAAGCAGTATCTCTGCGGTAAATTTGCTGGGGGAGGTGTTGAGCAAGATTCTGTCGGAGGAAATGTGATGGCTCTGCAGGGGAAAACTCACAATAAACTTTTTAGGATAACCTCTGCTTGGGGAGCACTGACAATAGTTGTTGGGGATTGTCATTGTCAACTGTATGGTTGAGGAATGACTTGCTGGGGAATAGAAATCCAAGAGCACGTGCGGGGTATCAACTTCTCTTTTAGAAGAAAACTGCTGACTTTGATGGAGGACTAGCCAAGATGCCTGTGAACTGATCCTGGATCCTGTTATGCTATATTACGGATGGAAATGCCATACATTGCATGATGCAGGGAAACACATACTAAGATGTAACTGCTGGAGAATCTAATGCACGTATGAATGCACAAGACTAATATGCTAATGATCAACATGATTGAATATGATGTTATGCTTGCATGTCATGCGTATGACGATGCAAATGATCAGGCGCGCTGGGGATAGGTTTCCTTGTTGAGGGTATCACCAGGGATTGAATTTGGTAATTGCCAAATGAAATTAGACTTTGGTAATTTGGTGTTTGCCAATAAATTGGACTTTCAGGTGTTATGAGGATGCCAACAATGGTGGACTTTTAGTGGTTGCCAATAAAAACTAGACTTTGAAAGGTAAATTTGAAGGTACCAACGAGTGTGGACTTTTGGGTAGTTGCCAATAAAGGATTGGACTTCGGGGTTGGTGAGAGGGTTTGACTTCCCGAAACTTGGACTTTAAATAGATGCGGACACTCTTGGTGCCCCAAGTTTGATCCTTTACTGATAAGCTGTGTATTCATTCTTGGGAGGACCTCAATCATGATGGCTTTGTATGAGCGTAGCGACGTGATCAATTCATGTTGATCGTATGAGCGTAGCAAATTAATCAATGCATGTTGATTGTGATTTTGCTCTCCCCCAACGCTTTTGACACTTGTTGACTCAATAGTTACTACCATCCTGCACAGTCTTCTTGATGAACTTGAAATCATGAAGGGAAACTTCCCATCTGCAACTTATTTGCCCCAGTCCATAGGGCCTTTGTAGGAATACTCCTTGAAAGTGGTCATACCAGGACATGATCGGAGACGATTTGCCCTAGTATTTGAATCTTATAGTGATTTTCCCTTAATCAAGCTTTAGAGGGATTTGCCCCAGATGAACTGGACGTACTGAATACAGGGGTTTGCCCTAGATGGGCTGAACACCGAAGTGGTCTTTCCTCCTTGATCTACTGATATTTAGAGATTTGTTTCATCCTTACCAGTTCCATTGGTCAACATAGTCATCGGATGTCATGCCCCTGTTCCATAGGGTTATGAAGTGAACTGAATTCGGGTCAGCATTGTTGAATGATCAAGTTCACTCTGACTGTTTCTTGGAATTTCTTTGATGCTAAGTACTGACTTGCAGTTAAAATTGTTCGTCTAAAAAAGGTAATTTTAATTCAATGCTCATGCAAGTTTTGAAAATTAATCATTATCAGAATGATGTGATAGTGTGTGACAGATGGGCCATTAGTCCAAACGTGGTGCTGATTTAGCTAGTGTGAAAGATATAGCAAGAATATGACACCAATTTAGAAGATTAGCAAATCTCTAGGAGTCAGTTTACGCAACCTTGCTGTAGTATGCTTTCAGAATAAACCCCGCCTCAATTAGGTCTTTCGAGGGTTGTAACATGGTCTGGTTAACGATTATTGAAAACAAAGGATATAAGGCTCAAATTTATTTGTACCCATCCCTTCTTCGTGATGATCTCTAGTCCTACGTTCAGTTAAATTGACACACATTTGTCTTCTAAGAGAGTTCGACGGCGTAAGAGCGAAGGTGAGGATTCAATATTTGCTTGAAATGGCAGTCACCTTATTTTGCTTTTGTCATGATGTCAGTGACCCTTTGATTTTTGACATGGTGGTCACCGACTCTTATTTTTCTTGCTTGAGGATTTAACAACCTCTTTTGCTTTTGATTTTTATTTTGATCCCTAAATTTTGTCTGGACTGATTTTGTTTTTTTCAAGTCCACCGGGATTTGCCCTCATTTTTGCCTAAGTCCCCTCTTTTGAGTGTTCGACTTAACGGGTTTTTTTTGGAAAGCTTGTGACTGCCAAGTCATTGGTCATCGAATAACAAACACCATAATTTTGGAGTTTTGTATTACTCCTTCAACACATCAGAATGTGTGCGAAGAATAGCACACGACTGATCCTCAGACAGGATGTTTCATCTTGTAATTTGAATGCGTAGTCAAATTAACTGAACAACTACCCATGCCCCCGGTTAAGCGTAAGGGTTTAAAAAATTCGAATGAAACTCCTACTTCTAGGCTCGAAGTGGTTAACTAGGGACTAACTCCATATTTCTCCAGTGTTTGGGGATTTGAAATAATGCTTGTACATCATTAGCAGGATTTTATCCAAAAGCATACTATCAGCAATTATGGGTATTTCGTTTTCGTCATCCTCCCTCAAATCTTTGCTAAACAACAATTTGGTAAAGAAAACGGAAGAGAGGTATATATATGATTTTTGTTTTTTGATATAAGTGAAGAAAAACGAGCGAACGTGACGTGATTAACTCAGAAAATGCATGATCACTTCATTAATATTACCATTCAAAACAACAATGTTTAAAAACAAGTAGCTTGTAACTTAAAGAAAGTACAAATGCAAATGATAAAAAAGTCCAAGGATTGCCAGCTCTGAGGATGTCTTCCTATCTGAAACACCGGATTGACAAGATGCCTCTTGGAATCTTCAAACTCATTTGGGCGAAATGCTGATACGCACAACCAAATTCCCTTCTTGAAAGGATATACACTTCTTGTCAATCAAGTGTTGCACCTTGGCTTGGAAAGCTTTGCAATCTTCAGTTGAATGCCCCATTAATCCAGCGTGATAGCCACAATGCGCATTGGGATCGTACCCAGGAGGGTATGGTTCTGGCACCGGCTTGAGAGACTTGGGCTCCACTAGTGAGTTTTGAATCAAATGTGGCAGAAGCTGAGTGTAAGACATAGGAATTGGATCGAGAAGAGCATTCCTTCTTCCCAAGTTATTGCGAGGCCTTATCTGATTCTGGCGTGGATTCTGATTTCCTCGGCCATGAGCTCATTGACTTGTATTGGGAGAAGCCCAAGGTATTTGGTATGGTGCTCTAGGCATTGTTGGTTGCCTTTTTGGGACCTAAAGGTTGATGTCATCATCGTCATTAACATTAGTGGGATGTTTTCCAAAGTCCTTTTTCAAAGCTTCCTCACAAGATACATCCCTTTTGGCCTTCCCTTCCAGCTCTTCTCTTGAGGTGGTTGCCTCTCGGGCCATGGTTCCAACATGATTATCAGAGAAATAAAACGTCTCGTCTGCCATAAGCTCGACCTTTTCCTTGTGGTACAAGATTCTGAGTGGTCCACAAAACTCTTGTATTTTCTCTTTGCCAGATCTTTGGATTAAACCATTCATGCTAGGGTTTTCTTTTCTGGTCAATTTTTGCAATTTATTTCGAAAGCTTTCACATTCTTTGACAGCATGCCCTATGGTTCCAGTATGATACTCACACTCTACCCCTGAGTTGTCTTCTATTGGTTCTGGGATTAGCTAGAATTTTGGTAAAACAAAGTGTTCAATGTTGATGTCATATGGGTGATGTCTTAACATTGAGTCTTAACATTGGTTTATGTTAAGGATTTAAGTTGTTGAAGTTTTGAAGTCTGATGTCACATGCGATGTTATGACATCAGATATGCAGATCAGTAAAACATCAGGTCTGAGATGTTTTTAGGGTTAAATGTTTTAGCTGGAATTTGGGAGAGCTGGCAGAGTAATTGGATACGAATATCTTGGAGGAGATATTTTCTGTTACAAACAGATTTGATGCAGATTTGTAGGAGTGTTTAAAGGCTGGAGATTTAAGAAGATTTTGAGAGAGAAAATTTGTTTTGAAGATTCAGTTTTAAATAACAAATCAGGTCAGATATTGTAGCAGGTCCAAGCCCAATTCAAATAGCTATATAAAGCGCATCAATCCTGAAGGAAAAGTACAGAAGAGAGAGAGCATAAACTGAGTGTCAATCATTGTCTTTGTACGAGTTTTTTGTAAACCATTCTAGTGTGAATTGGTGGGGTGTAAGGTGTACTCTCTTAGAGCTGTGAAGCAAGAGAGTGTTGTTACTTGATCAAAGCTTGTAAGCAGGATCAAGGTGTTTCTTAAAGTGTGATCTTTGAGGTGTTTTAGGAAGTGAGTAGTGTTCTCATACCTAAGTGGTCTCTTAGGTAGAAAGTTCATTAGGTAGAGATTAAGTTTAGGAGATGTCAACTGGGTTGTTGAGTCTGTAAATTAATTCTACTGATAGTGAAATTCCTTTCTGGCTTGGTAGCCCCCAGACGTAGGTAGTTAGACCGAACTGGGTGAACAATTCTTTATGTACTCTTCTGTTGTTTTACTTTGTCCATTGCAGAGTGTGTTGTTGTGACATCACACGTGACATCACATATCTGGTACTAGAATTTCAATTGGTATTAGAGCAGGTACCCTGCTCTGAATCTGGGTGAGATCTAGGGCTGATACTTTCTGGTAAAGATGGACAAGGAGGTTGGTGGATTTGAATAGACCCCCTATTTTGGATGGCTCTAATTATGATTATTGGAAGCCAAGGATGATTACCTTTTTGAAATCCTTGGACAACAGGGCTTGGAAGCCTATAATAAAAGAATGGAAAGCACCTGTTGTTGTTGAGAAAGATGATGCTGGGAAAGAAAAAGAAGGCAGCTCAAAATCGAAACCTGAAGAAGAATGGTCCAAGGAAGAAGATGAGCTTGCCCTTGGTAATTCCAAAGCTTTAAATGATATTTTCAATGGAGTTGACAAGAACATATTCAGGTTGATCAATACCTGTGAAGTTGCCAAGGAAGCTTGGGACATCTTGAAGACTACTCATGAAGGAACTTCAAAGGTTAAGATGTCAAGACTTCAACTTCTGACATCAAAGTTTGAAAGTCTAAAGATGAAGCAAGATGAAACTATTCATGACTTTCATATGAGTATTCTTGAGCTGTCCAATGCCTCTAGTGCTCTTGGAGAAAAGATGACTGAAGAAAAGCTGGTAAGGAAAATCCCTAGGTCCCTTCCCAAGAGATATAAGATGAAGGTGACTGCAATTGAGGAAGCTCAAGACATCAGCAAAATAAGAGTTGATGAGCTAATTGGATCTCTTCAAACCTTTGAGTTAGGGTTGAATGAAGAGGAACCTGAAAAGAAGACCAAGAGCATAGCCTTGGTATATAATTTTCAAGAAGAAAAGAAAGGGAATGGTGCTGAATCTCAGGAGGGGCTATCTCAGGCTATTGCTATGCTGGGAAGACAGTTCAACAAAGTGTTCAAGAGAATGGATAGAAACTACAAACCCAATGTTAAGAACATCTCCTCTGACATCAGCAAATTAAAAGAGAAGAATGAAGAGAAGACTGATCAAGACAAAGGGATTCAATGCTTTGAGTGTGAAGGTTATGGACATGTCAAGAAAGAATGTCCTACATTCCTTAAGAAGCAGAAGAAGGGCATGACAGTTTCCTGGTCTGATATTGACAGTGAAAGTGAAGAAGAGTCAGCCAAGCATGTCAGTGCGTTGACAAGGACATGTGTGTCTGATGGAGAATCAAGTGATGAGGAACTGAGTTTTGAGGAGTTAGCAGCCTCCTATCATGAGTTATGTCTGAAGAGTGCAGAAATCTGTCAAGAAAGTGAGAAACAGAAGAAACAGATTGTTCAGCTTGAGACTGCTAAAGCTGATTTGGAAAATGAAGTCTTTTTGGTCAAAGCTCATCTTGATCATATGACCAAATCTGTTAGGATGCTGAACAGTGGTACAGACACACTTGATAAGATCCTTCAGACAGAAAAGGTTGCTAGAGATAAGTCAGGCATAGGATTTGTGGTTGAGGAAAAGGTATCTGCTGAAGCAAGCACTTCAGGAACCAAGAAAGAGATGTCTCAAACTATGTCAAAACATCACACAAAGAGACAGGATCCTAAACCTAAGCAGGTTACTCATCCACAACCTCAAAATGTTGGGAAGAGGCATGCTCATGGTCCTCATCAAAGGAAGGCACATGTTTTTGGAGCTAGTCAGTATATGCCTCCCCAATATCATAAGAGCATGCAGGCTTTTAAGTTCAAACAGAACATGTTCCATCAGATGTCTCAACATCAGGGAAACATGTATGGCTTTGAATATAATCATGCTGTGCCTAATTATTATGGAAGAAGGAAGCCACATCACCATAGAAGACAACCTAAGAGACAGAATCCTCACTACAGGAGACAGGCAAACTATGGGAGAAGAGGACAACATTATGGGTGGCAGCGACAACAATATCATCATCAAGGTGGCAGAAGGTTTAACCACTTCAGAGAAGACAGAGTTAGGTGATTTTACTGTGGCAGATTTGGACACATGTAGTTTTCTTGTTTCAAGCTACATGGTTATCCCAAGTCTAACCCCTAACCCAGACAGAAGGTGAACAGGCCCAAGGTTGTTAAACAGTGGGTTCCTAAGGATGGATGGTACTTTGACAGTGGCTGTTCAAAGCACATGACTAGATTCAAAAACTAATTGGTGGAAGTCAATTCTTGCGCCTTAATTGATGTTACCTTTGGAAATGGAGAGAAAAGGGTGGTGAAAGGTGTTGAAAAAGTGAAGTGTCATGTTGGACCTGATCTTGACAATGTGCTTCTTGTCAAAGGTTTGAGTGCTAACCTGATTAGCATAAGTCAGCTCTGTGATGATGGATATAAGGTCAGCTACACTAAAGATGAGTGTGTGATAACTAATGAAGAAAATGAGGTAGTAATGAAGGGAATAAGATCCAGAGATAATTGCTATCAATGGGTACCTCAAGTGGACAGCTTATCTGGTGATGTTAAGGTTGATGTTGTAACATCAGATTGTGACAATAAGTGTGAAAGTCTGCCGAAAAGTCAATTAGGGTTAATTACTCTTAATGTGAGTCCTTTTAAAAGGAAAGTTAATTTGGAGGGAGAAACTCATTGATTGGTCTTTAAGGGATACACAAAATCAGGTGCCATACCTTAGACCATCATTCCCTGTTGTAGCAATATCCCGTTTCATCAAAGCTCATATCTCCCGACTGTTCATCTCCTTCAACAAGAAGAATCATCTGTCTCTGAACCTATACTGCCTCAAGGGAACCATGTCAAAACAGATGTCTTCTCCATCAAAGAAATCTGTTTCTCAAAGCTCTTCGCGATAAAAAGTTAGGGTTTTTACAGGAGAGGGGTCTGCAGAAGAAGCTTTGAATGTAGAACCCATCTCCATGATGGTTCCTAAATCTGGTACGTCAAGACCTTCCAAACTTCAACCAAAAAGGGCTGGAACTAAATTTAATGATAATGAGACTAAGAGACTAGTCACTAGTGTACTTTTTAGCGATAAATCTGCACCTAGGTCTTCCACCTCTCAAGCTGTTGAGGAGAGGTTTGATGTTGATAACAGTCTTAATTAGATTGCCACCAAGATTTTGGATAAGGGTTTATCGGTAAAAGGAAATTCTATTCCCCTTAGACAAATGCCTGCTGAAAAGGAGGACATGCAAAGTGCTACTACAAATTTTCACAGACTGGCTATGTCTGTCATAGAAGATGCTGAAGTAGGTGGTGAAGAAGAAGGTGTTCAGGAGGAAGCTGATGTTGAAACAAATGTCAGAACACCGCCTGAAAGGAATGTTGAAACTAGGCCTAGTGAAAAGAAGAATACTGATCAGGTGGATGTAATTGATCTGTCTGATAATGAAGTGATTGGAAAAGTTGTCCCTGGGATTGCCAATAGATTGAAAACAAGGAAAGGAAAGAATGTGGAATCCTCTCCTAAAAAGTCAGCTGAAGGCAAGAAGAAAAAGGCTTATGTGGTTGGTCCAACCAAGTCATGGAGCAAAGTGACTGTGAAATCCAAAAAGAGAAAGGTAAGGGAGGATTCAGAATCTGAATTTGATGTTGAGGATGATGTTCAAGACATCACACCTGTGAGAAGGTCTATATTAAAAAGAATTGCTGATAAGATCCCTGACATCCCTGTTGACAATATTTCATTCCACTATGCTAGCAGTGCATCCATGTGGAAATTTGTCTGCCAGAGGAAACTAGCATTGGAGAGAGAACTTGGTGGAGATGCCTTGGATCTTAAGGAAGTTATTGAATTGATTAGATTTGTTGGGTTAATGAAGACTGTGTCTGGACTGTCAAAGTGCTATGATGGATTAGTCAAGGAATTTATTGCCAACATTCCTATGGCTATTAATGACAATAGAAATATGGATTTTAGGAAGGTTTATGTGAGAGGTCAATGTATAAACTTTTCTCCTGAGGTAATTAACACGTACCTAGGAAGGGATGAGCTGGAGTATAGAGAGTTGGAAGAAATAGACAATGATGTGTGCAAGGAAATCACAGCAGGGCAAGTGAAAGTCTGGCCTCTGAAATGAAAATTGTCTGCCAGTTTGTTAAGTGTCAAATATGCTATTCTACATAGAATAGGAGCAGCTAATTGGGTCCCTACCAATCACAAGACAACTATCTCTGCTGGATTGGGAAAATTCATTTATGCTGTTGGGACAAAGAGGTTGTTTGACTATGGGGCTTATATATATGATCAGACTATCAAGCATGCTGCTATAAATGCAGTGAAGATGCCTATTGCCTTTCCCTCTCTCATTTGTGGGATCATCTTGTCACAACATCCTGAGATTCTTCATCAATCTGATGTGGTATGTAAGAGAGAATCTGCCTTGTCAATCCACTATAAGCTGTTTGAAGGGAAGCATGTCCCTGACATTGTCAAGACATCAGCTTCAACATCACAACAGCCACCTGCCAAAACTGGGTTGATTTCAGAATTGGAGGAGGCTTGCAAGGAGTTGGATGAAGTCATCAGAGTGAGTACTGAAAGAAAGCTAAAATTTGAAAAACTTCTCATGACTCTGAGATTGGCAGAAAAAGAAGATGAAGCAGTCCATGCTAGCCAAAATGATGATGATGTTGAAGAACCAGGTTCTGAAGAAGGTGGTCCTAGCACTGATGATAAAGATGGGGCCAACTCCGATGAAGACTAGTTTCCTTGCTGCTTTTTCTAGATAGTAGTTTAGTTTTATTTTTTTGCTGTGCCTAATATGTAATTTGAATATTGTGCCTGTTTATGCACTATTTATGTTTTTATGTTCTATGATTTGTCTTGTCTTGAATGTTGACTTTAGACTGACAATGAGAGCTAGCTTAGTACTAACTGGTAGTTAGTAGGTGGTTGTCCAATCATGGCTAAAAAGGGGGAGAGTTAGCCAAGCCCATATGTGCTGCAGAAGTTGAGGGGGAGTTTGTGCAGCTGTGTGCAGCTGGAAGATGATTATGGTTTTGAGGGGGAGCTTGACCCTTTGCTGAGCTGATGAAGTATGTGCAGTATTTTGTAGTAGGAGCTGTGTTGAATGGAGCTACTAACTGGTAGGAGTTTTAACTGGTTTTAAATTTTATCTGCTGCTGAAGGCTCTGATGCAGAGATTGAGACTCAAGGCATGACTCAATGCATGAAGAGCTGGAGCAATGCAGAGATTGTTTTAGCCAAAATTAGCCAAAGGGGGAGATTGTTGGTTCTGGGATTGGCTAGAATTTTGGTAAAACAAAGTGTTAAATGTTGATGTCATATGGGTGATGTCTTAACATTGAGTCTTAACATTGGTTTATGTTAAGGATTTAAGTTGTTGAAGTTTTGAAGTCTGATGTCACATGCGATGTCATGACATCAAATATGCAGATCAGTAAAACATCAGGTCTGAGATGTTTTTAGGGTTAAACGTTTTAGCTGGAATTTGGGAGAGCTGGCAGAGTAATTGGATGCGAATATCTCGGAGGAGATATTTTATGTTATAAACAGATTTGATGCAGATTTGTAGGAGCGTTTAAAGGCTGAAGATTTAAGAAGATTTTGAGAGAGAAAATCTGTTTTGAAGATTCAGTTTTAAATAACAAATCAGGTCAGATACTGTAGAAGTTCCAAGCCCAATTCAAATAGCTATATAAAGCGCATCAATCCTGAAGGAAAAGTACAGAAGAGAGAGAGAGCATAGACTGAGTGTCAATCATTGTCTTTGTACGTGTTTTTTGTAAACCATTCTAGTGTGAATTGGTGGGGTGTAAGGTGTACTCTCTTAGAGCTGTGAAGCAAGAGAGTGTTGTTACTTGATCAAAGCTTGTAAGCAGGATCAAGGTGTTTCTCAAAGTGTGATCTTTGAGGTGTTTTAGGAAGTGAGTAGTGTTCTCGTACCTAAGTGGTCTCTTAGGTAGAAAGTTCATTAGGTAGAGATTAAGTTTAGAAGATATCAACTGGGTTGTTGAGTCTGTAAATTAATTCTACTGATAGTGAAATTCCTTCCTGGCTTGGTAGCCCCCAGACGTAGGTAGTTAGACCGAACTGGGTGAACAATTCTTTGTGTACTCTTCTGTTGTTTTACTTTACCCATTGCAGAGTGTGTTGTTGTGACATCACATGTGACATCACATATCTGGTACCAGAAATTCATCTTCCTTAAAGACCAGGCGTTTATTATTAATTAGCTCTTGAACCTTATTCTTGAATGACCAACAGTCTTCAATAAAGTGCCCCATCGCACCTTTATGGTATTCACACTGCGCATTTGGATCATATCCAGGTGGAGGAGGGGTACGAGCCGGTCCGAGGGAGGTGGGTGCCACCATTGAACTCTGAATCAGGTATAATAGAAGTTTTCCACATGGTATAGGAATAGGGTCAAGAATAGGGTGAGACTTAGTCTTCTTACGACCTATTCGATTTAGATTCATGTGCCCTTGGAACAGAACGGGTGATGACCACTGATTCTGTGGCTTTGGAATGATTGGTTGGGGACAAAACCCAAAGGGAACAACATACAACCGGTTATTCACTGCAGGTTGTAGAGTGGAAGAAACTACGGGAGTAACATTCCTAGTTGTGGTGCCTTCTTGAGGCTTTTTCTTTCTTCTCCCTATATTTGTTATAACTTATGCTGTCTGCTTCATCTTGCCTTTCATGTTGTTTGCGTCTTTTCTCAGCTTAACTTGATTATGCGCCAAGTGCTCCATAGTTCTTCCAGAGCTACCTCAAGTCCAATACGTGCGTCGGGAAATCAACTGCGGGTTATGGAGAAAGGACGAATGAGTTTTTGGTTTAGGAATATGATATGTAATGCTGGTGAATGCAAATGCAATGGTATGCAAATGAATGTAATGTAGACAGATTCAGGATCCAGGATAACAAGTCACTTCCCAACCCTCTTAACAGGTAGGCTCTAATCGGGTAGGCGCCTAGAGTTATGGATATCTTACAGAGACATTATAGCCATGACGAAGGAACATCAGACGATAATATCCTTGAAAGGATCTCGTCTAGGTGATGTCTTCGTTTCTTCCCCACGAGAAAGACTCCTCGAAGGCGCCCACTACACAACCATCGACACACGGGTTCTAAGTAGGGTTCTCAGAATCCTAGATCGAGGTCGAAAATATTACTGTCAGGAAGTAATACGTTCGAGGGATCTCATAGGATTGTGGCGTTCACATTAACCCCCAAAGAGTTAACACTACCAACCACCATGGATAAATGGGTTAATGGTCCTTGGGATCAACGATTCAGGCTCGAAAACATTATCATCGTGACGAAGTAACATCAAAACGATAACATTTCCAAGGGAATCTACTCCAAGCGGGGTCTTTGCTTTGGCTCACGCGGAAGAGACCACGCAAGCCTCCACTACACAACCACTATCCTAATCCTAGGGTTATACTCGGACTCGGGTATAGAGCCATCTCACAGAGCACCAATGATTAGAGAACCCCCACAGTGTCACAAGAGATAATAATAGGATATAATAAAAATAAGCAAGCAAGTAGATAACAGATAATCAGACAAGCAAGCAAACAAGCAAGAGAAAATAAATAAACAAGCGGATCTAACACTCACGAATCGAGTCAAGTTAGGCTTGACTCTCTCTAGCATAGGGCAATGCCAGATTCCCCAGCAGAGTCGCCATTTGTCGTACCTCAAAAAATACGATCCTCGCGATGGACGCGGAAAAAATGTTCGAACAGAGTCACCACCAAACTTTATTCATTCCAAGGAAGGAATAGGAAAATATCGATAAAACCTTTAAAGGGAGATAAGAACATGGTCGTCGCAACCAAATTCTAGGTTCGGGAGTCGTTTACGCAAGAGGGAAGGTATTAGCACCCTCTACGTCCGTTGTACTCAACGAGAACCTCTTGATTCGATTTGTGAGAAAGTTAGCTAGGTTTTTTTGTTATTTTTTAAGGTAAAAGGGCTCGCTTTTAAAAGGCAAAAAGGGTGGTTTTATTATTAGGATGCTCGGCAAGGATTAAAACCCTTGTGCCTACATATTCCCTCGTGCAATGGGAAAGTCAGAGCATTCGTAGTTCATGGGACTACGGTTGTTTGGTTTGTGTTTTTTGTAGGCGCCAATTGTCCACACACGAGTAAGAGAACTCGCACCCAAACAATTGAAGAGAAAGGTCAAAGACTTGGCCCCCCTCACATCACCTTTTAGAAAGTTATGTTTGAATATACGATTAAGTGTGTTAAAGAGTTTGATTAAGAAAATAGGATTTGATTTGTATGTGTTTTAGGGTTTCGATCACACGGGGCGAGAAAAGGAGTTTTATTCGTATTGGATATTTTAGAGATGACAATTGTTCACACACGAGTAAGAGAACCCGCACCCAAACAATTGAGGAGAAGGGCCAAAGACTCGACCACCCTCGCTTCACCTTTTATGAAAACGGTGTTTGGATATGGATTACATGTTTTAATGAGTGCTTAGAAAAGGAGTTTGAATGTTGTCGAGTTACAAGTACTTTAAAGGCGTCAATTATCCACACACGAGTAAGAAAACTCGCACCCAAACAATTGAGGAGAAAGATCAAAGACTCGATCCCCCTCACTTTTCACCTTTCAAGAAATAGTGTTTAAGTATAGTTAAATGTACTGGTTTGATTTGTAAAATGCTCGATATGGATCGAGGTTTGAATTTGCGTGCGAAATGGTTGAGGACTAATGGAAAGGAGGTCCTAATGGTTCAAGGTAAGGTCGATTGCGAGGCAAAAGCGCTCGACTTACGAGTTAGGTAAGGGACTTGACATGTGGATCAAGTGAGTGCTTGAGGATGAATAGTTATTAATTGAATTTGTTTTGGAAAATGCTTGACGCTGGATCAAGCTTGTTTATTCTTTTGAAAAAAAAGTTGATTTTACTCTTATGGGAGATGGACACGTTTACTCAAAGGGAGAATAATTAAGCCACAATTAAAGTAAGACAATCCCACATATGCATGCAAACAAGATTGTGAAACGTGCAACAAGTATCGTTGTATAAAGCCCAAAATGAGGCTATGTGAGGTTGATGGCGATCGTGAAAACAATCGACTTACAAGGTGTTTGAAAAGGGCTTGACATTAAGTCAAGGTATTAGTTTGAAAATAGTTTGGTTTGGACAAGCATATGATGAAAGACAAATATAATCAAAGCATGAAATTAATCCATATGAGAAAAGCATAAACATCACATAAAATGGGGGAGATAATATAATTAAACATGTTAGTGAAGTTAGCATCCTAAATCTAAGGTTAATCTAAGGAGGGAAATTCTAAACTAATTTGTTTTTAGATTTTTTAGAATGAAAAGAAAACTCAAATGATTAATTAAATTAAACTAAAATATTTAATAAAATTAACTACTAAAGTTAATTAATATTAAATAAAATGGTTTAATAGAATTAATTGAAATTTGATTAAAGAAAAAGGATTTTTAAACTTTTAGAATTAGGGAAAATGATTTAACTTGATTAATTAAATTAAGATCAAATGTTTAATAAAACTAATTATTAAATTAATTAGTTAATATTAAATAAATGATTTTAATAAAATTAATGAAGATTAATTAATAAACAAATTTTATTATTTTTTCTAAAAAAAAGAAATTAGTTTAAAGTGTTTTGGATTTTTTTTTTATATTAAAAGGAAATATCAAGATTAAAACGAAAAAAAAAAACAAAGTAAATAAAAAAAGGAATGGGCCAGGTACTGTTAGCAGAAAAGGGGTGTGTTTAGTGAAATTCCCCAGGCCCAAAGCTGAAAAGCCTACTCGCTGGTGAGGGTCTATCACAGGGAGATCCCGTGGATCTCTGGTCAAACAAGTTGACCAAGGGAAGCACCCAGGACCGTCAGATCCAGAGATCTAACTTGATCCACGCATCCAAGGGTGGCAAACGATAACGCATGGTGGGGAGGCAGTGGTGTGCACGCAGGATCGCGTGAGGGTGGGTCATAGACCGGTGACAAGTGTCACAGGTAGGGAGGTCCATGACTCATAAGCAATGGGATAATTAAAAGAAGGAAACGGTGGATTCATCACACATTTCACATCAGAACCTCTCTCTTTCTAGCGTCTTGCTCTCTCAGCGCTCTCTCTCTCTGCAAAAAAAAGGCTCGCCGAAAACCTAGACCTGGCCGGAGAAGCGACGGCGCACGGCGGCTGCCACCGTCTTCTCCGGCGACGCCACCCCAAAACCTCAAACGATCTACACTAACCCTAACTAGTTTTCTCTCCTCAACACGAATCTGGACACAAAATACCCAAAAAACCCTCTCAAAATCTCAAATCGGCCCTATTCCTAATCAAACCCTAACTTGAAACGAAGCAAGATCAAGGCAAATCAAGACACAGAAAATAAAATACGACAATTAAGGAGCAACAACTAGAGCAAAACAACGTTTTAAAGGGAATACCTCTCGAAGAACTTCTTCAAAATGATTCTCTAGTCGTGCTCAGGTAACTTTGACTCTAACTCTTTATCAAATTCCTTCGTCTCCTTCTTCTTTGTTTTCTACTGAACGTGTGATGCTATTGAATGTTGTGGCGTGTCTGATTGTATGAAAATGTGAGGTCGAGCTCAAATTAGCTCAGGGTTTCAATGAGAAACTCTGAGTAATTTTTCTGGAATTTTTGAGCTTTGGTGAATTAGTGTTTAGGGATAATCCTGGTGCCGTTTTTTTGCCGAATAATGGTTCCCGTTTCTTGTGATGACAGAGGCTTTTTATAGCTCTGGAATTAGGGTTTGATGTTTTGTAACCCTGCCGTGGAATCTCCATTTTGGTATGTTTATTGTTACTTTCTAAGGTTCAGAAGGTGTTGTTGCCAAAACCGTGTATCTGCCCTATCTGTACTTTCTGACCCTATTCTGTTATGCTATGTGCCTTGTTGCTGAATTTTTGTCTCACTGTGTTTGGACCATCCTTGTGGTCCATGATTCTTTTTTTTTGTGACAAAAATCTTGAATTGAAAAAATGAAACATGTTTTTTGAATTGTGAAGAATGGTTTATGTGAATTATCTCTGAATGGATATGTATGTGGTATGAATTGAACTTGTGACGTGGTCATTGTAATTTCACGTTGTTGATTTGTGTTGTGAGAAATGTTGTGGGGCCAGGAAATTGTGAAATGAGTTGTGATGCGTGAAAATCGACAGCTGTAACGACTTGGTTTATGCAGGGATTTTGCTGTGTATCAGTGTGCAGAGGTGGGGTCTTGATTGTGCCATTAGTGTGATGGCACTTATGTTGAAAATGTTGCAGGGAGTATAATTCGGGTGGTAGATATGCAGTTTGTATTTTGGCTATTGTTATGGACTGAAATCTTATTTTCTGCCACAGGTTCTACATGGCTTGTAAATGATGCGTGAATCATATGCTCTTGTAATCACTACGTATGGCCTCTTCTCAAATGCAAGTTTTATCTCTGTCAAGTGGCCTCACGGCTTACAAAAAGAAGGCATTATGTGTGTCTGCTCATGGTGTACGGTTGGTAAGGTTGGCTTTGTTGTGGAGAGAGAATTGAAGGTTGTTATTCTATGTGTGTGGGCCAGCTTATGATGCATTGCGAAACGGCTTAGGGTGGTAGTTGGTATACATGAAGGCAACTTGATAAGCATTGGCATATTGACCTTAGTAGATTAGAGACATGAAGCAACATCCTGTTTTTATTTTGCTACGTGTATGGCTGCTCTTGGTTTTAATCAATGACCTGTAAAGTTTATTTTTTCATGTATCTTGTACAATCAATCTTGTATTGACACTGGCATTTCCAAATGTACATGGGCTTATCTCTATTTTTTGTGAATTTTCTTGTAAGACTTTTGTATGAAACTTATTAATGGGCTTGAAAAATGTAATGGGCCTACCACTTAATTCTTGAACCAACACCTAGAATTGTCTTATGAACCATGATAAAATACTTAAGTTTTGATTGAACTTTCCATATGGATACCACTTTTGAGAATAAAATCCATCCTGAATTGATCCTTAAGAAATAAGACTAATCATAGATCGCTCTGAAAACCCTTGAATGAATCAGAGCTTTAAATTGAAATGAACCCAACATTGAACCAATCTTTGGACCCTGTCATTTGTATTGACACAACAAGTCTTTAACCATGGATCAAATGAACTACCAATGGTTATGATATAAGCTGACTTGACACAATCCTTAAACCCACGCCACTTAAATAATCATATACCCTGGCCTCTATGCCCTCAAATGAAACACAGACTTAGGCAACCGAAACATATTTTTGGATTTTCTGAATAATTGTTAGTGGATGGATATATAGATGAAAGTAATACACAGGTAGGACAAATTTGGGGTATGACACTATGATTTCCAAAATTCTCAACTTCCTCAACATTGGTGTGCCAAACTTGCTGCTAATTTCACCTGGCCCAATTCAAGAATTTTCCCAACGTACCTTAACAAATATGAGGTACTTTTGGGATGAGAAACATCAAGCGTATTACCTCAGGTTGGGAAAACTTGAACGGAAGGTGTACAACTTTGATGATCCTACATAATTTGCTGACTCCACTACTGAGCTACATGTTGGGGATGAAGAACCTATGCAAGATGTTGACCATGAAGCTGGTCAAAGAAATAATGATGTTCATGAAGATCAATCCTTCATCACTCCACTTCTTCAAAATCTATTGATCAAACAAGATGCTCAAATGGCACAACTCCGCACTATGCAAGAACACATGAAGATCCAAGATGCAAACTTTGAGGATTTTGCATTTTTTGTAACATAGAAATTGGTCTCTTTGAAGAACGAAATGGATGCGAATACGACCACTATCATTGCAAGGGTCAATCACATGATTGCTGCCTAAAATGAAGACCATCGTCAGTATACACAATTCTATCAGGAAATGCGTGACTTTTTGGTCCATCAGTTTGAAAGCGATGATCAGGCCTGGTTTCGTGGAGTGAGGCCTGGAGGTCGCGGAAGACAGTGATGTGCAAAGTTTGGGTGGTTTCGGTTATGTGTCTTAGGATTTGATTCTTGTTGGTCATGCATTCTGTTTATTTTTATGTCTTCATGCATTTTTCATTTTGGCTTGGTTTGTTATTCTACTGTTTGGTTTATGCATTGCTTAAGTGCTTATACTACAATTGAATAAAATCAATAAATATGAGTATTGTTGGTGTGTTTTATTATGCTTGCGTTATTTACATATGTTTTGAATGTGAATGCACCACTTATTATTTGCAATTTCCTCTCTGTAGTATAAGATATATATGAACAGTGCATCTATGTGATGCTTCTAACGAATTACTTGACTAATTTTTATGTTGTCAAAGGGGGAGAAGATTATGAAGAGGATAATGAACAAATTCAGAGGGAGTTATTCAGTGTACCGAAGAAAATCGCATTGTCTATATGGTCCAAGTTTTTCCATCATAAAAAAAGGGGGAGTATGTGAGTGCATTCTTCTATTTATCCATGTTTTGAATGATGTCAAAACTAGGAGAGTGTTTTAGCTTTTTTGTATATTGGGCGATATCAACCAAAGTTTATATGTGCATTGATCATTTTAGCCTAAAGATGCATACAAATGGTTTTTAAAATGATTGGAAATGTCTAGGCATGCTTCATACATAAAAAACTAAGTTTTATGTGTGAACATTGTTGCATAGGCCAACATATATGACTTCAGGCCGACCTATAGAAGCTTTTGCTTCAGTATAGGTCGACACATAGTTCTTACAGGTCGACCTCCACGCATCAATATTACAATCTGTAGGCTCTGTCCATAGGTCGCCTTACTTAGGTCAACTTGAGTACCTTGATAGGCTGATCTATTACTTTCATATGCCGACCTGTAGCTTTCAAAAACTTAAAATTTTGTTTTGCATCTTATTGTTTCTTGCATCCTTTTTGCCTATTTCCACCCACACATAAATATATATATATATATATATATATATATATATATATATATATATATATATATATATATATATATATACTCATGCATACAACTTTTTCTAGCAAGGTACTAGTGTAAAACCTAAACGAAACCAGAATTACAATGTTTTCCCATCGTCTTCAACCTTTCTTCTATGATACACACAATCAAATTACACATAATCATTTTTTGATTGGGTGACCATCAAGAGTAGGGTTGATAATGTCCAATTAGGTTGGTGTAACCGAGAATATTGGGTTGGGATCATTGTGTGTTTCAAATAAGAAAACCAAGGTGGGATTTTCCTTCAAGATCATTGGAATTTGAATGTTTTAGACAAGATCACGTTAACACGGATTCGACCGAGTGAAGTTGGGACAAGGTGGTTTCCTTGCAAGGGAGTAGCGTGAGATGGTGAATCGTGTTCGAGAATCTTGGGTTCAACAAGTGTGTGCTAGAGATAATCCGACCGAGCGAAAACCTTGAAGACGAAGAGGTCTTACAAGAAGTAGTCAAGAACATGAGGATTGTAGAAACATTGTTGGTGACTTGATCAATCTTTGATCAAGGGTTTGGAGGTGGTTGAATCAACAATAAACTATAGGGTCTGTGGGGTTAGAGTTTTTCACCTCTAGTATAAACATTTTTGCAAAGATAAGGTTAATTGCAAGTATCTCAATTCTATTTCGGATTAAGGACAGACATACCCATAGCCGATTGGGGAATAGCCTAAACAAATATTTCCCTCTCTCTCTCTCTCTCTCTCTATCTCTTTAATTGTTGTTCTTGCAAATTATGGATTTCATTGTTATTTCGATTAATTCGATTGGAAATTGTTTTTTTAACTATCTTTCATAGTGTTGTTGTTGATATAATCATAATCACTTTGATTATGATTGGCTTTTAACATCAACAAAAAAATTGAATTTCCAAACGTTATTGATCGCACACAAAGTGTTCGATAAAATGCTTTGAGTATTTTTATTGCTTTGTGTTCATTGGAAATGAGCTTTACGAATATCTTTGCATTTGATTGATCAGTGAGTTAATCGTTGTTGAACAATTTGTGTTTATTATCATTCCATAGGTTTACATTACGCATATTTGAGCTTTCCGATAGTAGGTTCGGTTAGACGATTCGATTTGGGTTGTTTCCACTATGCCATAAAACTTTCGGAAATCTATTTTTGCCAAAATTTATGCTTCTAAATTTGTGATCTATTCACCCCCCCCCCCCTTTAGATCGAAGCCTATTGTTTGACAAATCTCATATATAAATAGGGAGATACTCTATGTCTGTAAAGAGAGCAGAGATAGCAACTCATAATTATTCAACAAAATTCCTCTTTTCTCCCAAAACCCTATTTTTTATCTCTCTCTTTTCTCTCTCAAATTATCTCCTCTCATCAAATCTTTGTGTGACAGAACCATCTTACAACCAAGGTGTGGTTGAATTACTCAAGTGATGAGTGAAGAACGAGAGGTGTGATCATCTTATCTCCAAGATTGGGGTTTAATTCCAACATCTAGTATCTAGAGCACTGGAAGCAATTCTTGGGAAGCATACAACAATGACTTCTCATCTAAATAGGAATTTTCCAGAAAATCTTCCAATCTTGAATAGTAAGAATTATGAGAATTGGTGTAAGTAGATGAAGGTTAGGTTCTGCTATCAAGATATTTCAGATCTTGTGAAGAATGGAGTGACGCCAATTATAGAAGATGCTACGAATGAACAAAAGGTTACACATAAAGATTTTAGGAAGAAAGATTATTAATCTCTCTTTATAATCCATCTATGCATTGATCCAAAAAACTTTGAGAAAGTTGGTGATGTAGACTCAACAAAGGGAGCATGGGACATCCTGGAGAAATCGTTTGGAGGTGTTTAGAATGTGAAAGATGTGAGATTACAAATTTACAAAAGAACATATGAGCTGCTTCAGATGGAAGAAAATGAAAGTGTAACTGATTTTTTCACCAGAGTAACGAGACTGGTGAATCAAATCAATATATATATGGATAAGTGTTGACAACAAGATCAATAGTTTCAAAGATCTTGAGGTCATTACTTACAAAGTTCAATCATGTGGTAGTAGCCATAGAAAAATCTAAGGACTTGACAACCATGACAAAAGAAGAGCTTCAAGGGACACTTGAATCTAATTAACAAAGAATGGCTAAAAGATCTGCAAGCAAGACAAAAAGTGATGTAGCTCTGCAGGCACAATTAACAAAAGAAAAGGCGATGGAAGAAAACTTAACAAAAGCCATATTTGTTAGAGCAAGAGTTGTCTCTGCAAGTCGTCTCTATGTTTTGATGATAACAATGGTATTTGTGAAAGAACCATTTTATGTTCTAATGTGTGTTGTGTGCAGGTCATAATCATAGAAGATATCAGATCCAACAAGCACCAGCCAAACACGCGTAATTGATTATATCCTAAGTTACTATGTGTGACACAAGTCACAAGAAGCAAGTATGCTTCTGTATATGATCATAATTAGTAAGATCCAAGGATGTCGATATTACTGTTGTAATGCTCTTGTGGATGCTCTCTGAGAGTGGTTATGATTCTGAAGATAGCGAAGCTTCTGAAGAAACAATCTTCTAGAGAAACGAAGTGCTCAAGATTCCAATGACTTGAAGTTCTAAAGGCTGAAGGCTCTGAAAACCAAGTGCAGAAAGACTTTGTAGACTTATGTGTTCTGAAAATTATGGTTCTAAAGGTCAAGTGCTGAAGACTCTGAAGACAGATTCCTAATGGACAAGTTCTGAAGACGGAAAACTTGAAAGATCTGAAGACCCAGTTATAAAGTCTCTACTCATGCTTCAATTAATTACCATCAGAAGCCTCTGAAGATTTGAAGACAAATGTTACCGTTAGCAATGACTGTACACCATTCTAAAAGACCAATCCCATCACTTCTAAAGTAAAAAGAAGATATGGCAGTACAACTTTAATCATTGCATAACGACTCTTTTCAAACGGCCAAAAGCTCTCCAACGACTATATTTTACTTGGATATTTAAAGGAAATAAGTATGCGCTTCTGAAGGTGTCGAAGTGAATGTAATGATAACAACAACGATGAGTTCTCGTTGTAACACTTAATATCCAAAGCTATCACCATTTACACACGACCATTGTTGTTGAAGCTCAAGATCATAAATCAACAAAACAACAACAATTAAAACATAAGTTGTTGATGAAGAAGACAACATTGCAAATCAGTCAAGTCATCAACCACCTTCTCGTCTGAGCTACATTGAAGATCTGAAGCAAGGAGTTGTTGCTCGAAGCTTGCTCAACCAAGAAGACGAAGAAGAAGAAGATCTACAAGATGTCAACAACTATCAAATCAACATACATCTTTGTAATTTCTTAAGATAACAAGGAGATGTTGCTCACATCTTGCTTGAACACTTGTGTGTTCTTTTGTACTTAAACTTAGGAGTAATATGCTTGTTATGAAGCATCTTTGTAATCTCCAGAACAACTAATTCAATGTGAATTAGGATTCCTCAAGTGATCAGTGTGATCGGAGACTTGAGAAGACAATAGCTTGGTGTCATTGTGGGAAAAGCCTGAAATAGGGTCAGTAAACGTTATATTCGTTGCGATGAATCCCTGAACGTTTAGCTGTGAAATCCTAGCAGTAGATCTTGCGAGATTGGAACCTGCAGGTCAATGTTCGATATATTCATTAAGTTGAATCCCTGAACGGTTCATTGTGTGTTAGTCACAGCTGCGGTTGTGCAGGTTGTTAGTCACCTACTGTTGCCCGTGCATCTGTAATCGGATTTGGTTATAGTGGATTAAGTCCTTGTGTTCAAGGCGAAATCACCTGAGGAGGGTGGACTGGACTAGCTTGGGAATGGCTCAAGTGAACTAGGATATATCGTGTGTTATTTACTCTTGCTTATGCTTTAACTTATTGTTCATGTCTTACTCTAAATTATCAGAACCTTACATAAACAAATCAGAACCTTGCATCTTAACTCTGATAGACTTCCGCACTGCAAGTTCTGAATAATGCATATCTTATTCAGACTCTCCCTGTCATATATGCTTTATGCATTGCCAAGTCTGAATGCTACTTCGCAAGTCATAGTCTCTCAACGAACTCTAATATTCTCTTAGTGCTTCAACGATAAGAGGCAAAAAGTTTTTAAAGTGTGAAAATACAATTCAAACCCCCCATTTCTTGTGTCTTTCTCGCACCTTCAATTGGTATCAGAGCTCCGGTTCTGTTATTGATGGACATCAAACACTTAACAGTGTCAAAAAAAGATCCAGATGCGGTGTGTAGAAATACTCTAGGTAAGATTTCAATCTACTTACAATTTCTATAATAGCTCAGAAGATGACTGTGTACAAAATTGTAATCAATCGGATTACTTGAGCAAGTCACTGATTCTGGAAGTTTCGCAGTTGTCAACAACTGAATCTTCCTCACTAAAGCCTTGTTGAAGATTGAAGAATCAACTGATAAGATAGACTCATCAGATAAGTAGTAGTATTTATTGAATGCTTATCTAGAAGGTACGCTTGGATAAACAACATATTTGCTCAAGATTGGATCATCAGAAAACAATAAATCTTGTTTGCTGAAGATTATTTCTTTATGAGTTTTTGAGATGTTTTCAAGAAATGGATTAGGTCCACCCTTGACTTTCTCGTTTGAAACTCATTAAAGAACCTCTTCATGTAAAGAAGAAAGATTGTTGTTCTATGATTTTGAATTTCAGAATGAGGTCTGCAGAAAAAGTCAGAAAACTGAAGAATTCAAACTCTTAGAAATGATTCAACATCTGAATCTTAACTAATCAAGATGTTGAAAGATTCAATGAAGAACTGAATATTGTTTTCCTGAAAAGCTTTGCAGAAAACTGAAAGAATATTCAGGAAGAAGAAATCCAATGATTCATCAAGAATTTAATTAAGAATGGATTCTAAGTCTTGATTGAATTAACACAGACGATTGAGTTCTGTTATCTTGAGATTCTATCTCAGTTGAATCAAATATGATTGGTCAGATCACTATCTGATAATTCTCTCAGAACTTCATAAATCTTGAATCAGAAGATATTCAACTAGAGGCAAACACAAAAGTCATCTACTCGAAGCCAAAAAGAATCTAAGTCCCTGATGTTGTTCAGAATGAAGAAATCAGGTGACATTCTTTTCAGAAGCAGATATGCTGTAAATCCTTGATGGAATAAATCTAAACGAGTTAGATCAGCATCACAAGAACAAGACTGTCATGCAAACTATGTCATATGTTTCACTCAAAGAAACAAAGTCAGAAGATGTGTTGAGATATTAACTAATTCTCTATAGTACATAACTTTTCAGAAGTTTATGTTTAAGCTAAAAAATTAGTGACCTTCTGATAATCAATACCTCCACACTCTGAGGATTACCTTCAGAAATCAGATGATATTTCTAAACAAACAATCGAAGTGGTCATCTGAAGAGAAAAACTGATTCTAGTCTCAGACTAGAGATCCGAGTCAGAGGACATCGATATTCTTCAAACATCAGATCACTCTGAAGGAAGCAGAACCTGAAAGATGATGATCAGAAGCTCAGAGTCAGAATGAAAAGCACTTAGGTAAAGAATCTCTGTAAAGAATTCAGATTTCACAAAGGTATGGTTCACTTCATCTATGACTTATTGTCTGATAAATATATTTCTACTAATTAAAAATGTCTTAAGAAGTCTATAGTATAGATATTAAATACATACTGTCTAATTTATAAAAGAGTCAAGCTGTTCTCCCTTACTGAAAAGGCTTGTCACTTAATAAGTACTTGATCTAGGTCACCCTACAGTACTGTACACCTCTATCGTAGTAGATACTCGTACTAATTGGTTAAGTAAGATTTCGTTAAAATTAGACGTAGAAAAATAGAATTGTCATCTAAACTAAGAATCATGTGTGTCCTGTCACAGTCATCTGAAGATGCCTTAGGACAAAAGTATCCCGAATCTGATGGAAATTCTCTGGTTTTTCAGATTCTGAGGATTTGTATGTAATAGGATATCAAATGCGTGTAACCCTGGTTATACATTAATTATTTTCATCTACTAACAAGGAGTAATTATAAACTGACAAACTAGGATTCAAAGTTTACCTCTACATCTATGTACTTAACTGTCTAATGAGTCATATAAGCAATAAATCCTTGTGGTTTCACTCAGTGTTAAGAAACTTCAAAAGTCACATATATTTATGCATTTATTGTTAATTCTTAACTACTGTCGAAAAGAAAATAAAGAAACAATTAGCGTGATCCTTTGGCTATCCTTAGACTTAGAGACTACTACACCATGTGCTTATCCCTGTTAGTATCTTTGTCTCCTACTCCACCTATACCTACCCTAGTGTCTAGATAGTAATGAATGGGTCTCTTCAAGCTATGTTTCAGTCATTAACTCATTCACGTTAGTCTCTCTCCTTGCTTATTTAAAGTCATATCTTATTCCTATAATTCTTCACTATCTCTTATTCAAAACCTTCTTAGAATCCTAAAAACACCAAAATATGACTCCAAGAACCTTTCATGGAAACGATGATCTCTTAGAAGTCATTAATGAAAAACCACCAAATCCAGCGAGTACTAGTCAAGATTCCCTTCTTGGAATACATTTTTAAAATTGGAATGGATACATGTCTATGTTAAGAGGTTCAATATATACAAACATCCTAAAATATTTTTGGGTTAATGCCTCTGTCAGTAGTGATGGTTTGTCTATCTCTTCTAACGTCTTTGGTCTTCCAGTTTCCTTCAACTCCACAAACATTGCTGAAGCCATTGACTGTCCCAAAGGAAGTATCACAACCCTTCACGACTCCATTCGATGCACTTCCAACGCTGAAATGCATTTCATGTTTGATAAAGGTTCTACCTTTGAACCTACAAATCCAGAAAAACTTCTACCTACTATAAGAGGATGGTTCAAGTTCATTTTGACGAATCTTCGCCCTCGCAATATTAACAAAGATTTTATGTATCATGATGATAAGCTTCTCATCATGTGTCTTCCTAAGCCAACCCCTATAGATTTGTCCCAAGTAATCTTTGACCATCTTAAAGAGTCAATCCTTCTGTCAAGAACCATGAACATATCGTTCATCCCTTATGGAAGAGTGTTATCTGAAGTCCTCTTCAGAGCAGGAATCATGCAAACAACTTGCAGAGTTAGAGGCGGTCCAGACACTGCTCTTGATAGGAAATTTTGTGAAACCTTCGACAACAAATGGTTCTCATAAAATCAAATGATTGATTAGAATTAGGCTAAGCTATTAACTTATAATGGCTATTAATTACATGCATCAGTATTGTTCATACAGTGTATTTATGATTAAATTAATGAAATATGCGTTGTCTTCTGTTCCACTTTTGAGCTATCCATTCTCTCACACTTTCAACTCTTATGCTTACCTTATGTTTGCGCACTTATTCATGAAAAATAAAATCCTTTTTGGCAATATGTCTATTTATTTCACGCCTAGTTAATGTTTTCAAAAGTCACTCCTACACATGCACTTATTGCGAATCTCTGACTCCCGTCAAAAATTAATTAGAAAATTATATGCGTGATCTCTTGGTCTTCCCAAGATTGAGAGTCTGCTAGTTCCATCCCTTACCCTATCTAGTCTAACGTCTAGGAAATGATGAACCTGTCATTTGGAGTCACTAGCATTTATTAATTCACTCTATTCTACACCTATTTAAGGTATCTTGTTCACTTCTCTATTCATCATTCTAACCCATCTCAGTTAGTGTCTCTCTTTTGTATTTCCTCCAAAATGTCTACCTCACATTCCAAAGCTGCTAAGAGTGAAACCTCTGAGTTAAAAGTCCTGAATGAACTTACTATGAAATCCTGTTCCCTCAAAGAACATGGGTTGATAAGAACCTCGTCTGAGTTACGGTGTCAGAAATGGGAGGGTTATCTTAACATGCTCCCATGCCTCATTTACCCCAACCTAGTCAAAGAATTATGGACAAATGCTAGCGTATTTTCAAATGTATATAATCAACATATCATTCAGTCAGTCATCTCCGAATTCCCTATAGTGATTAATCCCTTTATCATTACACAAGCCATCAAATGTGATGAAATCGGTGATACTATTGAAGATTACAAAGAAAGAAATATCTTCAATAATCTCATTTACAAAATTCATTATGGGAATGGTCCTTCCAACTATGTTTAAACACTCATTCCCTCAGCTAAAGTCTGGCACAGGATCATGGAAACAAACTTAAGACCTAGAGAAATAGAAACAAGAGTGTTGTCTCACTTGGACCGGCAATTTATTTTCTTTCTGGTCTACAGAAGAAAAATAAACCTCCCTCAAACCATGTTCAATTACATGCAAGAACAAATTCTCTTATCGAAAGAAAAGTCTTCCTTTAGTATTCCGTATGGAAGGGTCATATCTCGTGTCCTTGATATTCAAGATGTGATCTCTAAACTAGAACACATTGGAGCAACCGAAGAATGTTCACCTATGAATTATGCAGAATTCTCTGGGAATTTCTAAAGGATCATAGGATATGGTTATGGTTATTTTGGTCTCTGTTTTGTGGCTTTGTTTCTTGCCTTATGTATTCTCCTCTTGATAATGAATAAAATTTCCTTTGGCTTTACCTTAAGAATTTCATAAAAATCATTCTCAAAACTCAGAAATGTTTACTTTGCTAAAATGCTCAAACTTTTTTGATGATGTAAAAAAGGGGGAGAAATAGAAATATGATTTTGATAGAAATATAATACAACACTCAAACAAATAAATATAAAATGCGTTTTCTACTAACGTTTGTTGTTTGATGTTTAACCGAGGAACTCTGAACAAGTTCACTAGGCATTCTCAGAACAGGTTAAGAAAATAAGAACTTTGTTAAAAGTTCTTATGAATTGTTTGTTCATATGATCGAAGTTGTACACTTCGTGAACATGTGTTCAGAATCAGATCTACCCAGTACTGTTCAGAAGTTGAGAACTTTTTGAAAGTCAAAGTTATCGTGATCTCTGTTTCACTTTGTTCAGAAGCTGTAAGTTGTCTAAGAATATGATATTCAGAACATAAGAATCAGAAGAAGGAAAGCTCTGAAAGCAGTCAAGACAAAGTTTATATCTCAAGATGCTCTTCAGAAAATGATTTGGTATCAGACTAAATCTACACTTGGTAGTTAGACTCAGTATATAATGATTGGTATCAGACTCAGTCTGTAGTAATATCAATCAGAGCCAAGCTGTGAAATGTTTTCAAATACCTTCATTGGTATTAATTTCAGCATACTATGAAAATACCTTTCAGTTGGTATCAAACTCAGCCTACTTTGGTGTCATACTAAGAATCTTGATTAACATTGGTATCAGATTCAGAATCAAGCTTTGATGAATCACTGAGTTGTTGCAGTAACAAGGTTCTGAGATGAAGGCCTGTGTTCAAAGTCAAACTCTGAAAAGTCATGATCTATTGGTGAATTAAAATTAATATATCTGAATTATGATTCTGAAGATCCCAATATCTGACTTATGGAAACTAAGGGGAGACTACCCAGAAGATTCAATTATTAAAATTTATAATCTTCATCAAGTCTGAAACTCAGGGGGAGTTTCTTAAAGACAGTGTCTATTTCTGATAAATAGCGAGGCTGTGTTATTAGATAAGAACTGTTCTGTTTCTGTAATAAAATGATTCTGCTAAAAAGTAGAAAATGCTTCAGGTGTCTCTGAAGATTATGAGCTGATACGACGTACAAAGGAACTAAGTTCTAAAGGTCTGAAGACGGAAGTTCTGATGAACTAGTCCAGATGCTGAAGACTGTTGTCTCCTTAAAGACAAGATAAAGAAGTATACCTTTTCTATTCTTTGTTCTGGCAACTCAAATTGTTATTTTGTGAGTCTTTGGATCATATGAGATTCTAGATGATCACAGATAAAATTTTGGGGATAACACATTCAGGGGGAGCTGTTGTTCCGGACTCTGAATATGTTTAGTTTTGGTGATTACCTTGTATAAAATGTTCAATCAAAATACATGGTTTTGTCATCATCAAAAAGGGGGAGATTGTTAGGGCAAGAGTTGTCTCTGCAAGTCGTCTCTATGTTTTGATGATAACAATGGTATTTGTGAAAGAACCATTTTATGTTCTAATGTGTGTTGTGTGCAGATCATAATCATAGAAGATATCAGATCCAACAAGCACCAGCCAAACGTGCGTAATTGATTATATGCGAAGTTACTATGTGTGACACAAGTCGCAAGAAGCAAGTATGCTTCTGTATCTGATCATAATCAATTAGATCCAAGGATGCCGATATTGCTGTTGCAATGCTCTTGTGGATGCTCTCTGAGAGTGGTTATGATTCTGAAGATTGCGAAGCTTCGGAAGAGACAATCTTCTAGAGAACCGAAGTGCTGAAGATTCCAATGACTTTAAGTTCTGAAGGTTGAAGGCTCTGAAGACCAAGTGCAGAAAGACTCTGAAGACTTATGTGTTCTGAAAATTATGGTTCTAAAGGTCAAGTGTTGAAGACTCTGAAGACAGATTCCTAATGGACAAGTTCTGAAGACGGAAGACTTGAAAGATCTGAAGACCCAGTTATAAAGTCTCTACTCATGCTTCAATTAATTACCATCAGAAGCCTCTGAAGATTTGAAGACAAATGTTACCATTAGCAATGACTGTACACCATTCTAAAAGACCAATCCCATCACTTCTACAGTAAAAAGAAGATATGGCAGCACAACTTTAATTATTGCATAATGACTCTTTTCAAACGACCAAAAGCTCTCCAACAGTTACATTTTATTTGGCTATTTAAAGGAAAGGAGTATGCACTTCTGAAGGTGTCGAAGTGAATGTAATGATAGCCACAATGATGAGTTCTCGTTGTAACACTTAATATCCAAAGCTATCACCATTTACACACGACCATTGTTGTTGAAGCTCAGGATCATAAATCAACAAAACAACAACAATTAAAACAAAAGTTGTTGATGAAGAAGACAACATTGTAAATCAGTCAAGTCATCAACCACCTTCTCGTATAAGATACATTGAAGATCTGAAGCAAGGAGTTATTGCTCGAAGCTTGCTCAACCAAGAAGACAAAGAAGAAGAAGATCTACAAGATGTCAACAACTGTCAAATCAACATACATCTTTGTAGTTTCTTAAGATAGCAAGGAGTTGTTGCTCACATCTTGCTTAAACACTTGTGTGTTATTTTGTACTTAAACTTAGGAGTAATCTGCTAGTTAAGAAGCATCTTTGTAATCTCCATAACAACTAATTCTATGTGAATTAGGATTCCTCAAGTGATCAGTGTGTGATAATACGATTTTACACTACATATTTGGCTCGATTTACATTGAATTATTTAATTGTTTTCGTTTATTTACATGTTATTTCGCAAGTGTTAAGCTTATTTCCAGGTATTTTATCTCAAGTGACTTGTATAAGAAAAGAGAAGAAAATAAGGCATTTGACAGCAAAAACCAGATTCTGCACTCAGGGCGCATGGCGACCGTCACAGGCTATATATGAAGGCAGTTTTTCGACACAAAGGCTCTTCTCCGGCACCTCTATCGATACCTAGTTTATGCCATTTTCTGCAGTCGAAGCTTTTAATTCCCTTTCCTTTGTTTTTCCAATTTTTGTTTTCTCAATACTTAAAAAGCAATAACTTCCTACACCGGGGGTCTATTGTACTTTAGTTAGTAGTTATTTCACTTTAAGTTTTATTGTTCGAGCAAGCGAATCCTGCCGGCTTGTGAAGGGTCGTGTACTCAAGATTCATTATTTTCAGGTTTTACTCAATTAATATAATTGCCCTTTACTTTTAAATATCATGTCTACATTAATGTTTTATTGTTTATGTTTGTGTATGTCTGTTAAAATGTCCGGCTAAACTATTTATATCGGTATGTAATTAAGTCAATCGGAAAGGGGTCCGATCGATCGTAGGTAAACTTTGACACTTTAATTTTCTAGTTTCAATTTCTTATTTTAATTGACTTTTGTTACGAGAGTAAGAAAGTAACGAAGGTTACGATCAATAAAACGAGAGTTTGAGATTTTAACCGGATAACTGAAATTGGGCATTGATTTTAAATACAGCGAGAGCGCTTTAAAATCAATTAGGACTTATTAATTTTCAAAAAGTATTTTTAAATTCAAATGGGCTAGCGAGAGCAGACATTCTGATTTAGGAGTATAGTCAGAGTCAATAACGCGAGAGTGTGAGGTAAAGACTTTTAAATTGGTATTTTTCTACTGAAAACTATTTTGACTAATAAGCCGATGATCTGTTGGATCCCCGATGATTAATGAGTTACGTACCGATATTCCGTTATACTTTAATCAAATCTAAATTCTAGTTTACTTTTAGTTTCCCGTTTGCACCTTAACATAAGAATCATCAGCCCTAGCTAAACATAGTAACAACCCGATAGCACTAGTTTGATTATCGGTCCCTGTGGGTTCGATATCTTTTAAAACTATGTGATTACACTGTGCGTTTGCAGTTAGTAACCTCGATAGACTCATAAAGTCGCGATCAAGTTTTTGGCGCCGTTGCCGGGGACTGATTTAGTCAATAGTGTGATCCCTTTGTTGCGTCGTATAGACTAAGGCAACAAATTCCCTAATTTGTCGGTTGTATGCCAAGTACTCGCTCAAAAGGCGAAGACCTAACGCAACCGACAGATGAACCTAGACGTCTTCTCAACGTAAGACAACGAATTAGAGAATACTGTTTAGAACACGAAATTCCTTTTCCAGACTCAAAATTTGACTCAAAATCAGAATCTAAACTTGAAATTAAACCAGACATGGCCGACGGACCTCAGAACCGCCCTCTTAAGTACTATGCCATTCCTTCGCAGGCTGAACCTCATAACAGCATCGCTACCCCTGCCATCGAGGCAAATAACTTTGAGCTAAAACCTTCGTTGTTGTCAGCTGTACAACAGAACCAATTTTCTGGTGGTCCCACGGAGGACCCGAACTTACATTTGTCAGTGTTCTTGCAATATGCAGACACAGTGAAAGTAAATGGTGTCAGCCCCAAAGCAATAAGACTACGTCTTTTCCCTTTCTCATTAAGAGATAGAGCTAGGGCTTGGCTCCAGTCTCTACCGTCCAACTCTCACTACATGGTATGAGTTAAAGAAGGTATTCTTAGCATGATATTTCCCACCAAGCAAGACGGCTATGCTAAGAGCCCAAATCAATGGATTCAAACAAAAGGACAACGAATCTCTTTTCGAAGCATGGGAAAGATACAAGGACCTGATGAGGCTTTGTCCACATCATGGTCTAGAAGAATGGTTGATCATCCATACCTTTTACAATGGTCTCTTGTATAACACAACAATAACAATAGACGCTGCCGCAGGTGGCGCACTAATGGATAAACCCTACGCAGAGGCTCATGCACTTATCGAAAGTATGGCTCAAAATCACTATCAGTGGGGAAGTGAAAGAACCTCCGTAGAGAAACCTTTGATGAAAGGCGGTATGTACGAAATAAGTGGCCTTGACCAAGTGAATGCTAAGGTAGATGCTCTTACTCAAAAGGTGGAAAGTTTGACCCTAACACCTACAACCACCGTGGCTGCCGTAGCATCAAATTGCGAGTTATGCAGAGTTCCTGGGCATGCTGCCCCTGAATGTCAAATTTTAACAGGAGTCTCCACGGACCAAGTGAATTATGCTCAAGGAAACCCTTACTCAAACACCTACAACCCAGGTTAGAGAAACCATCCGAACCTATCGTACAAGAATAACAACGCTTTGTATGCGCTTGGACAAGCACCTGCTGTACCGCCGGGGTATCAAAAGGTTGTCGTAGCTGCTCCTAATGTTCCTAGAAAGTCTAACCTTGAAACAATGATGGAGAACTTCATTGATGCACAAGCTCAACAAAACAAGGAGTTCCTTAACCAAAATGTTCACACCAGTGAGCAAATTAAACAATTAGCTAACAAGGTTGACGCTCTAGCCACTCACAACAAAATGTTAGAAACACAAATCTCACAAGTGGCTCAACAACAAGCAATTACCGCTGCCCCAACTAGTAATCTTCCAGGACAAACTCAACCTAATCCGAAGGGACATGCAAATGCTATAACACTTCGGAGTGGAACAGAACTAGAAGGACCTACTGACCCAAGGATCGAAAATCCAGCCATGTATCAAAAGCCTAGTAAGGAGTCTAAAAAGGAAGACGAACCAAAGGAAAATGAAAAAGAGAATGATGGTAAAGAGGTCGAAGAGAAAGAAGAACCATATGTGCCTCCACCACCTTATAAACCACCTATCCCGTATCCTCAAAGATTCGTTAAATCTAAACATAGGGCAGTTTAAGAAATTTGTTGAACTTCTGAAACTATTGAACGTTACAATATCCTTTACAGAAGCAATCACACAAATGCCCTCCTATGCTAAGTTCTTAAAAGAATTACTATCGAATAAGAAAAAGCTCGAGGATACTGAAACTGTTATGCTTACTACAGAGTGTAGCGCTATAATCCAAAACAACATGCCTCCTAAGCTAAAAGACCCTGGTAGTTTTTCTATACCATGTGTGATTGGAAAGTTTGTCATAGACAAAGCCCTGTGCGACTTAGGATCCAGTATTAGCTTAATGCCCTTATCTATTTGTAAAGGCTCAACATGGGAGAACTGAGACCAACAAAAATGTCTGTACAACTAGCTGATCGTTTAGTGAAATTTCCTTTAGGTATGTTAGAAAACGTTCCAGTACGCATAGGACAATTCTATATCCCTACAGATTTCATAATTATGGACATTAAGGAAGACTCAAACATCCCTATCATTTTAGGAATACCATTCCTAGCCACAGTCGGAGCCATCATAGATGTGAAAAAAGGAAAACTAACTTTTGAGGTTGGTGAAGAAAAGGTAGAATCTATCCTCTCACAATTCTTCAAGGCACCTGCTATAGAGGATTCGTGTTGTTTCTTGGATGTTATTGATGAATGCGTTAAAGAAATGGAGAAACAACAAAATACGTATTCTAAAGTACTGAAAATTCCAATGCCACGAATTTTTGAAGATGATAATTGGCGTGGGGAATACCAAGATAATAATCTAAGTGAATGTCTCGCACTCACTCCTGACCCTATGCCTTGCCCAAAGAAACCAACTGTAGAACTGAAAACACTACCCAAAGATTTAAGGTATGAATTCCTAGATATAAAACTCGAACGACCAGTTATAGTCAACGCAGATTTAGGACAAATAGAAACTGAAAAATTATTACATGTCCTGAGAAAATACCCAACTGCCTTAGGCTATAATATCTCAGATTTAAAAGGAATAAGTCCCTCTATCTGTATGCATCGCATCGTGCTTGAGGAAGACTATAAGACCTCTAGAGAACATCAAAGGAGAATCAATCTCATTCTGAGTGATGTCGTTAAGAGAGAAGTGCAAAAGCTGTTAGAAGCAGGAATCATATACCCAATATTCGATAGTGAATGGGTTAGCCCAGTCCACATTGTACCCAAGAAAGGAGGTGTTACAGTCATCAATAATGAAAAAGGCGAATATGTAGCACAACATACTCAAACCGGATGGAGAATGTGTATCGACTATAGGAAACTAAATAAAGCCACTCGTAAAGATCATTTCCCTTTACCCTTCATAGATCAAATGCTTGAACGTCTGGCTAAGCACTCCCATTTTTGCTATTTAGACGGATATTCAGGATTTTTCCAAATTCCTATCCATCATGATGACCAAGAAAAGACTACTTTCATATGTCCCTATGGTACTTTTGCCTACCGGTGAATGCCTTTCGGATTATGTAACGCACCTGCAACATTCCAGAGATTCATGATGTCCATCTTCTCTGATTTCTTAGATGGTATAATGGAAGTCTTTATGGACGATTTCTCTGTCTGTGGAAAAAGTTTTGAAGGATGTCTATCAAACCTCGAAATGGTGCTTGAACAATGCGTAAGTGTCAACCTAGTGCTTAATTGGGAAAAATGCCATTTCATGGTTCGACGAGGAATTGTACTTGGACATATAGTATCCAATAAAGGGATTGAAGTCGATAAGGCAAAAATCGAAGTTATAGAAAATCTCCAACCGCCGAAAACCATTAGAGAAATAAGAAGCTTTCTAGGACACGCCGGTTTTTATCGACGTTTCATTAAAGATTTCTCTAAAATAACCAAGCCTCTAACTGAGCTATTGATGAAAGACGCTGAATTCGTCTTTGATGACAAATGCTTAGACGCATTTCGAACACTTAAGCAAGCATTAATATCAGCACCCATTATGCAACCCCCAGATTGGAATGAACCATTCGAGATTATGTGCGACGCGAGTGATTACGCTGTAGGTGCAGTCTTAGGACAAAGAAAAGATAAAAAGCTTCATGCAATTTACTACGCTAGTAGAACCTTAGATCATGCACAAATGAACTATGCTACCACAGAAAAGGAACTTTTGGCTGTCGTGTTCGCTCTGGATAAATTTCGTTCCTACCTAGTAGGAGCAAAAATAATTATCTATACCGATCATGCCACAATTAGGTACCTATTAAGTAAAAAAGACACCAAACCAAGGCTTCTGAGGTGGATTCTGCTCCTACAGGAATTTGATTTGGAAATCAAAGACAAGAAGGGCACTGAAAATGTAGTAGCTGACCACTTGTCGAGAATGGAAAACATCCAACCTGAACAAGTACCTATTAATGATGATTTCCCTTATGAAAGACTCTTGGCCCAGTTGGAAGGTAATACAATTGAACAATCTCTGATTTATAATGATACAAAAACCAATGAAGTTATAGAACCTGTTTACACTAAAACCACGCTGCCATGGTATGCTGATTTTGTCAACTATCTAGCAGCTGGAGTACTACCACCTGATCTAACCTATCAACAAAAGAAGAAATTCTTCCATTACCTTAAACACTATTATTGGGACAAACCACTGCTCTTCAAGAGGGGCGCCGATGGTATTTTCCGTCGTTGTGTACCTGAAGATGAGGTGGAAGATATAATTTCTCACTGTCAATCCGCCCCCTATGGTGGGCACGCGAACACTTCAAAGACTTGTGCTAAGATCTTGTAAGCTGGCCTCTTTTGGCCTACTCTATGGAAAGACGTCCATATCGCAGTAATAAATTGCGACCGGTGCCAACGCACTGGAAATATCTCTAGACGCGATGAAATGCCTCAAAAGGGCATTCTAGAAGTAAAAATATTTGACGTGTGGGGAATAGACTTCATGGGACCATTTCCGTCCTCTTTTGGTAATAAATACATACCCGTTGCGGTTGATTATGTTTCAAAATGGATCAAGGCTGTAGTCGCCCCAACAAACGACGCACGAGTAGTGACTAAGCTTTTTAAGAATATAATTTTTCCTAGATTCGGTGTTCCGAGACTGGTAATCAGTGATGGAGGTTCCCACTTTATCTCGAAAATCTTTGAGAAACTTCTATCTAAATATGGAGTCAAACATTGTGTAGCAACATCTTACCACCCCCAAACAAGTGGGCAAGTAGAGGTCTCAAATAGAGAAATTAAACAGATCTTAGAAAAGACCGTTGCCACCTCTAGGAAAGATTGGTCTTCTAAACTACACAAAGCTTTGTGGGCTTATAGGACAACTTATAAAACTCCAATAGGAACCACGCCATTTAAGCTAGTTTATGGCAAATCTTGTCACCTGCCGGTAGAAATAGAACATAAGGCCTATTGGGCTATCAAAACTATTAATTTAAATTATACCGCTGCGGGAGAAAAGAGAATTCTAGATTTATATGAGCTAGAAGAACTTAGATTAGACGCTTACGAGAATGCTAGGATATACAAGGAAAGAACAAAAAAATGGCATGACAAACGTATAGCAAGGAAAGAATTTAATGTAGGAGACATTGTGCTTTTGTTTAATTCTAGACTTAGATTCTTCCCAGGCAAACTTCGTTCTGGGTGGTCTGGTCCCTTTGAGGTAACTAAAGTCCTGTCAAGCGGTGCAGTTGAAATAAAAGGTAGATCTAGTGAACCGTTCATCGTAAATGGGCAATGTTTGAAACACTATCATTGCATAGACAATAGAGATTTTTCGACTGGTCTAAAACTGACAGAAATACCTGTAGTACCCTTAAGCTGATATTCCTGATAAACTGTGCCGAGCTCCCGATATTAAATGAAGCGCTGCGTGGGAGGCAACCCACGAAATTTCTTTTGTTTATTACTTCGTTTTTCTTTTAATTATTTACTTTATTTTCAAATTTTTATTTTATTTTATTTTTATTTTCATTTTTATCCAAATTTACTTCACTAACAAATGCGGTATTTTCAATTATTTTAAAAATAAGTGCTGATTGTATTACTTTATGTTTCCAGGACTTTATTTTTTTTCTACCTTCTTCCTTCTCCATTGATTTCATTCTTTCTACTAACTTTAAAAAATGGATAATGAAGATACCATGGTTGTGCTATTCAAGGACGCTGCCCAATGGCACCGTTACGGGGCTCTTTCTCTTAGACCTATGGCTTTAACCAAATTCCCCCATGGACATACCATGACTACTCTAGGCATAGGTGACAGCATAGATTTTACGTTTAACCAAATAGGTTGGGAAGGTTTTGCTAGGAAGAAGCACTCGACTTACTGTAGTACCCTAAATTTTGACCAGGGTTTTTCTCACCTTTTTGGATTCTTCTGCTAGGGGGTGCTATTCAGTGTCATTTGGCCTTTTGGGGGGTCTGCTAGTACTTTTAGACTTATTTTGGGGTTTGGGTTTCATGTATAGGTTTTATTTATTTATTATTAGGGATTAAAAGTCTTAGACCATTTTATTAGATAAAATTTAGAATTTTTGGGGTTAATTGTTTTTTTAATATTAGGAAATATAAGGTTTTATTTTGGGATTTCTCATTTTTTAGAGTCTATTATCTTAGATTTTATTATAATAGATTTAAATGAGTATTATTTTAGAATTTGGGTTTTTTTAGATTTATTAGAAAATAATTAAGTTTTTATTTTAGTGTTAATTAGTTTAAATATATTATTAGTATCCTTTTATTTTATTTTGCTGGACTCTCTATTATTCTTTTAATTAATTAAAATTTTGGTTTTAAGTAAAATTTAGATGTTAAATATATATTATTAGTTGTTAATTAGGGATAATTATCCTTTTGTTAATTAAGGTTTAGGAGTGATTAGGATTAGATTTTTATTTACTTAGTAGTAGTTTATAATTTTTAATTTGTTTTATTTTTTAAATGATGGTCGTATTAGGGTTGTACGGTTTTAATGTTTACTATTTATTTTTTTATTCACTTATTTATTTATTTATTTTATTATTTATTTTATCAGTATTTATTTTTTATTTTATTTGGTCAAGATTGTTGACCAATCGTATCATCTTCTTCCCCAAGCCCAAACCCTAGTTGACGCAGAATCAGGAAAAAATAAGATCAAATCATATCAAAATCAGATTTCATTAATTTTCCAGATCAAATTGGTACAAATTTACAATCCAATTATAACAACAAATCAAATTACATCAAATCGGATCAAAATCATAGAAATTACATCGAAAATTTCCTAACTAGATCTAAATCTAATTAATCCTAAAACCTAACTCTAATGCCTATATAAATCAGAAAGAAATTCTGAAGAGAAAAACGCTAAGAAAAAACACGTGGTTGCTGCGTGAATTCCCCTAACCATCACCGAAAGCTCCAAGTACGTAGAGAGTTAGGGTTTAACATCAGAACCCTAACCCCTCTGAGCTAAACCTCATTCGCACCTACAAATAAAGAAAGGAGAAGGAGATTAGAGGAAAGGATAAATAAAATACAACCAGGGTTCGCGGCACGGACGGTAAACAAAAAAAACTTAGCTATTTAGGTTTTGATTCTGAATTATTGTTGTTCGTTTGCGTGTGGGTGTTTTTCTTTTGAATCTGGGTTTTGGGTTGCGGTTCTGGGTTTTCTGGAAAATTAGGGTTATGGTTCATGTGAACCCTAGGGTTCATAAAATCTAGGGTTAGGGTTCTTGCGTGGGGGGGGGGGGGGGAGAGGGGTTAGGGTTCTTGGTTTGAATTTTCCGGTTGAATCCTCAACCGGATTCTGGTGTTCGCGCTGGTTTAAGGGTGTTGCGCGGTGGCCGGACGGCCCACCGGCGACGAAAAGGAAGAGAGATGAGGGAGCGATTTAGAGAGAAGCAAGAGAGAATTAGAGTTAGTGAGAGAGAGAAAGAAGTAGAGAGAGAAAGAGAATGGGAAAATGGGAGAGTGCTGAAGGGAACTCCCTTAAAATACCCCACCCGTATGGTCCTTGATTCGTGCCAAGTGGCACTCTTTGGCCCCATAAATTCGGTTGACTCTCCAGTTAACCCAAAATCTAGTGTGTATACGCTTACTATGAGTCTGCGACGACTCTCAATCGTGATCGTCCGTTTGGCTTACTGGATGATCAAGGGATGGTGGTGGCTGTTCAGTGAGAACCATTGGATCTTCATCCAACGTCCAGAAGAGAGTCAAAGCCAGACTCTCTCCACCGTGGACTCTTTCCGTCAACATGGGCTTTCAAGCAATGAGCCTTGCGCCCAGAATGATATCAGCACCCTTATGTATTTGGCCCAATTACTAATTTCCATGCAACATACACCCCCTGTTTTTTTGTTTATTAATTAAGTTAATTACTTAATTTAATTAATAAATTAGGACTTTAATCCTAATCAGGTTTTTTTTAAATAATAGGGTTTTAGGGTTAATTGGTATAATTAAATTAATGACTTAATTTAATTGGTTAATTAGGTTTTTTTATCAATTAAATTAATTACTTAATTTAGTTGTTTAATTAGGTTTTTATTAGGTTTTTTATCAATTAAATTAATGACTCCATTTAATTGGTTAATTAGGTTTTTTTATCAATTAAATTAATTACTTAATTTAATTGGTTAATTAGGTTTTTATTAGGTTTTTTATCAATTAAATTAAGGGTTAATACCTATTTTCACCCCTGCCATATGAGCGTGTTTTGAAAAATCCCCCTGCGAAAAAAAAAGTTCCAAGATTGGCCTTAACAAATTTCAAAAGTTACCATTTAGACCTTCATCAAGCCACATCATAAAAAATAATGATGTGGCAGTCATTTTTTTAATTTGTTAATGAAAAGAAATTCCACATCATTAATAGGCTTTGTTAAATGACTCTTATACCCCCACTTTTTAATTTTTTTATTTAGTTTTTTATTTATTTTTCTTTTATTTAATTTTTTTATATTTTATTTAATTTATAATTTTTTTATTTATTTAATTTTTTCTTTAATTATTTTTCGTGTTAATTTTATTTATTTAAATTGTTATTTTAAATTATCAAAATATTAATCTTGGGCTTAATTTCAAGACAAACACATATATTGCAAGACCATTTTCAATTCATTAATGTATATGATTGATTGGTATATATACACTTGTTTTTCTTTAATACCAACCGATGTGGGACACCTGGGTGCAAAAGGGGGCTGTTATCAGAGTTTGAACATGAACACATTGCAAGCGAGAAATAACGTATGATCTCGGACAATAATGAGCATGCATGGCACAAGAGAAAATTGGGTTCAGATTAAACACATCGTTTACTACATCACAACAATTTAAACAAGTAAACTCAAAATGGAAATTGCTAACGCACCGGACCGATTTCAGACTACACACCACAGATTTGCCAAGATTCTAAAATAGAGTTAACAGAGCGACAACAAAGCCATTTGAAGGGGACCACTTATATCTCCCAAGTTCAGTTTCTGTTGTGATGCTTGCCAACACTTGCTGCTCTGGATGTTGCAGCCAAACATCTAAACTTGAAGTTTGTTGATGTTCCCACGGACCGCAAATCCATTCAAAATGAAACTGGAACAAGGCAATGAGTCAATGTAAATTAAGAGCAGTTCAGTTTGGAATATGTATGGAAAGTGCAGTACAAGTAAATCAAATATTAACCATGGCAGTAACAAATTCAATCCAATTCACTCTAACCTCACCATTCAATCACACAAGCCAAGTCCAAATATTAAACAACAGTACTGATTGCAAATTCATCAACAAGTCGTCCTCATGGCACTAGCTAGCTTCAAAGGTTCTAATTTACCAGACAAGCTTCATTGATTATCAGCGGCCCCAAACCAACTTAACTCAACACCTCCTGACAGAATTTTACTCCATAATTAACTTTCACACTCTCACAACATTCATCACTATAACCATTAACACACAGTTTTACGACATTTACGAAAACATATTCCCACACCAAGCTCAGTTTCTTTGAACCAACTGCAATCAACCGCAAACATTGAGCATTTGGTTCCATTAGCAATTAACCTCGCCCATCCTCACCATAATTCCTAACTAATGGAATCAGATTCACAACATTTTAACTAACCCACCCTAATTTCCAATCACCTATAACTGTCATAACTAATTTCATAACAGTCCTAACCAACTTCAAAAAACAGTTACAACTCTCCTAACTAACTTAAACAGAATTGTTAACCACCCCAATTATTCACTAACCTCCTCCAACTAACCATAACAGAAACTCACTCGCTGAGTTTATCCCAACTAACTGAGTCAATTAACTGAGTTGAGTTTATCTCCACCATCCAAACTCTAACCGATTTCCTTCACATCTAAAGGCCGAGATTAATCCCATTCCGATTATATAAGACTTTCATTCCCTCTCAAAATTGAGTTTTCACACACACCATCTTTTCCCTTCCAATTCCAAAAATCTCTCTGAACTTTCCTCATTCATCTTCCCAAACTCTCTCATCTTCATCCTATCTCTGCTCTCTTCCCTAACCTCACCTCACCTCACGCACCATAAAAAACACCATTGAAGCTCATCACTAGAGCTTTAATTCAATGGGTGCTAAACCTCCAAAATTGAAAAAACTCAAAAGTTTGAAGCTTTTAAATTCATGAAAGACCCCATCAGATAGAATTTATGACTAAATACTTATTTTCAAGTTTAAAAAGAATACTGAATCAAAAACTAGAGAATTGTTTTAAAAACCCAAACAGAGTAGTATTTTGAATGATCCTAAAAAAACCTCTCCTTCACCCACCACCATAACTATTAACTAATCGAAACCAAAACCATCTCAGTACCTAAACAAAAATGAAATAGAAGAAGAAACAAGAAGCCACATCCCGAAACCGCCGCCAAAGTTATGATTTGTGAGTTATGGTGTCTCACATCGGTTGGTATTAAAGAAAAACAAGTGTATATATACCAATCAATCATATACATTAATGAATTGAAAATGGTCTTGCAATATGTGTGTTTGTCTTGAAATTAAAATGGGCTTAGGCCCAAGATTAATATTTTGATAATTTAAAATAACAATTTAAATAAATAAAATTAATACGAAAAATAATTAAAGAAAAATTAAATAAATAAAAAAAATTATAAATTAAATAAAATCTAAAAAAATTAAATAAAAGAAAAACTAAAAAAAACTAAATAAAAAAAAATAAAAAGTGGGGGTATAAGAGTCATTTCACAAAGCCTATTAATGATGTGAAATTTCTTTTCATTAAAAAATTAAAAAAATGGCTGTCACATCATTATTTTTGATGATGTGGCCTGATGAAGGTCTAAATGGTAACTTTCGAAATTTGTTAAGGCCAATCTTGCAACTTTTTTTTCGCAGGGGGGTTTTTCAAAACACGCTCATATGGCAGGGGTGAAAATAGGTATTAACCCTTAAATTAATTACTTAATTTAATTGGTTAATTAGGTTTTTTTAGGGTTTTTATCAATTAAATTAATAACTTTATTTAATTGGTTCATTAGGTTTTAATTAAGGTTAATATATTTAAAACAATTTACTTTTTAAATAGGGATTTAATTTTGTTTGAGACTTTTATTCAGCATATTTGGTTTTAAAGGAAATAGGAATTGAATTTTATTCCTAGTTTTAGTATTGGTTTTTATTTGGAAAAATTTGGGTTTTAGGGCTAAAATAATTTTAATTTGTTTTTGGGACTAAAATTCTGTTATTTTAGGATTTATACTGATTTTAAAAATCATTTTTTTTGGGGGATAATTTGGGGGAATTGATTTTGCTATACTTTTAGCATAAATGGTATTTTGGGACTTATTAATTTTTATGGAATTTAAGGATTTTATTCTTCTTAAAAATAAGGGATATAATGGGATTTTTTTTAGATTTTAAATTTGGGATAATGCTCTTAGTCCGAGAGCCTAAATAAGGGATGGGATAAGGGATAAAACTCTTAGGTTCCAAGAGTTAAAATATAGGCCAAAGGGATTTAGGGATAGAACTCTCCATCCGAGAGTATAAATAATGGATAAGGGATAAAACTCTCCATCCGAGAGTATAAATAATGGATAAAGGATAGAACTCTTCATCCGAGAGTATAAATAATGGATAAGGGATAGAACTCTCCATCCGAGAGTATAAATAATTGACAAGGGATGGAACTCTTCATCCGAGAGTATAAATAATGGACAAGGGATAAAACTCTCCATCAGAGAGTATAAATAATGGATAAGGGATAGAACTCCATATCTTGGAGTATAAATAGTGGATTAGGTTTTGGGATAGGATTAGGGGGTAGGAATAGGGGAGGTGAACTACGGTTACTCTAATCCTTCAAAATTGAAGGTACGTAGGCATATGGTTGTAAATCCTAGCGAGTATAATAATAAAAAACTTAGGTTTCTTTTATAAATAAATCATTTAGACAAACAAACAAGCTACCCTAAAATCTAAGGAGGATCCCATTGAGTACGATGGAGGTGAGGGGTACCTAACACCTTCCCCTCACTTAACCGACTCCCGAACCTTAGGAATCTCTGCCCTTGGGATTAGGATCTTAGGTTTATCATTTATTTCCCTTAAAAAATATGATGGCGACTCGAAATTTTTAGCCGACCGCGACAGCTGGCGACTTCCACTGGGGACGCCTCCCTAAAGAGAGTCTCTCCTAACCTTAGGTTTTAGGGTCCTTGTTTGTTTTTGGTGTTTATTGTTTTTTATTTTTTATTTTTTAGGGTTAATAGTGATTTACCCCCCTGACATATGAGCGTGTTTCGGTTTACCCCCCCCCCCCCCCCCCCCCCCCACCGTTGCCAAAGACAGGTTTTGGCAACGGTTTTTTTTGAAAAAATCGTTGCCAAAAGGCAGGGAGGGGCTAAAGCAAAATTCGCTCATATGTCAGGGGGGGTAAATCACTATTAACCCTATTTTTTATTATTATGATTTATTTTATGTTTTAATTTGTTTTTATTTATTAAATTTGTCTATAATATTTATTTTATTTTTGTCATCATGCATTGGATTGGGGCAAATGATGTGTGAAGCTAAAGCCCAAGCTTGGAGTATAACCCTAGATTAGGATGTGGAACGGAAATATTTTTGGGGGGGATGCGACATCCCTAACAATTCATTGATGCCACACTCAGAATAGATCCTTCCAAAGGTGTCCTCATGAAAGGGCTATCCCCTAACGTAGAGGATGATTTGGATGTGGTCCGAGACTCTGAGAAATTTTAGCCTACCCCTTACCAACTCATGGAGACCCTACGTATTCAACCCTCAAGGGTTGTTACTAGGGTCCTACCCAGATGAGACTTATCCCGAAGGATTACCATAGGAAGGCTTGCTCCTTCTCATGGTAAAACAAGGGTATAGTCTGTACATTATAGGGCCGTTATGCTGTTCGAACTTTATATCTTACATGTGAGGGGATTAGGTAGACGAAACATAGATCTAACCTATTCTAAGGAGCCTAACTTTACTAGGGCATGCTTTCATATTACCTTACCCTAATCAAAGTACATAAAATTTGCATTCATCATCCTCATAAATTCTTTTTTTTTTGCATTATCATGTCACAGGAATCTTAAATATTTTTAAAAAAGGGGTTAAAGTCAAAGGCAATAGAATTCGGGAAAAGGAAAACTATCACAATCAGAGTAAGAACGTCTGACATAGGGGGCTTAAAAGCTTATGTTATGGGGTTGCCTCAGGAAAGGAGAAAGCCCTTAATTCATAAGTATGGGGATATATTAGATCTGGTCACTACTCCTATTCAAGAAGAGGGCCTAACCGCCTTGGCTCAGTTTTACGACACAGAGTTAAGGTGCTTCCAGTTTCAAGACTTTCAAATATCCCCCACTCTAGAAGAAGTTCGTAGGATACCGGGTCTCCCTAAGAACAATAAAGGTCCATTCAAGGCTTTAGGGTATCGCCTACCTTCAAAGAAATGGCAAGTGGTTTTCATATCAGTGAGGAAGACTTGCAAGGTAACTTAAGGGTTCAAGAAGACTTTCATGGGTTCTCTAAAGGGTTCTTGGAGAAGAAAGCCAGTCATTTTGCTGCTTGCAAAAATTGGGCAGCCATGGACGCCATCATGGTACTCCTCATCTTTGGGTTAGTTCTATTCCCGAGCGCGAATAACTTCGTAGACATCGCTGTCATTAATTTATTCTTGACTGTGACCATTGGAGAAGAAGATCCTACACCGACTCTCCTAGCGGATATATACTTTACCCTTCACCAAAAATTTGAAAGAAGGGGAGGGGCTATGTTATGTTGCTCTCAGTTATTGTACAAATGGTTGTGCTCTCACCTAGTGAGGGATTTAAAGGATATGGAAAAGATGAAAGCCTATGCTTGGTCTCAATATTTGGTATCTCTTGTTGATAAAGACATCTTGTGGTTCCCTCAAATACTCCATCGAGACGACGTGATCCTAAGCTGTGGGGATTTTCCTAATGTACCCTTGATAGGATCGAGAGGGTGCATAAGTTACAATCTTGTCTTAGCAATGAGGCAATTGGGGCATCCATTAGCCTATAAGCCAGAGGATAGGTTGTTAGAAGGATTCGTCCTACAAAATGTAACTGGAAATCATCCTGATGTTCTAAAGATTGCTCAAGCTTAGAGGCTAAGTATCAAAGGGAAGGGTGGTCTTAAAAGACCAAGGGAAGAATCTAGGGTACCGTATCTGCAATGGATGAAAGAAAAGGTGAGTATAGCGAAGCTGCCTTTTACTCTGGATCTTCCAGTCAATCCAAGGGTTCCTCTACCTGCCGCAATCTCCATAGAGGAAAGTGAAAGACTCAAAGAGACTATTTCACAATTAAAAAAAGAAAAAGAAGAGTGGGAAGGTAAACTTTACCAAGCCACTGGAGAAAGTAGTCAGTTAAGAAGGAGTCTCAATGAAGTTATGGAGCAGTCGAAGATCAATAAGGGGATAGCCCAGATAGAGGAAGGGAAGAAGGAACACGCTTACGCCGACCTTCAAGTTGTGAGTTCACTTCTCAAAGACCATAAGGAGCAATTAGATAGAGCTTGGCATCAAAGGGACGAGTGAAGGGACATTTGGATGACATCAACGCAAAGAGAGTTCAAGGAGGGATGTGATAGGCGTATCCACAACCTAGAAGCTGAAGTCCAAAGCTTGGCTAACGCTCTTCTCGAGAGCAAAAGGCAAGCCTTAGATGCAACTATGCGGATGAGATCAGCCGAAGAACTTCTTGCCCTACGACCATAAGGATGGTTAGAAACTCAAGAGGAGAACCAGGAGCTTAGAAGGCTATATGGGGAGCCTCAAGATTCTTATGAAGATCTAAGGGCATGGGGCATTTATGTTGAAGAACATAACCAACAACTAGAGCAAACTACTAGGGAGGATTTGGAGATTATGGCAAAGTTACGAAGTGATGAGGCATATTATCAAGAAAGGTATCAGAAGTTGGTCTTACTATCCAACGATCTCATCCACGAGATCCCTCGAAGTTTAAAGGAGGCTGAGTACATGGCTGATATCTTCAAGCCAATCAAAGAGATCGCCAATTTTCTTGCACTTTGTCGTGAGATGGTAGAGGAGTTTAGGGTAAGGATTAGGAGGAGGATTTAGCTTTTCTATGTAATGACTTCTTACGTTTGGTTTTTAGTATGAATAATTTAAGGGTGTATCCCTAGTTTGGTTTTCCTTATGTAATAAATGGGGCTTTGACCCTAGTACTTTCTTTTTATGAATAAAAGTATTCGTTTTCCATTATCCTTGGCTTTACTCTTAATAAATAAAAGTTTAAGATTCCTGAAATAAAAAATAATTTCTACATACTCATACATCCATGCATGCATAACATAAAAAAAAACATCAAACGGAAATCATTTTTTCAATATCTTCTCTCAGAATTGTCGCAACAATCTGACGTCTCGACCCAACGCCCGTGCTCACCAGAAGAAAGCTATGGAACAAATGGAGCTGAACCACGCTGCTCTAAAGGGAGATGTGGATGTTGTCAAAGGAAATATGGAGGAAATGAAGGACAAAATCGACCAACTGACTCGAGCTATTCAGAATATGATAGCAAGAGACACCGAGGCTAGTAGTCGTAGGAGTGTCCCTACCCCTTCTCCCCAGTATGAAGATAATAATCCTCTTTTGGGATTTGTGGCTGACTTGGAACGTGAAGCATTAGAGGCTAGTAAAGGGAAGATTAGCACTCAACCTCCTGTAGGGTCTGTTCCTCCACCCGAGCACAATGGAGAATCACGACCTATATAGATACCTGTCACTCGTGAGGTCTCTGATGACTGGCACCTCCAATATGGAGAGGAAGACTCAAGGCAAGTAGTTCGTGAAACCAAACTGGCTACCATGGAAGGAAGAAGGGAGGATGAAAAGTATAAGATAATTGAGGAACAGTTAAGGGTTGTGGAAGGATCCAAGGTCTTTGGGATTGATGCCTTGGAAATGTGTTTGGTACCCAACGTGGTCGTGCCTCCTAAGTTTAAGGCACCTAACTTCGAGATGTATAAAGGAGTTAGTTGTCCCAAAAATCACATCCAGATGTTTTCCCGAAAGATGGGGGCTCACGCTAAAAATGAAAAGCTGATGATGCATGTTTTCCAAGACAGCCTTAGTGGGGCATCCTTGGACTGGTACATGCAACTGGAAAGGACTTACATCAAGAAATGGGAGGATCTGGCAAGTGCCTTTATAAGGCAATACCAATATAATGTAGACATGGCCCCTAATCGCATATAATTACAAAACATGTCTCAAAAAGGGAACGAATCTTTTAAGGAGTATGCCCAGAGATGGAGGGAGCTAGCCTCTCGTGTGCAACCTCCATTGTGGGAAAGCGAGCTAGTAGATACATTCATGGGAACTCTGCAAGGACTATACTATGAAAAGATGATTGGATCTGTCTCAACTAGATTTGCGGATTTGGTTATCATTGGGGAAAGGATCCAGAATGGATTAAAAAGCGGAAAGATTGGAACGTCGTCTTCCAGTCAACATAACAATAAAAGGTACTCAGAAACAGTTCGAAGAAGGAGGCCAATGCCATTTCTGCTGATAGGTATACTCAAGTACCTTATAACCCTTACGTGGCGGCTACGGCCTTTAGTCAAGCATCTCCTACACTCCAAATCCAGCAGCCAAGGGTGCCACCTCCACAAAATCAGTAACAACAGAAGTATCCCCGAAGGGAACAAAGGAGGCCATGGAAGGACTTTGACCATATACCCACTACATATACTCAGATCCTTCCAATGTTAATCCAAAAGGGATTGGTAGAAATCAAGTCGTTAGGGCCCCCTCCTACGCCTCCTCCTTGAGGGTATGATGCTAATGCTAGATGTGAGTACCATGCTAGATCGCCAGGGCATACGACCGAAAAGTGTTTAGCCTTTAAGTTTAGGGTGCAAGATTTGCTAGATCAGAAGGTCATTAACTTCAGTTATGACAATCCAAATGTGGGAGATAACCCTTTCCCAGGGCACGCCGGACCAACTGTTAACTCCATTGAGGGACTGGGAGAGAATGTCCTAATTAGAGGGGTAGAATAAGTAAAGACTCCTATGACGAAAGTAAGGGAAGTATTAATTGGGTACGAGGAGTTTGAAAGGCTGCACGGTGACTGCGAGGATTGCGTGTCTGATCCCAATAACTGTAAGAAAATGAAGGAGGTCCTCCAACAATTAATGGACCAAGGGATAATTCAAATTGGGTACTTAAGGAATATGCATGAGGTGGTTGCCTTAGAATCCCAGGGGCAAGTACCTTCTGAGATTCCATACCAGAAAAGAGGAGTTGCGACTCCTATTCAAATACCAGTTCCAAGGTTTGCACAAGTGCTTATTCAAATACCAGTTCTCAGGCCTGCACAGGCACTCATCCAAATACCAGTTTCAAGGCCTGCAAAGGCCCCTATTCAGATATCAATTTCGGTACCTGCACGAACACCAATTCAAATACCTGTTCCTGCACCAGTCAAAACTCCAGTGCCTGCAAGGTCAGAAGGCTCTATCACCTTCCATGTTCCAGCACCATTTCCATATGAAAGCACCAAGACTGTACCTTGGAAATATGACATCACTGCATCCGTAGGAGGAAAGACTATAATGCCATCACCAGCTGTTACTAACATAGCTGGTATTGGAGGAATGACCCGTAGTGGAAGAGTATACTCCTTAGAGAAACCTAAGAAGGATACCCCCGAAATCTCAAAGGGGAAAGAGACCACAAGTATAGGTGAGGGACCGTCCAAGAAGGGTATATCTCAAGAAGACGCCGAGGAATTTTTGAGAATCATAAAGAAGAGTGATTATAGGGTGGTGGACCAACTAAATCAAACACCGTCCAAGATCTCTATTCTATCCTTGTTGTTATGCTCGGAGGCACATAGGGAATCCCTGCTGAAGGTCCTAAATGAAGCCCATGTCACCAAACACATATCAGTAATTCAGTTCGATGAGGTGGTCGCCAATATCGCCGCCAGCACCTGTCTGGGTTTCAGTAGTGAGGAATTACCTCCCGAGGGGCAAGCACATAATAAGGCCTTGCATATATCAGTCAAATGTCAGGACACTATTCTTTCAAGGGTGCTAGTGGACACAGGGTCTGCTCTAAATGTCATGCCTAAGGATACCCTTATGAAATTAACATCTGTAAGGACCTTTATGAAGACCAGTTCCCTGATTGTTTGGGCTTTCGACGACTCGAAAAGAATGGTAATTGGGGAAGTGGACATACCTATAGTGGTGGGATCACATACTTTCATGATCACTTTCCAAGTCATGGACATCAATCCCTCATACACTTGTCTTCTAGGACGACCATGGATTCATGTTGCGGGCGCAGTTACTTCCACACTTCATCAGAAATTGAAGTTCATATCTGGGGACAATTTAATAATTGTTGATGGGGAGGAAGACATGTTTGTCAGCCATCTCTCGTCATTCAGATACATAGAAGTGGATGGGGAGACATTTGAAATACCTTTCCAAGCTTTGGAGGTTGCGACGGTCAGTCGTAAGTAAGTCGTTCGACAAGAGGAAAGGCCGAAAAGGATCACAGACTTGACCCAGAATGGGGATACTAGGGGTTGGGGCAAGGTGATAGAGATACATGAAAAGAAGGATCAATTCGGGTGGGTTACAAACCAGCTAATAAAGGGGTTCAGAAGTCTCGTCGGATGACATTTCCTCCTCTTGAAGAAACTTTCCATAATGCCGAATTCAGAGATGAAGATCAAGTGACTGCAATTGAAGAGGAAAATAGAGGGATACCAGATTGGGTGCACCATTGCTCACCAGATACAGTTCTCAACAATTGGAGGGCCATCGAGTTTCTTGAGATGATTTCTGTTTCGAAGTAATTTACTTTTCTTTTATAAAAATAATAAGTTATTTGATATGCCCAAGGCGAATGGACAAGCTTTGTAGGGCCACCTTTTGTTTCTTTGAATTATTTAATAATAAAATCGCATTTTGTTTTCAATCAAGATATTTTTCTTTTCTTTATTTCCTTTTTCCCAAATGGCAATACACTTTTCTTTTCAGTACTTCCATTTGCACCAATTCAAAAAATAATAAGCATAAAAATCTCCCTCATGCAGATTTAAAAATGAACCTATTGAAAACGACACTGCTATAATTCCTTACAACTTCGAGTTCCCGATTAACCAAGCGGAAGAGGGTGATGAGGATGATTGTGAACTCCTTGAAGAGCTAGCTAGAATGTTAAAGCAAGAGGATAAGGTGATACAACCTCATCAGGAATCAGTGGATGTGATCAATCTGGGAACTGAAGAGGACAAAAAGGAGGTTAAAGTTGGTGTTGCTTTAAACAAGGACGTAAAGGAGAAGTTGATCAAGTTACTACAAGAGTATGTGGATGTATTCGCTTGGTCTTACTCAGATATGCCTAGTTTGGACACGGATATTGTTGAACGTAAGCCACCGCTTAAACCCGAATGTCCCCCGGTCAAACAAAAGTTAAGGCGGACTAGACCAGATATGACTCTCAAAATCAAGGAAGAGGTTAAAAAGCAGTTTGACGCAGGGTTCTTAGCCGCAGTGAAGTATCCAGAATGGGTGGCCAATATTGTGCTCGTGCCAAAGAAGGATGGAAAGGTCAGGATATGTGTAGATTATCGAGATCTCAATAGAGCAAGTCCTAAAGATGATTTTCCACTACCCCACATTGACGTGTTGGTGGATAACACTGCTCAATTCTCAGTCTTATCATTCATGGATGGGTTTTCCGGATATAATCAGATCAAGATGGCTCCCTCCGACATGGAAAATACCACTTTTATTACTCCATGGGGAACCTTCTGTTACAAGGTAATGCCCTTCGGGTTAAAGAACGCTGGGGCAACTTATCAAAGGGCAATGGTAACTCTCTTCCACGACATGATGCACAAGGAAATAGAGGTTTACGTAGATGATATGATTGCTAAATCACAAACTGAGGAAGAGCACGTAGTCAATTTACAGAAGTTGTTTGAACGACTGAGGAAGTTCAAGCTACGACTAAATCTGACGAAGTGTACTTTTGGGGTCAGATCTGGGAAGTTGTTGGGGTTCATAGTCAGTCAGAAAGGTATAGAAGTGGATCCTGACAAAGTAAAGGCCATCCAAGAAATGCCAGCTCTGAGGACAGAAAGAGAAGTGTGTGGGTTCCTGGGGAGACTAAATTATATTGCTAGGTTTATCTCCCATCTTACTGCTACTTGTGAACCAATCTTCAAGCTGTTCAGGAAAGGTCAAAGCATCGAGTGGGGTGAAAACTGTCAAAAGGCCTTCGATCGAATCAAGGAATATTTACAAGAGCCACCCATATTGGAGCCACCAGTACCTGGAAGACCACTCATAATGTATCTAACAGTGCTTGACAGTTCGATGGGCTGTGTACTCGGACAACAAGACGAAACGGGAAGAAAGGAGCACGCAATTTATTACCTGAGTAAAAAATTCACGGATTGTGAATCCAGATACTCACTCTTGGAGAAGACATGTTGTGCTCTTGTATGGGCTGCCTGACGATTAAGACAATACATGGTGTGCCATACTACTTTCTTAATATCAAGAATGGACCCCATCAAGTACATATTCGAAAAGCCTGCAGTGACTGGGAGAGTAGCTCGATGGCAGATGTTACTGACTGAATATGATATCCAATATGTTACCCAAAAGGCCATAAAAGGGAGCGTGTTAGCCGATCATCTCGCTCATCAGCCAGTAGATAACTACCAACCTATGCAATTCGACTTCCCTGACGAGGATGTGATGGCTGTAAGAGACGATGATATCCCTGATTCCTACGAAGGGCCTGAGCCTGGATCTCGATGGAAGCTTATATTCGATGGAGCCTCAAATGCAGAAGGACATGGGGTATGGGCTATTATAACTTCTCCAACAGGATTCCACATACCTTTTACTGCGAGAATATGCTTCACGTGTACCAACAATATGGCGAAGTACGAGGCGTGTATCTTGGGAATCAGCGAAACCATTAACCTTGGAATTAAGATCTTAGAAGTATATGAAGATTCAGCTCTCGTCATCAGTCAGGTCAAGGGGGAATGCAGGACACTTAATGCTAAACTAACTCGATATCGAGACTGTGTCTGGAAGATGATCACTTACTTCGATGAGATCACTTTCCACCATATCCCTCGAGATGAGAATCAACTGGCAGACGCTTTGGCAACTTTGACATCCATGTTCAAAGTCAAATGGTATAATTAAGCACCGACTATAAGAATCAATCGCCAAGATAAACCATCTTATTGTGCAGCGGTGGAGGCTGAAGTGGATGATAAACCATGGTTTTACGATATCAAACAGTTCCTTCAGAAACAAGAATATCCTGCAAATGCCTCAAGTGGAGATAAGAAAACACTTAGAAGACTGGCTACCCAGTTTTTCCTTGACGGAAATGTACTTTATAAAAGGAATCATGACATGGTGTTGCTCCGATGTTTAGATAGACATGAACAGGACATGTTTATTAAGTAAATACACGAGGGATCCTTTGGAACCCAGGCCAATGGGCATGCAATGGCTAAGAAGATTCTCCGAGCAGGGTACTACTGGCTGACTATGGAATCAGACTGCTTTAAATATGTCAAGAAGTGCCACAAGTGTCAAATCTATGCGGATAAAATTCATGTGCCACCAACTCCTTTGAACGTCTTAACTGCCCCATGGCCTTTCTCTATGTGGGGGATAGACATAATAGGGATGGTTGAGCCAGAGGTATCAAATGGACACCGGTTCATTCTAGTGGCTATCGACTACTTCACCAAATGGGTAGAGACTGCATCCTACACTAATGTGACAAGGCAAGTAATAGCACGATTCATCAAGAAATAGATAATTTGTCGCTATGGGGTTCCTAACAAGATCATCACGGATAACGGCCTCAATCTAAATAACAAAGTAATGGATGAGCTATGCGAGAGTTTCAAAATCGATCACCACAACTCGTCACCGTATCGCCCAAAGATGAATGGCGCGGTAGAAGCAGCCAATAAGAACATCAAGAAGATTATCCAGAAAATGGTGAAGACCTACAAAGATTGGCACGAAATGCTCCCTTTTGCACTACATGGCTATAGAACCTCAGTTTGTACTTCGACAGGAGCTACTCCTTTTTCCTTGGTATATGGTACAGAAGCGGTACTCCCTATTGAAGTAGAAATTCCTTCACTTAGGGTCATAATGGAGACTAAGCTGGATGAAGCGGAGTGGGTACAAAATAGATTGGATCAACTGAATCTCATAGAGGAGAAGCGCATGGCTGTTGTATGTCATGGTCAGTTATATCAGCAGAGACTCAAGAAGGCATTCGACAAGAAAGTTCGTCCTCGCCTATTTGAAGAAGGAGACTTGGTATTGAGGAAAGTGCTACCCATCTATAAAGACCCTCGTGGCAAATGGGCCCCAAACTATGAAGGACCATATGTCGTAAAGAGCACCTTCTCGGGTGGAGCTTTAATGTTGACTACTATGGATGGGGCGGATTTACCGCGACCGGTAAATTCCGATTCAGTCAAAAAATACTATGCCTAGAAAAAGAGGATAAAAGCCCGCTAAGTCGAAAACCCGAAAGGGCGACTTAGCAAAATTAGGGTGTCCCGGTGGATTGAAAACTCGAAAGAGCAATCCAGGCAAAAATTAGGGACTTAAATAAAAATGATACCCGACAAGTCGAAAACCCTAAAGGGCGGCTAGTAAAAAAAATGGTATGTTATCCTGATGGACTAAGACTCAAAAGGAACGGTCCAGGCAAAATTAAGGATATCCAAAAGGCATATGACTGATAGCACTTATGGTCACACAACGGGGATTCAAAAAGGAATGATCAATCCAGTCGTCGTCTTTAGAAGCGAAGTGTCATGGCCTCGGAGACTTAGGGATATTAGCTGGTGTTTAAATTCAATAGGGACATAGATAAATTTGCTTTTTCGTATTTCCATTTTTCATCTTATAGATTCGTAGTAATTCCTCCTTATGAGGATTGCTTTCCTTATGTACTATTGCCTGTTTATGGGCCATTTTTCAATAAATAAAATTTTCTTTTTTATCCAATTATTCCGCTTGATTACAAAATGTCGATTAATTATAGAATAATGCATTGAAACACCAGGCATAATCAAAAGCTTTAAAAAGGAAAAGGTATTTTACTTCGATCATATTTCTTCCAAGTTAAATACAGGGTCTACACATTGACAGTCACAATTTAATCATTATGGATGTTACTTTAGAAAGAATGATACGCATCTCTAGATAGCAGGAGCACATGACTTGCTGTACTCATCAAAGGAGTCAAGGGTTCAAGGGTCGGGAAGTCGGAATGTTACAAAAAGATTTGGTTTCCGTAAAAAACATACACTACATAAAAAGAGGCGTTAGCCCAAATACTGCATCATGCATAAGAGCACACATACTTTTAAACATGGATGCATGGCAGAGGGTCATAATTACTTTTGGGGATTAAAGAGGGTTTAATCGGATATTTCGCTACGGGTTTGTTACTAGGGATCTTGGAATAATTAGGGTAGAACCTATCAGACGATGCAGTCAAAATTAGGGTCCTTCTTATATTTAATCATCTCCTCTTCAAAAGAGGAAGACACATCGACTTCCTTTTTCTGATTCGGAGACGATTAAATAGGGGCAGCTGTAGTACCCAAAATTTTGACCAGGGTTTTTCTCACCTTTTTGGATTCTTCTGCTAGGGGGTGTCATTCAATGTCATTTGGGCTTTTGGGGGGTCTGCTAGTACTTTTAGACTTATTTTGGGGTTTGGGTCTCATGTATAGGTTTTATTTATTTATTATTAGGGATTAAAAGTCTTAGACCATTTTATTAGATAAAATTTAGAATTTTTGGGGTTAATTGTTTTTTTAATATTAGGAAATATAAGGTTTTATTTTGGGATTTCTCATTTTTTAGAGTCTATTATCTTAGATTTTATTATAATAGATTTAAATGAGTATTATTTTAGAATTTGGATTTTTTTAGATTTATTAGAAAATAATTAAGTTTTTATTTTAGTGTTAATTAGTTTAAATATATTATTAGTATCCTTTTATTTTATTTTGCTGGACTCTCTATTATTCTTTTAATTAATTAAAATTTTGGTTTTAAGTAAAATTTAGATGTTAAATATATATTATTAGTTATTAATTAGGGATAATTATCCTTTTGTTAATTAACATTTAGGAGTGATTAGGATTAGATTTTTATTTACTTAGTAGTAGTTTATAATTTTTAATTTGTTTTATTTTTTAAATGATGGTCGTATTAGGGTTGTACGGTTTTAATGTTTACTATTTTTTTTTATTCACTTATTTATTTATTTATTTTATTATTTATTTTATCAGTATTTATTTTTTATTTTATTTGGTCAAGATTGTTGACCAATCGTATCATCTTCTTCCCCAAGCCCAAACCCTAGTTGATGCAGAATCAGGAAAAAATAAGATTAAATCATATCAAAATCAGATTTCATTAATTTTCCAGATCAAATTGGTACAGATTTACAATCCAATTATAACAACAAATCAAATTACATCAAATCAGATCAAAATCATAGAAATTACAACGAAAATTTCCTAACTAGATCTAAATCTAATTAATCCTAAAACCTAACTCTAATGCCTATATAAATCAGAAAGAAATTCTGAAGAGAAAAATGCTAAGAAAAAACACGTGGTTGCTGCGCGAATTCCCCCAACCATCACTGAAAGCTCCAAGTACGTAGAGAGTTAGGGTTTAACATCAGAACCCTAACCCCTCTGAGCTGAACCTCATTCGCACCTGCAAACAAAGAAAGGAGAAGGAGATTAGAGGAAAGGATAAATAAAATACAACCAGGTTCACGACACGGACGGTAAACAAAAAAAACTTAGCTTTTTAGGTTTTGATTCTGAATTATTATTGTTTGTTTGCGTGTGGGTGTTTTCTTTTGAATCTGGGTTTTGGGTTGCGGTTCTGGGTTTTCTGGAAAGTTAGGGTTAGGGTTAATGTGAACCTTAGGGTTCATAAGGTCTAGGGCTAGGGTTCTTGCGTGGGGGGGTTAGGGTTCTTGGTTTGAATTTTCCGGTTGAATCCTTAACCGGATTCTGGTGTTCGCGGTGGTTTAAGGGTGTCGCACGGTGGCCGGACGACCCACCGGCGACGGAAAGGAAGAGAGAGGAGGGAGCGATTTAGAGAGAAGCAAGAGAGAATGATAGTTAGTGAGAGAGAGAAAGAAGTAGAGAGAGAAAGAGAATGGGAAAATGGGAGAGTGCTGAAGGGAACTCCCTTAAAATACCCCACCTGTATGGCCCTTGATTCGTGCCAAGTGGCACTCTTTAGCCCCATAGATTCGGTTGACTCTCCAATCAACCCAAAATCTAGTGTGTATACCCTTACTATGAGTCTGCGACGACTCTCAATCGTGATCGTCCGTTTGGCTTACTGGATGATCAAGGGATGGTGGTGGCTATTCAGTGAGAACCATTGGATCTTCATCCAACGTCCAAGAGAGAGTCAAAGCTAGACTCTCTCCACCGTGGACTCTTTCCGTCAACATGGGATTTCAAGCAATGGGCCTTGCGCCCAGAATGATATCAGCACCCCTATGTATTTGGCCCAATTACTAGTTTCCATGCAACATACACCCCCTGGTTTTTTTGTTTATTAATTAAGTTAATTACTTAATTTAATTAATAAATTAGAACTTTAATACTAATTAGGTTTTTTTAAATAATAGGGTTTTAGGGTTAATTGGTACAATTAAATTAATGACTTAGTTTAATTGGTTAATGAGGTTTTCATAGGTTTTTTTGTCAATTAAATTAATTACTTAATTTAGTTGATTAATTAGGTTTTTATTAGGTTTTTTATCAATTAAATTAATGACTTAATTTAATTGGTTAATTAGGTTTTTTTTAGGTTTTTTTTATCAATTAAATTAATTACTTAATTTAATTGGTTTATTAGGTTTTTATTAGGTTTTTTATCAATTAAATTAATTACTTAATTTAATTGGTTAATTAGGTTTTTTTAGGGTTTTTATTAATTAAATTAATAACTTAATTTAATTGGTTCATTAGGTTTTAATTAAGGTTAATATATTTAAAACAATTTACTTTTTAAATAGGGATTTAATTTTGTTTGAGACTTTTATTCAGCATATTTGGTTTTAAAGGAAATAGGAATTGAATTTTATTCCTAGTTTTAGTATTGGTTTTTATTTGGAAATTTTGGGTTTTTGGGCTAAAATAAATTTAATTTGTTTTTGGGATTAAAATTCTGTTATTTTAGGATTTATACTGATTTTAAAAATCATTTTTTTGGGGGGATAATTTGGGGGAATTGATTTTGCTATACTTTTAGCATAAATGGTATTTTGGGACTTATTAATTTTTATGGAATTTAAGGATTTTATTCTTCTTAAAAATAAGGGATATAATGGGATTTTTTTAATTTTAAATTTGGGATAACGCTCTTGGTCCGAGAGTCTAAATAAGGGATGGGATCAGAGATAAAACTCTTAGGTTCCAAGAGTTAAAATATAAGCCAAAGAGATTTAGGGATAGAACTCTCCATCCGAGAGTATAAATAATGGATAAGGGATATAACTCTCCATCCGAGAGTATAAATAATGGATAAGGGATAGAACTCTCTATCCGAGAATATAAATAATGGATAAGGGATAGAACTCTCCATCCGAGAGTATAAATAATGGATAAGGGACAAACTCCATATCTAGGAGTATAAATAGTGGGTTAGGTTTTGGGATAGGATTAGGGGGTAGGAATAGGGGAGGTGAGCTACGGTTACTCTGATCCTTCAAAATTGAAGGTACGTAGGCATAGGGTTGTAAACCCTAGCGAGTATAATAATAAAAAACTTAGGTTTCTTTTGTAAATAAATCATTTAGACAAACAAACAAGCATACCCTAAAATCTAAGGAGGATCCCATTGAGTACGATAGAGGTGAGGGGTGCCTAACACCTTCCCCTCACTTAACCGACTCCCGAACCTTAGGAATCTCTGCCCTTGGGATTAGGATCTTAGGTTTATCATTTATTTCCCTTAAAAAATATGATGGCGACTCAAAATTTTTAGCCGGCCGCGACACTTTCCATAGGTTAACTCTTGAATTTTTGAGCTCACTGGCCTATTGTCATACCCCAAATTTGTCCTACCTGTGGATAGTTTTTATCTGAACATTCATCCACTAACCATCATATCTATATCCAATCCACTTGTCCATTCTCACTTTTAATTAACCTGTCTTTTTCTTGTATTCATTCTTTATAACCGTATTTCATTTTAAATCCATTTATCCACTTTTCAACTCCATACTTTTCCAATAAACCAATTTCATAAACCCATATTCATTTCTAAACCAACTCTTAAATCCATATCCAAATTTCTATCCCTATCCATTTATGTGTCATTATCCATATTTTACCAATTATCCATTTTTCTATTTTTCTTTATTCATTTTTATATCTAATTCATAAATTGTTTTAACCCATAAACCTTTTTTTTTCTTTATCCATTTTTTATCCATATCCATTTCTCTTAATCTATTTCTAAATCTATTTTTCAATTATCCATTTAAATCCTCTTTTCTTGTTATATCCATTTTGTTGTCAACCGTTATCCATATTCATTATTTCTAAATCCACTTTTAGTTTAATTGTCCAATTTCCATGTTTTGTCCATTCTTTCTTCCATTATCCACTTTTTTTTAATTTAATTTAATTTACAAAAAATCTCTACAAATCATAATCCAAAAAGTCCATTCAAAATTCAGCAATACAATTGTAAGGGGTCAAACGCTAGTGAAAGATGAATACAAAGTGCTAGCTACCCGAGAGGACCCCACACCCACCAGATCCTGTGACTGCCATGCATGCCACACTCTGCATCAACAACAAAACAACACCACGCCTGCTACACGATATCAGGATAGCGACGACGCACATGACCCTGCTCCAAGACAAAACCTCTGATATCCCCAAGGCAAGAGTTCTGCATCAGCCGTACAGTCCTGCGGCATAATAACAACGTTACAATATCAGACCTGCAAGCAACAATGACATAACGACAGCACAACAGACAAGATTCAAAAAATAAAAAAGCTCTATTGATTTTAAAAAGGAAGGAAGGGAGGTTATAAGGGGAGGAGGAAAAAAAAGAGAGAGGGGGAGGAGATCACGTTCTTGCTGATGAAAAAAAAATACAATCACCCACCTTGCTTTTAATCACGGACACCACCATCATCTTCACTAACCATCTTTTGTTTTTTTTCTCTCCAACCAAAACCTTCACACAATCACCCTTCAGCTCCCTCCTTCTGAATCCGCCGTGAACCATTAAACCCCAACCTTCACTCCTTCTCCTCAATCACGAAACAACCATCAACAACTCACCTTCAAACCTCCCTTCAACTCGTCTAACATCATCACTAACATCACACTAAACCTTGTTGATAACCTTCTCAAACCACCATGTTTTTGTTTCCCATACAATGACCCTGTTTCTCATATTAACCCAGTGACCTCCACTTGGGAGCGGAAAGTAAAAATCCAATTTTTACAACCCGGAACCAACCACACTCCCTTCGTGACAAGCATCGCTGTCGGAAAACGACTTCAAACAACATCATCTGCAACATTTTTTAAAAGAGAACAAGAAGAAAGAATCGGAACAGAAGAACTCACTTGACTCACTCACCAAAAACGCTCTGAGGCATCACCAGAAAAAACCATCATCCTCCCTTGTTCCACAAACCTTTCGCACTCACAAAACCATCTCTCTTCATCGCCTCACCCTCAGTTTCAACCACAAATATTCAAAACCTCCAAATCTCGACCCAAAAATTGTAACAACACAAATCAAACACGGAGAAAGAATAGGGAAGAAGAAGTGATTGTGAAACCGAACACAAACACGAACCCGGTCGTACGATTGAAACAGGGTCAAGAAGCGATTTGTAACGACGCAAGGAAACCTAAAGCTAAGGAGGGTGAATTCTTTACTCCTGAACACTCTTGTCGCGCGATAATGGAGTTTTCCTGAGCTGATTGTCGTTTTCATGTTAACTGCGTTCGGTGATATTGGTGTGTTTCGTTTCAAAGGAAGAGACGGTTGAAATGGTAATGAGGCATTTGGACCCTCTGACCCGTTCAAAGCTTTTATCATCGGTTAGTTTTTCTGTAATTAAAATTTGAGACTCATTTTCACAAAGAGAAGAAATATGGTTTTGTTTTGCTTCTGTCAAACCGAACTAGGATTTGGGCTCTTCATAAGCCCATACTGATTTGGCTATACACACTCACAAATTCCACGCTACACACCACCCAATATTATTCACTAACCTCCTTTTTTTAGTTTGATTAGAAATTAGCTTTAGAATATTTTTTGTTTATTTTTTAGTTTTAGACTAAATTTTGGGACTAATTTTCAACTTTAGATCTAGAATTATTTTTTGGTTAATTTTGGGGTTTAGATTAGATTTTGATTAATTTTTAACTTTAGTTTTAACTAAATTTTTAATAACTTTATCCTTAACTCCTTGACTATTTTGTTCTTCTTTATTTAAGACTTCGATTAAAGTTTATTCTTTACTTAGATGTTAGTATTGATTAAATTCTGATGTCAACTTTGAGTTAATTGATAATAGTTATTCATGATACCTTACCTTAAACCATGAGACCCCTTTTCCATTAGTTCAATCCCTCAACCATTTCGCACGCACATTCAAACCTCGATCAACATCGAGCTTTTTTCAAATCAATACATTTAAACCACACTTAAATACTATTTCATAAAAGAAGAAAAGGGAGTAGAATGGAATCTTCGATTCTTCTCCTCAATTATTTGGGCCCGAGGAATCTTTCTTAAGTTCAAGCAATTGTCTTCTTTAAAAGACTCATAATGCGATTACATATCAAACCCTTTTTTACAATAAATCAAATCAAATCTTCTTTTCTTAAACACTTGAATGAAAAAGAGAGAGAGTCGGTTCTTCGACTAGCTTTTCGATTACTTGGACCCGAGGAATCTTTCTTAAGTTCAAGTAATTGTCATCTATTTAACATACTCTAACCATATGAAAACTCTTTCATAATTAAGGATGAAAAAGAGAGAGGGCCGGTTCTTCGACTCGCTTTCCCGATTACTTGGGCCCGTGGAATCTTTCTTAAGTTCAAGTAATCGTCACCCAATCAAAATACAAACACATTAATCCAACTCCTCGCCGCCGTGCGATTAAAACTCTTTTCATAAAGAACATTGTTTAGCCCATTCTTCCGCGCATATAAACTAGTGCTTCAGCCTCCCATGACGAGCCGACAAGCCAACGTTTAGCAGTTAGAATGCGACCTAAACTCTCGTTCACCTAAAATACATGCAAATCAAAACCTTTTTCTCAATCAAATCCTTAACACACTTAATCCAATTCAAACAACTTTCACAAAAAGAACATTGTTTAGTCCATTCTTCCGCGCATATGAACTAGTGCTTCAGCCTCCCATGACGAGGCGACAAGCCAACGTTTAGCAGTTAGAATGCGAATTAAACACTCGTTCGCCTAAAAAACACGAACCAACAAACCGTAGCCCCACGAACTACGAATGCTCTGACTTTCCCATTGCACGAGGGAATACGTAGGCACAAGGGTTCTCAATCCTTGCCGAGCACACTAATAAAAAACCACCCCATTTCCCCCTTAGAATTAATCCTTTTACTTTAGAAGATAAACAAACAAACCTAACTAACTTTCTCACAAATCGGATCAAGAGGTTCCCGTTGAGTACAACGGACGTAGAGGGTGCTAATACCTTCCCTCTTGCGTAACCGACTCGCGAACCCGAATTTGGTTGCGACGACCATGTTCTTATCTCCCTTTAAAGGTTTTATCGATATTTTCCTTTCCCTCTTTTGGGATGAATAAAGTTCGATGGCGACTCTGTTTCGAACAGTTTTTTCCGCGTCCATCGCGATGATCGTATTTTTCGAGGTACGACACCTATGACCCTAATTATGGCATGGAATTTAATAGGGGAAGGATAACCTTTAGGCTGTTTGGGTACACCTGCCATTTTAACAACCGAGAAATTGCAGAACTGTTGGGTTTCCCCAATGGCCCTGGCGTTTTCTCTATGGCACAAGAATATTTGCTTATGGAAAATGAACTTAACTTTTTCTGGGGTAGTATTTCAGGACTACCACATCATGACCCGCACTCTATGGTGTCCACTGATATTCATAATCCGCCATCAGATATTTCCATATGATCTTATCCTTTACCCTCTTTGGAAAATCTGAGAATGACACCCTAGTATCCAGAGATGAGCTCTTTATCTTGTTTTGTGTGTTTCAATCTCGGCTTGTTAATGGGGCTACCTTTATGCTTGACAACCTCCGTAGGATTTCTCAAGCTGATCATGGTCCCATTCTAATAGGTGGCTTAGTGACCAAAATTGCTGACGCCATGGGATTTAGGACACGTCTCTCCTGAGTAAACCCTTTAGAAGGATATAGGCCCATGAACATCACCTTCTGTTTCAACAGGGGATTAATAGGAAACCTTGGATCACACCACTTCCAGCTACTGATTAATAATGAGGTTGTACCCCACTTTACATTGCCTGACCACGAACGGACTAGTGTGCACAACCGCCATAATTGGATGTATGATTTGGACGGACCACAATTTGAGAAGGAACTTGATGGCCATACCTCCGAGATTGAAATAGATCCCGAAACACCTCCACATTACCATGATTTTCCAGACCACCCTATTAATGATGCTAATAACATTCCACCTGCCAACATTCATGCCACATTGGAAGCCTTCCGTATAGAACTCAATGGCATGCGAGACAAGCTCCGTACTATCCGTCTTGATGTCATTGGTTTAAGGGACATTACTGTCGAGCAACTGGATCATCTGAACCAAGCAGTGGAGACTCTGAGACGCCATATTGGCTGACTTTAATTCTTTTGACATTTACCGCATTTTCTTTACTTTTAACTTCAGTTTTTCATTTGCTATTTTTGGTTTTTAATTGAACTTACTGATGCCTGATGCTTTTGCATCTGCTACTGATACTTTTGGATACCGAACCTCTTTGCTTCAGTTAATGCATACTTATTTCATTGGTATTTATTTTTTATATTTCATTAATTGATGGGTTTGCAGCTTTAAATAAATTCCCATTACATTTATTTCTATGTTACTGTGGTGCAAATATATTAACATTGTGTGCAATACTGTGTGAAGTGTAATGTACAATTTAACGATGTATGCGTTACTGGGAGATATAATTAAAATTTTAAATTTTGCTGAATTTGGGTTGTGGCGACTGTGACAACCCTGTGACGCCCGTCACAGACATAACAAGGGTAACGATCGTTAGGGCATCTGTGACGACCGTCACAGAGTAAAAACCTGTTATTTGTTTTATTCATAACAGAGCCGCTCGTACCCATTCTTCTCCCTTCCTCTGCAACCGTCCCACTCACCATTCACTACCATTACTCCATACCCATTACCACCGTTCAAAAGCCTCATTTATTTGCCACTAATTCATCCACTCACCACATTCCCCTCTATTTAAAAACACCGAAACCACATTTCAAATTCACAAAACCCTCCTCTGTACCGTAAACAAAACCACATTTCAAACACAAAAACCTTTGCATGCACCATGGTCGCAGCTCCTAACCTCTCGTCAATCGTTTTTCGTGATGGAGAAGCGGGTGAGCATCAAAGGGATAAATACCTCAAGTTCCATAGACGCTCACTCCAACCAACAAGATACCTCGACATAAGATGCCTACAAGAGCTCTGATTAGTGGATGGTGTCCAATGGATGCTCACTAATTCAGGTCTGACTCACCTGTCCACCCAGAACCTTCCTACTTACGAAGCCTTAACCTTAGAATTTGTAAGTTCCTTCTCCTACAACACGTCCTCAGATGATGCGCAGTATCTTACCGGCTCTGCTTCGTTTAGAATGTTCAACACTGAATATTCTTTGACCCAAGACGAGCTGGGCAACATGCTGAATTTTCCACAAGGAGACGGTGTACAGTATCGTATCCCGCATGATCCAAACTGGCCGAACGTAGCATTCAGGGTGTGGAGAAGTTTAACAGGTGAAAGCATTACAAGCTGGGAGGGACTTAATGCCTCACTCATCCATAACCCAACCATTCGCTATTATCAATGTGTCTTAGGCCACACCATCTTCGGGAGGGTAAACAACCACAAGGTAAACTCCAAGGAGCTTTTCTTCATGCACTGTGTTTTCACGCCTATCCCGGTCAATGTCATCTCGTTTCTGCTTGCACACATTCAGTATAGTTGTGCGAGAGGTGCTACTCCTTTCTGTTTTGGAGGAATAGTTACTTCTATAGCACTGGCTTTGAATTTAGGAGATAGGCTTGCGAACCTACCATCTGTGCCGGCCACATATCTGGATATAGAGTACTACCGCAGCGCACATTTGATCAAAGCCAGAGAGGATGGGAAATACAACCTTATGGTGAGGAACATGGTGGTTCATAGTATTGTTTTGCCTTGCCCTGCTCGTACAGATCCACAGAGGATGAAAAATTAGATCTTTGATTTAGATGCCCCTGAGCCTAATGAGGCTGCACCCGAAGGTCAGCCTGATGATGAGTTTGATGAGATGAAACACGGTGCACCTGAGGAAGACCAACAACAACACACTGTGCAGCCTACAAGCTTATCCTCCCGACGCCGCCGAAGAAGTGACCGCGCCCCTGCTACTAATGATGACATTCTCGCGGCCATTATGCAAAGGAATGAGTTGGATGCCCAGCGAGACCAGAGACACCAGACTCAGCATGCTGACATGATGGGTCTCCTGCGCCAAATCCAACAAGACCAGTGCGACCAAGGCGAAAGAATTGAGCGAAGGATGTCGAGCGTCATCGATGAGATGGGTGCCTTGACTGTGCGGGTAGATGGCTTGTGTGATTACATCTATCATGTGGGTTTACCTTATCAGTTTGGACCAGATGGACGTGGGTGAGCACGAGGCAGATCGCGAGGACCCCAGTAGTTTGTTTTCTATTTTTTGTTTTGTTTGTTCCTTTCTTTCTACACTATTTCGAAACATTGAGGACAATGTTAGATTCAGTGTGGGAGAGGAAACATTCGTTGTAGTTTATTTTCTAGTTTATGTTGTTATTTCCTTTTCTCAACTTTAATGTACTTCCCAGCTAATATATGATATGTTTTCCGTGTTATTTAATTCCCCACTTTATTTAGCCATAACAACAACAAAAATTTTCCTTTACGATTTGACACATAACTTGACACACCCTTAGAGTATATAGGTTGTTAGAAACCGGAGAAAGAATCAACAAAATTGATACCGTCTTGACACCCTAGACCTCTCATATTTGCGTTATCAGTTTGAGTACCCATTATACTGAGACCTTAAGCTTTAGTTCTAAATTAGCCCCAAGTAGTTTATATCAGCAATCATCACTGTCTTAAGCACAAACTACATGGAGAGCCGATGCAAATAAGTGATTGATGCCTAAAGATGCAAAAATTGAAATTTTTCAAAAATTTCACGCTTTGGTCTGTGGAAATAAAAAGAAAATGCAGAATGCAAGATATGCAAAAGGGGATAGAAATCGGTGTTAGTTGGTTCAGAGGTACCTGGTACTGAACTCGGTAGGGCGAACCACGGTTCGATCCCCTACAACTTTCAACAGGTATATAAAGGGTTACCACACTTGTGTACCAGACCCCGTGTTTAAAGGATCAAAATCACTAACAGGCTACTCTACTACGTGCGTGTAAGGGCAAAGGACTTAATGTGATTGCGTCAGAATGAAAATGGGTGAAATAGAAACACGAAACATTAGGTTGAGCTATAGTAGAATGATTCGGACTGGTTTGTATATGGGGGTCTATGATCATGTTTTATGTTTTGTGTCATGAATGTATCTTTAGTGGTTGATTGAGTATCTGTGTCGCACAACCACGTATGATTCGGAAATGTGTCAGGTGTGTGTGTTGGATCAATGCTTTTGAAATGATTATTTGCTTGAGGACAAGCAAAGGTTCAAGTGTAGGGGAGTTTGATAATACGATTTTACACTACATATTTGGCTCGATTTACATTGAATTATTTAATCATTTTCATTTATTTACATGTTATTTCACAAGTGTTAAGATTATTTCCAGGTATTTTATCTCAAGTGACTTGTATAAGAAAAGAGAAGAAAATAAGGCATTTGACAGCAAAAACCAGATTCTGCACTCAGGGCGCATGGCGACCGTCACAGGTCCATGGCGACCGTCATAGTACTTTAAGTAGTGACCATCGTCACATAACTATGGCGATCGGCACAAGCATAGTTCCCAGAATTCAAGTTTAAGTTACGTGGACCACTCAACAGTATCAATTCAACTCAAACCACGTTCAACAAGTCTTCAGAAAGTATCGACCACTAACACCCACCTGGAGATATTTTCTCCTTGTTTCACAACAACTACTGAAGGCTATATATGAAGGCAGTTTTTTGACACAAAGGCTCTTCTTCGGCACCTCTCTCGATACCTAGTTTATGCCATTTTCTGCAGTCGAAGCTTTTAATTCCCTTTCCTTTGTTTTTCCAATTTTTGTTTTCTCAGTACTTAAAAAGCAATAGCTTCCTACACCGGGGGGCTATTGTACTTTAGTTAGTAGTTATTTCACTTTAAGTTTTATTATTCGAGCAAGCGAATCCTGCCGGCTTGTGGAGGATCGTGTACTCAAGATTCATTGTTTTCAGGTTTTTACTCAATTAATATAATTGCCCTTTACTTTTAAATATCATGTCTGCATTAATGTTTTACTGTTTATGTTTGTGTATGTCTGTTAAAATGTCCGGCTAAACTATTTATATCGGTATGTAATTAAGTCGATCGGAAAGGGGTCCGATCGATCGTAGGAAAACTTTGACACTTTAATTTTCTGGTTCCAATTTCTTATTTTAATTGACTTTTGTTACGAGAGTAAGAAAGTAACGATGGTTACGATCAATAAAACGGGAGTTTGAGATTTTAACCGGATAGCTGAAACTGGGCATTGATTTTAAATACAGCGAGAGCGCTTTAAAATCAATTAGGACTTATTAATTTTCAAAAAGTATTTTTAAATTCAAATGGGCTAGCGAGAGCAGACATTCTGATTTAGGAGTATAGTCAGAGTCAATAACACGAGAGTGTGAGGTAAAGACTTTTAAATTGGTATTTTTCTACTGAAAACTATTTTGACTAATAAGCCGACGATCTGCTGGATCCCCGATGATTGATGAGTTATGTACCGATATTCCGTTATACTTTAATCAAATCTAAATTCTAGTTTACTTTTAGTTTCACATTTGCACCTTAACATAAGAATCATCAGCCTTAGCTAAACATAGTAACAACCTGATAGCACTAGTTTGATTATCGGTCCCTGTGGGTTCGATATCTTTTAAAACTATGCGATTAGACTGTGCGCTTGCAGTTAGTAACCCCGATAGACTCATAAAGTCGCGATCAGTGTGATTGGAGACTTGAGAAGACAATGGCTTGGTGTCATTATGGGAAAATCCTGAAATAGGGTCAGTAAACGTTATATTCGTTGCGATGAATCCCTGAACGTTTAGCTTTGAAATCTTAGCAGTAAATCTTGTGAGATTGGAACCTGCAGGTCAATGTTCGTTATATTCATTAAGTTGAATCCCTGAACGGTTCATTGTGTGTTAGTCACAGCTGCGGTTATGCAGGTTGTTAGTCACCGACTGTTGCCCGTGCAATTGTAATCAGATATGGTTATAGTGGATTAAGTCTTTGTGTTCAAGGCGAAATCACCTGAGGAGGATGGACTGGACTAGCTTGGGAATGGCTTAAGTGAACCAGGATATATCGTGTGTTCTTTACTCTTGCTTATGCTTTTACTTATTGTTTATGTCTTACTCTAAATTATCAGAACCTTACATAAACAAATCAGAACCTTGCATCTTAACTCTGATCGACTTCTGCACTGCAAGTTCTAAATAATGCATATCTTATTCAGACTCTCCCTGTTATATATGCTTTACGCATTGCCAAGTCTGAATGCTACTTCGCAAGTCAGAGTCTCACAACGAACTCTGATATTCTCTTAGTGCTTCAACGATAAGAGGCGAAAAGTTTTTAAAGAGTGAAAACACAATTCAAACCCCTCTTTCTTGTGTCTTTCTCGCACCTTCAATATTTAGTTTTATGACTGTCAGAAGTATGGACATTATGCAAGTCAATTCCGAGGAGGTAAGAAAGAAAATCAAGAAAGTAATGCAAGACTTACAAAACACGAAGAAGAAAAGATGTTGTTGATGGTCACAACGAAAGATGAATAAAGATTCAAGGACCAATGGTACTTAGAATCAGGTTGCATATCACACATGACTAGAATGAAAGATAGGTTTGTCAACATAAGTCCCTCGATGAAGAACAAGGTGGAATTTTTAAATGACAACACCCTAATTGCTGAAGGTATTGGTGATGTTCTGATCATTAGGAAAGATGGTAAAAGGTTAGTAATTTCCATTGTATTGTACATACCAGGCTTGAAAAGCAATTTGCTCAACATATGGCAATTAATCAAGTATAATTAAAAAGTGTCTGTCGAAGATAAGATTATGAGAGTTTTTGACTCAGGTGGTAGATTAATCTTGAAGGCACCTATGTCTCAGAGCAGAAACTTCAAGATTGAACTCAATGTGATGGAGCACAAGTGTCTGACAACTGCACCTAGAAAAGATGAATGGTTATGGAACTACAATCTTGACCATCTCAATTTCAAAGACATCAGTAATATGAAGAGAAGAATCATGGTTTTAGGATTACCAAAAATTGACATTCCAAATGAAGTATGTGAAGAATGTGTTCAGGAAAAGCAACACAAGAATATCTTTAGCAAAGATGCAGGAAGCAAGTTGAAGACAATTCTTGAAGTCATATATTCAAATGCGTGTGGCCCCTGTCAAGGTGGATTTGGTTGGAGGTAGCATATACTTTATCACATTCATAGATGATTTTAGTTGAAAATTGTGGACATACATAATCTAGAAGAAACGTGATGTGCTTGAGGTGTTCACAAAGTTTAAATCTATGGTGGAGAGACAAAGTGGTCGAAAGCTCAAGACTCTGAAGAACTGATGGTGGTGGAGAATATGTTTCCAACGATTTCGTTGCTTTATGTGAGAAAAAGGGTATTGTGCATGAAGTGGTGCCACCCTACATTCTACAATAAAATGGAAATGCAAAGAGGAGGAATAGAACCATCATGAACATGGTGAGGAGTATGCTAAGAGGCAAGCACTTATCTAATGAACTAAGGGGTGAGGTTATGTCGATTGCAACATACATCCTAGATAGATGTCCGACTAAGAAGCTATAAGAAATCACACCAGAAGAATGTTAGTCTGCTGTCAAGCTTAACTTAAGTGATCTAAAGGTGTTTCGGTCCATAGCACATAGACATGTGTCTGACCAGCTGAGAAGGAAACTTGATAAAAAGTCAAGCCATATGATCCTGATAGGATACCACTCAACAGGTGAATACAAACTTTTTGACCCAATGAACAAGCAAGTTGTAATCAGCAGGGATGTGATCATAGATGAGCTAGAGGAGTGGGATTGGAAATACAATTTCAAGAAGGATTATGTGAGAATCCTATGTGATAAACCAGCAAGTGAGGCTGACAAAGAAGTTTGACAAAAAGAAGTCAAAGGTCAAGCAGCTAGTGCTTTCCCATGTAATGACTATGTCTAATTGGATCGAGTCTCTTAATCATCCCGACGATAGGCTATAGTGAAAATTTCCATTCAGTTGTAATCATGTTGGCCTTTGGCACCATTGGAAGATGTGACATTCTTGCCTCATATAATCTGAGGAGGGAGAACGAGGTGTTGCATAAACATTTGGAGTCTACTCTTCTTGAGAGAGACAATATTTACACGAAACTTAGGGGTGCGAAAAATATTTTGAAGGATGCTGATAAAGAGAAGAAAAATTACGGTTCTCCTTTTATCTTGGATAAGAGGGTGAAAGACCTTGGGTGATGGTTAACGAGAAGAAGAACATATTGGGTTCAATGCAAACATCTTTGATTGATACTAAGAGTTCTCTAGCCAAGGTCAATAAGTCTATGACATATACTCATAAAATCGTGGAAGACATAAAAAATTCCTTGAGGGAGTCAAAGGCGACCATTCTCAAATCAAAAGAAGACTTGGAGAAGATGAAAGGGGAAGTTGAAGGCAGAGGAAGTCGGAAAGGTCTCCTTGTATGAGAAATATGTCGAAGTTGTTAATTTCGGCTACAGTGTGAAACAAGCTTCTTTAAAAAATGCTTTGAGTCAAGGTGAGCTCATATTTCCTTGTGTACAAATTTCAAGGGAGCAAATTCATGTTGAGCAGAGAGTTGTAGATGGAAAATTTGTTTCCTACAGTGATAACCTGACTTCATATATTCCTTTTTCGTTGTCTTTGATTTGTATGGTGCAACCATGCTGTTCACCTGATTTTCTTTCTACGAATATCAACTTAAGTCCCTTTTATTTTGTTAATTAATGAAGAACATTTTTTTCTATAACACTTGTCGTGGAACAACATTTGCTTATTTCTACCGACAATAATTTATGTGGTTTTTGACTTAGTGGATAAACATGGTGGTAAAAATACTTGTCTCTTACCGACCCCCTTCGAGGTTGTTGTTGTTGCTGGTTGATTCATGGAACCTATCTAGAAAATGACACAGGCCAAGGATTTCAATCCCCCTCCATTCCCCATAGTGAACGCTTGGTTTAAAGGTGACGTGAGTGGCGTCACTGCTCTTGTATGGAGTGGCTAGGTACTCGTGGGCGTTAGCCTTGTGCACCACCTACGTTTTTTAGGTTCATGGTGTCTTTTTGTGTGCATCACCATCACGCTTGAGGTTTGATGTCTTCGTATGAATTCCACCTCTGCGCTTGAGGTTTATGACTCCATTGGTTTTCCCTTTCGATTTAACAATTACCTCGCGTTTAAGGGTTAATGTCAGTTCTAAGGGTTTGAGTTTTACCTTATCATTGATTCGTGGAACCTTGTTGTGCCTTTTTTATATTTGATATCTTCCTAACCCTTACACATAACTAAGTTTTTTTTAAAGCCAAATAAAGCTTTGTATGGACTGACATATGAATTGTTTGCACCTAGCGTGAATCAAACCTAAAACTTTGAGAAAAAGATACTTTTAGGTTTCAAGTCTTTTTCAACAAGACATAACTAATACTCTATGTTGGATAGTTAAACTCTTTCTAGATTTGACTTTATAGTCCAAAAAAAAACTTATGTTTGATTTTCTTAATGAGAAAGAAATTCATTTGAGAACATTTTACCCTATTTTTTTATATGATAAAGTAATCATATCTTTTTTTAAGGCACGCATTACATACAATACGATCAAAATTCGGCGAAAATCTCATATGAATTTACCCATCGCATTTACTTCCATGAGGCCATACCCCACACAAGATCTCTCAAAACCTCATGGTACATTTTAGACCCCTTCCTAAAAAATGTGTACTCATGGCGGTTGTTAATACTTGTATTGGCTGGAAATTTGGTAAAACAAAGTTGTACAATGTTGATGTCATATGTCTGATGTCATAACATTGGTTCCTAATATTAGTTTTTGCAGGGTTGAAGTTTTATATGCTGATGTTAAACTTGATGTCTTGACATCAGTTATCAGAACATCAGAACATCAGGTTATGATGTTTTAGGGCTGCGCGTGTTAGTTTGTTTTGAGGAGATCTGTTAGAGAGATTGGATGCGAATTTCTTGGAGAAGATATTTATATTTTCAATCAGATATGGAGCAGATCATGTAACTAACATTAGGGCTGATTTGAAAAGATTTAAAAAGATTAGAAGATCAAATCTGTTTTAAATCCTGATTAATAACAAATCAAATCAGATTTTTTGGAAGAGGTCCAAGCCCAAGTCAGAATGATATTTAAAGCAGCCTCAACCCTTGTTGGAAAATGACGAAGAAAGAGAGCTAAAGACTGAGTGTCATTTGTGTCTTCGTGTGTGTTTTGTAAACCATTCATGTTCGAATTGGTGTTACTATTTTTGAGTTGTTAATTGTTCTTGATCAAAGCTGTTAAGCAGAATCAAGTTGTGTGATTAATTTGTAATCATTGGATTATTTCACTGAGGTGATTTAGGGAGTGAGTGGTTTCTCATACCTAAGTGGTTTCTTAGGTAGAAGTGTCATTGGGTAGTGATTAAGTTAGGTAGATGTCAACTGGAATTGTTGAGTCTGTAATTTAATACTACTAATAGTGAATTTCCTCCCTGGCTTGGTAGCCCCCAGACGTAGGTAGTTAGACCGAACTGGGTGAACAATTCATTATGTTATTTACTGCTTGGTATTGACTTGTTCATATTAGCATAGTGTGTTGTTGTGACATCGCACTTAACATCACACATCTGATACCAGAATTTCAATTGGTATCAGAGCAGGCATCCTGCTCTGCTTCTGGGTGAGATCTAGGGCTGATACTTTCTGGTGCAATGGACAAGGAGAGTGGTGGATTTGTGAATAGACCCCCTATTCTAGATGGCTCTAATTATTACTATTGGAAACTACAGATGGTTACCTTCTTGAAGTCATTAGACAGCAGGGCTTGGAAGGCTGTCTTAAAAGAATGGAAAGCACCTGTTATTGTTGAAAAGGATGGTACAACAAAGCTGAAACCTGAGGAAGATTGGACAAAGGAAGAAGATGAGCTTGCACTTAGAAATTCAAAAGCCTTGAATGCCATCTTTAATGGTATTGACAAGAACATCTTTAGGCTGGTAAACACTTGTGAAGTAGCTAAGAAAGCATGGGATATCTTGAAGACTACTCATGAAGGAACCTCCAAGGTCAAGATGTCAAGACTTCAACTGCTGACTACAAAGTTTGAAAATCTGAAGATGAAGGAGGATGAAACCATTCATGATTTTCACATGAATATTCTTGAGTTGTCCAATGCTTCTAGTGCTTTAGGAGAGAGAATGACTGAAGAGAAGCTGGTAAGGAAGATTCTCAGATCCCTTCCCAAGAAATATAAAATGAAGGTGACTGCTATTGAAGAAGCTTAAGACATCAGCAAGATGAGAGTTAATGAGTTGATTGCTTCTCTTCAAACCTTTGAGTTGGGATTGAATGAGGAGCCTGAAAAGAAGACCAAAAGCATAGCTTTGGTGTCTAATACTGAAGATGGTAAGAAGGAGTGCAATTTTGAAACTCAGGAGGAACTGTCAAATGCTGTTGTGATGCTTGGGAGACAATTTAATAAGGTGTTAAAGAGAATGGACAGAAACTATAGACCTAATGTTAAGAACATCACATCTGACAACAACAGGTCTAGTGATCAAGTGAAGAAAACAAGAGATGAAGAAAAGTCCAATCATGACAAAGGAGTTCAATGCTATGAGTGTGAAGGTTATGGTCATGTCAAGAAAAAATGTCCTACATACCTCAAAAAGCAGAAAAAGGGGTTATCTGTTTCATGGTCTGATACAGATAGTGAAAGTGAAGAAGAGAATGCCAAGCATGTTAAGGCATTGACTGGAATATGTGCCTCTGATGGAGAGTCTAGTGATGGTGAATTGACCTTTGAAGAGCTGGCATCTTCTTATCAAGAGTTGTGTCTGAAAAGTGAAGAGGTCTGTCAAGAAGGGGAGAAGCAGAAGAAGATTATAATCCAGCTTGAGATTGATAAAGCTGAACTTGAGAATGAAGTTTTGTTGTTAATATCCCAGCTTGATCAAATGTCAAAATCCATCATAATGTTAAATAGTGGAACTGACACTCTGGATAAAATACTTGAAGCTGGAAAAGGGGCAAGTGATAAGACTGGTCTAGGATATGAGGGTGAGAAGAAGATATCTGCAGAGGCTAGTTCTTCTGGGGTTAAACAGAACATTCCTCATCATCATGAAAAAGGACATGGTTCTGGAATTAAGAAGGTTGTCCCTCACCTTGGGCCACAAAATAATGGAAAGGGCTATGGTCCTGTACCTAAGAAGTTTTTGCCTCAACCTCAAGGAAAGCCTCAGGTTTCTGGAGCTAGACAGTATATGTCTCCCCAATACCATAGGAGTATGCAGGCTTCTAGTCTCAAACATAACATGTTCCATCCGATGTCTTAACATCAAGGGAAAATGTATGGTTTTGGACCTAATAATGTAGTGCCTCATGGTTATGGCAAAAGAAGGCCGCATCATCATGGTAAAAGACAACCTAATCATTATAAAAGACACACTCATCACTACAGAAGATAGCCTAATTATGGGAGAAGACAGCATCAATATTTTGACAGATGGCAGCCTCAGCATTATGACAGAAATCATAATCAAGGTGGCAGACATTTCAATCACTTCAGAGAAGAGGTTCAAAGAGTGAGATGTTACTATTGTGGAAGATTTGGCCATATACAATCTTCTTGCTTTAAACTGCATGGTTATCCCAAATCTGTTCCTCAACCTAGACAGAAGCAGAACAGGCCTCAGGCTGTTAAACAATGGGTTCCTAAAGCTGCTGTCACATGTCTATTAGCTCACTCATCTGTTAGAACCCCAGCCATGGATGGTTGGTATTTTGACAGTGGTTGCTCAAAGCATATGACAGGTTTCAAGAAGCATTTGGTGGATATCAGGACTTGCTCCACAAATGATGTAACTTTTGGTAATGGAGAAAAAGGGGAAGCTAAAGGAGTTGGAAAATTGAATTGTGAGGCTGGACCTAACCTTGAAAATGTACTTCTTGTCAAAGGATTGACTGCTAATTTGATTAGCATCAGTCAGTTATGTGATGAAGGATTCAAGGTTAGCTATAATAAAGAGGAATGTTTAGTGACTAATGAGAAGAGTGAAGTCGTTATGAAGGGAGTTAGATCCATAGATAATTGTTATTTATGGGTTCCTCAAGAGTCCAGCTCATCATGTAATGTCAAGGATGATGTTATGACATCTGAATGTGACATTAGAAGGATCACCAAACAACCTAGTGGTATGCAACTATTCAGAGGAAATCTTGAAGAAACTAAGGTCATAAAGGTTGATCACTCAGATATGAAGTGTAATGACAATTTCCCTAAAGATAAGTGTGTTGAAATTTGTGAAGTCTTAAGTAGAAATTTGGGCATGTGGAAAAGGCATCTGAGGTTAATGACTTATGGTGTGCATTTATTAAATTTCAAAAATTTAAAAGGAAATTTGTTTTGGTGGGGAAAATACATTTATTGGCTTTTAAGTGACCAACAAAAGCAGCCCCCTTACCTTAGGCTATCATTCCCTATTGTTACTCTCACACGCTACGTCAATCTCCACACTCCAAGTCTGTTCATCTTCTCCCCAAAGATCGGAAGACACAACACATCCTTGTACGTCAACTGTTTCAAAGGAACAATGTCTCAACATGGGTCATCTCCCTCCAAGAAGTCTGATTCAAAGAGCTCTTCGCATGAAACATCTAGGGTTTCTATGAAAGAAGTTTCAATGGATGAAGCCTTGGACATAACGCCTCTCTCTATGATTCCAGGCTCAGAAAAGAAAAGACCTGAGATGTATCAACCTAAGAGGCCTTCAAAAGGTAATACTTCTGATCAATCTGCGGGTAAGAAATTTAATGATAGCAAAAGTAGAGCGTTTGTCACTAGTGTTTTGTTTGGAGACAAATCTACTCCTAAGACTACCACCCCTCTTCCTCAAGCTGTTGAAGAAAGGGTAGACGTGGACAAAAGTATTGATCAGATTGTCACAAAAATTTTTGAGAAAGGGATTTCTGTGAAGGGAATATCTAGACCTCTGAGTCAAATGCCTGCTGATCAATCTGTTAGAGAAAAGGGTGACATGCAAACTTCTGAAACCAATCTTCACAGATTGGTTGTTTTTGTCATTGAAGATGCAGAAGCTGAAGTTGAAGATAATGATACTCATGTTGAAGATGAGGTTGATGTTGAACATGATGTTGGAACATCACCTGCTAGGGATGTTACTCCTAGTCCCAGAGGGAAGAAGAATGCTGATATGGTGGATGTTGTTGACTTATCTGATAATGAAGTAATTGGTAATGTTGTTCCTGGTATTGCCAATAGATTGAAGACTAGAAAAGGAAAGACTGTGGAATCTTCTCCCAAGATGATAGCTGAAGGCAAGAAGAAAAAGACATATGTAGTTGGTCCAACTAAATCTTGGAGCAAGGTTGCTGTGACTTCCAAAAAGAGAAAGATTAGAGAAGAATCTGAATCTGAGTATGATGTTGAGGAAGATGTTCAAGACATCACCCCTGTCAAAAAGTCCATTTTGAAGAGAATTTCTGATAAGGTTCCTGAAGTGCCAGTAGACAACATATCCTTTCATTATGCTAGCAGTGCTCCAATGTGGAAATTTGTGTGTCAAAGGAGATTAGCTCTGGAAAGAGAGCTTGGAAAAGATGCATTGAAGATGAAAGAAATTATGGAGCTCATTCATGTTGCTGGCCTGTTGAAGACTGTGACTAATTCTCTAAGTGCTATGGTGGACTTGTTAAGGAATTTGTTGTTAACATTCCTATAGACATTTCTGATAAAAGAAGTGTGGACTTCATGAAGGTGTTTGTTAGGGGTAAGTGTATTAATTTCTCTCCTAGTACCATCAATAAGTATCTGGGAAGAGATGATCAAGAGGTTGGTGAGCTGGAAGTGACTGATAATGATGTGTGTAAAGAGATCACAGCCACTCAAGTGAAGGTTTGGCCACTGAAGGGTAAATTGACAGCTAGCAAACTCAGTATCAAGTATGCTATTTTGCACATAATTGGTGCTGCTAACTGGGTACCTACTAATCACAAAACCAGCATAGCTGTGGGATTAGGAAGGTTTATTTATGCTGTTGGGAAAAAGGTCAAGTTCAATTATGGAAATTACATATTTGATCAAGTTGTGAAGCATGGTGCCACTAATGCTATCAAGATGCCTATAGCATTCCCTTCCCTTATCTGTGGAATGATCTTAGATCAACATCCTGGAATTTTAACTAGTTCAGATATAGCATGTAAGAGGGAGTCACCTTTGTCCTTGCATCCCAAGCTGTTTGTTGGGAATCATGTTCCAGACATTGTTGTAACATCAAGTTCTGGTGTTAAGAAGACCAGTACTAAAACTGAGTTGATTGAAGAATTGAAGGCGGCCTGCAAGGATCTTGATATGGTGATCTGTACTAGCACTGCTAGGAAGATGAAAATTGAGCAGATGATCAAATCCTTGGAACAGGGTGAAGATGATGTGGGTGTCAATGCTGAAGAGTCAGGTTCAGAGGAAGGTGATGAGGATGCTACAGATGGTTCTGATGCTAATGAAGATTGAATTGCTGCTTCTGCTGTTTCTTGCTTTTGTTGTTTGTAGTTTTTGTTTCTACTCATTGTGAGCATGTTGTGTAATTTGGATAAAAGTTCTTTTATGCTTATCTGGTTTGTGATTTGTCTTGTCATGTGGTGCTGACTTTTGACTGACAAGGAGAGCTAGTAGGACTAACTGTTGTAAGTGTTAGGTGTATGAGGGCATAATTTGTTGGTAGATGTCCAATTATGGCTAAAAAGGGGGAGAGTTAGCCTATGTGCCTATGTGTTGACTGATGTGGTTCTAAGTTTGAGGGGGAGTGTGCATGTTTGAACAGCTGGTATGCTGGTTCTTGTTTTGAGGGGGAGTTTAGCAGATTTGAATGTGATTGCTGCTGGTTGTGTTTTGGAATGCTAGGAGTATGAAGTTTTTCCGCTGCAGGTACCTCTGATGTTGGCAGAGATTGTTTTATCCAAAATTAGCCAAAGGGGGAGATTGTTAGTACTTGTATTGGCTGGAATTTTGGTAAAACAAAGTTGTACAATGTTGATGTCATATGTCTGATGTCATAACATTGGTTCCTAACATTAGTTGTTGCAGGGTTGAAGTTTTATATGCTGATGTTAAACTTGATGTCTTGACATCAGTTATCAGAACATCAGAACATCAGGTTGTGATGTTTTAGGGCTGCGCGTGTTAGTTTGTTTTGAGGAGATTTGTTAGAGAGATTGGATGCGAATTTCTTGGAGAAGATATTTATATTTTCAATCAGATATGGAGCAGATCATGTAACTAACATTAGGGCTGATTTGAAAAGATTTAAAAATATTAGAAGATCAAATCTGTTTTAAATCCTGATTAATAACAAATCAAATCAGATTTTTTGGAAGAGGTTTAAGCCCAAGTCAGAATGATATTTAAAGCAGCATTAACCCTTGTTGGAAAATGACAAAGAAAGAGAGCTAAAGACTGAGTGTCATTTGTGTCTTCGTGTGTGTTTTGTAAACCATTCATGTTTGAATTGGTGTTACTATTTTTGAGTTGTTAATTGTTCTTGATCAAAGCTGTTAAGCAGAATCAAGTTGTGTGATTAATTTGTAATCATTGGATTGTTTCACTGAGGTGATTTAGGGAGTGAGTGGTTTCTCATACCTAAGTGGTTTCTTAGGTAGAAGTGTCATTGGGTAGTGATTAAGTTAGGTAGATGTCAACTGGGATTGTTGAGTCTGTAATTTAATACTACTAATAGTGAATTTCCTCCCTGGCTTGGTAGCCCCCAAACGTAGGTAGTTAGACCGAACTGGGTGAACAATTCATTGTGTTATTTACTGCTTGGTATTGCCTTGTTCATATTAGCAGAGTGTGTTGTTGTGACATCGCACTTAACATCACACATCTGATACCAGAATTTCAGCGGTATTTTTTTAAATTAAATTTTCTAAATACTCTTTAAACTTTACTTTAAGATTTCTTCTAACACGTGAAGTACATACCATCTTTCTCTATCTAACTTTGATTACGTAAAAATTTAGAGGATTTCCTAATGCACCACCCAAGTTCCTTAGGCACCACATGAAATTATTTTTTTGCCCCTTGATTCTGGATGTGCACATCCGGACGCACCGTATCCTTAAAAAATAAAAAGTTTCTCCGGATGTGCATATCTGGAATACCTCCGGATCTGTATATCCGGACAAAAAATGTGATATATTTGAAGCTGCATGATCACTCCCCCTTCCCATTCTCAACATTTCTCCTACTACACTCATTCTCACCAACTCAAAAAACCTTACTTCATCAATCCCATTTCTCACTCAAAAAGTTCAAGTTTTTGGTGCAACAAATCAAAGGGAGCAAGGAAAGACTGAATTTCAGGTAAACATTCAACTTCATCCACTACAACGCTAACGAGGGACATCTCCATCGGCCAGATCATTGACGACATCGAACTTCTCCTACCTTACGGAGACAAACGGAAGGTTGCGAAGCTTCAGTATCGTTCACCTTCGGTTGACAACGAAGGGAACGTCGCTTACAGCCTTGTTGAGCTCAAGAATCAAGACGATGTTAGAGCAATGTGGCAAGCTTATTTGGGTTACGAAGAACAATTCTCGTTCGAGTTCGAGGCGACCGTCAAAATCCGAAGAACGTTCGATGACATCTTAGAGATGTGCAAGCGTCCACCGGGCTATTGATCTTGTACTATTTAAATTTCTGTCGATGTAATGCCGAATTTCTAAATGTAATTCCTATTTAATTTTATGACTGTCATTGCTGGATTTTTGGAGTTCTGTCTCAGAATTTAATCCAGATTTGCAAATACGAATTTGTTCCGGATGTGCACAATAAGTAAGTTTGATTTAATATGTGTTGTAAGCCTTGTTTATAGATATATGGAAAAGCCTAATGAATCATGTAAAGGGATCAGTGTCTATGAATCATGTATTGAAAAGGAGAAGTGAGAGATTTGATCAGCTATTCAGACACTAATTATGCATGAGACATAAATGATACTAGAAAGACTTCTAGATTTATCTTCATACTTGGTTTCAAACTCAAGCTGTATATGTATATAGTAATTAGTGAGTGATCCAAAGGATACAAACCATTCACACTTGAATCAGAGAGTTTGAGTTAATAATAAAAACCATCAATCAGGTTAACTTTAACCCAAAAAAAATCAAACACATATCCAATCATCTTAACTTCTAACAAACTATAACATCAAAATGACAAAGTCATTAAATAGGATGCTGTGGTAAATTCTTATTGACTAAGAAGTGTCGAACTAGCTGAAGAGCTTGTTTGGGAGCAAAAGTAGGAACCTGATGACCAGCTCCTCTTATGGTCACAAATGTTACCCCATCATAAACAATGCTCCATCCTCCCACCTATAATTCCACACATAAAAAGTTACAATGTTAACTTCATAAATTGAATAATCATAATAATAATAATATCGGTCGGCCGTCGATAAATAAATCGATGTAATGTAATGTAACATACTAGGTTTACCTGTCTACTAGTATACCAAGGAGTCCAATCTTGAACTATAGGAAGTCCCAATTTTCTCAATGTATATCTTGTTGCAGTTACAGGAATTCTTCCATCCGTATCTCCACTGTATAAATCATGAAATAAAATTTTAGAATCAATAATTAGCTCAGAAAATAAACTAATTTAATTACCTGTAAATCCATATGCGAAGACCGCCCGCAATAAGCTTCTTCAAGACAGGAAGCATGGACACCGGCGACTCGTTCCAAAATGATATATTGTTACTGACAACCAAGAAGAAGACATCAACGATTTTGATTTTTTGTACTAATACGAGTATCACATAATAAGGTTGATTTGATCATGTACCTGCAATGAGTCCATGGATATGAAATTTTGGTGACATTTGCATGCAGTGCCTTTTGAACTTCTGGCCTATTGAAATAAATTTCAGTATAATCAGATGCACATGGATCATATCCGGCTCGCATTTTATTCCACCCGTCGGAAGATCTTCTTGTGTTACTGGTATTGCTGAAACATCTTGGCGCATACAAACTATACATATCGATAATCTTATAAACATCGAAATATTTGTTAAGTTCGGTATTGCATTCTTCGGTTTGATTTTGAATCGGATAGCTGAAATTGCATATGGTTGTGATGTTTTTGTATAAACCATCTGATATCACAGCATGATCCCATGCATACTCTATCATACCCTTTTGATCAGTTTCATCATCCAATAATGCATTCCCAATCTGCACCAAAAAAAATTAATTATGTCAAATTAACATTGTTTTATATTTATATTATATTATTGATGAAGATTAATAATTTGATTATATTTATACCATGATCCCTTTGAAATTAATGTAATCTTCATTGGAAGAGTTTGGATTATTATCCAAAATGAGTTCAGAAAGTTGTGGAACATAATGTCCTGAAATTTCAATACAAGACAAATTCAAATTATAATTAATAAGTTAAGAACTAATTAAAAAAAGTGTTTAACTAATAATTTTGGATTAAATATATACCTGCATAGCTTTCACCAGCAATGTAGAAATCATGTGATTTGAATTGAGGAAATCTTTTAAACCAATTGATGAGGAAAGTGTGTGAATCCTTAGCTGGTAATTAATGAAATTAATAAGTTTACATTAATAAATCTCATTAAGTGAAAAGTACTAATAAAAAAAGTATTAAACTTAATCAATTTAGATTAATTATTATTACCAGTAATGGTGTCACCAAGTTGACTAATATCAGTGGTGGTGTTGGTGTAGGAAAATCCAACTCCAACAGGGGATTCAATAAACAAAAGATTTGCAGCTGTAGAAAAAAAATTATAATGGTATGAGATTATTAGTATGTTCTTTAGGTTTTTAAAATAAAATAAATAGATTATATGATATAATATGATTATAATTATGAAATTTAATTACCTTTATTCCAAGAATAAGGGTTCAACTTGAGCTTAGGTTGGGTGCTATTTTGAGGAGAAAAGGGTCCAAGCTCCTCTGCTTCTCCATAACCAATTGAAGAACATCCAGGGCCTAAAAAATTCATGCATTTTAATTTTTACATCAATCATATTAATGTATATTTAAATTGATTATTATGTGATATGTGATACTTGAGATATATAATTATAAAGTTGAATTTGTCCCAAGTATGTTTAGTTTAAACAAATTATTGATTCTTATGGATGAAAGATTAAAAAAAAAAATCAAATATACTGAAATGAAAACTTTATCTGCTGGCAAGATGGTAGACATTTTTCTATAGAAGTGGTTAAGGGTAATAATTAGTTGGAACTTGAATGATATCATTTTGCTGAAAATTTGCTACTTTTGGATTGCTTTGACTTATTTAAAGCTAAATTATTACTCCTATGTCTCCAAATAAGTATCATAACACTTTCACATATATAACAAAAATATAGTAAATGGAAAAAAATATTCATTTCAATTATTTTTGTTAATTATTAGTGTATTTTAATTATTAACTATCATTAAAATGTAAAAAGAAATAGTAAGGAATATTAATTAAAATTGAAAATTGAAAATAAAAAGTAAAATTACATTGCAAACAAATAATAAATTTAAAACAAATAATTTTTACGCTCACGATTTATTTTAAAAAGAAGAAAGTAACTCTCAAAAGATAAATAAAAATAGATTTTTCAGAACATATTTAATTAATCATGTTAAGAATGTCCGGAACATGATTTAATTTGATGGCTAAAAAGTCTAAACTACAATTTGATTGTAATTTTGTCTTTCTAACTTTCATTCAAAGTTCAGACTATAACTAGAAAGTCCAATTTAATTAAGCACAAACCAAAAACTTAACTACCTAATTTTGAAAGTGACAGAAAGTTTATAAAGAGACCAATTTTGGCAATTAAAGCTACTAGCTAGTATCATCATGATTTAAAAATAATAATCATAATTTGAGAAGCTAGAACTTAAAAAAAATCACACTATATTACAGATTGTGTAAGAATATTAAAAGAAAATGAGTTTGATTTGGTAAAATAACTTTATTTTTATAATATAGTTAGTCAAGTTTTTATTGTTATTTAATTTATGAACATTTTCTTTCAAGTTACAAGTTTTTTTTTAGTTGCGTCATTGATGATATAAAGTTTTGTGGCCCTTATGTTGCTATCAGAACTAAAAGAAATGGTTTATAATTAAACTTAGGTTCAAAGCAATATTTATTAGTCCTATTGAATTTCATGATGGTGTTTCTGATGCAAATTGAAGCCACTCACTAAGGATATTTTTGGTCAAATTTAAATTCCTAACACCTGCACGCTTGCTCACTTTCTTTTGTCCATATTAATTTAACAATTTCAAAAAGGATTACGTAACCTATTACAATTATATATATATAAATATATATATAAATTTTTTTTTAAACTATGTGATTATGAGAAAAAAAAAATCCTAATAATTCATAATTTGTGTCGAGAGATACTGACACTTACTATTATTTTCTTTTTAAGAAATCAAAGTCGAGATTCCTCCTTTCATTTCTTATATATAACCATTTTAAAATTCCGCAAATAATTAACGACTCATAATTAACAAATATGAATATAACTGTTATTAATGGATGCAGGCAAAGTGGGACTTTGGTTACATATTTGAAATAGAAAATTCCCTTTTGTTTGATCTATACTATAGTGCCAAAAACTATTGATAATGACAGAATGAAAAATCGTCACAAATTACAATGTTTCCAATAAACCCAAAATTTAAACCTCAAAGCCAAATTAGGAATTTGTGAGTTGTCAATTTTGTGCTCGTAGTTTCAATATTGATAAGTTTTCAAAAAATTGTGTCATATCATTAGTTTTTGTAACCTTGCGATATTTTAGCATCACTTTGTTTCATATAAGGAAATGGGAAATTTAGTAGTTGATGTACATAACTAATATGATGCTATTTTTTTAATAGACTGTTCTAGGTGTGTGTAGAGATTTAATCTCTGGAGTTGAAAAAGACCATAATAAACACTAAAAACTCTAAAAAAAATTAATAATGCTGCATATGTAGAATTGAATTAGAACAAGAGTATCTCTTTAAGTTTAAATAACATGAGACGGTACGAGGTACTGCCCGTTTTTATTAACATGAAAAAATTTAGATATTCACAAACATAACACTTGGCTTTACAAATAACCAATTACAATTTTTTTATTAATTAAAAAATAAAAATAAAATATTCTCTCTCCTCTATTATCACAACCATCTCATGATTGTAGTTAAAAAAAAATTAAATTTTAAATAAATTTAAAATTTTCTCTCTTCTTATTTGTTGTTTTTAAATATAAAAATGTAAGTTCGTTTTCATGCAAATTTTCTCTTATTCACATACAGGCAAGGTAAAATATAAAAAATATTTTGTGTTTATTTTTTATTTTATTTAAATTATTTATAAAATTATAAAAATAATAGAATAAAAGAGATATATTAACCACCATATAGCGGTTAATTATAATAAAAATAAGCTACTCAGTTATATATATATATATATATATATATATATATATATATATATATATATATATATATATATATATATATATATATATTATCCTTATTACTCTCATTTTAATATATTAATATAATATATTACGTTATATATTGAAATTCTAATGAGATTAGGATTAGGTGTATTTTGGCGGATTTATGATCTATCTTTTGCTGGCCATATATTTCCTTCATATTTGTTTTTAGTAGGTTTGATTTTTTTTAAAAATAATAATAATAAAACATATGCACAAACACCAACATTATCACAATCATTCATAAATTAATACTAAGTTTATTTCAATTATTATACAGGAGAAAAAAATCACAGTTTCGTGAAAAAAAAATTGGTTTAATTATGTGTAGAGTTTACAGGTTGAAAATGAAAAGTTATTATTTTAACATATTCCTACTAATATTGATCATGAATGATTAAAAATAATAATAACAAACATAGTGAAAATTAAATAAAAATACCTCCATTAAGCCAAAGGAGAAGAGGTTTTTGTTGAGGTTGATCAACAGCTTCAAAGAACCAATAAAACAGTGCTCTTCCATGACTTTCATTCACTGTTATGTAACCTGAATATTGTTTGAAATTCACCAAAGGTTGCCCTGGTAGTTCATAAACTCTATCCTCTTCTTGTTCTCTCACTCCTAAACCTTCTTTGCTCAAACAAACAATCACAAAAACAACAACAATAATTGAACACAAACCCATCTTATGTTATAGATATATTGTTTCTCTCACAAGACACAGTCTCCTTATATATAGAATGAACAGAAGAGACTTAAGATAACAGGTAAGAGTCATGTGTATTACAGTACCTACCTAGCTACTATTACTTTACCTCTCTATTTTTTATTTATTTTTAATATATTATTAAATAAAATTATTCAAAGAAAAAAATTCTTGACATGCCTGGTTTTGAAAGCATACATTTGGAAGAGTATATGAGAATGATAAAAAATAAAAATAAAAAAACAAAAAGTTTTTCTTGTGAGTCAACGTCACGATTCATTAAATAACATCAGGATTCATTAATATTGAATTAGAATATTAGATAATACATGTCAAATTAGCTGTATATAATTGCTTTGACTGTGAATAAAGGGTATGCATACGTAGTGTATATCTATAGTATTATAGTATGTAGGTATACATTTGGACTTTTCTTAAGCTCTTTTATGTATGAAATATTAATAGGTAAAATACCTTCTTTTTTATTAAGTATATTTCGGGATTTATTTTGATCTCTTAATTTTAAAAAAGTTTTTATTGATTCTTTAATTTTTTTAAATATTTTAAATTAGTTTTTTTTGTTTAATTAACTACGAATTTAGTGACTGATTTTTAAATTTTTTCGTTGCTAATAAGACTAAAATGACTAATATGGAACGTTTTAAAGACTTAAGGATCAATATGGATCTTTTTAAAGTTAAGGAAATAAAATTAACGCCAAGGTATAGTTATGGGATCAAAAATAGTATTTTTGTCATATTAATATTAGACGAGTTTCGGTTTACTCCATATAATATGTTTTTTTTAGATTCTCCTTGTAATATAATTTTTTTGTTTTAGTATCTTAAGTGTGCATTTTGAATATTGAATTTAAATGATAAATAAAAAAAGATTTACAGAAATAACATTGACGTTTAAGAGATAAAAGACATAAAATTTTAATATTTTAAAAGAGGATCCAAAAAATATTTTATAGAGGATAAACTGAAACTTATGTTGTATATTTAACGGATAATTATTTTTTGTTTTTGAATTATCCATATGGAGTTTGATTTAAGGGACAAAATTTGCGGAATGGTCAATTGCTTTGGGTTGAAATGTTTGAAGATTCTGCCAACAATATGGTTTTAGTTACTATCTTTTCAATTAACCATCATAGTAACATTGAAATCATCTAGAATGGAAGGTACAATAATGATGACAATTGTAAAGTAAGGACATAGCAATGGTATGGTATTCTATTTGGATTTTCCGCCGGCCTTGTTTTAGATAAAAATAAGTTTTACTTTAAAGATGAAAATTAATCAAGCCGGCCTCAAACGGCTAGAGGTGAAATAAACTACGAAAATTATTCACTACAAGTTTAAAAAGTTGATGTGCGAATAGATTGTGTGGAGCTAAGTTTTGAGAGATTTAAGTTTGATTAATTTTAAATATTTAAGGTTTAATTTTAAACTTAAGTTTAATTATTTCGAAATTTTGGTAATCTATTAGCATTACCGCATTTGATATTGAAGTGTTTTTTTTCCTACTTTAATTGTGCATAAGAAATGTGTGATACCCTCTAAGTTATTCATGAAGGTTGTATGAATTATTTAGAATAAAATATGGAGAAAATAATTAGGATGTGAAAAAACGGTTAATACATATTGTTAAGAATTCTAGTTAAAAATTTTAAAATGAGAATTTAATTAATAAAATTCCTAGATGCTTAAACTGTGATTGACAATCTAAAGTTATTGCAGTTTTTACATCTAAAAAATTGTTTTTTATGGATTTAACTATTTTGTTTGACAAATTGCAGCAACATGAGATTGAGCTAAAAAAGATTTGTTGAACATGAATAAGGTGACAAGAAAAAAAAAGTCTTGTACTCAAAGTTGATGAAGCCAAAGAATCAGAAAACGATGAAGACATTGATCTTTTAGTCTGCAAGTTCATAATGTTGGAATTAGGGTTCAAGAAGATGAGGTTTTTTTTGTTAACTGTATGAATCTGTATATTTCGTATCGTATCAAATTACAACTAGAAAGCCCTTTATATAAGCCATCACGGCCCAGGCCCAAAACTCTACATTTCGACACAACTCTATATCAGCTATATTCGACTCTGTCGAATACAGCTGACTTACAACGTATTACAATAATTCGACTAATCAACTACTTCGACCAAACCTATAACCTTCGACTTCGACACAACACTGAATTACAATTTCAACACACCCCCTAATTCATGTTGTCGAGACTTCTCATCCCGATGCTTCTCTTCAATTCGTCGAATCTGACTCTTCCCAGAGGTTTGGTGAGTATATCAGCTAGTTGAACTTCTGTCTTGCAATACTTCAGTTCCAGCTTCCCTTTGTTGACTTGATCTCTCAGGAAATGATACCTCCTCTCAATGTGTTTGCTTCGACCATGGCTCATTGGGTGATTCGCCAGGTTGATAGCTGACTTGTTATCTACAAGTAACTTTACTTTCTTCGATTCCATTACCTTGAGTTCTTCAAGCAACATTTCGATCCATGCTGCCTGGCACGCAGCATATGATGCAGCTACATATTCAGCTTCACATGAGGACAAAGCTACAATGCTTTGTTTTCTTGAGCTCCAAGATATTGGGGCTCCTTCGATCATGAAGATGTAGCCTGCAGTACTCTTCCTTTCGTCTTGATCTCCGCTGAAATCAGAATCAGTAAAACCATAGACTTCTGCCTTTCTATTATCTTTCGACTTCCTTGGCATCAACACACCATGATCAATCGTTCCCTTTATGTATCTCAGCACCCTCTTCACAGCAATGAGATGACATTCTTGGGGTTTCTCCACAAATCGACTTAACACTCCAACACTTTGACATATATCAGGTCTAGTGTTGCACAAATATCTCAAGGAACCAATGATTTGTTTGTACAGAGTTGCACTTACAAACTCATCGTTAGTTTCCTTCTTCAACTTTGCGCCAGTTTCTAATGGTGTGGTTGCTGGATTACAGTTGCTCGTCTTGAATCTTTTCAAGATATCTTGAGCGTACTTCTTCTGGTGTAAAAATATTCCTTCACCTGTGTCCTTGAATTCCATCCCTAAGAAATATGACAACTTCCCTAGGTCGGACATTTCAAACTCCTCCATTAGCTTCGACTTGACTTTCTTTATCTCAGCTTCATCTGCTCTTGTGATTAACAAATCATCGACATAGAGACATAGAATGATTCGACTGACACTGTCAACACCATTCACGTACACTCCATGTTCAGAGACACATTTTGTGTAACCTGCTTCATTCAAAAAACTATCTATTCGTTTATTCCAAGCTCTAGGGGCTTGTTTTAAACCATAGAGAGCTTTCCTTAATCTGTACACCTTCGACTCCTGCCCTTTGATGTTGAATCCTGGTGGTTCAGTAACATAGACCTCTTCTTCTAATGGTCCATTCAGAAATGCTGACTTTACATCCAACTGATGTATCTTCCATCCTCGATAAGCAGCAGTTGCCACAACAATTCTGATTGTTTCCAACCTTGCAACAGGTGCATAAACCTCGTCGAAATCAATGCCCTGTTTTTGCAGAAAACCTCTAGCCACCAATCTTGCCTTATACTTGGCAATCTCACCATTTGGTCTTCGTTTCAACTTATAAACCCATTTTACATCAATTGGCTTCTTGTTGGATCTTTCGACAAGCTCCCAGGTCTTGTTCTTCTCAATAGCTTTGAGTTCTTCTTTCATAGCTTCACACCATTTTGAATCACTCATGGCTTGATCCAAGTCAATTGGTTCTGCTTCAGCCATCATCATGGCTTCTTCGATTAAATCACCATCTGCATCAACTGCTTGGTCTGGAAATTGCTCATATCCAGATAGTCTTGTCGATTCAGTTCTTGTTCTATTCGATCTTCTTGCTCTCTGCTCAGGTTGTTCCTCATTTCGACTGGTTGAGGCTTTATCCTGTTCACTTCGACTGGTTGAAGCCTCATTCTGTTGGTCTTCTTCAAACACAGTTGTGACTGTATCTGACTCCTGTCGAACTAAAGTTTGACTCCAGTCCCAACCTTTGCTTTCATCTACAAGAACATCTCGACTGATCACTAGTTTATCTTTGTTTGGCGAATACAGTTTGTATGCACCAGTCGAATGATAACCTATTAACACCATAGCTTGACTTCGATAATCCAGTTTTGTTCTCAATTGTTCAGGTACATGCCTGAAGCATATTGATCCAAAAACTTTAAGATGACTAACATTTGGTTTCGACCCTGTCCAAGCTTCATGAGGCGTCTTCTCGACTAACTTCTTCGTTGGACATCTATTCAGAATGTATACTGCTGTCGAAGCTGCTTCAGCCCAAAATCTCTTTGGCACCTCTTTCGCCTTCAACATACTTCTCGTCATATTCAGTATACTTCTATTCTTCCTCTCAGCTATGCCATTATGTTGAGGTGTATAGGGTGCAATAACCTCATGCTCTATACCTTCCTCTTCACAGAATCTAGCAAACTCTCGAGAGGTGTATTCACCACCGCCATCAGTTCTCAGTTTCTTTAGCTTGCAGCCACTCTGCTTTTCGACAAGCAACTTAAACTTCTTGAACTTTATGAATACTTCATTCTTACTTTCAATCATATAAATCCACATATATCTGGTGAATTCATCAATGAAAGTTAAGAAGTAGCGCTTACCACCATTTGACCTAACTTCAAAAGGTCCACACACATCAGAATGAACTAGCCCCAGTTTTTGCCTTGATCTCATGGGCAAGTCATGCTTGAATGCTTTTCTGGCCTGCTTTGCTTTGCAGCATTCTTCACATACCTGCTTTGGTTCCTTCAACTGCGGTAAACCAAACACCATTCTTTTCTGGTTGAGCATGCCTAAACTTTTGAAGTTTAGATGTCCATACCTGTGGTGCCATAGCCAATTCTTGTCTTCTTCAGTCATTGAAGCGAGACACTTATGATCTGATGTGATGAGTTCAACTTTGAAGGTTTTGTTTTCTGCCATAGGTGCTTTCATTATCAACTTCCCATCAGCCCTATGTACCTTCATGTGATTCTTCTCTAACTTCATATTGAAGCCTTTGGAAAGTAATTGACCTACGCTTATCAAATTACTTGTCATTTCTGGTACATACAATACATCAGTGATTGTTGCTCTTCGACCATCCTTTCTGACAATCGAAATATCTCCTTTACCACCTGATTTGATGTGCCTGCCATCTGCGAACTTTATAACCTTTTCGACTGATTCATCTAAGTCGGTAAACCAGTTTTTATTGCCAGTCATGTGGTTGCTACATCCTGAATCTAGATACCACATGTTAGTTCGCTCAGTGTTCGACTGAGTGTTGGCCATCAGCAACACATCATCAGAATCATTATCTCTAGTGCGTGCATATTGGGCTTCATCACTATCTTTTGCTTTTGCCTTCTTTCTTCTTCGACAATCTCGAGCATAGTGACCAAAACCTTGACAGTTGTAACATTGCACGTCCTTCATGTCTTTCTTAGTCGAATCAGTCTTCTTGCTTGACTTCTCATCATTAGCAACATTCTTTGACTGCTTCGATTTCTCTTTTCCATATTTCTTGGTGAATCTTGATTGTAGCGCCTTTTCAGTCACCTTCTCTCTTTCTGAGTTCCTCTGCTTCAATCTCATCTCATGAGCCTCTAAAGAAGCTTGAAGTTCTTCTAACTTCATCTCAGAAAGATTCTTGGACTCTTCTATTGTCACTACAAAGTAATCAAAATCTGCTATCAAAGATCTTAATACCTTCTCAATCTTTTGCAAATCAGTGAGTGATTCACCACATGCCTTCATCTGGTTTGTTAACATCACAATTCTTGAGAAGTATGCCGAGACTGATTCATCTTCTTTCATCTGAATCATCTCGTATTGCTTCCTCAAGGTCTGCAACTTCACCTTTTTCAATTTCTCATCTCCACCATACAAGCTCTTTAACTTTTCCCAAGCTGCTTTTGCTGATTCTTCCTTAATAATCTTTTCAAACACGTTTGGATCCACACACTGGTGAATCAAGAACAGTGCTTTGCCATCTTTCTTCCTCTGATCTTTGTGCACAGCCTTCTGTGCCTCATCTGCATTTTCCCTCAATTCCGATACTCCATCATTGACGATTTCAACAACATCTTGAAATCTGAAAATGACCTTCATCTGCGCCACCCACCGTTGATAGTTCTCGCCTTTGAAAACCGGTAAGTTTGCTGGAAATTGTGTAGATGTTGTTCCGTTTTCCATTTGATTCTCTCAAAATTGCAATCGTAACCGGGCTCTGTAATACCAATTTGTTGGAATTAGGGTTCAAGAAGATAAGGTTTTTTTTGTTAACTGTATGAATCTGTATATTTCGTATCGTATCAAATTACAACTAGAAAGCCCTTTATATAAGCCATCACGGCCCAGGCCCAAAACTCTACATTTCGACACAACTCTATATCAGCTATATTCGACTCTGTCGAATACAGCTGACTTACAACGTATTACAATAATTCGACTAATCAACTACTTCGACCAAACCTATAACCTTCGACTTCGACACAACACTGAATTACAATTTCAACACATAAGACACGAGAAACAACCTCCAAATGTCCAACATAAAAATGAAGAAAGATCGTCTTTTGTGCCAACATGCTTCCAGTGCAAAAAGAGATGTCACATAAAATCAAATTACCCTAAAAATCAGAAAGGATATTGTTCTGGACTGGGCCAAAGGCTGACCCACCGTCAGGCACGGCCCAACCCAGCTCCTCATCAGAGAGGGCACAATAAAGGCTCAATCCATCGACTCGCACGGAGAACGCTCATGACGCATCTTCCCCACGGTCTCCACGTGCTTCCCCCGCGAGGACACGTCATCAGCCAACTACTCGCGTCCGAGAGAATAGGTCCTCCACCTTCCGAAGTTCACGGGGCAGTTGACACAAGACAAAGACCACGTGCTGGTCTTCCCTACTCCACGTAGATCTTGGCAGTTATCCGTATTGAGCCTAATGATGCAACCCAATGCAGATAACCGTTGGCTCAGCGTTATGGGCACATTATAAATACCCTATTCCACAAAAGGGTCAGGTATTCTAATTTCTACACTTTCTGTACTTGCTTTCTCTCTCTCGCTGAAACTTACTTTAGCATCGGAGTGCCTTGCAGGTACACCCTATCCTATTCACCACCATCGGTGAATTAGAAGCTCACGACGTGTTGCTGGCTGCTGATCTCTTTTCTGATCCGGTAAGATCAGATACAAAATACCTAAAAAAACAAAGATGACATATATAGCATGAGACGATAATGATATGGTCACCTTTAGTAAATCTGAAAAAGAGAAAAAAGTCAACCTATGTATCATGAAAAATAACAAAGAAAATGGAATAAATGATCTAAATTCATTTTTATGCTCACAAAACATTTTCATTTAAATTATCCATCGGTGGGAAAAAGGTACACGAATACCCCTATATAAGACACGTGCAAGCGATATTGGGATATACACGAGATATAGTATATGAGGCATAGGAGGGGCATGGTTATGTGTCATACTTATACTCAATAGACATTTTATTTGATGTTATTTTTTTTAATGTTCAAGAAAAATTTTCATTTAAATTTGTAATTACTATTTTATTTCCAACTTATATTATAAGATAAGTAATTTTTTAGTATTTTCTAAGTTATGTGTTATAATATAGTTCTAGAAGGATTCATTCAAAGCTATGTTGTTTTTGCTTCATTAGGTACTCTCTAGAATGATCCATTTAAAACATCTTATATTAGAAGCATCCTTGTAGAAAGTCCACATACATGATATGATGACACATTTAATTACTAATCAAACTTAGTGATGTACATTAGTCAATTATCCTTCTAGATAGATCTTATACAAACAATTATACTCACAAAAATTTACCAAAATATAAGACATAATCAAAGCTATTGGACCACCCCATTAAATTTTTTTCCATTGTATTTTGTTTCGACGTTTAATTTACCAAACACATTTATCTTATCCAAAAAGAAAAATTCTAATCAATTTCTTCTTTCTCGTTATATATTTTTCATTCCACAAATACTTGTGGTAGAAAACATCCTAGTTTCAAGTAAACATGTACAAAATTTATCTTAGTTGCGAGTCATCCAATACAAACAATTTGACCATTCGATTTAGTTGCTATGAGATGAACCATTTCAGAAAAACTCGTCCACTATACCTGTGGTGCAAGGACGCTAATTCAACTAGGAATCAAATCATCATGGATAATTTTCACTCGTTCATTAGTCTCGTAGAGTTTTATGTAATCATTTTTATGAGAAATTAACTCCTTAATAAAGGTATGGCATACAAGAGTCCAATTATCCTTACCTTTGTAGCGAGTGATTTTTGGATGTGGTTGCGAAGCACAATCGCTCTAGTACTACAGCTCGATTCATTTTTTATCCTATTGAAGCTGATGAAGGAAGGGAAATAGATGTCTCCAACTAACCCTGCTTGTATACTGAGATTAAACAGTCAAAACAATTGGTTTACAGATGCTACAAAGATTCGGGGTCTCTCCTAGGTTATTTTGTTAAAAAAGTGTCTGGTCGATTGGTGGGAGGTTAAGACTGATGCTTTTCGATTGAGATGTGAAGGTATGGGATTTTGGGTTTTGGATTAGTGTGCTTACTAAGATTTTTCTTTCAATCTTATGCCTACGTATTCCCGTTTATCGAAACAGGGAAATCAGAGCGATCGTAGTTCCTCCTATTCTATGGGAGGAAATGGTGTTTTGGTGTCTTGTTCAAAGCCCAAGACAAGAAGCTAAAGGTGGTTTGTATCTTGTTCAAAGCCCAAGATGAGAAGCTAAAGAGTCTATTTGTATCTTGTTCAAAACCCAAGATATGAAGCTAAAAGAGTTTGACTTTAGAGAGAATTTCTCATCTCTAAAGAGGGGTTTGTATGTCACAACTGTTTATAAAGGAGAATTACTTTAACCGGGATTTGTGAATCCGACAATGCCATAATTTCCTTTATAGGGGATTTCCAACTTGAAGGATAAGACTTTAACCCAGTTTAGAGCAATGCCATCTTTCCTTAGGAATTTCTCATGCTAAAGGAGGGATAGTGGCATGGATGTAAATAATCCAGAGGCTTGCCGCTTACAGCGATTAGATGAAGGGGAAGGAGTTGTTGATGTTTGTGTACTGTGAACGAGGCACAACTTTGATGCTAAAAGGTTGATTGGATCAACCAGTGGTTTTCTTATACAAAGCCTAAGAGGAGGCTAATATGTGTCTCGTACAAAGCCCGAGAGAGAGGCTAAAAGGTTTTGACTCAACGAGGGAGTCTTTTGGTATCTCGTATAAAGCCCGAGATTGAGGCTATTTGTTAGCTCCGCTGGGGAGAATCATTGTACAAAGCCCAAGAGGAGGCTATGGTGCTGTTTCAGTTGAGTGGCAGGTCCAGTATATGGGTTCAAAGAGAAAATCAGTTCTTATATGAGTAATGTTGTACTCATGGATTTATTCTAAGGATTGGGGTTATTTCCTGTTCTTTAAGGAAATGGGAAATCCAATGGTATTGAGACTGTTCGAGTCTACGGGTTTCACCTCCTAGTTTTTGGAAGGAGCTTGAGAATGTCTTTCGAGACTCAAGGTAATTAGATTGTCCAAGTCTAGAGTTTCATCTTTCGTACTGTGCTTTGAGAAACAGTAGTAGACTCTTGAAAAGACTGTTCTATTAAGATGACTGATTCCTGTTCCTATACCTTTAGGAGGTCGTCGGAACAATTTGTACGAAGCCCAAGAGGACGCTGGAAACTTTTAAGAAGCCGAGGGACAATTTGTACTAAGCCCAAGAGGAGGCTATCATTCCCGGAGGAAGAAATCATTTATACGAAGCCTAAGAGGAGGTTGTGAATACTTCTAAGAAGCCGATGGGTCCTTGTACAACGCCCAAGAGGAGGCGAGGATGCTTTTAGGAAGCCTGTGGGTCCCTAAACCCCGAGAAGTTCAAGACAGGCTATTCACAAAGAATAGATCAAGCCAGGAAAGTTCGAGAATTTGGAAGAAACTCAAGAGATGCTATTCACGGAGAAGAGATCATCTCTGGGGAATAGAGTTTCTTGACAAGTGCTTTTAAGAAGCTTGTGGGTCCCCAAACCCCGAGAAATTCAAGACAGACTATTCACAAAGAATAGATCAAGCCAGGAAAGTTCGAGAATTTAGAAGAAACTCAAGAGATGCAATTCACGGAGAAGAGATCATCTCTGGGGAACAGAGTTTCTTTGACAACTTCTACGAGTGACAGTCTGAGAAATGGTTTAAAAAGAATCTGCCTTTCACATCTCCATATTGTTTAACCCCAAGAGGAGGGAAGACTGTGTCTGGTAATCCTATGGGGATCTAGTTTTGACTATTTAAGAGTGATCAACGGGCTTAATGCTAGACGTAGTTGCCGGGGAAACTCTAAATATCTATACTATTATTACACAGTTGATATGAGTTTATGAAAGAAGACTTACAGCGAAACAGCCCCACAATACAGTTATATGTATATGAAAGCGGTAAATGAAAGCGTATAAACACTTACTCGGTTGTAGAGCTTCCATGCTATTTGGTTAGTTGTTCAACAAAGAAAGATTGAAAATAACAGTATATTTCAAAATCAAATGAGAAAGTGCTTTGAAAAAGAAAGATTTGGGGCTTACAGCTCAAGGAGAGGCCCAGGGTTTTATCAGTGAGCGAACTGTTGAATTTGTACAGAGGGACTTATACGAGTGACTGAGGCCCAAAAATTGTTTTCTGTACAAAGGGATGGGTCTTAAACTCTCTCAAGAGGCCCAAAAGGTTTAAAGAAAAAGAGCGAGGCTTATAACACGAGGGTAGGCCCAGATGATTTTTCGTTTAAAATGGCGATCACACCGAAATTTTCTTTTAACGCAAAGGGCTTATACAATATCTGAGGCCCAAATTTGTTTTTGATTAAAAGGGGATTGGGTCTTACACTCTATTAGAGGCCCAAAAGTTTTGAAATGGGTCTTACTACTCGAGGGTAGGCCCAAAGTTTGTTTTTCAACGGACGATGATCGCGCTGAATTTTTTGAAATACAACGGGACTTATACAATAAGTGAGGCCCAAAAAGGTTGTATTTACAAAGGGTTGGGTCTTACACTCTAATAGAGGCCCAAAGTGTTTTGAAAATGATTTATGAGGGTTGAATTAATCAAAAACCCTAATTTGTTTTCAAAATGTGTTTTAATTGAATAAAAATTCAATTAAAATTATCAAAATTGTTTAACATATGGAAAACAAATTGTGATCTTGGATTAATGCTTCAAAAATTAAGTATTGACCTACAAAATAATTAGAAGTCATTAAAATTTACAACATCAAGAGGGAAAAAATATTTTAAATGTCAAAAACAATTAAAATATTAATTCTTTGCAAAAATATCAATTATATGAAATAAATAATATTTTTGGGATTTTTTGATAAAATAAAATATTTTAACATTTTTGTGAATTATTAAAAAAAGAATCAACTCAAAATCATTAAAACTCAGAGAGAAATTAATTTTTGAATCAATTAAATAAAATCACAAAAATCAAATATTTGAATTTGACAGAAATGGCGCCAAGAACAGTTGAAGAACACACGCATTTTTCAGTTTTGCCCAGATTTTCATTTTCTATCCAATCTCAATGAATACTTGATCATATCATGCAATCCACATACCAATCAACTCGTTTCAACCTCACGATCATGTCTATGGTAATTAATTTCATTTAAATTAAGCATAAAACAAGAAATCACGAAAAATCCTCAAGAACCCTAAATTATGCATGAAGGCTGGGATTTTTGATACACGATTCAAACAAAGCAATTACTTGAGGGGAAACATTCCATGCATGATTATGAACATTTGGCAAAAGTATTGTGCGAGGAAATATGCATAGATTGAGAGATGACCAAGTTTAGGCTTACCTCTAGGTCGTGACAGCAAGAGCAAATTGATTTTTGAGTAGGAGGTGTTACAGATGAATTGTGATGATCTGAACAGCTTCCCTACACCCTGTGGAGTGTGTTTGAATGCTTGGACTTGATGGAAATTGGCTGGATCACTTCATGGCATCTCAACTGCAACTTGGTTAAAACCTTGAGCAATTGACTGGTGATTCTGAGAAATCAGTGTTCCAGATGTTGTTTAAGTGTTTGATCAGCTCACATATGATGTATATGAGGTGTGTGTGTGTGATTGGTTTGAGTGGAATTGCTCTCTAATGAAAAACCCGATAGTGACTTGCTAAGAAAGGCATTTTTTAGAGTGAGAAGTAGATTTTGAGAAAGGCAAGTGTTGTAGGCCTTTGGTGTACTTAAACTGATCACAATTGAGCTCTATTTATAGTAGAGCAAGTCTGTTTTGCAAGGAATAGTGAATGACAACTGCTGAGTAGGTTTGGCCAATGTTGGCAAATGAAAATCCAAGTCTCCTCTAGCCATTGACTAGAGGTTAGGACACAGGCTGCTGGTCCCCTTGGTCTTGGATAAGTCTTGACTGAATTCAGTTGCTAATGGCTCAGTCCATGCCACCTTGGTGCTTCCATTGAATGCTCTAGTCCAAAATTGGAGTCTTGTCCCTATTTTGGGCAATTATAGGTTTAGCATGTTATTTCTTGTTCCAAGGACTTTGGAGGCTTGGCTCAGTGATTGTCCCCTTTAGATTCAATCCTCAGATGTGTCCAAGGTGATGACAAGGCTTGGAATTGACTGATTTTGGCAAATTGACCAAAAGTGCAAAAATCTGCCTTGCCTTGGCAGATTTCAGCAAGGCAACTTGCCAATGTCATATCTCATGGCTCAAGTTGAATTTGGTGATGTTCTTGACCATTTTGGAAAGCTCTTATATGATACAACAACTATTTGATCATATTTGGTTTTGATACTTTTTGGATCCAAGTGAAAAATGTCCCTACATTTGGAAAAAAGTAAGGCAAAATCTGACTTAGTGAAATTTTCACTAAGTGTTGGAACAAAGTGACTTTTCTTGATTTTGATCACTCCATAATTCAAAATCCATGAGGAATTTGGACATAGGTCAGTATGAAGCTTTTGTAGAGGGCAATGATATCTACAAATCAAGCTTTGGATGGAAAAAAATGGCTTTGTGGTTTAGGAGTTATGATCCTCCAAAGTTGGTACCTTTGTCACTTTTTTTTCATAACTTAGAAAATTTTCTAAGTTTTTATGGTTACCCTTTTTACAAGTTATCCCATTTTCTTTGATTTTTCTTGATGAATGATGATTCAAATCATACATTAACATCATTTTAGGGTTAAAAATCCATTTTTGTGAAAAATCTCAAAAAGTCAAAGTTGACTTTTGTGCACAGTTGACTTGTTGTCAGATGAATTCTAAACTGTGCAATTCTTCAGGAAATCATGTCCTTGACCTAAATCAAACTTCATGGACATGTTCCATGGGTGTTATAGGGTATGTTGAATCATGTCTTAGGGCTTGGGAGCATGTCCTGGTTAAAAGTCAAAGTTACAGTTGACTTTTCTCGCGAAACCCTAATTGTGGTTCAGATGAAATTGAAACTTGTTGCTCAAGCTTCTTGGATAAATCCATTGTTGAAAATGGATCAATGTGGTGTATTAGAGACCCTCAAATCCTCTCTTGAGGCCTTGGCTCATGATTTGTCCCAAAAGTCAACTTAGGGGTGAATTAGGTCAAGAAACCCTAATTCTTGATTTTTGATGAATGCATCCCCTGAGGCAAGATTGACTTAATGATTGGGTTTATGAGGTTCCATGGAGCATATTAGGTTGTGTTTTGGATCTTTGGCTTATGCCCAGATGAAAATTTCCATCTGGAGGCCCTGGTCGACCAAAACCCTAATTTGGTGACACTGGCGATCTTGAGGCTTGATCCACCTAGAAGGGAGTATCCTTGTGCTTAATCCTTGAAGTGGGAGTCCTCTTGATACATTGTGGATGTTTGAGAGGTTTAGACAAGTTGAAGATCATGTCATTCCTTGATTGATCCTTTGTCTTAGCACTCAGAGTGTGCTTGAAACCCTAATTTTGATAGTAGTGAATGCTCACCCATCTTTGGGGAGACTGATGAAGTATGATGGTTCATCCATATTGTGATGAGGATTTACACAATGATGGGAATCTTAGTGGTCAAAATTTGGGGTATGACAGATGCCCCTATTTAATCTTCTTGGACCCGAAGGTGTGAATGACGAAGGTATTCGGGCATTCGGGGTGCAAGAGGATTAAATATCGGAATAATCGAAATTTTGTTGGTGGTTATGAATGGTAGTTCACGCATCCATCTTCTTTCGCTAAGTGTTGATACTTAGAAAAGGTAAAACTTCCCCTCGATCCTGGTTTCCTACCAAGGAACTAGTCTTAGTTGCGGAAATAAACGTCCCCTCGATCCTGGTTTCCTACCAAGGAACTGGTCTTAGTTTCTGATTTAAACTTCCCCTCGATCCTGGTTTCCTACCAAGGAACTGGTCTTAGTTTCTTTTGTCAATAAACTTTCTTGACAAGGGACACTATTCGTAGCGGTTTTCCTCAAACTTCTCGCAGAATTTTCCTGGGGAGATGCCATTTGATAGAAAATTTTGATGTCAGACTTGCTGGGGAACCCAGTCGTCTGAGTTGTAGAGGTGTACAAACTTCTCTGTTGGAGATGCCATTTGTTGACTCTATTTGGGGAATGTGAGTCCCTTGAGAGATTGCTTTCATGCTTGGGGATATTACATCATACTTTTCTCGGGATCTTCCCGGAGAAATGCCATATGATGGGATCCAATTTTGAGGTGCCGATGACCTTTTCATCAGTGGTTTTTTCAGAGAAAAACTGCTGTACCACCGAATCTCTGATTAAGGGGCTTTCTCTCGGGATTTTCCTTAATCCGAGAAAGCAAGGATATCATCTTCAATGGCGAAGAGTGATGTTGACTGAAGATTCTCTGGCTTTTCAGAGGTTCAAGTTATCAAAGTGGTCGAGGAGCCAACTTCCATCCAGAAATAAACTGGAGGAGAGAGATTGTTCAGACGTAGCACTTCCTGACGAGGAAAAAACTGACAACTTGATTGAGAAAACTGTTATCACTAGGGGACAAGACCGACCAGAGTGATAGTGATGCAATATGAATGCGAATTCAAATCAATAATGCATGATGTATGTATGTATATGCTGACAAAACTGACGTGACATACAAACTAACGGATGAACACGACTGGATACTCGGCCACAATGGGGCATGTAGAAATATCGCTGGTTCAAGATAGCAATTATGCCTTGCCTAGGAGGAGTAGTCCTCGCGGGGAACTAAGTTGGTCGGGCTTAAGAGATGAGAACTCGGCCGAAGATGTCAGATGGATTAGTTACATCCGACACTGTTGATCCTTCATTCAGGCGCACTGGCGTAGAAGGAGTACTTTGATTCTGCACTTTGAAGTTCGCTTACTTCTGGAGAAGCGGTTGATGTTGTTTTGATGTTCAACCGTCAAAAGAAATTGCCATCTTTATTTTAAAAGTAGAAAAAGTTTTACAAGTAAATTCATTTTTGTTTTATTTCGAGAATCGTTGAGCATGTTAAAATGTCGTTCTGTAAAGCTAAAACAAATTAGAATTACAAACAAAAGCACAAGGGCTCAAATTTTATTGATAAGATGGAGATCAGGCAAACGCGTGATTCCATAGAGTATATACAAAGCTAGAAAATGGTAATTTCCAGGGAAAAAGGGCTACGTTGAAACATAACGACCACTATCCTTCTACCAACTTTGAATTCTGGGCATCCTGAGCTTCTGTCGAAGATGACCTTGACTGGAGTTTTACTCCGATGGATGGTGTAACTGCTGCTGAGGGACTTGCCTCTGTTGAACATAGTTACTTGCCATTATCCCTAACTTTTGCCTGGATTGTACTGTGATGTTTCCAATCCACGGGATGATTTTTTTTTATTTTGTCTCTAACTTTTGCCTGGACCGCCCTTTCAGGTTTTCAATCCACCGAGACGTTTTTTTTAGGCGAAGTATTTCTTGACTACATCAACGTTTGTGGGGTAGGCAAATTCCTCTCCGTCCATGGTTGCAAGTCTCAAGGCGCCGCCTAAGAAAGCTTTCGTGACCACATAAGGGCCATCATAATTCGGAGTCCATTTGCCCCGAGAATCAGTGAGAAATAATTGTATCTTCTTGAGCATAAGGTCTCCTTTCCTGAAGACGCGAGGTCGGACCTTTTTTTCGAACGCCCTCTTCATTCTTTGCTGATACAACTGACCGTGGCATAGTGCCATTATCCGTTTTTCTTCGATCAGATTCAGTTCGTCGTGTCGACTTTGACACCACTCAGCTTCGGTGAGCTTAGCTTCCATCAATACCCTGATTGATGGGATCTCTACTTCTATGGGGAGCACTACTTCCATGCCATATACTAAAGAGAAAGGGGTTGCCCCTGTTGAAGTGCGGACGGATGTGCGATAACCGTGAAGAGCAAAGGGTAGCATCTCGTGCCAATCTTTGTAGGTTACAGCCATCTTTTGAACAATCTTCTTGATGTTCTTGTTAGCTACTTCTACCGCTCCGTTCATCTTGGGTCGATAGGGAGATGAGTTATGGTGTTCGATCTTGAACTCTGCGCATAACTCTTTCATCATCTTATTGTTCAAGTTAGATCCATTATCAGTAATGATCTGGCTCGGAACACCATAACGGCAGATGATATTGTTTTTGATAAATCGGACCACCATTTGTCGGGTTACATTAGCGTACGACGCTGCTTCGACCCACTTGGTGAAGTAATCAATGGCTACAAGGATGAACTGATGTCCGTTTGAAGCTTTGGGCTCAATCACGCCAATCATGTCAATTCCCCATATGGAAAAAGGCCATGGGGAAGAAAGAACTTTGAGATGCGTTGGCGGTACATGAATTTTGTCGGAGTATATCTGACACTTGTGACACCTCCTCATGTACTTGTAGTAGTCGGATTCCATTGTCAACCAATAGTACCCTGCTCTTAGAATTTTTCTCGCCATTGTGTGTCTGTTGGCATGAGTGCCAAAGGATCCTTCGTGAATTTCTTTCATCAACATGTCTGCCTCTGGTCTGTCTACGCATCGGAGCAAGACCATGTCAAAATTTCTCTTATAGAGAGTATCACCGCTCAGAAAGAAACTGCCTGCCAGCTTTCTGAGGGTCTTTCTATCTTTCCTTAGTGCCCCATGTGGGTACTCTTATTTTTTAAGGAAGCATTTGATATCGTGATACCAAGGTTTGTCGTCTATGACTACTTCAACCGTGAAGATGTAAGCGAGCCGTTCTAGGCGCATTACGTCGATCTTAGGTATGTCATTCCATTGACCTACACTAATCATGGAAGAGAGTGTGGCTAATGCATCAGCCATGTGATTCTCATCACGAGGGATGTGATGAAACTCGATTCTGTTGAAGAAAGGTAACAACCTTCTTGCATAGTCTTTATAAGGAATCAATCCTGATTGGTACGTGTTCCAATATCCTTTTATCTGATTGATAACCAAGGCTGAGTCGTCGTATACGTCCAAGTTTTTGATCCTTAAATCAATCGCTTCTTCGAGACCCATAATACAAGCTTCGTATTCGGCCTCGTTGTTTGTACATTTGAACGTAAGTCTGGCGGTGAAAGGAATGTGGGTACCCTGAGGGGTAATAATTATTGCCCCAATTTCGTTTCCATAATGGTTAACTGCTCCGTCAAAGATTAGTCCCCACTGGGAACCTGGTTCTGGCCCTTCACTGGGTAGCGGTTCGTCGCAGTCTTTCATTTTTAGGTACATGACATCTTCGTCTGGGAAGTCGAACCCGACTGATTCTTGATCGTCAATCGGTTGATGAGCCAAATGATCGGCTAAAATACTTTCTTTAACGGCTTTTTGAGCATGGTACTCTATGTCATATTCTGATAGCAACATCTGCCAACGGGCGATTCTTCCCGTGAGAGCAGGCTTTTCAAATACATACTTGATTGGGTCCATCTCAGAGACCAACCAAGTAGTGTGATGAATCATGTATTGGCGAAGACGTTTGGCTGCCTAAGTCAAAGCACAACAAGTTTTCTCGAGCATCGTGTACCGAGTTTCACAGTCGATGAACTTCTTGCTTAGATAGTAAATGACAGACTCTTTCCGTTTGGTTTCGTCCTGTTGGCTAAGTACACACCCCATTGATTCTTCCAAGACTGTGAGGTAGATGATCAGTGGTCTTCCTTCCACTGGAGGTGATAGAATCGGAGGATTCAACAGATATTCCTTAATATTGTCGAAGGCGGTTTGGCAATCTTCTGTCCAAACGCAATCCTGGTTCTTTTTTAGTAATTTGAAAATCTGCGCACATGTGGCAGTCATGAGGAATATAAATCTGGAGATGTAGTTCAAACGTCCCAGGAACCCTCTGACTTGTTTTTCAGTTTTCGGAGAAGGCATTTCTTGAATGGCCTTGACCTTGTCAGGATCAACCTCAATTCCTTTCTGGCTGACAATGAACCCTAAAAGTTTCCCTGAACGGACACCGAAGGTGCATTTGTTAGGATTCAAGCGGAGTTTGTACTTTCTCAGATGCTCGAATAGTTTCAACAGGTGGGTCACATGCTCCTCCTCTGTTTTAGATTTGGCAATCATGTCATCGACATATACCTCGATTTCTTTGTGTATCATGTCATGAAACAGAGTAGTCATGGCCCTTTGATAGGTTGCCTCGACGTTCTTCAAACTGAACGGCATTACCTTGTAACAAAAGGTACCCCATGGGGTAATGAACGAAGTTTTCTCCATGTATTTCGGCGCCATTTTGATCTGGTTATAGCCCGAGAATCCATCCATGAAGGAGAAAACTTTGAACTTTGTTGTACTGTTAACCAGCATGTCAATGTGTGGTAAAGGAAAGTCGTCCTTTAGACTAGCCTTGTTCAGATCCTTGTAATCGACACACATTCTGACCTTTCCGTCCTTTTTCGGAACAGGTACGATATTGGCTAACCATTGAGGATATTCAGATGTGGCGAGGAAACCTACGTCAATCTGTTTCTGTACCTCCTCTTTGATTTTGATGGCCATGTCCGGGTGAGTGCGTCTCAACCTCTGCTTTACTGGTGGACATTCCAATCTTAACGGTAAGTGATGTTCCACGATGCTGGTATCCAATCCTGGCATATCCTGATAGGACCAAACGAATACATCGGGGAATTCTTTGAGAAGATTTGTCAAACTCTCTTTGGCAGTTGGACTGAGCAGTGCCCCAATCCTGATTTATTTTCTCTCTTTTTCTGAACCCAAGTTTACTGTTTCCAACAGCTCTTCGTGAGGTTCAATGGACCTTTCCTCTTGTCTGAGTAATCGGGAGATCTCTTCTGGAATTTCGTTGTCAACTTCTTCTTCAGCCCCAAATACCGGGAACTTAAAGTTGGGAGAAGGCATCGGATCGTATGTTTCAACGGGGTTTAAAACAAGCAATCTGCATGACGTGATGATTTGTGTTTATAAGAGATAGAGAGAATGCAAAAGTATGTGCAGTGTATTTTTTTTATTACTGCTTGTTTTTATTATTGAATTGTTTTTTAGGATTACCATTTTCTGAGAAAAAGCAAAAAGAGAAAACAACAATAAATGCGAAAATTACAGAACGACGTTATTTTATTAATGAACAAGTCGATTCTTGAAACTACAGCCCTATAAAACAAAACTCCGTCACTTTGGGCAAAGCGGAGAGGGAAATTTACAGAAAGTGAGCCATATCAAAACATCTGTTTCACCTGGGCAGGGTGAAAGGTTAAAGATGGCAATTACTTTGACTGGTGAACGACCTTTGGAACATCGACAGCAACCCATTGGTGGCGAACTCCTCGGTGAATCACAAAGTCTGGCACCTTCCTTGATTTGTCTTCAGAAATAACGCTGATTTCTGGTGGAGCAGGATCATTGGAATCTGTCTCCCAGGCAGAGTTGTCGTAGGAGAATTCCTCAGTTGTATTTTGCATAACATTTGTGCTCTTAGGTGTATCTCTCCATCCAGTTGGTTGGATGTCTTCGAGCCTGATACGAGAGCTTTCGGGAGTGGTGTACTTGACCATATAGTCGTATTTTCCACTTGGCTGTCCCAGGGTGTCCCACACTTCTTTGGAACTGGAGGAGTCATCCCTCTCGATGACGTTGACCTCGGGAAAAGCATAGTTGATGAATTCCAGTCCTGCAAACGTTGCAAATTCATCGTCATGTTGAGTAGTTTCTGAATGACCTGAGTGTTGATCCCATGACATGGTGGGGACACAGGTATTCTGTTCAATGATGCTCAGCTGAGTTTCATTACTCGGCTGATTTTCTGGCCTCAAGTCTCCTGGGTAAGGCTGCCACATTGGCAGGCCATCCATCGGGCCATAGTAATTGTGGTCAAAGTTGTCTTTCATCAGAGTGTCCTCCTCTAATGAATTTGGCGGAGCACGGCATCCTTGCGGATCACAATCTCTGTATATCATTTCGACATCTGACCGTGGTATAAATATCGGACTCTGTGCGGGATAGCAAAATGGCGTAGGCACCTCTTCCTGAGACATATAACCATCCTCGTTAAGATAAGACTTCCATCCTTCATCCATGTCGGAGGAATCCTCCTCATTGATAGCATGGATTGCCTGAGGCACTGGGTGAAGGAACCCTCCACTGTGAAAGAAGTTTTGAATGGGATAAAGACTTTCATCGTTAGCAACTGTCCGGGTACAGGTTGCAGAAAAACCAAGACCCTTCTTTGTTGTATTGCTAGTAGGAATGACAAGCTGTCCCCATCCTGTTGTATCGGTATTCTCGACCGCTTTAATAGCATCTTTGTATGAGGAAATCGAAGTTCCTCCTCTGGATTGTTCGTCCTTGTGTAGCGAAAGCGCTTGGAACTGGGTTCCAATTATCCCTTCTGGTTCCACATAAGTGGATGACGATAAATTGCTGACGAGCAAGGCCTGTTCCCCACAGACTGTGATGAGTTAGCCGTTCTGAACGAACTTTAGCATTTGGTGGAGGGTTGAAGTGACCGCTCCAGCCTGATGTATCCAAGGTCTTCCTAATAAACAACTGTACGTTGCCCGGATGTCCATGACCTGGAAAGTGACTTGGAAAGTATGAGGACCAATAGTTATGGGAAGATCGACTTCGCCGATAACCATCTTTCTGGACCCGTCGAATGCTTTGACGACGACCTCGCTGGTTCTCATCGGAGGGCCTTTGAATGATAATTGCATCAAAGTGGACTTCGCCATAACATTCAGGGCTGACCCTGTGTCTACCAGTACGCTGGCTAAAGCATCGTCTTGGCAGTTAACTGTAATATTGAGCGCCATGTTATGACGACGACCTTCTTCTGGTAATTCCTCATCACTAAATCCCAAATTATTGCAAGAAGTGATGTTAGAGATAATACTATCGAACTGTCTGATTGTTACATCCTGTTCCACAAAGGCTTGCTCCAAGACTTTCTGTAGAGCCTCCCTGTGCGCTTCTGAATTGAGTAACAGTGATAATATTGAGATCTTTGAAGGAGTCTGTAACAGTTGATCAACGATGTTGTATTCACTCCTTTGGATGAGCTTCAGCATCTCATCATCGTTTTTCGAAAGGTCGGGATTACTGGATTGACCGACTGATGGATCGGGAGCTTCTGTCTGAAGTTCCTTTTCTTTGTTGGACTCTCAAACTCCTCTGTTAAAGATTCTATCACTCCGTGTTACACGACTGATGTCTGCAATATTCACGACGGAGGGTAATGGAATTCCTTTCCATTTTCAATTGTTGTTGCACCGTATTTGTAAGGGATTGCCTTAGCTGATTCATACGGTAGTGGTCCCGGTAGATAGATGACTATGGGAACCTTTTGGTTTTTCTGACCATCGTACGTAATCTCGATCCGTTCCTGGTTGGGAACTCTTGATTTGTCAAGCAGAGGGATAATGGCAAAAACATTCCTGGTCCTCTGATGATCAGAGATGACGACAACATCCTCAATTTGATTGGCAAGGTAGTTCGGCGACCAATTGATGGGTCCGAAACCTGGATATGGGTGGATCTCTCCACGATCCACCTGCCCCTGGAGAGCTGCTCGCACAAGGTAGCACCCTTGGTTACTTTCCGAACAGACTTCACAACGTTCATAATTGTGTGGTGGCACCTGGCCACGCCCACTTTGAATACAATGTAACCTCACTAGGTTAGCTTCCACAAGTCGGACATCCTGACTTTGACGCCGAGTGGGGTTTCTGTTATTGATACTAATTTGCTGAGTATCTTCATCCATGTAGATTGGCATCCACCAATGATTTAACAACTGTTGAAGTGCCTCCTAGACAAGGGCACATGCCTGATCATTTTCACAACCCACTTTACAACTGTGATAATTATGTGAGATCAGGAATCCGAGTCGGACCTGCTCAGCATGCAACTCTACCAAGTTGGTATTCATCAAGCGAATGTCGAAGATTTGAACCATGTTGATCTGATAGGGATTCCTATCATGGTAGTCCTGGATCCATCCAAGATCCATCTGACGCTAGAGGGTCTCCTGTATGAAATAGCATCCCTGTTTATTTACCGAGCAAGTCAGACAAGAACTGTAATCGTGCCGCGGCAGATTATGATACTGGCTTTGCCTTGAATGCATTGTCACCAAGTTGACATTCATCGCATGGATGTCGTGGTTCTGAATGACGTTAGAATTCCTATAGACCATGTTAACTCCATGAACTCGGTGCTCTTGGATCCATCCGAGATCCATTTGTTCCTGCAGAGCTGCTTGCACCACAGAACATCCTTGATTGTTTTTAGAGCAGATATCACATTGATGATAATTATGAGATAGCACATGGCCATATCCACTCTGTCTACAATGCATCTTGAACAAATTGGTCCTCAACAAGAGTACATCGTGAATTTTATAGACATTGTTAGATTCTTTCTCAATTAGGTTGACTGCAGCTTTCTCATGTTGAGGCAGCGGGTTCGTAAGAACATTGGGATTCGTATCCTTGAAAGATAAGAGCCCGCTCCTAACAAGCTTTTGCACGTCAGATTTGAAATTAAGACAGTTCTCTATGTTATGCCCTGATCCTCCTTGATGATAAGGGCATGTCTGATCCACCTTAAACCAAAAAGGCAGATTTTCCGGTACTGTAAGAGGAGACTTAGTCTGGATGTGCCCCTTGGCCAATAGTAACGGAAATAGTTCTGCGTACAACATGGGTATAGAATCAAACTCTGGTGGTCGCGTTGTACGGTTGTTATTGTATGGAGGACGAGCCTGCTGAAGAGGTTGTTGTGTCCTTTGCTGATTAGGTTGGCTCTGCGCAACCTGAGGTTGATACGTAGGAATAGGCGCAGGGCTGATAGCAGAAGTTACAGCTGCTACCGGTTGGTACCGTCACCTTTGCTTTCCGAGAGAGATATTCCCAATATCTTGCTCTTTTTTCTTAGGGAGAGCACTACCGTATCGCTTTGTACTACTTGATGATCCAACGTCTTTTATTAGACGTCCTTCTCGGACGGCTTCCTCAAGACGAACTCTTATGCCCACCATCTTGGTGAAGTCACTGGGTGCACTGGCAACCATTCTGTCATAGTAAAATGAGCTTAAGGTCTTTAAGAAGATCTTTGTCATCTCTTTTTCCTCAAGAGGTGGACAAATTTGAGCGGCAATTTCGCGTCATCTCTGAGCGTACTCCTTAAAGGTTTCCTTGTCCTTTTGTGACATTGATCTGAGTTGATCTCTGTCTGGTGCCATGTCAAAATTATATTTGTATTGTTGGACGAAGGCAGTACCAAGATCTCTGAAAGTGCTGATCGTAGCACGGTTTAAACCTATGTACCATTTGAGTGCGGCACCGGTTAAACTATCCTGAAAGTAGTGAATCAGTAGGTCCTGATTCTCCGTCTGAGCTGACATTCGCCGAGCGTACATCACCAGATGGCTCTGAGGGCAAGAGTTACCCCTGTATTTTTCAAAGTCGGGCACTTGAAATTTGTGCGGAACTTTCACATTGGGGACCAGACAGAGGTCTGCGGCGTCCTTTCCAAATAGATCCTGACCGCGGATGGCTTGCAGTTCCTTCTGCATTTCCAGGAATTGTTCCTGGAATTCATCCATTCTATTGAACATAGTTTCCTTCTTACCAAAAGGTATTGGTGGAACCTGTCCTTCCGGGACAGTGTGCACCATAGGGGGTGGTACCGTGACTACGGCAGTGAATCTTGGCGTTTCCCAAAGTTTATAACCTTCAGGAGTCTTCAGTATGCCCCTGGCATCTTCGATTTCCCAAAGTTTGTAACCTTCAGGACCAGCGGCATCTGTTGTGATTCCCTAATCTTCAGTGATTGGCGGAACATATCCTTCCGGGATATAGTTAACAGGCATGCCCCAAGGACGATCTTTCGGCATTTGATACCTAGGATCATACTTCTCCACTATGGGCGCTGAGGTGATCTCTGAAATCACAGTCCTTTGTAGTTGAGCTTCTGCCATGGCTTGCATGTCATTACGAAGCTTTCTCATATCCTCTCTCAGAGCGTCGATCTCTTCTTTCAACTCTCTGTTCTCTTCCTCAAGATCATCCATCTTTTTCTGACGATTGGCCCGAGTATTGTACGAATGAGACAGTTTGACTCTCTAGAACCGAGACACAAATGTGAGAATGATGAATGCAATGATTATATTAATTGCTTTTTGGTTTAATCAAAATAAACTTTGACAATTAGAATGTAAATATCAAACAGTGGGGAAACCCCTTTTTATTGAATTCAAAGGATTACAGAAATGGAAATACAGTAGATTACAAGGTGCAGAAACAGAAACCTAAGCTAATGGGTCCCGAGTCCTCTCTGAAGAGAAATCGGGTGCTGACTCTGGTACTTTATTTTTCTTTGACCGGGGCTCTTGGGCCGTTGTCGGGTTGTCATTCCTTTGCCAGGTGAAAGAAGTGAGAAAATTCCTCTGGTCATCTTGATTCTCTACAGCATGTTGCTCTAAAATTTCAATCAGAGCGTCCTTATCTTTCAGTAGTTGTTGTATTTTGATGCACTCCACGTTGAGGGTGCGGTACTTGTTCTTCCAAGACCTTTTCTCCCGTTGAACTTTGTTGAGAGTAACCTGAAGCTTTTCAGTCTCAGTCATGAAGTACATGACAGACTCCCTCGGTGGAAGAACTCCATGACGAGGATAAGGCATCTTTAGCTTGAGAGCTCTAGTTTGCACCCAGTGGAGATAAGGCTCCACCGAGACACAGTCCGATTTTCCTAGAGACTCCCGTCCTTTCTTATGAACATGTTTCCAAGTGTGCACTATTTTCGTCTTTAGTGCTCTGTTACTTTCTCCTTCCTTGAAGAAAAGACCTTCCAGATGAACACCCCGTGGGACGTGTCTCATCAGGTATCCAAATTGATGACAAACAAGAACTGGATGGTAATTGATTCCTCCCTTAGTTCCTATAAGGGGTACGTTGGGGAAGTTTCCACAATGGCCAATAATCCTGATCCCATCATAAATCCTATTACACCAATCTATGTCAGAGTTGGTGAGAGACATGATTTTCTGCGACCAACGTAAGGCACCCTTGTGATCCCAAAAAGCAGCAGACTTAGGCAAATGGGAGATAAACCATTTATAAAGAAGAGGTACACAGCATGTGATCTCCCCTCCGCTGTACAAATTTCCCAAGTGTACAGAATGATACGCATCTGCGAGCAAAGTTGGCACAGGGTTTCCAATGAGAAAAACCTTAATGGAGTTGATATCGACGAAGTTATTAATGTTGGGCAACAAAAGTAACCCATAGGTGAGTAAAACAAAGATGCTTTCAAAAGCAGTCATGTTCCCAATACTGGCGAAGTACAGGGCTTTCTTTGTCAAGAATTGGGCTGGCAAACCTTGTATGCCACCCTTAATGGTCATGTGAGTCCTGACCTCAGACTCGTCCAAATGAATTGCTCTTGCAATGGTCTGATTCTTTGGAATTTCCTCCAGTCCAGAAAATGGAGCTTGATCGGTAATGTGCAGATCAATCAGATGAGAAAATTCCTCCAGCGTTGGTGCTAGCTGGTAATCCGGGAATGTGAAACAATGATAGACCGGATCGTAGAACTGAACGAGCGCATCCATGATTCCCTCAATCACATGGACTTTTAGCAGAGATAGCAAACCTCCATACTTGGCTCTGAAAGCCTCTTGGTTTGTGATCATCCTCGCCAAACCTCTTAAATCCTCTAGTTTTGGAATCCTGAAGGCGTACTTATGAGTTCTCCTTCTACCGAAATCCATTAGCGCAATCCTTTTCTCTGATATTTGCAATCACAGTCTTAGTTTATTTTGAAAAGATGGAGAGACTAGAAGAGGAAATTTTTTTGAATGTTCTAATGTTTTTTTTAAATGAATGCATGAATGCAGCACACAAAAACATAGAAAAACATGGGGTCAAAGGGTCGTTGTCATGGAGTCAAGGCTCTACCCATCCCCAAAGGTTTATACTAGGGTGATTTTTTGTACTTGTACTCAAAATCATCAGCTCCTCCCAGGATAACAAACAACAAGCGGATCTCCAGCGAGCTCTATGAAATCTTAGAGTAAATGCTATTCACCGAGAATAAATCATCAGCCTCAAATGAGGGTAGTATCGCGTGACAACTATTTCCGATAGTTTTCGCACTACAAAAGGGTTGGCTCCTCAGCTTCTCAGACGTCACAATCGGCCCATTGCCTATGAGAGGGAATGGGTTGCATTGGGAAGCCTCCACTGAGGTTGATGGTCGACCTCGTCGCCATCACTTATCTTAAGTGTATACTCAATCTTTCCACATGCGGCATCACACGCATTCCCATTAGCAGAAAAATAAACACAGATATCAATTAGGAAAAGCAGTATATATATTTATCCTAATGTCCTAGATTTTTAAAAGCTAAGAATCTTATGTTCCTGACAGAAAATGGCTCCCCGGCGGAGACGTCATTCTGTGCTTCTTTCCCAACTTAAAGGTTTTGACCTAAGATCCTAGTGAAGTCAACAAAAAGTCCCACCCCAAAAAAGAAAGAAAGAAATAAAGAGAGCATTTTTTAAGGTTTCTATCTAAGAGAAGTGAAGATAACAAGATCTCGCACTCCCCAGCAGAGTCGCCATTCTTCTGTAGTGAGTATTTTTGGATGTGGTTGCGAAGCACAATCGCTCTAGTACTACAGCTCGATTCATTTTTTATCCTATTGAAGCTGATGAAGGAAGGGAAATAGATGTCTCCAACTAACCCTGCTTGCATACTGAGGTTAAACAGTCAAAACTGTTGGTTTACAGATGCTACAAAGATTCGGGTCTCTCCTAGGTTATTTTGTTAAAAAAGTGTCCGGTCGATTGGTGGGAGGTTAAGACTGATGCTTTTCGATTGAGATGTGAAGGTATGGGATTTTGGGTTTTGGATTAGTGTGCTCGCTAAGATTTTTCTTTCAATCTTATGCCTACGTATTCCCGTTTACCGAAACAAGGAAATCAGAGCGATCGTAGTTCCTCCTATTCTATGGGAGGAAATGGTGTTTTGGTGTCTTGTTCAAAGCTCAAGACATGAAGCTAAAGGTGGTTTGTATCTTGTTCAAAGCCCAAGATGAGAAGCTAAAGAGTCTATTTGTATCTTGTTCAAAGCCTAAGATATGAAGCTAAAAGAGTTTGACTTTAGAGAGAATTTGTAATCTCTAAAGAGGGGTTTGTATGTCACAACTGCTTATAAAGGACAATTACTTTAGCCGGGATTTGTGAATCCGACAATGCCATAATTTCCTTTATAGGGGATTTCCAACCTGAAGGATAAAACTTTAACTCAGTTTAGAGCAATGCCATCTTTCCTTAGGAATTTCTCATGCTAAAGGAGGGACAGTGGCATGGATGTAAATAATCCAGAGGCTTGCCGCTTACAGCGATTGATGAAGGGGAAGGAGTTGTTGATGTTTGTGTACTGTGAACGAGGCACAGCTTTGACGCTAAAAGGTTTATTGGATCAACCAGTGGTTTTCTTATACAAAGCCTAAGAGGAGGCTAATATGTGTCTCGTACAAAGCCCGAGAGAGAGGCTAAAAGGCTTTGATTCAACGAGGGAGTCTTTTGGTATCTCTTATAAAGCCCGAGATGGAGGGTATTTGTTAGCTCCGCTGGGGAGAATCATTTTACAAATCCCAAGAGGAGGCTATGGTGCTATTTTAGTTGAGTGACAGGTCCAGTATATGGGTTCAAAGAGAAAATCAGTTCTTATATGAGTAATGTTGTACTCAAGGATTTGTTCTAAGGATCGGGGTTATTTCCTGTTCTTTAAGGAAATGGGAAATCCAAGGGTATTGAGACTGTTCGAGTCTACGGGTTTCACCTCCTAGTTTTTGGAAGGAGCTTGAGAACGTCTTTCGAGACTCGAGGTAATTAGACTGTCCAAGTCTAGAGTTTCATCTTTCGTACTGTGCTTTGAGAAATAGTAGTAGACTCTTGGAAAGACTGTTCTATTAAGATGACTGATTCCTGTTCCTATACCTTTAGGAGGTCGTCGGGACAATTTGTACAAAGCCCAAGAGGAGGCTGGAAACTTTTAAGAAGTCGAGGGACAATTTGTACTAAGCCCAAGAGGAGGCTATCATTCCCGGAGGAAGAAATCATTTATACGAAGCCTAAGAAGAGGTTGTGAATACTTCTAAGAAGCCGACAGGTCCTTGTACAACGCCCAAGAGGAGGCGGGGATGCTTTTAGGAAGCCTATGGGTCCCCAAACCCCGAGAAGTTCAAGCCAGGCTATTCACAAAGAATAGATCAAGCCAGGAAAGTTCGAGAATTTGGAAGAAACTCAAGAGATGCCATTCACGGAGAAGAGATCATCTCTGGGGAATAGAGTTTCTTGACAAGTGCTTTTAAGAAGCCTTGGGGTCCCCAAACCCCGAGAAATTCAAGACAGGCTATTCACAAAGAATAGATCAAGCCAGGAAAGTTCAAGAATTTGGAAGAAACTCAAGAGATGCAATTCACAGAGAAGAGATCATCTCTGGGGAATAAAGTTTCTTTGACAACTTCTACGAGTGACAGTCTGAGAAAGGGTTCAAAAAGAATCTGCCTTTCACATCTCCATATTGTTTAATCCCAAGAGGAGGGAAGACTATGTCTGGTAATCCTATGGGGATCTAGTTTTGACTATTTAAGAGTGATCAACGGGCTTAATTCTAGACGTAGTTGCCAGGGAAACTCTAAATATCTATACTATTATTACACAGTTGATATGAGTTTATGAAAGAAGACTTACAGCAAAACAGCCCCACAATACAGTTATATGTATATGAAAGCGGTAAATGAAAGCGTATAAACACTTACTCGGTTGTAGAGCTTCCATGCTATTTGGTTAGTTGTTCAACAAAGAAAGATTGAAAACAACAGTATATTTCAAAATCAAAGGATAAAGTGTTTTGAAAAAGAAAGATTTGGGGCTTACAGCTCAAGGAGAGGCCCAGGGTTTTATCAGTGAGCGCACTGTTGAATTTGTACAGAGGGACTTATACGAGTGACTGAGGCCCAAAAATTGTTTTCTGTACAAAGGGATGGGTCTTACACTCTCTCAAGAGGCCCAAAAGGTTTAAAGAAAAAGAGTGGGGCTTATAACACGAGGGTAGGCCCAGATGATTTTTTGTTTAAAATGGCGATCGCGCCGAGATTTTCTTTTAACGCAAAGGGGCTTATACAATATCTGAGGCCCAAATTTGTTTTTGGTTAAAAGGGGATTCTGTAACACCCCCTTTCTATACCCCCAAATAATCACGTAATCATTTAGGCACATATTAAAAATTTCGTCAGAGTATAATTATAAACATAGTATAAAAGAGGTATGTCACATTATACATGAAATTAAAACATTCAACACCTGTTCAACAATTGATATGCAACAGTGGGGTAACTTTGCAACAGAGGATCTTAGTCCTTACACCCACATCTCAATATTTAGAATAAAAGCGGAAAATCTAAACATTGAATAACATCAAACATATATATATATATATATATATATATATATATATATATATCATCAAGAATTATCCACCAACATAATTCATGTTTACATAAACATTCATCAACAAGATACATGTACAAATGTATCACAAAAGAATCATATACATCCTAGCTACCCGATGCTACATATCAGAGCCGACCGACCAAAAGAATGAAGACACGCTTCACAAAAAGACCACCAGCATACCTACTCTGCAATGCCTCATAGAGCATCATAAAACAGCAGAAGGGTGAGAAATATTATCATAATAACAATGCATATAATTATGTATCTTAGCATAAAAATACACATATTCTACATTCTCACCACAATTCATCACAACTCACTCATATACATCACAATGTATATATATATATATAACCAAGCATATTCATCATGCATACTTTCACAATTCTTATCATTCCATATAAACATACATATTCATGTTTATTCATCAATGCACAATTATAAAGATGATAAATGCAAATCATAGAGACCGACTCACGACTCTATGCAAATGTAATGCGGTACCGACTCAATCATCTCAAGTTCACTCAGGAACTTATTGGAACCATCGCTCGTTACCAATGTAACTCCCCGTCGGGCCTACGATGTTCACCCATTGCTCACACCTCACATAGGCACACAATGTTTATGGATTGCTCACACCTCACATAGGCACACAATCCGATTGCTCATACCTCACCTAGGCACACAATCGTTTGTAATCATCGCTCACACCTCACATAGGCACACGACGTTACAACGGATTCTCATTAGAATCACACAACACAAGAATGTACTTCATTATGCTTCACATACAAAATGACTCAATACATTCTTGAAATGCATACATATTCACAATATATTCATGCATTCATCTCATACTATCACATACAATCTATATACATTCACATCAATGCACTATTGTATGTTTCACATCCAAAACACACATTCAAAATGGTAAAAGTCGCTAAATAACACTATTCCTGACTTTCCGACATAATTAAACCGGCTAACAATTTCCAAGTCATCATAATAAGAAAGTACAGCTCAATAGCTTCACAACGATACCAAGAATGTAAAAATCGGATAAACGGAACACAAGTTACGAAAGAAAACGAAAAACGACATTTTGAAAAGTTCCATTTTACAATTGTCCTGTCCATACGCGTATTGCCCTGAGCCATACGCGTATGAGTAGAGACTCATTTTTCCCAAAGTTCACGTTGTAGCGAGCGATTTTGGACGCGGTTCTTAAGCGCTGGTGGCTCTCTGCGGTTTGAGCTTTGACTACAGGTCGATTCATTTTTTATCCTATTGTTAGCTGAATAAGGAAGGGAAATAGATGTCTCCAATTAACCCTGCTTTGTATACTGAGTTTAAACAGCGGTCTGTTAGGTTACGAATGCTATCAATGTGGGGGGCCTTGTACTGGTTATTTGTATTTTCGCCAATACTGTTTTCTTTCTTTTTACCTGGGCAGAAGGTTTCTGGCGGGGAACAAGGATTAGGATGTTAGGACTGATGCTTTTGAATTACTGCTTTTGATTGATGGAGATATGGGATTTGGGTTTTTTGTTGATTGCGCTCGCTAAGATTTTTTCTTTCAATCTTATGCCTACGTATTCCCGTTTACCGAAACAGGGAAATCAGAGCGTTCGTAGTTCCTCCTATTCTATGGGAGGAAATGGGTGTTTTGGTGTCTTGTTCAAAGCCCAAGACGTGAAGCGAAATGTGGTTTATATCTTGTTCAAAGCCCAAGATGTGAAGCTGAAGGGTCTATTTGTGTCTTGTTCAAAGCCCAAGACGTGAAGCTGAAGGACCTCGACTTTAGAGAGAATTTGTCATCTCTAAAGAAGGGTTTGTCTGTCACAACTGTTGGGTGACTGGTTATAAAGGAGAATTACTTTAACCGGGATACGCGGATCCTAGCAATGCCATAATTTCCTTTAAAGGGGATTTTAACCTGAAGGAGAAGACTTTAACTCAGTGTAGAGCAATGCTATCTTTCCTTAGGAATTTATCATGCTAAAAGAGGGACAGTGGCGTGGATATCGATGATCCAAAGGCTTGCCGCTTACAGCGATTAGATGAAGGGAAAGGAGTTGTTGATGTTTGTGTATTGTGAACGAGGCACAACTTTGATGCTAAAAGGTTGATTGGTTCAACCAGTGGTTTTCTTATACAAAGCCTAAGAGGAGGCTATTGGCCCAACATGAGGGAGTTTTTATGTGTCTCGTACGAAGCCCGAGAGAGAGGCAAAAAGGGTTGACTCAACAGGAGAATCTTTTATACTCAACAAGAGAGTGATTTTGTATCTCGTACGAAGCCCGGGATGGAGGCTAAAATTTGTTTGACTCCGCTGGGAAGAATCATTGAACAAAGCCCAAGAGGAGGCTATGGTAACTGTTTCAGTTAAGTGACAGGTCCAGTATACTGATTTTAAAGAGAAAATCAGTTCTTATATGAGCAACACTGTACTCAGGGATTTGATTTGAGGATCCGGGTTATTCCTGTTCTTTAAGGAAGCAGGAAATCCGAAGGGTATTGAGACTGTCCGAGTCTACGGGTTTCCTTCCTATTTAACGAAGGGGTCACTTGAGAATGTCTTTGAGACTCAAGGAAGTTAGACTGTCCGTGTCTAGAGTTTTATCTTTTGTACTATGCTTTGAGAAACAGTAGTAGACTCTATGAAAAGACTGTTCTATGAGGATGACTAGGTTCTGTTCCTATACCTCTAGGAGGTCGTCGGGACAATTTGTACGAAGCCCAAGAGGAGGCTGGAAACTTTTAAGAAGCCGACGGGTCCTTGTACTAAGCCCAAGAGGAGGCTATCATTCCCGGAGGAAGAGATCATTATACGAAGCCTAAGAGGAGGCTGTGAATACTTCTAAGAAGCCGTAGGGTCCTTGTACTAAGCCCAAGAGGAGGCGGGGTTGCTTTTAGGAAGCCTGTGGATCCTTGTACGATGCCCAAGAGGAGGCCGATGCTTTTAGGAAGCCTGTGGGTCCCCAAACCCCGAGAAATTCAAGGCAAGCTATTCACAAGGAATAGGTCAAGTCAGGAAAGTTCGAGAATTTGGAAGAAACTCAAAGATGCCATTCCCGGAGAAGACATTCATCTTGGGGAGTAGAGTTTCTTGACAATTCCTAATGAGGACAGCCGAAGAGAAGACTGTATCTGGTGATCCTATTGGGGATCTAGTTGTCTATTTCTACGAATAAACGAAATGGCGTCACCTAGTTCTAGACGTAGTTGCCGGGGAAACTCTAAATATCTATACTATTATTACATAGTTGATATGAGTTTATGAAATAAGACTTACAGCGAAACAGCCCCACAATACAGTTATATATATATGAGTTTGTGAAAGGAGACTTACAGTGAAACAGCCCCACAATACAGTTATATACATATGAAAGCGGTAAATGAAAGCGGGTAAACACTTACTCGGTTGTAGAGCTTCCATGTTGTTTGGTTAGTTGTTCAACAAAGAAAGATTGAAAACAACAGTATATTCAAAATCAAAGGAGAAAGTGCTTTGAAAAAGAAAGATTTGGGGCTTACAGCTCAAGGAGAGGCCCAGGGTTTTATCAGTGAGCGCACTGTTGAATTTGTACAGAGGGACTTATACAAGTGACTGAGGCCCAAGAAAGGTTTTCTGTACAAAGGGATGGGTCTTACACTCTATTAGAGGCCCAAGTGAGTTTTAAGAAAAGAAATGGGTCTTACTACTCGAGGGTAGGCCCAATGGTTAATTTTGAAAAGGGCGACGGTCGCGCCGAGGTTTTGGAAACACCGTGGGACTTATACAAGTGACTGAGGCCCAAAATTTTGGTATTTACAAAGGGATTGGGTCTTACACTCTATTAGAGGCCCAAAGAGTTTAAAGAAAAGAAATGGGGCTTACAACACGAGGGGAGACCCATAGTCTTTATTTTCAAGATGAATATTCACTTTTAAAATGCTTAAAAACAATTAAAAATGAATTTATTCACAAAAATACCAACTATATTAAATAAATAATATAAATTTGATTTTTTTGTAGAATAAAATATTTTACTATTTTTGTGATTTTTCAGAAAAAGAACCAATAAAAAATAATCAAAATTGAAGGAGTTATTAATTTTCCAAATTATTAAAAAATAATAAGAAAATATAAAAATGAGGGGTTGGGTCTTACACTCTATTAGAGGCCCAAAGTGTATTTTTGTACAAAAGATGGGGCTTACAACTCAGGGAGAGGCCCAAAATATTTTCAGTTTGAAAATGGCGATCGCGCCGAGATTTTTAACGTATCGGGACTTATACAATAGCTGAGGCCCAAAATTGTTTCGTTAAAAAAGGGTTGGGTCTTACACTCTAATAGAGGCGCAAGTGTTTAAAAATGAAAAGAGATGGGACTTACAGCTCAAAGAGAAGCCCAGTTGATTTTCGTTTGAAAATGACGATTGCGCCGAAGTTTTCTTTTAACGCAGAGGGACTTATACAATAAGTGAGGCCCAAAATTGTTTTGGTTAAAAGGGGATTGGGTTTTACACTCTAATAGAGGCCCAAAAGTTTTGAATGGGTCTTATAGCTCGAGGAGAGGCCCAAGGTTATTTCTTAAAAAGGCGACGATCGCGCCGTTTGTTTTTTACGATATCGGGGCTTATACAATGAATGAGGCCCAAAAATGATTTGGTCAAAAAAGGATTGGGTCTTACACTCTATTAGAGGCCCAAAGAGTTCGAAAAAGATTTGTTAGGGTGAAAATCCAAGAAAACCCCAATTTCATTTTTTAGGCATTTTTTCAAGAAAAATTAAGTAAAAAATGATAAAAATATCAAATAAAATCATTAAATAATGATTAAAGTTTATGAAAAAAATATTTTATCAACATAAATATTTAAAATCATTTTGGTTTTAAAAATCAAGAAAAAAAAAATCATTTTAAAAGCATTTAAAACAATTTAAAACACTATTTTTAAATATATTAAAAATAATACTTATTTTGTGATTTTTTTGGATTAAAATATTATGGGGTACGAATTGGAAAATGATGATTTTTTGCTATGTGAAAAAAATTGGTTGAGTTTTGAAAATAAAAAGTAAGAAAAAGAGGAAAGATATCAAAATATCATCTCCGACATTTTATTGGGGTAAAAACGAGTACCGAAACTTTAATTTTCAACACGTTTTTATCAAATTTCAAACCACTCATAACTCTCTCAATTTTTATCGGAATCAAAATCCGGAAATACCTGCCTGACCAATTTTTCGCAAGGAATCCGATGATATTACTCACGCGCACGGAAAATCGACGCACAAAACGCAGAAAAACTGCTATCGTTTTGAAAATATCGTTCCGCGCCGAATTTCCAACACGCGTAACTCTCTCGATTTTTATCGGAATCAAAATCCGGAAGTACCTACCTGACCGATTTTTCGCAAGGAATCCGATGGTATTACTCACGCACGCGGAAAATCGACGTATAAAACGCAGAAATTAAAAAACAAAAACTGTTATCGATTAAAAACATCGTTCCGCGTTGAATTTCAAACACGCGTAACTCTCTCGATTTTTAACCGAATCAAGATCCGCAAAATCCTATCCTGACCGATTTTTCGCAAGGAATCCAATGGTATTGCACACGCACGCCGAAACTCAACGCACAAAACGCAGCGATAAAAAAACCAGAGCTGCTGCCGTTTAAAACATCGTTCCGCGTAAAATTTCCAACGCGTGTAACTCTCTCGATTTTTAACCGAATCAAGATCCGCAAGAGCCTATCTTGACCAATTTTTCGCAAGGAATCCAATGGTATTACTCACGCACACGGAAAATCGACGCACAAAATGCAGAAATTAAAAAACAAAAACTGCTATCGTTGTTTTCGACGCCGTTTCGCGTAAAATTTCCAACGCGCGTAACTCTCTCGATTTTTAACCGAATCGAAATTCGTAAAAACCTATCTTGACCGATTTTTCGCAAGGAATCCAATGGTATTATTCACGCACTCGGAAACTCACTGTACAAAGCGGAAAAAACAGAACCGCTATCGTTAATTCGACGCCGTTTCGCGTAAAATTTCCAACGCGCGTAACTCTCTCAATTTTCATCGGAATTGAAATCCGTAAAAACCTATCTTGACCGATTTTTCGCAAGGAATCCAATGGTATTATTCACGCACTCGGAAACTCACTGTACAAAGCGGAAAAAACAGAACCGCTATCGTTAATTCGACGCCGTTTCGCGTAAAATTTCCAACGCGCGTAACTCTCTCAATTTTCATCGGAATTGAAATCCGTAAAATCCTATCTTGACCGATTTTTCGCAAGGAATCCAATGGTATTATTCACGCACTCGGAAACTCACTGTACAAAGCGGAAAAACAGAACCGCTATCGTTAATTCGACGCCGTTTCGCGTAAAATTTCCAACGCGCGTAACTCTCTCAATTTTCATCGGAATTGAAATCTGTAAAAACCTATCTTGACCGATTTTTCGCAAGCAATCCAATGGTGTTACTCATGCAAACTAAAACTTAATGTATAGAACACACCAATGAAAACAAGACAGAACTGTACATGGTTTCAAAACAACCAAAATTCCACATAAAAACATGTCAAAATGCAAACAGTGGGAGGATCACAACATACACATTAAGGACTACATTTTTACCTCAAGAATTGTTCAATATGATGCATGTATGTGGACAACAAAGGAAAGCATGATTCAAAGAATTCAATTTGTGGATTTTACCTCTTTTTTGGAGATTTTGGGCAACCTTCCAAGTGCTTTGTTCCAGAAATGATTTGATGCTTTGGACAACCTCAAATGACCTCTTAGAAGCTTTTAGGATGGTTGGAATTGGCTGGAAACCTCTGGAGCAAGTTTGTGCACTTTCTCGCGAAATGGTTAAAAACGGCCAAAATGCCAACTCTCTCAAATGGTGTTCCAGATGTGTGGCACCATTTGGGATAGTTCAAGGATGATATTTAGAGTGTGTTTGAGGTTTTATCTGGCTTGGAAAGTGACTGAATCAAGACATGGCTTGAAAAATGCAAAAAAGTGTCATTTTGAGGTTTTGAGAGGTGACTTTGTGATGTTGTGATTACAGGTCACTTTTGATGGTTTGCACAGCTTACATATGATATATATGAGGTATGTGTGTGATTAGTTTGAGTGGAATTGCTCTCTAGCTCAAAAACTCAGAATTTCCTTACTAATGAAGACATTTTGGAGTGAAAGAGAGAATTTGAGGAAAGCATCTGTTTGATGGCTTTGGTGTACTCAAACTGAACACAAATGAGCTCTATTTATAGTGGAGCAAGTTTGTTTTGGGATCCACAGTGAATGGTGGCTGCAGCAGGTGTTTGTTCCATGTTGGCCAATGGAAATCCAAGTCTCCTCTAGCCATTGACTAGAGGTTAGGGCACAGGCTGCTGGTTCCCTTGGTCTTGGATAAGTCTTGACTAATTTCAGATGAGAATGGCTCAGTACATGCCACCTCTAAGCATCCATTAAATGCTCCAAACCAAAATTGGAGTTTTGTCCCTCTTTTAGGGATTTCTAGGCTTTGGCATGCTTTTCTTTGTTCCTTGGACTTGGGAGGTTCATGGATCAGATCATCCCACTTGGATTTGATCCTTAGATGTGTCCAAACTAATGACAAGGCTTGAAAATTCGTGTGGCACAAAAAATGTGCAAATCTACCTTGAAAAATTCAGCTTCAGCAAGCCATTTTGTAAGATCCATAACTCCCTGCTCGAGTATGCTATATGGACGTTCTAGGACTTTTTGGAAAGCTTAGATGACGTACTTCAACTTTGATGTTTAACATTAGACCTGGTTCAACTTGGATCATGGAGAAAAACAGCCTTGAAGTTGGGACATTGTGCTGAAAAATGTCAATTTTAACTTTTTAGCCATTTTGATCCAAGCATAACTCAAAATCCTTAATGAATTGGACTTAGGTCTAGTTGAAGTTTTTGTAGAGGGTAATGAGGGCTACAAATTAAGCCTTGGATGGGGAAAAATGGCTTTGTGGTTTAGGAGTTATGATCCTCCAAAGTTGGTACCCTTGCCACTTTTTTTCATAACTTAGAAAAATTTCTAAGTTTTTATGGTTACCGCTTTTACAAGTTATCCCACTTTCTTTGATTTTCCTTGATGAATGATGATTCCAATCACACATTAACATCATTTTAGGGTTAAAAAACCATTTTTATGAAAAATCTCAAAAAGTCAAAGTTTGACTTTTGTGCACAGTTGACTTTTTATCAGATGAATTCCAAACCGTGCGATTCTTCAGGAAATCATGTCCTTGACCTAAATCAAAATTGATGGACATGTTCCATGGGTGTTATAGGGTGTATTTAATCGTGTCCCATGGCTTGGGAGCATGTCCTGGTCAAAAGTCAAAGCTACAGTTGACTTTTCCCACGAAACCCCAACTGTGGTTCAGATGAAATTGAAACTTGTTGCTCAAGTTTCTTGGGTCAATCCATTGTTGCAAATGGATCAACGTGGTATGTTGGAGACCCTCAAATCATGTCTTGAGGTCTTGGCTCATGATTTGTCCCAAAAGTCAACTTAGGGGTGAATTAGGTCAAGAAACCCTAATTCCTGATTTTTGATGTATGCATCCCCTGAGGCTAAATTGACTTGATGATGGGGTTTATGATGTTTCATGGAGCATTTTAGGTTATGCTTTGAAGCATTGGCTCATGCCTAGAGGAAAATTTCCATCTGGAGGCCTTAGTCGACCAAACCCTAATTTGGTGACACTGGCGATCCTGAGGCTTGATCCACCTAGAAGGGAGCAAACTGTTGGTGCAGAAATAGCAGCAAGCAAATAATAATAAGTAACCCAATTTATCATTCTCCACAGGGATCAGTGCGAGGGAAAGAATGCCATTCAAAGGTTTCTATATTTCTAAGCTCATGAATCAAAAGTTCTGGTTTACAGCGAACCAAAAGCAAATGCGGAAAATTAAAGGAACAAAAAGCAAGTAAATAACAATAACACATTCTTTGGAGAAGAGAAACTCAATAGAGATCACTCAATAACACATGCATTCTTCTGACCATTTCATACACAAATCACTTATTCGTCTAACATCCTCACGTATCACTCACAACAGAGGTTATGTCTAACGCAACGTCGAGAGAACAACGGCATTGTCTCATTGGTGATGTCTCACGCAACTCAACAACACAGAGAAGTAAGAACTGATACTCACGCAAGTGTTAAGTCTAAATCTATCTCTAGAGTTCAGACAAAACCGATATTACTATAACATCCATGTCAAACTCATGAGTAATTCATATACAAAGCCCTGATCAGAATACAAACATATGATTAACCCTGCATTCAACTAATTTACCAACTGTATACGAACGTCGTTCTTCATCGCTATTGTCACGCATCCTCGCAATACCGTATCGATCCTACTCATGTTACCCATGCTACTTAATCAACACAATACAACAAAAGATACAATGAATATCAATTCACAAACCCCTGTCAAAAGCTTGCTCATTGATAGATGAAAATCTAAGATTAACGATTCGATATAGGTTTTGTCACGACCCACAAATAATCAATCAAAGAGAAATAATCAATAGAGAATCAAAACATATTCATAAACATAGATTAGATGAAATACAATAGGTATCAAGAGATTTACATACCACACATCAACAAATAGAGGATACAAAGAGAAGAAAGGAGAAGAACAAATTTCTCACGGTTCGTCAGAGCCGATTAAAGCAAATTCTACTCCGGATCATCAAGATGCATCATCCAATGTTGTTTCTAAGCTAATCTACTCCTAAAACATGTTTGATGAAGTTGGAAGAAAGTTCCCCCAAAAACATAACATAAAAAATGATGAAAAATGGTTGAAATAGGCAAATCTCACTTTCCAGGTTCGCCTAGCGAGTCCCCGTTCGCTAGGCGAACGTAAACCGCCTTAAAATTGAGTTTTTTCACGATTCTGGAACTTTTCGTTCGCCCCGGTTCGCCTAGCGAACAAGCTAGCGAGTGTTCGCTACGGGGGCTCGCCTAGCGAGCATGACAGAAAACCAGAATTTGTTTTCTTCATAACTCTTGAACCGTAACTCCGATTGACGCACGGTTTGAAGCGTTGGAAAGCTTATTCAATGCTCTTTATGAATATGGAAATATCCCATTGCTGGAACACCTACAAAAATAAATGAAAATCGATTAAACTCAATGATATTTACACGGTAACGCACTATACACCGAAAACGTCAAGTAAACGTATTTACACACAAAGTGGGGGTTTATTCAACCAATTTTAACACAAAATAAGGATAAGTGCAACAAAACTTATATACAAAAATAGGTACAATTTGCACTTATCACAAACTTGTGCTTAATCCTTGAAGTGGGAGTCCTCTTGATCCATTGTGGATATTTGAGAGGCTAGACAAGTTGAAGATCATGTCATTCCTTGATTGATCCTTTGTCTAAGAGCTCTGCGAGGGCTTGAAACCCTAAATCCTGTTTGTAGTGAATGCTCACCCACCTTTGGGGAGACTAATGAGGTATGATGGTCTATCCATATTGTGCTGATGATTTGCACAATGATGGGAAATCTTAGTGGTCAAAATTTGGGGTATGACAGATGCCCCTATTTAATCTTCTTAGACCCGAAGGTGTGAATGGCGAAGGTATTCGGGCATTCGGGGTGCAAGAGGATTAAATATCGGAATACCCGAAATTTTGATGGTGGTTATGAATGGTAGCTTACGCATTCATCTTCTTTAGCTAAGCGAAGATGCTTAGAAAAGGTAAACTTCCCCTCGATCCTGGTCTTCAGCCAAGGAGCTGGTCTCGGTTTCTCTTGAAATAAACTTCCCCTCGATCCTGGTTTCCTACCAAGGAACTGGTCTCAGTTTCTAAAGTAAACTTCCCCTCGATCCTGGTTTCCTACCAAGGATCTGGTCTTGGTTTCTGATATAAATTTCCCCTCGATCCTGGTTTCCTACCAAGGACCTGGTCTTAGTTGCTGAAATAAACTTCCCCTCGATCCTGGTTTCCTACCAAGGAACTGGTCTCAATTTCTTTTGTCAATAAACTTTCTTGACAAGGAACGCTATTGGTAGCGGTTTTCCTCAAACTTATCGCCTAATTTTCCTGGGGAGATGCCATTTGAGTGGGAAAAGATTTGATGTCAGACTTGCTGGGGAACCCATTCGTCTGAATTGTAGAGGTACACAAACTTCTCTATTTTGGAGACGCCATTTGTCGATTCTACTGGGGAAAGCGAGTCTCTTGAGAGACTGTTTTCGTTTGGGGGCTTACATCATACTTTTCTCGGGATCTTTCCGGAGAAACGCCATATGATGGGATCCAATTTTGAGGTACCGATGTCCTTTTCATCATTGATTTTTTCGGAGAAAAACTGCCGTACCGCCGAATCTCTGATTAAGAGGCTTTCTCTGGGGATTTTCCTTAATCCGGGAAAGCAAGGATATCGTCTTCGATGGCGAAGAGCGACATTTGTTGAAAGTTTTCTTGTTTCTCAGAGGTTCAAGTTATCAAAGTGGTCAAGGACCGTCTCTAATCCAGAGATAAATGGGAGAGAGATTGCTTAGATGATTCACTTCCTAACAAGGAAAGATCTGACAACTCGATTGAGAGGACTTTTATCACTAGGGGACACGACCGACTAGAGTGATAGCGATGCAATACGAATGCGAATGCAAATAAAATGCATGATGTATGTATGTTTATGCGGACAAAACTGACGCAACATACAGACTAAGGGATAAACACGATTGGATACTCGGCCACTGCGGGGCGTGTAGAAATATCGCTGGTTCAAGATAGCAATTCTTCCTTGCTTAGGAGAAACGATCCTTGTTGGGAGCGACGCTGGTCGGGCTTAGGAGATGAGAACTCGGCCGAAGATGTCAGATGGAACATGGTCTCTGACATTATTGATCCTTCACTCAGGCGTACTGGTTTAGAAGGAGTACTTTGATTCTGCACTTTGAGGTTCGAACACCTTTGGAGACGCAATTGATGTTCTTCTGATGTTCAACAGTCAAAAGAAATTGCCGTCTTTAAAAAAAAGCAGAAAAAGTTTTAGCAAGTAAATTCATTTTTGTTTTATTTCGAGAATCGTTAATCATGTTAACAACGTCGTTTTGTAAAGCTAAAGCAAATAAGAATTACAAACAAAAGCACAAGGGCTCAAATTTTATTGATAAGATGGAAATCAGCCAAACGCGTGATTCCAAAGAGTATTTACAAAGTTTGAAAATGGTAATTTACAGGGAAAAGGGCTACGTTGAAACATAACGACCACTATCCCTCTACCAACTTTGAATTCTGGACATCCTGAGCTTCTGTCGAAGATGACCTTGACTGGAGTTTTCCTCCGATGGATGCTGTAACTGCTGCTGAGGAACTTGCCTCTGTTGAACATAGTTACTTGCCATTATCCCTAATTTTTGCCTGGATTGTACTATGATGTTTCCAATCCATCGGGATGATTTTTTTTTCATGTCTCTAACTTTTGCCTGGACCGCCCTTTCGGGTTTTCAATCCACCGAGACGTTTTTTTTTTTTTTTTTTTTTTAGTTTAGGCGAAGTATTTCTTAACTACATCAACATTCGTGGGGTAGGCAAATTCCTCTCCGTCCATGGTTGCAAGTCTCAACGCGCCGCCTGAGAAAGCTTTCGTGACCACATAGGGGCCATCATAATTTGGGGTCCATTTGCCCTGAGAGTCAGTGAGAAATGATTGTATCTTCTTGAGCACGAGGTCTCCTTTTCTGAAGACACGAGGTCGGACCTTTTTTTCGAACGCCCTCTTCATTCTTTGTTGATACAACTGACCGTGGCATAGTGTCGTGATTCGCTTCTCTTCGATCAAATTCAGTTCATCGTGTCGACTTTGACACCATTCAGCTTCTGAAAGCTTAGCTTCCATCAATACCCGGATTGATGGGATCTCTACTTCTATGGGGAGAACTGCATCCATGCCATATACTAGAGAGAAAGGGGTTGCCCCTATTGAAGTGCGGACAGATATTCGATAACCGTGAAGAGCAAAGGGTAGCATCTCGTGCCAATCTTTGTAGGTTACAACCATCTTTTGAATGATCTTCTTGATGTTCTTGTTAGCCGCTTCTACCGCTCCGTTCATCTTGGGTCGGTAGGGAGATGAGTTATGGTGTTCGATCTTGAACTCTGCACACAACTCTTTCATCATCTTATTGTTCAAGTTAGATCCATTATCAGTAATGATCTCGCTTGGAACACCATAACGGCAGATGATATTGTTTTTGATAAATCGGACCACCACTTGTCGGGTTACATTGTCGTATGACGCTGCTTCGACCCACTTGGTGAAATAGTCAATGGCTACAAGGATGAACCGATGTCCGTTTGAAGCCTTGGGCTCAATCATACCAATCATGTCGATTCCCCATATGGAAAAAGGCCACGGGGAAGAAAGAACTTTGAGATGTGATGGCGGTACATGAATTTTGTCGGAGTATATCTGACACTTGTGACACCTCCTCATGTACTTGTAGCAGTCGGATTCCATGGTCAACCAGTAGTACCCTGCTCTCAGAATTTTTCTGGCCATTGTGTGTCTGTTGGCATGAGTGCCAAAGGATCCTTCGTGAATTTCTTTCATAAGCATGTCTGCTTCTGGTCTGTCGACGCATCGGAGCAAGACCATGTCAAAATTTCTCTTATAAAGAGTGTCACCGCTCAGGAAGAAGTTTCCAGCCAATCTTTTGAGGGTTTTCCTGTCTTTTCTGAGTGTCCCAGATGGGTAATCTTGTTTCTGAAGGAAGCATTTGATATCGTGATACCAAGGTCTGTCGTCTATGACTGCTTCAATCGCGAAGATGTAAGCGGGCCGTTCAAGGCGCATGATGTCGATCTTAGGTATGCCATTCCATTGACCTACACTAATCATGGAAGAGAGAGTGGCTAATGCATCAGCCATGTGATTCTCATCACGAGGGATGTGATGAAAGTCGACTTTGTTGAAGAAAGGTAACAACCTTCTTGCATAGTCTTTGTAAGGAATCAATCTTGATTGGTATGTGTTCCAATCTCCTTTTATCTGATTGATAACCAGGGCTGAGTCGCCATATACGTCCAAGTTTTTGATCCTTAAATCAATCGCTTCTTCGAGACCCATAATACAAGCTTCGTATTCGGCCTCGTTGTTCGTACATTTGAACGTAAGTCGAGCGGTGAAAGGAATGTGGGTACCCTGAGGGGTAATAATGATTGCCTCAATTCCGTTTCCATAATGATTGACTGCTCCGTCAAAGATAAGTCCCCACTGGGAACCTGGTTCTGGCCCTTCACTGGGTAGCGGTTCATCGCAATCTTTCATTTTTAGATACATGACATCTTCGTCTGGGAAGTCAAACCCGATTGATTCTTGATTGTCAATCGGTTGATGAGCCAAATGATCGGCTAAAATACTTCCTTTAACGGCTTTCTGAGCGTGGTACTCTATGTCATATTCTGATAACAGCATTTGCCAACGGGCAATTCTTTCCGTGAGAGCAGGTTTTTCGAAAACATACTCGATTGGATCCATTTCGGAGACCAACCAAGTAGTATGACGAATCATGTACTGGCGAAGACGTTTGGCTGCCCAATCCAAAGCACAACAAGTTTTCTCGAGCATCGTGTACCGAGTCTCGCAGTCGGTGAATTTCTTGCTTAGATAGTAGATGGCAGACTCTTTCTGTTTGGTTTCGTCTTGTTGGCCAAGTACACATCCCATCGAGTCCTCTAGGACTGTGAGGTAAATGATCAGTGGTCTTCCTTCCACTGGAGGTGATAGAATCGGCGGATTCAACAGGTATTCCTTAATACTGTCGAAGGCGGTTTGGCAATCTTCTGACCAAACGCAATCCTGGTTCTTTTTGAGTAACTTGAAGATCGGCGCGCATGTCGCGGTCATGAGGAATATGAATCTGGAGATGTAGTTCAAACGTCCCAGGAATCCTCTGACTTGTTTTTCAGTTTTCGGAGAAGGCATTTCTTGAATGGCCTTGACCTTGTTAGGATCAACTTCAATTCCTTTCTGGCTGACGATGAACCCTAGTAGTTTCCCTGAACGGACACCGAAGGTGCACTTGTTGGGATTCAAGCGGAGCTTGAATTTTCTTAGACGTTCGAACAATTTTGACAGATGTTCAACGTGCTCACTCTCTGTTTTTGATTTTGCAATCATATCATCGACATATACCTCGATTTCTTTGTGTATCATGTCATGAAACAGAGTAGTCATGGCCCTTTGATAGGTTGCCCCGGCATTCTTCAAACCGAACGGCATTACCTTGTAACAAAAGGTGCCCCATGGGGTAATGAACGAAGTTTTCTCCATGTCTTTTGGCGCCATCTTGATCTGGTTATAGCCCGAGAATCCATCCATGAAGGAGAAAACTTTGAACTTTGCTGTACTGTCTACCAGCATGTCAATGTGTGGTAAAGGAAAGTCGTCCTTTGGACTTGCCTTGTTCAGATCTCTGTAATCAACACACATTCTGACCTTTCCATCCTTTTTGGGAACGGGTACGATGTTGGCTAACCATTGAGGATATTCAGATGTAGCAAGGAAACCCGCGTCAATCTGTTTCTGTACCTCCTCTTTGATTTTGATAGCCATGTCCGGGTGAGTCCGTCTCAACCTTTGCTTTACTGGCGGACATTCTGATCTCAACGGTAAGTGATGTTCCACGATGTTGGTATCCAACCCTGGCATATCCTGATAAGACCAAGCGAATACATCGGGGAATTCTTTGAGAAGCTTTATCAAACCCTCTCTGGTAGTTGGACTGAGCAGTGCCCCAATCCTGATTTCTTTTCTCTCTTGCTCTGAACCCAAGTTTACCGTTTCCAACGGCTCTTTGTGAGGTTCAATGGACCTTTCCTCTTGTCTGAGTAATCGGGAGATCTCATCTGGAATTTCGTTGTCAACTTCTTCTTTAGCCTCGAATACCGAGAATTCAAAGTTAGGAGAAGGCATCGGATCGTATGTTTCAACTGGGTTTAAAACAAGCAATCTGCATGACGTGATGATTCGTGTTTAGAAGAGATAGAGAAAATGCAAGTGTGTGCAGTGTATTTATTTTACTGCTTGTTTTTATTTTTGAATTGTTTTTTAGGATTACCATTTTCTGAAAAAGCAAAAAGAGAAAACAACAATTAATGCGGAAATTACAGAACGACGTTATTTTATTAATGAACAAGTCGATTCTTGAAACTACAGCCCTATAAAACAAAACTCTGTCGCTTTGGGCGAAGCGAAGGGGGATATTTACAGAAAGCGAGCCCTATCAAAACATCCGTTTCACCTGGGCAGGGTGAAAGGTTAAAGATGGCAATTACTTTGACTGGTGAACGACCTTTGAAACCTCGACAGCAACCCATTGGCGGTGAACTCCTCGGTGAATCACAAAGTCTGGCACCTTCCTTGATTTGTCTTCAGAAATAACGCTGATTTCTGGTGGAGCAGGATCATTGGAATCTGTCTCCCAGGCAGAGTTGTCGTAGGAGGATTCCTCTGTTGTATTTTGCATAGCATTTGTGCTCTCAGCTGTATCTCCCCATCCAGTTGGTTGGATGTCTTCGAGCCTGATACGAGAGCTTTCGGGAGCGGTGTACTTGACCATATAGTCGTATTTTCCACTCGGTTGTCCCAAGGTGTCCCACACTTCTTTGGAACTGGAGGAGTCATCTCTCTCGATGACGTTGACCTCAGGGAAAGCATAGTTGATGAATTCTAGTCCTGCAAATGTTGCAAATTCATCGTCATGTTGAGTAGTTTCTGAATGACCTGAGTGTTGATCCCATGGCATGGTGGGGACACAGGTATTCTGTTCAATGACGGTCAGCTGATTTTCATTGTTCGGCTGACTTTCTTGCCCCAAGTTTCCTGGGTAAGGCTGCCACATTAGCAGGCCATCCATTGGGCCATAGTAGTTGTGGTCAAAGTTGTCTTTCATCAGAGTGTCCTCCTCTAATGAATTTGGCGGAGCGCGGCATCCTTCCGGATCACAATCTCCGTATATCGTTTCAACGTCTGACCTGGGTATAAATCCCAAACTCTGTGCAGGAAAGCAAAATGGCGTAGGCACCTCTTCCTGAGACATATAACCGTCCTTGTTAAGATAGGCACCTCTTCCTCATTGATAGCATGCACTGCTTGAGACACTGGGTGAAGAAACCCTCCACTGTGGAAGAAGTTTTGAAGGGGATGAAGACTTTCATCGTTGGCAGTTGTCTGGGTACAGGTTGCAGAAAAACCAAGACCCTTCTTTGTTTTATTGTCAATGGGAATGACAAGCTGTCCCCATCCTATCGTATCGGTACTCTCGACCGCTTTGATAGCATCGTTGTATGAAGAAATCGAAGTTCCTTCTTTGAACTGATTGTCCTTGCTCACCGACAGTGCTTGGAACTGAGTTCCAATAACCTCCTCGGGTTCTATACCAGTAGATGATGACAAGTTACTCACAAGTAAGGCCTGTTCTCCACAGACTGTGATGAGTTGGCCGTTCTGGATGAACTTTAGCTTTTGGTGGAGGGTCGAAGTGACCGCTCCAACCTGATGTATCCAAGGTCTTCCTAATAAACAACTGTATGTTGCCCGGATGTCCATGACCTGGAAAGTGACTTGGAAAGTGTGAGGACCAATAGTTATGAGAAGATCAACTTCGCCGATAACTGTTTTTCTGGATCCATCGAATGCTTTAACGACGACCTCGCTGACTCTCATCGGAGGGCCCTTGAATGATAATTGCATAAAAGTGGACTTCGACATAACATTCAGGGCTGACCCTGTGTCTACCAGTACGCTGGCTAAAGCATCGTCCTGGCAGTTAACTGTGATATTGAGCGCCATGTTATGACGGCGACCTTCTTCAGGTAATTCCTCATCACTAAATCCCAAATTATTGCAGAAAGTGATGTTAGAGACAATACTATCGAACTGTCTGATCGTTACATCTTGTTCCACAAAGGCTTGCTCCAAGACTTTCCGTAGAGCCTCTCTGTGTGCTTCTGAACTGAGTAACAGTGATAATACCGAGATCTTTGAAGGAGTCTGTAACAGTTGATCGACAATGTTGTATTCACTCCTTTGGATGAGCTTCAGCATCTCATCATCATTTTTCGAAAGGTCGGGATTACTGGATTGACCGATTGGTGGATCGGGAGCTTCTGTCTGAAGTTCCTTTTCTTTGTTAGGTTCCCCAACCCCTCGGTTGAAGATTCTACCACTCCGTGTTACACGACTGATGTCTGCAATATTCACGACGGAGGGTAATGGAATTTCCTTTTCATTTTCAAATGTCGTTGCACCGTATTTGTAAGGGATAGCCTTAGTTGATTCATACGGTAGTGGTCCCGGTAGATAGATGACTACGGGAGCCTTCTGATTTTTTTGACCATCATAAGTAATCTTGATCCGTTCCTGGTTGGGAACTTTAGATTCGTCAAGTAGAGGGATGATGGCAAAAACATCCCTGGTATGGTGATGACCAGAGATTATGACAACATCCTCGACTTGATTGGCAAGGTAGTTTGGCGTCCAGTTGATGGGTCTAGAACTCGGATATGGGCGAATCTCTCCACGATCCACCTGATCCTGAAGAGCTGCTCTCACAAGGTAACACCCTTGGTTACTTTCCGAACAGACGCTACAACGATCGTAATTGTGTAGTGGCACCTGGCCACGCCCACTTTGAATACAATGTAACCTCACTAGGTTACCTTCCACTGATCGGACATCCTGACTTTGACGCCGAGTAGGATTCCTGTTACTGATACTAATTTGCTGAGTATCTTCATCCATGTAGATTGGCATCCACCAATGGTTTAACAAGTGTTGAAGTGCCTCCTGGACAAGGGTACAACCTTGATCGTTTTCGCAACCTGCTTTACAGCTTTGATAGTCATGTGATATTAAGAATCCGAGTCAGACCTGCTCAGCATGTAACTCTACCAGGTTGGTATTCATCACGCGAATATCGAATATCTGAACCATGTTGATCTGATAGGAATTCCAATCATGGTAGTCTTGGATCCATCCAAGATCCATCTGACGCTGGAGGGCCTCTTGTATGAAAGAGCATCCCTGTTTGTTTACCGAGCAAGTCAGACAGGAACTGTAATCGTGCCGCGGCAGATTATGATACTGGCTTTGCCTTGAGTGCATTGCCACCAAATTGACATTCATCGCATGGATGTCGTGGTTTTGAATGACGTTGGAATTCGTATAGACCATGTTAACTCCACGAACTCGGTGCTCTTGGATCCATCCAAGATCCATTTGTTCCTGTAGAGCTGCTTGCACCACTGAACATCCTTGGTTATCTTTAGAGCAGATATCACACTGGTGATAGTTATGAGGTGGCACATGGCCATATCCACTCTGTCTACAATGCATCTTGACCAGATTGGTTTTCAACAAGAGTACATCGTGAATTTGATAGACATTGTTAGTCTCTTTCTCAATCAGATTGACTGCAGCTTTCTCATGTTGAGGCAGCGGGTTCGTGAGAACATTGGGATTTGTATCTTTGAAAGATAAGAGCCCGCTCCTAACAAGCTTTTGCACGTCGGATTTGAAATTGAGACAATTCTCTATGTTATGCCCTGGACCTCCTTGATGATAAGGGCAAGTTTGATCCACCTTAAACCAGAAAGGCGGATTTTCCGGTACTGTAAGAGGGGACTTAGTCTGGATGTGCCCCTTAGCCAGTAGTAACGGAAATAATTCTGCGTACAACATGGGTATAGGATCAAATCCTGGTGGTCGTGTTGTACGGTTGTTGTTATATGGAGGACGAGCCTGCTGAAGAGGTTGTTGTGTCCTTTGCTGATCAGGTTGGCTCTGCGCAACCTGAGGTTGATATGTAGGAATAGGCACAGGGCTGGTAGCAGGAATTACAGCTGCTACTGGTTGATAACATCGCCTTTGCTTTCCGAGAGAGATATTCCCAATATCTTGCTCTTTTTTCTTAGGGAGAGCACTACCGTATTTTTTAGTACCGCTCGTCGATCCAGTGTCTTTTACCAAACGTCCTTCTCGGACGGCTTCCTCAAGACGTACACCCATGCCGACCATCTCGGTGAAATCACTGGGCGCACTGGCAACCATTCGGTCATAGTAAAATGAGCTTAAGGTCTTTAAGAAGATCTTTGTCATCTCTTTTTCCTCAAGAGGTGGACAAATTTGAGCGGCAATTTCACGCCACCTTTGAGCATACTCCTTAAAGGTTTCCTTGTCCTTTTGCGACATCGATCTGAGTTGATCTCTGTCGGGTGCCATGTCCAAATTGTATTTGTGTTGTTGGACGAAGGCAGTACCAAGATCTCTGAAAGTACTGATTGTAGCACGGTTTAAACCCATGTACCATTTGAGTGCGGCACCGGTTAAACTATCCTGAAAGTAGTGAATCAGTAGGTCCTGATTCTCTGTCTGAGCTGACATCCGCCGAGCGTACATCACCAGATGGCTTTGAGGGCAAGAGTTACCCTTGTATTTTTCAAAGTCGGGAACTTGAAGTTTGTGCGGGACTTTCACATTGGGGACCAAGCAGAGGTCTGCGACGTCCTTTCCAAATAGATCCTGACCGCGAATAGCTTGCAGTTCCTTCTGCATTTCCAAGAACTGTTCCTGGAATTCATCCATTCGGTCAAACATAGTTTCCTTTTTACCAGAAGGTGTCTGTGGAATCTGTCCTTCTGGGACAGTGTGCACCACAGGGGGTGGTACCGTGACTACGGCAGTGAATCTTGGCGTCTCCTAAAGTTTGTAACCTTCAGGAGTCTTCAGTATGCCCCTGGCATCTTCGCTTTCCCGAAGTTTGTAACCTTCAGGCCCATCGGCTTCTGTTACGATTCCCTGATCTTCAGTGATCGGCGGAACATATCCTTCCGGGATATAGTTAACAGGCATGCCCCAAGGACGATCTTTCGATATATGATACCTAGGATCATACCTTTCCACTATGGGCGTTGAGGTGATCTCTGAGATCGCAGTTCGTTGTAGCTGAGCTTCTGCCATGGCTTGCATGTCGTTACGAAGCTTTCTCATATCCTCTCTTAGAGCGTCGATTTCTTCTTTCAACTCTCTGTTTTCTTCCTCAAGATCATCCATCTTTTTCTGACGATTAGCCCGAGTATTGTACGAATGAGACAGTTTGACTCTAGAACCGAGACACAAACGTGAGATTCGTAGGTAAGAAGAATACGCGATGTGAGAATGATGAATGCAATGATTATATTAATTGTTTTTTTTGTTTAATCAAAATAAACTTCGACAATTAGATTGCAAATATCAAACAGTGGGGAAACCCCTTTTTATTGAAATTCAAAGGATTACAGAAACGGAAATACAGTAGATTACAAAGTGCAGAAACAGAAACCTAAGCTAAAGGGTCCCGAGTCCTCTCTGAAGAGAAATCGGGTACTGATTCTGGTATCTTCCTTTTCTTTAACCGGGGCTCTTGGGCCGTTGTTGGGTTGTCATTCCTTTGCCAAGTGAAAGGAGTGAGCAAATTCCTTTGGTCATCTTGATTCTCTACAGCATGTTGCTCCAAAATTTCAATCAGAGTGTCTTTCTCTTTTAGTAGTTGCTGTATTTTGATGCACTCTACGTCGAGGGTGCGGTACTTGTTCTTCCAAGACCTTCTCTCCCGTTGAACTTTGTTGAGAGTAACCTGAAGCTTTTCAGTTTCCGTCATGAAGTACATGACAGATTCCCTCGGCGGAAGAATTCCGTAACGAGGATAAGGCATCTTTAGCTTGAGAGCTCTAGTTTGTACCCAATGGAGATAAGGCTCCACCGAGACACAGTCCGATTTTACCAGAGACTCTCGTCCTTTCTTATGAACATGTTTCCAAGCGTGCACTATTTCCGTCTTTAGTGCTCTGTCGTTTTCTCCTTCCTTGAAGAAAAGACCTTCCAGATGAACACCCAATGGGATGTGTCTCATCGGGTATCCAAATTGACGAAGAACCAATACCGGATGGTAGTTGATTCCTCCCTTAGTTCCTATGAGGGGTACGTTGGGGAAGTTTCCACAACGGTCAATGATTCTGATTCCCTCATAAATCCTATTACACCAATCTATATCAGAGTTGGTGAGAGACATGATCTTCTGCGACCAACGTAAGACACTCTTGCAATCCCAAAAAGCAGCAGACTTGGGCAAGTGAGAGATAAACCATTTATAAAGCAGAGGTACACAGCATGTGATCTCCCCTCCGCTGTACAAATTCCCCAAGTGTACAGAATGATACGCATCTGCGAGCAAAGTCGGCACAGGGTTTCCAATGAGAAAAACCTTAATAGCGTTGATATCGACGAAGTTATTGATGTTGGGAAACAAAAATAATCCGTAGGTGAGTAAAACAAAGATGCTTTCAAAAGCAGTGATGTTCCCTATACTAGCGAAGTACAGGGCTTTCTTTGTCAAGAGCTGGGTTGGTAAACCTTGGATGCCACCCTTAGTAGTCATGTGAGTCCTGACCTCAGACTCGTCCAAATTAATTGCTCTTGCAATGATCTTATTCTTTGGAATTTCTTCCAGTCCAGAAAATGGAGCTCGATCTGTAATGTGTAGATCGACCAGATGAGAATACTCCTCTAGCGTTGGTGATAGCTGGTAATCTGGGAATGTGAAACAGTGATAAACCGGATCGTAAAACTGAATGAGCGCATCTATGATTCCCTCAATCACGTGGACTCTTAACAGCGGTAGTAGATCTCCGTGTTTGGCTCTGAAAGCCTCAGGGTTAGTGATCATCCTTGCTAACCTTCTCAAATCCTCTAGTTTTGGAACCTTGAAGGTGTACGTATGAGTTCTCCTTCTACCGAAATCCATTAGCGTAATCCTCTTCTCTGATATTTGCAATCACAGTCTTAGTTTAATTTGAAAAACAGAGAGACTAGAAGAGAAGTTTTTTGAATGTTTTAATGTTTTATTAAATAAATGCATGAATGCGGCACACAAAAACATAGAAAAAACATGGGGTCAAAGGGTCGTTGTCATGAAGTCAAGGCTCTACCCATCCCCAAAGGTTTATACTAGGGTGATTTTTGTACCTGTACTCATTATCATCAGCTCCTCCCAGGAAAGCAAAACAACAAGTGGATCGCCAGCGAGTTGTAGAGCAATCTTAGAGTAAGTGCCATTCACCGAGAATAGATCACCAGCTCAAATGAGGGTAGTATCGCATAACAACTATTTCCGATAGTTTCCGCACTACGAAAAGGTTTGGATCCTCAGCTTCTCAGACTTAACAACCGGCCCATTGGCTAGAAGAGTGAATGGGTTACGTTGGTCAGCCTCCACTGAGGTTGATGGTCGACCCCGTCGCCATCACTTATCTTAAGTGTATACTCATTCTTTCCACATACGGCATCACCCGCATTCCCATTAGCAGAAAAATAAACATGTATAGCAATTAGGAAAAGCAGTATATATATTTGTCCTAAACATCCTAGACCTTTAAAGCTATGAATCCTAAGTTCCTGACAGAAAATGGGTTCCCCAGCGGAAGCCCCAATCTGTGGTTTTCATATAAGTGAAGAGAAAGAAGACCGTGCCTAGATCTAACTTTGAAATGCCCCATGGTGGGCGCCATTTTTCTGTTGGCGGCCACCGCCATGAAAATGACTTACCCAAGGTTTAAATTGTAAGAAAGAAAGAATCGGCCCCACGGTGGGCGCCATTTTTCTATAGCGAGCGATTTTGGACGCGGTTCTTAAGCGCTGGTGGCTCTCTGCAGTTTGAGCTTTGACTACAGGTCGATTCATTTTTTATCCTATTGTGAGCTGAATAAGGAAGGGAAATAGATGTCTCCAATTAACCCTGCTTTGCATACTGAGTTTAAACAGCGGTCTGTTAGGTTACGAATGCTATCAATGTGGGGGGGCCTTGTACTGGTTATTTGTATTTTCGCCAATATTGTTTTCTTTCTTTTTACCTGGGCAGAAGGTTTCTGGCGGGGAACAAGGATTAGGATGTTAGGACTGATGCTTTTGAATTACTGCTTTTGATTGATGGAGATATGGGATTTGGGTTTTTTGTTGATTGCGCTCGCTAAGATTTTTTCTTTCAATCTTATGCCTACGTATTCCCGTTTACCGAAACAGGGAAATCAGAGCGTTCGTCTATAGGAGGAAATGGGTGTTTTGGTGTCTTGTTCAAAGACCAAGACGTGAAGCGAAAGGTGGTTTGTATCTTGTTCAAAGCCCAAGATGTGAAGCTGAAGGGTCTATTTGTGTCTTGTTCAAAGCCCAAGACGTGAAGCTGAAGGACCTCGACTTTAGAGAGAATTTGTCATCTCTAAAGAAGGGTTTGTCTGTCACAACTGTTGGGTGACTGGTTATAAAGGAGAATTACTTTAACCGGGATACGCGGATCCTAGCAATGCCATAATTTCCTTTAAAGGGGGTTTTAACCTGAAGGAGAAGACTTTAACTCAGTGTAGAGCAATGTTATCTTTCCTTAGGAATTTATCATGCTAAAAGAGGGACAGTGGCGTGGATATCGATGATCCAGAGGCTTGCCGCTTACAGCGATTAGATGAAGGGAAAGGAGTTGTTGATGTTTGTGTACTGTGAACGAGGCACAACTTTGATGCTAAAAGGTTGATTGGATCAACCAGTGGTTTTCTTATACAAAGCCTAAGAGGAGGCTATTGGCCCAACATGAGGGATTTTTTATGTGTCTCGTACGAAGCCCGAGAGAGAGGCAAAAAGGGTTGACTCAACAGGAGAATCTTGTATACTCAACAAGAGAGTGATTTTGTATCTCGTATGAAGCCCGAGATGGAGGCTAAAAGGTTTGACTCAACAAGAGAGTCTTTGTATCTCGTACGAAGCCCGAATTGGAGGCTAAAATTTATTTGGCTTAATAAGAACCTTTTTGTATCTCGTATAAAGCCCGAGATGGAGGCGAAAGGGGTAATTGACTCAACGAGGGAGTCTCTTATGTGTCTCGTACAAAGCCCGAGAGAGAGGCTAAACGTTGTTTGACTCTGCTGGGGAGAATTTTGGTATCTCGTACGAAGCCCGAGATGGAGGCTAATAGTTTGACTCAACAAGAGAGTATCTGTATCTCGTACGAAGCCCGAGATGGAGGCTAAAATTTGTTTGACTCCGCTGGGAAGAATCATTGAAGAAAGCCCAAGAGGAGGCTATGGTAACTGTTTCAGTTAAGTGACAGGTCCAGTATACTCATTTTAAAGAGAAAATCAGTTCTTATATGAGCAACACTGTACTCAGGGATTTGATTTGAGGATCCGGGTTATTCCTGTTCTTTAAGGAAGCGGAAAATCCGAAGGGTATTGAGACTGTCCGAGTCTACGGGTTTCCTTCCTATTTAACGAAGGGGTCACTTGAGAATGTCTTTGAGACTCAAGGAAGTTAGACTGTCCGTGTCTAGAGTTTTATCTTTTGTACTATGCTTTGAGAAACAATAGTAGACTCTATGAAAGGACTGTTCTATGAGGATGACTAGGTTCTGTTCCTATACCTCTAGGAGGTCGTCGGGACAATTTGTACGAAGCCCAAGAGGAGGCTGGAAACTTTTAAGAAGCCGACGGGTCCTTGTACTAAGCCCAAGAGGAGGCTATCATTCCCGGAGGAAGAGATCATTATACGAAGCCTAAGAGGAGGTTGTGAATACTTCTAAGAAGTCGTAGGGTCCTTGTACTAAGCCCAAGAGGAGGCGGGGTTACTTTTAGGAAGCCTGTGGGTCCTTGTACGATGCCCAAGAGGAGGCCGATGCTTTTAGGAAGCCCGTGGGTCCCCAAACCCCGAGAAATTCAAGGCAAGCTATTCACAAGGAATAGGTCAAGTCAGGAAAGTTCGAGAATTTGGAAGAAACACAAAGATGCCATTCACGGAGAAGACATTCATCTTGGGGAGTAGAGTTTCTTGACAATTCCTAATGAGGACAGCCGAAGAGAAGACTGTATCTGGTGATCCTATTGGGGATCTAGTTGTCTATTTCTACGAATAAACGAAACGGCGTCACCTAGTTCTAGACGTAGTTGTCGGGGAAACTCTAAATATCTATACTATTATTACATAGTTGATATGAGTTTATGAAAGAAGACTTACAGCGAAACAGCCCCACAATACAGTTATATATATATATGAGTTTGTGAAAGGAGACTTACAGTGAAACAGCCCCATAATACAGTTATATACATATGAAAGCGGTAAATGAAAGCGGGTAAACACTTACTCGGTTGTAGAGCTTCCATGTTGTTTGGTTAGTTGTTCAACAAAGAAAGATTGAAAACAACAGTATATTCAAAATCAAAGGAGAAAGTGCTTTGAAAAAGAAAGATTTGGGGCTTACAGCTCAAGGAGAGGCCCAGGGTTTTATCAGTGAGCGCACTGTTGAATTTGTACAGAGGGACTTATACAAGTGACTGAGGCCCAAGAAAGGTTTTTTGTACAAAGGGATGGGTCTTACACTCTATTTGAAGCCCAAGTGAGTTTTAAGAAAAGAAATGGGTCTTACTACTCGAGGGTAGGCCCAATGGTTAATTTTGAAAAGGGCGACGGTCGCGCCGAGGTTTTGGAAACACCGTGGGACTTATACAAGTGACTGAGGCCCAAAATTTTGGTATTTACAAAGGGATTGGGTCTTACACTCTATTAGAGGCCCAAAGAGTTTAAAGAAAATAAATGGGGCTTACAACACGAGGGGAGGCCCATAGTCTTTATTTTCAAGATGAATATTCACTTTTAAAATGCTTAAAAACAATTAAAAATGAATTTATTCACAAAAATACCAACTATATTAAATAAATAATATAAATTTGATTTTTTTGTAGAATAAAATATTTTACTATTTTTGTGATTTTTCAGAAAAAGAACCAATAAAAAATAATCAAAATTGAAGGAGTTATTAATTTTCTAAATTATTAAAAAATAATAAGAAAATATAAAAAAGAGGGGTTGGGTCTTACACTCTATTAGAGGCCCAAAGTGTATTTTTGTACAAAAGATGGGGCTTACAACTCAGGGAGAGGCCCAAAATATTTTCAGTTTGAAAATGACGATCGCGCCGAGATTTTTAACGTATCAGGACTTATACAATAGCTGAGGCCCAAAATTGTTTCGTTAAAAAAGGGTTGAGTATTACACTCTAATAGAGGCCCAAGTGTTTAAAAATGAAAAGAAATGAGACTTACAGCTCAAAGAGAAGCCCAGTTGATTTTCGTTTGAAAATGGCGATCGCGCCGAAGTTTTCTTTTAACGCAGAGGGACTTATACAATAAGTGAGGCCCAAAATTGTTTTGGTTAAAAGGGGATTGGGTCTTACACTCTAATAGAGGCCCAAAAGTTTTGAATGGGTCTTATAGCTCGAGGAGAGACCCAAGGTTATTTCTTAAAAAGGCGACGATCGCGCCGTTTGTTTTTTACGGTATCGGGGCTTATACAATGAATGAGGCCCAAAAATGATTTGGTCAAAAAAGGATTGGGTCTTACACTCTATTAGAGGCCCAAAGAGTTCGAAAAAGATTTGTTAGGGTGAAAATTCAAGAAAACCCCAATTTCATTTTTTAGGCATTTTTTCAAGAAAAATTAAGTAAAAAATGATAAAAATATCAAATAAAATCATTAAATAATGATTAAAGTTTATGAAAAAAATATTTTATCAACATAAATATTTAAAATCATTTTGGTTTTAAAAATAAAAATAAAAAAATCATTTTAAAAGCATTTAAAACAATTTAAAACACTATTTTTAAATATATTAAAAATAATACTTTTTTTGTGATTTTTTTGGATTAAAATATTATGGGGTACGAATTGGAAAATGATGATTTTTTGCTATGTGAAAAAAATTGGTTGAGTTTTGAAAATAAAAAGTAAGAAAAAGAGGAAAGATATCAAAATATCATCTCCGACATTTTTTTTTTTGGGTAAAAACGAGTACCGAAACTTTAATTTTCAACACGTTTTTATCAAATTTCAAACACTCATAACTCTCTCAATTTTTATCGGAATCAAAATCCGGAAATACCTGCCTGACCGATTTTTTGCAAGGAATCCGATGATATTACTCACGCGCACAGAAAATCGACGCACAAAACGCAGAAAAACTGCTATCGTTTTGAAAATACCGTTCCGCGCCGAATTTCCAACACGCGTAATTCTCTCGATTTTTATCGGAATCAAAATCCGGAAGTACCTACCTGACCGATTTTTCGCAAGGAATCCGATGGTATTACTCACGCACGCGGAAAATCGACGTATAAAACGCAGAAATTAAAAAACAAAAACTGTTATCGATTAAAAACATCGTTCCGCGTTGAATTTCAAACACGCGTAACTCTCTCGATTTTTAACCGAATCAAGATCCGCAAAATCCTATCCTGACCAATTTTTCGCAAGGAATCCAATGGTATCGCACACGCACGCCGAAACTCAATGCACAAAACGCAGCGATAAAAAAACCAGAGCTGCTGCCGTTTAAAACATCGTTCCGCGTAAAATTTCCAACACGCGTAACTCTCTCGATTTTTAACCGAATCAAGATCCGCAAGAGCCTATCTTGACCGATTTTTCGCAAGGAATCCAATGGTATTACTCACGCACACGGAAAATCGACGCACAAAACGCAGAAATTAAAAAACAAAAACTGCTATCGTTGTTTTCGACGCCGTTTCGCGTAAAATTTCCAACGCGCGTAACTCTCTCGATTTTTAACCGAATCGAAATCCTTAAAAACCTATCTTGACCGATTTTTCGCAAGGAATCCAATGGTATTATTCACGCACTCGGAAACTCACTTTACAAAGCGGAAAAAACAGAACCGCTATCGTTAATTCGACGCCGTTTCGCGTAAAATTTCCAACGCGCGTAACTCTCTCAATTTTCATCGGAATTGAAATCCGTAAAAACCTATCTTGACCGATTTTTCGCAAGGAATCCAATGGTATTATTCACGCACTCGGAAACTCACTGTACAAAGCGGAAAAAACAGAACCGCTATCGTTAATTCGACGCCGTTTCGCGTAAAATTTCCAACGCGCGTAACTCTCTCAATTTTCATCGGAATTGAAATCCGTAAAAACCTATCTTGACCGATTTTTCGCAAGGAATCCAATGGTGTTACTCATGCAAACTAAAACTTAATGTATAGAACACACCAATGAAAACAAGACAGAACTGTACATGGTTTCAAAACAACCAAAATTCCACATAAAAACATGTCAAAATGCAAACAGTGGGAGGATCACAACATACACATTAAGGACTACATTTTTACCTCAAGAATTATTCAATATGATGCATGTATGTGGACAACAAAGGAAAGCATGATTCAAAGAATTCAAGTTGTGGATTTTACCTCTTTTTTTGGAGATTTTGGGCAACCTTCCAAGTGCTTTGTTCCAGAAATGATTTGATGCTTTGGACAACCTCAAATGACCTCTTAGAAGCTTTTAGGATGGTTGGAATTGGCTGGAAACCTCTGGAGCAAGTTTGTGCACTTTCTCGCGAAATGGTCAAAAACGGCCAAAATGCCAACTCTCTCAAATGGTGTTCCAGATGTGTGGCACCATTTGGGATAGTTCAAGGATGATATTTAGAGTGTGTTTGAGGTTTTATCTGGCTTGGAAAGTGACTGAATCAAGACATGGCTTGAAAAATGCAAAAAAGTGTCATTTTGAGGTTTTGAGAGGTGACTTTGTGATGTTGTGATTACAGGTCACTTTTGATGGTTTGCACAGCTTACATATGATATATATGAGGTGTGTGTGTGATTAGTTTGAGTGGAATTGCTCTCTAGCTCAAAAACTCAGAATTTCCTTACTAATGAAGGCATTTTGGAGTGAAAGAGAGAATTTGAGGAAAGCATCTGTTTGATGGCTTTGGTGTACTCAAACTGAACACAAATGAGCTCTATTTATAGTGGAGCAAGTTTGTTTTGGGATCCACAGTGAATGGTGGCTGCAGCAGGTGTTTGTTCCATGTTGGCCAATGGAAATCCAAGTCTCCTCTAGCCATTGACTAGAGGTTAGGGCACAGGCTGCTGGTTCCCTTGGTCTTGGATAAGTCTTGACTAATTTCAGATGAGAATGGCTCAGTACATGCCACCTCTAAGCATCCATTAAATGCTCCAAACCAAAATTGGAGTTTTGTCCCTCTTTTAGGGATTTCTAGGCTTTGGCATGCTTTTCTTTGTTCCTTGGACTTGGGAGGTTCATGGATCAGATCATCCCACTTGGATTTGATCCTTAGATGTGTCCAAACTGATGACAAGGCTTGAAAATTCGTGTGGCACAAAAAATGTGCAAATCTGCCTTGAAAAATTCAGCTTCAGCAAGCCATTTTGTAAGATCCATAACTCCCTGCTCGAGTATGCTATATGGACGTTCTAGGACTTTTCGGAAAGCTTAGATGACGTACTTCAACTTTGATGTTTAACATTAGTCCTGGTTCAACTTGGATCATGGAGAAAAACAGCCTTGAAGTTGGGACATTGTGCTGAAAAATGTCAATTTTAACTTTTTAGCCATTTTGATCCAAGCATAACTCAAAATCCTTAATGAATTGGACTTAGGTCTAGTTGAAGTTTTTGTAGAGGGTAATGAGGGATACAAATCAAGCTTTGGATGGGGGAAAATGGCTTTGTGGTTTAGGAGTTATGATCCTCCAAAGTTGGTACCCTTGCCACTTTTTTTCATAACTTAGAAAAATTTCTAAGTTTTTATGGTTACCCCTTTTACAAGTTATCCCACTTTCTTTGATTTTTCTTGATGAATGATGATTCCAATCACACATTAACATCATTTTAGGGTTAAAAAACCATTTTTATGAAAAATCTCAAAAAGTCAAAGTTTGACTTTTGTGCACAGTTGACTTTTTATCAGATGAATTCCAAACCGTGCGATTCTTCAGGAAATCATGTCCTTGACCTAAATCAAAATTGATGGACATGTTCCATGGGTGTTATAGGGTGTATTTAATCGTGTCCCATGGCTTGGGAGCATGTCCTGGTCAAAAGTCAAAGCTACAATTGACTTTTCCCGCGAAACCCCAAATGTGGTTCAGATGAAATTTAAACTTGTTGCTCAAGCTTCTTGGGTCAATCCATTGTTGCAAATGGATCAACGTGGTATGTTGGAGACCCTCAAATCATGTCTTGAGGTCTTGGCTCATGATTTGTCCCAAAAGTCAACTTAGGGGTGAATTAGGTCAAAAAACCCTAATTCCTGATTTTTGATGTATGCATCCCCTGAGGCTAAATTGACTTGATGATGGGGTTTATGATGTTTCATGGAGCATTTTAGGTTATGCTTTGAAGCGTTGGCTCATGCCCAGAGGAAAATTTCCATCTGGAGGCCCTAGTCGACCAAACCCTAATTTGGTGACACTGGCGATCCTGAGGCTTGATCCACCTAGAAGGGAGCAAACTTGTGCTTAATCCTTGAAGTGGGAGTCCTCTTGATCCATTGTGGATATTTGAGAGGCTAGAAAAGTTGAAGATCATGTCATTCCTTGATTTATCCTTTGTCTAAGAGCTCTGCGAGGGCTTGAAACCCTAAATCCTGTTTGTAGTGAATGCTCACCCACCTTTGGGGAGACTAATGAGGTATGATGGTCCATCCATATTGTGCTGATGATTTGCACAATGATGGGAAATCTTAGTGGTCAAAATTTGGGGTATGACACACGTGTAAAAGCCCGTACGCGTAATGCCCAACCTCGTACGCGTATTGCCCTGAAATGCTACGCGTATCATACGCAAATGGGCAGATGGCCGAGCAAAATAACATCTCATACGCGTATTGGCCCATGGCTTGCCCACCATACGCGTATTGCCAAGGTCCATACGCGTATGAACATGCCCCATACGCGTATGACCTGGAAAAACCAGAAAAATTCTTCTGCATAATTTTGCTTACGGGTTCCAATCCAAAACACCCTAAATTCGTCATCTAAACTCAGAAAAATACCAATTTGATGTACAACAATATATATCAATCGTGTATCAACAACAAGGAACACGAAAACATCATTTCCAACACTAATTAATTGAATTCTAACACTTCCTACACAAATGGGTTTATACAAAAACTCATAAAAATCAACAACAACAACAACAACACAATCATACATAATGATATACATTGATGAGATAATAAGATTTCACACCCTTACCCGGATTCCAAGCTTGCTAGATGATTGTTCTTGATGGTTTTCTAGGTTTTTCCAAGTTTTCTCCTCTTGTCTCTTCTTCCTCTTTCTTTCTCTCCTTTTTCTCTCTATTTCTCTTTTCTTTCTCTTTCTCTCCTATTTCCTCTTCTTATTTCTTTTTCTTATTTTCTACTCAAATTCAATTAATTCATTTTCTCACATAATTCTATTTCCACTAAATTTCTAACTTATCATTAATTGAGAAATGTCCAAAATACCCTCCATTCTAATTTCCCCGAAAACTCTAAAAAACGGTAAAATATCATAACATGTCAACATAGCATATTAACACACCAATTTCACAAATAAAATAATTTATCACTCAATTGAAATAAAAGACTCAACAAAATGGGAATAATCGGAATCGGGGGGTTACAACTCTCCCCCACTTTAGAAATTTTCGTCCTCGAAAATATTACCTGATTCAAACAACTCCGGATACGACTCTCGCATCCTACTCTCTAGTTCCCAAGTCATACTGCCTTCCGCAGCGCCTCCCCACGCTACTTTCACAAGCGCAATATCCTTGCCTCTTAGCTTCTTAACTTCACGGTCCAAAATCCTAATCGGTAAAGCTTCAACCGTAAGGTTATCTCTCACTTCAACCTCGTCCATAGGAATAACATGTGACGGATCCGGAACATACTTCCGAAGTTGCGAAACATGGAATACATCATGCAAATTCGAAAGATTCGGAGGCAACGCCACACGGTAAGCCACAACACCAACTCGTGCAGAAATCTAATACGGACCAATAAAACGAGAAGTCAACTTCTTCGACTTCAAATCACGACCCACACCCGTAACCGGCGTAACTCTCAAAAACACATAGTCGCCTTCTTGAAACTCAAGATATTTCCTTCTCTTGTCATGATAGCTCTTTTGTCTACTTTGAGAAGCTTTCATCTTCTCACGAATAACCTTCACTTTCTTCGTCGTTTGTTGTACCATCTCCGGTCCAACTATCGTCCTCTCACCGGTTTCATGCCAACACAAAGGTGTTCGACATCTCCTACTATACAAAGCCTCAAATGGTGCCATACTTATACTTGAATGAAAACTATTATTGTAGGTGAACTCAATCAACGCCAAATAACCATCCCAAGCACCACCTTGCTCGAGCACACAAGCACGCAATAAATCCTCCAACAATTGAATTATCCTCTCGGTTTGACCATCCGTTTGCGGATGATAAGCCGAACTCAATCTCAGCTTAGAACCCAAAGCCTTTTGTAAACTCTCCCAAAACCTCGATGTGAATCTAGGATCTCTATCCGATACAATACTCCTAGGAACTCCATGTAACTTCACAACCACAAGAACATAAATCTCGGCTAACTTCTCCAAAGGATAACTAATATCAATTGGAATGAAGTGAGCAGATTTAGTAAGCCTATCAACGATTACCCAAATAGCATTATGACCTCTTTGTGTATTCGGCAATCCCGTAACAAAATCCATCGATATACTATCCCATTTCCATTCCGGAATGTCCAACGGTTGCATCAATCCACTAGGCTTTTGATGTTCCACCTTAGACTTTTGACAAGTTAAGCACGCATACACAAATTGAGCTACATCCTTCTTTAATCCGGACCACCAAAAGATTTTCTTCAAATCTTGATACATTTTATTCGCTCCCGGATGAATACTTAAGTTACTTCGGTGTCCTTCTTCCAATATCATCTTTTTCAACTCCGCATTATCGGGAATACAAATACGACCACGAAATCTCAAAACTCCAAAATTATCAACCTTGAAATCCTCCTTCTCATTCATCATCAAATCAACGAACTTCAAATCCAACTTTTGCTTTTCACATACGGTTGCAAGAAAATCATTCGTAACATGTAGCATACCAAGTCTCACACTTTTCGGCGTCATTTCACAAACCAAACTCAAGTCTCTAAAATTCTCCAAAAGTTCCCATTCTCTCATCATCAATGCGGACATATGTAACGACTTCCGACTCAAAGCATCGGCCACCACGTTTGCCTTACCCGGACGGTAATTCAAACCAAAATCATAATCCTTCAAAAGCTCTGACCACCTTCTTTGTCTCGTGTTCAATTCTTTTTGATCAAATAAATATTTCAAGCTCTTGTGATCACTAAAAACTTCGAATCTTGCACCATAAAGATAGTGCCTCCAAATTTTCAAAACAAACACCACGGCCGCTAACTCCAAGTCATGTGTAGGATAATTCTTTTCATGCACTCTCAATTGTCTTGAAGCATAAGCCACAACTTTTCCATCTTGCATCAAAACACCACCTAAACCAGTCAATGAAGCATCACAATACACAACAAATGGTTCTGTCGAATTTGGCAAAATCAAGATCGGAGTCGTTGTCAACCTTCTTTTTAGCTCATTGAAACTCTCTTCACAATGAATATCCCAAATGAAAGCCTTTCCTTTACAAGTCAATTGCGTTAACGGAAGTGCCAACTTCGAAAATCCCTCAATAAACCTCCGATAATAACCCGCCAAGCCTAAAAAGCTTCGAATCTCTGTAACCGATCTAGGAGCTTCCCATTGCATCACCGCATCAATCTTGGATGGATCAACACTAATACCACTACCAAAAATATCATGTCCAAGAAAACTTACTTCCGACAACCAAAATTCACATTTCGACAACTTAGCATACAATTGTTTCTCTTTCAAAATTTGTAACACAATCCTCAAATGCTCTTCATGCTCCTCTTGAGACTTAGAGTAAATCAAAATATCGTCGATGAACACAACCACAAAACGATCTAACTGTTCATGAAAAATACGATTCATGTATTCCATAAACACACCCGGCGCATTAGAAACCCCGAATGGCATCACGAAATATTCGTAATGGCCATACCGTGTCCTAAAGGCCGTCTTTTGAATATCCTCTCCTTTCACACGAATCTGGTGATATCCCGATCTCAAATTAATCTTGCTAAAAACACGCGCACCAACCAATTGGTCCATCAAATCATCGATCCTTGGAAGCGGATACTTGTTCTTAATTGTCACCTTGTTCAATTGTCGATAATCAATGCATAACCGCATACTCACATCCTTCTTCTTTACCAACAATACCGGAGCACCCCAAGGAGAAACACTTGGTCTTACAAATCTCTTGTCCAACAAGTCATTCAATTGTTTCTTCAATTCTACTAACTCTGATGCCGACATACGATACGGTGCCATCGAAACCGGTCTAGTACCCATAACTAGATCAATAGAAAACTCAACTTTTCTTTCCGGCGGTACATCCGTAATATCCTCCGGAAACACTTCTGGGAAATCACACACCATTGGGAACACATCGACCTCAACTTTACTCTCCACCGACAATGATGCAAACAAACCGAACAATTGAGCTTCGTCCGCTAAAAGTTTCTTCAACTCTTTAGTGGATAGGAAACTCTCATCTTCGTCCTCTTCCAAAGAAGGAAACCTCACTAACTTGTGATAGCAATCTATATGAACTCGATTAAATTGCAACCAGTTCATACCCAAGATTACGTCCAATCCCTCCAACGACAAACACACTAAATCCATAATGAAGTCTTTACCATACATGGTCAAAGGACAACTTACACACACCAAAGACGTAGTTACCGACCCTGAAGCAGGAGTCTCAATAACCATCTCACCACCCCAAGAAGTCATAAACAAATTCAAACGCTTAGCGCACTCATGAGAAATGAATGAATGAGTCGCTCCCGTATCAATAATAGCAACTAAAGGCGTACTATTAATAAAGCATGTACCTTTAATCAAACGATCTACACTAGTAGTGTCCGTCCCCGCTAATGCAAACACTTTTCCGCCCGCTTGAGCTTGTTTCGGCTTAGTACACTTAGTACTAATGTGACCCACTTCTCCACAATTATAGCACTTCACTATATTCCTTCTACAATCGGTAGTAGCATGCCTAAGGCCTCCACAGTTAGAACATTTCACCACGGTCTTCCCACACTCAAATGATTTATGACCCATTTCACCACACTTGTAACACTTAACGGAACTGAAACCTCCTCCTCCAGATCTCTTCTCAAAGTTTCCCCTATGCTTGCCCTTATCAACGGGTGTCACATAAGGTCCACTTCTAGCTTGTTGCTTTCCCTTCCTCTCATTCAAACTTTTGTAATGTGTAGAACGAGCCTTGCTATCTTCCTCGAATATTCTACAACATTCCGTCAAATCCGTAAACCTTCTTATCCTTTGATATCCCACAGCTTGTTTAATCTCGGGACACAAACCATTCTCATACTTAATACACTTTGAGAACTCAGCAGTAATTGCAGCATAGTGAGGATGGAATTGAACCAACTCCACAAACTTAGCAGTATAGTCCACCACGGACATACTACCTTGTTTCAGTTCAAGGAACTCCATCTCCTTCTTCCCTTTCACACTTTCAGGGTAATACTTCTTCAAGAACTCGGTACGAAATAAATCCCAAGTTATCTCTTCATCATCCACCTTAAGAACTTGACGCATACCGACCCACCAATCGTCGGCTTCTTCCTTCAGCATGTGAGACCCAATCCTCACCTTATTCTCCTCCGCACAGCCCATGACTCTGAAGATCCTTTCAATCTCTTTCAACCAAATTTGAGCACCATCGGGATCAAATCTTCCTTTGAAGACCGGTGGTTGATTCTTCCTGAACTCGTCATTAACATTCACGTTCGGCGCACCTTGCACCGCCCTAGCCATTGCTTCCAAAGCAGCAGCCATCGCATTGTCGTTTCTACCAGCCATATTCTGATCATTCCCAAAAATGATAACAAGGTTAAACAACAGTTCAACCCTCACAACAACAAGACCGACACAACTGACTCAACACCGGCTCTGATACCACTTAATGTAACACCCTCTTTCTATACCCCCAAATAATCACGTAATCATTTAGGCACATATTAAAAATTTCGTCAGAGTATAATTATAAACATAGTATAAAAGAGGTATGTCACATTATACATGAAATTAAAACATTCAACACCTGCTCAACAATTGATATGCAACAGTGGGGTAACTTTGCAACAGAGGATCTTAGTCCTTACACCCACATCTCAATATTTAGAATAAAAGCGGAAAATCTAAACATTGAATAACATCAAACATATATACATACATATATATATATATATATATATATATATATATATATATCATCAAGAATTATCCACCAACATAATTCATGTTTACATAAACATTCATCAACAAGATACATGTACAAATGTATCACAAAAGAATCATATACATCCTAGCTACCCAGTGCTACATATCAGATCCGACCGACCAAAAGAATGAAGACACGCTTCACAAAAAGACCACCAGCATACCTACTCTGCAATGCCTCATAGAGCATCATAAAACAGCAGAAGGGTGAGAAATATTATCATAATAACAATGCATATAATTATGTATCTTAGCATAAAAATACACATATTCTACATTCTCACCACAATTCATCACAACTCACTCATATACATCACAATGTATATATATATATATAACCAAGCATATTCATCATGCATACTTTCACAATTCTTATCATTCCACATAAACATACATATTCATGTTTATTAAACAATGCACAATTATAAAGATGATAAATGCAAATCATAGAGACCGACTCACGACTCTATGCAAATGCAATGCGGGTACCGACTCAATCATCTCAAGTTCACTCAGGAACTTATTGGAACCATCGCTCGTTACCAATGTAACTCCCCGTCGGGCATACGATGTTCACCCATTGCTCAGACCTCACATAGGCACACAATGTTTATGGATTGCTCACACCTCACATAGGCACATAATCCGATTGCTCACACCTCACCTAGGCACACAATCGTTTGTAATCATCGCTCACACCTCACATAGGCACACGACGTTACAACGGATTCTCATTAGAATCACACAACACAAGAATGTACTTCATTATGCTTCACATACAAAATGACTCAAGACATTCTTGAAATGCATACATATTCACAATATATTCATGCATTCATCTCATACTATCACATACAATCTATATACATTCACATCAATGCACTATTGTATGATTCACATCCAAAACACACATTCAAAATGGTAAAAGTCGCTAAATAACACTATTCCCGACTTTCTGACATAATTAAATTGGCTAACAATTTCCAAGTCATCATAATAAGAAAGTACAGCTCAATAGCTTCACAACGATACCAAGAATGTAAAAATCGGATAAACGGAACACAAGTTACGAAAGAAAACGAAAAACGACATTTTGAAAAGTTCCATTTTACAATTGTCCTGTCCATACGCGTATTGCCCTGAGCCATACGCGTATGAGCAGAGACTCATTTTTCCCAAAGTTCACGTGTAAAATCCCGTACGCGTAATGCCCAACCTCGTACGCGTATTGCCCTGAAATGCTACGCGTATCATACGCAAATGGGCAGATGGCCGAGCAAAATAACATCTCATACGCGTATTGGCCCATGGCTCACCCACCATACGCGTATTGCCAAGGTCTATACGCGTATGAACATGCCCCATACGCGTATGACCTGGAAAAACCAGGAAAATTCTTCTGCATAATTTTGCTTACGGGTTCCAATCCAAAACACCCTAAATTCGTCATCTAAACTCAGAAAAATACCAATTTGATGTACAACAACATATATCAATCGTGTATCAACAACAAGGAACACGAAAACATCATTTCTAACACTAATTAATCGAATTCTAACACTTCCTACACAAATGGGTTTATACAAAAACTCATAAAAATCAACAACAACAACAACACAATCATACATAATGATATACATTGATGAGATAATAAGATTTCACACCCTTACCCGGATTCCAAGCTTGCTAGATGATTGTTCTTGATGGTTTTCTAGGTTTTTCCAAGTTTTCTCCTCTTTTTTCTTCTTCCTCTTTCTTTCTCTCCTTTTTCTCTCTATTTCTCTTTTCTTTCTCTTTCTCTCCTATTTCCTCTTCTTATTTCTTTTTCTTATTTTCTACTCAAATTCAATTAATTCATTTTCTCACATAATTCTATTTCCACTAAATTTCTAACTTATCATTAATTGAGAAATGTCCAAAATACCCTCCATTCTAATTTCCCCGAAAACTCTCAAAAATGGTAAAATATCATAACATGTCAACATAGCATATTAACACACCAATTTCACAAATAAAATAATTTATCACTCAATTGAAATAAAAGACTCAACAAAATGGGAATAATCGGAATCGGGGCGTTACAGATTCGGTCTTACACTCTATTAGAGGCCCAAAAGTTTTGAAATGGGTCTTACTACTCGAGGGTAGGCCCAGAGTTTGTTTTTCAACGGACGATGATCGCGCTGAACTTTTTGAAATACAACGGGACTTATACAATAAGTGAGGCCCAAAAAGGTTGTATTTACAAAGGGTTGGGTCTTACACTCTAATAGAGGCCCAAAGTGTTTTGAAAATGATTTATGAGGGTTGAATTAATCAAAAACCCTAATTTGTTTTCAAAATGTGTTTTAATTGAATAAAAATTCAATTAAAATGATCAAAATTGTTTAACATATGGAAAACAAATTGTGATCTTGGATTAATGCTTCAAAAATTAAGTATTGACCTACAAAATAATTAGAAGTCATTAAAATTTACAACATCAAGAGGGAAAAAATATTTTAAATGTCAAAAACAATTAAAATATTAATTCTTTGAAAAAATATCAATTATATGAAATAAATAATATTTTTGGGATTTTTTGATAAAATAAAATATTTTAACATTTTTGTGAATTATTAAAAAAAGAATCAACTCAAAATCATTAAAACTCAGAGAGAAATTAATTTTTGAATCAATTAAATAAAATCACAAAATTCAAATATTTGAATTTGAGAGAAATGGCGCCAAGAACAGCTGAAGAACACGCGCGTTTCCAGTTTTGCCCAGATTTGCATTTTCTATCCAATCTCACTGAATACTTGATCATATCATGCAATCCACATACCAATCAACTCGTTTCACCCTCACGATCATGTCTATGGCAATTAATTTCATTTAAATTAAGCATAAAACAAGAAATCACGAAAAATCCTCAAGAACCCTAAATTCTGCATGAAGGCTGGGATTTTTTATACACGATTCAAACAAAGCAATTACTTGAGGGGAAACATTCCATGCATGATTATGAACATTTGGCAAAAGTATTGTGCGAGGAAATATGCATAGATTGAGTGATGACCAAGTTTAGGCTTACCTCTAGGTCGTGACAGCAAGAGCAAATTGATTTCTGAGTAGGAGGTGTTATAGATGAATTGTGATGATCTGAACAGCTTCCCTACACCCTATGGAGTGTGTTTGAATGCTTGGACTTGATGGAAATTGGCTGGATCACTTCATGGCATCTCAACTGCAACTTGGTTAAAACCTTGAGCAATTGACTGGTGATTCTGAGAAATCAATGTTCCAGATGTTGTTTAAGTGTTTGATCAGCTCACATATGATGTATATGAGGTGTGTGTGTGATTGGTTTGAGTGGAATTGCTCTCTAATGAAAAACCCGATAGTGACTTGCTAAGAAAGGCATTTTTGAGAGTGAGAAATGGATTTTGAGAAAGGCAAGTGTTGTAGGCCTTTGGTGTACTTAAACTGATCACAATTGAGCTCTATTTATAGTAGAACAAGTCTGTTTTGCAAGGAATAGTGAATGGCATTTGTTGAGTAGGTTTGGCCAATGTTGACAAATGAAAATCCAAGTCTCCTCTAGCCATTGACTAGAGGTTAGGACACAAGCTGCTGGTCTCCTTGGTCTTGGATAAGTCTTGACTGAATTCAGTTGCTAATGGCTCAGTCCATGCCACCTTGGTGCTTCCATTGAATGCTCCAATCCAAAATTGGAGTCTTGTCCCTATTTTGGGCAATTTTAGGTTTAGCATGCTATTTCTTGTTCTAAGGACTTTGGAGGCTTGGCTCAGTGATTGTCCCCTTTAGATTCAATCCTCATATGTGTCCAAGGTGATGACAAGGCTTGGAATTGGCTGATTTTGGCAAATCGACCAAAAGTGCAAAAATCTGCCTTGCCTTGGCAGATTTCAGCAAGGCAACTTGCCAATGTCATATCTCATGGCTCAAGTTGAATTTGGTGATGTTCTTGGCCATTTTGGAAAGCTATTATATGATACAACAACTGTTTGATCATATTTGGTTTTGATACTTTTTGGATCCAAGTGAAAAATATCCCTACATTTGGAAAAAAGTAAGGCAAAATCTGACTTAGTGAAATTTTCACTAAGTGTTGGAACAAAGTGACTTTTCTTGATTTTGATCACTCCATAATTCAAAATCCATGAGGAATTTGGACATAGGTCAGTATGAAGCTTTTGTAGAGGGCAATGAGATCTACAAATCAAGCTTTGGATGGAAAAAAATGGCTTTGTGGTTTAGGAGTTATGATCCTCCAAAGTTGGTACCTTTGTCACTTTTTTTTCATAACTTAGAAAATTTTCTAAGTTTTTATGGTTACCCCTTTTACAAGTTATCCCATTTTCTTTGATTTTTCTTGATGAATGATGATTCAAATCATACATTAACATCATTTTAGGGTTAAAAATCCATTTTTGTGAAAAATCTCAAAAAGTCAAAGTTGACTTTTGTGCACAGTTGACTTTTTGTCAGATGAATTCCAAACTGTGCAATTCTTCAGAAAATCATGTCCTTGACCTAAATCAAACTTCATGGACATGTTCCATGGGTGTTATAGGGTATTTTGAATCATGTCTTAGGGCTTGGGAGCATGTCCTGGTTAAAAGTCAAAGTCACAGTTGACTTTTCTCGCGAAACCCTAACTGTGGTTCAGATGAAATTGAAACTTGTTGCCCAAGCTTCTTGGATCAATCCATTGTTGCAAATGGATCAATGTGGTGTATTAGAGACCCTCAAATCCTCTCTTGAGGTATTGGCTCATGATTTGTCTCAAAAGTCAACTTTGGGGTGAATTAGGTCAAGAAACCCTAATTCTTGATTTTTGATGAATGCATCCCCTGAGGCAAGATTGACTTAATGATTGGGTTTTTGAGGTTCCATGGAGCATATTAGGTTGTGTTTTGGATCTTTGGCTTATGCCCAGATGAAAATTTCCATCTGGAGGCCCTGGTCGACCAAAACCCTAATTTGGTGACACTGGCGATCTTGAGGCTTGATCCACCTAGAAGGGAGCATCCTTGTGCTTAATCCTTGAAGTGGGAGTCCTCTTGATACATTGTGGATGTTTGAGAGGTTTAGACAAGTTGAAGATCATGTCATTCCTTGATTGATCCTTTGTCTAAGCACTCAGAGTGGGCTTGAAACCCTAATTTTGACAGTAGTGAATGCTCACTCATCTTTGGGGAGACTGATGAAGTATGATGGTTCATCCATATTGTGATGAGGATTTACACAATGATGGGAATCTTAGTGGTCAAAATTTGGGGTATGACACCCTTGTTAGTTAAATTTGAAACAATACAAAATTCAGAGTTACCATCACCGACAACACCTTCAATTTTATCGATGTGTTTGTGCATAAAAATATGCATTTCCTCAATGTATTTTATCTTTGATAAACGTAGAGAAGGTGATGGTCTGCTAATGTATTTTATGCACAAAATATGCATTCATAATGTCGACATCATATTTTTTTGAAATGTGATAAAAATTATGATTGTGGAGTATATGGATGAAGGGAGTCGACATGGTCATAGAATGACGTTCATTGCTTTATTGAACTATCATTAAAAGTGGATTTTACCCTCTTCTAAGCATATTTTGTTTTTAGTGGTTTTGTAGGTGGTGTCATCTTAATAGTTTCTCGATATGTTATCTGACACATTTGCAGTTTGATGTGAAACTTCAAATTGTAATCAACTTTCTTAAAATTTTCTTGAACCACCCCGCTACCATAATAGACATGTTTAATTTACCATCTTCAATTACACCATCATCATCAATCAACGTCTTTTCTAGTGCTTGTCTACCTCATCCATACGTATAAGTGGGTTGAAACGAATCTTTTTTGCAAAAACCTTTGACCAGATGCTACTGTCATTGAGAACAAGCGCATGCAATGCTTTTCTTGTAATAGATAATTATTATTACATATAATTGGCATCATTTTATAAGAAACATGTGATTGTGAGACATCCCATCTCTTAATGATCAAGTAAGGAAGCAGTATGGTAAGCTTGATGTTCCTCATTCTGTGAGACATCCTGTCTCCCCCAGAGTAGCTTCACACTCAAGACTAATTGAGTAATTATCACGCTGCTGAAGGATCTGTTTCCTTATTTATCTGATCATGTTTTAATCTTTTATGCACTTTTTAGAATAAGGAAGTTTTTCTCAATATCACTTTTAGCAAGATTAATTTTGACGAATTCTGATATGATCAAGATTTAATCAATCAAATATTTTCAATCAATATAATGAAAGATTGGTTTTTTGTTCCTTTGGGAAGTTCATTCGTGTTCAAAGATCAAAACCCTAATGGAATGTGCTCTACCTTATTGCTATTTAAGGAGGCATTCTCAATTGTGAAGACTCAGACATTGCACAATCAAGCTATGTGTGTTTATTTGATTTTAGTCTTTTGTTTTGTTTTGTGTAATACTTTATTCTTTAGTTTTATTCCTATGTTAATGGAATAGAGTATTTGAGTTGTAATTTTATTAGATCATTCATAAACACTTGTAATTATCCAAACACTAGGGATAGTGTTTGTGTGAAAGTGAAAAGGGTCTCATATTCAGGGGGAGTCCTGGATAGAAAGTCACGAGTAGTATTAGGAAAAAAAAGGCATTAAACTAAGATAGTTCAAATCAAAGCAACTTGTACTTCTGACTAATAAGAGTGAATTTCCTTTCATTTAGTTAATGGCTTTCATACGTAGGTGGATTTGCACCGAACTAGGCTACCACCGTGTTATTTTATTTACTACCTTTATTGCCCATTACACTTGTCATATACATTGTTATAACATTGGGTATGATATCTTGTTATCCAGAGAATGGAATTTATATAACGTTTAATTGAGAATAATTGACACGTGACCCTACGCTAGCTAGTAATGATGTTCCCTCTTCTCTTATAGTACTTGAATACTTCAAACAGTCTTCAACATTATTCAAATATTGGTAGTACGCAATGGATCAAACAATCTTTGTAGTTGCATGTCCCTAATATGTTACGGGGGAGCACCCCAATACAATTATATTTTTATTGTCTTGTCACTTTCATCTTTAATTTACTTTCGATTATTGAGTCTCTTTCATGATTCCACGTCTCTGAATCAAGTTTTGAAAAGATTCGTTTTTAGCATGCATAAACCATTGGTTAGGTTTGAACCTTATCATGATGCTTTTAATCAGTTGCATAAGTCACTCGAATAAGAGACATATATGATATTGATTCAAATTATGTGGAAAGAAAAATCTCAAATCCCCTTAAAAGTTTGAAATTTTTGGATTTTGGGTGTTTGATTCAAATCAAGCACAAATCCACTTTGTAACACCCCAAAATAATTATAATAGTTATTTAATTGAATTATTATGATTATTCGATGTTTTGGTGAATTTTGGTGAATGTTGTGACGCTTGATGACTTTGGGTAGTGTTGTGGGGTAGTCTGAGTTAAGGGAACATTTAGGTGTCTTAGAAGTAGTAATTAAATTAAGATTATTTTATTAGTAATAATAGTAAGATAATTTTAATAATTAGATTATTATTTATTATTATTATTATTATTATTATTATTATTTAAAATAATTAAGGGAACCATTAAGGGTAAGACGGTAATATTGAGGAGGCTAATTGAGGATAATATGGGAAAAACATGATTAGGGCCCAAAAGATAGGTTTAACAAAAAGAAAATAAAGAATTAGGAGAGTTATTCTGTGCAACCCTAAGAAGTGAAGAGAGAGCTGAGGAAAGGAGGCTAGAGCACATAGAACCAGAGGATCAACCGTAGAACCCCAAAAAAAAGGATCTTTGCTGGAAAATTCGAGGTATGGGGGGTTGATCCGGGTTCATATGTTTGATATGGGTTTAAGGTAGAGTAGTTTTGTGTGTTATGTGTTTTATGATGAATTTCCGTATGCTGGATCTGTGTGAATTTTCGTGCATCTGTGTTGGTCGATTTTCTGATATGAATCTGGTATGTGTTGCTGTAAATTCTGTGAAATTCGTGTGAATGATTTCTGTTGCTGTGATGAACATGTGAATAAACTAAATCTGAACTTGAAGATGGGATTAACGAATTAGGACTTAATAATTATGAAGAAATTGATGAGAATAATGAAGTAGGATAATAACTTAGATCTGTGATGAATCGAAACTGGTTTGAGTCTGATTTTGGATGATCGAAGGTGCTGGAATGGGAAGGTTTTTGTTCAGATGCGAAATCTGAGTTTTGGAGTGTTTTATGGCAATACGCGTAATAGGGGAGGCGTTACGTGTAAGTGGGACATTCCCAGGGTGATACGCGTAGCATACGCACCCGTCCCCAGGGCCAACACGACCCTCTGCCAGTACGCGTAACGTACGCGTAGAGGAATGGTGTTAATACGCGTATGAGGTGTCAGTATGCGTAAGGGAACTAGGAAGGAAGAGGCATACGCGTATGGGGAAGCCATTACGCGTATGGGGTTTGTGGGAAGGATGCATTACGCGTATGGATTAGCCATTACGCGCAATGGGAGTCTGAAGGGGAATTTTGAGATGAAAACCTCTCTAGTGATACGCGTAACAAGGAGGGCATTACGCAAATGGGAGGTCTGGGCAGGTGGCCCTACGCGTATGATACGCTGGGTAGGGGCGTGAAAGTGAGCCATACGCGTATGGGGCATGGTCATATGCGTATGGGCAGGGATGTTGGCAGATTTTCCTGTTTTTGCGATTTTTGTCCCGATTTCGCTTGTGATGCAGTCTCTTTGAGACGTAGGGCTATGATGAAGTAATAAAACATCAGTAAACTAGTAATGAAGTTGAATGGGATAAAATCGGGAATTTTTATGTGACGAGTATAATATGACGAATTGCGAGGTATAGTGACGAATAGTGACGAGTGTGAATTGGTGTTGTATAATGATGTTTTATGATGATTCATGAATGATGATGCAATTATGACAATTTTATGATGATGATTATTATGACGATTTGCATCATGCATTCATGGCATAGTTAGGACCTCGGTCCATTTGGTGGCTTCAATCCCATTGTGTGGATTGGGGTGTTTTGTGACGTGCTCCAGTTCTTGTGTAGAATCGATCCTATTGGTGGGGATCTTTGGAGGGTGGTGGCCCAGTGTCCATCGATTATGACGAATTGGTACCACATGCATGAGTCTATGATGTTGCATTTGCATATTGTGCGGCATTGCATTATATTGATGTGATTGATGTATTAATGACGTTGTGAATGATTGGATGATGTTTATGCTTATGCTTTATCTTTTGCTTATATCTTATATATTGATTCGTGATTACTCACCCTGCCTGTTTGAATATTGCCTCCACGTGGGTAGCATGCAGGTGATCAGGCTTAGCTTTCTTGGTGCTCGAAGATTTAGCTTTTGAAGTATTTTTATTTCTCCGTCGATTAGAGGGTCTTGCTCTGATATGTAACATCGGGTCGGGACGTTTGAGTCGAACGATTATGTTCTTTTATTTGTTGGCATGAGGATGTTTTATGATGTTTTGTTTAAGAAGGTTTGGATTATAAAAAATGTTTAAATTTTGATTTCCGCTGCGTGATGTTTAAATAAATCCATGATGGTAAAACCCGTGTTACTGAGCAGGTGGTTATTTGATGTATTGTGACGATATGTGGCGCCCTTTTTGGGACTTTACTCTGATTAAATTGTTGTATTTATCTGTGATGTTTGTTGGGTAGGAAAGGGTGTTACATTAATGGTATCAGAGCAGGTCGGTCAGTTCGGACAGGTTTTACATAATGTCAGTCCCCTGTCAGTCGACGAGTGTGTGTACACTTTCGATGTTTTGTTTCTTCTAACCTTGTTGGTGGTATGCAGGATGGTTGGAAGAAATGATCGTGCTATCGCTGATGCGTTGGAGTCGCTTGCTCAAGCAATGGCTCAGAACAATCAGAATGGTGGAGTTCCGGATGAGTTTCGTGCTTTGGGGAAGTTTCAGAGGAAAAATCCGCCGACTTTTGTGGGTACTCATGATCCAGATAGTGCACATAAGTGGCTGAAGATGATCTAGAAGATCTTCCAGACGATGGGGTATACTAACATGCAACAAGTTCAGTTTGGAACTCATATGCTGTCAGAAGAGGCTGAGGATTGGTGGGATAACACCCGCCAGAGACTGGAAGACGTTGGTACTGTGATAGCCTGGGCTGTGTTCAAGCAGGAATTTCTGGGAAAGTATTTTCCAGAGGATGCCCGTGGCAAGAGATAGGTGGAATTCCTTGAGCTGAAGCAAGGAAATATGACTGTGGCAGAGTACGCTGCGAAGTTCGAGGTGCTGGTGAAGTTATGTCCTCACTATAACCGTGCTGATACGGAGGTGTCCAAGTGTCTCAAGTTCGAGAATGGGCTGAGGCCAGAAATCAAGCAGGGTATTGGGTACCAACAGATTCGCAGGTATGCTGAGCTGGTGGATAAGAGTAGGATCTACGATGAGGATAGCTGAGCTCGATCTTCTCACTACAAGCAGCTGAGTTAGAAGAAATAGAATGGGAAGTATAGAGGGAAACCTTATACGACTTCAGCTGATAAAGGGAAGCAGAAGGCGGCAGATGGGAAAAAGATAAGTGGGGGAGCAGCTCCCGCTTCTGGGAAGTGTTACAGATGTGGCGAGCAAGGCCACCGAGATGATGTTTGCACCAATAGTGTGTTGAGGTGCTACAGATGTGGCAAGAAGGGTCATAGAGCTACTGATTGTAAGGATGACGGTCCAACCTATTTCAATTGTGGTGAGAAGGGTTACATCAGTACCCAGTGTCAGAAATCGAAGAAGACTGCTACTACTGCTCAGACCAATGGCAGAGTGTTTGCTTTGAGTGGTGCAGAAGTTCCAGAGAAGGGCAACCTGATTCGAGGTACTTGTTTTATTAATAATGTTGAGTTGGTCGCTATTATTGATACAGGTGCTACTCATTCGTTTATCTCGCTTGAATGTGCTAATAGATTGGGTTTGAAATTGTCTGACATGAATGGTAATATGGTAATAGAAACTCCAGCTAATGGTTCTGTTACTACTAGTTTTGTGTGTTTGAGATGTCCTATGACGATTTTTGGGAAGAGTTTTGTGATGGATTTGGTGTGTTTACCCTTGCACCAAATCAATGTAATCTTTGGATTGAACTGGTTGAAGTTCAACCATGTTCATATCAATTGTTATAACAAGACCGTAGAGTTTCCTGAGTTTGGTGATGGGGAGTTGATGTTCTTGTCTCCTAAGCAAGTAGACGAACTTCTGGAAGACGAAGCCTTGGTGTTTACAATGTTTGCATCATTGCAGGTTGATCGTGAAGCTGCGAGGGTCGAATTACCCGTTGTCGGTGAATTTCCAGATGTGTTTCCAGACGACATAAGTGATTTGCCTCTAGAATGTGAAGTGGAGTTTGCAGTGGACTTAATACCAGGTACGAGTCCAGTGTCAATGGCTCATTGCCGGATGTCTGCTTCTAAGTTAAGTGAATTGAAGAAACAACTAGAAGAATTGCTCGAGAAGAGGTTTGTTCGACCGAGCGTTTCTCCGTGGGGTGCTCATGTGCTATTAGTGAAGAAGAAATACGGAAGTATGAGGTTGTGTGTAGATTATCGGCAGTTGAATCAAGTGACTATCAAGAATAAGTATCCACTTCCGAGATTCGACGATTTGATGGATCAGTTAGTAGGCGACTGTGTGTTCAGCAAGATTGACTTAAGGTCGAGTTACCATCAAATTTGTGTTAAGCCTGATGATATTCCGAAGACAGCTTTTAGAACGAGGTATAGTCACTATGAATACACTGTGATGTCGTTTGGAGTGTCTAACGCACCTGGTGTGTTCATGGAGTATATGAATCAGATTTTTCATGAGTATTTGGATTAGTTTGTTGTGGCTTTCATTGATGATATTCTGATATACTCTAAATCTGAAGGAGAGCATGTTGAGCATTTGAGAACTGTGTTGCAAGTATTGAAGGAGAAGAAGTTGTATGCAAAATTGTCAAAGTGCGAGTTTTGGTTGAAGGAAGTGAGTTTCCTGGGCCACGTGATTTCAAGCGGCGGGATTGTTGTAGATCCTTCTAAGATTGATGCTATGTTACAGTGGGAGACTCTGAAGTCTGCTACTGAGATACGGAGTTTCCTTGGATTGGCAGGTTATTATCGTAAGTTTATTGAAGGCTTTTCTAAGTTGGCATTACCTTTGACTCAGCTGACTCGAAAGGGTCAAGCTTTTGTGTGGGATGTAGCTTGTGAAGAGAGTTTCGTGGAATTGAAGAAGAGGTTGACGACCACTCCAGTGTTGATTTTGCCTAATCCGAATGAATCTTTTGTAGTGTACTGCGTCGAAGATGGGTCTTAGAGGAGTGTTGATGCAGAATGGTCAAGTTGTTGCTTATGCGTCCAGACAATTGAGGTTTCATGAAGTAAATTACCCTACCCATGACTTAGAGTTGGCAGCTGTGGTGTTTGTGTTGAAAATTTGGAGACATTATGTGTTTGGCTCTAAATTCGAAGTGTTCAGCGATCATAAGAGTTTGAAGTACTTGTTTGATCAGAAGGAGTTGAATATGAGGCAGAGAAGGTTGTTGGAATTGTTGAAGGATTATGACTTCGATTTGAATTACCATCCTGGTAAATCAAACGCAGTAGCTGATGCCTTGAGAAGGAAGTCACTGCATATGTCGATGCTTATGGTGAAAGAGTTGGAATTAATTGAGCAGTTCTGAGATTTGAGTTTGGTATGTGAAGAGACTCCTGACAGTGTGAGATTGGGCATGTTGAAGTTGACTAGTGGTATCTTGGAAGAGATCAGAGTGGGACAACAATCTGACTTGAAGTTGGTTTACCAGTTGACATTGATCAACCAAGGTAACGGAGGTGAATTCTGGATTGACGAGAAGGGTGTGATAATGTTCAGAGACAGGGTATGTGTCCCAGATGTTCCAAAAATTAAGAAGAGCATCCTTGAAGAATGACATCGAAGTAGATTGAGTATTCATCCTGGTGCTACAAAGATGTACCAGGATTTGAAAAAGTTGTTTTGGTGGCCAGGTATGAAGAAGGATATTGCGGAGTTTGTTTATGCGTGTTTGACTTGTCAGAAGTCAAAGATTAAGCATCAGAAGCCTTTAGGTATGATGCAACCGTTGAATATTCCAGAGTGGAAATAGGATAGCATTTCCCTGGACTTTGTGTTGGGGTTGCCGAGGACTGCTAAGGGAAATGATTCGATTTTGGTGATTGTGGATAGATTAACTAAATCGGCTCATTTCTTTCCTGTTAGTTCTTGGATTGGCTGGAATTTTGGTAAAACAAAGTATATTCAATGTTGATGTCAAGGTGGTGATGCTGCAACATTGAGGCTGTGTTAAGTAATTAATTTGCTGAAGTTGGATGTCTGATGTCACATGGCGATGTTGTAACATCAGATCTGCAGAATTAATAACATCAGGCTGTGATGTTGTTAGGGTTGCGTATTAGCTGGAATTGTGGAGAGCAAACTGTCTCATTGGATGCGAATATATTGGGATAGATATTTTCTGCTACAAAGGAGATCTGGTGCAGATTTGTAGGAGATTTAAAAGATTGAAGATTTAAAAAGATTTTAGGAGAAAATCTGTTTTAAATATTCAGTTTTAAATAACAAATCTGGCGAGATATTGTAGCAAGTCCAAGACCAATTCAAGGAGCTATATAAAGCGCACAAGACCAAAGGAAAAAGGTACAGAAATACAGAGAGAAGATCAAGAGCATAGGCTGAGTGTCTTGAGTATTTTGTTCAAGTTGTATAACCAGAATTCTAGGGTGAATTGCTGAGTCGTATTCTGTCCTCTCTTAGAAGCTGTGAAGCAATAGAGAGTTGTTACTTGATCAAAGCTGTGAAGCAGGATCAAGGTTTCTCAAAGAGGTCGTTCTTTGAGTGTTTTAGGGATTGAGTAGTGTTCTCATATCTAAGTGGTTTCTTAGGTAGAAAGTCACTAGTAGGAATTAAGTTTAGAAGATTGTCAACTGGGTTGTTGAGTCTGTAAATTAATTCTACAAGTAGTGAATTTCATCCCTGGCTTGGTAGCCCCCAGACGTAGGTAGTTAGACCGAACTGGGTGAACAATTCCTTGTGTGCTTTGTTACTGTTATTGCTGTCCATTATGCAGAGTGTGTTGTTGTGACATCGCACCTTAACATCACACGTCTGATACCAGAATTTCAATTGGTATCAGAGCAGGCATCTTGTCTGTCTCTGGGTGAGATCTAGGGGAGTTACTTTCTGGTGTAAAGATGGACAAAGAAGTCGGAGGATTCGTCAACAGACCCCCTATTTTGGATGGATCCAATTATGATTATTGGAAGCCAATGATGACTACCTTCTTAAAATCCTTGGACAGCAGGGCTTGGAAGGCTGTTATTAAAGAGTGGAAAACACCTGTTGTGTGTGAAAAAGATGATGCTGGCAAAGATAAAGAAGGCACCTCAAAGCCAAAGCCTGAAGAAGAATGGACCAAGGAAGAAGATGAGCTTACCATTGGAAATTCCAAAGCTCTAAATGCAATTTTCAATGGAGTGGATAAGAATATCTTCAGGTTAATCAATACCTGTGAAGTTGCTAAGGAAGCATGGGATATTTTGTAGGCTACACATGAAGGAACATCTAGAGTTAATATGTCAAGACTACAGCTTCTAACATCGAAGTTTGAAAGTCTGAAGATGAAGGAAGATGAGACTATTCATGACTTCCACATGAGTGTTCTTGAGCTGGCTAATGCTTCCAGTGCTCTTGGTGAAAAGATGTCAGATGAAAAGCTTGTAAGGAAGATTCTTAGGTCACTTCCTAAGAGGTACAAGATGAAGGTGACTGCCATTAAAGAAGCACAGGACATCAGCAAGATGAGAGTTGATGAGCTCATTGGATCTCTTCAAACTTTTGAGCTTGGGTTGAATGAGGAAGAACCAGAAAAGAAGCCAAAGAGTATAGCCTTGGTGTCAAATGATGAAGAAGTAAAAGGAAAGAGTTCTGAATCCCAGGAGGATCTATCTCAAGCCATAGTTATGTTGGGAAGACAATTCAACAAAGTGCTCAAGAGAATGAATAATAACTCCAGGCCTAATGTCAAGAACATAACTTCTGACACAAGTCAAAAGAGAAGGATGAAGAGAAAACTGCCCAAGATAAAGGAGTTCAGTGCTTTGAGTGTGAAGGGTATGGACATGTCAAGAAAGAGTGTCCCACCTTCTTGAAAAAGCAGAAGAAGGGCACGACAGTTTCCTGGTCTGACTCTGATAGTGAAAGTGAAGGTGAGTCAGCAAAGCATGTTAGAGCTTTAACAGGAGCCGTTGTTTCTGATGATGATTCTAGTGATGGAGAAATAACCTATGAGGAGTTAGCATCTACTTATCAAGAGCTGTGTTTAAAAAGTGCTGAGATTTGTCAAGAAAACAAGTGCCACAAGCAACAGATTGCTCAGCTAGAGAATGAAAAAGCTGATCTGGAAAATGAAGTTGTACTGGTTAAAGCTCATCTTGACCATATGACCAAGTCTGTTAGGATACTGAGCTGTGGTACAGACACACTTAATAAGATTCTTCAGACTGAAAAGGTTGCTGGTGATAAGTCAGGTATAGGATTTGTGGCTGAGAAAAAGGTTGTTGCTGAAGCAAGCACTTCAGGAGCAAAGGAGGAGATGTCCCAACCAATGTCTCAAACAAAGAGACAGGATCCTACCCCTAAGAAGGTTATTCAGCCTCAAAATGTTGAGAAAAAGAATAGTCCCCATCAGAGGAAGATGCAGCCTCAAGGAGCTAGTCAGTATATGCCTCCCCAATATCACCAGAGCATGCAAGCTGCAAGGTTGAAACAGAATATGTCTCATCAGGTGTCTCAACATCAGGAAAACTGGTATGGTTATGGATATGGATACAACAATGTTGTGCCTCATAACTATGGAAGAAGGAAGCCTCATCACCATAGGAGACAGCCTAGAAGACAGCATCAGTACAGAAGAAGATATTCCAACTATGGAAGAAGAAGACATTATGGGTGGCAGCCACAACATTATCATCAAAGTGGCAAAAGATTTAACCACTTTAGAGATGACAGAGTAAGATGCTTCTATTGTGGAAGGTTTGGACATATGCAGTACTCTTGTTTTAAATTACATGGTTATCCACAATCTGCTCCTCAAAGCAAACCCAAGGGGGTCAGACCTAAAGTTGTTAAACAATGGGTTCCTAAGGAGAAGGTGAAATGTCTTTTAGCCCACACCTCAGGTTGCCAAGTTGATAAGGATACATGGTACTTTGACAGTGGATGTTCAAAGCATATGACTGGAGTCAGAACTCTGATAGTTGAAGTCGGTCATTGTCCCTCTCATGAGGTTATATTTGGGAATGGCAAGAAAAGTGTAGTTGCAGGAGTTGGAAAAGTGGAAGGTGATGGTAGACCTGAACTTGATAATGTTCTATTTGTCAATGGTCTAAATGCAAATTTGATCAGCATAAGCCAATTGTGTGATGAAGGGTACAAAGTTAACTACACCAAAGATGAGTGTGTGGTTTCTGATTAGCATAATCAGGTTGTTATGAAGGGTGTCAGAACCAAAGATAACTGCTATCAGTGGATTTCTCTTGAAGGTAATTCAACTAATGATGCTCAAGTTGATGTTATAACATCAGACTATGACGTCAGGATGCTGAAAGGTCACTCAAAGTTAACAAGTTATGATGTGAATCCTTTTAAATGTTTAAAAGTAAAGTCTTTATGGAGGGAAAACATTAGTGATTGGTCTTTAAGAGGTACTAAAAATCAGGCGCCTTACCATATTGATTATACATCAAGATTTATCAAAGGGTTCTCGTCTCAACGATTCGTCTCCCTCAACAAAATAGAAAAATCCTCTCTAAACCTAGTCTGTTACAAAGGAACGATGTCTTCCCCATCCAAGAACTCTGGTTCTCAAAGAACTGCACATGTATGAACTAGGGTTTCTTCGGACAAAGAGTTGGTTGACAAAGAACACATTCCTATGGCACTTCCCGAGTCAGGTAATTCTAAACCCCCAATCAAGATGAATAGAACTGAAACTAGGTCATCATCCTCTCATGCGGTTGAGGAGAAGTATGATGTAGACATGCATTTGGAGCAGATTGCCACCAAAATCCTTGAGAAGGGAATACATGTGAAAGGGATTTATGTCCCTTTAAGGCAAATGCCTGTTGAACAGGTGGACATTCAAAGTGAGGACAAAAATCTTCAAAGACTGGCCTTGTCTGTGAGTCAAGAAGCTGAAGGAGAAGATCTTGAGGTAACTGATGTCATCTTTGATGTCAGAACATCGTCCCCTAGGAAAGAAAGTCACAGGAGTAAAGGGAAGGATCAGGTTGAGGTTATAGATGTTGAGGACTCATCTGATAGTGATGATAGGAAAGGGAAAGGAGTGGAGTCCCTTCCTAATGAAGATATGGTCAAGGATAAGAAAATGACTTCAGTCGCAGACTCTCCCAAGTCGTGGAGCAACGTTTCCAGGTCTGGCATGAAGAGGAGAATCAGGGAAGAATCAGATTCAAAGTGTGATGTTCAAGACATCAACCCTGTGATGAAAGGAGATGCTAATCAAGTACCTGATAACATCTCATTTCACTGTGTCAGAAGTGCATCCATGTGGAACTGTGTAAGCCAACGAAGGATAGCTCTGGAAAGAGAGCTAGTAGGTGATGACTTAGAATCTACTGGAATTGTAGATTTAATTAAGTTTGCTGGTCTCATAAGGATTGTGTCAGGATTGTCCAGGTGCTATGATAGACTGGTCAGAGAATTTATAGTGAATATCCCTGAGTTTATTGATAACAGCAAAAGCCTAACCTTCACAAGAGTTACCGTCAGGGGTAAGTGTGTCTGGTTCTCTCCTAAGGTGATCAATTCCTACTTAGGAAGAAGTGAGGAAGATGATGGAGAATTAGAAGTTTCTAATAATGCTATCTGCAAAGAGATCACAGCTGGTCAGGTTGAAGTTTGGCCTTCAAGAGGAAAGTTGTCAGCAAGTTTATTGAGTGTGAAATATGCTCTACTTCATAGAATAGGTGCGGTTAACTGGGTTCCCACTAACCACAAGACCTCTATTTCTGCTGGACTGGGAAAATTAGTTTATGCCATTGGAACAAAGAAACTAATTGATTATGGCTCTTACATCTATAATCAGACTATCAAGCACGCTGCAACAAGAGCTGTGAAATTGCCTATTGCATTTCCATCCCTCATTTGTGGGATAATTCTGTCTCAGCATCCTGGGATTCTGAATCAGGATGATAGTGTGAGTAGAAGGAAGCCTGGATTGTCGTTTCATCAGAAGCTGTTTAAAGGAAGACAAGTTGCTGATAATGTCAAAGCATCTGCCTCAACATCTACTAATCATACTCATGTCAAGACTGATATGATTTCTGAACTGGAGGAAGCCTGCAAAGAACTAGAGGAAGTCATCAGAGTAAACATTGAAAGGAAGGACAAGTTTAAAAAATTACTTATGTCCCTGAAGATGAAGGAAAAAGAAAGTGAGAATGTAGTTGCTGATAAGACAGATGAGTCTGACAATGACAATCCAAAAGAAGACGAAGATGATGATGATCTCAGCACAGATGATTAATGCTTGTATTATTTCTCTTAATTAGTAGTCTTAGTTTATTTTCTGTCTTGTTTCAGCGCTTAATGTGCAGGTTTTGTAATTTGTATTATGTGTTGTTCTATGCACTTTTTATGTTTTTCATTCTAGGATTTGTTGTGCCTGGTTGCTAACTGTGAGACTAACAATGAGAGCTAGGGTGTACTGACTGTAGTTCATAGGGCGTCTGATTGAAGCTTGTCTAATTGTGGCTAAAAAGGGGGAGAAGTAGCCAAAGAAAGTAAGTAGCCAAAGAAAGATTGCCAAAAGTACAAATGTCAAAGGAATATGCAGAAGTTAAGGGGGGGGGGGGGTGCTCATTACTGATAATAATGAAATATGAGCAGCAGTGTTGAAGATTGAGGGGGAGCAACATTGTTGGAATATGAGCAAAATTGTTACTGTTGAAGATGGTGCTGCAGCAGAGTTTTTGTGCTAGATGCTGAAGTAAATTAAAGATGCTACTAATGTTGAATTGTGTGCAGCTGTAGCTGTTTTGCAGCATAATGATATATGCTGAAGTTTTTATGTGAGCAGCAGAGTTTTGTGAAGAAAAGATGTTACTGCTGATGCTGCTGCTTGGAGTTTCAAGATTATTGATTGAAGTTTCTCCGCTGCTAAAGTCTCTGAAGGTGCAGAGATTGTTTTAGCCAAAATTAGCCAAAGGGGGAGATTGTTAGTTCTTGGATTGGCTGGAATTTTGGTAAAATAAAGTATATTCAATGTTGATGTCAAGGTGGTGATGCTGCAACATTGAGGCTGTGTTAAGTAATTAATTTGCTGAAATTGGATGTCTGATGTCACATGGCGATGTTGTAACATCAGATCTGCAGAATTAATAACATCAGGTTGTGATGTTGTTAGGGTTGCGTATTAGCTAGAATTGTGGAGAGCAAGCTGTCTCATTGGATGCGAATATCTTTTGATAGATATTTTCTGCTGCAAAGGAGATCTGGTGCAGATTTGTAGGAGATTTAAAAGGTTGAAGATTTAAAAAGATTTTAGGAGAAAATCTGTTTTAAATATTCAGTTTTAAATAACAAATCTGGCGAGATATTGTAGCAAGTCCAAGACCAATTCAAGGAGCTATATAAAGCGCACAAGACCAAAGGAAAAAGGTACAGAAATACAGAGAGAAGATCAAGAGCATAGGCTGAGTGTCTTGAGTATTTTGTTCGAGTTGTATAACCAGAATTCTAGGGTGAATTGTTGAGTCGTATTCTATCCTCTCTTAGAAGCTGTGAAGCAATAGAGAGTTGTTACTTGGTCAAAGCTGTGAAGCAGGATCAAGGTTTCTCAAAGAGGTTGTTCTTTGAGTGTTTTAAGGATTGAGTAGTGTTCTCATATCTAAGTGGTTTCTTAGGTAGAAAATCACTAGTAGGAATTAAGTTTAGAAGATTGTCAACTGGGTTGTTGAGTCTGTAAATTAATTCTACAAGTAGTGAATTTCATCCCTGGCTTGGTAGCCCCCAGACGTAGGTAGTTAGACCGAACTGGGTGAACAATTCCTTGTGTGCTTTGTTACTGTTATTGATGTCCATTGTGCAGAGTGTGTTGTTGTGACATCGCACCTTAACATCACACGTCTGATACCAGAATTTCATTTCCAATGAAGATTAATCATTTTATACAGAAGTTAGCTGAGATGTATATTGAGGAGATTGTGAAGTTGCATGGGATACCTTTGAGTATTGTGTCGGATAGAGACCCGAGATTTACATCGAGGTTCTGGAAGAGTTTGCAAAATGCTTTGGGTACCAAGTTGAGGATGAGTTCTGCATATCATCTGCAGACGGACAGTCAGACGGAAAGGACTATCCAATCTTTAGAGGATTTACTGAGGGCTTGTGTGTTGGATCACAGAGGATCTTGGGATAGCCATTTGCCGTTGATTGAGTTCACGTACAATAACAACTTCCATGCTAGTATTGGGATGGCATCGTATGAAGCTTTGTATGGAATAAGATGTGGGACTCCTCTATGTTGGTATGAGTTAGGTGAGAGTGTTGTACTCGGACCTAAAATTGTGCAAGAGACGACTGAGAAGATTAAGATGATCCAATAAAGGAAGAGAGCTTCGCAGAGTCGTCAGAAGAGTTACCATGATATGAGAAGAAAAGCACTTGAATTCCAAGAGGGAGATCACGTGTTTTTCAGGGTGACGCCAGTGACTGGTGTGGGTCGAGCTTTAAAGTCTAGGAAGCTCACTCCATGTTTTGTGGGTCCATATCAAATCTTGTAGAGGATAGGGGAGGTAGCCTATCGGATGGCTTTACCGCCGTCACTTGCGAATTTGCATGATGTGTTCCATGTGTCTCAATTGAGGAAGTACATTCCAGATTCGTCGCATGTGATTCAGATGAATGATGTACAAGTGAGGGATAATCTGACTGTGGAAGCATTACCTGTGCGGATTGATGGTCGTGAAATGAAGCAATTGCGGGGTAAAGACAAAGCTTTGGTGAAGGTGCTATGGGGTGGACCAGCTGGCGAAAGTTGGACTTGGGAGCGTGAAGACCAGATGAAGGAGTCGTATCCGACTCTGTTTCCTTAAGGTAATTTTCGAGGGCAAACATTCTTTAAGTGGGGGAGAGTTGTAACACCCCAAAATAATTATAATAGTTATTTAATTGAATTATTATGATTATCCGGTGTTTTGGTGAATTTTGGTGAATGTTGTGACGCTTGATGACTTTGGGTAGTGTTGTGGGGTAGTCTGAGTTAAGGGAACATTGAGGTGTCTTAGAAGTAGTAATTAAATTAAGATTATTTTATTAGTAATAATAGTAAGATAATTTTAATAATTATATTATTATTTATTATTATTATTATTTAAAATAAAATAAGAGAACCATTAGGGTAAGACGGTAATATTGAGGAGGCAAATTGAGGATAGTATGGGAAAAACATGATTAGGGCCCAAAAGATAGGTTTAACAAAAAGAAAATAGAGAGTTAGGAGATTTATTATGTGCAACCTTAAGAAGTGAAGAGATAGCTGAGGAAAGGAGGCTAGAGCACATAGAACCAGAGGATCAATCGTAGAACCCTGAAAAGAAGGATCTTTACTGGAAAATTCGAGGTATGGGGGGTTAATCCGGGTTCATATGTTTGATATGGGTTTAAGGTAGAGTAGTTTTGTATGTTCTGTGTTTTATGATGAATTTTCGTATGTTGGATCTATGTGAATTTTCGTGCATCTGTGTTGGTTGATTTTCTAATAAGAATCTGGTATGTGTTGCTGTAAATTCTGTGAATGATTTCTGTTGCTGTGATGAACATGTGAATAAACCAGATCTGAACTCAAAGATGGGATTAACGAATTAGGACTTAATAATTAGGAAGAAATTGATGAGAATAATAAATTAGGATAATAACTTAGATCTGTGATGAATCGAAACTGGTTTGAGTCTGAGTTTGGAGGATCGAAGGTGCTGGAATGGGAAGGTTTTCGTTCAGATGCGAAATCTGAGTTTTGGAGTGTTTTCTGGCAATACGCGTAACAAGGGAGGCGTTACACGTAAGAGGGGACATTCCCAGGGTGATACGCGTAGCATACGCACCCGTCCCCAAGGCCAGTACGCGTAGATGAATGGTGTCAATACACGTATGAGGTGTCAGTACGCGTATGGGAACTAGGAAGGAAGAGGCATACGCGTATGGGGAAACCATTACGCGTATGGGGTTCGTGGGAAGAATGCATTACGCGTATGGATTAGCCATTATGCGTAATGGGAGTCTGAAGGGGAATTTTGAGAGGGAAACCTCTCTGGTGATACGCGTAACAAAGAGGGAATTACGCGTATGAGAGGCCTGTGCAGGTGGCCCTACGCGTATGATACGCAGGCCAAAGGGCGTGAAAGTGAGCCATACGCGTATGGGGCATGGTCATACGCGTATGGGCAGGGTTGTTAGCAGATTTTCCCATTTTTGCGATTTCTGTCCCGATTTCGCTTGTGATGCGGTTTCTTTGAGACATAGGGATATGATGAAGTAATAAAACATCAGTAAACTAGTAATGAAGATGAATGGGATAAAATCGGGAATTTTTATGTGACAAGTATAATATGACGAATTGCGAGGTATAGTGACAAATTGTGACGAGTGCGAATTGGTGTTGTATAATGATGTTTGATGATGATTCATGAATGATGATGCAATTATGACGATTTTATGATGATGACTATTATGACGATTTGCACCATGCATTCATGGCATAGTTAGGACCTCGGTCCATTTGGTGGCTTCAATCCCATTGTGTGGATTGGGGTGTTTTGTGACGTGCTTCGGTTCTTGTGTAGAATCGATCCTATTGGTGGGGATCTTTGGTGGGTGATGACCTAGTGTCCATCGATTATGACGAATAGGTACCGCATGCATGAGTCTATGATGTTGCATTTGCATATTGTGCGGTATTGCATTATATTGATGTGATTGATGTATTAATGACGTTGTGAATGATTGGATTATGTTTGTGCTTATGCTTTATCTTTTGCTTATATCTTATATATTGATTCGTGATTACTCACCCCTGCCTGTTTGAATGTTGCCTCCATGTGGGTAACGTGCAGGTGATCAGGCTTAGCTTTCTTGGTGCTCGAAGATTTAGCTTTTGAAGTATTTTGATTTCTCCGTCGATTAGAGGGTCTTGCTCTGATATATAACATCAGGTCGGGACGTTTGAGTCGAACGAGTATGTTCTTTTATTTGTTGGCATTAGGATGTTTTATGATGTTTTGTTTAAGAAGTTTTGGATTATAAAAATTGTTTAAATTTTGATTTCCGCTGCGCGATGTTTAAATAAATCCATGATGGTAAAACCCGTGTTACGGAGCAGGTGGTTATTTGATGTATTGTGACGATACGTGGCACCCTTTTTGGGACTTTACTCTGATTAAATTGTTGTATTTATCCGTGATGTTTGTTGGGTAGGAAAGGGTGTTACACACTTCACTTGTTAATTTGATTCAAATCATGAAATGCCGTTGATTCAAATCTAACTGACTTTTTTCAACCATTTTTAGTGTTTAATCGCAAGCACATATAAAACCTTTTTGTCATCATTTCTCAAATAACGAATAATAGTGATTATCATAATCAACATTGTGATTCTGTGAAAACATCAATTTCCTATATTTTGGAAGTTCAAAGTTGTTGCAACAAAATTCTAACATATTCAACTTCAATTTGATTCAGATCTTGATAACGAGAGATTTGTAATTGATTGAAGGAGAGGCGTTCTTGAAACTAACAGTTCTTTTAGAATTGGTTGAGATTTCATGTTGTTTGCAAGATTGAGGTGGTTGCCAACAATGATGACAAATTCTGTTGAAAAGAAGTAGGGTTTTCTCTCCATTATTATCTTAGTCGTGATTGTGTGGAATGCTTCAGATAAGGCGGATTTCTTCTTAAATCTTTGGACAATTTATTGCTTAAGGAATCAGTAGGATCAATGGGTTGATTGCTACATACGAAGGCTTGTAGCAGATTGGTGATATTGGAAGATTAAGAAGCATTAATCGAGTGGATATTACGTATAAGAGTTTGACATTGCGCTATATACAAGTCAAGATCCAGATAGAAGATTTTGATTTTCTCAGCATTATTGTGGATTGGTGATTGTGTTAACTCTTGCAAAAAATTGTCAAATAAAAAGGAATAATGCATGTTCCAATGGGAAATCATTCCAATGGGAAATCATTGAAGAGTGCATATAGGCAAGGCTAGGATGAATACCGAATCACTATAAATCTCAGTGTCATCTTTCTCTCTCTCTCTCTCTCTCTCTCTCTCTCTCTCTCTCTCTCTCTCTCTCTCTCTCTCTCTCTTGCATTTAATTTCCTAGTATTAGCAAGCTTAGGTATTTCAATTTTAGTGTAGTTTATCATTGATTCAATTGATAGCAATTTATTACGTAAGAATTAAGTTTTGTTAGAATTGGATACCTTATTAGGCTGAATTGGTGATTAAAATTCTGAGAAATAATAGAAGTTACAATTCTCTAAATTGAATCATTGTATAAACACACCCCGTGGATTATACAATCGAATCAAATGAATACGTTATGTTTCTTCATATTCATCTTTGGTGTTTGTGAAACGATTTAGTGTTAACATGATAGAAATTTCGAATATTATAATTTTCATATTTTTGCATCAAACCTTTTGCTCACAGTTTTTGAAAACACTCTGATAACTTTTTAAAATGAGGTTGAAATTTATTTAGGCATATTCACTCCCCCTAGACCGTTTTCTACTCCCATATTCACACCCAATAATTGGCATTAAGAGCTGGTCTTTTGATCGTGTCTAATCGACATCCAAAAGTTGTGAGTATGGCGGAAGATGACGATCCTAAGGGAGCGTATAATAAAACACCTATTTTCAAAGGCGAAAATTATACTTATTGGAAAGCCAAAACGTATGTGCATTTTTTATCGGTTGACAAAAATCAGTGATATGCCTTCAATGAGGGTGTAACGCCCCAAAATTTGATTAATTTATTCAATCAAATTATTCGTATTTTATTTAATTATTTATTTTTTGGTGTGCTTTTAATTAAATATGTAGATTGAGTTGTATATGTTGTGGGGCATTAGTGGTGTGTAGTGAGAGAGTTGGTAGGGTGGTAGAAGAAATAGAATAATTAAAATGATTAGAATTAGAATTATTTTATTTAATTGATTAAAATAACTTAGAAAATGAGGCTTTTGGGTGGAAAGGAGGAAATTAGGGAATATGAGGGAAGTGGTGAAAGTTATGACATAAGTTGGGTCTTATTGTAATTTTAGAGAGATTAAGAATTAGGTTAGAGATAAATACTGGTTAGTAGAGTTTTTGGGGGAAAATAGTACATGAAAACAAAATTTGGATAAAAGAGACAAGGGCAAGGCTAGGGCCTGAAGAGGGAAAAACAACCTTGAGCAATTATGAATTTTAACAAGGAATATAAGGTAAGGGTAAAAGGTTTTCTCTGTCAGTGTATAACATAAAGATGTATAGAAGAGAGATCCTGACTCTCTTTAAGAATGTTGTGATTACTTGTGAATTATTGTTGATGTGTGTAATTATGAAATTGGATGATTAAAGGTGTATGCATCTAATTATTGTGATTGAATTTGTGTACACATGGTTCTCTTTGTGTGTGCATACTGGTGTGCCATTGTTAGAGTTATTGAAAGTATGAACATAAACATGAATTGATGAAATTGAATGAATAATTGGTATGATTGTGTGAAATTGAATATTATGAAGATGTTATAACCTGTGATATACTTTCCTGAAGGTGTTTTGGGTGATTGTGGTTGGAATTTTGGAGTTCTTGGGGACTCCCATGGCAAAACGTATATTTTTGCCTTTTGGTGCAGAGTGACGGACATCACCTAGATGGCGGGTCAACCGTCATGCACCTATTGGGTTTGGGATCCTTTCCTATGTTGAGAAAGGTCCAAATATGATTAGCTCATTTGTCTCACTTATTTAAGTAGAGAGAATCAATTTAGTATTTAGACTTAGAGAGAAAATAAGGATTCAGAAGAGAGAAAAGCGAAGAGAAACTCATTCCTATTTTTCTGCAACCAGTCTCACTAAATCTATGATCCCCGATTTGTTAACCGTCGGATCGTGATCAGATTTGGAAGGAAGGTTAGTAACACGTGTATCTGACGTTTGACCGTTCAAAATTTCAAAACAACGTTTGAAGTGAAAGTTATATGTTTCACTCTAAAGCTGTAAATTTTGGAAAATTTTCATCTTTTTTATTCTTATTTTTAAGCTAGTTTGCTTTGTGATTTGAGGTTGTTAGCACTAGTTTGTGAATCCTTTTAAGACTCCCTTATACCCTTAATTAATTATAGTGGAGTTAGTTCTTTGGTCTGGATGACTCGTGGTTTTTACTCTCATATTGAGGGGTTTTCCACGATAAGAATATTAATGTTCTTTTGTGTCTTTATTTGTTTGATTTGTTGTCTTATATTTATTGTTGATCCTCAAGGTTTCTACAAGTCTGGGAAATTTTATATGTGTTGTGTATTAGTCAGTTATTGTTTTTTAATTTCCCATCAGAGTGGCATCAGAGCTATTAGTTAAGGGCTATTTTACTTGTTTGAATGATGGAGTCAAATACAAAGATGAATATGATAGTGTTGAATGGTTCTTATTAGCATTTACGAAAGGGGAAGATGAAAAACTTACTATTTATGAAGAAATTGCATTTACCAGTTTTTAGTTCCGCAAAGCCAGATTCTTTGTCTGATGAACAATGGGAGTTTGAACATCAAAAGGTATGTGGTTTTATTTGATAATATGTAAAAGATAATGTTTATAATCATATTGCTAATGAGACACGTGAAAAAACTTTGTGGGAAAAGATAAAGTCCTTGTATGCCTATAAATAAAGGAATAATAAATTGTCATTGTTGAATAGCATCATAAGTTTGAAGTATAGGGTGGGGACTTCTATTTCAGATCACTTGGGTGAATTTCAATGGCTCCTTGATCAGATGTCAGAAATGAGTATCAAATTTGATGATGAACTTTTGAGACTATTTCTATTGCTATCTTTACCAGATTCTTGGGAGAAGTTTCGGGTTTCTATCACAAGTTCTGCTCCTAAATATTTTGTTTCTTTGGAAACAGATAAGAGTGGTATTCTTAATTAGGAGATGATAAACAAGGCATAAGGCTCTTCATCTCAACTCGAGGTACCTGACACAAAAAATAGGGGAGAAGTCATAAAAAGGTAGCAAATGGTGGTAGAGAGAATAACAGAAGCAACTCCAATATGCGATACAAGATTCTAGAGTGTCATTATTGTCGCAAAACAGGACACATACAGAAGTATTATTATCAGTGGAAAAGAGATAACAAAGGCAAGAATGGTAAGTCTAAACAAATAGACCATGAAGATCACAATGATTATCGTGTTACTACTGCTATCAGTGATGATCTTGTTATTCTCCGTGATCATGGCTCTATTAATCATGTATCAGACGAGATCATGTGGATAGTTGACAGTGGTGCTACATTGCATGTTACACCAAGGAAGGATTTCTTCACATCTTATACTTCTGGTGATTTTGAAGTGTTGAGGATGGGTAATGATGGTGTATTTAAGGTAATTGGTGTTGGTGATATTTGCTTACAAACCAACATGGGAATGAAATTGTTGCTTAGAGGTGTCAAACATGCTCTAAATGCCTGCTTTAGTTTGATCTATGTGCATATGCTAGATGATTGTGGTTATGATAATCACTCTAGTTTTGGAAAATGGAAACTCAACAAAGGTCACTTGGTTGTGGCTAGAGGGGAAAAGCTTTCTAAATTGTATTGAACAAAAGCTTTGGTTGCTAGGGACAATGTGAATGATATCGACATGGAAGCATCTTTGGGGCATCGATGACTTAGTCATATTAGTGAAAAAAGGCTGAATGTTTTGGCCAAAAAAGATGTTCTTCATGGATTAAAGAACTTAGATTTTGAGAAGTGTTCTTATTTCACGGATGGTAAATAGACTAAAGTATCTTTCAAGAGACATCCTCACTCAAGGAAGTCAAAGCTGCTTCGATTGGTACATTCTGATGTTTGTGGTCCATTAAAGGTAAAATCCTTTAGTGTCACTTTATTTGGTTACCTTTGTTTATGATTGCTCCAAGAAACTATGGGTTTATGCCTTGAAGACAAAATACCAAGTGTTGAAAAGTTCAAAAATTCCATGCTTTGGTTGAAAGGCAGACATGCGATAAGCTGAAATATGTTCGTTCAGACAATGATGGAGAGTATTATGGACCATTTGATTCCTATTGCAAGCAGCATAGTATTGCACATGAAATGACTCATCCTAAAACTCCTCAATTGAATTGTTTAGCAGAGAGGATGAATCGAACACTAATTGAAAGAGTAAGGTGTATGCTATCTGAAGCTAAGTTACCTAATCATTATTGAGGCGAGGCACTTTACAAGGCAGTACGTGTTGTTAATCTCACTCATATTGCTGCTTTGAATAGTGAAGTTCCAGACAACATTTGGTTTGGAAAGAATGTCAAGTATGACCATTTGAGATTCTTTGGTTGTAAGGCTTTTACGCATATTCCAAAGGATGAAAGATCCAAGTTGGATGCAAATTCAAAATAATGTATCTTCATCAGCTATGGGCAAGATGAGTTTGGTTACAGGTTGTATGATCCTGTAGGGAAGAAGCTTATTCAAAGCCACATTGTGGTGTTTATGGAAGACCAAACTGTTTAAGACATTGATAAGGTAGAGAAGGCTACACCCAAGAAAGATATCATTTTGTCTAATGTTGATCCAGTTCAGTTACCTAGTCATAATCTGGATGCTATTGGTGGTGATGATCACAATGGTGAGCCATATGATTATGTTGATGATAAACAACTTTGAGATGAGGTAAATATTCCAACTAATGATGGTGAATGGGAGAACGATATGTCACAGGATAAGAATCTTGGTGAAGCTCGAGAATCATCTCAAGTTCAACTTAGGAGGTATAACAGGCAGAGAAACCTTCTACAAGGTATTATTATGATGAGTATATGAACTTGACTAATGAGGCTGAACCTGAGTGTTTTCAAGAGGCACAGAAAGTGATGAAAATCAAAAGTGGATCGATGCAATGCATAATGAGATGAAATAATTGCATGATAATCACACTTATGAATTAGTGAAGCTTCCTAAAGGAAAAAAGGCATTGGAAAACATATGGATTTATAGAGTTAAACATGAGAGCAACTCTAAGTCTCTAAGATATAAAGCTAGATTAGTGGTGAAAGGTTTCCATTTACGAAAGGGTGTTAATTTTAATGATATTTTCTCACTTGTTGTAAAGATGTCATCAATTAGAACAGTGTTGAGTTTGGCTACTACTCTTGATTTAAAGGTTGAGCAAATGGGTGTGAAAACGGATTTCCTTCATGGTGATTTGGAGGAAGAGATCTACATGAAACAACTTGATGTTTTCAGGTTAAAGGTAAAAATATCATGTATGTAGATTGATAAATAGTTTATATGGGTTGAAGCAAGCTCAAATGAAGTGGTACAAGAAGTTTAAGTCTGTTATGTGTGATTAAGGATACTAGAAGACTACTTTAGATCATTGCGTCTTTGTCAGAAAATTTTCTAACGATGACTTCATTATCCTGTTGTTATATGTTGATAATATGCTTATTATAGGGAAAAATATTTCTAAAATTAACAAGAGTCATTTTCCATGAAAGACACGGGAGCAGCTAAATAAATTCTTAGCAGTAGAATCATGCGTGACAGAAAAGAGTGTTGCAAAGATTCAAAATGGAAAGTTCTAAGGTGGTAAGCACTCCTCTCGCTACTTATTTCAAGTCGAGTTCTAATCAAAGTCCTTCAAGTGAATATGAAGCATTTGATATGAAACGTGTTCCTTATGCGTCTTCTATGTGTAGTTTCGTGTATGGAATAGTGTGTACAAGACCAGATATAACACATGTTGTTGATATAATCAGTAGATTTTTGTCAAATCCAATTAGAAAGCATTGAAATGCTGTAAAATGAATTTTAATGTATCTTTGCGTTACTACTTATATGAGGCTTTATTTTGGAGGAGATAAGCCCACTCTAGTGGGTACTTTAACTCTGATATGGATGGAAACATTTATTCTAGAAAGTCCATTTTGGGATACATGATTAAATTTGCATAGGAAATTGTGGCTTGATAGTCCAGATTGTAAAAGTGTGTAGCATTGTCTACTACATAGGTTGAGTTCATTGCAATTACCGAAGCATGCAAAAAGTTACTATGTTTGAAGAATTTTTTGCAGGAGCTTGGTTTTGTTCAAAACTGTGTTATTTGTTGATAGTCAAAATGCTATTCGTATTGGCAAGAATATGATTTTTCATAATTGGTTCAAATACATCGATGTGAGATATCATTGGATACGTGATGTTTTGGATGCTAAGTTGTTGAAGTTATGTAAAGTTCATACAAATGATAATGGTGTTAGAACAATATTTGGTTATGCATCTATACCTTTGAGTTTTGATGATAACAAGGTAGTATTTGTGTGAGAACAATTTTGGTACCTTAATGGTTTGCTATTGTGTAGCTTTAATAACCTGTTTTGATTATGAAAATATGACGTGCAACTACATCAGTTTCTGAACTTTGTGTTCTGAAATTCCCTTCCTGCTGATTCACTTCTAAGAAGATTTTAAGAAGATGCCATGTTGCTGCTGCAATGTTCTCTTGGTTTCTGCTTTTAGATGTGACTTTGATCATCAAACTTTTGAAGAGTGGCAAGCTTCTGAAGTTTTTAGCTGAAGATTCTGAAGTTTATGAAGATCTCAAGTCAGACGCTGATGTTATCAAGGTTCTGATTGATGATTCTGAAGATTCTGGTTTCAAGCTATGTGACTCTTCTGTTCATGCTTCATCTACTTTTCATCAGAAGCCAGTGAATTTGAAGATAAGGATAAAGGATACGTGATCAAAATAGTACATAGTACAAAAACGAAATTGTTTCTCCACTACCTCATTTTGTGGGCGAAAGGACTGTACTATTCTTCACACCTGTCATTATTCCGTTAGTGGACAACAACATTTTTCGTATTCCTGATTTGCTATCCAACGGTTCCTTTTTCATGCTATATATAGAGGACTTTAAGACTTGAAGAAAGTTGTCAATTTTACAAGACTATTTCTAGGTGAAAAGCTCTAAACTTTGTGCAAACTTTTCTTTAAGTAATTTTGTGTATTTCATTTATATAAAATCTGCTTGTGTAGAAGCAAGTTGTAAACACAGAATCTTTATTCAAATTTTTTGTTTGTAGTTCCTTGAGGGACCAGTTAGGTCAGTATTCTTGAGAAGACATTGATTTTTTGTCTTTGTGGTTTGTTAGTCACCGGTTGTTGCTAGTGCATTTGTAATAAGTTGATTATAATGGATTAAGTCCTTGTGTATAAAGCGAGATCACCTTAGCGGGTGAACTGGATTAACTTTGAGTTTCAAGCAAACCAGGATAAAAATCCTCGTCTCTCTCACATTGTTCAATCTCTTGATTGTTGAGTTTTTGAGTTGGTAAAAATATTTTGTTTTTAAAACCCAATTCAAACCCCTCCCCCTTTCTCGTGTTTTTTGCACCTTCAAATGGTTATGATATGATTACTAAAGCATTACCATGGGGGAAATTTGAAGCTTGTTGTGATATCGTCGTTTTAGTGATTTCATCCACATAATTATGAGGGGGGATTTGTTGGGTTTGGGTTCCATTCCAATATGGAGAAAAGCCAAATATGATTAGCCCATTTGTGTCACTTATTTAAGTGGAGAGAATCGATTTAGGGTTGAGAAAGATAGAGAGAAAATAAGGATTCAAAAGAGTGAAAAGAGGAGAGAAACTGATTCCTATTTTTTTGCAACCAGTCTCACTGAATCGATGATCCCCTATTTGTTAATTGTCGGATCGATCTCAAATTTGGAGGGAAGGTTTGTAACACATGTATCTAACTTTTGACCGTTTAGAATTTCAAAACAACGTCTGAGGTGAGAGTTATCTGCTTCACACTGAAGCTGCAGATTTGGGAAAAATTTCCACTTTTTGATTCATATTTGTAAGCTATTTTGCTTTGTGATTTGTGGTTGTTAGCACTAGTTTGTGAATAACTTTAAGACTCTCATGTACCTCTAATTGATTATAATGGATTTATTTCCCATCTTTTGTGCCTATTATTGTGTCTTAATTTTCCATCAGCACTCGGGGACGCTGACGAGCGTCAACGCTCTAACGGGGAGACTGTCATGGTCTCTAGACTTGTATTCCAAAGCGATTGTTAGCATGATGACGGTCTGGGATTTTTGGAAAGGTGATAGTTCAAATTTTTGAGGTGTTTCTGCTGTCTAGGTGATGCAAGGCTATTGTTTGGATGCTTTGATGTCATTAATTCATTGTTATGAGTTTAATTAATTAATCATGAAGAAATTATCATTATTGAATGGTAATGGCATTACTTACATATTTTCGTATATGGTGTAGTTATTGTATGAGATATATTTTCAGTGGTGTTTTGGTGTTGTTACATGATTTACGTTGTTGTGAAATACATGATTGTATGGTGATCAATTATGTATTTGTTGGTGTGCATTATTGTTGTTATTGGTGGATAGTAATTCAGAAGGGGGGATTACTATTGTGTGAGAATGCATGTTGTTTATTGTTAGAAGGGGGATCGTAAATATTATTATTGTTGTTGCATTCATTTGTATGGACATGGATCATTATGTCGGTTCGTTGAAAGAGGCATGTTCACTAGTTCAAAAGGGGGGACTAGTGGCTTGTCCCAAACTTATATGGGTGTCTTGGAGCTGGGGGGGGGGGGCTCATGGGTTCAGAAGGGGGACCCGGTTCCAGAGAGAACTAAATGTTGATTGGTACTACAGACATATGTGTCATGTTGTGTCGTGAGTCACATTTCACACACACACACACATGGTGATGTTGAGTGTGTATTTAATATTTGTTATGTTGTATATTTCTCTACCTTCACATTCTTTACACTATTCATATTGAGTGTTGTTTCTCGTCCTTTTGTTGAATGATGTCCACCATGAACATCTTGTAGATAATTAGGATTGAAATTGTTGATGCGTATGGAAGGTGGCTTATTAGTATGTTGATTTCAGGTGCGTAATTTCAAATGTTTGATGATATTTGTGAGTGGTGATCGTTGGTGACATTTTAAATTGTTAAGTAATACTTTTTTTTTATAAGTTTCTGATTTTAGGGTGTTACATAGTGGTATCAAATTTTGGACCCGTGGAGTTCAGCCATGTTCATATCGATTGTTTTGACAAGTCGGTGTCATTTCCAGAATTTGATGCAAGTGATGAGTTGTTTGTGTCTGCTAAGCAAATGGATGAACAAAGTTACTATCAAGAACAAATTTCTAAAGACTTGACATCTTGCGAGGGACTGTCGGGGACCATTGGCTTTTCATGAACGGTCACAAACATAGTCATGAAAGAAGTCGATCGTAGCAGCTGAAAAGTTGACTCCATTAGCAAGCTAAATCTACTTGTTTTGAAGAGTTTACATAAACGACATAGATTAAAAGTCAAAGAATATCTAAATACAACAAAGCAACTATCTCATCTATAGCAGTGAAAAATAAAAAACACTCGAGCAACCTAAGTAGGGGAATCAAGCCCTAATACGTGCCCCTAGAGCCTCACGCTCAGAAGGGATGGCGAAACGTTTCCATTATGGGAAAACATTTAATACACATGCCCCTCTTTGCTTGGAAATATGGAGGTTGAGCACTTTATAAGTAAAATGACCCATACACCTATCACCTTAAAGTTTTTGGTGAATATGTGGTGTCTCTCTCACTTGTTTGGGTGAATCTTTGACCTTTAGATAAGTGTTTGACCCAATGCGAATGTTTCCCCCTCATAATGACTCATCGGTAGTATTAGCGTTGTGGTTCGAGTCAGGGACCAACTCCCTGTATCGAAAGTCTTTCAAACATGGTGGTTAGGCAGCGTCTTCCGTTGAAGTGCACATGACGAGATAAATATGTCTCTTAACGGCAGTACAAACACGTGGATGAAAGAGCTTCCGCTTGAGGGGGAACATAGTGGATGAACTCACACTTGATGAGGAGATTGTTAAGAAACAAATGTGAGTTGTGTTGAGAAACAAGTGTGAGTTTTAAGTCTCACATTGCTTAAAAAAATGGAAGTTGAACACTTTATAAGTAAGAGGACCCATACACCTATCACCATAAGGTTTTGGGTGAATATGTGGCGTCTCTCTCACTTGTTTGAGTGAGTCTTTGATCCAATGTAAATGCTTCTCCCTTATGATGACCCATCACAAACATCATTCTTGGTGGCCATCCACGTCTACTAAGACTTCCTTGTCTAGTACTGCCTGACAAGCTTGAGGGCAAACTGTTATGGATCGACCAAAGTCCCAAAAGGTCAAGCCCCAATCCACACCAAATGACCCAACATATAAAAGCTTGTATGCCAGATATTTAAGGCACACTTTATGATTTCCACTTTTTACTATAATAATGTTGAATTCTAAACTGACTTAGGCGCTGAAGTGTTAATCTTGCAGGTCCACCCTGCACCGTTGTATCCGAAATCAACACCACCGAATTAGGATTCGTCACCATTAACACACATATATCGAAAACTTCTTTTCTTCTTTTAAGAGACTTGACATTAACCAAATTCAACCTTGAATAAAATTTGGTATTTTATAGCACTGGATTAGATGATCTAGTTAGCTATATATATATCATGAGACAATCATTGTGCTAATGCTTTAGTAGTGTAATTGATATAAACAAAATTATGTATATTTATGATTTATACCCAATTTACACTAGACATTTGCTAGAAGCCGACATGTACGAAATTTCTATTTCCTAATTAATCTCAATGTAGTTTTTTTTTTCTTGGTTTATAACCTATTTGTAGAAAAACATAAAAATTAATCTCATATGTAAAAAAACAAAATAAGTTCAACCTCGAATATGTGTAAACAAAATTCCTAAACCAAAAATTGTAAATTTGAAAACTTTTAAAGAACGAAACCCCGAAGCCAAAATATTGAACCAAATTATTATATGTTTTTTCCTTTAAAAAAACCTGATCCGTTTCCCGCCATTTCCCGCGCAACTAAGAGGAGCAAAACCTTAATCTTAAAAAATACCAATTTTAACTCACAGACTAGACGATACCAGAGAGAAATGGCAGGAACAGCAACAGGGTGTTACAAGTGCGGCAAACCAGGCCACTGGTCACGCGACTGCCCTTTCTCCGCTCCCAGTTCAAATCCAAACCCTAACCCTAACTCCAACTCCGCCGATCTCCCTCCTTCCTCTTCCTTCAACCCTTCCGGCCCTAGATCCGCCATCGAGAAGCCCAAAAAAATCCCCCGCACCCGCCCCAAACTCACTCCCGAACTTCTTCTCTCCGACGACGGACTCGGTTACGTTCTTCGCTATTTCCCTCGTTCCTTCAAATACCACGGTCGCGGCCACGAGGTCATTATTAATCCCATCCTCTTTTTAATTTATTGTTCATTTTATCTTAATTATAATCACTCCATTTTATTACTGATTTCTCTGTTGAGCTTTCTTTACACGTTATTGTTGTTAGGTTCGTGATTTGGGGAACCTGATTGAATTGTACTCTGAATGGCACTCTCGTTTGCTCCCTTATTACCCTTTCAATCAATTTGTTCACAAAGTTGAGCAAGTTGCTGCTACAAGGCGTGTCAAGGTACTGTTCCTGTTCATTGCAACTCTATTTCTTCAATGTTGAATCGTACATAATACATTCATGTTGGTAAGGTTTCCTTTACGTCACTTTTGAAGGTATTTTTATGGAATTGAAATAATATCTGATTATTACAAAACTATGAGTATGCTTCATAATAATTCTTTTAGCTCCTTGGTGATTTTATTTGGGTAATTATTCAAACTGTTTTAATAAGAATGGGCTTAATGTTAAATGTACTATTGATCAAATGATTGGGATAGACCAGAGATGTGTACATCTGAAGTGATGTTGGGTGTGTGTGAAAATTCCTCCCCAATAATAGAGCTTAAACTAAGGACTAGGATATGTGATTCAACTATCTATGAAACACGGACGCCTGAAACACGTCACTAACACTGACATGTCGACACTAGTAATAATTTGGAAAAAATGAATAAATTAAACGTAATCACAAGTGTCAGTTTCATACACGGACATTGACACACATTTTTTCAGAGGCGTCGATGTTCTACAGAGGCAACTATTCTTATGCTCAGGGATCAATTCTACGGAGCCACCATTGTATCCACTTTCCAGAACTATTTTCCACCTAACATCTTTGGCTAATACTCATTTTTCATTCAATTGGTACATATATCATACAAGTATATAAACGATCCATTTCCTTTGCTATTTTTATATGCTTTTATACACAAGCATATTGACATGCTTTGCCCTTGTTCTGTATCTCCATCTCTCCGAGCATTCACTTACTTTCTGTATCTCACCATATGATTTTAGATTTGTTGAGAGGGTTTGTCTTGTTGCATATCCTTGTTAAACCCAGTATTTGACATTTATTTTATGTCCTTGTTAAACCCTGTATGTAACATTTATTTTATGTCCTCTTACCAGACGAGCCTTAGAGAATTGAGAGAAAGAGTTGCAAATGGCGGGGATCCATCAAAGTTGCACGAACCACCAGGTGTGCAAAACACCCCAGTTGCTGAGCAAGGTATATACTATATATGTATTTGTACTTTGCTATTAAGGTCTCAAACTCAATATGCACTAGTTGCATTCAAATTCATAGTTGGTTTCTTAGATCTGTGGTTATAATCTTTTATAGAACAATTGTGAAGTTCAAATGCTGTATATTATTTTCACATTCTGTTAGAAATATTTTTCAACTAGACAAGTTAATGTTGTTAACGAGTACCATTCATTGAATTAACCACTTGTTATCAAGTTGTTAAAAAACATACTTACTAAGAACACTTTCCTCTTAATTTTCCTTTTTCAAGTGTACAAGCATTTTTTAAACGTTAAATTGCTTGAGAGATAGGTTCCAACAATTGACAATTTATTCATTGAAGTTCACTTTCCAATTATAGGTAGTTACAATGAAAGCCAACATTGATTTTGTCAAATTTCCACATGATTCATTCTTCAAACAGGGTGGCCAGCGGTTTCAATATAGTCTGCTTGAAGAAATAATTAGGTTTTATTTATTTTATTGACATCTTTAGGTATCTTTGTTAAATCTGCATATTGGGCTTTGCTGTATCTGCAGAAAACGAGGAAGTAACTCATCAAGATAATGAGATGTTTGACGAACCTGAAAATGTTATTGACATTCAAGAAGACATGCTCAATGATATATATGACCAAGCTACCGAAGTGAGTTTATTTTCTTTTAAACATATATAGTTCTTCACCTCTTCTGTTATCACGTAAGAATATCTGCTTGTTTATTAAAACACGTCTGGATGTTTCCGTTAGTGAAAGGAACTCTTTTAATAATTATCAGTTAGATAGAAAACAGGTAAGTTGTCTTCTAGAATACCATTCTCATAAATTTGTGACTAATCTGAATTGTTTGGGAACTGTTTAAATCATATTTAGTTTTTATCCTTATCCAAAAGTGTGGTATTGATAATGCAAGGATAACATTACTCTCTTCAGACTGTTGTATTCTTTCATTGGAGATTACTTGAACATCTAGTTACATTAATTTATTTTTCTGTCCTAAGTCTCTAGTTTTTTTGTTGTAATTATTCCTTATGAAGTCTGATGCCAAATCGGAAACAAGGAGCTGATGCCAAAGTTTGTAACAGAGGTATTTTCTCTTTTACTGCAGGAACCTTCTCGGCCCCTGCAAAATGTGATTGGTACGAGTACAGATCCCAGAAGCAGTGCAATTGAAAAGACATCAAATGAAGCCCCGAATAATGGAGGCAGTCTGTCCAGCAATGTTGAGATAACAGCAGAGCAGCGAGCCCGTATGGAGGCAAATAGGCTGAAGGCAATTGAAAAGAAATCAAATGAAGTCCCAAATAATGGAGCCAGTCTGTCCAGCAATACCGAGATAACAGCAGAGCAGAGAGCTCGGATGGAAGCAAATAGGTTGAAGGCATTAGAAAGGCGCGCAGCTAGAGCCAGCCTATCACAGGCTTCCTAGCTTTGATATTCATTGTAAATAAAAATACTATCATTTTGATTCCCTCACTACCGTTATAGTTTACATTGAATCCTGTGATTGGATAGTTGATGTCTGAATTCTGATGGTCTGGAAGATATGACCGTTTTATATGATGCATTATGATCCTGAAGATTGCTATGTCACGAAAGTAAGTGGGTTGGTGTTAGTCGATGAGATTCATTTTTTCAGTTTAAAGATGACTTATTCAGTCACTTGTTTAAGCACTTTTATCCCTATATAGAAGGCATGATAATTTATGTGTCAACCAGTTGAAATTCAATGAAAACTGAGGCAACCAACAAGTCTACTACACTACACATACCAAAACCAAAAGGTCATGAACTTATTAGATGGGATTCACTCTAGGACAACTAAAACATAGGTTATCTTTATAAAAAAGACACAGATTATATATGACACTAACAGGGATCCATTGCTTTGTACTCACTGTGTCTGTTGGAACATGTTTTGAACTTCATGTAGTTATTTTGTTCCTCATTTTTATATTGATTGGTAGTCCATGTTTGGGCATAGGGAAAGGACCATACTATATTCCATCTCCATTTCCCACAACTTGCCGCCTGAAGCAGCCATCAAAACAGGTGAATGAGTGACAAAATATGCTGGCTTCATCTTTTACAGCTTCTCTGAATGTGAACGACAGGACGTTTGCACTTCTCAGAGTTTCTTTGATAAGTTGCACACTCCACTTTATCTTATATTATTTCACTTCATCACATTCTTACACCATTCATTTAGTTAATTAAATCATGATAAAAATATTGATATTCTTTTTTTTTAATCAATAAATAGAAACGAACAAGGTGTTTATTAGTTGAAATATTTTTAATCTCTTTAAACACATCTCTCTAATTTTAATTCCTACAAAAAATATTGTTTACCCGTTCCCAAAAGATTGCATGTTATATGCAAAGTCAAATACACAAAAAAAAAAATCTTTTTAAAGTGTAAAATAAGACATTACAAACAAATAAATTAATTGTTGATATTATGCCTTGGTTCCATAATATAAAATGATAGAGCAATAGAAGAGGATGTAAACTATCAAATTTAAGTTGAGTGGTTGAAATGAAGAATGACATTAGGTATTTTATGTTATGCAAATGTACTGCTCAAATTAAAAGGAAAATTTTGTCAGATTGCGGTAAGACTTGCCATTTTGTACGGATAGAATGTTGGGCGGTTAAAAATCAACACGAAAATAAAGTAAGTATAGTAGAGATGATGATGTTGCGGTAAATGTGTGGTAAGTCTCGACATGATAGAATTAAAAATAAAAATATTAGAGAACATGTTAGCGCTATAGTGGAGAAGATGATGAAAAATAAACATTGCAAAATACTCATTTTGGTTCCTTAACTATACCCTTGAGTTCAGATTGATTCCTTAATTTTTTTTCATGCCAGATTGATCATTTAACTCTTTAAACTTGCAATGTTAGTCATTTTTGTCTTATTAGCGACAGAAAGATTAAAAAATCGGTCGCTAAATTCGTCGTTAATTAGACAAAAAGAACTAACATGACACGTTTTAAAAGTTAAAAGACCAATCTGACACGAAAAAAAATTAAGGGACTAATCTGAATCCAAAGGGTATAGTTAAGGGACTAAAAATAATATTTTGCAAAAAAAAAACATAGGTGATATATGCATATAGAGAGAAGATCGATGAATTAGATGGAGAGAAGACAAACAATGAAGACCTGAACATACTATCATAGAAGTTATTAAAAAAGATATCTAGATTAATGATTTGGATAGAAGACCTGAACATACTATTATAGAAGTTATTAAAAAAGATATCTAGATTAATGATTTGGATAGAAATATAGTCATTGATAAAACGTTATGGCAAAAATTAATTTATGTAGTTGATTTCACTTAATGTGATAAGACTTAGTTGTTGTTGATTATGTGTAAATGGAGATAGAGAATGTAAAATTTGTTCTTAATTTTGTAGCTAAGTGTTATAGACGTTAAACTTCGTTCCAAATTTTATTTCATTTTACCTCTAATTTCTAAAGTTATTTTAACTTAAAAAAATAGTCAATCAATTGCATAAACGTTTTCCCTCTAAAGCTTCACCTCTTCATTTTCAAGCATTTTCAAGATCAACTGCTTTAATATCCTTTACTAATTAATAGTTGAATCTTGGCATCTATATTCCACTTTTAACACATAAGGAACTAAAATCTTAATTAGGAGCCAATTGAGGAAACTCATTGATAAAATTATCAAAATTCCAAGAATTATTAAGAAATGAAGCTCATTAGATATATGAGGGAGGTAGTCAAGAAAAATTGGTTAAGTCGGTAAGAAATTGATTCATATATCAGAATATCATGAACTATGTTACGAGAAAATCTATAATTCAAGTGAGATAATCAGTTATTACTGGGGTGTAATCAGTTACAGTTGTGTGAAATAAAGTAATAAAAACGCTTAAAAGAGAAATTCTCGTTGGTGTAACTGGTTACGCATTCACAATAATCGATTACCACTGTTGTATTTTTAGAAGTTGTTTTAGCTATATGTTGAACCCTAATTTTCACCCCTAAGATTTCACACTTTTCATTTGCATCTCATACACAAACAAGATCACAATCTGTGTTTCTCCGAGTATCTGTGTATTTCTCACTTGCTTTATTATTTGCTTCTATTTACTAACCTCTGACTAAAATACCAAAAATATTTTGCAATTTTCCTGTTCTTCTCTCTTTGTGTTTAGGGTTTTGCAGGATTGTCCAAACAAGGGCACGGTTTCAAGTCACATGTGACTGTTCGTTCATGATCCAGTTCAGATGGAAGTTTGACCTAATTTTGGTCAAACCATCAAGAGATTGCTTCAAGTGCAAGTTATCTGTTTCAGTGGGCTATTCCTCAAGCAGTGAATGTTCAAGGTCAAGTGTCTTGTGATGAAATCTATCAGGTTATCAAGCAGTGGTCTATGTGATGTTTGGTTCAAGTTATCATGACCAAGGGTCCATCAGTCCAAGTTGTATTCATCTGTGGATTTATTTTCCCGGAGATTGTTTCAGACAAATTCAAAGTGATGCAGAACTTATGTTATTTTTATCAGAGATTCAGAGATTTGTCTGAACAAGTCAAGTTTGGTGAATTTTCAGTCAATGTGTGTATCAGTGGCTTATGATGATGGATTCATGTTCATTATTCAAGGTGTTGAGATTAAGGAATTAAAGTTTCATGGCCGTGTGTGGAAAATATTGATGAGGGTGCATATCCATTTACTAAACCATTTTCTTATCCATTTTTGTCCAAATTCTCATGTGAAACCATTTCTCTAAATTTCCATATCCGTTTCACCCATCCTTTATTCATAAAACCCATTTCTCTTTAAATCCAATTTTCATTCAATCCAATTTTATAACTTTTTTAGCCATATCCATTTTTCATATCCAAATATCATATCCATGTTCCAATCCATTTTTCCAAAATAATTCAATTCCAAATATTCATTTTTTAGCCCATTTGATTTGGATATCCAATTCAATTTCTAAAACCATTTCAAAGCCATTCTTTCCGATATCCATATTTCATATCCAATTTCATTTCATTTTGTTTAATATCCATTTTTATAACCAATTATCCATAAATCCATATTACAAAGTTCATAATCCATTTATTTCCAAAATTTGCATTTTAATCCAATTCATATATCCATATCACAAATTAAACTACATTCAAAATAAAGCCCATATACAATAAAATGTCCCTTTAAGTCCATTACAAATTGCAATACAAAGCAATGAAAAAAAAGTAGTAGTCACAAGCTCATTGAAAGTACACGGACTACCATTCCAAGTAACAACACAAGCCAAGAATACAAGCTGCTATTGTGTTGTGAATACAATTCCAACATCACGTGCCTTTAATCCCAGCCGTGTTACTTGCTATACCAAGCCACTATTCATACTACAAGCTTCAAGCCGTTCCCACACAAAGTCTTGACGTCACAAGCTAATAAATAAAACAAAAAGCACCAAGTTGCTAAGCCACTCCTTCTACAAGCCACATGAATTTCCAAAACCAAGCCAAGCTGATGCAAAATAATCAGCTGCAATGCAAACAAAAGCCACATTCAAAGCTGCAAAACAACTTTTAAACGCAAACAAAACGAAAGCCACATTCAAAGCTCCAAAACTCCAGCCAAGAAGCAAAACGAAAACGACAGATACGCAAAGCAAAACGACATAAAAAATACGTGACAACAGATTCAAAACGAAACACAGAAGAAAGTTAAAAACGGCAATCTAATTTCACTCATCTTCATCTATAAATACAACTACATATCATTCATTTTAATTCAAGCTTGAAAGCCACCCAATTGCTGCCAAAATCTCACAAAACTCTCTCTCTATTAATTCATACTTCAAGCTTCACTTTACAACCTTCAATTTCAATTCCTCAATTCCAATTCAAACCACCTGCACCACCCTTAACCTTCATTACTACAATTCTAACCTGCAAATTCAGATTCACAACAACAATTATTCAATAAGAGTGCAACGCATCTCGTAACATTCCACCCACAGTCCAAGAACGCATCTCACGAACAACAACGCTATAACAACAGCGATTTCGTGAAGCAGCTTGAGAAGAAGATTCAGAAGTGTACTCACCTTGAATTAAAGGTAAAATGGAGTTTGTTGTCGAGACTTTGCGGTTTCGATTCGGTTGATTCAAACACCATTACACGAAATGAATAGTATATTTTGAATCTACTTCGTGTTTCAATCACAACCGTGTTGGAAGCGATTCGGGGGTCAACGAGGGAGCATTTCTTATTTGGGACACACCTTTGTGAGAGACACACCACATACTCACCTAAAACCTTAAGGTGATTGGTGTGTGGGTTCTCTCACTTATATAGTGTTCAATCTTCCCTTTTCTAATCAATGTGGACTTCTTCCCCACACTTGATTCTAAACACTCTCCCTCAAGTGTGAGTTTATACACAATGCTCCCCCTCACGTGGAAGCTCTCTCTTCCACATACACTTATATCACCGTTGAACTCAACGGAACACCTTCTACCCACACCTGCGAGAAGTGTTTCGATACAAGTAAGTCGGTCCCTTTCTCGAACCAAAGGCTCATGATACCATTGTTGGAGGGCAATTCGAGGGGGTCAACGAGGGAGCATTTCTTATTTGGGACACACCTTTGTGAGAGACACACCATATACTCACCTAAAACCTTAAGGTGATTGGTGTGTGGGTTCTCTCACTTATATAGTGTTCAATCTTCCCTTTTCTAATCAATGTGAGACTTCTTCCTCACACTTGATTCTCAACAAACCGTGTGTATCTCGTATCCCGCCGCTCCAATTTGAAGAAGCTCGAAAGCATTAGCCATGGAGGAATAGTAGCGCCGCGATGAAGAACGAAGAAGATGAAATGACTTTCTGATTCTCACTTTCATTTAGTCTTGTTTTAAATTGAGTGTTCTTTTTTTTCCTTTAAGAAGGGTGGGCCGTGTTGGCCTTTGTTTACTATCATCATCATCATTTTTTTTAAAACCTCCCTCTTATTTCTTTGTTTAATTTTCTTTTCACTTTTTTTTTTAAAAATTTCTCTTTAAGAGTTTCATTTTTTTTGTTCTTAGTTTATTTCTTTTTTTTATTATCATCATTTTATTTTGAATATTTCTACTAATTATTTTTTTTTAACTTCTTTTATGATTTCTATTTTAAAAATTCATTTGAAAAATTAAAAAAAAAATCATTCTAGTTCTTATTTTCCTTTTTGCCATTTTCAATTTGGATTTCTTATGGCATTTGTCCATTTCTTATTGATTGTTGGTTGTTGATGAATCATAAATGTCAGATCCAGCTTTCTCTCCATCTTATTTTTCTTTTTGGTCGATGAAATCTAAGAATCGAAGATTATTGATTTTCAAAGATGTTTAATCTTCATTATTTCAAGTCTATTGGATGAATGATCATTTGGATCATTCTCCATACTTTGGAATCGTGATAGATTTCCTTTGATAAATCGATGTGAAATCTCGATTATGATTATACCATTCCCTCTTTTCTTTTTGTGTGGCATGTTTTAAGAGAGTGATTTATATATCACTTCTCTAACATGTATTAACACGTAAAGTGCATTGACTGACCTCGAGTAGGGTGACTTCTATATAAGTCACTTGGCGATTGCTTAATATAACGCTACATTTGTTCCTTTCTCCGAATCGAAACTTGATCTTTCGTGGCCCAAACCTTTTGGTTGTGTGAGCCCAAGGATGGCTAATATTTTGTATTAGGTTCAAAATCTTTGAAGCTTGTTGTGTAGAGGTTTTAATTCTATCAATCTTCTAACAAGTCTTCATTAACCTTTACCTAAGTACATTGTTTAATCATTATAATTCAAGACGCGAGACGGAATAATCGGTTACTTTTGAAAGCTTATGGCACTTTGGCCTTTGTGCTACTATTATGTATACACTACTACTCACTAACTTACTAACAATATTATTGTACTAATCTTGTTTATGTTTCCTTCTCGTTTACTATCTCTCTTTTATCTTTTATGCTTAATTACTATCATCTCATATCATGTCATGTTTATGCTTCTGCCTTTTTCTCTTTGTCCACTTGGACCAAAAACATTAATAAAGGCCAAAACCTCTAAAAAAACTTGTGCTCTTAATCTTGGACTATGGTTACTATCCTTTACATTGGACATGGAGTTTTACACCTAGACCTTGGACATCCAATGCTATTCTTGGACCCTTGGATTTAGAACTAGGACTTTCTCCCTTTGATTTGGAATTATGGTTTGAATACTATGGAGCTTGCTTGTGTGGTTAGACCATTCTCATCCTTAGCTTTTACTTTATGCTTTAGGATAGTCACTTCTTCTCCACCCATTCTTCAATTTTTAAAATCTTCTCTCTTTTTCAAAATCTTCTTGTTTTCAAACTATCACCTCTTTCATAATCAAACCTTGACTTTGTCAAGTGATTTTTACTCTTTTCTTTACATTTCTTAATAAATGCTAAACTACATAAGCATATGGACACTTTTTTCAAAAGACTTTAAAAAACACCAAACTCATGAAACTCTTTTCGTGCCTTATGCACTTTTTCCTTAAACTTTTTCTTAAGTTTAGACATGATTCATTTCTTTAAGTGGAATTATTCGCTTGAAAATGACGACTTGTCTTTACATTTAAAATCAACCATAACAAACAAATTTTGTTATTTGTACCATGAACTACGAGGTTTTGATCCTATATTTCACTTTGTGGGTACGTAGGCATGAGGCGACAAGTCTCTCCAAACACAAAAATTTTAAAAAATACTTCTCTTCTCATCTCCTTAATCTCTTTTCAAACAAACATTTTTAAACCAAAAAGCGTAGATATTTCAAAGGGTTCCTATAGAGTACTATAGACGTTTTGGGTGCTAACACCTTCCCTTAGTGCAACCAACCCCCTTACCCAGTCTCTGTTCCTTTGTTTTTGTTTTTAGAACTTGTTTAGGTTTTGTTCGCCCTTTTTCCTTTCCTTTCGGATAAAATAAAAGTGCGGTGATGACTCTTGCTTTATGAGTTAAGTTAATCAATAGCTTATACTCATGATTTTTGCCACTACACTATAAACGGTTACAGGTTTTGTGTAACCGGTTACAGGTCTGAGAATTTAGTTTTTCTATTATTTTTATGTTGTAACTTGTGCCCCATTACACTTGTATCTCATTTATATACATTGGAGGTATTGTTATGATTGTTAATGTGAACGAAAATATTCTCACCCTTAACTACTATTTCTCTAATTTCAATTCTCCCTCTCCCTCTCCACACTCGAATTTCTCTATTATTCACTAATCTTGTGGTTAAAGTTCTAACATTTGACATCAAGAGTCTGCTTCTGATCCATAAATACCTAGTGTGCAACAGGAATTCTACCTCCAATGAAAGAATCTCTGCAAACCTACCCATCATTGATGCGACGAATTACGACAAATGGTGCAAACAAATGAAAGCGTTGTTTGGCTACCAAGATGTTTTTGAAGTGATCAAGAACGTGGTGAATCCTCTTGTCAAAGGTGCAACAGATGCATAACGAGCAACACATAAGAAAGATAAGAAGAAATATTTCAAGGAGCTGTTTTTGATCCATCAATTTGTGAATGGTGACAACTTTGAGAAAGTTAGTGATTACGAATCATGGAAGTATGGGAAATCTTAGAGAAGACATACGCAGGGGCTGACAAGGTAATGATGGTGAGGTTACAAAATTATAAGTGTCACTTGAATTGATTCAAATGTAGGAAAAGGAGATGATCAATGATTTCACAACAAGAATCACTCAATTAGTGAATCAAGTGAAGGCATGTGGAGAAACAATCACAAAGCAATATGTTATTGCAAAAATCTTGTGCTCTTTAACGCCAAGATTTGACAACGTGGTTGTAGCGATTGAGGAATCAAAGGATCTTATGACGTTGAGCAAAAAGGAGTTGCAAATCTCTCTTGAGGCTCATGAGCAAAGGATAAAAGAGAGAAATAATGATAAGGCAAAGGCGGATATCGCTTTCCAAGCTCGTTTTAACGAGAAGGACAAGAGATCAAAAGGAAAATGGTCCATGAAAAGTAAAGGGAATTTTTAGAATTTTGGTGGAAAAGAGTCCCAAAGTTTCAAGAATTCGACTTGTCAAAGGGGTGAAAGCAGCTGCAACAAAAATGGTGGTCAAGGTAACTTTAAAGGTGAAAGAAAGAGGATTGATAAAATCAAGGTGCAATGCTTTAATTGTCAAAGGTTCAATTATTTTGCAAAAGAGTGAAATACGAACAGGAAGGAATCTCAAGGAGATGAAGCCAAGGTTGCAAGACAAAAGTTTGATGAGGAGAATACACTCTTGGTCATGATCATAGAAGGGGAATGCAACAACAACAGGTTGCGAGACAACATCAATAGTTTTGAAAACGCTACAGAAACATGCTGTAACCGGTTACGTTAAAGATGTAACCAGTTACATGCAAAATAAAATGTCATGATGAGTACGAAATGTTCAATTCAGTGCATTGAGGAATGATATTTAGACTCCAGGTGTTCTACTCATATGATGGGGAGGAAGGGTTGGTTTGTTAAAATCAATCGTGCCATGAAGAACAAAGTGAAGTTCGTGGATGACATAACTTTAGCGGCCGGTGGGATCAATAGTGTTTTGATCATGAAAAGTGATGGTAGACATTCCTTTATCAAAGATGTATTGTACATTCCAGGAATAAAGTGTAACCTTCTAAGTATTGGCCAATTGCTTGAGAAGGGTTACAAGATTCACGTAGAAAACAAGGGGCTGCGCGCTGTGGATGCAAATGGGGCTTCGGCCCTTAAAGCTCATATATCTACCAATAGAACCTTCAAGGTTGAGCTAAAGGTTATGGAGAATAGGTGTCTTGCTACAACGGCGAGTCGAGAAGAGTGGATATGGTATTATCGTCTTAGGCATCTCAATTTTTGAGATCTCAAAGACTTGCAAAAGAATGAAATGGTAACGGGGTTGCCATTAATCAACATACCAAATGAAATTTGTGAAAAATGTGTGCAAGCGAAGCAACATAAGGGTAACTTCAGCAAGGATGCAGGTTGTAGAATCAAGAATCACCTTAAGGTGGTGTATTTAGACGTGTGTGGACTGATGCAAGTTGACTCGACTGGTGGCAATAGATATTTTGTTACATTCATCAACGATCATAGTATAAAGCTATGAACATACCTAATCAAGAGAAAGGATGAGGTATTTGAAGTGTTTAAGAAGTTCAAGTCAACGGTTGAGAGGCAAAACGGTCACAAGCTTAAAGTGCTCAAAATGGATGGTGGAGGAGAATATGTCTCAAAAGACTTTGAGATATTTTGTAATCAAGAAGGGATAATACACGAGGTTGTACCACCTTATACACTGCAACAAAACAATGTTTCCGAAAGAAAGAATCGATCAATTATGAGCATGGTAAGAAACATGTTAAAGGGGAAGAACTTTCCGAAAGAGATATAGGGAGAAGCAGTATCCATAACTGTATTTATTAAATATGTGTCCGATAAAGAAGCATGAGAAGGTAACACCAGAGTAAGCATGGTTGGGATTCAAATCGAATATGAAACATTTGAGATTTTTTGGTTTCGTAGCGTATCGACGTGTTCTGGGGTAGCTTAGAAAGAAGCTGGATATAAGGGAGAAATGATGATACTTGTAAGGTATCACTCCAATGGTGGTTAAAAGTTGTTTGATGCAGTAAACAGGAGAGTTGTGATCATCCGAGGCGTCATTTTTGACGATATAAAGCAATTGCAGCAGCCTGTAACCGGTTATGTAAAAGATGTAATATGTTACACCTTTGAAGGTTTAGATTCTGCAGAATTGGGAAATGCAGAAACGTCCATTGCTGAAGCCCGAATTGAAGATAATGTGATAAGATCAACAAGGAAAAGAGGTTTGTCTCAAAGACTCCAAGATTTTGAGTTTTTCAGAGACAACGAAGTCAATGATGATGGTGATTTTGTCCATTTTGCACTTATGGCCGAATCCGAACCCGTTAAAATGGAAGATACTTTAAGTGATCCAACATGGATTTGTGCTATGAAGGAGGAGATAAAATCTATTGAGAAGAACAATACTTGGGAGTTGGTTGATCGGGGTGGACGGTAAGAAGTCAATTGGTGTAAGATGGGTGTTCAAAGTGAAAGCAAATCCCAATGGTGAAATTATCAAGCATAAGACTCGATTAGTGGCAAAGGGATTCTTTCAAAGAGAAGACATAAACTTTGAAGAGGCATTTGCACCAGTTCCTAGGATTGAAACCATAAGGCTAGTTGTTGATATTGTAAATAACAACAATTGGTCCCTCTATCAAATGGACGTCAAATGTACATTTTTGAACAGACCACTTGAAGAAGATGTGTATGTAGAATACCCCCCTGGTTTTGTTGTGAGAAATCAAGAGTTAAAGTTCTACAAGTTGAAGAAAGCGTTATACGGTTTGAAGCAAGCTCCAAGAGCTTGGAACAAAAGGATAAATGGTTTTTTAAAGGAGGTTGACTTCAAGAAATGTGTATCCGATCACGGTGTGTATGTGAAGGCAGATACAAGTGAATGAGTGATTATCCATTGTCTATATGGAGACGACTTGGTGATAACGGGCAACAACGAAAAGTGAATTTCTAAGTTCAAGAGTGAACTTATGAAAGAATTTGAGATGATCGACCTTGACCTCGTGAAATACTTCTTTTCCATTGAGTTCCACAAGTCCAAAAAGGGATATGTTCATGCACCAAAGAAGGTATGCATTTGAGATATTAAAGAAGTTTGAAATTGAGCATTGTAATTCTGCCATTACTCCGGCTGAACCGAGGCTACAATTGTCGAAGAGTGAGGATGGGCAAGATGTCGATCCAACTCAGTATAGTAGGCTGATTGGATCCTTGCGTTACTTGTGCAAATACGCGACCAAACTTAGTGTTTAGTGTCAATGTTGTGAGTATATTCATGGAGAGACCAAAGGTGTCTCACTTGACAACTGTCAAGAGGATCCTAAGATATGTAAAAGGATAAAGTGGATGCTGAATTCTCTTTCCCGCAGTGGACATGGGCATAAAATGCAATTTGCTCGATTTTATCGATTTCAATTGTTACGGAGATAAATATGATCAAAAGTCTACTGCTAATAACATATTTAAGTTCGGCGGAACACCAATATCATGATGTTCGATGAAGGAACTGGTAGTCGCACTCTCGTCTTGTGAGGCTTCGTTATGTGCATGTCAAGCCATGTGAGTAAAGAATCTATTGAAGGAGCTGGACAACAATGAGGGTGAGACTGTTACACTTCTGGTTCGTTGTATTTTATGAACAAAAATATTGGTAAACTTTGGCTAAGCTCCAACCATATTTTCATTAAGCCACCGCAAGCTTAGCTAAACACTAAGCTTGCGGTGGCTTAATGAAAATATGGTTAATGAAAATATAGTTGGAGCTTAGCCAAACACTTTATAAAAACTCCAAAAATACCATTCTTCTTATCACACAGATTTCAAAATTTAGAGGCGTTTATTATACACCAAATCACTTCATCAACATTATCATTTTTATAAAAAAAAAGCTGAATTTTGATCTCCGGATTAACCCTACACATGTCTGTGTATTTATATGTGTGTCCATATAATGGTGTGAGTCTAAATTTTAAAACTCGGGCAAACTTCTAGATAGTTTTTTTCGCACTATGGTGTGAATCTAGATTTTAAAACTCGGACAAACCTCTAGATAGTTTTTTCACCCATAGATAGGCAATAAGTTAGAATAAATTTTTACATTTTTTTAATAAACCTTACATTATAAGTCATTTATAAATCAATCTTACGATAAACCATACAAATTTTTCATTCAATAATAAGATCAAATATTCAAACAAAAACATTGGTAAACCATACATTAGTGTTCATAAAATAAAACAAACCATAATTTCATAATCTTAATATCAAAATGCAAAGTAAAAGACAACTACTGCGTATATTTAATGACCGTGTTCCTCCTCTGCCTCATGTACTTCAACACATGTCATGCCTCTGCTAATATAGCATGTAGAGTTACCCTCTTAGGAGTGCCTTCCTGAAACTCTCCCCTAGCTATCACCTCTTTCCCAGTAGACACTATATGTGTGACACATCGGCAACAAATTCAAGACATGGTCCGCGCTTGCCTGGTCCTCTTCTAGGATCTCTTGATGAGCTGACCTCGAGGGATCTCCTTGTGCATATAGTGTTGTGTAAGGATAAAACTATTGGACGTAGCCATATATCGTACTCCATAACGAGGAGATGACACACGATGTACATCCTCTGAGATCAAATACTCATAGTACTCCGCAAACATCCCTTCAACTTCTCTTCGGAGAACAGTGATAGGAGCAACAACTGTGGGTCTCTGGCCATACCATGCAAATACCCGAACTTCCGCAATACTCACTCAGATAGATGTGAGTTCATAAATTGAGACCCATAAGTCAACCATCTAGAGTACAAGGCTATCACCTCCAAGGGTTGTGTTTCAGGGTGCTCACCGTATGTCGTGAAACATATATCATATGACATGATACAATCAAGAGAAACTTAGAACAAATTGGTCACCGGATTCCCCCTGAGTGGGATAATCGAGCAGACACATGGTCATTCCTTGGAGTAGTCTTCAACATATTCCTAGTCGGAGAGATATGGAAATGTTGGTGGATTCAGGCCTGAAAATGGTTCAAATGAAATATTAGTAAAAGTGTAACACAAGTACAATATAATTAAAATTAGTAAGAGTGCAAGAAAATTATCATAAATAGACAGTTCTTTGATGTCATTTGTCTCGTCTTCCATAAACTAGCTTTAACTAACTTGGAGTAGAGGTAAAGCAAACAAGTTGCCCCTATTTGCACTCACGAATCCTCTCCGAATCAATGAAGAATTTAATATAGACAATGTCAATATATGTCACACTTTTGTCCATAAAAATGCATGTGCCAACCAAAACCATGTAGTATGACCTTAATGCACATGCTCTATGATTGAATATAGTGGAGTAGAACTTGAGAGATGTGTTAAGCATGAATTCAATGAAGTTGAAGTTATGAGAAAGATAGAAAAATGTTGGAACAAAAGTATGCTCACAAGCTCTGTTTGCTCAATTTTCTTTACTTTGTTAAAATGAAAAAGGGAAGGGAGAAGGAAAGGTTTAGGTGCGAATACTTAAATAGAAGCGTCTGGATTTCAATCTCCATAGGAATTTCAGACATTGAAATCTGATTTTATTTAAATGTGTTGCGTGGTTCTGAGATTTGGCATAAATGTGGTGTGTTAAGGCACATCTGGAGTTCAATCTCTGTAAATTACTAATCAGGATTTTTAATATTTGCTTTGGCGTGTTTCACAAAGAGCTTGTTGTGTATTTAATGTGTTTGAACTTTAAAATCCGAACATGATAACATATACTAATTGGGCCTTGGCCCAACATACGTTCATACGACTTTACATACATTTATGTTAGGGAAATACCCATTCCACCCCATTGGATGTTCTCCACACCCCTGAAAATCCAAAAATACCCATATTGGTGTTTGGAGATGTATCTTCTGACGCGACTAAAATCACACCAGCCCTCGTAATTTAGCCACACACCCCATTTTTCCAAAATATTATATGGAGATTCATATCCGTAAATTTTATGATGTGAATAAAAAAATTCATCTCCGTAAACCCCCTGAAAGCATTTCAAGCTATTTGAAGTGTGTTTATTGCACATCATAGGGGATATTTTGGAGATGCGTCTCCGGAAACCCCCTGAATACATTCTAGGCAACAACATTGTCCTAACTTTGACATTTTTGAGGCCAACTTATATTTCGAATCATTTTAGGCCAACTTTGATCATAAAAACATTTAATAGTGTCATAATTTGATTTAAACATATTATACATACACTAAAAAAAATCATACATTAATTCAATAAATTCAAAATGTATCGACCATACATAATTTGTTCCGAAAATACAAAATATAATACAAAGATAAACTATGTTGAAAAGAATCAGAGAAAAACTATGTCTAAACCCCTGATGACAATCCGTCATTGCAAGAAATTAGGAAAAGAATCAGAGAAAAACAAGTGAAAGATGAGCCAAAAGGAAGAAGAAAGGCCAAAGAATGAGGAAAAAATAGCTAAGTGTGAAGAAATTGGACTTAGTGAAAAATCAGGTGAAAAAGGGAGCAAAATTGTGCAACTACAGAAATAATCACACGCAGCATCGCGCGCGCGATAGAAATGTACAAGATGCATTGTGCGCAATGCAGGTATGATGCGCACGATGTTGCCTTTTTCAAGGCTTTTTCCTGACGCGTTCTGAGCTTTTTTTAAAGGAAATTTTTGCACTTGTGTAAGGTTTATGAATTTTGGCATTTGAAGTACGGATTTTATAGCATAAAGGATGATTTTGAGAGCATTGGAAGCCATTGGAGGCCAATCCTTCAAGGGAATTCATATGCGTTTCTTCTTTATTCAATTGATATTGTAATTTTCAATATGAGTAGCTAAACTTCTCTAGGCTAGATTGTGTGTGATGAACCTGTTTCAATGTTGTTGGATTATATATATGTTGATTTAACTTTGTATGAATCCCTTGATCTTTAATTCTATGTAATTGTTTCTTGTTATTAAAGCATTCTATTTGAGATACCCTGTTAAATTAATTTTGGGCGCGTATGGAATACTGACCCTTAGCCTATGTGTTGGACTTAGGGCAATTGTGATGCTTACGCTAATTGACTAGGAATAGGATACCCCAAGTAGTGGCATAGGAAATTAATGTTTTGTACATCACCTAATCCTGCTTACGTTGGTGGACTAGGGATAAGATACTCCGATAGTGATTAGTGAGTTATTTTGCAAAGGATCGATTATAGCGGCTTTGTTAATTCGCCGTGGGATTATAGTGATAGGATCATTTATACAAGGAATCAAACATCAACAATAGAGAAATAGGGGATTCAATACATAACCTGTCTGTTTTTGTAATATTGTTTTAAAACTCTTATTTTGTTCTTCACGCTGCAAACTGAACCCCCCATTTACTATTTTCTTTACAATATTGCACAACTATTGTCTTGTTCGAACACAGCCCTTGTGGATTCGATCTTTTTATTTTTGTGACACTATCAATACACTTGCCGAGAAGTCATCAAGTTTTTGGCGTCGTTGCTGAAGACTGTTGATTGCAACAGGGCAACGCTTGTGCAACATTTTTGTGTTGTTTTTAGTTTTTATATCTTTTTGTTTATTTTCATGTGTATCATAGTAGGTATTTTCTATTTGTGTGTGCACAGTTCAGAATTGAAATTACTACCATTCAATCTAGAAATTGAAAGAACCGCACGTCCCATCAGAAAAGCAGTTGGAGAAGCAATTTTGGCCGACGAGATCCCAATAGAAGATTCACCACTACTTTCTACAGACACTGAAGAAGAGGATACCATGGCAGCACCAGCACCCCAAACCATGGGGGATTACTGTAAACAGACCGACGACGGATAGGTTTCTAGAGGGTTTGTACCAGTAGACCCTACTAACTTTGATATTAAGAATTATGTGCTTTCAGGTTTAAGAGACAATCCGTTCGACGGAAACACTATCAGAGATCCGTGGGCTTATCTTGCATGTTTCTACAAAACCACTTCGACGTGCAAACCAGATGATGTCACAGAAGACCAAGTAAAGTTACGGTTATTTGGTTTCTCACTCACTGGAAGGGCGAAATATTGGTTATTATGCCTTCCAAATGGAACCATTCAAACATGGAAATAGCTGGAAGATCAGTTCCTAGAAAGATTTTTCACCACTAACCAATTTACTGAGAGAATAGCCGAAATTGTAAATTTTGGGCAACAAAACACAGAATCACTCAATGACTCGTGAGAGAGGTTTAAATTATTATTGCGTAGATGCCCAAATCATAATACAAATAATATGGAGCAAATGCGAAATTTCGTTAAAGGCCTCAAGAGTCAGACACACATGTTGTTAGATGCTTCAGCGGGAGGCACAATTAGATCAATGACCGAACCTCAAGTCAAAGATCTAATCTAGAAGACGTGCTTAAATAAGTACCGAACCAAGAGTGAAAGGTAAGTAAAAAGGTGAAACGGTAGGCACCCCTAAAGGTATGTTAGCTAATGATACTCAAACTGCCTCTTTTAGCTCAAATGGAATTATTAAATAAGCAGCTAGTTGAAAGCAGCTTAAATAGAGATAACGTGAGCCAGGTACAAGCACTTAGGTGTGATTTCTGTGGTGGAGGACATGAAAACGGAAGGTGCTTTTTGGAAGGGTCAAGTGAAGAAGTCCAATTTGCAAATTTTCAGAAGAACAACCCTTATTTCCAACACCTACAATCTGGGATGGAAGGATCATCTGAATTTCTTGATGGGGGAAACAATCAGAATTCAAGTGGTAACCTAACCAATGCAACAAAACCAACAAGCTTCCTTCCAATGAAAACCTTCACAGTTGGAAGAGACCCCTATAAAACTTCATCAAAGCCACTCAGAGTAGCTTGGATCAGGTAAATAAGAATCATGAGAACATGAGTAGAAACCATGATGCATCCATCAAAAATTTGGAGATGCAGATTGGTTAGTTTTCTAGACAAATAGATGCTTTACCGAGTTCGAGTGGAGGATTTTCAGGTAATGCGATAGACAATCCTAAGAATGAGTTCTTGCAAGGCTGTGGAAACAGTTTTCAAAGTGATTACTAACAAGGGTAATAATTAAATAATTGAAGAGGTAATAATGGAAAAAGGAGAGTTAAGGACTGAAATGGAGGAGAGTCAAATTCAGGGTGACCAAGAAGAGAGAGAGAGAGAGAGAGAGAGAGAGAGAGAGAGAGAGAAGTCACCATTGATCAATTAATAGAAAAAAATTCTCGTTGGAGAAGAACCAAGAAGAAAATCCTCAATGACCCAAATCCAGAGATGCCTGACTACATCAAGGCGTCGTATCCAATAATAAAGAAGAAACTCATCCATGAAGATGAGGCAGGAATGTTTGCCAAGTTTAATGAGATGCTAAAGACACTTCAGGTTCCAAATTCATGAAGGCATTACTAAAGGGTACAAAGCAAAAAGTGTATAAGGAACAAGTCAACATGACTGAAAAAGATGACAATCCTGTGCTTAAAACATTTCCATCAAAGCTAAAGGATCCAGGTAAGTTCTCTATATCTTGTACTATTGGTGGAGTGGAGATCCCACATGCTTTATGTGATTTAGGGTCTAGTATAAATGTGATGCTCTGGATAAGGTTAAGGAGTGTAACCTGGGAGAGATCATACCGAGTAATATGACTATTGCTTTAGCTGATTCATCTGTTACTCACCCTCTTGGTATTATACAAGACATGTTAGTGCATGTCGATAGTTTAATGTTTCTTGCATATTTTGTAGAAATGAACATGAAAGGAAACTCTGAAGGGTCGATAATTCTCGGACGCCTATTCTTGGCAACTGGGAAAGCAAAAATATATGTGGAGACATGTGAACTTATCTTGAAGTTCAATAAGGAGAAGGTGGTATTCAAGGTGTATGACTGGATACGTATGTTGAAGACTTGGATACATGCTACCATCTGGAAGAAAAAGGTAGAAAGGTTGACAAAGGGATGACAAAAAGTGAAGTGACCGGCGTGAGGGTTTTCATTGTGCCTGGCGTGCCTTAGGCATGGACCGTCAAGCTAGTGGCAGAAAAGAAGCGCTTGATGGGAGACAACCCATCGGTAAGAATTTATTGTAATTTTTGCTTTAAATTTTATTTTTGTAACATGTCAATTTTGTGTGTTGTTTTTTGTGTAGAAGAGAAAACAGGTTAAAAGAAGAGAACAAAGAAAAAGAAAAAAGTAGTAGAAAAGAAGAAGAAAAGAGAAGAAAAATAGTGATGCCCTGGAATAATCACGCAGGCTATCACATGCGTGATAGTCCTGCATCACGCATGCCATATATATAATGCGCGTAATATAGACGTTGAGGAGAATCTCTGAACCGTTGGCATCGCATGTACGATGGGTCTATAACGCACGTAATATGAACGTTGCAAAGAGATGTTGAAAGAAACTGTTGCCATCACGCACGATGGATGTATTATGCACGCGATAAGCAACAGTCATGTGTACTATAAGTAGTTCCTAGGTTCAATTTCTTTTTCTCATCATTCTTTCTCTACTCCTTCTACTTTCTAGCAATTCATCTGAGTATTCTCGGCAAAATTTTCTTCTTTTTCTCTGTGCGTGTTGTTTTTGTGTTGTGTTGTTGTAGGTATCATGAATCCAAAGAGAGCACGAGTTGTACGAGGTTCATCTTTAAGGGCTTCCCCCACTCCAAACGCTCCCATTTATCCCAAACACAAATTTTTATCCGAGGCACATGCTGAGAAGTATCTCAGGATGTTGGACTACCACAATGTGAGAGAAAGAGCCTTCGCGTGTGAAGAATTACAAGGTTTTTATGAGGTGGTCGAGATGCTTCAACAAAGGCGATGGGTAAGCTTTAATAACTTAATTCGTGAAACCAACAAAATAATAGGCCCAGAATTCTACGTGAATACTGCTTTTGGCTCGATAGGCACCTACACCTCATATGTGCGAGGTAAGTACATTGACTATTCTACTTCTTCTATTAATTCTATTTTTAATTTACAACCTCCCCCTGTATGTGCCCTTATAAATTATAAGCAAGAGTATAAGGTTATGAATGAGGCATTAGGCCAAAAAATAATTGAACTTTTTTGTAGGCCTGAAGCAGAGTGGACGATAGAACGTGGCTTAATGCTACAACTCAAAACCACAGACTTTCGCCAAATTCCTAGGGCCTGGGCATCTTATTTTTGTGCAAACTTTAGAAGCCACATCTATTCAATCACAATTCATTTTGAAGCGGTGTTTAGGTCTTTTAGCTCTTTTGAGGGGGAACCTATTGACTTGGGACGCTTAATTGTTGAAAATATCAAATAACTGGCTAACGCTGTACAACGAGCTTGTGGGCTTTTTTGTGTTATAAATGAATAGTGCATAAGAGCAGGTGTACCCGAGTACCCCGAAGATGAGACAATCCTTCTGAAGGAACCTATTAACACTTCGGCTATAAGGAGGTTGGAAAATATGCATCAAGGAGAAGCTGCTCAACATGATAAAGAGTACAAACAAGCTGGAAATACTGAAGAATTCTACCAACCAGAAGTGTAAAATCAACCACAACAAATGCAAGTTCAACTGAATTTAGAATTTCAAAGAAAATTGGAGGCTCATGCCGTGGAGGTTACAAGGTGGATCGAAGAAGTTTCACACACTTTGTATGATGACCCTATCAGATTTGCTCTAGTGTTTAGAGATCTATACAATCAACAAGAAGAGCATATGCTAACTCAAATCTTAAGAGACCGATTTGCATCAGCTGAAGAGATGGAGAATTACTTCACCAATCAAGATCAAAAGCAAGCAAGGAGGAGAGACCACATGTGCGCCGAATGGACTCGACAGAACAACAACTTCAACAACATTATGAACGATATGCATGATCTTTTCCGCAATGATAATATGCGAAAATACATGTAGTTTGTTTTATTTTTAGAAGACTTTATCTTTATTTTTATTTTCAATTATGTAATTGGAGAAGAGAAATAGTTACTACAAGTGTTCTTCCCCTTCCATTGTATTATCAATGTTTGTCTTTAATAAACAAGTTTGTAGCTATTTCTTTTTCAGATTTAGAAGTTATAATTTTAGCATTGAACAAATGATCCAAGAAAAAAAATGGACTTGATCATCATGAAATCAACTAGTCACTTGAAGGAAAAGGATGAGAAAAGAATCAAAAGACTTGTACTCAACCTTCAGATACCTCATCTAGTAAGGTTTGAGCCAAAATAAATTCCAGTGTTCACTTTTCTTTCTTTTTGAGTGTATCCATACATTATTATTTTATCTCGTTTAATCTATTTCCGATTAACTTCGTCTGGTATGATTGACACACACCGAGGCAGTTCTTTGTTTATAACTTTAAGCCTTTGTAACCACCCTTTAGTAATAGAAATATCCATTTTTTAACCACTTTGAGCCTAACATTTCTTTCGATGACGTAGTCTAAAATTCTTAGTCATATGACTTGAAAGATTCTTTCTTTCCACTCTTTAGAGTTAGGTAGAAATTTAGTCTTAAGTTGTATGAAAAAGATTAAGTTTGCGGTTGCTCTTAGAAGTGAGCAAATGTCTAAGTTTGTGGTTGGGGTACTAAAGATAATTGGTCAAAAAAAAAAAGAAAAAAGAAAATAAGAAGTGGAAAAAGACACTTTTCAAAAAAAGAAGAAAAAATGACCAAATCTCTAGTACCATTAAGAAGGAACAAAGAGGTGTGAGAATAGAAGGAGAACAAGGCACCTAACTCTAAAGTTTAAACCTACTTACCTAAAAATATTGTATCTGAACATAAGTGAAGTTACAACCTGAAAAGACCTCTAATGTGCGCGTTATGATCGTTGTGATGAAGTATTTTAGAACATGATCAAGCTGAGTATAATTTATTTTGCATGTTGATTGAGATATAACCTTATCCATTGAGAGATTCATAGTGAGCTGAGAGACAGGTTGGGTACTAGTCAATGTTTGAGAATGTTTTCCGAATTTGCCAGATGAAAGTTAGAAGCTAGAACAATAGTCAGGTAACGAATATATATATATATATATGTGTGTGTGTGTGTGTGTGTGTGTGTGTGTGTGTAAGAGAATACACTTTATGTGAGAACATGAGAATAAATTTGAACCATTAGATTTTAAAATAAATGGTGGAGATTATGTGTGATTTTTTTTCTCTCTCCTCAATTATTAAAATAAATGATGGAGGAGAGAGAAAAAATGACACATAATCTCTACCATTTATTTTAAATCTAATGGTTCAAATTCATTCTCATGTTCTCACATAAAAATGACATTCTCATTTGATACGTCCTCTCTCTCTCTCTCTCTCTCTATATATATATATATATATATATATATATATATATATATATACTTGAGAACAAGCAATCATTCAACTTTGGATTTGTGATGACAATCTGTTATTGCATGAAATTAGGCAAAAAATCGGAGAAAAACAAGTGAAAGATGACCCAAAAGGAAGAAATACCAAAGAATGAGGAAAAAATAGCTATGTGTGAAGAAATTGGACTTAGTGAAAAATCAGGTGAAAAGGGAGCAAAAACGTGCAACTAGTGGATTAATCGCGCGCAACATTGCAGGCGCGATAGGAATGTACTAGCTGCATCGCGTGTGCTATGTAGGAATAATGCACACGATGTTGGCTTTTTTGGGCTATTTCTGATGCGTTATGACCCGTTCTAAGCTCTTTTAAGGGGAATTTTTGCATTTGTGTAAAGGTTACGAATTTTGGCATTTGAAGTATGATTTTTACAACACCAAAGGGTGATATTGAGAGCATTGGAAGCCATACGAGACCAATCCTTCGAGGGAATTCATATGTGTTTCTTCTTTATTTAATTGGTATTGTAATTTTAAGTATGAGTAGCTAAACTCCTCTAGGTTAAATTTTGTGCGATGAACCTGTTTCAATGTTGTTGTATTATATGTTGATTTGGCTTTATATGAATCCTTTGATCTTTAATTCTATGCAATTGTTTCTTATTATTAAAACATTTTATTTGAGATACTCTGTTAAATTGATTTTGGGCACATAGGGAATACTGACCCTTAGCCTATGTGTTGGACTTAGGGAAATTGTGATACTTACGCTTGTTGACTAGGAATAGGAGACCCCAAGTAGTGTCTTAGGGAATTAACGTTTTGTACATCGCCTAATCCTGTTTACGTTGGTATCCTAGGGATAAGAATCTCCAAGTAGTGATTAGTGAGTTATTTCGCGAGGGATCGATTATAGCGGTTTTGTTAATTCGCTGTGGGATTATAGTGATAAGATCATTTACACAAGGCATCAAACATAAACAATAGAGAAATAGGGGATTCAATATACAAACTTATCTCTTTCCTAATTTTGTTTTAAAACTTTTATTTTCTTTTTCGCACTACAAACTAACCCCCCCCCCCCCCCCCAATTTACTATTTTCTTTGTATTGCACGACTATTGTTTTGTTCGAACATAGTTCCTGTGAATTCGATCATTTTATTACTGCGACACTATCAGTATACTTGTCGAGAAGTCATCAACCCCTGATTTCTTCTCTGCTGCCTGTACTGCATGGTATTCTGTGCCTCAACAATAATGTCTTGCACCAGGGCCAACTCGTGATTGCCTTCCTAAAAATGTACAGTCTCTATTTCCAATCTCGCCATATCCACAATACGACAACAGACCGATAACACGTCGTGGGCGTGGTCATCCCTAGCATACTCATCCTCTAGCATCTCCCGATGAGATGGTCCTCCACCAGCATCTGGTGGCTTGATAGGATGTGACACCCTAAAGAATCACATGATGTTGTCGTCTACATAAGCTCATTGTATAGGAGCTGGCACGGTGCAATAGTCCTCTGGCACCAAATGACTATCGAGATCCTCAAGTATGACATCAAGATATCTACGTCAAACGATGGGAGAAGCAGACTCTGAGGGGTGTCTTTGAATAAACTGCAAATACTCAAACTGACGCATCACTCGCCCGAGCAGATGCACATACATCAGACCTAACTCACTAGCTAGCCATCTAGAGTATAAGAAAATGACGTCCAGCTGACGCATCTGACGGTGACCTTCGTATGAGTAAAAGGTAATGTCATCTGCTACATGAAGGTCAAGATACACCCGAAATGGCTCGATCACTTGATTCCCTCTGACTGGGGCATATGGGTAAACACGTGGCCAATCCTCAGATAGTTGTCCTTAATTTGATAGTCGGATATGCGAAGAAAGTGGGAGACGATCCATCCCGGAAAATGATTTAGACAAAATATTAGTAAGAAGTGTAACAAAAGAGTTATGAAAATATTAGTAACAGTAAATTACCGTAAGTAATGTGCAACTTCTTGTCAACTTCTTTGTCTTCCAAAGACAAGCTTTGCCCAACTTCGAGTACAAGTAAACTAAACATGCAAGCTCTAGTTGTACTTATGAGTAACCATTAAGTCGATGAAGTATGTCATCACCGTCGACATCCACAACCGTGTGCAGGTGGTCTTTATAAAGGTCTCCCAAGAATTTGAATCTAGCATGAGCACCTTGGTGTCAACTATCTCATTTTAGGCATCAGTTTGGTCAACTCTCAAATAGTAACCATCACCTAGATGGCTTCGTCTCGACTGAGCCTGGAAGGGTCTAGTAATTTTCCCCTTATGGAAAGATGTAGGAGGCATGAGAAGTCATTCAGAGTGATGGATATCTAGCTAATAAGAAGGTGGAAAGATGATGTCTTTGAATGCCAACTCTTAGCAAATGCCGCCTGCATGCCATGGTTTATGGTCTTGTACCCAATAACACATAAATCGGTAAACCTAGAGTAGCAGAGAACATTTTGGAACCAGTCATCTTCATTTTGTTCCAGTTCCGAAATCTTTCTTCTGTGGTTTATGAATTTTAAACATGGACGCTTCTGAAAAAATAAATATATCAACATCAATCGCGATTAAATTAGTATAAAACAAATGTAATGCAAAAGTAAATAAACATACCTCTTCTTCCCAGACATGCATAGCAACATGATCTCCATAGAGATGAAGTATGGACGTTTCATATGGGCCTCCTGGATAACAATCTACAGGGGCATCTACATCAGCAGCGGATTCCTCACGATTGACTTCATAAGCTTCAAGGGCTTTATAAGCATGGGAAACGTGACCCAGTGAAGTAGATGTCTGAGACACACGCCTTTGAGAAGTAGATAATTGTGAAACTCAATCTTTTGAAGTCAATGCTCCCCCATCAAACAAGGTAGCATTGACTCGTGGCCTCATGGACCTGGCTCTGGCCCTCTCACGTCGTACTGACGCATGTCAGAACATACATTTTTGAGTCTCAATCTGTCTTGGTTGTTTTAAGCCATTGTACCTGTAATAAAACCAAAATATTATATCAAAATGCAGTCAGGAAAAATTCGGAGATTCATCTTCGTAAATCAGTTCAGACAAAATCCGGACATGCATCTTCGTAAACCAATCCAGACAAAATTCGGAGAAGCATCTCCGGATAAACTTGCGAATTGCGAAAATTGCAGAAACCACATTGATGCCCTAAACTCCAATCAAATGGGAATGTATGTCTATACCATCTACCTATTTCAAATGTAACTACTACCTAATGTATCTTAAACAACCTATTTTACCTAATACATTCATCAAATCTCAAAAAAAGAAATGAAATGAAAAAATTACCAAATGAGAGTTGCAGATAAAAAGATTGAATGAAGTGAGTGGAATGACCTGAGATTGAATGTAGTAAAATAGAAGTAGTGTTGAACCTTGAAAAAACTCCCTCGCGAGCTCCAATGGGATTTAAGTGAGTTTGCAGCAAATAAAGAAAGAATGGGGAAGAGTCTGACGCGAGCATATGAATTAAACACGTCCGAAGATGCATCTCCATAAAACTCATTGAGTTTTGAATTAAGGATTGCTACGGAGATGCATCTCCGGACTCACCCTAATATTGATACGGAGATGCATCTCCAGACTAAAATTTGAAAAAAATAAGAATGACTCACCAATTTGTACCGTAGAGTTAGGGGTGAAAATAGGCTGGGCCGAGCTAGGCTTTGCCGAGCCTGGGCCTGACCTGCTAAAAAAATAAAAGCCTAAGCCTGGCCTATGGCCTATCAAAGGCTCATTTTCTGGCCTGAGCCTGACCTTTTCGAAGGTCTGATTAGCCTATTAGCCTACTTAAAAAGTCTATATCATTTGAACATATGTAAATAAGCAATTTAACTAATGTTTAAATATACTAGAGAATCAAAAGTACAATGCAACTAAATATTTGTTTACAGAGACTTATTTAAGCTTACATATAATCATAAGTTTTGTGAGATTATTTGTTTATGAGAACTTGTGAAAACAACTTATGACATTATTCATAAAGTTTTTTCAACTTATATTCACAAGTTCTTCAAGATAACTAAACTGTACTTTTGTTTTTTAATGTAAAATACACAATAAAATATAAAAAATAATATATTTATTTATATTTATTAAAATAGGTCGGCCTAATAGGCTTAAAAGGTTTTTTTTATGGCCTGTGGCCCGACCTATTTAACTAAATAGGCTTATAAAAAAACCTAGGCCTTTTCTATTTGAAAAAAAAGTCTGGCCTGGCCTTGGCCTGTGTAGGTTATGCTGTAGGCCCCTGTTAGTCGGCCTGACCTATTCCCACCCCTACGTAGAGTGTGTAAAAAAGATGCGTCCAAAAAAGCATCCATAGATTTTAGGGACAATATTGACTTTTCACCGGGGTGGAAAAATACCCATGATTGTGAAGAGAGTACTCCCGTTATGTTATACTAAACAAATTAAAATTGTTCATTACACCGACCCTATAAAAATTTGAAAAATATATTTTTAAAAACTTATTTTTCAGACACACCCATATTTTTCAACTGACTTTATGTTTTCTTTTTAAATGTTAAAAGAAGAACATTATCTTTCAACAACAATAGAGGTAGGGATGACAATTTGGCCCATCCCCAGTGGGTATCCAGAAAATTACCCACAACGGGTAGGGTAAAAATCCGCAAAAATGGGTACGGGTACGGGTTCAGGTAATTACCCACTTAAATAAGCGGGGATAAGTGCGGGGATGAGCACCTTAGTACCCAGCCCTCCCCATACCCGCACAATATATATTTATATATTTTAATTGATATTATTATATAAAAATAAATATTTATAAAATTAAAAAAAAAACATCAATTTTAAATTACTACATATTTAATATACGTGATCATATATTTCATAATTCAACAATAAAATTTTTTAAAAACTTTTTAATATTTTTAAAAACTTAAAATATTATGATATTTTATACTTGATATATTTATTTTTATTAGAAATGCGGGTAACGGGTACGGGTACGGGCATTTATATATTCATAGGATACGGAGACGGGTGTCAATTTTGATACCCAAACGGGTATGGGCTCGGGTACGAGGATTTTTTTCAACTGCGGGTATGGGGACGGGTACTATAGTACCCTACCCATACCCTGCCCATTGCCATCCCTAAATAGAGGGTAATGGGTGCGCTAAAATGAGGCCAAATGAACTCCATAGAGCAATGGATGCGTCCAAAGACAACTTCCAAAAACACTTATTTTAACTTATTTTGAATGAGGTCAAATGAACAACAAAGAATAATAGATGCATTCGGAAGATAACTTGTGCACGAAGACATTTTTGGAGTTTCATAGAATTGGTAAGAAATTCATAGGCTGAAATGAAAATCCGCCTAAGCATATCTAAAACAAGTAATGACTTTTAACTTTTAACATATGCAAACCAATTTATTCTTGTTGAGAATCTGTATATAATCAATTAGTATTGATTATTAATCAATTAGTCATAAGTGTAAATTATAACATTACCTATTGTGTATATCTCTTTTATCTATAAATATATATATCAAATGTGATCATATTCGACACACAGAAATACAAATTACAATATGGTATATAGAGCTGGTTGACCTACTGTCTTCCACAAATTTTTTCGGTTTTCTGCCGAAATTTTTTTCCGGCCGTCTACGGCACTGTTCCGAGCGCCACCGCTCCCGAAGACTTTCTGGCGACATAATCACACCACCGGACTTGTCTTCCTCTGATTGGCCGGGATCCGAAAATCCTTTCGTCTTCTGCCGCCCGACGCGATCTCACGCGCCTCCCTTCCAGCAGCGCGTCCCACCGCGTCCTCCGCCGCCGTTCACTCCGCCTTCCCGAGCTATTCCTAGATCTGCTCTCGTTTTTCCGTTCCAAGTCATAAAAAAAATCATGGGAGATACTGACTCCGACACGTTCACTAAGGTTCCACTTATCCCGTGCGAAAAATTAACCGGAACAAGCTAACTACAACATATGGGCTGGTGCTGTCAAAATGTGGTTTCACGGTCAAGGCTATGAGGATCACTTGACTATAAAATCTGATAGTATTCCCGCCGCCAAACACGATAAGTGGAAACAAACTGACGCTTCTTTATGCACTGTGTTATGGTTTTCCATAGCTACTAAACTCCAAGCACAATACCAAGCCTTTACCACTTGCTATGAGGTTTGGGAAAAGGCTAAGAAAGTCTTCTCTAATGATGTCCATAATCTTTATAGTGTCATCACCAAGCTCAACTCTTTGAAATTTGAGAATATGGATATGCAAGCTTATTTGAGTAAGCTTGACGCGTTAAAGGCAAACTTTACAACCCTAATGCCTTTTACAAAAGATGCAACAACATATGCTGAACAACAAAGTAAGTAGTTTATGATCGTGGCACTTGCCGGACTACCATCCGAACTTGATTCCGTTCGGAACCAAATTTTATTAGGATCCAATGTTCCTAACTATGAATCAGTTAGTGAACAACTGTTGCGCTTGGTTACCCCTCATGCTTTTGAACCAGTTTCTACCCCATCTCCTACTGAATCATTTGCGCTTGCTTCCCACTATCATGGTCGTGGTGGACGAACTGGAGGACGGGGTGGACATCGCCATGGTATTCGTTGTAACTATTGCAATCGTTACGGTCATATTGAAGCTGATTGTCGTACAAAGGTAAGAGACCAACAACGACAACCACGGGTCGCTGCTGTTGCTCAACCGGATATGTCTAAAGACGTCACTATTTCCGCTGTTGATTATAATGATATCCTTCAATTCAAAGCAGCCCAACAACCATCATCATCTGCTGTTGTTGCTCAGTCGGGTAATCCTATAGCTTTTGTCTCTACATCTTCTCTTGGCCCTTGGGTCCTTGACTCTGGTACCTCTGATCATATGACTGGTAATAAATCTCTTTTATCTCACTTGTCTTATTCTGATTCTTTGCCTTCTGTCACTGTGGCGGATGGTTCTAAAATCAAAGTTCATGGTCTTGGTCAAGCACATCCACTTCCAAACTTGTCTCTAGAGTCTGTTCTTTACATTCCTGGTTCTCCTTTTAATCTAATATCTATTCACAAGCTGATTCGTACTCTTGATTGTTCTGTTCTTTTTAATGATAAATCTATTTATGTTCAGGATTGACGCACAAGACGGAAGATTGAAGCAGGGAGTGAATCTGGAGGATTATATCATTTATCTCAACCGGTGGCATGTGCTTCTACTACTTCTCAAGACCTCGCACATCAACGTTTGGGTCATCCTAGTCTTAATAAAATGCGTCTTTTAGTTCCCAGTTTTTCTAAGCTTTCATCTTTTGAGTGTCAGTCCTGTCAATTAGGCAAACATACTCGTAGTACTTACTCTCAACGAGTAAATAAAAGTGTTGCATCACCTTTTGCTTTAGTTCATTCTGATATTTGGGGTCCCAGTCGTGTGAAGTCTACCTTAGGATATTACTATTTTGTAACTTTCATCGATGATTTTTCACGATGTACTTGGTTATCTCTAATGAAAAATCGTTCAGATGTTTTCCTTATATTCCAAGAGTTTTATGCTGAAATTAAAAACCAGTTTAACACTTCCATTAAAATTTTACGCACTGATAATGCTCGTGAATATATGTCATCCCAGTTTCAATATTTTTTAACATCACAGGGAATTATTCACCAATCATCATGTGCTCATACACCACAACACAACGGTGTTGCTGAACGGAAGAATCGTCATTTAGTTGAAACCGCACGAACTCTTTTACTTCACCACAATGTACCTTCTCGTTTTTGGGGTGATGCTCACCTCACAGCTTGTCACCTTATCAACCGAATGCCTTCATCAGTCCTTCAAGATCAGATTCCATACTCTATCTTGAATCCACAACATGACCTATACCCCATTCCGCTTCGCGTCTTTGGTTGCACATGCTTTGTTCATGATCTTAGTCCAGGTAAAGACAAACTCTCTGCCAAATCTCTATTATGTATTTTTTCTAGGCTACTCACGCATACAAAAAGGATATCGGTGTTTTTGTCCTCAACTTCAACGGTACATTGTTTCCTCTGATGTTACATTCTTTGAAGGTTCCCCATTTTTCTCTGCCTCTGTGTCACCCGATGAGACTTGTAACTTAGATGCTCAAGATGTCCCGTCTGTCATACCCACACCCATTAAACCCCCATTGCAAGTTTACCAACGACGAACACCCCGTCCATCGGAAGTTAGAGATGATATTAATCCACCAGCACCACCTCCTGCTCCAAATGTTCCTCCAGCTACGTCACCTGAACTTGACCTCCCAATAACATTACGAAAATGTATTCGATCTCATACTCCAAATCCTAAATATGCATGTGTTTTAAATTATGACCGTCTCTCTACTTCCTATGTTTCTTTTGTGTCTGCTTTGGATTCTGTGTCTATCCTAAGTCTACAGGTGAAGCTATGACTAATCCCAATTGGCGTCAGGCGATGGTGGAAGAAATGGTTGCATTGCATTCAAATAAAACTTGGGACATTGTTACTTTACCTTCAGACAAAACTACAGTGGGATGTCGATGGGTTTATACAGTGAAAGTTGGACCGGATGGTCAGATTGACCGTTTCAAAGCTCGTTTGGTAGCCAAGGGATACACACAGATATTTGGTCTTGATTATGGCGACACTTTTTCTCCAGTGGCCAAGATTAGTTCAGTCCGTCTCTTCCTTGCAATGGCTGCTATTAATCATTGGTCGCTTCATCAGTTGGACATTAAAAATGCTTTTTTACACGGAGAATTGGAGGAGGAAGTGTATATGGATCAACCTCTAGGTTTTACAATTCCTGACAACTCAAGACTTGTTTGTCGGCTTCATCGTTCTCTTTATGGGCTGAAACAATCTCCACGTGCTTGGTTTGACCGCTTCAGTTCTGCCTTGATACAATTTGGTATGACTAGATGTGAAGCAGATCACTCTGTTTTCTTCCTTCATTCCTCCACTGGTCAGCGCATCTTTCTTGTGGTCTATGTTGATGACATTGTTATTACTGGAGACGATACGGAAGGTATCCAGCGACTCAAAATTCATCTTTTCAAAAACTTTCAAACAAAAGATTTGGGTCCACTCAGATACTTCTTAGGTATTGAAGTTGCTCAGTCCTCATCAGGCATTGCAATTAATCAACGTAAATATGCATTAGACATCCTAACTGAAACGGGTATGCTTGATTGTCGTCCGATTGATACCCCTATGGATCCCAACGTCAAACTTCTTCCGGGTCAGGGGGAGTTGTTGAAAGACCCAGGAAGATATCGACGTTTAGTGGGTAGACTCAATTATCTTACCGTCACCAGTCCGGATATTACTTTTGCAGTGAGCATTGTGAGTCAGTTCCTGAATGCTCCGTGTGATACTCATTGGAATGCAGTCATTCGGATTCTCAGATATATAAAGAATGCACCAGAAAGAGGTCTATTATTTCAATGAAGATAATGGTGATGCTAAAATCAAGTGTTATTCAGATGCAGATTGGGCAGGATCACCGTCGGATAGGAGATCCACTTCTGGATATTGTGTTCTTATTGGAGGAAATATGATCTCATGGAGGAGTAAGAAACAAAACACAGTTGCACTATCGAGTGCTGAAGCTGAATATCGTGCTATGGCAGCAGCATCGAAGGAACTTGCATGGCTGAAGAATTTGCTCTCAGAACTTAGGTTGGGAGACCTTCAGGCCACAAAACTCTTATGCGACAATCAAGCAGCACTTCATATTGCATCCAATCCGGTTTTTCATGAAAAGACCAAACACATAGAAATAGATTGTCACTATGTAAAAGACAAGGTACTGTCAGGAAAAATAACCACAGAATTTGTCAAATCTGAAGATCAATTGGCTGATATGTTTACCAAGTCTCTCAAGGGTTCTCGAGTGAATTATATTTGTAACAAACTCGGATCATATAATATATACGATCCGGCTTGAGGGGGAGTGTTGAGAATCTGTATATAATCAATTAGTATTGATTATTAATCAATTAGTCATAAGTGTAAATTATAACATTACCTATTGTGTATATCTCTTTTATCTATAAATATATATCAAATATGATCATATTCGACACACAGAAATACAAATTTCAATAATTCTCAACACTTCTACCAAATATCACCTTGATTTTATTATTTTAATTATAGTCACACTGTGTAGCCTTGAAGAGCCAAAATCAAGCCTTAAAAATTTGATCATATCATGCTCATCCATCTCAAAATAGACATTACCTCATTCTTACAACTTTGAGATAATGTACAAATAATTGAAAACAAAAAAATTACTTCATTAAGCAACCGCAACTTCATTGCTTCATCGGCTAATTTCACCTTTCTATGATCTCTTCTTCATCAACTGGAGCATACCATTCAGGCATCCGCTTCGTGTTGCTCAGCCTGTAGTTCAGGAGAAGTTCTTCATCTTGAAGAGCCCTAGTTGCTACCAAAACAACAGTTTTCAGAGTAGTAGGAACATGTGATTCAGTATTTCTTGAAACTCTAGATTTGAACCAAGAATTTCCAAATCTCTTCACATTTACTTCTGTTGCATTTCCAAATAATATATTAGGAATGTAGGCTCTCATGTCATTTTCAATCAATGGAAAGTCATAAGGGCAAATGGTGACATTTGGAAGCATTCCTTTTGTAGGGTGATTAGCAAAATGTGCCAAGGCTAGTGGATTCCTACGCTCGAGTACATCATCGCTGTTATCTACTTGAGACCCTTTCTCGTCTACCATTTTCCTAGCATTCCACAGTTCTTTCCTGTCACCTCCATGACCCCAAGGTTGGGCGTCGATGACAGTCCCGTCATGTCTTGTAATCAAATAGGGGTTCTGATCATCAAGATATCCAGGAATATGATGATAATAAGCTGGAGAGTATACTACCCCGGGATAAAAGGCTATCACAGCACCAACATCTACGACACCATCTAAAAATAGACCTTTGCCAGCGTCCTTGTGCGATATTTGAGAAGGTTTGACATTGAGTGTGAAGCCAAGTTCGTCCTTCAATTTCGGTGAAAGTTCAGCTTGACTTATCGGTCTTTGTTTCGGGAAACCTGTGCAACACCTCATTAGTAGATGAATAGAGTAAATAGGCAATAGTTATAATTTTGACAATAACATTTCATAATTGCTGTAGAATAGGTTTTTCATTGTCGGTTCCCATGAGAAGGGACTCTGGTAATCCGAAGTTCGGCAGAGTGATAAGTAAAGTCTGACCAAGAATTGTGAAAACCGAGATTTGAACTTGGGTTCTCCCAAAAGATTCAATCTTTAGCTAAAACTCATTAACCACTTAAGCCTAATCACTTAGTTAAGGATATAGGAATATTGTGAGATCACCAAGTAATGAGCAAAAATATTTCTAAAAGGACAAGTAAACAAAGGAAAAATTAAAGCAAAAAAATTCACCAAGATTGTTAGTTGGTGGGTCACACACTTACCATTGGCAGAACTAATCTCATTATTTCGAGGTAAAACGTTTGTTTGTTGAGATAGTAACTCGAAGTAGTCGTCATTCACCGTCTTTTCATTTGGAAGAAGAACTTCATCCATTAACGTGCAAAATGTTTTAATTTGAGAATGAACATTTTCTTGTACTAGCATTTGTTGATCGGCAACAGAGGCTTTACTGGCCATTTCAATAATCTCTTCTGCATCTGTTTCACTAGCATTCTTCCCCAATCGATTGTAGCTGGAGATTCAAGTCTTTACATGAGCAAAACATGTTAAGATGTTGAATAAAAGAATCATAAAAACAACAAAATTAAATAAAAAAACGGCATTAAATTTATATAACCCTACAACATCATCAAATAGATAACAATTGGTGTGTGAAATCTTAACGTGCAGAGCCGACCAGAATTTATATAAGCCATTGGTTTTCAGTGTAGAAACTCAGTAGTAACATTCATTCTCAATTGCAATTCTTTCAATATATGACAATAGGTTGCAGTTTTGATATTTGGAAGAAGGCCATTTAAGCTATAAGTAATTGACAAACAGCTACCTCAATGAAAGGCAGCATAGCTTGATTTGGCAGCTCAGTTTAGAGATGCTGGTTATCACAGCTGTCAAATATCAGCCATGGCGGCACCATGGAGATTGAGAGGACAGATTTTTTGATAACCGCCGTGTCCAATTTGTAAAGGATGGCAGCGCCATGGCATTTAATGGAAGACATGACTGGTTAAAAAGATGGATTTTTGGCTTTCACTATGGTCCGTCTTAGAATTTGAGTTGTGCCCAATTCAACCTTACAAAAACAGTATGTAAAGCGAAGGGTCCCCAAACATTATAAACACTATATACACCATATCTCTAGGCACCGTGAGACTAAATCCACCCTTTCACATTCAGCACAGTGAAGGTGTTGGAGGTTGCAATAAGGCAACCTAGATGCTGCAATTAGGCGGTTAGGGGCAAACCGCTATGAAGAAGGAATTTCCAACCGCTCGCAATCCTCCATCAATAACACTGAGGGTTATCAAAGTTTAAGTGGCAGGCATCTATATTTACTAATTTCCAAATGCCCTTTTGGAAAACATATATAATCATCTACTGGCAATTAGCATCTACATACAAGCCATCATTGCTGAAGAAATTTCCACTTACTGCTGACTATATTTGAGCCATATAAACCATTTGTAGTATAATCAAGCTGCTATATGAACTGAATGTCAAGAGACCCATTTGACGGGCCCAACACACTTGAGTTTTAAATATACGTAGGGGGTGTAAAACAGGCATTTTGTATGCAACCATTGTCGGTACTCCCTCCATTCCAAAACTTTAATTGTTTAAGGTATTTGCATATAGATTAAGGAATCATATAATTGATGTGTGTATATAAGTATCAAAATGTCCCTATCGTACTAGTTAAATGCTTCACAAATACCTATAAATATCTCATTATAAATTTATACATAACATTGTAAAAGCGAATGATGTAAACAACATTTAGGAGTATATTTGGAAAAAAAATGTCAAATATATCTTGGGTTTCTAAAACACCCAAAATTTTAAAATAAAAATAAAATGCTTAAACAACTAGAGTTTTGGCACAGAAGGAGTAATAATTAGCAATATATAACTAGTAATATAGCATGGGCTCTTTCTATCTCACCCAAGATAGCAGAAAACACAAAAAAGAGAAGCAAGTTTAATGCACCCTTGAATTTTAAATGCAGACAACAACAAAAAACACTTACCTTGTATAGAGGAACAAACGATTAAGATCGACTTCAAACTGTAGTCGTCTTGGATCCCTAGCAAAAGCAAAAGTGGGACTTTTTGCAAGGGTTTTCACAGCCTGAAAACAAATTAAAACCAAGACTTTAGTAATAAGCTTCACAGAATGCACAACAGATAAAAACTAAGCTTTAAATTAGCATAAAACCATGGAGAATCTGTACAAGTAAAACATTATTTTCTTCGAATACAATGATTCTACTAATAAAACTGTCATCGTTCCTCCGTCTTTAGTATTTTAAATAAATGAACAATGATAACTTAAACATGTCTTGCGATAATCACAGCAAATAAGTAACTACTTTTCAAGTAAAGCTTAAGATAAGAAGATACCTCTTGAAATTTCTGAAACAAAAAAGCCATCTGATTTGAGGAATACGAAATCCTTATCAACAACCACACATGATTTCAGCACAAAAACTTTAAATACTGGAAATGTTCTGCAAGATAAAAGAGAGGCTCAAAATCAGTTATATAGTGGCTACTTGAGTTAGAATTCACACAATAAAAAACCCTAAAACTTTAGCAAAACGAATATAATGTGATTCCCTTGAAAGAATATCAGTATTATTATCGCTTTGAAACCTCATTCAGAAAAAGAAAAAAAAAAACATTTTCACTTTTCAAAACACATAGAACCGTTGTACCTGGTAATAAACCCTAAACTATTCAGCAAGAACAGTAACAACGTTAGAACTTGGGTGGGATTGTATTAACGATTCAGATGTGAAAAGAGTAAAAGAGGGAACCTTTGAAAGCCAAGAGCTCAGGGAATCATCGCCGCGATCGCCACCCTTGACGGCAAAGCTCGATGTTACTTTTTTTCGGACAAAAACATACGTTTGGGCTAAAACATTTTTTCTGGTACACCAAATCATAGGATTTGCTTTTACTAATACACCTTCCTTATTTTTTTCTTTATACTTTTTCTTTCAAAAGTACACCCCCTATCTCCATTGTTACTTGTGCTATAGTTTTTTAATAAATAAATATAATTTTTTAATAAATAAATATGTTTTGAAAATTAAAATACATAATCCATTTCTTTATATCATAGGTGTATACCTGTGTTGTGAAAACTAAGTTATGATATTTACTTTTAATTTAAAATAAATTGATTTCTTGAATATATACTGTTCTGGACTAAACCAATAGTTAGATATGATCCAATCCACTTCGGCTCTCAGAACGACTCAATTGCTTAAGTCCAATTCACAAAGGGGCGAAAGTTACCTTTCTGTCCCTCCAACCAAGTAAAGACTGCATCACTCCTCCCCGGAACAGCTGCCCGTCTCGCACGGCTTCTTCACTCCCCGAATAGTTAAGGGCATGTGCCTGAAACTATGCCTATGCCCGACATAATGGCTAGTTTTGGGCACCTTGCCCGACATAACGGCTAGTTTTGGGCAGTTACCTATTCTTCGGGAAAACGGTTATATCGCCCCGAAAATAAGACCGTTGGCCACGCGCTGGGGGCACTATATAAACCCTTTCACTTGAGAGGGCCAGGTATCGAATAATCACCCTAAGAACTCATACTTTGTACTTGCCCCTTTTCTCTGACTCTTTCTTACTTGAGCGTCGGAGTGCCTTGCAGGTACACCCCCTCCTCCTCTCCATACGCCCAGCATCTCAGACGTACTTGGTGACCCACTTCAACAGGATCTGATCAAGCCTTCACGATTAGTGGCGCCGTCTGTGGGAACTCTTGTTCTCCCCTTCTTTCTTTCCCCGAAAACCAAAGATCAAAGCAAATTTCCAAGATCGTCATCATGGCCTCTCAAGATCACGCCAAAGGTGCTCTCCAATCCGTTGTCCTCCCCGTCAACAAGACTGACATTGACGGTCCATCTTCTCTCCTCGGGATCCCCGTTTTCTGAGAGACGGAGCCCCAGCCTCCTCTTCCCCTACTCCTGCTGATCGCGAAGACGATCAGCCCTCGCTGGCCATCCAGCCCGTTCCTGCTCCACCCAACGTCGACCCGACCATGGTGGCCCTTCTAGAGGCGATCAACAAAACCAACCTCCTGATCCTTCAGCAGAACGAAAAGATCAGGGCATTGGAGGAATCCGCCCGTCCAAGATCCCCTCTTCCGAGGAAGAACCATCGACGATCCAAGAGCCCGCAACCTCGAAGAGAAGTCGACCGAAGGTTGCGCCAAGGACCAGAATCTCGCGCTATCCGAAAACGCGACCAGGTTTCCCCGCAGAACCAACACTCTCCCGGTCACAAGAGGACCCGAAGAGACAAGCAGTCACCTCCGATCAGGTCAAAGGGTAGGGCCCGTTCACCTTCCCCCCGAAAAAGCCGCCGCCACGAGCGAATCGTACGGTCCCCATCGCTAACCAGCTCCAGCAGCGACGATGAGCCTCACGGCCCATTGTCCCAAGAAATCTTGGCAACGCGTCTCCCCAAGGGCCTGGAAAAGCCCCCAGCACTGGGCACGTACGATGGCATAACTGACCCCGATGAGCACATCGAGAACATCGATGCGCTATTGGACTACCGTGGCGTCTGGGGCGCCATCAAGTGCCAATTATTCCCAACCACGCTCCGAAAGAGAGCAATGACGTGGTATAAGCAGTTGCCCGAAGAGTCCATTACGTAGTGGAAGCAACTGGGCAGAATGTTCTCCCGGTATTTCACTGCGCCGCGCCGTCACCCCAAGACTGAAGCCTCCCTTGGGGCCATAATCCAAGGAAATGACGAACCTCTCTGGGCATACATCGAGAGGTTCAACAAAGAAGCAGTACAGGTCCCTACAACGAACGAGATGAAAAAATTACTGCTCGAGCAAGGACTCCGCCCGGGCTTAGAATTTTCTAAAGTTGTCTGCCTCGCACCTCTAAGGAACCTGGATTCCCTCCTCCTCAAGGCACAGTCGCACATTCAGTAAGAGGAAAAGGAAGCGGCCAACTCCGTCCGAGCCTCCCACCACCAGGAGAACGCTCAGGCCTCCAGTGGCGAAGAAGCCTCGACATCTCGTCGAGGAGAAAGGAAGCGCAAAGACCGTTCTCGGGACTCCCGCGACATCAAGGGACCCTTCGGAAGATTCCACGACTACACCCCCTGACCGTCTCGAGAGAGAAGATACTATCTGAATGCGCGAATTTGAAATTCAAATAAGCAGGGGTCCGCTTCCCCAAACAAGTACTGGCCAAACCCAACGCCGATAAATCAAAGTACTACCGTTTCCATAAGAGTCACGGCCACACCACCGAAGACTGCATCCATTTGAAGGATGCTATCGAGATACTAATCAGGGATGGCCATCTGAAACAGTTCACGAAAAAGAAAGACACTCCCTGGCAGGACGCCCAGGAGTTCAAGAAGATAGAGGAAGAAACGCCTTCCTCGGAAGAGGCCAACATCCAGGTCGCCATGTTCGTATCGCGACCAGAATACTTCTACGTCCCGGACGAACTCAGCGTCCTGCCTATTTTGCGGCCCACATCCAGTGGGAATCATTCCCCTCCGCCATGGTCATCTCAGGCGGAGGCTTCAATAAAGTCACGGTGGGCTCCGTGAAAAGAAAATTCGAGCACCTAATCAGCACGAGCTCCAATAAGGTGACCATGCTTGACCAAGCCCAGAAGGGCTCTGTCCCCATCTCCTTCTACCGGGAAGAGCTCCTCGGAGGATCTCCAAACTCGAGCATACCCTTGCTCGTCAGAGCTCAAATGGCGAACTTCGACGTTCACAGAATCCTCGTCGACCAAGGCAGCTCGATCGATATTATGTACTCCCAGCTGTTTTCAACACTTCAGCTGGATGAATCACATCTCACCCCCTATGCGGGGTCTGATTTGCAAGGATTCAACTGATCAGTGACCAAACCCTTGGGATACGTCGAACTAATCGTCACCTTTGGATCAGTAGAGACGGCCAGGTCTGTCAAAATGTAGTTTCTGGTAATCAATTGCCCGTCACTGTACCAGTGTATCTTCGGAAGACCAACGTTGGCCGAGTTGGTAGTTGTGCCTTCAACCGTCCACCTTAAGATTTAGTATTACACTTCAAAGGGGATGGTCGCCACCCTCCACGGCGACATCGAAGCTGCACGACGACATTTCGAAGCAGCCATGAAGGGACTCAACGCCATCGCGTCTAAGCCAAAGGTGTCAAACAAGCCAGCCTTGCCCAGCAGTTTCGAGGAAGCCTTGCCTCTGCCTCAGGTCGACTCCATTGACCTCGATAGCCGCTTCCTCGAAGAAGACCAGCAGGAGGACCAGGCAGCTTCAACCAGCTCGTCTACCCCGTCCAGCAGCAGCTCCCATCCGATGCGCCCAATCCCGGATGGTAACTTCGAGCTCGTTTTGTTTGGCGACGACCCCCAGCGGGGAGTGAAGATTGGAGCGGACCTCCCCGACATCGCAAGGAAGCAACTCAAAGCCTGCCTCTGTGAGAACGCTGATCTGTTCTCCCGGAGCGCCGTCGAGATGCCTGGCTTGGACCCGTCCGTCGCCTGCCATCAACTTACGATTGACCCGGCCGTCAAAGCAGTAACACAACGTAGGAGAAAGCAGTCTCTAGAGAAAATGGAGGCTGTAGAAAAAGCTGTAAAAGACCTCCTCGAGGTAAAATTTATCTCGGAAGCCAGGTACACCACTTGGCTGTCCAACGTTGTACTTGTGAAAAAATCTAATGGCAAATGGCAAATGTGCATTGACTACATCGATCTTAATAAGGCATGCCCGAAGGATGCCTACCCCTCCCCAATATTGATAAACTTGTTGATAACTCTACCGGTTTTAAACTTTTATCATTCATGGACGCCTACTCTGGCTATAATCAAATACCAATGGCAATGAGTGATAAAAAATACACGGCCTTCATGACCGAATCGGGCAACTATTACTACAACGTAATGCCTTTCGGCCTGAAGAACGCCGACGCGACCTATCAAAGGATGATGAACAAGGTCTTCCGAGGAGAGATAGACGACATGCTCGAAGTTTAGATGGACGACATAATCATTAAATCCCACGAAGAAACCGATTATACTGCCCACCTGAGGAAGGCCTTCGAACAGGCCAGGAAATACCAGACGTGTTTCAACCCGGAGAAGTGCACGTTCGGTGTCCGGGCAGGCAAATTGCTCAGTTTCTACCTAACAGATCGGGGAATCGAATCCAACCCCGACAAGTGCCGAACATTCTCCGAGTTTCCAACGCCCAAGTCGAAGAAATCCATCCAGTCCCTCAACGGGATGCTCGCATCATTATCCCGTTTCATGGCCAAATCTGCCCAGCACGCCCTACCATTCTTCAAATTCCTCCGTAAGAAGGCGGCGTTTGAAGGGATCGAGGAATGTGAATAGGTTCTCCTCCACCTGAAACGGGCACTTTCAGAGTCACCAGTCCTCTCACGCCCGGACAACGGTGAGACTCTATACCTGTATCTCGCCGTAGCAACCGAGGCAGTGAGCGCCGTTCTTATCCGCGAGACACCTGACGGGCAGAAGCCCATATATTTCACGAGCAAAGCACTGCAGGGACCGGAGCTGAGGTACCAGCAGATAGAAAAAATGGCACTGGCCCTCATCAACGTAGCCAGAAGACTGAGACACTACTTTCTAGCCCACACAATCGTGGTTCGAACATATAAACCCGTGAAGCAGCTGTTAGGACGACCAGATACGGCCGATAGAATGCTCAAATGGTAACTAGAGCTGTCCAAATTTGACATCCAGTATGAGAGCAGAAAAGCCCTCAAAGCCCAGGCTTTGGCTGACTTCGTCGCAGAAATGACGTTCGCAGATTCTCCTACCTGCGGGACACGCAAATGGACCATTTTCGTGGACGGGGCCTCCAGTTCGGCGGGAAGCGGGGCAGGCATCATACTGGAGAGCGATGAGGGAATCATCGTTGAAGTATCACTCACCTTGTCCTTCCCCACCTCTAACAACCAGGCTGAGTAGGAAGCCTTCCTCGCCGGTTTACACCTGGCCGAAGATCTCGGCGCGGAAGAGGTCGTCATCTGCACGGATTCGCAACTAGTATCCCTCCAAGTTCGAGGAGAATATCAAGCTAAAAATGATAATCTGTCCGAATACTTAGCCCTGGTCAAGAAGAAGATGACGAAGTTTGCAGCGGTAGAGGTGAAGCATGTTCCCCGCAAACACATACGTTTTGTCCAAACTGCTAAGCACGAAGAAGAAAGGCGGAAACAAGTCCGTCATACAGGAGGTACTTCCTCGACCCAGTATCGAGAAGACTTATCCTACGGTCGACGTACAGATGATCGACGATAGCAACTGCTGGATGACCCCCGTTTACAACTATCTCGCTAAAGATGAACTTCCGTCTGACCTCAAAGAGGCCAGCGTAGTTAGGATAAGAGCTTGCTCATACGTCCTGGTCGAAGATAAACTCTACAGGCGAGGGTTCTCCATTCCGCTACTCAAATGTGTCGAGGAAGAAATGGTCGCCCATATTTTGCGCGAAATTCACGAAGGAATCAATGCCCAACATCTCGGAGGAAGGTCCCTTGCCCGAAAGGCCCTCCGAGCAGGGTACTACTGGCCAACCATGCAGCAAGATGCTAAGGAGCACGCGAAGAAATGCGATAAATGTCAACGACACGAGGACATGCACCTAGCTCCACATAACGAGCTCAAGGGTATCTCCTCCCCGTGGCCATTTGCCTGGTGGGGCCTGGACATCCTGGGACCATTCATAGTGGGATCGAACCAGAACAAATACTTGATAGTAGGTGTGGACTACTTCACAAAATGGATAGAAGCGGAGGCTCTAGCCAATATAACTTCCCTTAACATACTACGTTTCTACAAAAGAAACATCCTCGCACGTTTTGGTATCCCCCAGGCGATAGTCACGGACAATGGGACACAGTTCACGGACAGGAAGTTCCAGGACTTCGTCGCCCAGCTGGGCACAAAGCAACACTTCGCATCCGTCGAACATCCCCAGACCAACGGGCAAGCAAGCGGTGAACCGAGTCATCCTTTGAGGCCTCAAGCGAAGGTTGGACGAAACGAAGAAAGCTTGGGGCGAGGAACTGCACAGCGTCTTATGGGCATACCGCACAGCTCCACACTCTTCAACCGGGGAGACACCCTTTCGTCTGGCGTACGGGACCGAAGTTGTGATCCCCATCGAGGTTCACGTACCCTCCAGGCGGACAGAATCGCCCCTAGACGGGGAGATGAATGACAAAGCATTAAGGGAGGAACTCGACCTCGTCGAGGAAGTCCGATCAGGGGCAGCCCTCCGCGAAGCCTTGTTAAAACAAAAAATTACCATCAGGCACAACGCCAAAGTCATACGAAGAGAGTTCGACGTGGGCAGCCTCGTCCTAAGCGAATGCAAACTAGCCGCTAACTGGGAAAGACCCTATCGTGTCCGGGCAAAAACGGAGAATGAAGCCTATTACCTAGAACATCTCAACGGGGAAGAACTTGCTCGACCATGGAACGCCGAAAAGCTAAAGCAATACTACAGCTAAGGCCTTAAGTGTCGGTTTGATCCGTCACAACAACGAGCATCGCCCACCGACCACGATGCGCGCCTAGGTACAAGCATCACATGCCAGTAAAGCAGAATTCCGCTCAGGAACGAGCCAGGTTTCTGCTCGACAGCAGTCCCTCAATCGAGCACCGCCGTCGTCGAAGTACCACGACAGGCAGAACACCCAGTTCGCGATGGGAGGTTTACGCCGCGAACTCAGACCTCAAACACAACCTGAGCTCCGCTCTCTCGCCCGGACATTCCCTGGCCGTTCGACCAGTACCCCTCACTGCTGAACACATCTACAACGAGCAATTCCCTAAAACTTAAAGCAAATCAAAGTAATCCTTATTACGGGCATATATGCATGACGAGCATAAATACAACACTTAGCAGAATTTAAAGTAGATAAAACCATCCTAATCACAAAACCGGCCACGAGGACCGGACACATACATAATTAAAAGTAATAAGTGGCCACAAGGACCACAATTGTGCTTGTTACATAAACCGAGGGCCACAACCCCATTCAAAATAAGTTACAAAGATATATGGCACGCAGGCCAGACAAATGACAACAAGAATAAAAACCCCATCACTCCTCCTCCATCCGCTCAGGCTGCTCGAGGTTGGGCTCCAGTCCTTGGGTCTCCTCGTGCAAAACTTCGGCATGCTCGTCACCACCAAGGAGGGAGTTCGGACTGACTATCCTGCCATCCTCGACATGAGCCAGGTAGTGGATAGCCTCGGTGGAGAACTCAACCCCGGGGTTGACCACCCGCACTTGGGCCACAACATTCTTAAAAGACTCGTCCCCAATGACAATGTTGTCATCCTCGGCCTTCAGCAGACGAGCAACCAGCTCGACCCTAGTCTTCATTTCCCGGACATCCTCAGGTTCATCCTCGCCCGAAGCGCTTGCCAACCTCAGCTGCTCGACCAGCTCCTCAGCTGCCTTCTTCTCCGCGGCCAGCGTAGAGTTCTCCCCCTTTAGCTTGGTCACCTTCTCGTCTGCCTTCTTTCGGGCATCATCAGCACTCTTAGCCTCTTCCTTGGCTTTCCTCGCCGCCTCTTCAAGAGATGCCATGGTAGCCCGGGCAGCTCTGAGTTCAGACTCAGTTGCAGAGTCCCCTTCAGCATAGATGGCTGCCATCTCCAAAACTCTGACCAGTTTAGAGGCATCTTGGGCCACCAGCGCCCTATTGCTCGGGCGATCCATGCCCTCCAGCTGGAGAGACTCTGCCTGCGGCACGAACAACGACGTCCCCTCGGAGAACCGTCTGTCAAGAATACATGGAGGAAGTTCAAACTTCCCCTTTTCTGGCACCCAGATGAGATCTACCCCTTCAGTGGCCCTGAACCGCTTGGACCGAGAGGCCAGAGGCAAGGGAGACCCCTGGGGAGGAGTAAGCAAGGAGGTCCCCGCAGCAGGTTGAGGAGGAGTAGGAGCACGCTGGGCAAATCGAGACTTGGGAGCAGCCGTCCCGGGCTTGTTCCTCGCGATAGCATTCTTTACCATTCTTTCATGAGCGGAAGGCATCTCACCTGTAAAAACAAAACAAACATGTTAGACGAGGAAGGAAACATAATTCTAGCAAGGTAAAACGACTAAAACTATCGAGTAGCTTATAAACTTCTATGAGAGTCTTGCACTCTAAAAGCGCCTTGGTGTTAATGAAATGATACTCCACCCTCTGGCTACCATCCTCCTCGAAAATCGGAGACCCCTTCTTCGTCCAGCATTTGGCATGCCAGAAAGAGTTAACTTACTTCACCAGTTTCTCATAACCAACCGCATCCTGCACGTCTAACATGTGCGGCTGAGCAACGTATTCATGGGGCTCCTTGAGGAAATGGTCGGGACCCCAGTGAAATGGGAACTTAAATTCTCTATCCCCGATCAGTTTCCTGTTCTCATCGTGCATATCATTACCCTCCTCGTCAAGGGAAATTGCCCAGACATACGTGCTATCCTGGGCCCTCTCCGACATAGGCTCTATAAGGTAAAACCTTTCCTTGAACGTCCAAATTGACTCGGAAAATAGCTTGAACAACTTGCGGGGCTGTTTCAACGAAACCCAACCATACCTCCTCCCTGTCAACTGCCGCTGAAGATGAAAGACAGTGGAAAACAGAGGAAGAGTAACCCCTATCTCCAAATACTCGCACGTCAACTCGAAGGCACAGATGAACGCCAGCGAGTTGGGATGTAACTGCGACGAGGCGAGATCCAGGTGCACGAAGACTGACTGCTGAAAATCGGTGAAGGGCAGTCTCAATCCCAGCTCTTTGAACGCGTATTCGTACATGGAAAAACGCTCCCCGAAGTTGTCGCAGACCCTATCATCCTCAGAGGGGAAGTGCACCTTCCACTCCCCCTCTGGCCCAATGACCGTGAAGAAATCCCCCAGATATGTCGCAAAAGTAGATACGTGCTCGGCAGGCTCAGCCACTGACCACTCCTTCGTTGAATCTTCAGCAACCTCCTCCCCGACTTCGCTGGGGACGGTTGAAGCTTCAGTACTGCTGCTCTCCGAGGAACTCTCCTCAGACGAGTCTATTACGATCTCCTCGTCAGGCCTTGTCACCATATCACCTGAAAAGCAGAGAAAAAAGTGAATTCGACGAAGAATGAAATCCACCCTTCCACCGCTAGGCAAGTGAAAGGGCGCGCAAAGGGCTGAGGTCGACGTCCCCGGCCTAAGCCCCAACATCAAACAAAAAACTCAAGAGCCTCCCACGAGGAGACGCTCGGGCCAAACCACTCCCGCATGAGGAACTTCCTTGAGCCATTCCCCAGTTTCCGTTCGAAGCTTCACCGGAAACTGCAAAGCTTCACCGGAAACTGCAAACGCTCAACCAGAAACTTCATCATTACGCCGGAATCTGAGCAACCACGACGGTTACACATGCATCATCATCACAACGATGCCAGAAACTTCCCTACTCACGAGATATCCTAAAAGCCCAGCGGCCTCGTCGGCGGCGAAAGACGACCTAACCACCGTCCACCACCAACAACCGCCGGAAATGAAGCAATTCATCCTCTAAACCTAAACCTAACCACATGCAATCTACGAACACCCAAAGAAGAGACAAAACTTTAATATGTGTACAACCGTTCTTCATCTTTTTAAGGTTATTTTGCACGAAGAGAAGAGAGAAGCGAAAAGTTCCAAATGAACTGAGTCTTCCCCTTTTTATACTAAGGGGCACGTGCACCATGAGACAACTCACCCGTCACCAAACGACGACCTCACACCAGTTCCCCGGAGCCGCGAGCTATCCTTAAGTCATCACTCCCATGCTCGGGAGCAACGACTTGGGGGGCTCCTGTTCTGGACTGGACCAATGGCTAGGCATGACCCAATCCACTTCGGCTCCCAGAACGGCCCAATTTCCTAAGTCAAATCCACAAAGGGGCGAAAGTTACCTTTTTACCCCTCCAATTGGGCAAAGACTGCATCACTCCTCCCCGGAACAGCTGCCCGTCCCGCACGGCTTCTTCACTCCCCGAACAGCTAAGGGCATGTGCCCGAAACTATGCCCATGCCCAACATAACGGCTAGTTTTGGGCACCCTATAACGACTAGTTTTGGGCAGTTACCTATTCTTCGGGAAAACGATTATTTCGCCCCAAAAATAGGACCGTTGGCCACGCGCTGGGGGTACTATATAAACCCTCTCACTTGAGAGGGCCAGATATCGAATAATCACCCTAAGAACTCATACTTTGTACTTGCCCCTTTTCTCTGACCCTTTCTTACTTGAGCGTCGGAGTGCCTTGCAGGTAGTCCCCCCTTCTGCTCTCCATACGCCCAGCATCTCAGACGTATTTGGTGGCCCACTTCAACAGGATCTGATCAAGCCTTCACGATCATATGTATATACATTTTGACTAACATAAAAAAGTTAAGTATGTGTCCGTAAATTCTAATTCAATTGGCAAAATTCGATATTATTAGATTGAAAATTACGACTAAAATTCGAATTCTAATATTTACAGTTGTGTATATGAGTTTCTAGTAGTTATTTTGACATCGTTTAAAAACCTAAAATAAATTATTTTATTTGAAGATGTATTTATTTTAAAATGATAAACTTCTAATGTTTTTGGTAAAATTGTTTTCAAATTTATATCGTTGTTTTAAAGTATTGATTTTTAAATCCGTAAAGTCTAGTTCAATTTATAAATATTGATGTGGTTAGATTAAATTTTCTCTGATATTTGAATCGAGAATCTTAGGACTCGTTTGGTACGCAGGATATGATAGAGACATGATACATACAAGATTAGGGGTGTTCGCGGTTCGGTTTGGATTGGTTTTGAAGCAAAATACTATCCGATCCAAAGGTAAATTTACTCACGGTTTGGTTCGGTTTGAATTGGTTTTGAAGCAAAATACCATCCGATCCAAAGGTAAATTTACTCACGGTTTGGTTCGGTTTTGGATGATTGATTAAAAAAATCTGATCCAATCCAATCCATATTAATACGGTTTAATTTGGATCGGTTTTTTGGACATCCAAATTATAAATTATATCATTTATTAGTATTCTAAAAGTACTAATAAATAATACGTTTGACATGATATATAATATACTAAATCAAAAATTAATATTACATGATGAAAATAATAAAAATAAATAAATTAAATCAAACAAATATATATATATATATATATATATATATATATATATATATATATATATATATATATATATATATATATATATATATATATATAAATTGATAAAACAACTACATTTTTTTCAAATTATTTTTAAAAATATTTTAAAATTTATAAATTGATAAGAAAAATTAATAATTTTATATAATTAAAAAAAAACAAATTTATTAACACTACTGAGTAAACAATTTTAATTTTTTTTAAAAGATCATGAATTCTATTATACATATGAGAAAATGGGTGATCCACTGACAATGTAAAAAATTTTACATTGTCAACCAATCACGACCATAAATCCCGCCAAGTCAGACTGTAATTTTTAAAAAATTTATATGACATAGCAAAACGTTATGTTTTTATTGGATGACAGTGTAAAACTCTTTTTCGTCCCTTAACTTTACACCAGGGTCCAATTTGGTCCCTTAACTTTAAAAAGTGGCGAGTTCGTCCCTTAACTTTTTAAAATGTGCCACGTTTATCCTTCTGTTAGCTTCCGTTAGTCCTTTTTTGAAAACATTGTCCAGGTGGGCGTTGTTTGGGTGACGTGGAAACTTGGTAGCCTTAAATTAATCTGCAGAAAATGAAGAGTCCAACCAAACTATTTCTAAGTGGAGAAGCTCAACGCAGCTCTGCTAGGGCAAGCGAAGTGGAGAAGCTGAAGTGAAGCGAAGTGCAAAACGAAGGATTTCATCCAGACGAGACGGTTCCACACGAGAAGGATTGAAGATTATCATCTGCACTTGATCAAAAGGTTAGTTAATTTCTCTTTCATATTAATTAGGGTTCATAGTTACGAAAATTAGGGTTCGTATTCAATTTTAGGGTTCTTGTAAATTTGTTAGGGTAAACCCTAATTTTTTAGATATTCTGGTCTGGTTAGGTGTCATGGATGAAATTATTGAACTCAAAATTCATCACAGTGGGGAATTTACTGATCATGATCTGAGTGTATACGAGAATGGTGTAGTTGATGATTTGAGGGTGGATGTAGACAGATGGAGTTATTTTGAGCTAGTAGGTGTGTTAAAATATTTGGGTTATAGGGAGTTTGAAACAATCTACTACAAGGATCCACAGTTTGGTATGAATGCACTAATTAATGACTAGGGTGCATTAGAAATAGCAGACCTATATAGGGTTTACAAACATATTGATATTTACATTCAACACACGTTGTCTCAACCTGACTACTGTGACAAAGTTGATGTGGATGACAAAGTTGATGAGGGCCCTGAAGAAATTGTGGATGAGGTGGAGGAGTTACTTAGTCAGCTGGTTGATGATGTTGTTCATGGTGAAAATACCACCCCTGTTCAGGTTAATGTAGAAGAACAAGTTAATGTAGAGGAACAAGTTAATGGTGAGGAACAAGTTAATGGTGAGGAACAAGTTAATGGTGATGAATCAATGAAGTTCATGCCCTAATTGATGATGAAATTGAAGGTAGTAGCAAAGTCCATAAACATAATGGGAAGTCTGGTGAAGATAAAGGCAGTGACAATGATAGTGATGACTTGGAAAGTGGTTGTGATAGTGATGAAAGTAGTGGAGTTCCAAGAAAAAAACATCCTATTTTTAGACAACCAAAAGACATGGCAGATTACAAGTGGGATGTGGGAGTTTATTTTAGTTCAAAGGGTGACTTTAAGGAGGCAATAACAACTTATGTTGTGCAAAATGGTAGAGACCTAAGGTTTGTAAAGAATGACAAAGTTAGGGTAAGGGTTAAATGTAAGAATGGTTGTAAGTTGGAGGCATATTGTAGCAAGCTGCCCAATGAAGACACTTGGCAACTTAGGAAAGTGGTTGATGAGCATAGTTGCAGTAGGGAATATAATGTGAAACTGATGAGTACAAAATGGTTGAGTAAAAGAATCCAAAATAGCTTGAAAAACAATCCAAGGTTGAAGCTAAAGGATATTAAAGAGAAGGCCCAAAAAAATGGAATGTTGGGGTGAACAAAACAAGGGCAATAAGAGCAAGGTATGCTGCAAGGGATTTTGTTGATGGATCATTTTTGGGAGATTACACAAGGGTGTATGACTACTGTCATGAATTGTTAAGAGCCAATCTTGGATCAATAGTTAAGCTCAATGTGGATCCTGTACCAGAAGGTGTTGAGGATCATAGACCATGCTTTAGAAGGCTATATGTATGCTATGCTGCATGTAAGGAAAGCTTTAAGTTGTGCAGGCATGTAATAGGTCTAGATGAATGTTTTCTCAAGGGGTTGTGTGGAGGGCAGATTCTGGCTGCTATAGGGAGGGATCCTAATGATCAGATGCTCCCCATAGCATATGCAGTTGTGGAGGGTGAAAACAAGGACAGCTGGACTTGGTTCTTAGAGCTCCTAATTGATGACCTTGGAGGCAAAGAGCAATGCATGACTTACACCTTCATATCAGACCAACAAAAGGCAAGTTTCTTATGTTTTTCTTATATCTTATGCTACATGTTATACTATATCTTATGGTACATTTTATGATATTGCAGGGGATGTTACCCATTATGGAAGAGCTATTGCCTAGGGTGGAGCACAAGTTTTGTGTTAGGAACCTGTATAACAACTTTAGGAAGAGGTTTCCTGGCAAGATGTTGAAGGACATAATATGGAAGGCTGCCAAGCCAACTTACCCACAAGCATGGGAAAGAGAGATGAAGGGAATGAAGGCTATAAATAAGGAAGCTTTTAAGCATATGATGAAGACCCCACCAAGATTTTGGAGTAGGTCTTACTTTAGGACTACAAACAAATGTGATGTTGTTCTCAGCAACATGTCTGAATTCTTCAATGGTGTAATTCTTGATGCAAGGGCAAAACCTCTAATCACTATGCTTGAAGACATCAGAATCTACTTGATGGAGAGATGGGCTATCAACAGAATGAGGTTTGGTACCTTGGATGAGAATGACATATTGCCTAATATTAGAAAGAAAGTTGATATCACAAGCACATACACCAACAATTGGCTTGTAAGGTATGTCAGCTCAATACACTAGCATTTATTCCGTTGATTTAATAATTGCATACAAGTGAATCATTTGTTCTGTTTTGTTTGGTTCTTTAGGATGTCTGATGAGCATATGTTTGAAGTAAGGCACTTGGAGAATCAAGCTGATAAGTATGTTGTGAACCTGAAAGAGCACATGTGTTCATGCAGAAGATGGGAACTTACAGGACTCCCATGTGTCCATGCCTTGTCTGCTATGAAGAGTAGGAATTTCAGGATAGACAGTTACATACCTGAATATTATAGAGTTTCAAAATACAAGGCAGTTTATAAACATGTCATCTACCCTGTTAATGGGTCTAACTTGTGGGTTAAGACACCATACCCTGATGTGCAACCACCCAAGTTCAAGAAGATGTCTGGTAGGCCCAAAAAGAGGAGAAATTTAGAATAAGGAGAGATTGATGGATCTGATAAAAAGATTAGAAGAACTGGTTTCTTGGTGAAGTGCAATGGGTGTAAGAAATCAGGGCACTACAAGTCCACTTGTAAGGACACAACAAGTCAGGCTGCACAACAGAGTGCTCAACACTCTGCCCAAGAATCTACTCAAACTGCTCAACAATCTCAGACTGTTACTCAGTCTGCTGTACAACCCAGTCAAGCATCTCAGACAACAACCCAGTCTACACCACATTCTACTCAATCCTCTAAGGAGAAGACTGCTCAGAAGACTCATGGTCCTGCAAAGGGGAAGACTCAGAAGCTACCAGTGAGGAAGGCTCCAAGGCCATTTGTTCCATCTGGCCCTACAACCAGGCTGTCTGAATCAAAGAATGTTATTGGTCCAGTCACTAAGAGATCTACTCCCACCAAGAGAACAGCTGCAAAGAAGAATCCCTAGAAATATTTAAGATGAAGTGTTTTAGGATGTATTGATGTAATGAACAAGAATGTTGTTATGGTTTTGTGTTTTTTTGTTATGGTTCTGAACTGTTATGAACCTGTTTGTAGTTTGGTGCACTTTGGTGCTTTTGTTATTAACTTTTTATGGTTGTGAACATATTCTGGTATGTGATGAAATGTACTGCATGTTATTTTACTGCATGTTAACTGTCATGACTTTACATTCTGGTTTGGCCAAAATTTATAGGTCATTTTGTCACAGCTTTAATAACAGGGCAATAATTATAGGTCATTCTGTTATGACTTCATAAAACAGCAAATGATACAATATAAGTCCCAATTATAGGTCATTCTGTCATTCTGGTTGTGCACATATTCTGGTCTGTGATCAAAGCTTTAATAACAGAGCAATAATTATAGGTCCCAATTATAGGCCATTTTGCACAACATTGTATGTTCAATACTTATAGGTCATGTCCAAATATTATAGGTCATGTTCAATACTTATAGGTCCAAATTATAGGTCATGTTCAATACTTATAGGTCATGTCCAAATATTATAGGGCATGTCCAAATATTACAACTGATACAAGATAACAACAAATGCTTTCATAACTATAACAACAAATCTTTTCATTGATAAAACATTTCTTAGGTTCAACATTACTTCAACATAACACCAAAAACAAATGCTACAATCACATACACCACATAACTAACCTAACTCAACCTAAAAAACATTACAACTATAACAATAAAAAATAACAAATTCCATATTTTTTTCCACTTCATGATCATCTTCATTTCAGCATCAATATTCATCAGCTTTTTCCCAAGTTCTTCAATGTCTTTTTTTGCTTCATCCAATCTCTTTACAGTCACCCCCATCCTGTGCATTAAAAGTTCTTCTTTCTCATCAAAGGCATCCTCATGGTACCAACCAAAGTACTTGCATCCATCTTGCTTATAATTGGGACAACCCCAAAATAATTTTCCCATGTTCTTCACAGTTTTTGCCCTTTGAAGTACAACCATGTCTCCACAATAGCACATGGGCTTCCTCCAACGATTTCCACTGCCTGTTGAATCCCCATTTTCTGCATTTCTCTTGCTCAAAGAAGAAGAAGAACTACCTGATTTCACGTTTCCCTAAACCCTATCTTTTAATTTTGAGACAAATTATAAGGAATGAAGTTGAATTGAATTTGCCCTAAGAAAAATTGGGGGAAACGCGTATGAGATTGTACAAAGAAGGAAGAAGATGATATACAAAGTCCATGTCACCTGCCACATAACAAATATTAAACGGACGTTTGACCAAACTAACGGCAAGGACTAACTTAGCACATTTTAAAAAGTTAAGAGACGAACTCGCCACTTTTTAAAGTTAAGGGACCAAATTGGACCCTGGTGTAAAGTTAAGGGACGAAAAGGATTATTTTGCCTATATATATATATATATATATATATATATAGGGTTATGCTAATGCACACCCATGTAGGTGTGCATTAGCAACATACACCTTAGTGTATTTTTGTGTGGGACCCACAATAGAAAGATGAAAAAAAATAGATATAGTGTATTTTTGTGTTGGGCCCACCAATTTTGGGTGTATGTTAGCATTTTCCTATATATATATATATATATATATATATACCCTTACAAGAAAATATATTTAATTTGATAAAAATAAAATAAAATTAGTATTCATATTTTTAAAATTATGCTAACTATTTTATTTTTAATACTTCCAATTTATTAGATTTTAATTTTTTATATTATATGAAGTTACAAAATTACCCTTATGACAAAATCGTACATACTTTTAAAAAATTATTTATTGATATTTTTTAATTGAATATCAAATTAATTTTTATTTATATTTTATCATATTTAAATTTTTATTTTAAATTATATTTTATAGGGGTAAATTTATAAATTTTTTTCTTATCTCATCCTGTCGGATTTTAACTCAACTCATTGGCATGATAAAATTTGAACTAGTGAGACAAAATAAGATAAGTTTTCAGATTAACTTATCATATTCTATTGTGTCATCAAACACTGAATTGAGATATGATATAATATAGATATCATATCTTGTCTCTTATCTTGCGCACCAAACAGGCCCTTACAATTATCATGTTAAATCAGACAAGTTGGTAAAAAAATATCACCTTTTATATTTTATTTTATGGTTTATAATTTTGCAAGCAAATGCTTAAACACACTTACATCCATCATATTTATTTTAATTATTATATCGGACATATTTTTTTTCCTTTCATAATTTTTAACTAACGGGATACTCGTGCCTTCGCACGGGTATCCGTCGGTGGCGCGCATTTGTTTTTATTTAAAAAAAAAAAAGAATTAATAAAAAACAATAAGTATAAAAAATATAATTTATATTTAAAAAAAAATAGAATCAATACCCGCAGGCATTGGTTGATATTTTTTATAAAAATATTTATACAATAATTTAGTTTTATAAATATCAAATAATATCATAGTATTTGTAAATATTATTTTAATTGTATAAATAAATATTATTAGCATAAATAAATATATTTTATTTAAGTATTATTACAAAAATCTATTTCGTGGGATACACACATATCAGTACCCATATGTTCGCCCGAGTATTGGAGTGTTACGCGCATTTGTTTTTTTTAAATAGGATTAATAAAAATCAGTAAATATAAAAAAGATTATTAATATTTAAAAAAAAGATAGAATCAATACCCGCGAGCACCAGTTGGTATTTTTTATAAAAATATTCATGCAATGATTTAGTTTTATAAATATTAAATAATAATATAGTATTTGTAAATTTTATTTTAATTGTATACTATAAATAAATATTGAAATTCTGGTATCAGATGTGTGATGTTAAGCGTGATGTCACAACAACACAATCTGCTAATATGAACAAGGCTATAACAACAGTAAATCAACACAATGAATTGTTCACTCAGTTCGGTCTAACTACCTACGTCTGGGGGCTACCAAGCCAGGGAGGAAATTCACTATTAGTAGTATTAAATTACAGACTCAACAATCCCAGTTGACATCTACTAATCTTAATCACTACCCAATGACACTTCTACCTAAGAGACCACTTAGATATAAGAAACCACACACTCCCTAAATCACCTCAGTGACACAATCCAAAGATTACACTTTAAACCACACCTTGATCTTGCTTAACAGCTTTGATCAAGAACAACACACTCTTGCTTAAAAGCTCTAGAGTGAATACACTTACAACCCAAAATAGTAACACCTATTCAACCATGAAAGGCTTACAAAATACACACGAAAACTCTAACTTGACTCTCAGTCTTTGCTCTCTTATCTTCGTCCTCTTTAACAAGGGTTGAGGCTGCTTTAAATAAAATTTTGACTTGGGCTTGGACATCTTACAAATATCTGATTTGATTTGTTTTAAAAACAGAATTTAAAACATATTCGATCTTCAAATCTTTTTAAATCATACAACCCTTAAACATAGCAACAGGATCTGCTCTAAATCTGATTGTAATTGAAAATATATTCTCCAAGATATTCGCACACAATCTCTCTAACAGATCTTCTCAAAACAAACTTTTACGCGTAGCCCTAAAACATCACAGCCTGATGTTCTGATGTTCAGATAACTGATGTCAAGACATCAAGTTTAACATCAGCATATAAAACTTCAACCTTGCAACAACTAATGTTAGGAACCAATGTTTAGACATCAGACATATGACATCAACATTGTTCAACTTTGTTTTACCAAAATTCCAGCCAATACAAGAACTAACAATCTTCCCCTTTGGCTAATTTTGGCTAAAACAATCTCTGCCAACATCAGAGATACCTGCAGCGGAAAAACTTCATACTCATAACATTCCAAAACACAACCAGCATCAATAACATCCAAAATCTTCTAAACTCCCCCTCAAAACAAGAACCAGCATACCAGCTGTTCAAACATGCACACTCCCCCTCAAGCCTAGAACCACAACAGACAACTAGGCAACACATAGGCACATAGGCTAACTCTCCCCCTTTTTAGCCACAATTGGACAACTACCAACCAGTTATACCCTCACACAACTAACACTTACAACAGTTAGTCCTACTAGCTTTCCTTGTCAGTCAAAAGTCAGCACCACATGACAAGACAAATCATAAAAGTACTTTTATCCAAGTTACACAACATGCACACAATGTGCAGAAAAAAAAAAAAACTACAAACTACAAAAGCAAGAAACAGTAACAGCAACAATTCAATCTTCATCAGTAGAACCATCTGCATCCTCCCCAGTCTCAGTTGTTGAATCACCTTATCAGAACCTGAATCTTTAGTATTGACATGAACATCATCATCATCCTTACTTGCATTGACTTCCTCACCTTATTTTTCTGCCATTCTTAGAGTCAAAATTAGTCTTTCAATTTTTTTTTTCCTTTCAGTACTAACTCTAATGACTTCATCTAACTCCTTACATGCTTCCTCCAGCTCAGAAATTATTCCAGTCTTGGAAGTTGGCTGGTGCGATGTTGAGGCAGATGTCTTGACAATGTCAGGAACATGCTTTCCTTTAAACAACTTGTAGTGAATTGACAGAGCATACTCCCTTTTACATACAACATCAGATTGATATAGAATACCAGGATGCTGAGACAAGATGATCCCACAGATAAGAGAGGGAAAAGCAATAGGTAATTTCACAGCAGTTGTAGCAGCATGCTTAATTGTCTAATAAAAAATGTAGGAGCCATAATCAAATATTTGCTTTGTCCCAATAGCATAAATCATCTTTCCCAATCCAACAGAAATAGTGGTCTTGTGATTAGTAGGGACCCAGTTGGCAGCACCTATCTTGTGCAAAATAGCATATTTAACACTTAACAAACTAGCTGACAACTTTCCTTTTAAAGGCCAGACCTTCACTTGTCCTGCTGTGATTTCTTGGCACACTGCATTATCAGTCACTTCCAACTCTCTATACTCTTTCTCATCTTTTCCTAGGTAAGCGTTAATGATCTCAGGAGAAAAATTAACACACTGACCTCTTACATATACCTTTCTAAAATCCACACTTCTGCTATCATTAATAGCCACAGGAATGTTTACTACAAATTCCTTGACTAACCCATCATAGCATTTGGACAACCCATAAACAGTCTTCATTAGCCCAGCAAATTTGATCAACCCCATAACTTCCTTAATTTCCAGAGCATCTCCACCAAGCTCCCTTTCCAGGGCTAATCTACTTTGACACACAAACTTCCACATGTGAGCACTGCTTGCATAGTGAAAGGATATGTTGTCAACAGGCACTTCAGGATATGTTTTGAACATCATCATCAACATCAAACTCAGATTCTGATTCTCCCCTCTGCTTCCTCTTTTTGGAAGTCACAACAACCTTGCTCCAAGTATTAGTAGGACCAACCACAGTTGACTTCTTTTTGTTCTCAGGTCTCTCCTTAGGTGAAGAATCTGCAGACTTCCCTTTTCTAGACCTTATTCTTTTGGCAATACCAGGGACAACTTTACCAATAACTTCATTATCTGATAGGTCAACCACATCCACCACATCAGCAGTCTTCATTCCTCTGGGACTAGAAACAACATTCCTAGCAGGTGATGTTCTGACATCAGGTTCAACATCAACCTCATATTCAACATGAGTATCAATATCTTCAACTTCAGTTTCTGCATCTTCAATGACAGAAACAGCCAATCTGTGAAGATTGGTTTCAGAAGTTTACATGTCACCCTTTTCTCTAACAGATTGATCAGCAGGCATTTGACTCAGAGGTCTAGATATTCCCTTCACAGAAATCCCTTTCTCAAAATTTTTTGTGACAATCTGATCAACACTTTTGTCCACTTCTACCCTTTCTTTAACAGCTTGAGGAAGAGGGGTGGTAGTCTTAGGAGTAGGTTTGTCTCCAAACAAAACACTAGTGACAAACGCTCTACTTTTGCTATCATCAAATTTCTTACCCACAGATTGATCAGAAGTATTACCTTTTGAAGGCTTCTTAGGTTGATACTTCTCAGGTCTTTTCTTTTCTGAACCTGGAATCATAGAGAGAGGCGCTATGTCCAAGGCTTCATCTGTAACACCCCCAATCTATACCCCCAATTAATTAAAGCAGTAAAAGAAAATTCGAAATTTCATCAGAGTATATTTAAATTATCATGGCATAGACGGGGGAAGTCACATTATATTGAAACAAACATACAACACCTGCTCATAAAGCTATGCAACAGTGGGGTAGCAATCAACAGAGGAACTTAGTTCCTTACACCCATATTTCAGAATTTAGAATAAAAATGGAAAAATCTAAAACTGAATATCATATATATATATATATATCATGAAAAGTTTGTCATACATCAAGTTGTACATGCACAAGACAAAAGATATATATACATAATACACAAGTATCACAAACGGCCTCCCTAACTACCCGGTGTCACATATCAGAGCCGACAAACAAAAGAATGAAGACGCAAAGCTTCACAAAAATACCTCCAGCAACTCTAGTCTGCAATGCCTCATAGAGTATTATAAAATAGCAGAAGGGTGAGAAAAACAACCATAGTACAATTGCATATAATTATATATTAACACAAAAATGCACATATAGATTCTCACCACAAACATACAACAGAATCCAAAAACCACACAACATCATACATATTTCATTTATCTAACGTCAATGCACATTAATCGTACACAATGCAATTATCACCAAGAATATCAATTCCACACACGATTAATCCATTCACAATTCTCACACATAATCAATCATATTTATGATTTATGCAAATGCACAGAGACCGACACAACGACTCTATGCACATGCCATGCGGTACCGACTTCCAATATTTCTCATCATTAGTTCACTCAGGAACTCTGCTGGAATCATCGCTCGTTACTGAGGATCACTCAAGTAACACCCCGTCGGGCCTACGATGTTCTCCCGTCGCTTTAGGTCCTCTTGGTATAAGGCGCACGATGTTTATGGATTGCTTTAGGTCCTCTCGGTATAAGGCGCACAATCCGATCGCTCACACCCCACATGGGCACACGATCGTCTATAACCATCGCTTTCGGTCCTCTTATTTTTAAGGCTATTCATACCTCTTATTTTTAAGGCTCACGATGTTATAGCAGATTCCCCCTGGAATCAAACCGTCACTCAGGATGTCACAACAATGCATATCATGATGCTTGGCATACAATGACTCATGACATTTAATATGCGCACATACATGCATTCATCCACATCAACAAAATCACACTTTGCACGTATGCCCAAAACAATGCATTTAATTGCCATACGGCCACAATTCTTCTCAATACCATCTAAGCACATGCATTTACATCATACATCAACACCTTGCATAATACACATCAATTACACACAGTTATAACGACAAAAGTCGACGACCGACACTATTCCCGATTTCTGACATAATTAAATCGGCTAACAATTTCAAAATCATCATAATAAGAAAGTACAGCTCAATAGCTTTCCAACGATACCAAGAATGTAAAAATCAGATAAACGGAACCCAAGCTACGAAAGAAAAACGAAAACGATATTTTGAAAAGTCCCATTTTACCATTCTCCTGACCATACGCGTATTGCCCTGAGCCATACGCGTATTGCCCAAAATCCTCGCCATGCCATACGCGTATTGCCCAAGACCATACGCGTATGGGCAGAGACCATTTTTCCCCAAAATTCACGTTTTAATTCCAATACGCGTAGTGCATCCCATCATACGCGTATTGCCCTGAAGTGTTACGCGTACCATACGCAAATGGGCAGATGGCCGAGAAAATTGAAGATTCATACGCGTATTGGCCCCTACCTCGCCCATGTTACGCGTAATGCCAAGGTCCATACGCGTATGAACATGCCCCATACGCGTATGACCTGGAAAAACCAGAAAAAATTCTGCAGAACTTTGTTCTGCGTTTTCTCAACCAAAACACTCCAATTTTTCACCTACACCCAGAAAATTACCAATACAATGCATAGCAACATGTATCTATCATGTATCAACAATAATGAACACTAAAAACATGATTTCCAACACATTTAATCGATTTCTAATCAAATTTACATAATATGGGTTTTACTAAATTTCTCCTAATCAATCCAAGAACAACCACTAATACACATACATAATCATGCACAATCATACAATAATTGAGTTTCGCACCCTTACCCGATTAAATCGATTCTAGGGGTTGATTTTCTTTGATTTCCCAAGTTTTCTCACTTTTCTTCTCTTCTCCTCTTTTCTTTCCTTTTTCTTTCTTCTCTTTTTCTTTCTCTTCCTTTTTCTCTCTTCCTATTTTCTATTCTTACTATCTTAATGAAAAATATTATGAAATGACCAAAATACCCCCACACTCAAATATCTCGCAAACGATCCCAAAACCCGATAAAATATCACAACATTGAAAAATAACATATTTTCAGATAAAAGTCGACAATAAAATAAAATAATAATAAAATAATAAAAAAGACTCGATTAATTAAAACACACAAAAACTGGGGCGTTACATCATCCATTTAAACTTCTTTCGTCAAAACCCTAGATGTTGCATGCGAAGAGCTCTTTGAAGCAGACTTCTTGGAGGGAGATGACCCATGTTGAGACATTGTTCCTTTGAAACAGTTGATGTACAAGGATGTGTTGTGTCTTCCGATCTTTGGTGAGAAGATGGACATACTTGGAGTATGGAGATTGATGTAGCGTGTGAGAGTAACAATAGGGAATGATAGCCTAAGGTAAGGGGGCTGCTTTTGTTGATCACTTAAAAGCCAATAAATGTATTTTCCCCACCGAAACAAATTTCCTTTTAAATTTTTGAAATTTACTAAATGCACACCATAAGTCACTAACATCAGATGACTTTTCCACATGCCCAAATTTCTACTTAATACTTCACAAATTTCAGCACACATATCTTTAGGGAAATTGTCATTATACTTCATATCTGAATGATCAACCTCTATGACCTTAGTTTCCTCAAGATTTCCTCTGAATAGATGCATCACACTAGGTTGTTTGGTGATCCTTCTAATGTCACATTCAGATGTCATAACATCATCCTTGACATTACATGATGAGCTGAACTCTTGAGGAACCCATAAATAACAGTTATCTATGGATCTAACTCCCCTCATAACGACTTCACTCTTCTCATTAGTCACTAAACATTCATCTTTAGTGTAGCTAACCTTGAATCCTTCATCACATAACTGACTGATGCTAATCAAATTAGCAGTCAATCCTTTGACAAGAAGTACATTTTCAAGATTAGGTCCAGCCTCACAATTTAATTTTCCAATTCCTTTAACTTCCCCTTTTTCTCCATTACCAAAAGTTACATCATTTGTGGAGTAAGTCCTGATATCCACCAACTGATTCTTGAAACCTGTCATATGCTTTGAGCAACCACTGTCAAAATACCAACCATCCATAGCTGGGGTTCTAACAGATGAGTGAGCTAATAGACATGTGACAGCAGCTTTAGGAACCCATTGTTTAACAGCCTGAGGCCTGTTCTGCTTCTGTCTAGGTTGAGGAACAGATTTGGGATAACCATGCAGTTTAAAGCAAGAAGATTGTATATGGCCAAATCTTCCACAATAGTAACATCTCACTCTTTGAATCTCTTCTCTGAAGTGATTGAAATGTCTTCCACCTTGATGATGATTTCTGTCATACTACTGAGGCTGCCATCTGTCAAAATATTGATGTTGTCTTCTCCCATAATTAGGCCGTCTTCTGTAATGATGAGTCTGTCTTTTGTAATGATCAGGCTGTCTTCTACCATGATGATGAGGCTTTCTTCTGCCATAACAATGAGGCACATCATTATTAGGTCCAAAACCATACATTTTCCCTTGATGTTGAGACATCGGATGGAATATGTTATGTTTGAAACTAGAAGCCTGCATACTCCTATGGTATTGAGGAGGCATATATTGCCTAGTTCCAGAAACCTGAGGCTTTCCTTGAGGTTGAGGCAAAAACTTTTTAGGTACAGGACCATAACCCTTTCCATTATTTTGTGGCCCAGGGTGAGGGACAACCTTCTTAATTCCAGAACCATGTCCTTTTTCATGATGATGAGGAATGTTCTGTTTAACCCCAGAAGAACTAGCCTCTGCAGATATCTTCTTCTCACCCTCATATCCTAGACCAGTCTTATCACTTGCCCCTTTTCCAGCTTCAAGTATTTTATCCAGAGTGTCAGTTCCACTATTTAACATTTTGATGGATTTTGACATTTGATCAAGCTGGGATTTTAACAACAAAACTTCATTCTCAAGTTCAGCTTTATAAGTCTCAAGCTGTATTATAATTTTCTTCTGTTTCTCCCCTTCTTGACAGACCTCTTCACTTTTCAGACACAGCTCTTGATAAGAAGATGCCAGCTCTTCAAAGGTCAATTCACCATCACTAGATTCTCCATCAGAGGCACATATTCCAGTCAATGCCTTAACATGCTTGGCATTCTCTTCTTCACTTTCACTATCTGTATCAGACCAGGAAATAGATAACCCCTTTTTCTGCTTATTGAGATATGTAGGACATTCTTTCTTGACATGACCATAACCTTCACACTCATAGCATTGAACTCCTTTGTCATGATTGGACTTTTCTTCATCTCTTATTTTCTTCACTTGATTACTAGACCTGTTGTTGTCAGATGTGATGTTCTTAACATTAGGTCTATAGTTTCTGTCCATTCTCTTTAGCACCTTATTAAACTGTCTCCTAAGCATCACAACAACATTTGAGAGTTCCTCCTGAGTTTCAAAATTACACTCCTTCTTACCATCTTCAGTATTAGACACCAAAGCTATGCTTTTGGTCTTCTTTTCAGGCTCCTCATTCAACCCCAACTCAAAAGTTTGAAGAGAACCAATCAACTCATCAACTCTTATCTTGCTGATGTCTTGAGCTTCTTCAATAGCAGTCACCTTCATTTTATATTTCTTGGGAAGGGATCTGAGAATCTTCCTTACCAGCTTCTCTTCAGTCATTCTTTCTCCTAAAGCACTAGAAGCATTGGACAGCTCAAGAATATTCATGTGAAAATCATGAATGGTTTCATCCTCCTTCATCTTCAGATTTTTAAACTTAGTAGTCAACAGTTGAAGTCTTGACATCTTGACCTTGGAAGTTCCTTCATGAGTAGTTTTCAAGACATCCCAAGCTTCCTTAGCTACTTCACAAGTGTTTACCAGCCTAAAGATGTTCTTGTCAATACCATTAAAGATGACATTCAAGGCTTTTGAATTTTCAAGTGCAAGCTCATCTTGGTCCAATCTTCCTCAGGTTTCAGCTTTGTTGTACCATCCTTTTCAACAATAATAGGTGCTTTCCATTCTTTTAAGACAGCCTTCCAAGCCCTGCTGTCTAATGACTTCAAGAAGGTAACCATCCGTGGTTTCCAATAGTCATAATTAGAGCCATCTAGAATAGGGGGTCTATTCACAAATCCACCACTCTCCTTGTCCATTGCACCAGAAAGTATCAGCCCTAGATCTCACCCAGATGCAGAGTAGGATGCCTGCTTTGATACCAATTGAAATTCTAGTATCAGATGTGTGATGTTAAGTGTGATGTCACAACAACACAATATGCTAATATGAACAAGGCTATAACAACAGTAAATCAACATAATGAATTGTTCACCCAGTTCGGTCTAACTACCTACGTCTGGGGGCTACCAAGCCAGGGAGGAAATTCACTATTAGTAGTATTAAATTACAGACTCAACAATCCCAGTTGACATCTACTAATCTTAATCACTACCCAATGACACTTCTACCTAAGAGACCACTTAGATATGAGAAACCACTCACTCCCTAAATCACCTCAGTGACACAATCCAAAGATTACACTTTAAACCACACCTTGATCTTGCTTAACAGCTTTGATCAAGAACAACACACTCTTGCTTAAAAACTCTAGAGTGAATACACTTACAACCCAAAATAGTAACACCTATTCAACCATGAAAGACTTACAAAATACACACGAAAACTCTAACTTGACTCTCAGTCTTTGCTCTCTTGTCTTCGTCCTCTTCAACAAGGGTTGAGGCTGCTTTAAATAAAATTCTGACTTGGGCTTGGACATCTTCCAAATATCTGATTTGATTTGTTTTAAAAACAGAATTTAAAACAGATTTGATCTTCAAATCTTTTTAAATCATACAACCCTTAAACATAGCAACAGGATCTGCTCCAAATCTGATTGCAACTGAAAATATCTTCTCCAAGATATTCACACACAATCTCTCTAACAGATCTTCTCAAAACAAACTTTTACGCGCAGCCCTAAAACATCACAGCCTGATGTTCTGATGTTCAGATAACTGATGTCAAGACATCAAGTTTAACATCAACATATAAAACTTCAACCCTGCAACAACTAATGTTAGGAACCAATGTTTAGACATCAGACATATGACATCAACATTGTTCAACTTTGTTTTACCAAAATTCCAGCCAATACAAGAACTAACAAATATTATTAACATAAATAGATTCATTTTATGTAAGTATTATTACAAATATCTATTTCGTGGGATACCAATATCAGTTTAGTTTAAATATAAATATAAATATTAAGTAGAACAACAATTTTTCCCGTGTATAAATATTTATTTAAAAAAAATATAAATGTAGAATTTCATATAATTTATCTCATAAATTCAAATAACTAATATGGATTAAATTAAAAATAAGACCTAATATATGTTCATTCACCACAGGTACTGGTATGTTATGTGCATTTGTTTGTAACACTACTACAAAACGCGCAAATAACAACGCCATGTTTACAACAGATTCATCTAAACTGTTGTAATAGGTTAAAATTTTTGCGCCCAGTAATTAGCCGTACGTATAAACAGAAATATAATGACGGTTGTGTTAAAAGACCGTAGTAATAAATATTGTGCAGCAAGCTTCGATTCCTTGCAGTTACACTTTTCCATTTTTAGAGTACATTAAGCGTTTGTCACTTAAGTCCATTATTTATAAAATAAATTGTAAATGATTTTACAACGGTCTTTTAAACCAACCATTGTTATAGAACTTAACTCCATTACTTTAAAAATAAATTGTAAAATAGTTTACAACGGTGAACTATAAAACTGTTGTAAGAGGTCTTCAATTCCAATACGGTTATGTTTCCCAACTGTAATTAAAGGGTTCACTGATAAATTAAAACAAAACTTATTCTGTATTATTTCTTTCAAAAGACGCCCTAATTGAACAAGCGAGCCACCAAAGACGACAGCGGCGGTGTAAACTTTACTCTCTTCGTAGCTCAAATCTTCACACCCTCTTTGTTTATTTGATTTTTCAGCTTCGAAGTACGGTATTCTTCAACATCTTCATTTCTTTTTTCTTTTTTTTATATGCTTAAGTCAGTATGTTTATGTTGTTTATGCTCAAGTCAGTATTAGAGTAAATGTTTTATATGCTTTAGGTTTAGATATGAAAATTCATTAAGTTTTTGGATTACATTTTGGTGTGTCATTCACATTATTATATGTGTATAAATTTTAGAAGTTGTTATGGATCGTAGTTGGATGAAAGCCGATAGATTAGGACCGATTTATGAGAAAAGAGTTCTTGAATTTCATGAATACGCTGATAAACATCTTCCCGAAAATAATGGTATCTTTTATTATAAGAGCCACATTACTCAAGTAAAGAGGATCTTGAAATACACCAATGGTACTAATGATTATGGAATGTTGTATTCTCATAGTCCAAATTCCATGCTTGTAGGGTATTGGGATGCAGACTGGGCAGGTAGTGCTGATGATAGAAAAAGTACTTCTGGAGGATGTTTCTTCTTGGGAAATAATCTTATCTCTTGGTTCAGTAAGAAGTAAAATTGTGTGTCTTTGTCTACAGCTGAGGCTGAGTATATTATTGCAGGAAGCAGTTGCTCTTAATTGATTTGGATGAAACAAATGCTAAAGGAATATAATGTCGAACAGGATGTCATGACATTATATTATGACAATGTGAGTGCAATCAATATATCCAAGAATCCCATCCATCATAGCAGGACAAAGCATATTGACATTCGTCATCATTTTATTAGGGATCTAGTTGAGGACAAAATTGTTACTCATGAGCATGTGGCCACTGAGAAGCAACTGACAAACATATTTACTAAGGCTTTGGATGCAAATCAGTTTGAGAAGTTAAGGGGAGAATTGAGAATTTACACGTTTGAGGAGTTATATCAACTACATGTATAGGGGAGTGCAATAAATACTTTCTCTTTCCTCCATTTGGTGGTGAATCTTATTGAGGATGCTGGTTTTATGAAGAGTATTATTTGTTTTGGTGACTGTTATGAGATGCTGGTGAAGAAATTCATTGTTAAAATTTCTAAGGACCGTGACATTAAGATGAGCAAGGAGTACAAGAAGGTTTATGACAGAGGTAAATGTGTGGAGTTTTCTCCTGAAATCATCAACATGTTTATGGGTAGGAGCGAGGAGGAGCAAGCTGAGGTGAAAGTGATTGATAAGGTGTTTACAGCACCCTGGTATTTTGGTCAGCTCTGATATTACATGTAAGAAGGAATATCCTCTTTCTTTGCACTATAGATTATTTGCAGGGACACATCTCCCAGACAATGTTGTGACATCTAGTAAGGCGATGATAAAGATGAGGAAACAGATAGCAATGCTGACATCTATTTTGCCCTATTTTTTTATTGCTTCTGTATCTACTACAGAGGATGTTTTTGCTTCTGGTGAATGTATGGTTGTGTTGTTAAATTTATGGCTAAAAAGGGGGAGTAGTTTGTAGATTTTATCTGCCCTTAAGGGGGGGGGGGGGGGGGGGTACTACTCGAGCGGGAGTAGTAGTTTTTGCTTTTGCTCCTGATTTGGTGTTTAGGGGGAGCATGATGTTTTGTTGTCTTGACATCCTGATTGGAGATGATTATGTGCTTGATGTCATACCTGATATCTTGACATCCTATATAGGAGAATTTATTTTTCTCTGCAGAAAGTTTGTGTTGTGAGAGTTTATTTCTCCCTGATGTGTCATTCTCCGCGAGGATGGTTTTATCTTGTTCTGCTGCGTATGCCTATGATGTATCTTGGAGAAGTTCCAAGTTTGTTTATTAGGTTTTTTTTTCTTTGAAGAAGTTCTCTTGAGTTTATTGGTTGTTACATGGTATGTTTTGCAAAGGTTGTTTTAACCAAAATTTGCCAAAAGGGGATATTGTTAAGTTGTATGTTTTATAATTGGTTGCATTTTTTTAAAACAAGAATTCTAGCGAGATGTTGTACCAGATGTCATGACATGTTGGTGCGATACCGAAGTAGATATTGTTCAAGTATTCTAGTGAGACGTCGTACCAGATGTCGTGATATGTTAGTGCGGTACTGAAGTTAATCTCGTTTCGTGTTTTGGAAGATTTGGTTTTATTAGTGAAGATTCTTTGAAGATTTGATTCCAGTATATTACAGTTCAACAAGCGTGTGTTTTTAGAAGCTCAAAGTTCGGTTCCAACTGTGCAATATTTCCAAAGAATGGTTGATATCATTTAAGGAAACATGAAATATGATGAGATTTGATTTGATTTGTTTTTGTAGAAGATTTGATTTGGATCTGAACTTTAGGAAATAATATATTAAGGATCTTCATTTAATAATATATTATTTTCCAGAATATTATGGATGTGCTATTTAATTTAGCCTGATTTTCTCATCAAGTCCATACTTTTTCAAAGACTATTTATAAGAAGACTCTAAACCTAAAGTCTAGAGGGGGCAACCATATTTTTTGTGAGAGTTCTTTAGGTTTTTGTTTGTTCATTGTTGTTTGTGAGCCACTCTTGTATCAGCTTGATACTAGGGCTGGACTATTTTAGTTGAGTTTTATTTTTGAATCACTCATACCTTTTAAGCAAGAGTGCATTCAATTTCTTGAAGTGTGTCTTCTTCTGTTTTCTTTATCATCACTATTGTGTGATTGAGGGGGAGTGAGAGGGGTCTCATATCTAAGAGTGTCTTAGATAGAAATTGCACGGGTAGTGATTAGGTGTGAAGATTATAAACTAGAGGTTGTTTACATAAGAGCTTCAAATTAATACTATTATAGTGGATTTCCTTCCTGGCTTGGTAGCCCCCCAGATGTAGGTGACGTTGCACCGAACTGGGTTAACAACTTCTTTATGTTATTTACTTCCTGCTATTTTGTTTGAATTGGTCATTGTTATTTCTGCTGTCAGGACATCTTGACATTGCATTAGACATCCTGGTGTCTTGACATCGTATACGACATATGTCCTCTGAGTGCCAGAATTTCAAAATCAACCTTCGAAAACACCACTGCACTTCCGAGTTGGTCCATGAGGTCGTCAATGTGCGGCAATGGATATCTATTCTTTATTGTGACCTTGTTGAGTTGTTGATAATCGATGCATAGTCTAGATTTTCCATCCTTCTTCTTCACAAGCAGGATTGAGGCTCCCCGAGGTGAGACACTTGGTCGTATAAATTCTTTGGATTAGAGGTCCTCTAACTGATTCTTTAGCTCATCTAACTCTGAAGGAGACATTCTGTATGGATATATATATATATATATATATATATATATATATATATATATATATATATATATCCTGTTCCGGGAGTTACATCAATTGAGAATTCAACATCGTAAACTGGTGGTAAATTTGGTACATCTGCTGGAAACACCTCTGAGAAGTCTCTCACCACTGGAATGTCACCAACATCGACTCCTAGGCCTATGCTGATAGAATTTAAAAACACATACTTTTGAACACCTCCATGCAAGGAAAACTTCAATCAATTAGCTTTGAGGAACTAGGTGATGCTCAAGTCTGGGAATATTACAGTCTTGCGAGAACAATCTAAAAGAATATAATTATTGGACAACCAGTCCATTCCAAGAATAACTCAAAGATGCTTAAGAGTAATTTAAATTAGACCGACCTTAAACTTCATGTTCAAGATAGTCAACGAACATTGTAGGCAAGCCTTAGTAAGAGTCACAGGTTCGGAGGACGATATCGTGACCACCAAGTTAAAAGGTAAACATGTCACAGGAAGTTTTAGGGAATTTACACACTCCAGAATCAAATGATATTGAAAAACTTTGCCATAAATTTCACACTCACCCTTGATCAACTCTGAATGGTCTTTCTTTCATTCTCCACCAATGTGGAACACACGTCCTTGAGTCATCGGATGTCCAACCTGGTTGTTGTTGTTGTTGTTCCTAGGATTATTCTTGCTCCTCTCGGGGAAATTATTAGTAAGATAGTATGGCTTCTGACAGTTGTAGCAATATCTTTTCTTAGTCAGGCAATCAAATGATTTGTGTCCTTCCTCCTGATAGCGAAAACACTGAATAGACTGGTTCTGATTTTGATTCTTGTTTTGCACACTTTGAACTACTATGTTATTGACTCGAGGTTGATCTCTACCATTTCCTTGTGGTCGGGGATAAGGCCATTGTTGTCTGCCCTTGTTCTGTGAGTAGTTATTTCCCTGTAAAAACAAACTTAGTAATGCAAAATCCCAACTTGAATAGGGAATGAAGTATTGATTATTTACATACATATACTCATATTCATTATCTTACCTGGTTCCTCGTAGGTCCCCCTGAAAAATCCCTGCTTGGACGACTACGCTTAAGGTTCTCCACCTTTTTACACTTCTCTACCAAAGCTTCATATTATTAGATCTCATGTGGGGTAACAACCTCTTGATGTCATAACAAGTACCGCTCTCAAACCGTTCACACTTATAGTCTTCATCAACCACACTGTTGAAGAAGCTAAAGTACTTTTCTAAGGATTCAAACTTCGCAGCATACTCAGCGACACTCATGTTACTCTGATGCAACCTAAGGAATTGAGCTTCTTTCTCTGCTCTGGCACTTCTTGGAAAGTATTTATCTAGGAACTTGTATCTGAAAGCTCCCCATGTCAATTCTTCTCCTTTGTTTTACAGTATACTTTTATCTCATTTCCACCAGCTCTCTGCTTCCCCAATCAACAAAAAGGTGGCATACTCCAGCTAGGTCTCACCAGTGCTGTGTAGAACTACAAAGATATTCTCGATCTCTTGCAGGCAAAGATCAACCTCGTCAGGATCATGACCACCCTCAAACCTCGTCGGATTATGGCGTCGGAACTCTGCCAGTCCTCTAGCTGCTGCTAATGCTTCTTCTTTTTGTTGCCTTTGCTTATCTCTCTGTACCTGTAAAGCCGTCGCACTAGCCTATTGGTTAATGGTAGCGACCATATCACGCATTGTCTGCATGATCTCCATCATATTCGCTCCATTCTCAGCATTAGTAGCATTAAGGCTTTTTGTTGCCATTCCTTAATTCCTACAACTTCTCAAGTTAGGATCATTTAAAATTCAATAAAAACTCTTGGGTTACGCTCTCAAGAGAATTCAGTTTGCATAATATATTGAACTTACTATCATGGGGTATCTAAACATTCGTAAGAAGTCATTCTACAAATATTTCTAATATCATAAAATAGTAGCAATCAACAGATCAAACGACACAAATTCAATTAACATACCACACAAGCATGCATCAAACAAACGTTATCCCACCCAAAAATCTTTGCCTGAGGATTATCGCTCTGATACCATATTGTAACGCCCCAAACCGCTTTCATCCAAGACATTATTAAAAAATTATTATAATTACTTGTATAAACAAGAATAAATGTTTTGAACATTAATCAAACTTGATGACAAATCAAAATCATAAGAAGAAAATCACCGCATTTCCAATTCATTCGAAGGAAAATAAACAAATAACTTAAAACATAATGATATCAATTTATAAACTACTAAAATATTTTTTTATTTTGAAAAAACCCTTCTTCGCCATGATCACATGATAAGCACACATCAATCAATCTTGAAACTCCTCACTTGTACCTAAAATGTTGTTGTAAGGGTCAGTTTCCATTAACCATAATCCATGTCAAAAGCAAACTAAACGAGAGTTAAAAATTAGACAAATATAAATATACATATCATATATAAGAGAAATAAATAAACTAAAAATCACCAAAATTATTATTATTTTTTTGAACAGCAAATTTAATTAAGTGGGGTACTAGGGGCGCCCTAACCCAATTACAACAGTTTAGAGAAACAACAAATCAAAAACAACCAAACAAAGATTAAATACAAGACCCTGGATATCTATACCAATTTGTCCAGAGTAAATCTTTGCCCATTTTAAATGCAGAAAAACCTTCCCAAGATCTAATTTTTATCAGATCAATCAAATCTTCAGCATTCACTAATCCACCTTCAAAGAGGATCCTATTTCTACCAATCCAAAGATTCCAGCAAGTCCAAGATCATACCAAATTACCAATCTGACTCATCCTCGCCGTCCCCAAACCAGCCATATAAACATTATAATGTTCGATAGAATTTGAGTAACCACAAGGCAAAACAGAATTCAACCACGAACACACTAACCTCCACACTGTAATGCTAAACTCACACCGGAAGAATAAATGGTCAATGTTCTCATTCTTTAAAAAATAAAAAGGACAGACTAACTCATGGTTAGAAACAAGAACCTGCCTCCGTTGGAGTTGATCTTTAGTCTGCAGTTTGTTGATAAACAGCCTCCATAAGAAAACTTGAATTTTGGAGGGAATTTGCCACTTCCACATCTCATTGATCACCTGAAGAGTTGATTTTTCCAGCCCCTAATTTTCCCAAGTTTTAATAGCCAGCATTTCATAACAGCTTTTCACCGAAAACCCTTCTTTATTCTTCCACCAAACATGTCGATCCTTGATCTCACCATTCGGTCTAACCTCTAGGAGGATATCAGTTAACATTGTAAACAAGTGTTACATCACCAACAACCACAAAGTGTTATATGTAAATAAGCGCATGCTCTTAAACTACATGATCCGGATATAACCATCCCACCACTAAGGCACCACACAGAATTCATCTCATATCAATGAGGAAAATAACCCGCCACTAAGGCACCACACAGAAATGCATATGTCATGATATGCATGATGAAAATAACATAGAATCACCCACCACTAAGACAATCACAAAATACACATGACATTAAAATCATATCCCGCCACTTAGGCACCACAATGTAAAAGTAACATCCATCTCACATACATTAAGATAACTTATATAGCAACATGCGTGTATATACATATTATTATATTGAAACTAATTCTCTTAGTCTATCTCCAAAAGCATTAAAGTATCAACTATTGTTATATGTTGTATTTTACTTTACTGTCACGGTCCTACAAAGCCAAAACAAAACACTACATCTACACAATACATTTACCTGTCTCATTAATTAACCAGATCACGCATTCACATATTGCACATAATAAATAGTTGTAGATCACATGTATATGAACTTCACCCTATTTGATTACCGAGAGCACTAACAACCCTATAATTAAATAACCTTGCATGTTGTAGCAGTTTATTAGCATACACCTAAAATCTTCAATTACCATAATTTTGTTCTATTATGTTTAAAATTTACGTTTCAGTATTAACTTCGATTTTAGAAATTTGAATTTACATACCTAACATACAATAAATTAACCAAGGTAAAAATTGATAACTACATAATTATATTCCCAATTGTTTACATCTTTTTAATTATTTAAAATCTCTAAAACACTAAAGTATGTATAATATATTTATCCAACTCTTAAATCAAGTCTAATTTAAAATTACATGGGGAAAAATCCTTACCTTAAAGTGTTTTTCTCTGAACCGACAAAAATTCTCCGATCTGATTACACCAACGAAGACTTCAAGGGACGCTCTTAGGAATAATACTGAAACGAAGTATGAAAGTGTATCGACGTTGCAACTCACCAGCAATAAGAGAATATTTTTTTTTGTGAAGTGTTGAGTTATGTGAATAGTTTCTACGTGAAACCTATGGGAGTTTTTGAGGCAGAAATTGAGAGGAAGTGGGGATGATGGGAGAATAATATGGAATAAGTTGTGACTTAATTGACTTAGTTTTATTTTATTAATATTATTATTATTATTATTATTATCATTATAACATATTCACATGACTAATTCCACCATTCCAATCTACAGTACACACGTGGCATTTTTACTTCATGTTACTACTCATGTTTTGCTATAATTATCTATTTTGATATTTTCCTTAATTATCCTAACTTTAATTTAATTACTAAATATTATATATTAATCTACATCAAATCAATAAATTAACAAATTAGCAATTAATAATTCAAGCATCTCATAAGAATTAAGAACAACCGATTATAAACTCATCATTTATGGTCACTAAAATAAATAAATTAAATCCGTCCGTTTGATGCATGATCACGAATTTAAAATTAAAAGTAATCACTAATTATTTAGTCAAAATAGAGGTATGAGACACTCCTAGTAGCTTCTAGGAAAAATTGAATTCACTTCGGAATGAGAGGGATGGTAAGGCTGTGCAGGCATGAGATTGCATGGTTGAAGAAAGACTTATAAGGATTGATTGGTACTACCTATACCAACACGATTCATCTTCTTTTCGGTAGCCTAACAAATAAGAACTTCATAGTTAAGTGTGCTTGACTTAGAGTAGTATTTGGACGGGTGACGTTCTGGGAAGTTTCTCGAAAAGCGTGTGAGTGAGGACAAAGTATGCTGAAAAGACCCGTGTTGGTTTGTGGAGTCAATCAGTAATCTTGAGAGCATTCTGGGGCGTTACAGATTGTCATTATATGCGACACATTGATCTTCAACAGTCATCTTATGCAATATGATGCACAAATTCATGTTACACTAATGTGCATCTAAGTGGAAAGATCGAGTCCAGTTATGTCTGACTGCAAATTGAGATTGGAGAACTCTAAATGTTAGTTCTATATCCTTTATTGCACCTTTTTAATGTTAGACAATCAAATTTCTCTTGTTATCTTGTGGAATTGAAAGTATTTTTAACAAATGTGTTTTGTTCAGGATACATGACATTTAATAGATATACTTTAGGTTGTATTTGGTATGATTAATTGTATAATAGACATCAAGAGTTCGCTCTTGTAGAACATCCTTAAAGACTTTAGATTGATTGAGCACACTAATATCATTGTTTAAACTCGTTATCCAAAGAATGCATGTCAACTTCACAAGTTATGTGAAGCCACTCCTTCCAGTATAATAATAGGTTTATTATGACCACCTCAAACATATTACCTTTTCAATGCACGTGGGTAAATTTTCCATTCCAAATGCATATATAATTAATGCATCATAACATACTAGGAAAACCACATGCCACATTCATCCGCAATAGATATTCATTGTCTTCAATGGTTGACCTTCTCAGATATTATGCCTCTAATACTCCAATTTTATCCATTGTAAACTCATAAATGCATTTTAGTCATGTGTCCTTTTTTCCCCTACTTTGCTTACTTTATTGTGGAGTTTGAAGTTGAATTTTTTATTTTAGTTGATGTTAATTATTATGTGTGAGTGTGGGTGCGTGTGCATGTGTGTGTGTCTTTTTGTAGGATTTATTTAAATTCTTTTTATACACCTTTATGAGTTTAAGGGCCAATTCTAGAGACCTATTTAGAGTTTGATAACCTTGAGACCAAAAGATTCAACAATAACAAATAACATATGTTTATGCATTCAACCCCTTTGCAACAATAACAAATAAGAGTTTGATATCTAATGCATGCTTGTCATGCCATGGTTAAAATATTAGAAGTTTATAATGTTTAATCTCATTTTGTTGCAGGAAAAAGAAGCAGCCTTAAATTGGAGTATAGATTCTTTTTGTATATTAGTAAAGCAGTAGGCTAATGTAGCTAAATTAGTTACCATGTAACAAATCAATTTCTCCTTAGCTTTTTTGTATTACCATACTTGCCTTATTTTATATGCAACTTCATTGATGAAAAACCAAACCAAATGGAAAATGAATAATATTATATCAAATCAAGTCAATTAATTTATGAAATTATCGTATATATAATATAAAATTACAATAGATATTATTTCATATATATATATATATATATATATATATATATATATATATATATATATATATATATATATATATATATATATATATATATATATATGCAAAACATACACATACGTTTATTCTATATTATGTTTCATAAAGCATGCCTGAAATATATAAATCAATAATAGCATATGCCAATGGTCACTATTAATTGTTGGATAATGTACCTCTTCAAAAAAAATTGTTGGATAATGTAGGTTGGTGTGATTCTAGGATTTATTTATTTTTAATGAAAAATCTCCTTTGATTACTTTCTCTGTCATTGTAATCCCAAATCAAGAAAAAGTTGGCGTGCAAAGCCATATTTGTTGTAGTTTTCAAAAGCTTACATGACACCATGTCCCTTGTACTGTATTGAAGATAAAGTCACAAGAAATTATAGTATAAGTTAACTCAGTTAACTTAGCTATTATAACCAAGCTTAATACGTGTACTTGCAAAGCATAAATATTGTGTGTATATACAACTTGCTACGTGAAACTCTCTCATTATGTAAATACAATATACAAAATCTTATCTTTCCCTTTCTTCTATTCTCTCACCTGTAACTATTTTCTGTTACACCATAGATGAACTTCCATGTTCATCTTCACCTCTTCTAACATGGTGTCATTTGCAGGAAACAATTCTTCACGCTTCCGTTCTCTCTGATTCACCACCCTTCGCTAATTTTCTCTCTGTGCTTCGTGTTGTTTGCAGTAGCTGAGTTTCATCAAGCTTCTTTAAGGTTCATCAATGGATTCCGGTGAAAATCAAGAATCAGGGATCAAAGATTCTCCTCAATCTCAAGAATTTGCCACAGGCTTCGCTTCCGTGAAACCCAATAATATGTTTGGACCCAAAATCTCTATCAAGCTGCAAAAAAAAAAAACAACTATCTCCTCTGAAATTAGCAAATGGAAGGGGTCATCTTGACACAGAAGATGCACAGATTTGTTGTAAACCCTCAAATTCCGCAGAAATACAACTCGACTGAGGATCACATCACAGGTACGCTTTATGATGAGTATGAAGCTTGGATCGTTCAGGATCAAGCTGTGTTTATCTGGCTACTTTCCACCACATCTGAATCTATCTTGCCTCGGGTGCTTGCGTGCAAACACGCCTATGAGGTTTGGGACAAGATCCATCAATAATTCACAACGCAGATGAAGTTTAGGGTTAGACAATTGAGGGTTGAACTCAAATCCACCAAGAAGGGGAACAATACCATCACAGAATTTGTACTAAGAATCAAAGCCATAGCCAATTCACTATTAGCTGTTGGTGATACAATCACTGAACAAGACCAAATCAATGCTATCTTGGATGGTCTTTCTGAGGAGTATAACCCCTTTGTGATGCAAATGTATGGTAATCCTGGGTCACCATCTCTTTGTGATGTGAAGCGCTTCTTTATGTTCAAGAAGCACAATTGGATAAATTTCGCCAGGAACTTTCAGTTTCCAACATTGCTACTAATCTAGCTCACACGAGTCATGATAATAACAGCTCTAGAGGTGGGTTCTCAGGCAACACTGGCAGAGGTAGCAGGTACACTCGAGGGCACGACAAGGGCAGAGCTAGGCCTCCCTCTGGAAATCGACCTACGTGTCATTTGTGTTGAAAATATGGTCATGTTGTTTCAACGTGCTGGAATCGGTTTGATGAGAAGTTCATGCCCCAAAATGATAACAATGCTCAAGATAAATCTAGTGGCAGTATAAGTGCAAGCCAAGAAAAATCAATAGACAACTCACAAAACTCTCAGGCTGTGGCTATGATGGCTTCCACTGGACGACCTCTTGGTACCACTCAGGAGTACTCTCTCCCTGCAGAACTAGAATCTCAAGCATGGTTTGTTGATTCAGGTGCTTCCCACCACCTAACTCCTTATGCCTTTCATTTACAAAACTCTTAGTTATATACAGGCTCTAACACATAGATTAGGCCATGCTAATTTCTCTTTTATTACCCATATACTCAAATTATGTAATATTCCTAGTTAAAATAAACAAACTTTCTTTTGTACATCTTGTAATCCTGGTAAATCTCATAGATTACATGCTCCTTTAACTTATATTGTGTGCAGTAAAGCCTTTGATGTTATCTATATTGATATATGGGGTCCTTCTCCATCACCCTCAAGTTCTGGTTTTAGATACTACATTGCTTTTGTAGATGCCCACACTAGATATACATGGCTTTACTTTCTCAAACAGAAATCTAAGGCCCTAGGAGCTTTCAAACTATTTCATAAATTTGTTCAAACACAATTTAGTCTAACCATTAAATAAGTGCAGTCTGATTTTGGTGGGGAATTTAGGCCTTTCACTAAATTTCTAGCTGAACTAGGTATTGCACATAGGCTGACTTGCCCTCATACCTCACACCAAAATGGTTCTGTTGAAAGAAAACACAAATCCATTATTGAGATGGGCCTTACTATACTAGCTCACTCTTCTATCCCTCTAACTTATTGGGATCACAGTTTTTCTACCTCTGTTAATTAAAGAACAGGTTGCTGACTTCTCCATTAACTACACATCATTCACCTTTTCATGCTCTCTATGGTAAACATCCAAATTACAAGGCTATTAGAACATTTGGTTGTTCCTGTTATCCCTTGCTCAAACCTTATAATCAACACAAACTTCAACTCAGAAGTCAAGAATGTGTGCATCTTGGGGTATCACCTCAACATAGAAGGTTTAAATGTCTAAGTAGCTATGGGAAAATTTACATCTCCAAAGATGTTACATCTAATGAATATCACTTCCCTTTTCCTTACTTGTTCTCATCTAACACTCAACCTATACCTGTATCCACTAGCACACATATGGCTTATCCTACCAGGCTCTTACATGCTCCAACTGTCTCAACTTCTTTCCATCACACACAAGCTGCTGAACTCATTGTGCCTAACTCCATAGGTCAATCTACTGATATATCAAATACTCAAAATTTTGTTCAAAATCAATGCCTTACAAGAGCACATAGGTCTGATTCTTAGTTTATTTCTGAGCAACCTACACTGACAGTTGAACCTATCTCATCCAGTCTGCCTCTTCTTAGCAATACTCTAGCTATAGTCATAAAACCAGGTTCTATTGCTAATTACTCTGCACAGGTCCATATGTCTGCTGTGCTACTAAACAATATGTCAAACTGGGTTCTTTAGCCACATAAGCTACCTTTAATTTCTCTACAAAAGTAACTAGGTATGCTATTGCACTTAAGCAGACTGTCCAGTCAGGTTCTGCAGCAGGTCACTCCCATTATCCTGAAGATAATGTACAACAACCTCATTGTCTTGAGGACACTTTCTCTGATCTAGATATTGGTGTATCTTATTATCTAGAGGATAATGTGCCAAATCCATATACTAGTATAGATACCACAAACCAGGTTCCCATGGACTTAACTCATGATCCAAAGGTCACTCAAAGCCATCCTCATTATTCAAATACAACCCCAATTTCTCCTTCTTGCTCTGGTCAGTCAGAGGCAAACTCTCTTTTTCCAATTTCTGAGGCTTCCAAATCACCCTCCATCTTAACTCATAAATCCCCTCCTCCTCTACTAGAAAATGATCATCCCATGCTTACCAAAGCCAAAACTAGAAAATCTAGGCCTAAAGTTTTTCTTGCTCACACTGAAACTGAACCAACAATTGTCAAACAAGCTCTCTCCTACCCTGCCTGGGGCACTGCCATGAAGGCTGAATATGAAGCTCTTCAAGCCAATCACACCTGGACTCTAACCATTCTACCACCTGATAGGAAGGCTGTTGGTTGTCGTTGGGTGTTCAAAATCAAAGAAAATGCTGATGGTTCTATCAATAAGTACAAAGCTAGACTTGTGGCTAAGGGGTATCATCAAGAACATGGCTTTGACTATACTGATACCTTCTCCCCAGTAGTCAAACCTACCACCATACGAGTCATTCTCACACTGGCTCTAACACATAAACAGGATATTCAACAAATTGATGTCAACAGTGCCTTCCTTAATGGCACATTATGTGATGAAGTCTACATGACTCAACCCGTTGGTTTTGTAAGCTCTGACAAGACACTTGTATGCAAACTCAACAAGGCTATCTATGGCCTTAAACAGGCCCCAAGGGTCTGGTATGAAAAGTTAGCCTAAGCACTATTACAATTTGGCTTCACAACTTCAAAGTGTGACAACTCTTTGTTCCTCTATTGCCATCAAGGTACATTGTTACATGTCTTAGTATATGTTGATGACATTCTCATGACTGGATCTAGTTCTGCACTCATTCATGATTTGATCAACAAACTACATACTGCTTTTGCTTTAAAGAAATTGGGAAGACCAAGTTATTTTTTTGGCATTGAAATCAATTTCCAACAACATAGATCTCTTCTACTCACTCAGTCGAAGTATATTAAAGACCTTATGTCAAGAGAAAACATGCCTAATGCTAATGGTGTCCCAACCCCTATGATGAGCTCTTGCAAACTCAGTAAACACGGTGCTCCTCAACTGGCTGATCCTGCTATGTACAGGTCCATTGTGGGTGCCTTGCAATATGTCACATTGACAAGGCATGACATTGCCTTCAGTGTTAACAAGGTGTGTCAATTCATGTCAGACCCTCTTGACACTCATTGGTCTGTTGTTCGCTGTATTCTTCGATACTTAAGTGGAACCATGAATCATGGTTTACTTTTGTCTCCCTCTGCTGCAGCTTCTAAAATTTTCCCCCGTACGTATGGATGGAGAATTAAAACCCAAACCCGTCCCAAACGGGTTCGGGTTGGGTTCGGATATCCCTGCCCCGCCACCATCCATTTAGTAAAATCAAAATTTTTAATAGATTTTTTTTTCAAAAATCAAATTACATTTCAAATAATAAAAACAAAATCTCAAAAAAAAAAAATTCTTACATACATTTCAAATATTTTAAATAATTAATACAAATCAAAATATCAAAACATTGACCACATATTTAATATTCTAAATTAACAAAATTAAATAATAATGTACATAATAAAATAAACGGGGCGGGTTCGAGGACGGGTTCGGGGTGAGTAGTAATGTCCCCATTATCCGACCCGTCCCCATATCTTTTAATCGGGGAAAACCCAAACCCAGTCAAAGCGGGTTTTCCCCGCCAACTTCGGGGAGGGTTCGGGTGGGTACCCGTGAGTCTGGGTTTTGTTGCCATTCCTAAATTAGTTGCTCGTTCTAGCACTGAAGCAGAATATCGGATTCTAGCTCATACAACATTGGAACTGCTGTGGCTCGAATCACTGCTGTCAGAACTCAAGATAACATATCACACTCCAGCTCTGCTATGTGATAACCTGAGTGCGGTAATTCTTTCTCACAACTCGGTTCTGCACGCTCGCACCAATCATATTAAACTTGACATTCACTTTGTTCAAGAACGGGTAGTGGCGAAACAATTTCACATTCATCATGTACCAGTTGCAGTTCAACTAGCTGACACATTAATAAAGCCGCTTGGCACAGTCGTTTTTCAGGAGCTGCGCAACAAACTCAATATCCTTTGTTTAGACAAGCCTCCCTTAAGTTTGAGAAGGGGTATTGAAGATAAAGCCACAATTAATGATAATACAAGTTAACTCAGTTAACTTAGCTATTATAACCAAACTTAATATGTGTACTTGCAAAGCATAAATGGTGTATATATATAGCTTGCTACGTGTAACTCTCTCATTGTGTAAATACAATATACAAAATCTTATCTTTCCCTTTCTTCTATTCTCTCACCTGTAGCTGTTTTCTGTTACACCATATTCCCTCCGGTCACTATTATAAACAAAAAAATGACTTCAAATTTTGATCACTATTATAAGCAAAAGTCATTAAATTTCAAAGTAATTAATGTTTGTATTACTAGTATACCCCTAATTTAATTCAATAACATTTAATGTTGGTAGTTGATTCATCAAATATAACTAAGGATATTATAGTAAATTTTATTCTAATTGTATATGAAATCAAGAAAATTAATTACACGTAACTAATTTTCTTAATTAGTGTAAAAGTAGTTATTTTTACTTATAATTGTGACCAGAGAGATTAGATGAACTTCCATGTTCATCTTCACCTCTTCTAACATATCTTCACCTCTTCTAACATACTGTGAAATCATGTATAGGTAAAATATATTGCATTTTTGGCACAAAAATATGTTTTATAATTGAAATGTAAACTTGCAAAGCTATAGGAAAGTGCATAAGAGAAAATTGTATCAACATGGGGTTGGAGTGCTAACAATTTTGGCTTGGTAGGAAACCAAATAATTCCGAAATAATTGGTTTAGAAAAATTATAGGAACAACAGTCAATTATGTCAATTGGTTGATTTTGTTTTCTTATCAATTTGTTCACTCAAAGAAAAGACAAGTCATTCTGCCTTTACGCATGTACATAATATAGCTTTTATAATGAATTAGTACTTTACTTCTTTATTGTGTTGAATAATGATTGACCATGTTAGAACTCGTACGTGCAGGATTTCAGTCACCAACATTATATGTTTCAACATATATCTGATTGTCATGATCAGGAAGCCACTTAACATCATTACTGAAACTTTTTTTTTGCTTAACCAAAGAAAGAAAGTTGTGAAAGTCATCTTTTAGCTTGCATATTTGTTGCAACTACCTTACAAATCTAGAGGTGCATTGATATCAATTCATATCTTAATGAGCTAGATAATTTAATGTTTGAAAATGTCAAATTTACTGATCATATTGGATGGTGTTTAGGTCCTTATATGAAATTAGTGTCTATTGCTGTTAGCATTGTTGTAGTATATTGCACCGATAACTATTTAGTATTCATATTAGTCATTTTTTACGCATTTGAATGTAACCCTTAATGCAACTTTTCTCAATGCAGATAAAAGTTCTTTTATTGGTTGTGAAAGATTTTGATTCTGATTGTGGAGATTTTGTTTATATCGTAGTCATTGTTGACTTGTTACTCAAGTTTGTTGAACTGTCATATAGATCTAGTAACTTTCTAATTGTTAGATACTTTTAGCAATATCATTGTCTAAAAGCTGCTTGAATTTATTTATTTTTCCCATTGGTGTTGAGTAGTTCTAATTTCGTAATTTAACTTTACAGAGGCTGGTACAGTCAGATTCCAGCGGGATATACATAATACCCATGGATATCAATTTGTTGTTCAGTTTGCTCATTATGAACTTTGGGTGATTCTTATGTTTATGAATTGTACTTAGATAAAAATGGTTTTATTTAAATATTCTTAAACAACAACGCTTGATTGAGACTTAAAGGTTTACAACAAATTGTTATATGCTTAAAAATATATCTTTTTGGTACATGGTTCTGTTGTGATTGTGTTTTACATTACTTAAGGTTTTAAGAATATTGTGTTTATATGCTCACTTGAAGTTTATACATTTTGTTTAAATTATCTTTTTTCCATCTCTCAATTGTCTTGTAAACCATTTTTATTTATTTATTTTGCTCTAAAAATTGTCTTTCGCATGCTTTCCTAATCACATTCCATGTTATTAGTGATTTTATTCATGAAGACCTTTGATATATGTGAATGTGATATAATGATATATTTGTAATACCCACATATAATATACCTTTAGAAAATACATTATACATAGAGTAACTGGTATGGGTACAACATAAGAGCTTATCAACATTGTTATATATACATGTCCAAAACAATTAATATACATGTCCAAAACAATTAGTCGGTCGCAAGGCCGGATACCAAGATTTAAAAAAAAAAATAAAAAAATTAATATACATAACATGACACGTGATATACAAGAGTGCCTAAACAAAACTAGGATCTATGTACAATATCCACATAATCCACTGCGGAAGATCATGACCAATAAGTCAAGTCGCCAAACAACATCAAACACTGCAAAGAACTACCAAAAAACAACAATAATAGTGGGTTGAGATAATAATCTCAGTGAGTTCCACAATTTGATGGGTCCACTCGGCTCTTAAGGGACTCTTTTCAATTTCTTAACTTAAGCCTTTCACTTTACGTTACTTGTGTATCACTCGTACAATATAATAGGGACTTAAGAGTTCAAGGGGGTTTACGCTTCATATGGAAACACACAACATGAGTTCGCATAACTCAATGAATCATTATTCAGAAATGCAACAAAGCATCTTTTCCCGTATGGGACTTGAACCCACTTTAAGGATCATTACTCGTATGGGACTCTAACTCACTTTGAGTTTCACTCCTCTATGGGACACTAACCCACTTATGAGGCATCTTTCCTTTATGGGACTCTAACCCACTTATGAGGATCTTTACTCGTATGGGACTCTAACCCATTTTGAGTTTGCGAATTAATAGTGCGTATATCCCAATTCTACTTTACATAAGCATCAAAATCGGAACAAACACATGTAGGGGTTATTTCCGAATACGTGATTATTCTCATCATCTCCATGTGATTATATCACAACTATCATGAAATTAAAAACAATTTCCATGGGATTATATCAAAATCACAATATATCATAATATGTTTCCATACAAGCTCATTGAATCATAACTATGACATTGTTCCCCATCCATGCCTTCGACATTCATAGATGGGACAACTCATCTCATGTGACTACTCGCTCACAGGCACACACCAATGTACCTCTTGCATTCGAGTAACACAACTTAAGTTAATTACCATAACCTAAGTTATCTTTACTAATTCCATTCATCTAGCTATAACTCTAGGTTGATTTTCACTCATCATCATGGAACTTGATTCATTCATTATTCATCCAATACATGCATATCATATTATTATACATGAAGCACACATAATAGTTCATTACCACTATCCAAGTAATTATTGGAACACAAGCATGGTTTCTCTTTACCAAAAGGCAGAGCATTGTACTAGCTTTCCAATATATCTGACCTCACATCAATCGGAGTTACGAATCCTATTTTATGGGGGAAACAAAGAAACAAGCAATTCTTAAAAGTCTCATACTCTCGCTTAGCGAGCCCTAGCAAGACATCAAAGTGAGCTCTCACCTAGAGAGCTCCCAGTGAGGCTCATGCGAGGTCAAATAGAATGACATTTTTTTCTCAAAATCCACTGTCTCGCTTTTCGAGACCTGTTATTTCTGAGCGAGTATATCAAAACGACTTTCATTCTGTGAACTGATACGCTCGTCTAGTAAGCAATTTTCTTGCCTAGCGAGAATGACATATTTAAGCCAGTGCATAAACGTAACAGGAATGGGAAAATGGCAACACATATCATAACATTGTACCCAATAACACCAATTAATCTGATTTAATACAAATAGGCATGCAAAATAACAAGATGATAATAGATCACATCAATTTCACACATATAACAAGAATTCATAAAACCTAATTCCCATTTCATGAATCCCCCCCCCCCCCCCCCCCAATATAGGTCTAACTAGGAATCCACCTCTACAAGATAAAGATGTTGAAAGATGGAGATAAGTTCTTGGTTATCAAGCCTTGATTTCTACTTCTAAGTTTTTTCCTCTTTTCCTTTCTTCTTTCCTTCTCTTTTCCTCTTTCTCTTATTCTTTTTCTTCTTCTTACTAACAAATGATAGAATGAGTGGTATAAGAGAGGGCAAGAGAAAATATCTAGGTTTAGCTTTTATCCTCTAGTGAATCGTGGCCATTTACCAATGACACCAAAATGTCCTTTCTTTTACTAATTAGTAAAGGCCAATTGAATTGAGTAATAATTAGACTCATATGAGTTCACTAATTACTCTATTTGTCCCAACTAACAAAGAATAAAGCATTTAGAAACTCAATTTGTCTCAACTAACAAGGTATAGAGCATTTAAGAGGATAAATATTACATTCCCCCTTTAAAATAAAATCTTCCTCGAATTTTAAAGATTTACCTAGAATAGATAAGGGTAAGTGTCATACCCCAAATTTGTCCTACCTGTGTATAATTTCCATCTGTACATCCACCCACTAACTATCATCCAGAAAAATCCAAAAAATATGTTGTCTTCAACTTCATCCCTCTTTTAATGTTTTATCCATTTTCAGTTTAAGTCATATCTATATTTTAACTTTTTTTATCCTTTATCCATTTCCAATATTTAACCATATCCATTATCCATTAATCTTTCTTTTAATCCATAAATCTATTATCCATTTTACATCCAATAACCATTTCCTCAAGTCCATATCCAATTACAAGATCAAAACCAAATTCATGTCCAAATTTTAAACCCAATAAAAAACCCATGAAGCAAACCACCATCCTATTCAAAGTTTTATTAGAAGAAATCTATACAAAAACCTACAAAAAAAATGAGTTCATAAAAAGCCCATTTATCATTTCTTTTTTTTTTGTCTTTCACAAACCATCATGGCCCATTAACCATAGTTCTAAAAATTGACAAAAAAACAAACATTACAAGTATAAGGTTCCAAAGCCCACTTATTACAAAACTATCACAAAAAAATAAATATATGTTCAGGCCTTGACCGAATCCCCCCTCACGCTTCACAAAACTCGCCCGACCCCACCTTTTCTTTTCCTCAGCCTGCACATATTCAAACACTAAACAAGCATCCAAAACTCTGCACCTGCACCCTGTAACACACAGACACAGATCAACAGGGACAGATTCATCAAAATAGAAAAATTTTGCTGCATTAAAAAAAAATTGTTTATAAGCATTACAAGACCAAAGATGCTTCAACAGATTTTCAAATTAAAAAACCTAGTTCTTCAATATAAGAACCGGGGATCTCAGAAGAACAAAAAAAAGGAAATAACACAACTCACTACTACCCGGTCTTCCTCCTTCACCTTCTGCGAACCGCGCCATAAACCTCTACTCCTGTTCATCACTTCTGCAAACCCTTCTCCCAAAAACAACCTCAAACCTTCATCCTTGCTTCATTCCTTTTTTTCACTGCAACTAATAAACATCACAGAAAATCCCCAACCGCACCACACAAACCCAAACGAAATCCCAAAATCACCAATAAATGCCCAAACCAGAAAGTTGAACAAATCCGAAACCAAATCAAACCTCCAAACCTTTACAACATTCATCCTCCTCAAAACTCACGAATCAAACCTCCTTCATAAACCCAATTCTCCTCTTCTTCATCCGTCCGTCACCCTTACTCCCTCGTCGCAATAAAACCTCACATCGCTTCACCAACATTCAACCTCTAACCCGAAAACCAGAAAAAAAAACCACAAGACCACACATCCTTCAAAACCGCAACACAACAATAACCTTATCTCCACCAACATTCTTCAATATTCAAACCCAAATCAACAACCAACCACAGAATCCCGCAAACCCACTCAGAAACCGATCCAAATCGAAAACCAAAATAGAGAGAGAATCATGAGATGAAGAGAGATTGCGAATCGAATCGATTAGAGAGACGAGAGAGGAAATCGAACAAACCTGTTCAAATCAAAGTGAGACGGACGAATAGAATGAGAAGGTTGGTGGGGATCCTCCGTTCCATTGTTGTTCATGCGATGAGGAGGATTGTTCCTCTGTGTTTTTATTCTTTTTCTTTTTTCTACGATAGGGATTTCTGACTTTTGTTTCTCCAATGCTCTCTCCATCCTTTTTATCATTTATTTACTTTTTTTTTGGTTAATAATGAAAAGAAAAGTGATGTTTGAATGAAATGTTGGCTGATGACCACACTCTGCTTTTATTCCAAGCGTGTTGATGAGATGATGGGCCTCTAAAGCCCATGTGATTCTTTTCAAACTCATATCTCTTTTTTATCCGTGTGTTTTTGTTGAAGGGAGATGATGGGCCTTTAAGCCCATATGATTCTCATACCTTGGTCTCACCCCCTTTTTAGATTATGCGCCCTACCCTTGTTTCTCATTTCTTTCATTTTGTAATTCAAGTTTCCATAATTTATTTTGATAAACATCATTTCCTTTTATATTTTAATTTTGCTTTCAATTTTATTTTTATGGGCCAATGATATTAAAAACATCTTGATATTGGGTGATTCTTTAAAATCGGTACCAAATCTTGATTTATATGAGGCCTACTATTTACTATTATTATTTCGATTTATTTTTTCACTATCTTTCATTTTGGGTCAATGAAAACCAAATATCTAAGATTTATCGATTTTTCGATTTTAAATCTTGATAAAGGTGAGACCTTTATTATTTTTCTTGTCATTTTCGATTTTATTTCATTTCTATTATTTTTATTTCATTTTTATACATTTTTGGGTCAATGAAAATCAAATACTAAAGATTATCGATTTTTCGATTTAAAATTTTAGTAAAGATGAGACCTTTCTTAGTTTTCTGATTTTTAAGTCTATTTCGATTTATATTTTTTATTTTCACTTTTGGTCAATGAAAGTAAAAAATGGTTGATTATCGATTTCTCGATTAAATTCCGATTAAGACGAGACCAATTTTATTTTATGTCAATATTATACCTTGTTCATATTATCTCGATCATATTATTCATACTCTTATCATATTGTCCATACCATATTCATTTTTATCCAACCATTTTTCATTTGTTCACCATTAATCAAAAAACACTAAAAATATCGAAACCCTAAAACAATAATTGATGGACTGTTAGTTGCTTGGCGATTTTCGATCAAGGCTTAGTTTAAGACACTTTGAACACACACGGCTTTCTCTTGGGCTACCTTACAACGAGACCCTTTATTTCATGTCATCCCTTGTAATTTATATGTACCCCTCTCCCATTCCGATGTATGCATTTAGTTTTGATTGTGGTTTGTTTACTAGGAGCACCCCTAGGGACTAGCATAGGCAACCCATTTTCAAACTAATTCTCGATTCGTCGTCGAGCCATTTTCAAACACACCCGTTTTCAACTAAATTCTCGATTCGTCGTCGAGCCCATTTTCGAACAAACCCTTTTCCACCAAACCCTCGATTCGTCGTCGAGCCCATTTTCAAATCAACCTCTAAACCAATCCTTTTTCAAAGCAAACTCTTTTCATAACAAATAAACCCTTGATCCAACGTCAAGCAGATTTTCATAATCAAACTTCAAAAATAACTAACAACTATCACAACTCTTTTAAGGTGAAAAATGGGGGTTCAAGTCTTTGATCTCCCTTCGATTGTTTGGGTGCGAGTTTTCTTACTCGTGTGTGAGCAATTGACGCCTCTTCTTTTAACAAATCAAATCCTTTCCAAGATAACTAAGTGCATACAATAAACCCTTGATCCCACGTCAAGCGGATTTTCATAATCAAACCTCAAAACGACTAATAACTATCGAAACTCTTTCAAGGTGAAAAATGGGGGTTCAAGTCTTTGATCTTCCTTCGATTGTTTGGGTGCGAGTTCTCTTACTCGTGTGTGAGCAATTGACGCCTCTAAAACACATCCAACTCGACAACCGTCCGTCCAACCATCCAAAACACTTTTCAAACAATCAAACCTTTTCAAACTCAACCACCTTAGATGAAAAAGAGAGAGAGCCAAATCTTTGACTCACTCTCCCGATTACTTGGGCCCGAGGAATCTTTCTTAAGTTCAAGTAATCGTCATCTAAACCAGCCCAACTCTCCTTTGTTTCGTGGGCGTACCACGAACTACGACCGCTCTGATTCTTTATTCTCGTCCGAGTAAAGATACGTAGACACAAGATTGCGATGATCTTGGTGAGCACACTTTTTATTTTTCCCCCGTTTGCGTCCACACTTTTTTTCTTTTTCCCCGTTTGCGTCCACACTACCATTCTTTTTCCGTCAAACCCCTTAGTCGAACTACGATTGCTCTGATTTCTCATTCTCGTCCGAATGCGCATACGTAGGCCCGAGGTCGCGATGATCTTGCCGAGCACCCTATCCTAAAACCACCCATTTCCCCTTAGCACCTTTTCCTTTTATCTTATCGTTTCGCATTTATCTTAGAGAAGAAAATAGACAAACTTAGCTAACGAGTATCGCGATTCGAATCAAGAGGTTCCCGTTGAGTACAACAGACGTGAGGGGGTGCGCGTGCCTTCCCCTCACGTAACCAATTCCCGAACCCGGAATGTGGTTGCGACGACCATGTTCTTACCTCTCCTTAAAGGTTTTCTCGATATTTTCCTTTCCCTCTTTTGGGATAAATAAAGTTCGGTGGCGACTCTGTCGAACAGTTTTCCGCGCCTTTCGCGCGAAGGGTCGTGTCTTCGATTAAGCAATTTTTTCGAGGTGCGACAGCTGGCGACTCTGCTGGGGACACTTTTCTCCATGCAAGAGAGAGTCAAGCCTATCTTGATTCGAATCGTTAGCTCTTTAGCTTTGTTTATTTATTTTCTTCTCGTTTATTCGTTTGCTTACTTACTTGCTTTCCTATTTCCTTATTTGTGTTACCTTTTGTAACATTGTTGGGTTGTTCTGATATTGGGAACTTTGTGAGATGGCTCTACACCCGAGTCGAGAAAAACCCTAGGATTAGGATGGTGGTTGTGTAGTGGAGGCTTCCATGGTCTCTTCCGCGTGAGTCGAAGCGAAAACCACCGCTTGGAGTAGATTCCCTTGGAGATATTATTGTTGTGGTGAATCTTTGCCATGGTGGTAATATTTTCGAGGTGGGTCGTCGATCCCAAGGACCATTAACCCAATTTACCCATGGTGGTTGGTAGCGTTAATTCTATGTGAGTTAATGCGAACGCCCCAATCAGATGAGATCCCTCGAACGTATTACTTCCTGACAGTAATATTTTCGACCTCGATCTAGGATTCTGAGAACCCTATTTAGAACCCGTGTGTCGATGGTTGTGTAGTGGGCGCCTCCGAGGAATCTTTCTCGTGGGGAAGAAATGAAGACCTCACCTAGACGAGATTATTTCGAGGATATTATAGTCGGATGTCTCTTCGTCTTGGTTATAATGTTTTCGAAATATATCCATAACTCTAGGCACCTACCCGTTTTAGAAACCTACCCGTGGGCTTTCTTGATCCTAGTCGTGGTTCTTGACCCGTCATCTCCGGCCAACCTCAGAATTATTTGAAGCTGTTTGATCCTGCGATCCTGGATCTTGCATCTTGCATTGCATCTCATGTCATTGCATCGCATTGCATCTGTTATACATCTTGCATTGCATTTTCAACCTCATAATCTCACTTCACCTTCCTTCCTTCTCCAGTAAATCAAGTCGTTTCCTCGACACTGGTACGCTACTCGAGCCAATAGTAGACGAAGGATATTCGACAAGACCATGATGCCATATGTCAGTCTAGGCCATCAGTCATTGAAGGGGTTGCTGAAGACAAGCAGAACGGTCTCCACCTCTGATCAAGCCAATTCAAGCACCAATCAAGTCAAGACAAGAAAATCAGTTCCTCGAAGAAGGAATTCGTCATGCCATCCCATCATTTTGCATCTTTGTACTTTGTATTTGCTTGTTCAAGTACTGTTTGCTTCAAACATTGTCGTTTGTATTTGGTTTTCTTAATGTATCGACTATGCATGTTTTGAATCAGTTATGTCGTGTTCACTCATTTTTTCCATTTACTGCAAAACACCGACACATTTATCCACTTCAACCTCTTTATCAACTGTTGTTAGCAATTATTGGAGGGAGGATGATGACAACGAAATACCCATAATTGCAAACTGTGTGCTTTCAGACAGAATCTTGCCGATGATGTACAGGCATTGTTTCAATCCCCCAAACACTGGAGAGACAATGAGTTAATCCCTAGTTAACCACTTCGAGCCCAGAAGTAGCAGTTTCCTTCGAATATTCAAACCCTTACACTCAACCTGGGGCAGGGTAGTGTTCAGTTAACCCAATTACGCACTTAGTTCACAAAAGCAAAAACTTAAAAGACATGACGGTTGTTCATCAATAACCCATGACTTGGCAGTCACAATCCTCCAACAAAATCAACAAAAACAAAAAAAACAAAATCAAAAAATCAAAAGCCTGCTAAGTCAAGCACCTCAAAGGAGACTTAGGAAAAAATCAAGGCTACCCCGACGGACTCAAAAAGCAACATCAGTCCACGCAAAAGTTAGGGATCAAAACAAAATCAAAAGAGGCCCTCGAATCCTCAACAAAAACAAAATAAAGTCCAGTGATCACCAAATCAAAAACCAAAGGGTCACTGACACCCATAAAAAACAAAATAAGGTAACTGCCATTCTGACCCATACCTTGAATCATTCATCGCTTACACCGTTAACCCTTTTGGAAGACAAACATGTGTAGAATTAACTGGACATAGGACTGGAGATCATCACGAAGAAGGGGTGGGTACAAATTATACTTTGAGCCTTATATCCTTTGTTTCTTAAAACCGTGAACCAGACCACGTTACAACCCTCGAAAGACCTAATTGAGGTGAGGTTTATTCTGAAAGCATACTATCGCAAGGTTGCATAAACTGACTCCCCATATTTGCTAATCTTCAGCATTGGTGCCATTCTCCTTGCTATATCTTTCACACCATCAAAATCAGCACACGTTTGGGCTAATGGTCCATTCGTCTCACTTTCACGACACTCCAATAAATGACTATTTTTCAAAACTTACATAGGTATTGCATTGAGATTACCATTTGTGAATGCGCAATCTTAACTGCAAATCAGTGCTCGACATCAATGCAATTCCAACAAGGGGCAATCAAAGAGGAACTTGAACTTTCAATGGTGCCGATCAGAAGCAAGACTACCTCAGCCCTCAATCAGGGGCAAACTCATTTAATGGCTCAATCAGGGGCAAGTTATCTCAAAGCACATCAAAGCTCAACTTCCAAAGAGCAACTCCCAGAACCGGTTAATCAGAGGCAGACCATTATCATGTTCAGACTGGGGCAAAACCCATTTCAGCAAACAGATCCTCTTGGCCAGGCATACCTTGCCAGACATTAGCAACACAACCTTCATGAGTCGATCACGTCGCTATGCTCATTTTCAAGTCGTTATGACCATCAAAGACATCTTCGTCAGCTTCAACCATGGCATCATCAACAAACTGAGTGTCGAGGAAATCAATCCCTCCCACCACCCAAAGTCCAATCCTTATTGGCAACTACCAAAAGTCCACCGCGCTGGCACCTCCAAGCATATCCAATCACCCGTCTGCAATCATGAGCACCATACGCATCATATGCATCATAAACATCATTTGCATCATATGCATACTAAAACCCAATCATACTTCCCCAGCACTTGCATCTTCGGGCGTCAGCATTCGCAGTGCATATCATTACAAACTTAAGCATTCATACATGTGTCAAGATCCAGGCTCAATCTCAAGACTGCAAGACGATCTTCAGCCCAGCCAAGGGCATCTTCTCCAAATCCGTGAGCGTTCCTCACGAAGTTGTTCAACCTTTTGTTGACCAAGCTCAAGTCAATACTGCAAGCAATCTCCAGCCCAATCAGGGGCATCTTCTTCAAGTTCATTGGCGTTCCTCATGAAGTTCTTCAACCTTTTGTTGATGAAGCTGTGATCTCCAAGCAAGTCAATGGGTGTTCCTCATTGAGTTGTGTTCCTCAACCTTTTGTTGTTGAAGTTGTCATCCTCATCCCAACCAATAAGCATTCCTCCGAGTCAGTGGGCATTCCTCATTGAATCTTTTCTCGTAGTCGAACTACGACTGCCCTGATTCTTTATTCTCGTCCGAGTAAAGATACGTAGGCACAAGATTGCGTAGATCTTGGCGGGTTACCTTCTCCATTTTCATTATTTTCCCTTTCCTTTTTATGGGCTTTCCTAATTGAATTCTTTACTTCAACCTTTTGTTGATGTCTCCAAATAAATCTCATCACATCCCCAGCAAACTTGACCTTTTGTCAATTGCCTTACTATCATCCTTTTGGTGATAGGCAAACCCAATCAACTCAATTCAACCTACATCCTTTTGGTGTTGGTAACCCTCAAATAAAAACTTTTCTATCATCCTTTTGGTGATAGCCGAAACCATGTCAATTCAACCTTCATCCTTTTGATGTTGGTCCTCACGAATAAGAAGTTCCTATCATCCTCTTGGGGGTAGTAGCTTGTTTTGATCCGTCATCCTTTTGGTGTCGCCGATCCATAAACCCTTGGTCTGTGTGTCATCGTTTTGGTGAGTGGCAGGCTGTGTTGTGTGCCCTATTATCCTTTTGGTAATAGCAGGTTGTGTGTGTGTGTGTGCCCTATTATCCTTTTGGTAATAGCAGGCTGTGTGTGTGTGCCCTATTATCCTTTTGGTAGTAGCAGGCTGTGTGTGTATGCCCTATTATCCTTTTGGTAATAACAGGCTGTGTTGTGTGCCATACTATCCTTTTGGTAGTAGCAGGCTGTGTTGTGTGCCATACTATCCTTTTGGTAGTAGCAGGCTGTGTGTGTGTGCCCTATTATCCTTTTGGTAGTAGCAGGCTGTGTGTGTGTGCCCTATTATCCTTTTGGTAATAGCAGGCTGTGTGTGTGTGCCCTATTATCCTTTTGGTAGTAGCAGGCTGTGTGTGTGTGTGTGTGCCCTATTATCCTTTTGGTAATAGTAGGCTGTGTTGTGTGCCCTATTATCCTTTTGGTAGTAGCAGGCTGTGTTGTGTGCCCTATTATCCTTTTGGTAATAGCAGGCTTTGACCTCATTTTCATCCTTTTGGTGGAAGGGTCTGTGTGTGTGTGCCCTATTATCTCGTCGGTAATAGCAGGCGTTGACCTCATTTTCATCCTTTTGGTGGAAGGGTCTGTGTGTGTGTGTGCCCTATTATCCTTTTGGTAATAGCAGACTTTGACCTCATTTTCATCCTTTTGGTGGAAGGGTCTGTGTGTGTGTGCCCTATTATCTCGTCGGTAATAGCAGGCTTTGACCTCATTTTCATCCTTTTGGTGGAAGGGTCTGTGTGCGTGTGTGCCCTATTATCCTTTTGGTAATAGCAGGCTTTGACCTCATTTTCATCCTTTTGGTGGAAGGGTCTGTGTGTGTGTGCCTTATTATCCTTTTGGTAATAGCAGGCTTTGACCTCATTTCCATTCTTTTGGTGGAAGGGTCTGTGTGTGTGTGCCATATTATCTCGTCAGTAATAGCAGGCTTTGACCTCATTTCCATCCTTTTGGTGGAAGGGCCTTTTGGCGTGTGTGTTCACTATCATCCTTTTGGTGATAGGTCTGTCATCCTTTTGGTGTCATATTTCTTGTATTTCAACTGCCCAATCCCTTTTCTTTCTTTTAGACAAATTTGTGGTCTTCTTTATATCTAATTGACTTATACCTCGATAAGACTGAACGTCGCAGCAGTTCATCTTACTCGGTTCAAGCCAATTAGATAGGGGCATCTGTCATACCTCAAATTTGTCCTACCTGTGTATAATTTCCATCTGTACATCCACCCACTAACTATCATCCAGAAAAATCCAAAAAATATGTTGTCTTCAACTTCGTCCCTCTTTTAATGTTTTATCCATTTTCAGTTTAAGTCATATCTATCTTTTAACCTTTTTTATCCTTTATCCATTTCCAATTTTAACCATATCCATTATCCATTAATCTTTCTTTTAATCCATAAATCTATTATCCATTTTACATCCAATAACCATTTCCTCAAGTCCATATCCAATTACAAGATCAAAACCAAATTCATGTCCAAATTTTAAACCCAATAAAAAACCCATGAAGCAATCCACCATCCTATTCAAAGTTTTATTACAAGAAATCTATACAAAAACCTACAAAAAAATGAGTTCATAAAAAGCCCATTTATCATTTCTTTTTTTTTTGTCTTTCACAAACCATCATGGCCCATTAACCATAGTTCTAAAAATTGACAAAAAAAGAAACATTACAAGAATAAGGTTCCAAAGCCCACTTATTACAAAACTATCACAAAAAAATAAATATATGTTCAGGCTTGACCGAATCCCCCCTCACGCTTCACAAAACTCGCCCGACCCCACCTTTTCTTTTCCTCAGCCTGCACATATTCAAACACCAAACAAGCATCCAAAACTCTGCACCTGCACCCTGTAACACACAGACACAGATCAATAGGGACAGATTCATCAAAATAGAAAAATTTTGCTGCATCAAAAAAAAATTGTTTATAAGCATTACAAGACCAAAGATGCTTCAACAGATTTTCAAATTAAAAAACCTAGTTCTTCAATATAAGAATAGGGGATCTCAGAAGAACAAAAAAAAGGAAATAACACAACTCACTACTACCCGATCTTCCTCCTTCACTTTCTGCGAACCGCGCCATAAACCTCTACCCCTGTTCATCACTTCTGCAAACCCTTCTCCCAAAAACAACCTCAAACCTTCATCCTTGCTTCATTCCTTTTTTTCACTGTAACTAATAAACATCACAGAAAATCCTCAACCGCACCACACAAACCCAAACGAAATCCCAAAATCACTAATAAATGCCCAAACCAGAAAGTTGAACAAATCTGAAACCAAATCAAACCTCCAAACCTTTACAACCTTCTTCCTCCTCAAAATTCACGAATCAAACCTCTTTCATAAACCCAATTCTCCTCTTCTTTATCCGTCTATCACCCTTACTCCCTCGTCGCAATAAAACCTCACATCGCTTCACCAACATTCAACCTCCAACCCAAAAACCAGAAAAAAAACCACAAGACCACACATCCTTCAAAACCGCAACACAACAATAACCTTATCTCCACCAACATTCTTCAATATTCAAACCCAAATCAACAACCAACCACAGAATCCCGCAAACCCACTCAGAAACCGATCCAAATCGAAAACCAAAATAGAGAGAGAATCATGAGATGAAGAGAGATTGTGAATCGAATCGATTAGAGAGACGAGAGAGGAAATCGAACAAACCTGTTCAAATCAAAGTGAGACGGACGAATCGAATGAGAAGGTTGGTGGGGATCCTCCGTTCCATTGTTGTTCATGCGATGAGGAGGATTGTTCCTCTGTGTTTTTATTCTTTTTCTTTTTTCTACGATAGGGATTTCTGACTTTTGTTTCTCCAATGCTCTCTCCATCCTTTTTATCATTTATTTACTTTTTTTTTTGGTTAATAATGAAAAGAAAAGTGATGTTTGAATGAAATGTTGGCTGATGACCACACTCTGCTTTTATTCCAAGCGTGTTGATGAGATGATGGGCCTCTAAAGCCCATGTGATTCTTTTCAAACTCATATCTCTTTTTTATCCGTGTGTTTTAGTTGAAGGGAGATGATGGGCCTTTAAGCCCATATGATTCTCATACCTTGGCCTCACCCCCTTTTCAGATTATGCGCCCTACCCTTGTTTCTCATTTCTTTCATTTTGTAAATCAAGTTTCCATAATTTATTTTGATAAACATCATTTCCTTTTATATTTTAATTTTGCTTTCAATTTTATTTTTATGGGCCAATGATATTAAAAACATCTTGATATTGGGTGATTCTTTAAAATCGGTACCAAATATTGATTTATATGAGGCCTACTATTTACTATTATTATTTCGATTTATTTTTTCATTATCTTTCATTTTGGGTCAATGAAAACCAAATATCTAAGATTTATCGATTTTTCGATTTTAAATCTTGATAAAGGTGAGACCTTTATTATTTTTCTTGTCATTTTCGATTTTATTTCATTTCTATTATTTTTATTTCATTTTTATACATTTTTGGGTCAATGAAAATCAAATACTAAAGATTATCGATTTTTCGATTTAAAATCTTAGTAAAGATGAGACCTTTCTTAGTTTTCTGATTTTTAAGTCTATTTCGATTTATATTCTTTTATTTTCACTTTTGGTCAATGAAAGTCAAAAATTGTTGATTATCGATTTCTCGATTAAATTCCGATTAAGACGAGACCAATTTTATTTTATGTCAATATTATACCTTGTTCATATTATCTCGATCATATTATTCATACTCTTATCATATTGTCCATACCATATTCATTTTTATCAAACCATTTTTCATTTGTTCACCATTAATTAAAAAACACTAAAAATATCGAAACCCTAAAACAATAATTGATGGACTGTTAGTTGCTTGGCGATTTTCGATCAAGGCTTAGTTTAGGACACTTTGCACACACACGGCTTTCTCTTGGGCTACCTTACAACGAGACCCTTTATTTCATGTCATCCCTTGTAATTTATATGTACCCCTCTCCCATTCCGATGTATGCATTTAGTTTTGATTGTGGTTTGTTTACTAGGAGCACCCATAGGGACTAGCATAGGCAACCCATTTTCAAACTAATTCTCGATTCGTCGTCGAGCCATTTTCAAACACACCCGTTTTCAACTAAATTCTCGATTTGTCGTCGAGCCCATTTTCGAACAAACCCTTTTCCACCAAACCCTCGATTCGTCGTCGAGCCCATTTTCAAATCAACCTCTAAACCAATCCTTTTTCAAAGCAAACTCTTTTCATAACAAATAAACCCTTGATCCAACGTCAAGCAGATTTTCATAATCAAACTTCAAAAACAACTAACAACTATCGCAACTCTTTTAAGGTGAAAAATGGGGGTTCAAGTCTTTGATCTCCCTTCGATTGTTTGGGTGCGAGTTTTCTTACTCGTGTGTGAGCAATTGACGCCTCTTCTTTTAACAAATCAAATCCTTTCCAAGATAACCAAGCGCATACAATAAACCCTTGATCCCACGTCAAGCGGATTTTCATAATCAAACCTCAAAACGACTAATAACTATCGAAACTCTTTCAAGGTGAAAAATGGGGGTTCAAGTCTTTGATCTTCCTTCGATTGTTTGGGTACGAGTTCTCTTACTCGTGTGTGAGTAATTGACGCCTCTAAAACACATCCAACTCGACAATCGTCCGTCCTACCATCCAAAACACTTTTCAAACCATCAAACCTTTTCAAACTCAACCACCTTAGATGAAAAAGAGAGAGAGACAAATCTTTGACTCACTCTCCCGATTACTTGGACCCGAGGAATCTTTCTTAAGTTCAAGTAATCGTCATCTAAACCAACCCAGCTCTCCTTTGTTTCGTGGGCGTACCAAGAACTACGACCGCTCTGATTCTTTATTCTCGTCCGAGTAAAGATACGTAGGCACAAGATTGCGATGATCTTGGCGAGCACACTTTTTATTTATCCCCCGTTTGCGTCCACATTTATTTTCTTTTTCCCCGTTTGCGCCCACACTACCATTCTTTTTCCGTCAAACCCCGTAGTCGAACTACGATTGCTCTGATTTCTCATTCTCGTCCGAATGAGCATACGTAGGCCCGAGGTCGCGATGATCTTTCCGAGCACCCTATCCTAAAACCACCCATTTCCCCTTAGCACCTTTTCCTTTTATCTTATCGTTTCACATTTATCTTAGAGAAGAAAATAGACAAACTTAGCTAACGAGTATCGCGATTCGAATCAAGAGGTTCCCGTTGAGTACAACAGACGTGAGGGGGTGCGCGTGCCTTCCCCTCACGTAACCAATTCCCGAACCCGGAATGTGGTTGCGACGACCATGTTCTTACCTCTCCTTAAAGGTTTTCTCGATATTTTCCTTTCCCTCTTTTGGGATAAATAAAGTTCGGTGGCGACTCAGTCGAACCGTTTTCCGCGCCTTTCGCGCGAGGGTCGTGTCTTCGATTAAGCGATTTTTTTCGAGGTGCAACAGTAAGCTTCTCGCATCTCAGACTCTAGCACCTAAGTAGCTTCGACCGGGTGTTTTCCTTTCCAAAACAAATTAACAAGAGGAATCACCTTGTTCCTTAATATCTTAGTTGCATGATTTATAATATGAGTGGGTTGAGGTTTGAATGAAAGATCTGCTTTTACCTCAAGGTATCTAAAAGAATACGCTGACGAGAATGAATCTCCAAAGCTGAGATACATGGAATACAGAGAGTGTGGGTGGTAAGGCTAAATGTATGTTAATTCACTGACCCTTCCAATGATCTGATATGGTCAAACGTACCTTGGACTCAACTTTCGTGACTTAAAAGGTAATTTCAATCTCAATCTTGGAGTAACTTTAAAAAATACATGGTCACCCTCTCTTAATTTCAATGGTCTCCGTCTATGGTATGCATAACTCTTCTGACGATCTTGGGCCTTCTTTATTTTCTCTTGTATCATCTTTATCTTTTTAGTGGTTTTTTGAATAATTTCCAGTCCTAAGATTCCCTTATCACCAACCTCCGCCCAACAAAGAGGTGTTCAACGCCTCTTTCCATAGAGAGCTTCATACGGGGCCATACCAATGCTATTGTGATAACTATTATTGTATGTGAATTCAATCAAGGGTAAAAGATCTTTCCAATTTTCTCCACTTTCATGTACACATGCTCTTAGCATATCCTTCAAAGTCTGAACTGTTCTCTCGGTTTGACCATCCATTTGAGGATAATTAGAAGTACTCAAACACAAATTAAAACCCATATCATGTTGAAATTATCCCCAAAATCTTGAAGTAAACTTCGGGACTCCATCATATACAATACTATAGGGAACACCATGCAACCTCACAATTTCCACAATAAATAATCTTGCAAGATGAATAGCTTTTGAAGTGGTTTTCACGACTATAAAGTGAGCTAACTTAGTTAGTCTATCCACAATTACACAAATCGAGTTGTGAACACCCTGAGTACGCGGTAACCGTACAACAAAGTCCATGGATATACTATCCCATTTCCTCTTTGGGACTTCTAATGGTTACAACAATCCACCTGGTCTTTGATGCTCAATCTTCACTTGTTGACATATTACATATTCAACTACGTATTCAATGATACTCTTCTTTATACCAGGCCACCAATAATCGTTCTTAAGGTCTTTATACATCTTGGATGAACCCGTATGAATGGTAGACATACTCTTGTGTGCCACTAAGACCGTCCTTTTCAACTCTACATCTTTCAGAACACATACTATTTGATTAAACAAAATAATCCCAATTGCGGCCTGAGTAAAACCTGATTGATTTTCCATTAACTATAACCCGTCATCTAATAAATGGCTATGTGAAATCCTTTCCCTCAAATCAGAAGTGACATTTAAATTATCCATTGTCATACCCCAAAATTTACCCTCTTGATTTTTATCTAGCTTATGTTTCATAGCATTGCATTTAGATCATAATTGCATCATAAACATACATGAACATACATGCATTGTGACAGGACCAAATTATCTCCACTAAGCTTTAACAGGTTGCGACAGACGTTTATTTCGTCATGTGGCACGTGCACAAGAATCTCAGAGGAAGCTAAAGTTCTCGAGTGATTCAGAGAAGTTTAAGCAAAATATCAGTTTTACGGTGCAATTTGCAAAATTTGTAACTCTCGCCCGGAAACTCATTTTGGTCTGAAATTCAATATTTAGGACCGTCTCGGAATTCTCCACAACTTTTATGTTCATCTCGGAGGCCAATTCATCAAGGAAAGTGGTGAGAATTAATTGTTTCTGAAATTTCGGTTTCGCCGATTAACTGTGCTAGCAGCATTCAAGAGTTCGTAACTTCTGATTGGATCAACGTTTCTGAGAGATTCGTATGCCAAAAGTTCCGTCTTGACATCCTCTCCAACTTTTGTGTCTTGGCCGAGAACTAATTCTTTGAAGAAGATCTCCGAATGTGCGAGTTTTCAGAGTCGATACAGTGAAAAACAGTGATGAACCCGTGAGTTTTGGACTCTGAAAAATTCATAACTCTCAGCTCGTTCGTCGGATTAATGCTGTTCCGGTGCCTAAAATTCCGTTTAGATGTTATCTTCGTGCCAAGAATTCAGTTTAATTCAGGTCCAAGCGGAAGGACCACGAAAATGTGAATTACCAGTGGGGTTCTTTGATGCAGTACACTGTCTGTCAGATTTTGTAAAATTCATAACTCGGTCAATTTTCATCGGATTGCGTCCGTTCTTAAAGCGTTGGTTCACAAATTTTATCATCTTCAAGTTCCAAGACAAGCTCGAGTCCGAACGGTACTCCGAAGATTGTCGGTTTGGTTTATTTCGCAAAACCGACGTGCTGAATCGAAAAAATGGCTGAGAGTTGTTTCGCGAGAAAATTCATATCTCCCTCGTCGTTTGTCCGTTTGAGCTCACATTTTAACACGAGGTCGCTGACTCATAGATCTACAACTTTCCTGACAAAGTCGAGTCGAGATTATGCTCCGAAGAGGTTGACCTCGTCATGTTTTCGAGTAGCGGACACCAAATAAGCTGAAAAAACAACTTATTCAGTGACGTCTTGCAGCTTAAACATATCGATCGCACTCGATTTTGATCGTATGACGTCCGTTCTTTTTGCGTTGTAACCGTGATTCAGAGGCGGACGATGTTGTGGAAGGCTTAGAGTCGAAATTTCTTGCCGAAGATGGTGTTATTTTCACTTAAGCCAAAATTCTACCTTTTGTCCTTCATTTTAGACTCCACTATATATTCAAAACTCTCTCTCATTTTTCATAAACTTCACTCATTCTTACAAACACCAAAAACATTCTCACTCACTCTCTCAAAGATCAAATCAAGTTCTCTCAATTTTTTCTCAAGAACACAACAACAACTTCATCAATCTTCAAGAACACTCAAGAACGCAAAGTCTCCGATCGAGCTCCGACCACCGCCGATCAACCGCGATTGCCTCCCCCACTCCCGCCGAACCACCGCGCCGATCTCCCTAGCTTCGGCCAGCCACTGCGCGCCGGCGAACTCCCTCATCTCCACGGATTCTTCATCAATTGCTCCTCCGATCTACTTTCCGGTAACAATTCTTGAATCTTTCACTTCATTATTTGTTAATTGTTGAGGTTTGAATTGAATTAAAGTGAGTTTGATAATGTTGTAGCTTAGGTGTTTGATAAAATGCTTAGGTGAACATTGAATTCAAGAATTGTGATAATTGTTGAGTGAATTAATTGTTTGATCATGGATTTGAGATTGATATTGTGGAGATTTGTTGAATGTTCTTGAAAAATAGTTGTTGTGATTAATTGATTCTTGAAATAAGTTGATTATGAGCAAACGTGGAATTGGATGATTTCATTTGAATTGTTGTGTTCCGCGTATCGAAACTAATCCGGTTCCACAATTGTTGATATTCAATTTGCATCAAGAATGGATTAACCGTGGAATTGTTCGATTGTTGTGTGTTAATGGTTCACGTGTCGAGAATTATTGATTCGCATGCTTAATGGATGATTTTGCTTGGTCTACATGTTTGAAAGTCGCGTAATCGATGTGCATTAATTGTGTATGATCATTGGCTTGAGCTTGATGCATGTTTGCTTGAAAAATAAAAGTTCGGTTGTGTAGGAGCGTTATCGTGTCGTTTTCCTGTAAAAATGTGTTTTGGTCATAACTTACTAACCGTAGCGTGTTTTTGCGAATGTGAATAATGTAACTTGACTTTGTTGATGATTCCGGAGCTGTTGGTGGACTTTTTAGTCGATTTCGGACAACTTTTTTTTACTGTTTCGCTAATGCCAGCCGAAGAAATTGGCCTAAAAGTCCATCTTCCGAGCGGAATTAATTCAAACTGAGTTCGTTTTTGAGTCCGTTGGCACGTTTGCGGTCAACCATACGATTTTCGTTCAATTCCGAGTCGATGATTTTTTACGCGTTTTTTCCGATTTGACGTTTTTAAGCTCCGTTTCGTGCGAACTTTGCATGTTGACTTGTATTTGATGTGCACTTGTGCTTACTTGCTCATACATTATTATTGTGATTGGTTTCGCTCTTTTCTGGATCGACTTTGTGTGCATTTTATGATGTTGTGGCGGTGCTGCCCCGTTTTGAGACTTTGTGTTCCGATGCATGCTCATTACTCGTATGCTTATCATTGTGCTTGATTTTGAGTTATGATGCATGGGTGCAACTTCCGGTTGCATCTCCTTGTGGTTTCTAACATGTTTGTTGAGATTGTGCAAGGTTCCCGCTAAGATTCCGACGATGGTTATTCGTTCGGTATTCCACTTTATTTGTGGGATACTACTTTGCTTCCGATGCGATGGCTTTTATCTCATGCTATGAGATGCATTATGTATTGCATGCGTGGTTGTCTGGCTTGTGTTTTCATGCAGGTTTCCTATGTGGCCGTGTCCGATACACACACCACGTGTCAGTTGTGTTTTATTTTCACACCGACAATGTTTTGACGCTTATGCTTGTACCGGATTTCTGACTCGCTTTTGTTTGCCTGATGATAGCTCGCTCTCTGGGTTTCTTGTTCTGCTTGCGTTGCTATTTACAGATTGCTATCCGTGGGGTATAATTTCTTGAACCTATTTACTCTCTTTCCGCATTTTTTCTTTTGATGCCATGAGAAGTAGGATTGGGAGTCCGTGCCACTTGGCCGACAATGCTGGAAAGTCCTCAAAGGAGGCTCTGATTGTGTTTGTTTACATTTGTGCCTAAGACCTCCAAAGAGGCATCCCACTCCCGTATCCCCTTGTAAGACCTCCAAGAAGGCAATTGACGGAAGGTAGGGTTCGCAATCGACCCCCGTTATTCTAGTCGAGTCGTTCTTAGCTCTCATTACATGATTGAAGCTTTGAACATAGCTTACTCTTGTTATCGAGTCCGTCAAGTGGAAGAAGGGTTTCGCAATCAAACCCCACGCCTTGTCTATAGCTCGCATTGACCGATGCTGATGCTTATGTGATCTTATTCACACCCCCCTTACTCTGCTCTCCATGGTTCTCGATACCATTGGGTGAGTACCCCTATTTCCCATAGCTAGCTTGTTTGCCTCGGTTGATATGACCCCTTGGCTAAAGCTCTCCCCATTTTACTTTGATTGTGTGACATTGTTGTTGACTGACACTGTTTACTCTTTCGTTGTTATTAGTTCGTTTTGTGATTGATTTATCCTGTGTTTACTTGTCTGATGACATGATCCCGTAGGATTCCTCGCTCCACTTAATTTTTTATTAAGTCAGAGGTAGGAGAGACATTAGGATAACAATCCATGCCTGACAAAATTAGGTTTGCTCTCTTCAAACCTCACATAACCATAGGATCTCCATGCATGATAACTTTAGGATTATTAGTCTCCCTTTAGACTTTTTCCTTTCTCACCCTTTGAGTTTCTTCTTTCTCATCTCAAAACAAAAAGCAAAAAACACTTAATAAAGGCATAACAAATATTGTATTTGAGCCTTTCATGTGAGAATGAGATAGTGAGGGGTTTTCTCTCACTTTCTTAGAATGTTTAGCGTACGTCCCGTCTTGGGTCGATATGCGAGGCATTCGATCCTACATGAAGGACTTAAATACAATATGTGTTACAAAACACAAAAACAATCAAAACACTTCTTGCTTAAAGGACAAAAACAAACAATAACGTATTTCCTTCAGGAATTCTTTTCTCATCTCCCTCATTCTCAACGTACGAACGTGCTTCTCCTCGTTCTCTTGCAAGACGGTAACGCCTAAGTCTCCATACAGCGAGCTGCAACACCTGAGCTAGAACATTAGTCGTTCCCTAAAAAACACAATCAATTTTCCCTAGGTGAGGGGAACTACGTCGCTCTGATTCTCATGCTCCCGATGGGATACGTAGGCAGTGGGGTAGGGCCCATTCGAGCACTTCTTTTATTTTCCCTACATTTGTTTCTCATTCTCTTTCCATTCTTTTCCAGCATCTTTTCTATCACCCTTTGATTGAAGCAACAAGCGTGGATCCCATCGGGTACGATGGACGCGAGGGGGTGCTAATACCTTCCTTTCGCGTAACCGACTCCCGAACCCAGTTTCTCTTGGTTGCAAGACCATGCTCTTTCCTTTCTCCCAGGTTTACGCAGTGTTTCCTTTCCCTCTCTTGGGATAAATACACATAGCTGGCGACTCTGTTTCCGCGCCACTTTCGCGTTTGTACCTGGATGAAAATCCCGGGAGCGACAGCTGGCGACTCTGCTGGGGACCGAACCCAGAATCTCTGGTTCCCTAAGCGAGTCAATCCTGGCGCTTGTTTGTTTTTCTTTCATTGGGTGTTTACTTGGGTGTTGTGTTTGCTGTTTTACTTTATTTACTGTTTTACTGTATTACTGTATTTACCACATTTACAACATTTTCATTTCATATACTGTATTATACTATACTGTGTTGTGCTGCTTTGTCTGTTTGGCGGGATGGGGAATCTGAGAGATAGGCCCAATACACAGGCCTGAGAGCACTTATGTTTAGTGTGTTTCATGTCCTCACGCGTTCCATTTCGGTGCGAGGAGGGAATATGAAACACAATCTGGATGTGGTTCTCTCTAGAGAATTCTGCGTTGTGGATCTCCCACAATGGTAGAGCTATCTGGAAGAGCTGTTAAGTCTGGATGACCTTTTAGGATGACCCCTCTTTATTTTGAGGTGAATCAGAGGACGATCTCTTTGTTTGGCGATAACATTGTATCCTACGGGCTGAATGTGCTATTGCTTCTCATTTCGGGATCCGAATCTAAGGAACCTACTTTTTAGTACCCACATGTGAGAGGGATGAGTTTTTTACAGGTTTGCAGGTAACCTTGACCTTCAACATACCCGGTATTCTGGTTTTCCTATCAGTGTGGACTTATCAGCCTGGTATTATGGTATTCTGACATTCTGACCATCCCGGTATTCTGCGTAGGTCGGCGTTCTGATTATGCCGATATTCTGACATTCTGGTATTTCGATTATTATGGTGTTCTGGCATTCGGGTATTCTGATTATTCGGATATTCTGGTATTCCGGTATTTTCTTCAAAACAGACCTATGAGCTTATTCAGTCGTCAGCACAACACAGTGATTATGCAGAATTTATGGAAGCTGTGATCCCATGTCTTTTTGCATTCATATTGTTGCATTGCATTTGCATCTTGCATCATTTTGCATATCTTTCTCCAGGCCAGACCAGTGAGCTCATCCATCCTTTATCTGAACTGCAGTTTGATTTCCCGACTTTCGTATTGGACTTGAATCAGCTTTTGGAAGAATCATGAACTCTGGGGAACAGAATCAGTTTGTGACTAGGGCCGATGTCGATTTGATGAAGCATCAGTTGGACCAACTTATGGAAGCTGTGGTCGCCATGACAAGGGGAGAGGCCAATATTCAAAGAAATGAGAATGTCATTCCACCTCCGGCGAGCAATGTTGCTCAAGCTCAGATCCCGGTTGAGAATCATGCTATACACGAGCGTACCATCTTCCGAGACGGACATTCTTCTTCTCTTGATGCCATAGACTATCAGAGCTTTGCCTTCTCCGTGCCAGATGTCCGAGGGGTAGTTCCGAAGATGAACCCTAAGGATCCACGATCTGTTGATGACGAAAGATACCGTGTGTTGGACGAGAAAATTAAAGCCCTGGAGAGGCGTGATACTCTTGATCTGAATGCTTCGAGTATGTGTCTGGTACCTGGCCTTATAATGCCTCCAAAGTTCAAGATGCCAAAATTTGAAAAATACAAAGGAGATAGCTGTCTGAGGCTACATTTGGTGATGTTCTGCAGAAGAATGACCTCACACGTCGACAACGATAAGCTCATGATTCACTATTTCCAGGACAGTCTGAGTGGGGTATCACTGAATTGGTATATGCAGTTGAAAAGTGGTAGCATCCGATCATGGACAGATCTAGCCTACGCCTTTGTGAAGCAGTACGACTATAATCTTGACATGGCTCCCAGCCGGATGCATTTGCAAGACTTGTCTCAAGCAGATAATGAGTCATTCAGAGGGTATGCTCAGAGATGGAGAGAGTTAGCCACTCGTGTTCAACCGCCACTTTCGGATAGAGAATTGGTTGATTTGTTCATGGATACCTTGCAAGGGCCATACTTGGAAAGGATGATTGCCAATGGGGCAGCAAAATTTTCTGACCTGGTGATGGTGGGAGAACGTATCGAGAGTCTGATTAAGTGTGGAAAGCTCCAAGGCGTCTCGAACTTCCAAGCTAATGAAAATGAATCAGTTGTCAGTTCTCAAGAAGAATTCGAGGAAGAAAATAGTTCCATGCAGGAATCTTCACCACCTCGTTCTCAGTGTTCAGACATATCAACTGTTCAGAGTCAGCAATCTTATGGGTCTTCGTATCAAGGACAATATTCTTCTGCAAATCAGAGACCTCCTCAGAGTCAATGATCATATCGCCGTCAGCCGCGTCAGCACGCCCGACAAAGACCAAGGAAGCCAGAGAGGAATTTCACTCAGTTGCCAATGTTGTACAGTTAAATACTACCAGATTTGATCAAAGGTGGATTAATAGTTCCAAAGGATTTGAAGCCAGTGCCTTTTTCGTATCCACCAGGTTTTGATATCAACGCCCATTGTGACTATCATGCTGGGGCACAGGGGCATTCAACGGAAGACTGTAAGGTGCTCAGGAGCAAGATTCAGACACTTCTTGACTCCAACATATTCTCATTCACGCCTCAGGGTATTCAGATCAATAATTCTCCTTCATCCCGTCATGTGGGTTCATCAGTTCAGGTTATGGAGGAAGGCACTGAGAGCAGTCGTGTAGGTGATCATCAGACTGACTTCGACGAGCAATACTGAAGATGGCTAGCTCATTAGCAAATCAAGTTTGGAAAGCCCAGTTCCTCAAAGATGGCGACCATTTAGATCATGTCATTTCTTTGCATTTGTAGTTTCTTTTCTGTTAAAATGTACAAACTCATTTGTAAAACTTGTTGTTTTCGATTGATAATGATAATGAAATAAATATGCATGTTTTGATTAAATCCAGTCGTGTTCACTCATACTTTTTATCGATATCATATGCTTGTTTAAGCAGGATCCGAGGGAGGATGATGATATTCAAAGACGCAGAACTTCTGATTGTATGCTTTTGAACAAAACCCTGTTGAGGATGTACAGGCATTGTTTCAAATTCCCAAACACCGGAGACATAAGGAAGATAATCCCTTGTCAACCCCGTTGAGCCTAGTAGTAGGAGTTTATTTCTGAAAATGAAGAACCCTCAATCTTAACCTAGGGCAGGGTAGGTGTCAGTTAATTTGACCGTGCGTTCAAATTTCAAAAGGAGTGTCCCGTTCGAGGATCAATTACATCCACGGTTATCCCTCACCAACCGAAGAGTGAGACAGTCACAACCCTTTACAAGTCAAGACAAACCTGTGTCACACGATTAGTTCAAAAAAAAAAGGGAATCAAAAAGAAAAAGAAAAAAAAGCCCGCTAAGTCAAGACTTGAAAACAAGTGACTTAGGCAAAAGTTAGGGCATCCCGCTGGACTTCAAAATCGAAAATTCAAAAGGAATCAGTCCAGGCAAAAATCAGGGATATCAGAAACAAAAGAATGAAAAACAAAAGGATTACAAAAGAAAAATCCTCGAGCAAAGAACAAGTCGTGTGACTACAGACACCGAAGAAAAAAGGGGTGATTGTCACTCCGAAAATTGTGTGGGTTCCTTAACCATCCTCATACCGTTCATAACCTTTTTGAAAGGTGAACGCATGTGTCGAGTTAGCTGAACGTAGGACTGGAGAACATCATGGAGAATGGGTGGGTTAAAACAAATCTTTGAGCCTTATATCCTTTCTTTCTTAAACCGCGAACCAGGCCACGTTACAACCTTCAAAAGACCTAATTGAAGCAGGGTTGTTTTGAAAGCATACTTCGTTTAAAATCACGTCAGTTCTGACTCCCAAAAGGACTTTCTTACCACTCATGTTGATATCGATGTGACATTCTAATAAGTGATTCGTTCACTATATGTCACAACACTTTTCCAGTGAACAAACTTGGATTTCAAAACTGTCATATGCATTGCATCAAAATTATCTTTTCAAAACGAATTGTTTTACTTGCGAGTCAGTACTTGACATCAAGAAAGTTTCTACAATGGAAAGATTGATTAATCTAAGGTGCAAAGTGCCCGAGTACTCTGTTGAGCCGGGGCAAGTCATACCAAACGGGCGATCCATTCCAAGATTCAGTTAATCTGGGGTAACTATGTTGAGAATCTGGGGCAATCAAGTAGAGATTCAACAAATCTCTCAAAGGTCAGTTAAAGGTACTCCTTCACAGATCAGCCAGACAGGGGCACAAATCATTTCAAGGCTGGGGCAGGTCACCCTAAGAGCGCAAGAAGTTATTCTCTCCGGAGGACGGTTAATCAAAGTCATGGGGCAAGATATGCCGGATCTTAAAGACATGTTCATTTACAGGTTATGCTACATCAGGGCACCTTCTTAATGTTATATCACATCTGCAGGGTTTAGGTTGATAGTTAACACGAGATGACCCCAGTAGAGTCTCTCTCCCTAGCAGAGATAGCTGGAGTTTCATCACTCGTGGCAGAGCATTATGAAGATTATACTCCCCAGCAAGATGTCAGAATTTCGTTCTCCCCTAGTTAAGTTGATGAAGTTCATTGATTGTAAGCAAAAGTTCATATGTCGGTACAGGATAAGAGTGTAGGATTTGTGCTTCCCCAGTCTGTGGCAAAGTTGCTTCCGTCCCCCCAACGGAGTAAGGGTAGAAGGTAGATTCCCAACAGAGGACCAAGTCTGATTTTGTCCCCTAGCAGAGATGATATCATCAACCATTGTCCCCAAGCATATTGTTGGGTGGTGGTTAGCTTTCCCCAACAAGTCAAAGGTCGATTGTCATTGGCACTTTTCTTCAGCAAGATTCCTGGGATGTTTCCTCCAGCAGAAGTTTGTTATTCATACTTTTCTGCCGAATGGAGGTTTAGTTGGGATCTCAAGTACAGTTTATGACACTGAAGGCGATGCAGTACGTTATCCCCAGCGGAGTGGGCCTCGTCTCTTCAACATTTATTTTACTGGAGCGGTCCTGTTGCATATCATAATCATTGTCATTGCATAATCATCCGCATAGCATTGCATGAAGCCTTGTAAAACCAAACATAAATCTTTAGCCCAACCTTGCCCGACACCTTCAACAACCCACTTTGCTGGCATCTTTCGAAAACCTGAAGCCCTATCCCTATTGGCGTCCCCTTTAAAGAAAAGTCCAATCCCTATTGGCACTTCCTACAAAATCCAATCCACATTGGTACCCAGAAAGATTTTGCCTTTGAAAAATAATCACCATCAGGTTTCACCTGTCCTTGCCAGCAAAGTCCAATCATACTTCGCACATCCTTCTTTTCCCGGTAGCCCGAGCATATGTCAGCATTTTTGCATATAGTGATCATGGCATCCTCAAAACGCGTAGCATTTCCGTTTGATATGGAGCATTACGCCATAGAAAGAAAATTTAAACATATGCATGCGAAGCATAAGCCAGATTTAGTATCTTGCGCGAAAGCCCAAATCAATTTCCAATCAAGACGGTGACATATCCCCAGCAGACATTACAATCAACCCCTCTGCTTACCTTTCTTTTGGGTCGTAGATCATACGTCGATCTTACCCTCGATCAGTCCTTGTCCATCAATCCTTTGATGACGACATTCCAAAAACAAGTTTCCTTTCCATCATTTCTATGACGATGTGTTTCTTCGGACATGTTTCCTTTCTGTCATCCCCATGACAATGTGTCCCTACGGTGGAATTTTCTTCCTGTCATCCCTATGACAGTGTGTTATCTTCGTTCAGTCTTCTTTCTGTAATCCCTATGACAATGTGTTTCCTTCGGTTAGATTTTCTTCCCGTCAACCCTTTGACGACGTGTTCCCTTTTCAGCTTTCTTTCCGTCATCCCCATGACGATGTGTCCCTACTGTGGAATCTTCTTTCTGTCATCCCTATGACAATGTGTTTCCTTCGGTTAGATTTTCTTCCTGTCAACCCTTTGACGACGTGTTCCCTTTTCAGCTTTCTTTCTGTCATCCCTAAGACAATGTGTTTCCTTTGGTCGAGTCTTCTTTCTGTCATCCCTATGACAATGTGTTTCCTTCGGTTAGATTTTCTTCCCGTCAACCCTTTGACGAGGTGATTCTCAGGTTTCCTTTCTGTCATCCCCATGACAATGTGTTTCGTTTGGTCGGGTCGTCTTTCTGTCATCCCTATGACGATGTGTCCCTTTGGTCGGGTGATCGGGCTGTCTTTCCGTCAATTCTTTGACGATGTGGTCCGTTGGTTATCTTTTCTCCCTGTCATCCCTATGACAAGGTGTTTCTTGGGGTTCATCTTCTTTCGGTCATCCCTATGACGATGTGTCCCTTCGGTCGGGTGTTCGGGCTGTCTTTCCGTCAATTCTTTGAAGATGTGGGCCGGTGCATATCTTTTCTTTCCGTCAACCCCTTGATGATGTTAGGTTGTCTCCCCTACAGAGTTGTCTGTTTAGATCTCTCTTTTCCCCAGCGGAGTCGTCTTTGTAGATCTGTTGATTCTACTTTGAAAGCCCACCCGCAGCGTGGCAAGCCAGTAGTCGTCTGGCGTCGTACAAAAGACGTTTTCCAAGCTCACCAGCAGCGTGGCAAGCCAGTAGTCGTCTGGCGTCGTACAAAAGACGTTTTCCAAGTCCACCAGCAGCGTGGCAAGCCAATAGTCATCTGGCGTCGTTCAAAAGACATCCCTCCAGTGCTTTCCTTCCCATCAGAGTTTTATCCGAGCAGAGTTCATTTGGTCGGGTTATATCCCTTTTCTTCTTCTCCACAGAGTGCAAATTTTCGGGTTATTTTCGGTATTCAATCCCTCCATACCTTGAACGTCTAAAAGCAATCGCTATCATCCATTCAGGTCTAAAGTGATTGAATAGGGGCAGCTGTCATACCCCAAAATTTGCCCTCTTGATTTTTATCTAGCTTATGTTTCATAGCATTGCATTTAGATCATAATTGCATCATAAACATACATGAACATACATGCATTGTGACAGGACCAAATTATCTCCACTAAGCTTTAACAGGTTGCGATAGACATTTATTTCGTCATGCGGCACGTGCACAAGAATCTCAGAGGAAGCTAAAGTTCTCGAGTGATTCAGAGAAGTTTAAGCAGAATATCAGTTTTACGGTGCAATTTACAAAATTTGTAACTCTCGCCTGGAAACTCATTTTGGTCTGAAATTCAATATTTAGGACCGTCTCGGCATTCTCCACAACTTTTATGTTCATCTCGGAGGCCAATTCATCAAGGAAAGTGGTGAGAATTAATTGTTTCTGAAATTTCAGTTTCGCCGATTAACTGTGCTAGCGGCATTCAAGAGTTCGTAACTTCTGATTGGATCAACGTTTCTGAGAGATTCGTATGCCAAAAGTTCCGTCTTGACATCCTCTCCAACTTTTGTGTCTTGGCAGAGAACTAATTCTTTGAAGAAGATCTCCGAATGTGCGAGTTTTCAGAGTCGATACAGTGAAAAACATTGATGAACCGGTGAGTTTTGGACACTAAAAAATTCATAACTCTCAGCTCGTTCGTCGGATTAATGCTATTCCAGTGCCTAAAATTCCATTTAGATGTTATCTTCGTGCCGTGAATTCAGTTTGGGTCAGGTCCGAGCGGAAGGACCCCGAAAATGTGAATTACCAGTGGGGTTCTTTGATGCAGTACACTGTCTGTCAGATTTTGTAAAATTCATAACTCGGTCAATTTTCATTGGATTGCGTCCGTTCTCGAAGCGTTGGCTCAAAAATTTTATCATCTTCAAGTTCCAAGACAAGCTCGAGTCCGAACGGTACTCCGAATATTGTCGGTTTGGTTTATTTCGCAAAACTGACGTGCTGAATCGAAAAAATAACTGAGAGTTGTTTTGCGAGAAAATTCATATCTCCCTCGTCGTTTGTCCGTTTGAGCTCACATTTTAACAAGAGGTCGCTGACTCATACATCTACAACTTTGCTGAAAAAGTCGAGTCGAGATTATGCTCCGAAGAGGTTGACCTCGTCATGTTTTCGAGTAGCGGACACCAAATAAGCTGAAAAAACAACTTATTCAGTGACGTCTTGCAGCTTAAACATATCGATCGCACTCGATTTTGATCGTATGACGTCCGTTCTTTTTGCGTTGTAACCGTGATTCAGAGGCGGACGATGTTGTGGAAGGCTCAGAGTCAAAATTTCTTGCCGAAGACGGTGTTATTTTCACTTAAGCCAAAATTTTACCTTTTTCCCTTCATTTTAGACTCCACTATATATTCAAAACTCTCTCTCATTTCCCATAAACTTTACTCATTCTCACAAACACCAAAAACATTCTCACTCACTCTCTCAAAGATCAAATCAAGTTCTTAACTTTTTCTCAAGAACACAACAACAACTTCATCAATCTCAAGAACACTCAAGAACGCAAAGTCTCCGATCGAGCTCCGACCACCGCCGATCAACCGCAATCGCCTCCCCCACTCCCGCTGAACCACCGCGTGATCTCCCTAGCTCCAGCCAGCCACCGCGTGCTGGCGAACTCCCTCCTCTCCACGGAATCTTCATCAATTGCTCCTCCGATCTACTTTCCGGTAACAATTCTTGAATCTTTCACTTCATTATTTGTTAATTGTTGAGGTTTGGATTGAATTAAAGTGAGTTTGATAATGTTGTAGCTTAGGTGTTTGATAAAATGCTTAGGTGAACATTTGAATTCAAGAATTGTGATAATTGTTGAGTGAATTAATTGTTTGATCATGGATTTGAGATTGGTATTGTGGAGATTTGTTGAATGTTCTTGAAAAATAGTTGTTGTGATTAATTGATTCTTGAAATAAGTTGATTATGAGCAAACGTGGAATTGGATGATTTCATTTGAATTGTTGTGTTCCGCGTGTCGAAACTAATCCGGTTCCACAATTGTTGATATTCAATTTGCATCAAGAATGGATTAACCGTGAAATTGTTCGATTGTTGTGTGTTAATGGTTCACGTGTCGAGAATTATTGATTCGCATGCTTAATGGATGATTTTGCTTGGTCTACATGTTTGAAAGTCGCGTAATCGATGTGCATTAATTGTGTATGATCATTGGCTTGAGCTTGGTGCATGTTTGCTTGAAAAATAAAAGTTCGGTTGTGTAGGAGCGTTATCGTGTCGTTTTCCCGTAAAAATGTGTTTTGGTCATAACTTACTAACCGTAGCGTGTTTTTGCGAATGTGAATAATGTAACTTGACTTTGTTGATGATTTCGGAGCTGTGGGTGAACTTTTTAGTCAATTTTGGACAACTTTTTTTTACTGTTTCGCTACTGCCAGCCGAAGAAATTGGCCTAAAAGTCCCACTTCCGAGCGGAATTAATTCAAACTGAGTTTGTTTTTGAGTCCGTTGGCACGTTTGCGGTCAACCATGCGATTTTCGTTCAATTCCGAGTCGATGATTTTTTACGCATTTTTTTCGATTTGACGTTTTTAAGCTCCGTTTCGTGCGAACTTTGCATGTTGACTTGTATTTGATGTGCACTTGTGCTTACTTGCTCATACATTATTATTGTGATTGGTTTCGCTCTTTTCCGGATCGACTTTGTGTGCATTTTATGATGTTGTGGCGGTGCTGCCCCGTTTTGAGACTTTGTGTTTCGATGCATGCTCATTACTCGTATGCTTATCATTGTGCTTGATTTTGAGTTATGATGCATGGGTGCAACTTCCGGTTGCATCTCCTTGTGGTTTCTAACATGTTTGTTGAGATTGTGCAAGGTTCCCGCTAAGATTCCGGCGATGGTTATTCGTTCGGTATTCCACTTTATTTGTGGGATACTACTTTGCTTCCGATGCGATGGCTTTTATCTCATGCTATGAGATGCATTATGTATTGCATGCGTGGTTGTCTGGCTTATGTTTTCATGCAGGTTTCCTATGTGGCCGTGTCCGATACACACACCACGTGTCGGTTGTGATTTATTTTCACATCGACAATGTTTTGACGCTTATGCTTGTACCGGATTTCTGACTCGCTTTTGTTTGCCTGATGATAGCTCGCTCTCCGGGTTTCTTGTTCTACTTGCGTTGCTATTTACGGATTGCTATCCGTGGGGTATAATTTCTTGAACCGATTTACTCTTTTTCCGCATTTTTTCTTTTGATGCCATGAGAAGTAGGATTGGGAGTCCGTGCCACTTGGCCGACAATGCTGGAAAGTCCTCAAAGGAGGCTCTGATTGTGTTTGTTTACATTTGTGCCTAAGACCTCCAAAGAGGCATCCCACTCCCGTATCCCCTTGTAAGACCTCCAAGAAGGCAGTTGATGGAAGGTAGGGTTCGCAATCGACCCCCGTTATTCTAGTCGAGTCGTTCTTAGCACTCATTACATGATTGAAGCTTTGAATATAGCTTACTCTTGTTATCGAGTCCGTCAAGTGGAAGAAGGGTTTCGCAATCAATCCCCCACGCCTTGTCCATAGCTCGCATTGACCGATGCTGATGCTTATGTGATCTTATTCACATGCCCCTTACTCTGCTCTCCATGGTTCTCGATACCATTGGGTGAGTACCCCTATTTCCCATAGCTAGCTTGTTTGCCTCGGTTGATATGACCCCTTGGCTAAAGCTCCCCCCTTTTTACTTTGATTGTGTGACATTGTTGTTGACTGACACTGTTTACTCTTTCGTTGTTTTTAGTTCGTTTTGTGATTGATTTATCCTGTGTTTATTTGTCTGATGACATGATCCCGTAGGATTCCTCGCTCCACTTAATTTTTGATTAAGTCGGAGGTAGGAGAGACATTAGGATAACAATCCATGCCTGACAACATTAGGTTAGCTCTCTTCAAACCTCACATAACCATAGGATCTCCATGCATGATAACTTTAGGATTATTAGTCTCCCTTTAGACTTTTTCCTTTCTCACCCTTTGAGTTTCTTCTTTCTCATCTCAAAACAAAAAGCAAAAAACACTTAATAAAGGCATAACAAATATTGTATTTGAGCCTTTCATGTGAGAATGAGATAGTAAGGGGTTTTCTCTCACTTTCTTAGAATGTTTAGCGTACGTCCCGTCTTGGGTCGATATGCGAGGCATTCGATCCTACATGAAGGACTTAAATACAATATGTGTTACAAAACACAAAAACAATCAAAACACTTCTTGCTTAAAGGACAAAAACAAACAATAACGTCTTTCCTTTGGGAATTCTTTTCTCATCTCCCTCATTCTCAACGTACGAACGTGCTTCTCCTCGTTCTCTTGCAAGATGGTAACGCCTAAGTCTCCATACAGCGAGCTGCAACACCTGAGCTAGAACATTAGCCATTCCCTAAAAAACACAAACAGTTTTCCCTAGGTGAGGGGAACTACGTCGCTCTGATTCTCATGCTCCCGATGAGATACGTAGGCAGTGGGGTAGGGCCCATTCGAGCACTTCTTTTATTTTCCCTACATTTGTTTCTCATTCTCTTTCCATTCTTTTCCAGCATCTTTTCTATCACCCTTTGATTGAAGCAGCAAGCGTGGATCCCATCGGGTATGATGGATGCGAGGGGGTGCTAATACCTTCCTTTCGCGTAACCAACTCCCGAACCCAGTTTCTCTTGGTTGCAAGACCATGCTATTTCCTTTCTCCCAGGTTTACGTAGTGTTTCCTTTCCCTCTCTTGGGATAAATACACATTGTTGGCGACTCTGTTTCAGCGCCACTTTCGCGTTTGTACCTGGATGAAAATCCCGGGAGCGACATCCATCAATACACCATTCCGAGTCCATACAAATTAAAGGTTGAGATTCCAAAACTTCTCTAACAAATCATGTTCTAACATCATTAGATTTGCCTTGTGCATTTCTTTCTGACTTAATGCATCTGCCACTTTGTTTGCTTTAACTGGATGGTACTTCAATTCAAAACCAAAATCCTTAAGGTACTTCATCCATCTCCTTTGCCGCATGTTGAAATCTTTCTAGTCAAATAGATATCTCAAGCTCTTGTGATCACTCAACACCTCGAAATGCACTCCATATAAATAATGACGCCACACCTTCAATGCAAACATAATAGCTGCTAGTTCAAGGTCATGTGTTGAGTAGCTCTATTCATGGATCTTCAGTTGCATGCATCATAATATACTTCATAAGGTCTGATAGGATATAGAATTATCAAAATAGGGGCGGTAGTTAACTTTTATTTTAGCTTAGCAAAGCTCTGATCACAATGTGAATCCCATATGAAAGGGATCTCCTTTCGGCTGAGTCAAGTCATTGGTATGGTAACCTGCAAAAAACTTTTTATAAACTTCCTATAATAACTCACCAATCCTAGGAAACTTCTGCCTTCAGAAGCATTCTCTGGTCTTTCCTGATTAACAACCGCATCGACTTTAGATGGATCCACTGCTACTCCTTGCGATATAACATGATCGAGAAATTTTACTTCGAACATCATTGATGAATAGATAAGGATATCATCAATGAATATCACTACAAACTTATCCATATAAGGTTTTAATATTTGCTTCATATAATCCATAAAGACAGAGGGTGCACTCGTCACTATGAACGACATCACAAGGAATTTATAATGACCATATCAGGTTCTAAATGCAGTCTTCTGTGTGTCAGAACTTTTAACTAGGATTTGATGATAATTCAAATGCAAATCTATCTTCGATAACACATATGTTCCTTTCAATTGATCCAATAGATCGTCTATCTGAGGTAGTAAATGCTTATTATTAATAGTAACCTTATTCAATTGTCGGTAGTTAATGCACAACCGCATTCCACCATCTTTCTTCTTCACCAACATTAATGGATCTTCCCACGGTGAAACACTCAGACGAATGAAATACTAACTTAATAACTATTCCAACCGATTTTTCAATTCTCCAAGTTTCATTGGTGACATACAATACGTGGCAATGGAAATTGGGGTAGTTCTCGGGTACGAGGTCAATAGTTCCATGTCTCTTTCCGATGAAAGAGAAATGTCATCCTCAGGAAAAACTTCTGGAAATTCACATACGATAGGAACTTGCACAACATCCAATCCTTCACTTGATTCCTTGGCGAGAATCAAGAGAACAAACTTATTTCTCTCAAATAAAAGATTGGTCATATTAACCGTACCTTCTAAGAGAGTGGTTATTCCATTACTAAGAGTGGTTTCATTGGTTGAAATAAAGATTATTTTTTCCTTACAATCAATGTACACTGAATTGGCGGAAACCCAATCCATCCCCAACACCACATCAATCTTCTTAAGTGGTATGAAAATAAGATCAATTTGGAAAATTCGACCATTCACCGATAACAAACAATTTTCACACTTCCCCTGCGTCTCTACAAAATCAACCATGGCAGAGGTTACCACCATCGGAGGAGGTAATGGAATTACTTACAGCCCATGACATTTCACACCTTGGCTCGATTTGAAAGAATGTGATGCTCCACAATCAAATAATACAAAGTAAGGATGGTTATTCAAGTGACATGTAATAGCAATCAAATCATTATTACCCTTGGCCTTCTTGGAATCCATGGTATAGGCTAGACCAATACTCTTTCCTTGTGCCTGAATTATTTTATGTGGGAAATCTCTAGCCATGTGACCTTCTCCTTGACAATGATAACACTGAAACGCTCTAGCAACACACTTCCCAAAATGAAATTCTTACACACTTGACACTAAGGAGTTTGACTGGGCCTTGCATTTTGTCCCTATTTTCCCTTAAAAGATTGAGGCGTAGGCTTAAATTGATGGCTTGGTATTCCGTAGTCCTTCTAACCAAACATGTACTAATCTCTTTCCTCTCGAGCCATTTTCAAATTATCTTCAGCAGCATAACATTGCCTCAACAATTCAACATAAGTATTAAACTCCCTCTGGGAGACATTGTGAGCAATATCACCTCTTAACCAAAACACGAGAGGATCTACCTTATACTTCTCTTCTGGTGCATACACGGATTTCCTAGAGTAGACATCCATGTTCTCAAATTTTTCTTCATACTTTGCCACCGACAAGTTACCTTGTCTGAGCTATTGAAATTCAAATTCTTTCTAACCAGTACTGATACATCAGAAGATCCTATAAACATCGTCATATATATATGTCCAAAACGAATAATATACGTAACACGACACATGATACACAAGAATGCCTAAACAAAACTAGGATCTATGTATAATATCCACATAATCCACAATGGAAGATCATGACCAAAAAGTCAATTCGCTAAACACCATCAAGCAAGCTTGCCCTTGCCTTTAACTATAAAAGAACTACTTAAAGAACAATAATGATAGTGGGGTGAGATGATAATCTCAGTGAGCTCCCCTATCTTATGGGTCCACTCGGCTCTAAAGGGACTCTTTTTTGTTTTCTTAACATAAGCATTTCACTTTATGTTACCAGTGTATCACTCACACAACATAACAAGGACTTAAGTGTTCAAGGAGGTTTAGGCTTCATATGGAAACACACAACATGAAATCATATAACTCATTAAATCACTATTCATAAATGCAACAAAGCATTTGTCCTTGGTTGATCCTACGTCTAAAACTATGGACACATGTCATAGATGTTTGTATCATGATTCATTTTTCTTTGTGAATTTAGCTCCTCCATGAGACTCGAACCCACTTTAAGGACCATTACTCATATGAGACTCTAACCCATTTTGAGTTTCACTCCTTTATAGGACTCTAACCAATTATGAGTCATCTTTCCTCTATGGGACTCTAACCCACTTATAAGGATCTTTACTCGTATGTGACTCTAACCCATTTTGAGTTTTCAAATCAATAGTGTGTATATCCCAATTCTACTTTACATAAGCATCAAAATCGGGACGAGCACGTGTAGGGTTTATTTCTAAATACGTGATTATTCTCATCAATCTCCATGTGATTATATCACAACCATCATGGGATTAAACACATTTTCCATGTGATTATATCACAATAACAATATATCATAATATGTTTCCATACAAGCTCATTGAATCGTAACTATGACATTGTTCCCCAGCCATGCCTTCGGCATTTCATAGATGGGACGACTCATCTCACATGACTACTCGCTCACGGGTACATACTGAGGTACCTCTTACATTCGAGTATCACAACTTAAGTTAATTTCCATAACCTAAGTTATCTTTACTAATTCCATTCACCTAGCTATAACTTTAGGTTTACTCTCACCCATCATCATAGAACTTGTTTCATTCATTATTCATTCAATACATACATATCTGTTCTCTGTGAATTTTAGTAATTACACACAAGTTTGATTTTACTTAAAGGATTAAACCGAAAAGATTCCAGGACCGATTGTGAAAAAATTATAAATTTGAAACACATTTGACGTTAAAGTCAATCATAAAAGAACTTGAAAATAACTTTTAATGCAGTAAATGACTTAAAAAATGAAGAATTTAATTCATGAAGTGGAACACAAACACATACATTTTCAAATCACTCTTTTCTCACTAAACACTAGGGTACTTCGAGTTTGTAGAATTTGTGTGAAATTGCGGACCTCTAAAACTACAAACAAACATTGCTTATATACTAGTCCTAACATAATCGTCTACAACGCTCGACTCAACAAATTCTGCCATGTTCCCAATGCCATGCAACCTTCACCTCTGCAAGCTTTACACGTGTTCTTGGATAACCATCTAATCTTATCTGTGTGTGCCTTATTCGACTGCGCGCAAAGTAATATCAACATTGGAAACCACAAATTTCACTAAGTCCAAAACTTATGTATCCCTGGTCTTTAAAACTAATTTCTTGAAAATTCGACCAAGGTCGCCATTACCCTTCGATAGAACAAATTTGTAGAAATGCAGATCTGATTCCATGGTCATAACTGACCACTTCGACCTAGGTAAAAACCCAAGTCACCAAACAATCTTACAAAAATTGTCAAATATTTGCACCCAAAGCTTGTGTCAAAAATCCGAGTAACAAAATGCCATGTTTCGACTTTTCCTTTAATCAAAAGAAGAAAGGTGGCATTTTCGAAATGATTTTCGACACTATTCAAACCCTTTTGCTGACGTCAGTGTCATTATTACAACTTTAACACAAGTTGCCATTTTCAATGGATTCTTTTGCTAAAATCTCATTATTACTCCTATTTTCTAGAAGATCGTGGGTCTGCCACAGTTAATAAATTTAAACAACTCCCACTTCCTAGAAAATGAAATGTTTTGGCTTGACATGCATTCACCACATGTCCGTCATTTTGAGGGAAATTGCTTCTATAAATAACCATTTTAAGAACTTCTTTAATCTACTATATTCCCGCTTCAAAACTAAACCTTTTTCCATGCAAAGAAAAAGAAAAAAAACCTTTTTTATGTCAAGCTTTCTTCAAAAACTCAACCATGGCAGCTTCTACTTCAACTCTCAAGACGGATACCAGAAAAAATCCTCTGGTATTTGCTATCCCAGAAGCGGATGGAGGACAAAGCTTCATTCCTGAACCACTACAAGAAAAGGAGAAAGTTTTTATCTAGAGATCTCACGTACTCATACCCTTTTCCATCTCTGATAAACTATTAGCATTCTTAGGTCCATATCCTTCCCCTAAATCGCGCCATGAGAAAGTAAAGGAATTATTTCCTTGTTACATCCCCCACAATGCCTTTTGCATTTGAATAACACACGCTTGATTTAAAATTCATGGATCCTTCTGAACGTGTTTTTCGATCACCCCTACGCCCAACAACAAAGACTATATCGCGTGGCTCGACAGAGTGCAAGGCCAATGAAAATAACAATGGGAAAACTTAGGCATTTTTGACATAATCCAAATTTCTAGGTCTGGCCCTAAGTATAACCAAGGCATGTTGCTTGCCTCGATCTTATTTTAGGGAGGATTGGCAAATACATTCCAGCTTCCTTGTGGAATGATTACGCCGACTCTGCTTGCATCATATTGAATGGATTTATAAATCAACATTCACGGGAAAACGTCACTTATCTCATTCAACGATTGTGGATGAAGCATTTCTTTGTATCATCTTAAGACAAAATGTCTTTCGTTTATGAAAAGATTTTTAAGATCGCACGGTAGCGAGAACAAATAAGTTTGATATGTTGGATGTATTTTATATATGAATGAAGAACGCTTGATGAGAGCGAGACCTAAGCCTCGGGATCAATCATTCGGGGTTCCATCAGAATGCTAGATTCCAACGGTCCTTTTTCATTCAAAGTTTTTAAGAAAATTACTTGATGGACAATGAACGCTTGACAATAATCAATTGTTCATAGAGTTACGCCAGAATTCTTGATTCCAACGTCCCTTATTTTTTCCAAGTTAATTATTAAGTATTTTAAGAACGAAAGAAAAGAATGAATGGTTAACCCAAAACATGTGGCTCGGGACCAATCATTTGAGGGTTCCCACTGGAATGCTAAATTCCAACAGTCATCTTCTTTCGTGTTTATTTAGAAAAAGAGTTGATAACATGTTTGATTTAAGAAAAGTCACTCGATGTTGATTGAGGTTTAATTTGTGTTGATGAGACATGATTTGAGAATAGTTTGAAATTGAAATTGAAATTGAAAATGGTTTTGAAAATAGTTTGAAGTTAATTGAAAATGGTTTTGAAAATAGTTTGAAGTTAGTGAGACATAAGTGCAATTATTTACATATGTGATAATATGGACATGGATAAAGAAATTACCTAATTAATCGACTAAGCACATAGAAATTAACTCAATCAAATAAATCTCATAAAAATATAAAAAAAAAGCAAACAAATAATTAAATTTAAAAATAAACTTAATCATTTAAAATCTAAACACCTAATTACTGATAACACCGAAACACACTGCGTATTTGACTCGGATTGCACATGGTTATTATAGTTTATTTACTATTTTCATGCATTATGTCTCTGTTTTATGTTGTTTTCAGGTAAAGTGCCTTAGTGGAGCCTTGCATGAAGAAAAGAAGCGAAAAGAGCGAGAATTGGATGATTTTATTGGAAAATACACACACGGCGTTTCACATGGCGGGCGCCAAGGAGGACGCTATGACGTTTAGGGTTTTACCCACGTCTCAACAGGCAGAAGACCACGTCTTCCCCATTTTCACACACGGTGGGCGCCATGGGTAGACGGCGGGTGCCATCTTCACAAAACTCGCCTTGGTCAAAGGCAGTTAAGGGAGGTGGCCATGACTAGAGGAATTCTCTCCACACGATTTCTGAACGTTTTGTGTAACTTCCAAGGGTTCCCGCACTATAAATAGGCCTTTAGTTTCCATTTGTTTTCTATCCCTTCTTAGTTACAGCATAGGCATAAATTCAGTTTGTTTAAAGCGATAATCCGTCACATCGAGGGGTTATTGCACCATTGTTGTAATCGAGATAGGAGCACTTTAGAAGTAGATTAATCTTGCCGCCATTTTACTTTCCAAGTCAGATTTACTTTCCAGCATTGTACCAGATTGAAGTCTCCGGTTTGAAGCATGTTTATTATTCGATTCGCATTTTATTTACTCGCATCACTTTACTTTATTTACTTTATCACACCGCTTTACATTATTTACTTTCCGCCTTGCTTTACATTCCTTTATTTTCTTGCACTGCTTTACATTCTTTACTTTATCGCACTGTTCGTTTAAATTTCTTTACCTTAAAAGACTTGTTTTCAAACCGAACTTAAGCGTGACACTTTCATTCTCGTCTTTGAAAATCAATCGCACCTTTTACACGTTTTTAAATGATTTATCCCGCATATCTATTTCCTGCCATGTTTACCATAATCATGTCTAGCTAAATCCATTGTGCTGGGATGTGAGGACCGTCGTTTCAACGATACTCCGTATGTTGTTTTTGTAGAAATACTTTAGGGGCTGTTTTGGTTTTAATACAACTTTTCTGAACTAAACTTGATCGGTCGTTACGCAAATGGGACCGTGTTTCTATTTGAGTAATAACCGCGACTATGTCGGGTAAGATCGAAAGCCGTCTGATACTTAAGATAAAAGTTGGTTAGTTTTTAATTAATAAAAACAGTGAAAGCGCTTTGTTAATTAATTAGGGAAATTTAATATTATTAGAAAGTGATTTTAAAACTATTTTTGGACGCGTTTATAGAGTTAGGATCCGGTTGGCCGAGCATATGCCGGAAACCCTTTGATATTAAATGTTTCCAATCAAAAGCACTTTTTAACCGAATCTTAGAGGTGGTTATATAAAAAAGGACTTCATCACTTTAACGCAATACGCGACCGGTGCACCGTGAGCGGCTGGTATAGATTAAAGGGTAGGTCCGGTTCCGATCATGCTAACGCGGCGGTTCCTTTTTAATTAACTCTTTTTCAAAGAAGAAAATATTGCCCCGTAAGTGTCTCTATTTAGACAATAGGAGTACTGTTTGATCGATGTGAATTATATACCAGTGCCATTTATCTGAATTCGTTTTTACTCTTTATTCTTTTTTTGCTTGCGCACTTTATACTGTTTCTATTAGCCTTAGATAAACAACGTAACAATAGTAATCGATAGATTGACATTGGTCTATGTGGGATCGATAATCTTTTATATTACTCTGACGTATTCCGTATACTTGCAGAAAGCACGCATAAAGTTTTTGGTGCCATTGTCGGGGACTAACTACGTCAAATTTCGTACCCTGTTGTTACACTGTCTAGACTAAGGCAACCCTTTTACTTAGTCGGTCGATGCGAAGATCTCGCAGTACCGAAAACTTAGTTGATCCAATAGATGAACCCGAAAGATACGCTCGAGCCCGTCTTTTGCTCCGCAGAATTAGAAGAGCAATGGCAGAAGAACAAAACCAAAGACCACTTAAGGACTTCGCCTTGCCATCCAACGAAGAACCCCACTCTAGTATTCTAAACCCGACCATTCAAGTTAACAACTTTGAATTAAAACCTTCCCTATTGTAACTAGTGCAACAAAACCAGTTCGCAGGTCTTCATACGGAGAACCCGAACCAACACTTAAAGGTTTTTATTCAAGTAGATGACACCTTAAAAACGAACGGTGCTTCTCCTGAGACGATACGTCTAAGACTATTTCCCTTTTCCCTCAGAGATAAAGCCCGATCATGGTTAGATTCCCTTCCAGCAAATTCAATAACCACTTGGAATGACCTTAAGAAAGTATTCCTAGCTAGATATTTTCCACCGAGTAAGACTGCTGCCCTACGAAACCAAATAACCAGATTCAATCAACAAGATGGTGAATCACTTTTTGACGCGTGGGAAAGATACAAAGAGCTATTAAGAGCTTGTCCACACCATGGTCTAGAACAACAGGTTATAATTCATACCTTTTATAACGGACTCATGTATAACACAAAGATGACCATAGACGCTGCCGTCGGTGGCGCTCTGATGAACAAACCTTACCTCAAAGCCTACGCTCTCATTGAAGATATGGCACAAAACCATTATCAATGGGAAACCGAACGAACTCCGGTGGAGAAGAAATAGACCAAATGAGGTATTTACGAAGTTAGTTGTCTCGACCATATGAAAGCCAAAGTGAATGCCATAGCCCAAAAAGTTGAAAGCCTAACGATTAACCCTGCGGCCACCGTAGCCTCAGTTCAACCCGGATGCGAAATCTGTGGAACCCAAGGGCATACTATGGATGAATGCCATCTTTTAGCCAAAGCTAGCATATACCAGGTCAATTATGCCCAAGGTAATCCCTATTCAAATACTTATAACCCTGGATGGAGGAATCACCCCAATTTTTCCTATAAGAATACTAACCCTACTCAGGCTACTACACCCCAAATACCGCCAGTTTACCAAGCCCTAAGACCGAATCAACCTGTGCAAGCTACACCTCAAAAATCACATCTTGAGAAAATGTTGGAAGGTTTCATTGCCTCCCAAGCCCAACAAAACAAGGAGTTCATGAACCAAAACATTCACATTAATGGATTAATTACTCAATTAACCACCAAGGTCGATTTCGTCATTACCCACAATAAAATGCTGGAGACTCAGATCTCTTAAGTGGCACAACAACAAGCTACTCAAGCCACACCAGGAGAACAATTTCCTAGATAACCTGAACCTAACCTCAAGGGGCACGCAAATGCTATTGCCCTACAGAGCGGAACTACTTATGCCGAACCTGTAAACCCTAGGTTGAAAAATCCAGAACCCCCCAGGAATGTTGCGACCACACCTGAGAAACAAGTAGAGAAACCAGTAGAGTCTGAGAAAAAGAAAGATGAAAAGGTTAAAGATAAGGAGGGAGAAAAGGATAATGAAGTTTACATACCACCCCCACCTTACAAACCTCCAATTCCATACCCACAAAGACTTAAACAAACCAAATTAGACAACCAATATAAGAAGTTCGTGAAAGTGATTGAGAAACTCCACGTTGAGATTCCATTCACCGAAGCTATTACCCAAATACCATCTTATGCCAAATTCCTGAAAGATATTGAAATTCTGGTTAAGCATATCACTAAGATGTTAGACAGGATGTCGTGACACTTGATCTCTGCTTCTCACAAGGATTAAGGAAGAACAAAAGTAAACAGCAGAATGTAAATAACACACAAAAATTGTTAACCCAGTTCAGTGATCAACAACACCTACGTCTGGGGGCTACCAAGCCAGGAATGAAATCACTAAGTAGAATTGGTTCTAATCTAAACTCCAACGTTTACAACTTAGTACCTAGAAACTACCCTTCCTAGATTTCTACCTAAGACTCTCCTAGGTATGAGACCCTTCTCAATTCCCTTCCAATCACAGCAGTGACTGAAAATATTACAACTTAATAAACAGTCCTTCTCAAGTATTCACACAATACACGAGAGGCTCACACAAGTACAAACCCTAGTACTTCTAAAAACAACTGCAATATTCAACAACAAAACTAGGTTAAATCCAACCTATTTATATTGCAAAGTACAACTAGACTTGGGCTTCAAAAGCACAGAAATTCTGCTCCTCAGAATCTGCGACCTAATCCTTTCTTCAATCCCAAGTTTCCAAAAATGTCTCCTTACAAGGAAACTGCATATTCAATTTAGAATCAGAATCTCTGATTCCACAATCTCAGATTCCACCTGGAATCAAGTCGTATTCCAATCACACCTGTTACCAAAATACAGCTATCTCAAAAACTGTAACAGACAAAGATGTTGAATCTACTTGATAGGTGTAGCGAGCGATTTTTGGACGTGGTTCTTAAGCACTGTCGCTCTGGGGTACTATAGGTCGATTCATTTTTTATCCTATTGAAGCTGATGAAGGAAGGGAAATAGATGTCTCCAATTAACCCTGCTTGCATACTGAGTTTAAACAGATGACTGTTGGTTTACATATGCGGTTTAGATTGTGGGCCTCTCTCTGCTTATTTTGCTAAAAACACAGTATGACGGGATTATGCTATTGGTAGGATGTTAGGACTAATGCTTTTAGATTGATGTGTGAAGGTATGGGATTTTGGGTTTTTGATTAGTATGCTCGCTAAGATTTTTCAATCTTATGCCTACGTATTCCTGTTTGACAAAACAGGGAAATCAGAGCGATCGTAGTTCCTCCTATTCTATGGGAGGAAAAAGGTTGTTTTTGGTGTCTTGTTCAAAGCCCAAGACGTGAAGCTAAAGGTGGTTTGTATCTTGTTTGAAGCCCAAGATGTGAAGCTGAAGGGTCTATTTGTATCTTGTTTGAAGCCCAAGATGTGAAGCTAAAGGGTTTTGACTTTAGAGAGAATTTGTCATCTCTAAAGAGGAGTTGTTGATGTTTGTATGCTATGAACAAGGTACAACTTTGACGCTAAGAGGTTGATTGACTCAACCGGGGTTTTCTTTATACAAAGCCTAAAAGGAGGCTATTGACCCAACAAGAGGGTGTTTTTATGTGTCTCGTACGAAGCCCGAGAGAGAGGCTAAAGGGGATTGACTCAACAAGAGAGTCTTTTATACTCACCAAGAGAGTGTTTTAGTATGGGTCTTGTACGAAGCCCAAGAGAGAGGCTAAAAGGGTGATTGACTCAACAAGAGAGTCTTTTATACTCAACAAGAGATTTTTTTTTGTATCTCGTACGAGGCCCAAGATGGAGGCTAAAAATGGGTTTGACTCAACAAGATAGTCTTTTACACTCAACAAGAGAGTGATTTTTATCTCGTACGAAGCCCGAGATGGAGGCTAAAAGGGATTTGACTCAACAAGAGAGTCTTTTATACTCAACAAGAGAGTGATTCGTATCTCGTACGAAGCCCGAGATGGAGGCTAAAAAAGTGATTGACTCAACAAGAGAGTTTTTGTATCTCGTACAAAGCCCGAGATGGAGGCTAAAAGGTTTGACTCAACAAGAAAGTCTGAAAAGGTTAGCTCCGCTGGGGTGAATCATTGTACAAAGCCCAAGAGAAGGCTAACTTTCCTGAGGAAAGGATCATTATACAAAGCCTAAGAGGAGGCTATCTTTCCTGAGGAAAGGATCATTATACAAAGCCTAAGAGGAGGCTATTGGTTGGCGACTGTTTCAGTTTAGTGACAGGTCTGGTATATTGGATAAAAGAGAAAATCAGTTCTTATAAAGGGAACGATTAAAGGTATTATTGTGCTTTGGGATTGATCAAAGGATCAGGGATATTTCCTGTTCTTTAAGGAAATAGGAAATCCAAAGGGTATTGAGACTGTCCAAGTCTACGGGTGTTTTGAGAAATCGATTCTCAGGTAGTGAATGATCTTTGTATAATGCCCAAGAGCATACTGGTAGTTGAAGGTCAACTCATTAACAGGTCTGATACTTGACTCAGAAAGACAGCTCTAGAAAATTGATGACTAGGTTCTGTTCCTATACCTGTAGAGGTCTCTAGGTCCTTGTACTAAGCCCAAGAGAAGGCATGAGAGCTTTTAAGAAGCCGAAGGGTCCTTGTACAACGCCCAAGAGGAGGCGGGGATGCTTTTAAGAAGCACGTGGGTCTCCAAACCCCGAGAAGTTCAAGACATGCTATTCACAGAGAATAGATCTAGCCAGGAAAGTCCGAGAATTCGGAAGAAACTCAAGAGATGCTATTCACGGAGAATAGATCAACTCTGGGGAGTAGAGTCTCTTTGACAATTTCTAAGGGTGACAGTCTGAGAAAGGGTTCACCGAGAATGCTGCCTTTCACGTCTCTATATTGTTTAACCCCAAGAGGAGGGAAGACTGTGTCTGGTAATCCTATGGGGATCTAGATTTGTTTGTATTTAAGAGTGACCAACAAGGCTTTACCTAGTGCTAGACGTAGTTGCCGGGGAAAACTCTAAATAACTATACTAGTATTACACAGTTGATATGTGACAAGTATATAAAAGTTTGTGAAAGAAGACTTACAGTGAGCAGCCCCACAATACAATTATATATATATGAAAGCGGGTAAAGAAAGCGGGTAAACACTTACTCGGTTGTAGAGCTTCCATGCTGTTTGGTTAGTTGTTCAACAAAGAAAGCTTTGATAACAATATTATATTCAAAATCAAAGGAGAAAGTGCTTTGAAAGAAATGTTGGGGCTTACAGCTCGAGGAGAGGCCCAAGGTTTTATCAGTGATTGCACTGTTGTTTTTGAAATTGTACAGTGTCTTATACAAGCGACTGAGGCCCAAAAAGGTTTTCTGTACAAAGGGATGGGTCTTACACTCTCTCAAGAGGCCCAAAGGTTTATTTTTATACAAGTGGTGGGGCTTATAGCTCAAGGAGTGGCCCATTGTTTTATTTTGAAATGACGATCGCGCCGAGATTTTCTTTTAATGCAGGGGGACTTATACAATGTCTGAGGCCCAAAATTGTTTTGGTTAAAAGGGGGGTTGAGTCTTACACTCTATTATAGGCCCAAAGATTCATTTTTGTATAAGTGATGGGGCTTATAGCTCAAGGAGAGGCCCATTTGGTTTTGTTTTTAAAAAAGGCGACGATCGCGCCAAACTTTTTGATGGTATCGGGACTTATACAATACACTGAGGCCCAAAAGGTTTTTATCTACAAAGGGATGGGTCTTACACTCTATTAGAGGCCCGTAGTTTGTTTGAAAATGGTGATTGTGCCGAGGTTTTTTGAAAACGCAGTGGGTCTTAAACAATGACTAAGGCCCAAAAAGGTTTGGTTTTCAAAGGGGATTGGGTCTTACACTCTATTAGAGGCCCAAAGTGTTTGAAAAAGTTTGATGAGGGTTGAATTAATCAAAAACCCTAATTTGTTTTCAAAATGTATTTTAATTGAATAAAAAATTCAATTAAAATGATCAAAATTGTTAAACATGTGGAAAACAAATTGTGATATTGGATTAGTGTTTCAAAAATCAGGTTTTGATTCACAAAATGTTTGGAAATCACTAAAATTTGAAAAACCAAGAAGGAGAAAATATTTTAAATGTAAAAAACAATTAAAATATTAATTCTTTACAAAAAGATCAAGTATATGAAATAAATAATATTTTTGGGTTTTTTTGGGAAAATAAAATATTTAAACATTTTTGTGAATTATTAAAAAAAGAATCAACTCAAAATCATTAAAATTCAGAGAGAAATTAATTTTTGAATCAATTAAATAAAATCACAAAATTCAAATATTTGAATTTTCAAAAAGGGCGCCAAGAACATGGCAAGAACACGCGCCACCCTCTGTTTCTGTAGATTTGCGTTTTCTATCCAATCTCACTGAATACTTGATGATAACATGCAATCTACATATCAATCTACTCGTTTTCACCTCACGATCATGTCTATGGTCTTTAATTTCATTTATTTTAAGCATGTAATAAGAAATCAAAGAGAAACCTCAAGAACTCTAAAATTTGCATGAAGGTTCAGAAATTCCATACACAATTCAAACAAAGCAATTGATTGAGGGAAAACACTCCATGCATGATTATGAACATATGGCCAAATTATTGTGCAGCAAAAAATGCATGGATCATAGAGTTAGAAGAGCTCATGCTTACCTCTTGCAGCTGGTGATCGTGTTTTGTGTTAGAGGTGTTGCAGCTTGGTTCCAAGGATATAGACAACTTCCCTAGGAGTTATGGAGTGTGTCTGGATGCTTGGAGTGGATTGAATTGAGCTGGAACTTGATTTGGCACCTCAACTGCAAATCTGTCAAAGGCTTGTGCAGATGGCTAGTGATTTTGTGATTTTGGTGTTCCAGATGTTATGTGAGTGTTTGGATCACTTCTATATGATGTTTATGAGGTGTGTGTGTGTTTGATTGGTTTGGTTGGAATAGCTCTCAAACTTAAAACCCGATAGTGACTTGCTTTGGAAGGCAATTTTGGAGTGAAGAAGGAGATTTTGAGGAAAGCATCTGTTTGATGGCTTTGGTGTACTCAAATTGATCACAAATGAGCTCTATTTATAGTAGAGGAAGTTTGTTTTGCAAGGAATAGTGAATGGCAACTCCTGCAGAGGTTTGGCCAATGTTGAGCAATGAGAATTCAAGTCTCCTCTAGCCATTGACTAGAGGTTAGGGCACAGGTTGCTGGTTCCCTTGGTCTTGGATAAGTCTTGACTGAATTCAGTTGGGAATGGCTCAGTCCATGCCACCTTAGTGCATCCATCGAATGCTCCAAAACAAAATTGGAGTCTTGTCCCCACTTTAGGGATTTCTAGGTTTGGCATGCTACTTTTGGTTCCAAAGACTTGGGAGGCTTGGGATCAGAGTTGGTTCCTCCTTGGTCCCCCCTTGAGGTGTTCAGATGGATAGAGTTGCTTGCCCTTTGCAAAATTTGGGCAATTCGAGCAAAACTCCAAAATCTGCCTTGCCATGACAGTTTGCAGCAAGGCATATTGGCATTGTCATATCTCATGGCTCAAGTGGAATTTGATGGAGTTCTTGGCCATTTTGGAAAGCCCTTATATGATACAACAACTGTTTGATCATAATTGGTTTTGATACTTTTTGGATCCAAGTGAAAAATTTCCCTACATTTGGAAAAAAGTGAAGGCAGATTCTGACTTAGTGAAAATTTCACTAAGTGTTGGAAAAAATGACATTTCATGTTTTCAGCCATTTTGATCATTCCATAACTCAAAATCCATGATGAATTGGAATGAGGTGTAGTTGAAGCTTTTGTAGAGAGCCATGAGGGCTACAAATCCAGCTTTGGATGGGAAAAAATGGCCTTGTGGTTTAGGAGTTATGATCCTTCAAAGTTGGTACCCTAGCCACTTTGCTCCATAACTTAGAAAATTTCTAAGTTTTTATGGTTACCCCTTTTACAAGTTATCCCTCTTTTCTTGATTTTTCTTGATGAATGTTGATTCAAATCACACATTAACATCATTTTAGGGTCAAAGAACCATAATTGTGAAAAATCTCAAAAAGTCAAAGTTGACTTTTGTGCACAGTTGACTTTTTATCAGATGAATTCCAAACTGTGCGATCCTCTATGAAATCAAGTCCTTGACCTAAATCAAAATTGATGAACATGTTCAATAGGTGTTATAGGGTGTATTGAATCATGTCCCAAGGTTTGGGAGCATGTCTTGGTCAAAAGTCAAAGCTACAGTTGACTTTTCCCGCGAAACCCTAACGGTGGTTCTGATGAAATTGAGACTTGTTGCTCAAGCTTCTTGTATCAATCCATTGTTGAAAATGGATCAATGTGATTTATTGGAGACCCTCAAATCCTCTCTTGAGGTCTTGGATCATGTTTTGTCCCAAAAGTCAACTTAGGGGTGAATTAGGTCAAGAAACCCTAATTCCTGATTTTTTAGTGTATGCATCCCCTGAGGAAAAATTGACTTGATGATTGGGTTTATGATGTCCCTTGGGGCATCATAGGTTATGCTTTGAAGCATTGGTTCATGCCCAGAGGAAATTTTCCATCTGGAGGCCCTGGTCGACCAAAACCCTAATTTGGTGACACTGTTGATCTTGAGGCTTGATCCACTCAGAATGTTGCAGCCTTGTGCTTAATCCTTGAAATGGAAGTCCTTTTGATCCTTTGTGGATGTGTGAGAGTTTTAAACAAGTTGAAGATCATGTCAATTCTTGATTGATCCTTTGTCTAAGAGCTCTGAGAGGGCCTGAAACCCTAAGTTTGATTTGTAGTGAGTGCTCACCCATCTTTGGGGAGATTGATGAGGCATGATGGTCCATCCATATTGTGATGATGATTTGCACAATGATGGGAAATCTTAGTGGTCAAAATTTGGGGTATGACAGATGCCCCTATTTAAACTTCTTGGACCTGAAGGTGTGAATGGCGAAGGTATTCGGGCATTCGGGGTGCGAGAGGATTAAATATCGGAATACCCGAAATTTTGATGGTGGTTAGGAATGGCAGTTTGTGCATCCTTCTTCTTTTGCTAAGCAATGATGCTTAGAAAAGGTAAAAACTTCCCCTCGATCCTGGTCTTCTACCATGGAACTGGTCTCAGTTTCTGAAATAAACTTTCCCTCGATCCTGGTTTCCTACCAAGGAACTGGTCTAAGTTTCTGGAATAAACTTCCCCTCGATCCTGGTTTCCTACCAAGGAACTAGTCTAAGTTTCTGAAATAAACTTCCCCTCGATCCTGGTTTCCTACCAAGGAACTGGTCTAAGTTTCTGGTGTAAGCTTCCCCTCGATCCTGGTTTCCTACCAAGGAACTGGTCTAAGTTTCTGAATGTAAACTTCCCCTCGATCCTGGTTTCCTACCAAGGAACTGGTCTATGTTTCTTTTGTCAATAAACTTTCTTGACAAGGGATGCCATGTGTAGCGATTTTCCTCAAAATTCTCGCCGAATTTTCCTGGGGAGATGCCATTTGAGTGGAAAAAGTTTTGATGTCAGACTTGCTAGGGAACCCATTCGTCTGAGTTGTAGAGGTACACAAACTTCTCTGTTTGGAGACGCCATTTGTCGACTCTACTGGAGAAAACGAGTCTCTTGAGAGACTGTTTCTGCTTGGGTATTACATCATACTTTTCTCGGGATCTTCCCGGAGAAATGCCATATGATGTGATCCAATTTTGAGGTGCTGATGACCTTTTCGTCAGCGGATTTTTCTGGAGAAAAACTACTGCATTGTCGAATCTCTGATTGAGAGGCTTTCTCTGGAGATTTTCCTTAATCTGGGAAAGCGGAGATATCATCTTCACTGGCGAAGAGTGATGTTTGTCGAACGTTTTCTTATTTTTCAGAGGTTCAAGTTATCAGAGTGGTCAAGGGCCAATTCTAATCCAGAAAGAAACTAGAGGAGAGAGACTGTTCAGACGCGACATTTCCTGACGAGGAAAGAACTGACAACTCGATTGAGAGGACTGTTATCACTAGGGGATAAGACTGACTGGAGTGATAGTGATGCAATTATGAATGCGAATGTAATTCAATAATGCATGATGTATGTATGTTTATGCTGACAAAACTGACGCGACATACAGACTAGTAGATGAACACGACTGGATACTCGGCCACTACTGGGGACGAAGAAGTACCGCTGGTTCAAGATAACAATTCTGCCTTGCTTAGGAGAAAGTAGTTCCCGTGGGGAACAACCGTTGGTCGGGCTTAGGAGGTAAGAACTCGGTCGGGCGTGTCAGATGGGAAAGCCGTATTTGATACAGCTGATCCTTCATTCAGGCGCACTGGCTTAGAAGGAGTACTTTGATTCTGCACTTTGAAGCTCGATCACCTTTGGAGACGCGAGCGACATTCTTCCGATGTTCAACAGTCAAAAGAAATTGCCATCTTCATTTTAAAAGCAGAAAAGTTTTACAAGTAAATTCATTTTTGTTTCATTTCAAGAATCGTTGATCATATTAAAATGTCGTTCTATAAAGCTAAAACAAATAAGAATCGCAAACAAAAGCACAAGGGCTCAAATTTTATTGATGGGATGGAGATCAGCCAAGCGCGTGATTCCATAGAGTATTTACAAAGTTAGAAAATGGTAATTTAAGGGAAAAGGGCTATATTGACACATAACGACCGCTATCCTTCTACCAACTTTGAATTCAGGGCATCCTGAGCTTCTGTCGAAGATGACCTTGACTAGAGTTTTCTGATGGATGGTGTAACTGCTGCTGAGGGAATTGCCCCTTTGTTGAACATAGTTACTTGCCATTATCCCTAACTTTTGCCTGGATTGTACTGTGATGTTTCCAATCCACTGGGATGATTTTTGATCATGTCTCTAATTTTTTCCTGGACCGCCCTTTCGGGTTTTCAATCCACCGAGACATTTTTTTTTTGTTTAGGCGAAGTATTTCTTGACTACATCAACATTCGCGGGGTAGGAAAATTCTTCTCCATCCATCGTTGCAAGTCTCAAGGCGCCGCCTGAGAAAGCTTTCTTGACCACATAGAGGCCGTCATAATTCGGGGTCCATTTGCCCCGAGAATCAGTGAGAAATGATTGTATCTTTTTGAGCACAAGGTCTCCTTTCCTGAAGATGCGAGGTCGAACCTTTTTGTCAAACGCTTTCTTCATTCTTTGTTGATACAACGAACCGTGGCACAGAGTCGTTATTCGCTTTTCTTCGATCAGATTGAGTTCATCGTGTCGACTTTGACACCATTCAGCTTCTGTTAGCTTAGCTTCCATCAATACCCTAATTGATGGGATCTCTACATCGATGGGGAGCACTGCTTCCATGCCATAAACTAGAGAGAAAGGGGTTGCCCCTGTTGAAGTGCGGACAGATGTACGATAACCGTGAAGAGCAAAGGGTAGCATCTCGTGCCAATCTTTGTAGGTTACAACCATTTTTTGAACAATCCTCTTGATGTTCTTGTTAGCTGCTTCTACCACTCCGTTCATCTTGGGTCGGTAGGGAGATGAGTTATGGTGCTCGATCTTGAACTCTACACATAACTCTTTTATCATCTTATTGTTCAAGTTAGATCAATTGTCAGTAATGATCTGGCTCGGAACACCATAACGGCAGATGATATTGTTTTTGATAAATCGGACCACCATTTGTCGGGTTACATTAGCGTATGACGCTGCTTCGACCCACTTGGTGAAATAGTCAATGGCTACCAGGATGAACCGATGTCCGTTTGAAGCCTTGGGCTCAATCAAGCCAATCATGTCGATTCCCCATATGGAAAAAGGCCATGGGGAAGAGAGAACTTTGAGATGTGTAGGCGGTACATGAATTTTGTCGGAGTATATCTGACACTTGTGACACCTCCTCATGTACTTGTAGCAGTCGGATTCCATGGTCAACCAGTAGTACCCTGCTCTCAGAATTTTTCTCGCCATTGTGTGTCCATTGGCATAAGTGCCAAAGGATCCTTCGTGAATTTCTTTTATCAGCATGTCTGCTTCTGGTCTGTCTACGCATCGAAGCAAAACCATGTCAAAATTCTGCTTATAGAGTGTATCACCACTCAGAAAGAAGCTGCCAGCCAGCCTTCTGAGGGTTTTTCTGTCCTTCCTTAGTGCCCCAGGTGGGTACTCTTATTTCTGAAGGAAGCATTTGATATCATGATACCAAGGTCTGTCGTCTATGACTACTTCAGTCGTGAATATATAACGGGTCTTTCAAGGCACATTATGTCGATCTTAGGTAGGTCGTTCCATTGACCTACACTAATCATGGAAGAGAGGGTGGCTAATGCATCAGCCATGTGATTCTCATCACGAGGGATGTGATGAAACTCGATTCTGTCGAAGAAGGGTAATAACCTTCTTGCGTAATTTTTGTAAGGAATCAATCCTGATTGGTATGTGTTCCAATCTCCTTTGATCTGATTTATAACCAGGGCTGAGTCGCCATATACGTTCAAGTTTTTTATCCTTAAATCAATCGCTTCCTCGAGACCCATGATACAAGCTTCGTATTCGGCCTCGTTGTTTGTACATTTGAACGTAAGTCTGGAGGTGAAAGGAATGTGGGTACCTTGAGGTGTTATGATGATTTCCCCAATTCCGTTTCCATAATGGTTAACAGCTCCGTCAAAGATAAGTCCCCATTGGGAACCTGGTTCTGGCCCTTCACTGGGTAGCGGTTCATCGCAGTCCTTCATTTTTAGATACATGACATCTTCGTCTGGGAAGTCAAACCCGATTGATTCTTGATCGTCAATCGGTTGCTGAGCCAAATGATCAGCTAAAATACTCCCCTTAACGGCTTTTTGAGCATGGTATTCGATGTCATATTCTGATAACAACATCTGCCAACGGGCAATTCTTCCCGTGAGAGCAGGTTTTTCAAAGACGTACTTGATTGGATCCATTTTTGAGATTAACCAAGTAGTGTGACGAATCATATACTGGCGAAGACGTTTGGCTGCCCAAGCCAAAGCACAACAAGTTTTCTCAAGCATAGTGTACTGAGTCTCGCAGTCGGTGAATTTCTTGCTCAAATAGTAGATGGCAGACTCTTTCCGTTTGGTTTCGTCTTGTTGGCCAAGTACACAACCCATCGAGTCTTCCAAGATTGTTAGGTAGATGATCAGTGGTCTTCCTTCCACTGGAGGTTGTAGAATCGGTGGATTCAACAGGTATTCCTTGATACTGTCGAAGGCGGTTTGGCAATCTTCTGTCCAAACGCAGTCCTGGTTCTTTTTAAGTAGTTTGAAGATTGGCGCGCATGTTGCAGTCATGAGGAATATGAATATGGAGATGTAGTTCAAACATCCCAGGAATCCTCTAACTTGTTTTTCAGTTTTCGGAGAAGGCATTTCTTGAATGGCCTTGACCTTGTCGGGATCAACCTCAATTCCTTTCTGGCTGACGATGAACCCTAAGAGTTTCCCTGAACAGACACCGAAGGTGCATTTATTGGGATTCAAGCGGAGTTTATACTTCCTCAACCGCTCGAATAGTTTTGATAGGTGGGTCACATGCTCCTCCTCTGTTTTAGATTTGGCAATCATGTCATCGACATATACCTCGATTTCCTAGTGTATCATGTCATTAAATAGAGTAGTCATGGCCCTTTGATAGGTTGCCCCGACGTTCTTCAAACCGAACGACATTACCTTGTAACAAAAGGTACCCCATGGGGTAATGAACGAAGTTTTCTCCATGTCTTTCGGCGCCATTTTTATCTGATTATAGCCTGAGAATCCATCCATGAAGGAGAAGACTTTGAACTTTGCTGTACTGTCTACCAGTATGTCAATGTGTGGTAAGGGAAAGTCATCCTTTGGACTTGCTTTGTTCAGATCCCTGTAGTCCACACACATTTTGACTTTTCCGTCCTTTTTCGGAACGGGTACGATGTTGGCTAACCATTGAGGATATTCAGACGTAGCGAGGAAACCCGCGTCAATCTGTTTCTGTACCTCCTCTTTGATTTTGATGGCCATGTCCAGGTGAGTCCGTCTCAACCTCTATTTTACTGGCGGACATTTTGATCTCAACTGTAGATGATGTTCCACGATGCTGGTATCCAACCCTGGCATGTCCTGATAGGACCAAGCGAATACATCGGGAAACTCTTTGAGAAGATTTATCAGACTCTCTTTGGCAGTTGGACTGAGCAGTGCCCCAATCCTGATTTGTTTTCTCTCTTTTTCTGAACCCACGTTGATCATTTCCAACGGCTCTTTGTGGGGTTCGATGGACCTTTCCTCTTGCCTGAGTAGTCGGGAGATCTCTTCTGGAATTTCGTTGTCAACTTCTTCTTTAGCCCCAAATACCGGGAACTCAAAGTCGGGAGAAGGCATCAGATCGTATGTTTCAACGGGGTTTAAAACAAGCAATCTGCATGACGTGATGATTGTTTTTAGAAGAGATAGAGAAAATTCAAGTGTGTGCAGTGTATTTTCTTTTTGAAAACTGCTTGTTTATGATTATTTGTTTTTTAGGATTACCATTTTCTGAGAAAAGCAAAAAGAGAAAACAACAATTAATGCGGAAATTACAGAACGACGTTATTTTATTAATGAACAAGTCGATTCTTGAAACTACAGCCCTATAAAACAAAACTCTGTCGCTTTGGGCGAAGCGAAGAGGGAAATTTACAGAAAGTGAGCCCTAACAAAACATCCGTTTCACCTGGGCAGGGTGAAAGGTTAAAGACGACAATTACTTTGACTTATGAACAATCTTCGGAACATCGACAACAACCCATTGGCGGCGAACTCCTCGGTGAATCACAAATCTGGTACATTCCTTGATTTTTCTTCAGAAATAACGCTGATTTCTAGTGGAGCAAGATCATTGGAATCTGTCTCCCAGACAGAGTTGTCGTAGGAGGATTCCTTTGTTGCATTTTGCAGAGCATTTATGCTCTCGGGCAAATCTCCCCATCCAGTTGGCTGGATGTCTTCGAGCCTGATACGAGAGCTCTCAGGAGCGGTGTACTTGACCATATAGTCGTATTTACCACTCGGTTGTCCCAAGGTGTCCCACACTCCTTTGGAACTGGAGGAGTCATCTCTCTCGATGACGTTGACCTCAGGAAAAGCATAATTGATGAATTCTAACCCGACAAGCTTTACCAATTCATCGTTATACTGGATATTTTATGAATGCCCTGAGTAATGATCCCATGACATGGTGGGGACGCAGGTATTCTATTCAATGATGCTCAACTGATTTTCATTATTCGGCTGATTTTCTTGCCCTGAGTTTCCTAGGTACGACTGCCAGATAGGCAGGCCATCCATTGGGCCATAATAGTCATGGTCAAAGTTGTCTTTCATCAGAGTGCCTTCCTCTAATGAGTTTGGTGGAGCACGGCATCCTTTCGGATCACAATCTCCATATATCATTTCGACGTCTGACCTCGGTATAAATCTCGGATTCTGTGCGGGATAGCAAAATGGCGTAGGCACCTCTTCCTGAGACATATAACCGTCCTTGTTAAGATAGGACTTCCATTCCTCATCCATATCAGAGGAATCCTCCTCGTTGATAGTATGGACTGGTTGAGGCACTAGGTGAAGGAAACCTTCACTGTGGAAGAAGTCCTGAATGGGATGAAGACTTTCATCGTTAGCAGCTGTCTGGGTGCAGGTTGCAGAAAAACCAAGACCCTTCTTTGTTTTGTTATCGGTAGGAATGACAAGTTGTCCCCATCCTTTTGTATTGTTATTTTTTATCACTTCGAGAGCATCTCTGTATGAGGAAATCGAGGTTCCTTTCTCTGGTTGATTCTCATTGCTCACCGAAAGTGCTTGGAACTGAGTCCCAACAGCCTTCTCGGGTTCTACATAAGTAGACGATGATAAGTTACTCACGAGCAAGGCTTGCTCTCCACAGTCCGTGATGAGTTGATCGTTCTTGACGAACTTCAGTTTCTGGTGCAGCGTCGAAGTGACTGCCCCAGCCTGGTGTATCCAAGGTCTTCCTAATAAACAGCTGTACGCTGCCCGAACGTCCATGACCTAGAAAGTGATTAGGAAAGTGTGAAGGCCAATAGTTATGGGAAGGTCGACTTCGCCAATAACTGCTTTCCGAGATCCGTCAAAAGCTTTGACGATGACCTCACTGCCCCTCATCGGGGATCCTTTGAATGATAGTCACATTAGATTGGACTATCGCATAACGTTGATGGCCGATCCCGTGTCTACCAGTATGCTGGCTAACGTATCGTCCTGGCAGTTAACTGTGATGTTTAGCGCCATGTTGTGACTTTTGCCCCCCTTTGGCAAGTCCTCATCACTGAATCCTAAGTTGTTGCAGGAAGTGATGTTAGAGATGATGCTATCAAACTGTTGTATTGACACATCCTGTTCCACAAAGGCCTGCTCTAATACTTTCTGTAGAGCCTCCCTGTGGGCTTCAGAACTGAGTAAAAGTGATAGTACTAAGATCTTTGAAGGAGTTTGTAACAGCTGATCAACAATGTTGTATTCACTCCTTTGGATGAGCTTCAACATCTCATCATTGTTTTTCGAAAGGTCGGGATTACTGGATTGACCGACTGGTGGATCAGGAGCTTCTGTCGAAAGTTTATTTTCTTTGTTAGTTTCTCCAACTCCTCGGTTGAAGATTCGACGTGTTACTCGACTGATGTCTGCAATATTCACGACGGAGGGTAATGGACTTTCCTTTCCATTTTCAATTATTGTTGCACCGTATTTGTAAGGGATCGCCTTAGCTGATTCATACGGTAATGGTCTTGGTAGATAGATAACTACAGGAGCCTTCTGATTTTTCTGACTGTCGTAAGTAACTTTAATCAGTTCCTGGCTAAGAACCTTTGATTCGTCCAGTAGAGGGATGATGGTACAAACATCCTTGTTCCTCTCAGGGTCAGAGATTACAACCACGTCTCTGATCTGATCAGCGAAGTAGACCGACATCCAGTCAACGGACCCCGAAGCTAGGTTTGGGTGAATCTCCTTGCGATCCAACTGACCTTGAAGAGCTGCTCGCACGAGGTAGCATCCTTGGTTATTCTCCGAACAGACTCTACAACGTTTGTAGTTATGTGGTGGCACTTGGCCACGCCCACTTTGAATGCAGTGCAACCTTACTAGGTTTGTTTCCATAGATCGGACATCCTGGCTTTGACGCCGAGTAGGGTTTCCGTTAAGCACACTGATTTGTTGCGTGTCTTCGTCCAGATAGATTGGAAGCCAACAATGGTTTAATAAGTGTTGTAAAGTTCTCTGAACGAGAGCACACCCTTGGTTACTCTCGCAACATCCTTTACAGTTCTGATAATTATGCGAAGTGAGAAAACTGAGCTGGACCTGCCTGGCATGTAACTCCACCAAGCTGGTATTCATCAGACGAATATCAAATATTTGAATCATGTTGATCTGATAAAGATTTTTATCATGATAGTCCTGGATCCATCCAAGGTCCATCTGACGCTGGAGGGTCTTTTGTACAAAAGAGCATCCCTGTTTGTTTACCGAGAAGTCAGACAGGAATTGTAATCGTGCCGCGGAAGATTATGATACTGGTTTTGCCTTGAGTGCATCGCCACCAAGTTGGCATTCATTGCACGGATGTCGTGATTCTGAATGATGTTGGAATTCGTATAGGTCATGTTGACTCCACGAACTCGATGCTCTTGGATCCATCCAAGATCCAATTGTTCCTGTAGAGCTGATTGCACCACAGAACATTCCTGATTGTTTTTAGAGCAGATATCACACTGGTGATAGTTATGAGGTGGCACATGGCCATACCCACTCTGTCTACAATGCATCTTGACCAAGTTGGCCCTCAATAAGAGTACATCATGAATTTGATAGGTGTTGTTAGACTCCCCCTCTATCAAATTGACTGTAACTTTCTCGTGTTGAGGCAGCGGGTTCCTGAGAACATTCAGATTCGTATCTTTGAAAGATATGACCCCGCTCCTAACAAGCTTTTGCACGTCGGATTTGAAACTGAGATAGTTTTCTATGTTATGCCCTGGTCCTCCTTGATGGTAAGGATAAGTCTGATCCGCTTTGAACCAGAAAGGCAGATTTTCCGGTATTATAAAGGGAGCCCGGGTTTGAACATGTCCCTTAACCAGTAGTAACAGAAATAGCTCTGCGTACAACACAGGTATAGGGTCAAACCCTGGAGGTCGCGTTGTACGATTATTGTTATATGGAGGACGAGCCTGCTGAAGAGGCTGTTGTGTCCTTTGTTGAAGTTGTTGTTGATTAGGTTGGCTCTGCGCAACCTGAGGTTGATACGTAGGAACAGGCACGGGGTTGATAGCAGGAGTTACAGCTGCTACTGGTTGAAACGTCGCCTTTGCTTTCCGAGAGAGATATTCCTAATATCTTGCTCTTTTTTCTTAGGGAGAGCACTACCGTATCGTTTTGTACTACTTGATGATCCAGCGTCTTTAACTAAACGTCCTTCTCGGACGGCTTCCTCAAGACGAACTCCCATGTCCACCATCTCGGTGAAGTCACTGGGCGCACTGGCAACCATTCTATCGTAGTAAAATGAGCTTAAGGTCTTTAAGAAGATTTTTGTCATCTCTTTTTCCTCAAGAGGTGGACAAATCTGGGCGGCGATTTCACGCCATCTCTGAGCGTATTCTTTAAAGGTTTCCTTGTCCTTTTGTGACATCGATCTGAGTTGATCTCTGTCTGGTGCCATGTATAAATTGTACTTATATTGCTGAACAAAGGCAGCGCCCAGATCTCTGAATGTGCCTATCGTGGCGCGGTTTAACCCCATGTACCATTTTAATGAGGCACCGGTTAAACTATCCTGAAAGTAGTGAATTAGTAGCTCCTGGTTCTTTGTCTGAGCTGACATTCTCCGAGCGTACATCACCAAATGGCTCTGAGGGCAAGAGTTACCCTTGTACTTTTCAAAGTCGAGCACTTGGAACTTGTGCGGAACTTTCACATTGGGGACCAAGCAGAGGTCCGCGGCGTCTTTTCCAAATAAATCCAGACCGCGAAGGGCTTGCAGTTCTTTCTGCATTTCCAGGAACTGTTCTTGGAACTCATTCATTCTGTTGAACATGATGTCATTTCCACCAGAATGTATCTGTGGAATCTGTCCTTCCGGGACAGTGTGTACCACGGGCGGTGGTATAGTCATTATGGCCGAGACTCTCGGTGCCTCCCGAAGTTTGTAACCTTCAGTAGTTGTCGTCATGCCCCTGGCATCTTCGCTTTCCCGAAGTTTGTAACCTTCAGGCCCAGCGACTCCTGCTGCGGTTCCCCGATCCTCATCGATCGGCGGAACATATCCTTCCGGGATATAATTGATAGGCATACCCCAGGGACGATCTTTTGGCATTTTGTACCTAGGATCGGACTTTTCCACTATGGGCGTCGATGTGATCTCTGAGATCACAGTCCTTTGTTGTTGCATCTGAGCTTCTACTAGAGCTTGCATGTCGTTATGAAGCTTTCTCAGATCCTCTTTCAGAGTGTCGATCTCTTCTCTCAACTCTCTATTATCTTCCTCGAGATCTTCCATCTTTTTCTGACGATTGGCCCGAGTATTGTACGAATGAGACAGTTTGACTCTAGAATCGAGACGCAAACGTGAGATTCGTAGGTAAGAAGAATGCGTTTTTGAGAATGATGAATGCAATGATTATTAATTATTTTTTGTTTATTCAAAATAAACTTCGACAATTAGATTGCAAATATCAAACATTGGGGAAACCCCGTTTTATTGAATTCAAAGGATTGCGGAAATGGAAATACAGTAGATTACAAAGTGCTGAAAAAGGAAACCTAAACTAATGGATCCTGAGTCCTCTCTAAGGAGAGCTCAGGTGCTGGTTCTGGTGCTTTCCTTTTCTTTGACCGGGGCTCTTGGGCCGTTGTCGGGTTGTTATTCCTTTGCCAAGTGAAAGGCGCGAGCAAATTCCTTTGGTCATCCTGATTCTCTACAGCATGTTGCTCTAAAATCTCAATCAGCGCATCTTTTTCTCTTAACAGTTGCTGTATTTTCTTACATTCCACATTGAGAATATGGTACTTGTTCCTCCAAGACCTCTTCTCCTGTTGAACTTTGCTGAGGGTAACCTGAAGTTTTTCCGTCTCAGACATGAAATAAAGGGCAGAGTCCCTTAATGGAAGAACTTCCTGACGAGGGTAAGGCATCCTCAGCTTGAGAGCTCTAGTTTGTACCCAGTGGAGATAAGGTTCCACCGATACACAATATGGTTTTCCTAGAGACTCTCGTCCTTTCCTATGAACGCGTTTCCAGGCATGCACTATTTCTGTCTTTAGTGCCCCGTCATTTTCTCCTTCTTTGAAGAAAAGACCTTCCAGATGAGCACTGCGTGGGACATGCCTCATTGGGTATCCAAATTGACGACGAACTAACACTGGATGATAGTTAATTCCTCCCTTAGTTCCTATAAGGGGTACATTTGGGAAATTTCCACAACGGTCAATGATTCTGATCCCGTCATAGATTCGATTGTACCAATCGATGTCCGAGTTGGTTAGAGACATGACTCTCTGCGACCAACGTAAAGTATTCTTTTGATCCCAAAATGCAGCAGACTTGGGCAAATGGGAAGTGAACCATTTGTATAGCATGGGTACACAGCACATGATCATTCCTCCGCTGTATAAATTCCTTAAGTGTACTGAATGATACGCATCTGCGAGTAAGGTCGGTACAGGGTTTCCAATCAGGAAAATCTTAATGGCGTTGATATCTACGAAGTTATCAATGTTGGGAAACAAAAATAACCCGTAGGTGAGCAAAACAAAGATGCTCTCGAAAGCGGTCACGTTCCCTATACTAGCAAAGTACAGGGCTTTCTTTGTCAAGAACTGGGCTGGCAAACCTTGTATGCCACCCTTAATGGTAATGTGAGTCCTGACTTCTGACTCGTCCAAATAAATTTCTCTTGCAATGGTTTGATCCTTTGGAATTTTTTCCAGTCCAGAAAAAAGAGCCTGATCAGTGATGTGCAAATCAGTCAGGTGAGAATACTCCTCCAGCGTTGGTGCAAGCTGATAATCCAGGAACGTGAAATAGTGATAAACTGGATCGTAGAACTGGATTAGCGTGGATAGGATTCCTTCAATTACATGGACTCTTAACAAGGACAGCAGTCCTCCATACTTGGCTCTGAAAGCCTCGTGGTTGGTGATCATCCTTGCCAAACCTCTCAAATCCTCTAACTTTGGAACCTTGAAGGTGTACTTATGAGTTTTCCTTCTACCGAAATCCATTAGCGCAATCTCCTTTTTCTGATATTTGCAATCATTGTCTCAGTTTAATTTGAAAAAGAGAGACTAGAAGAGAAGTTTTTTTTTTGTTTTAATGTTTTTTAGATGAATGCATGAATGCAACACACAAAAATATAGAAAAAACATGGGGTCAAAGGGTCGGTGTCATGAAGTCAAGGCTCTACCCCCCCCCCCCAAAGGTTTATACTGGTGATTTTTGTACTTGTCTGCAAAATCATTGACCCCTCTGGGATAACAACAGCAAGCGGATCGCCAACGAGCTGATGTATTCTAGAGTGATCTCAAATGAGGGTAGTATCGCGTGACAACTATTTTCGATAGCTTCCGCACTACAAAATGGCTTAAGTCTGCTAAAAACCTCAGCTTCTTAGATAACCCAGTCGACCACACTACTTTCAATAACCGAAGTCGTATAGGCAATGTATCTGCAAAGGGAGTCTCCACTGAGTTTGATGGTCGATCGGGGGCTCTTAACTGGAATTCACTCCCAGTAAGATTACCCGCATTGCCATCACCTATCTTAGGTGTATACTCAATCTTTCCACATGCGGCATCACACGCATTCTAATTAGCAGAAAAATAAACACAGATATCATTTAGGAAAAGCAGTATATATATTTGTCTTAATCATCTTAGACCTCTAGTCTTATGATCCTATACAGACAATGACTCCCCAACAGAGTCGTCATTTCTGTGACATGAATTTAGAGTTTCAACCAGAGGGATAAGAGGGACAAAATGCCCTGCATGGCCCCACGGTGGGCGCCACTTTTCTGTAGCGAGCAATTTTTGGACGTGGTTCTTAAGCACTGTCGCTCTGGGGTACTACAGGTCGATTCATTTTTTATCTTATTGAAGCTGATGAAGGAAGGGAAATATATGTCTCCAATTAACCCTGCTTGCATACTGAGTTTAAACAGATGACTGTTGGTTTACAGATGCAGTTTAGATTGTGGGCCTCTCTCTGCTTATTTTGCTAAAAACACAGTATGACGGGATTATGCTATTGGTAGGATGTTAGGACTGATGCTTTTCGATTGATGTGTGAAGGTATGGGATTTTGGGTTTTTTATTAGTATGCTCGCTAAGATTTTTCAATCTTATGCCTACGTATTCCCGTTTGACAAAACAGGGAAATCAGAGCGATCGTAGTTCCTCCTATTCTATGGGAGGAAAAAGGTTGTTTTTGGTGTCTTGTTCAAAGCCCAAGACGTGAAGCTAAAGGTGGTTTGTATCTTGTTTGAAGCCCAAGATGTGAAGCTGAAGGGTCTATTTGTATCTTGTTTGAAGCCCAAGATGCGAAGCTAAAGGGTTTTGATTTTAGATAGAATTTGTCATCTCTAAAGAGGAGTTGTTGATGTTTGTATGCTATGAACAAGGCACAACTTTGACGCTAAGAGGTTGATTGACTCAACCGGGGTTTTCTTTATACAAAGCCTAAGAGGAGGCTATTGACCCAACAAGAGGGTGTTTTTATGTGTCTCGTACGAAGCCCGAGAGAGAGGCTAAAGGGGATTGACTCAACAAGAGAGTCTTTTATACTCAACAAGAGAGTGTTTTAGTATGTGTCTTGTACGAAGCCCAAGAGAGAGGCTAAAAGGGTGATTGACTCAACAAGAGAGTCTTTTATACTCAACAAGAGAGTTTTTTTTGTATCTCGTACGAGGCCCGAGATGGAGGCTAAAAATGGTTTTGACTCAACAAGAGAGTCTTTTACACTCAACAAGAGAATTTTATCTCGTACGAAGCCCGAGATGGAGGCTAAAAGGGATATGACTCAACAAGAGAGTCTTTTATACTCAATAAGAGAGTGATTTGTATCTCGTACGAAGCCCGAGATGGAGGCTAAAAAAGTGATTGACTCAACAAGAGAGTCTTTTATACTCAACAAGAGAGTTTTTGTATCTCGTACAAAGCCCGAGATGGAGGCTAAAAGGTTTGACTCAACAAGAGAGTCTGAAAAGGTTAGCTCCGCTGGGGAGAATCATTGTACAAAGCCCAAGAGGAGGCTAACTTTCCAGAGGAAATGATCATTATACAAAGCCTAAGAGGAGGCTATCTTTCCTGAGGAAAGGATCATTATACAAAGCCTAAAAGGAGGCTATTGGTTGGCGACTGTTTCAGTTTAGTGACAGGTCCGGTATATTGGATAAAAGAGAAAATCAGTTATTATAAAGGGAACGATTAATGGTATTGTTGTGCTTTGGGATTGATCAGAGGATCAGGGAAATGCGAAATCCAAGGGGTATTGAGACTGTCCAAGTCTACGGGTGTTTTGAGAAATCGATTCTCAGGTAGTGAATGATCTTTGTATAATGCCCAAGAGCAGGCTGGTATGTTAAGGGATGAAGATCAACCCATTAACAGGTCTGATACTTGACTCAGAAAGACAGCTCTAGCAAATTGATGACTAGGTTCTGTTCCTATACCTGTAGAGGTCTCTGGGTCCTTGTACTAAGCCCAAGAGAAGGCATGAGAGCTTTTAAGAAGCCGAAAGGTCCTTGTACAACGCCCAAGAGGAGGCGGGGATGCTTTTAAGAAGCCTGTGGGTCTCCAAATCCCGAGAAGTTCAAGACATGCTATTCACAGAGAATAGATCAAGCCAGGAAAGTCCGAGAATTTGGAAGAAACTCAAGAGATGTTATTCACGGAGAATAGATCAACTCTGGGGAGTAGAGTCTCTTTGACAATTTCTAAGGGTGACAGTCTGAGAAAGGGTTCAACGAGAATGCTGCCTTTCACGTCTCCATATTGTTTAACCCCAAGAGGAGGGAAGACTGTGTTTGGTAATCCTATGGGGATCTAGTTTTGTTTGTATTTAAGAGTGACCAACAGGGCTTTACCTAGTGCTAGATGTAGTTGCCGGGGAAAATTCTAAATAACTATACTAGTATTACACAGTTGATATGTGACAAGTATATAAAAGTTTGTGAAAGAAAACTTACAGTGAGCAGCCCCAAAATACAATTATATATATATATATATATATATATATATATATATATATATATATATATATATATATATATATGAAAGCGGGTAAAGAAAGCGGGTAAACACTTATTCGGTTGTAGAGCTTCCATGTTGTTTGGTTAGTTGTTCAACAAAGAAAGCTTTGATAACAATATTATATTCAAAATCAAAGGAGAAAGTGCTTTGAAAGAAATGTTGGGGCTTATAGCTCGAGGAGAGACCCAAGGTTTTATCAGTGATTGCACTGTTATTTTAGAAATTGTACAGGGTCTTATACAAGTGACTGAGGCCCAAAAAGGTTTTCTGTACAAAGGGATGGGTCTTATACTCTCTCAAGAGGACCAAAGGTTTATTTTTATACAAGTGGTGGGGCTTATAGCTCAAGGAGTGGCCCATTGTTTCATTTTGAAATGGCGATCGCGCCGAGATTTTCTTTTAATGCAGGGGGACTTATACAATGTCTGAGGCCCAAAATTGTTTTGTTTAAAAGGGGGTTGGGTCTTACACTCTATTAGAGGCCTAAAGATTCATTTTTGTACAAGTGATGGGGCTTATAGCTCAAGGAGAGGCCCATTTGGTTTTGTTTTTAAAAAAGGCGACGATCGCGCCGAACTTTTTGATGGTATCGGGACTTATACAATACACTGAGGCCCAAAAGGTTTTTATCTACAAAGGGATGGGTCTTACACTCTATTAGAGGCCCATAGTTTGTTTGAAAACGGTGATTGTGCCGAGGTTTTTTTAAAATGCAGTGGGTCTTATACAATGACTGAGGCCCAAAAAGGTTTGGTTTTCAAAGGGGATTGGGTCTTACACTCTATTAGAGGCCCAAAGTGTTTGAAAAAGTTTGATGAGGGTTGAATTAATCAAAAAGCCTAATTTGTTTTCAAAATGTATTTTAATTGAATAAAAAATTCAATTAAAATGATCAAAATTGTTAAACATGTGGAAAACAAATTGTGATCTTGGATTAATGTTTCAAAAATCAGGTTTTGATTCATAAAATGTTTGGAAATGACTAAAATTTGAAAAACCAAGAAGGAGAAAATATTTTAAATGTCAAAAACAATAAAAATATTAATTCTTTACAAAAATATCAAGTATATGAAATAAATAATATTTTTGGGTTTTTTTGGGAAAATAAAATATTTTAACATTTTTTTGAATTATTAAAAAAAGAATCAACTCAAAATCATTAAAATTCAGAGAGAAATTAATTTTTGAATCAATTAAATAAAATCACAAAATTCAAATATTTGAATTTTCAAAAAAGGCGCCAAGAACATGGCAAGAACACGCGCCACCCTCTGTTTCTGCAGATTTGCGTTTTCTATCCAATCTCACTGAATACTTGATGATAACATGCAATCTACATATCAATCTACTCGTTTTCACCTCACGATCATGTCTATGGTCTTTAATTTCATTTATTTTAAGCATGGAATAAGAAATCAAAGAGAAACCTCAAGAACCCTAAAATTTGCATGAAGGTTCAGAAATTCCATACACGATTCAAACAAAGCAATTGATTGAGGGAAAACACTCCATGCATGATTATGAACATATGGCCAAATTATTGTGCAGCAAAAAATGCATGGATCATAGAGTTAGAAGAGCTCATGCTTACCTCTTGCAGCTGGTGATCGTGTTTTGTGTTAGAGGTGTTGCAGCTTGGTTCCAAGGATATGGACAGCTTCCCTAGGTGTTATGGAGTGTGTCTGGATGCTTGGAGTGGATTGAATTGAGCTGGAACTTGATTTGGCACCTCAACTGCAAATCTGTCAAAGGCTTGTGCAGATGGCTAGTGATTTTGTGATTTTGGTGTTCCGATTTTGTGATTTTGGTGTTCCAGATGTTATGTGAGTGTTTGGATCACTTCTATATGATGTTTATGAGGTGTGTGTGTGATTGGTTTGGTTGGAATAACTCTTAAACTCAAAACCCGATAGTGACTTGCTTTGGAAGGCAATTTTGGAGTGAAGAAGGAGATTTTGAGGAAAGCATCTGTTTGATGGCTTTGGTGTACTCAAATTGATTACAAATGAGCTCTATTTATAGTAGAGGAAGTTTGTTTTGCAAGGAATAGTGAATGGCAACTGCTGCAGAGGTTTGGCCAATGTTAAGCAATGAGAATCCAAGTCTCCTCTAGCCATTGACTAGAGGTTAGGGCACAGGCTGCTGGTTCCCTTTGTCTTGGATAAGTCTTGACTGAATTCAGTTGGGAATGGCTCAGTCCATGCCACCTTAGTGCATCCATCGAATGCTCCAAAACAAAATTGGAGTCTTATCCCCTCTTTAGGGATTTCTAGGTTTGGCATGCTACTTTTGGTTCCAAAGACTTGGGAGGCTTGGGATCAGAGTTGGTTCCTCCTTGGTCCCCTCTTGAGGTGTTCAGATGGATAGAGTTGCTTGCCCTTTGCAAAATTTGGGCAATTCGAGTAAAACTCCAAAATCCGCCTTGCCATGACAGTTTGCAGCAAGGCATATTGGCATTGTCATATCTCATGGCTCAAGTGGAATTTGATGGAGTTCTTGGCCATTTTGGAAAGCCCTTATATGATACAACAACTGTTTGATCATAATTGGTTTTGATATTTTTTGGATCCAAGTGAAAAATGCCCCTACATTTGGAAAAAAGTGAAGGCAGATTCTGACTTAGTGAAAATTTCACTAAGTGTTGGAAAAAATGACATTTCATGTTTTCATTCATTTTGATCATTCCATAACTCAAAATCCATGATGAATTGGAATGAGGTGTAGTTGAAGCTTTTGTAGAGGCCCATGAGGGCTACAAGTCCAGATTTGGATGGGGAAAAATGGCCTTATGGTTTAGGAGTTATGATCCTCCAAAGTTGTTACCCCTTTTACAAGTTATCCCACTTTTCTTGATTTTTCTTGATGAATTTTAATTCAAATCACACATTAACATCATTTTAGGGTCAAAGAACCATAATTGTGAAAAATCTCAAAAAGTCAAAGTTGACTTTTGTACACAGTTGACTTTTTATCAGATGAATTCCAAACTGTGCGATTCTCTATGAAATCAAGTCCTTAACCTAAATCAAACTTGATGGACATGTTCCATAGGTGTTATAGGGTGTATTGAAACATGTCCCAAGGTTTGGGAGCATGTCTTGGTCAAAAGTCAAAGCTACAGTTGACTTTTCCCGCGAAACCCTAACGGTGGTTCTGATGAAATTGAGACTTGTTGCTCAAGCTTCTTGTATCAATCCATTGTTGCAAATGGATCAATGTGATTTATTGGAGACCCTCAAATCCTCTCTTGAGGTCTTGGCTCATGTTTTGTCCCAAAAGTCAACTTAGGGGTGAATTAGGTCAAGAAACCCTAATTCCTGATTTTTTTAGTGTATGCATCCCCTGAGGCAAAATTGACTTGATGATTTGGTTCATGATGTCCCTTGGGGCATCATAGGTTATGCTTTGAAGCATTGGCTCATGCCCAGAAGAAAATTTCCATCTGGAGGCCCTGGTCGACCAAAACCCTAATTTGGTGACACTGTTGATCTTGAGGCTTGATCCACTCAAAATGTTGCAGCCTTGTGCTTAATCCTTGAAGTGGGAGTCCTTTTGATCCTTTGTGGATGTTTGAGAGGTTTAAACAAGTTGAAGATCATGTCAATTCTTGATTGATCCTTTGTCTAAGAGCTCTGAGAGGGCCTGAAACCCTAAGTTTGATTTGTAGTGAGTGCTCACCCATCTTTGGGGAGATTGATGAGGCATGATGGTCCATCCATATTGTGATGATGATTTGCACAATTATGGGAAATCTTAGTGGTCAAAATTTGGGGTATGACAATAGGACATCTTGTCTAACATCTTAACCTGCAATTAGTTCATCATGTTAGGACATCTTGTCCAACTTCTTTCTGCTAAGTTAGTTTTACCAAAATTAATGCCAACCTCAAGGGCAAGGACTCAACAATCTCCCCCTTTGGAAGATTTTGGCTAAAACTAACTTTCATTGACCTGCAGAATCATATCATCATATCAGGGAGACCACCATCAGAGCAGCAGCAGAAATATAACTTGTCTTGTCTCCCCTTCAATCAGTACAGATCTACTCCCCCTCAGTGGTTAGTAGTCAATCAGCAACAGTGGTTAATGATGTTAGTATTTCTCTCCCTTTTTAGCCACAATACGACAAAGGTAGAAGAACTAACTCAAAAACCAATAAAACAGTTCATAGTAGTTAAATTACACACCCAACAGAAACAAAATTATCCTGGGCATTCAGCCCTTACACAACCAAAAGAATAAAAATAAAGCAAAAAAAATTAAAGAGAAGACAACTCTCAGAGGTCATCTTCAGTTTCCTCATCATCTTCTTCTTCTCCTGAACTTTTATCGGAACCATTTTCAGCATCTTCCTCTTCTTCATCACAGTTTTCCTCATCACCCTTATCAACATCTTCAACATTGACTCCAGTGTCTTTGATATGCTTAGCAGACAGAACTTGTATCAATCTTTCTAGCTTCTTTTTCTGGCAGAACTTGTCTTGATAATGTCATCGAGCTCTTTGCAGGTTGCTTTCAACTGAGCAATGGTGTCCTCCTCTGAGGGTTTAACAGCAGATGTCGGAGCACATGTTGGAGCAATATTTGTGACATGTTTTCCAGTGAACAATTTATAGTTCAGAGTTAAGGGAGATGCTCTTTTCATTACCTGATCTGCATAGTCTAGGACTTTTGGGCACTGATTCAGAATCATCCCGCAAATAAGTGAAGGGTAGCATATAGGAAGTTTTACAGCAGTTGATGTAGATTGCTTAACAATTTGATTGAAGATGTGGGTTCCAAAGTCAAACTGTCTTCCTTTGCCAATCATTTAGATAAATCTGCCTAGACTTGCAGAAATGGTTGAAGTATGATTGGTAGGTACCCAGTTGACGGTGCCATTTCTATGCAGAATTTCATACTTCACACTCAATTTCCCAGCTGAAAGCTTCCCATTGCTAGGCCACTGCTTAACAGTGTTGCGAGTAAGCTCTTTGCAGACTTGGTCATCAGTGTCTTCACATTCAGGTTGAGACTCTTCAGATCTTTCTAGAAACTTATTTATCATTGTGGGAGAAAATGTCACAGCATTTCCTCTGACATACACTATCTTGTTGTTTGCATCACTATAATTGTCAGGAATGTTCACAATGAATTCTTTTACCAGCTTTTCATAACAGTTTCCAAGCTTAGTGAATGTCCTTTTCAGCCCTGCGTCATTGATCAGTTTCATCACCCCATGGCACTCTAATGCATTATTTCCAAGTTCTCTTTCCAGTGCCACTCTTCTTTGGTACACATATGGCCATCTGTGAACATACTCAGGAGCATGGAAGGAGATATTGTCCAGTGGAGCCTTGGGAATACTGGCAGTCTGTTTCTTTGCACTTGGATCCTTTATGAATGTCATATCCTGACTATCATCTGTGACATCTGAGTCAGACTTCTCCTTTCTTTTCTCAGACACAGCTGCAACCTTGCTCCAAGATTTCTGCGGTCCAACAACAGTTTTAATGCTTCTTTTGACAACATTGTTTTCAGTATCCCTATTTTTCTTTTTTCTTGTTTTCAGCTTCTTGACTACACTAGCAATGACTTCATCATCAGATGGTGAATTATCAAGGTTGATTTCTATATTGGTTCTCGCTTCAGCAATGTTCTCCCGTGCCTGTTGTAATGATTTTGCTAGATATAAAGGTGTTCCCTTTTTAAGTCCACCATTTTTTTACTAGACTCAACCCCTCCATTAGTATTTTTACCACCCTCTTGTTCCTTACCAGGAGCCGATGTGACTAGCACATTCCTATCAGTATTCAGTCTGCTTCTAATATTCAGTTCCTCAGCAACTAGTTTCCTTATTCTCTTATCAGTCTCAACAATTTCGTTCTTACTTCTAGGATCAATAGGTTCAGAAGTATTACCTGCAAGGGGAGTTTTAGCTTTTCGTGCAGGAAATTTCTCAGGCTTGCATGGTACAATAGACAGAGGAACAACATCAATCACATCTTCAATTGACATCTTCCTCGGTTTTGCCCTAGCAGCGGGAGATGTAGAGATTTCTTTTATTCCTCCTTGTTGATGTGATATCATAGGAAGGACAAGATTGGGTTTTTCTTCGTACTGGGAGATCGTGGTTATTGAGGAGACGGGAGTAAGTTTCGCGCGGTTTAGATTGATTTGAATTGATCCTTTTTGAGACCCGCCTTTAATTTGTTAAAAACAGGCACATTCCTGACCAATATCCTTACAAGTTAATCTATTTAGGCCCCAAGATAGATAAAGCCCTAATTTACCTTTTAGTTTTCCAAACTTATTTTTAAGGATATCAAGAGTACTCCGGTCATCATGAGAAAATGTCACAACATCCCGTGTGACATTTTCCCTTGTTGCTGAGTCAATGGTGGCCACAAAAGCACATCTTCTTCCCTCTAGATCATCTCTCATAGCGGCCTTATGAAGAAGGTCATGTATTCTTGAGATAGTCTTTCGGTGTGTCGCTTTGGTTAACCTTCCAATTTCCCACTTATCAAGGTTTAATTCTGAGAGGCCTTGCTGATGTTTCCTGATTGTCATTTGGGAGAGCTCTGTCAGTAAAGGAGTCCAAACATAGCAGTTATCTGTTGATTTGACACCCTTCATGAGAAATTTATTTTTAGCATTTACAACCAAGCATTCTGATTTTGTAAAGTTAACCTTAAGGCCTTGATCACAGAGTTGACTGATACTAATAAGATTCGCAGTTAGTCGTTTTACATACAACACGTTATCAAGTCTAGGGTTTCCAGCTTGAACCATTCTCCCAACCTCTTTAATCATTCCTTTGGATCCATCTCAAAAGGTGACATAGTCGGAAGAATGAGCCTTTATATCCACCATATAGTTCTTGACACCATTCATGTGTCTTGAACATCCACTGTCGAAGTACCACTTTTCTCCAGTGTACTCCTTTTGTGAGGAATGAGCTATTAGAGCCACATATTTATGCTCGGATCTCCTTTTCTTTTCAACAAACCTACCCTTAGGATATCCATGTAGCTTGTAGTAGTAGCGTTTGATGTGGCCATATTTGCCACAATAGTGACATTTCCAGTCTTGTCTCCTCTGTTGTCTGTGATGATGTTGAGACACTCGGTTGGACATCTTCTATTTTATTTCATAATTTTTTTTCTTACTTAACAGTTCTTTTTTGGTGCAGTCAAGATCTCTGACGTTTTCAGTATTTCTTCCAGCCTGTAGTATCTTATCAGATCTGTTGTTGACCATTCCATCATTGTCGAGTTTGGATTCTAGCAAAGCAATTTCCTCTTGAAGATCAGATATAATGCCAAGACGCTTCAGTCTTTCAATCTCAAGAAGCATGATAATCTTATGTTGATCTTCTCCAAATTGGTAGATTTCTGCACTTCTTGTGTACAACTCCCTGTAAGAATTGACCTAGGCATCATGGGATAGATCTCCAATGTCTAATCCTACATAAGTGTCAAACACCCCTGTGAGTGCGGATACTTGCTTTGGTGATTCCTCATCACTAGTAGAATCATCTTCTGACCAGGATGTATGGAGACCTTTCTTTTCTTTCTTGAGGAAAGTAGGGCACTCCCATTTGGTGTGTCCAAACCCTTCACACTCAAGACACTTAATTCCCTTCCCCCGGTTGGGTTGCTTATCATAGCTGGGTCTTCTTCTAAAGTTTCTTGATCTATAGATGTCAGAAGTCTGAGCCTTGACATTTGTCTTAGACTTCTCATCCAATTGCTTTTCCAGTTGATGAAACTGTTTTTCAAGGAACCCTACAACTTTAGGCAAATCCTCTTTGGTGTCACCCTCTTCTTGGTTGGTCACCAGGGCAAGACTTTTCTTCTTTTCATCCTTTTCGTTGATAGCCATCTCAAAGTTTTGGAGTGATCCCATAAGCTCATCTACCTTCATGGTATTTATGTCCTGAGCTTCTTCAATAGCTGTCACTTTCATATCAAACCTCTTGGGAAGAGACCTTAGAATTTTCCAAACCAACTTGGCTTCAGGAATTTTCTCTCCAAGATCACTAGATGTGTTGGCAATATCAACAATATTCATGTGAAAGTCATGTATACTTTCATCTTCTCTCATTCTCAAGTTTTCAAACTTAGTGGTAAGTAACTGAAGTCTTGAGGATTTGACACGAGAGGTACCTTCATGAGCAGTCTTCAGGATTTCCCACGCATCCTTTGCAACAGTGCAATTTTTTATGAGTCTGAAGATGTTCTTGTCTACCCCATTGAACAAGGAATTCAAGGCTTTGGAGTTTCCTTGTGCAAGCTTATCATCTTCATCATCCCAATATTCTTCAGGTTTCAGCTCCTCAGTGAGCTTCCCATCTTTTTCTTTGATCTTTGGTGGATCCCACCCCTTAACCACAGACTTCCAAGCCTTTCCATCCATAAACTTGATAAACGCCACCATGCGAACTTTCCAATAATCATAATTGGAACCATCAAGTATAGGTGGTCTATTCAGAATTCCTCCTTCTTTATCCATCGAACCAGAAAGTATCATCCATGAACCTCACCCAGATACAGAGCAAGATGCTTGCTCTGATACCACTTGAAATTCTGGTTAAGCAGATCACTAAGATGTCAGACAGGATGTCGTGGCACTTGATCTCTGCTTCTCACAAGGATCAAGGAAGAACAAAAGTAAACAGCAGAATGTAAACAACACACAGAAATTGTTAACCAGTTCGGTGATCAACAACACCTACGCCTGGGGGCTACCAATCCAGGAATGAAATCACTAAGTAGAATTGGTTCTGAGCTAAACTCCAACGTTTACAACTTAGTACCAAAAAACTACCCTTCCTAGATTTCTACCTAAGACTCTCCTAGGTATGAGACCCTTCTCAATTCCCTTCCAATCACAACAGTGACTGAAAATATTACAACTCAATAAACAGTCCTTCTCAAGTATTCACACAATACACGAGAGGCTTACACAAGTACAAACCCTAGTACTTCTAAAAACACCTGCAATATTCAACCATAAAACTAGGTTAAATCCAACCTATTTATATTGCAAAGTACAACTGGACTTGGGCTTCAAAAGCGCAGCAATTCTGCTCCTCAGAATCTGCGACATAATCCTTTCTTTAATCCCAAGTTTCCAAAAATATATCCTTACAAGGAAACCGCATATTCCATTTAGAATCAGAATCTCTGATTCCACAATCTCAGATGCCACCTGGAATCAAGTCGTATTCCAATCACACCTGTTACGAAAATACAGTTATCTCAAAAACTGTAACAGACAAAGATGTCGAATCCACCTGATAGGACATCTTGTCTAACATCTTAACCTACAGTTAGTTCATCATGTTAGGACATCTTGTCCAACTTCTTTCTGCTAAGTTAGTTTTACCAAAATCAATGCCAACCTCAAGGGCAAGGACTCAATAGATATCTTGACCAGCAAACGAAGACTTGATGATGCTAAACCCTTAGAGTGCAGCTCTATTGCAGAGAATAAGCTGGCCAAAAAGGAGAAAGACCCCGAAAGCTTTTCTATACCCTGTGTTTTAGGAAATCATGTCATCGACAAAGCACTTTTGGACTTAGGAGCCAGTGTAAGCCTAATGCCCTTAGCTGTTTGTAATAGATTGAACCTAGGAGAAATGCAACCAACTAGGATGTCTCTTTAATTAGCCAATAGATCAGTTAAATATCCAATAGGCATTTTGAAAGACATCCCAGTTAGGATATGCCAGCTCTATATCCCCACAGATTTTATCGTCATGGACATAAAAGAGGACGACGAAATCCCGATCCTTCTAGGTAGACCTTTCTTATCAACAGCTGGAGCTATAATAGATGTCAAAAGAGGAAAAATGACCTTCGAAGTAGGAGATGAAAAAGTAGAATTTATACTATCCAAATTCCTAATGGCACCAGCCATAGATGAATCCTATTACGCCATCGATATCATCGATGAATGCATAAGAGACTTAGACCAAACAGACCCAGTGGAAATAATTAAATTACCCTCAACCCCCATCATGGAGGACGACAGGTTTGAAAAGTTAAGTGAACCTTATATTGACGACAACCTCTACAAATGCTTAGCACTCACCCCAAACCATATGCCATGCCCTAAGAAACCAACAGTATAGCTCAAGGAATTACCTAAGAACCTGAGATACGGATTTTTGGATGAAGAACTAAATCGTCCAGTGATAGTTAGCGCCACCTTAAACGATGATGAAACCAATCAACTCTTAGATGTCTTAAGAAAATATCCCGCAGCTCTAGGTTATAACATTTCTGATCTTAAAGGGATAAGCCCATCTGTGTGCATGCACCGGATTATGCTAGAGGACGATTCCAAACCTTCGAGAGAACATCAAAGAAGGATAAATCCCATAATGAGTGATGTGGTAAAAGGGGAAGTGTTGAAGTTACTAGAGGCCGGGATAATTTACCAAATTTCTGACAGTAAGTGGGTAAGTCCTGTACATGTGGTACCTAAGAAGGGAGGTGTCACAGTAGTACAAAACGAAAAAGGCGAACAAGTAGCGAAATGTATAGAAAACGATTGGCGTATATGTATTGATTATAGAAAACTCAACAAAGCAACTAGGAAGGACCATTTCCCTCTTCCGTTCATAGATCAAATAATTGAACATCTAGCAAGACATTCTTACTTTTGCTATTTGGATGGATACTCGGGATTTTTCCAAATTCCTATTCACCCCGATGATCAAGAGAAAATAACCTTTACATGCCCATATGGAACATTTTACTATCGACGAATGCCATTCGGACTATGCAATGCCCCATCCACTTTTCAACGATGTATGATGTCAATCTTCGCAGATTTCCTTGACGAAATCATGGAAGTTTTCATGGATGATTTCTCGGTATGTGGATCCAGTTTTATAAACTGCCTAACAAACCTTGAAAGAATTCTGGAACGATGCGTGGAGGTCAATCTCGTTCTAAACTGGGAGAAATGTCATTTTATGGTTACCGAAGGAATAGTACTAGGACACGTAGTGTCTGAAAGAGGCATAGAAGTTGATAAAGCTAAAATAGAGGTTGTAGAAAACCTGCAACCACCAAAGACAGTTAGAGAAATCCGAAGCTTTCTTGGACACGCCGGTTTTTACCGACGCTTCATCAAGGACTTCTCTAAGATAACCAAACCCTTGACCGACCTTCTAATAAAAGACGTCGAGTTCAATTTCGATGAAAAATTTCTCGAAGCCTTTAAACTCCTTAAACAAGCATTGATTTCCGCACCTATTATACAACCTCCTGATTGGAACTAACCTTTTGAAATTATGTGCGATGCTAGTGACTACGATGTTAGCGCTGTTTTAGGATAGAGGAAAGATAAGAAACTGCACGTAATTTATTACGCGAGTAGAACATTAGACGCCGCCCAATTAAATTATGCCACTACCGAAAAAGAGCTCCTAGCCGTAGTTTTCGCTATTGACAAATTCTGATCTTATTTAGTCGGAGCCAAGATCATAATCTACACTGATCACGCCGCAATCCGATATCTTTTAAGCAAGAAGGACGCTAAGCCTAGATTATTTCGTTGGATCCTTTTGCTACAAGAGTTCGATTTGGAGATTCGTGATAAGAAAGGCACCGAAAACGTGGTCGCCGATCACCTTTCGAGGCTAGAATACCTAAAACCATATCTAATTCCGATAAATGATGATTTTGCTTACAATAAACTTATAGCCACTATTAGAACCGATGATAGTGATAATCCTGGCCCTTATTCTGAACAAGACCTTAAGAAAGCCTTAGCAGTCTCAAACGTACCATGGTACGCTGACTTTGTAAATTACTTAGTCGCCGATATTATACCCCCTGACCTTAACTACCAACAAAATAAGAAGTTCTTTTATGACGTAAAACATTTTTACTGGGATGAACCCCTACTGTTCAAGAGAGGCACAGACGGTCTATTTCGTCGCTACGTCCCTGAAGAGGAGGTAGAAAACATAATTAAACATTGTCACTCTGCACCTTATGGTGGACATGCAAGCACATCCAAGACTTGCGCCAAAATATTTCAAGCAGGCCTTTATTGGCCAACACTATGGCGCGACGTCCATGCCTACATTATCAGATGTGACCGGTGTCAACACACTGGAAATGTCTCTAGACGTGACAAGACGCCCTTGAAAAATATCCAAGAAGTAGAGCTCTTTGATGTTTGGGGGGTAGATTTCATGGAACCCTTTCCATCCTCGATGGGAAATAAGTATATCTTGGTGGCCGTTGACTACATGTCTAGTGGATCGAGGTTGTAGCTTCACCTACCAATGACACTCGTGTGGTTATTAAATTATTCAAAAATAACATATTCCCTAGATTTGGAGTACCTCGCCTAGTTATAAGCGATGGCGGATCGCACTTCATATCAAGGATATTTGATAACCTTTTAAATAAATATGGAGTTAAACATAGAGTAGCAACACCCTATCATCCGTAAACCAGCAGACAAGTAGAGGTGTCAAATAGGGAGATTAAGCAGATCCTAGAAAAAACCGTCTCTATATCCCGAAAGGATTGGTCGTTAAGATTACAAGAAGCCTTATGGGCTTATAGAACCGCTTTCAAAACCCCTATAGGAACAACCCCTTACCAATTGATTTACGGGAAATCTTGTCACTTACCCTTTGAGCTGGAACATAGAGCCTATTGGGCCATCAAAGCCCTTAATATGGATTACCTAGCAGCTGGTAGCAAACGCATTCTAGATATTCACAAATTAGAAGAAATATGTTGCGATGCTTATGAAAATGCCATCATATATAAAGAATGGACTAAAGCATGGCATGACAGAATGATTGTTAAGAAAAAGTTTAACATAGACGACCCGGGTACTTCTTTTAAATTCTAGATTACGATTGTTCCCTGGTAAGTTGCGCTCTAGATGGACTGGTCCCTACGAGGTTACTAAAGTCCTCAGATCTGGGGCAGTGGAGATAAGAGATAATACATGTAGTCCTTTTATGGTAAACGGACAACGGTTAAAACATTATTACGGTGGTGATATCCCTACCTACTACTCTGGTCACACTTTAATCGAACCACCCATTGCTACATCTACTGAGTAATTTTCATAATCGTCGAGCTAATGACGTTAAACAAGCATTGCGTGGGAGGCAACCCACGACCATTTTTATTAAGGTTAATAGTCATTTACCCCCCCCCCCCCCTGCAATATAGGCGAGTTTTGATTTACCCCCCTTTAAAAAAAAATTTTGGATTACCCCCCCTGAAATTTTGGGGTACCCCCTTAAGCGTGTAAAAACCAGGGGGGTAAATAAAAAAAAAAAATTTACAGAGGGGTAATTTTTCTACCTGGGGGGCAAAAGACTTAGAGTTTTAAAATTTCAGGGGGGTAATCCAAAAAACTTTTTTTAAAGGGGGGTAAATCAAAACTCGCCTATATTACAGGGGGTAAATGACTATTAAACCTTTTTATTATTATTGCTTTCTCGTATTTATTTATTTATGTGTTACCCTTAAAAGGTGAATTAATTATCTGCTTAACATGACTAACTTGTGTGATATTCATGTTTTAGGTTTCAGATCCATCACCTCCGATAGCATTCTCCACTAATCTTGTTTTTCAGGATGCCGCACTTCGACGATATGCATGTTGTGTTCAGAGATGACATTCATAAGAAAAGATTTGTGGTCCTTTCTGAGCGACCAATGCTTCCCACCGTGCACAATAAATTTAAAATTTTTAAGAGATATGAAATTGTGCAAAGTGAAGAAGGAAGGAGGCTACACCCCCTTATGGTTCATAATGTAGTTGTCCCGAGTGTTGTTTTACCCTGTTCCCTTCGCACCGATGTGCGACTTAGAAGAAACTAGATTTATGATTTACAAGTTGCACCCTTTCTCGGCCCGGTTCCACCAAACGTCCCAGAGGACGAGGACGACGGGACCGATGACGAGTACGAGCAGAGAAACCAGTCTCCTGTTCATAATGCACCCCCTCCATATGCATCACCTGCACACACTCCAATTTTTACTAACCCTTCTGCAGGTACTCCTACGGGATTTTACATTACTGAAGAGATGTGGAGAGCACAACAAGATCGCGAAAAAGAGTGTGATTGCCTGTTCTATGCCATGTATGAGCAAAAACAGGACATGATGGACTTCATACGTGAGCAACAGCGGCAGACTGAGCGATCCATGCGTTCTATTTTAGAGTCCCAGCTCGCCGTAACATCTCAGCAGCAGCGTCAGCAGGCCTACCTTGACAGACGATTTGGGCTAGTGGAGGCTACTCAGGGTTCCATACTGGGAAACCTCCGCGAACTCTGAGAGTTCAATGCCTCACTAGCATTGAGGATTCAGCAGCTTGAGATCTCACAGAGTGTCGGCACCGCAGCAGGAGCCGTCACCCCCGACGTTCAGAGCAGGGAGGAGATGGTACTAGCGGTCAGCAGTAGCGTTATCCAGGTTCCAGCTATCTCTTTTCCACCTTTTATCGAAACATTGTGGACAATGTTCGGTTTAAGTGTGGGAGGAGGTATTTACCGTTTTCAGTTTTCCTTTATGTTTTCATTTTATCTCTTTCTAGTTTATTTTCTAGTATGTTTCTAGTTTATTTTTACTTAGTATAAATAATACATGTGCTTAGCGAGTCATTTGTGTAGTTTTGTCTATTTCCCCCATTTCTTAAGCCATAACAAAAAATTTCGAGAGGTAAACAACATCTATTTTCAAAAAATTTGGGTTGTTAGACAAGTTAAGATCATATGCAGAGACTTGGGAAGACTTGTGAAAAATCGATATCGTTTTAACACCGTAAGTTTCTCAATTATTGGACCTTATCCAGATACTTATTATATTGTGGCCTTAAAATCTCGCCTTTAAAATTCACTCCCTAAGTAGTTTATTTCAGTAGTCAGCACCATCTTAGTCGCTGCTAAGTGAACAAACCGATGCAAATAGGTGAATGATCCCAAAAGAGAAAAAGAAAGATATATATATATATATATATATATATATATATATATATATATATATAATAAAAGCAAATAATTTGAAAAGGATCCGCCTTCTAAGTTAGGTAACCCTCACCCGGTTATTTCGCCCAACGGTAGCGAGACTTCCAAAATTTATACTTGTGTCTCTGTGTTAAAGTGCAAAAAGAATTAAATTTTGGCACAAATATGGATTAGGATCACCAACAGGTTTGTTCACCATGCAAGTACAAGATAACAGGCTTAATGTGATTGCGCCTGAATGAAAAGGGGATGAGAAGGGAATGAGTAAAATAGGCCTAAGTATAATGTCATGATATGGATTCGTTCGTATAGGAGAGAAACTTATGACCGCAATATGCGGAAAGTGTTACCACGATATCCTTGGTTCACAAACCAGTACATATCGAAGTAGTCTTGATCAATACTAAAGTCTCTAGCCCAGATTTAATCCTTGTGTGTTGCTGTTTATCTTTTATGATTATATGAGTTTAGCTTGAGGACAAGCAAAGGTTCAAGTGTGGGAGAATTTGATAACACCGAAACACACTGCGTATTTGACTCGGATTGCACATGCTTATTATAGTTTATTTACTGTTTTCATGCATTATGTCTCTGTTTTATGTTGTTTTCAGGTAAAGTGCCTTAGTGGAGCCTTTCGTGAAGAAAAGAAGCGAAAAGAGCGAGAATCAAAAGATTTTGGTGGAAAATACACACACGGAGTTTCACATGGCGGGCGCCAAGGAGGACGCTATGACGTGTAGGGTTTTACCCACGTCTCAACGGGCAGAAGACCACGTCTTCCCCCATTTTCACACACGGCGGGCGCCATCTTCACAAAACTCGCCTTGGTCAAAGGAAGTTAAGGGAGGTGGCCATGACTAGAGGAATTCTCTCCACACGATTTCTGAACGTTTTGTGTAACTTCAAAGGGTTCCCACACTATAAATAGGCCTTTAGTTTCCATTTGTTTTCTATCCCTTCTTAGTTATAGCATAGGCATAAATTCAGTTTGTTTAAAGCGACAATCTGTCACATCGAGGGGTTATTGCACCATTGTTGTAATCGAGGTTGGAGCACTTTAGAAGTAGATTAATCTTGCCGCCATTTTACTTTCCAAGTCAGATTTACTTTCCAGCATTGTACCAGATTGAAGTCTCCGGTTTGGAGCAGGTTTATTATTCGATTCGCATTTTATTTACTCGCATCGCTTTACTTTATTTACTTTATCGCACTGCTTTACATTATTTACTTTCCGCCTTGCTTTACATTCCTTTATTTTCTTGCACTGCTTTACATTCTTTACTTTATCGCACTGTCCGTTTAAATTTGTTTACCTTAAAAGACTTGTTTTCAAACCGAACTTAAGCGTGACACTTTCGTTCTCGTCTTTGAAAATCAATCGTACCCTTTACACGTTTTTAAATTATTTATCCCGCATATCTATTTCCTGCCATGTTTACCATAATCATGTCTAGCTAAATCCATTGTACTAGGATGTGAGGACTGTCGTTTCGACGGTACTCCGTATGTTGTTTTTGTAGAAATACTTTAGGGGCTATTTTGGTTTTAATACAACTTTTATGAACTAAACTTAATCGATCGTTACGCAAATGGGTCCGTGTTTCTATTTGAGTAATAACCGCGACTATGTCGGGTAAGATCGAAAGTTTTTCCGATACTTAAGATAAAAGTTGGTTAGTTTTTAATTAATAAAAACAGCGAAAGCGCTTTGTTAATTAATTAGGGAAATTTAATATTATTAGAAAGTGATTTTAAAACTATTTTCGGACGCGTTTATAGAGTTAGGATCCGGTTGGCCGAGCATATGCCGGAAACCCTTTGATAGTAAATGTTTCCAATCAAAAGCACTTTTTAACCGAGTCTTAGAGGTGGTTATATAAAAAAGGACTTCATCACTTTAACGCAATACACGACCGGTGCAGCGTGAGCGGCTGGTATAGATTAAAGGGTAGGTCCGGTTCCGATCACGCTAACGCGGCGGTTCCTTTTTAATTAACTCTTTTTCAAAGAAGAAAATATTACCCCGTAAATGTCTCTATTTAGACAATAGGAGTACTGTTTGATCGATGTGAATTACATACCAGTGCCATTTATCTGAATTTGTTTTTACTCTTTATTCTTTTTTTGCCTGCGCACTTTATACTGTTTCTATTCGCCTTAGATAAACAACGTAACAATAGTAATCGATAGATTGACATTGGTCTCTGTGAGATCGATAATCTTTTATATTAGGGTTAATACCTATTTTCACCCCTGCCATATGGGCGTGTTTTGAAAAATCCCCCTGCGAAAAAAAAAGTTACAAGACTGACCTTAACAAATTTTAAAAGTTTTGATTTAAACCTTTATCAGGCCACATCATCAAAAATACGTATGTGGCATCCATTTTTTTAATTCTTAATTGGAACATATTGCCACATCAATTAATTAGGAATTGCAATGACTCTTTTACCCTCAGCACTTTTCTTAACAAAAACCCTAACCCATCATCTTCTACGTTTTCTTCTTTTTCGTTTTCTTCTTTTTCGTCTTCTTCTCGTCTTCTTCTTTTTTCTTCTTTTTTCGTTTGCCCTACCCTATCCGTTTTCTTCTTTTTTTGTTTTCGTCAATGAATTCCAGCTACGATAGTCAACCATTTTCGTCTAACTCAAGCTTATCTTCCAATGGAAGAGTAACTCCCAAATGTGGCCACAATGTCTCCATGAAGATGTTTGTATCGAACGTCTAACTCAAGCTTATCTTCCAATGGAAGAGTAACTCCCAAATGTGGCCACAATGTCTCCATGAAGATGTTTGTATCGAAATCGGTTTCAAACCCTGGGAGAAAATATTGGAAATGTAAGTTTTGGGGTAAAGGTGACGATTGCAACGCATTTCACTGGGATGATGAGTTTTTCAGCTACTCTGATGTAGAAGCAGTTCAACTGAGTGATATTACAAGCAAGATGGAAGACATGAAGAAAAAGCTTGATGGGTTAACAAAGAAGATGAATTATGTTTTAGTTGCTTTAATTTGTATCTGTGTTCATTTGTTTCTTAGGTCATGTTGTAACTGAAGTGATTGTAACTTTGTTGTAACTTATCTGATTGTAACTGATGTGGTCCAATGTTGTAATGTTTTTCTGCGTGAATAAATTTAGTTGTTGTTTATGTTATATGATTTTATTGCTTTTATTGGAATATTGCACTGTTATATGTTAAGATAACAAGAACATAAAAGAACAAGAACATAACTAATAATTTGGATAGATAACAATTATCACACAAATACATAAAAGAACAAGAACATAACTAATAATTTGGATTAATAACAATTATCACAGAAATACATAAAAGATATTCACTGCAAAATAACTGAGATGTTCACATAACTGATATGTTCACAAAATAAGTCAAAGTTACAAAATGGCACATTATGTGCTTAACAAAATAACAAACAAACAGAAAAGTTTCAAATCCAAGTTACAAAATGGCACATTATGTGCTTAACTACTGAGTCATGCGCCTAGCAATATCCTTCCACTTATTCTTTGATGTACTCCCACCAGTTTCATCATAAAAAACTAATGGCACATCAGGTGTTGATCCAGGCCCACCATGTCTTTTGGCATTCCTTACTTCTTTCAACCTTTCACTGCACCTCTTTCTTGATGGCTTCTTACTTGCAACTTTTTTCTTAGCAGAAGGTTTTGTGACATTGATAGCAGCAGGTAGAGTATCTGTTATAGCAGCAAGTTGTGTTTCTGAAACTTGTGTAGCAGCAGGTTGTGAAACTTGTGTAGCAGCAGGGTGTGAATCTTGTGTAGCAGCAGGTTGTGAATAATTTGGTTCAGGTGTGGGATTAACAAGTTGTGATTGTTGTTCTTCATAAAGACTCATCATTTCATTCAGCAATGCATCTAACTCTGGGTCATCAACATTTCCATCAACATTTCCATCAGCTTGTGCAGTAGATGTTTGTGATGCATTAGGCTTTGAAGAGGCTTTGGTCCTTGGTGTCTTTCTCTGCATAATGCAGAAACATATATAAGAACACATATTAGATCAACATATAATTCAGAAACATTACATGATACACCTTACCTTTCTCTTCAGTGCATTAGGATCTTGTTCCATAGCTTGACACTTCCTTGAATTGTGGCCAAATTTGTCACACTTTGTGCATCTATATGATACACTTACCCTCCTCATCCTTGAACCAGTCTCATCCAGCTCTCTAAACCTCAGTTTCTTAGGCCTTTCAGGGCCCTTCTTGTATTGTGGTGGCAACAAGTTTTCAGCATCCACAGTAGGCCACATGTCCATACCATTGATTGGACTGACATTGTTTTCATAGCATGTCTTGTAAGCTTCCCTCATATAGCAAGGGTCAACATATTTCTCAGGATCTAAATTCTGATATTGCAATGCAGAAACAACATGCCTACAAGGTATGCCTACAAGATCCCAAAAGTAACAAGTGCAGGTTTTTTTCCCTACATCAACAACAAACTGCAGCCCATTATATGGGTGTTGGACTTGCCACAAATCACACATACTCCATGTAGGCAGCCATTCTCCACTTAATAGTGTTTCCTTATCTAGCCTTTTCCTAGGATTAGGCATCACATTGTGCTTCCACTTATGATAACACGAAAATGTATCGTATTTTGGCCTTGATTTACATTCAATTATTATATCATTTTCGTCTAATATCCGATTTTCTCAAGAATATTTAAGTGTTTTTGCAGGTATTTCTATTTCCAAGTTAAAAGTATGCAAAGTGGAGAAAAGAAGCAAAACAAGGAAGAAAAGATGCAGAAAAGAGCAGAAAATAGCAGAATCCAAATTCTGCTGGTGTGACGACCGTGGCAGACACAAATTTCATCACGACCGTCACACCCTTGTCACGACCGTAACACATTGCTTAAGGGTGACGAGCGTCACACCCCTTGTCATGACCGGTACACACAACCTTCCCAGATATTAAATTTAAGTTACGTGGCCTCTCTCAACGGATGTAACTCAACAAATCCACGATCAACCACCGTCCACTAACGTCATTACTTGGAAGCCACTTCAGAAAGTCAACCGCCCACTACTTCTCCAACTTCCCACTTCTCCCATTTTCTCCACCACTCTTTTATGCTCCATAGAAGTTAGAAAACGAAATCCCCCTCTATATAAAGGATTTACCTTGTCATTTGGAGGCATCCAAGTTTCTGGGCGCGAAAGCGCTGTTCATAGTTTTAGGCAGTAAATTACCATTGTAAAAGTGGTAGTTATCCCACATTGAGGAACTACCACACCATTAGTATTTAGGCCTTTAATTTGTAATGCTTGGATCAAAGCTTGCCGTCATTATTAAAGTTAATTCAAGTTCTTTATTTCCGCATTCTACTTCAAGTCTTTACAGGTTCTTTATCGCATTGCTTATTATTATTATTATTATTTATCGCTTTCATAAATTAATTATCGTAATGCTTTCAAATTCAATTACCATTTCTGTGTTGTTTTCATTTAATTCCATGTCCGGCTAAATGTTTAGAGTCCGGTGTATGAGGACCGTCGTTACCGACGGGACTCGGTAGAAAATAATAGGTGCGGACTTATGATTAAAAATCCTGTTTTGGTTTTAATTTCCAAGTATAATTTAAATAACTTTGTCACGAGAGTGAGAAATTAATTAAGGTTAGAGCCGGCACAGCGAGAACGTGGGGATCGAACCGGATAGTGGAAATTAGGCACCATATCTAAATACAGCGGGAGCGCTTTAGATGTTGGTTAGGATATTATTGGCTTTCAAAATGTATTTCTTAGTTACCGGGCGAGCGGGAGCAAAATCTTGGGATTAAGAAGTGTGACTTTAGTTAATACCGCGAGAGCGTGAGGCAGAGTCTTTAAGTTGGTATATTCTACGGAACTAAGTTATAGTCGTAATTAGTACCCGAATTCTACAAAGTCCTTTAGGAATGCGGAATCCATATTCCGGCCTCTCTTTATTATCATATTCTCTTAGTCTTATTTTAGTTCTAGTCTTAGTTTCCCTTTTATCAATTATCATTAGCCTTAGCTTTACAACGCAGCGATAGATAACGGTAGGTTGACATTGGTCTCTGTGGGTTCGACAATCTTTTATATTACTTCGATAAATCCGTGCGCTTGCGGAGCATCAAGTTTTTGGCGTCGTTGCCGGGGACAAACAATCAATATTGTGATTCCGTTGTTGCACCGTATAGACTAAGGCACTCCTATAAAAAAATATATATATAATAATAAATAAAAAATTTAAAAAAATTAAAAACTATGTATCACCCAAATTTTCTCTATGATAACCACTCACAATATCTTGAGGAGCCGCACCCAAATTTTTTCTACAATTATCAACCGCAATACTCCCAATATTTTGAGGAACCGCAACCAAATTTTTTCTATAATTACCATTCCCAAAATTTTGAGGAACCGCAACCAAATTTTTCCTATGATTACCATTCCCAAAATTTTGAGGAACCGCAAGAATCACATAATTCCAATCTCGAAATACTAATGGAAGATTTCCACGCGACGCTATCTCATTTCCGCCCAAATCACCACTCTCAATATTTTGAAGAACCGTAAGAATTTGTTCAGTCCAACCTCGAAACATTAATGGAGGATTTCATTGAAACATCAACCAATTCTAGACTAGAATCTATGATGGAGCACTTTGTGGACGCACAAACTATCCAGAATGAAGAGCTTAAAAGACAACATCTCGATAATCATGAGACCCTTAGGCGGCTGAACACCATGGTCGAGTCCTTTGTGACTCACACTGAGGCATTGAAGACCCAAACCTTACTGCTTGTACTGACACCTATAGGTCCCTCCCCTGAGGAGAATGCGTATGTTATAACAACCAGTAGTGAAGGATAACTAGAAAATCCTGAGGAGAGTGATGATGAGGTTGATGAGAGTTATGGTGAGAAAAGAGTTGAGATTGAGACAAATTCACCAACACCATCCACAAACGAGGTTATCGAAGAGGTAGAGAATGAAGCACGAATTGTTGATCACCCTCCATATACCCCACCATATCCTTTCCCGTATAAGTTTGCAGACTCCAAAACGTATGTGCATGTATGGAAAATTATCCACGCACCCTTGTCTGAGGTCTTGCATAAAAAGAGAAAATTTGAAGACCAAACTAAGGAAATCATTAGTGTTAAGAGGGTAAGGTTAGACTTTAAGGTGATGGATGAAATGACTAAGCCCAAACTAGAAAAGCTAGTACTTAGCATAGATCCAGAACCACCACCACAAGTCCAAAAGAATGAACCACCCCACAGAAGAAAGAAAAAGAAAGGTGAGGGATATGTGAGATGGCTTGATAAATGGCCATGGAAACCGAAGATTAACACTCCTAACCGTCGAGCTATCGACATCGAGCAAAGCCCTGCGTGGGAGGAAACCCACAAGTTTTTAATTTAAATGTTTTCCTTTCATTGTTTGTGTTTGCAGAAAATAAAGAATTGTATCGCTTGTCACGTCTCATCTACATTTAGGCGAACGATCTCTTGATGACAATCCCTTAAGATGAGTTGGTGCCCACGCACATTCTTACGAATATCGCTGCTGGTGGTGACGCCAATGATGAGTATGATAGGAGAGGGCATATCTCTTCCATTCGTAACTCACCTCCTCCTTGTCCTTTCGCTTGGTCAGGTTCCACCTGCACACACCGCACCGTATTTTTCTAACAATTTTTGCAGATACTTCCTTCGGAAACAAGCCATATAATGAGCGGCTTCAAGAAAATGAAGTTTCAGTAAATTCAGATATCTCGTAGTACAAGACGCCGGAGTAGAAGTGGTCAGCAAAGACAAGGACAGCAAGGGAAGAATCAGAGTGAATTTGGCTATGGTAGCATGCATTGGCAGTCATACAGGTTCTATCTTTCCTTTACCACCTTTTATCAAAACATTGAGGACAATGTTTGGTTTAAGTGTGGGGGAGGAACTCTACCGCTTTCATTTTAACGCATTTTAGTTAGATTTATTGCTTTCTAGCATGATTTTAAATTTTTTTCTATTTTCGTTGCGTCTTTGCATGTGCTGTCAAGTCTTTATATGCGATTTTGTGTTTATCGATTTCCCACTCCCTTGAGCCACACCAAATATTTTGAAAATTTTTGCGTTAAAAATAGGGTTTCTTTTGAAAATCTTAGGTTACAGACGAAATTAAGGTTAGATTGTGAGTCGTGGGAAAAATTCCGCAAAATCGATATCGTCTTAACACCATGAGCCTCCCTATTATGGAAATCGATTTGAGTACTTGTTATGTCGTAGCCTTAAGTTCTCACCCCTTTAGTAGTCCCTAATTAGTTTATTTAGCAGTCAGCACCATCCTAAGCACGCACTAAGTAGGAAGCCGATGCAAATAAGTGTATGATCTCATGTTTAAATGGTAAATTGAAAAGAAAAAAAAATGAATGAATGAAAAGAAATGCTCCTTCTAAGTTAGGTGATCCTCACCCGATCATTTAGCTCAACGGTGCAAACTTCTTTATTTTATTGATATTTAAGCCAATGTGCAAAAGAAAAAAAAATTGATAATAATAATGAGATCATAGTCACTAACAGGTTATCCTACCATGAGTGTGAAAGGATAACGGGCTTAATGTGATTGCGCCAGAATGAAAAGGGATGAAAGAAGGATGAGTTAGTTAGGTTTATGTATAATGACATGATTCAGATTGGTTTGTATAGGAGGGAGGTTGATGACCGCAAAAGCGGAATTGTGTTGTTACGATATCCTTAGTGTGTAAGCTAGTACCTATGACACAAACTCAACCGAAGTAGAGTTGGTAGCCTAGGATGAGTATCCGTATGCACTATTTTTCTTACGAGTCATGGTTTGCTTAAGGACAAGCAAAGGTTTAAGTGTGGGGGTGTTTGATAACACGAAAATGTATCGTATTTTGGCCTTGATTTACATTCAATTATTATATCATTTTCGTCTAATATCCGATTTTCTCGAGAATATTTAAGTGTTTTTGCAGGTATTTCTATTTCCAAGTTAAAAGTATGCAAAGTGGAGAAAAGAAGCAAAACAAGGAAGAAAAGATGCAGAAAAGAGCAGAAAATAGCAGAATCCAAATTCTGCTGGTGTGACGACCGTGGCAGGTCCACCACGACCGTGGCAGACACAAATTTCATCACGACCGTCACACCCTTGTCACGACCGTAACACATTGCTTAAGGGTGACGAGAGTCACACCCCTTGTCACGACCGGCACGCACAACCTTCCCAGATATTAAATTTAAGTTACGTGGCCTCTCTCAACGGATGTAACTCAACAAATCCACGATCAACCACCGTCCACTAACGTCATTACTTGGAAGCCACTTCAGAAAGTCAACCGCCCACTACTTCTCCAACTTCCCACTTCTCCCATTTTCTCCACCACTCTTTTATGCTCCATAGAAGTTAGAAAACGAAATCCCCCTCTATATAAAGGATTTACCTTGTCATTTGGAGGCATCCAAGTTTCTGGGCGCGAAAGCGCTGTTCATAGTTTTAGGCAGTAAATTACCATTGTAAAAGTGGTAGTTATCTCACATTGAGGAACTACCACACCATTAGTATTTAGGCCTTTAATTTGTAACGCTTGGATCAAAGCTTGCCGTCATTATTAAAGTTAATTCAAGTTCTTTATTTCCGCATTCTACTTCAAGTCTTTACAGGTTCTTTATCGCATTGCTTATTATTATTATTATTATTATTTATCGCTTTCATAAATTAATTATCGTAATGCTTTCAAATTCAATTACCATTTATGTGTTGTTTTCATTTAATTCCATGTCCGGCTAAATGTTTAGAGTCCGGTGTATGAGGATCGTCGTTGCCGACGGGACTCGGTAGAAAATAATAGGTGCGAACTTATGATTAAAAATCCTGTTTTGGTTTTAATTTCCAAGTATAATTTAAATAACTTTGTCATGAGAGTGAGAGGTTATTTAAAACGATTTTGGCACGAGAGTGAGAAATTAATTAAGGTTAGAGCCGGCACAGCGAGAGCATGGGGATCGAACCGGATAGTGGAAATTAGGCACCATATCTAAATACAGCGGGAGCGCTTTAGATGTTGGTTAGGATATTATTGGCTTTCAAAATGTATTTCTTAGTTACCGGGCGAGCGGGAGCAAAATCTTGGGATTAGGAAGTGTAACTTTAGTTAATACCGCGAGAGCGTGAGGCAGAGTCTTTAAGTTGGTATATTCTACGGAACTAAGTTATAGTCGTAATTAGTACCCGAATTCTACAAAGTCCTTTAGGAACGCGAAATCCATATTCCGGCCTCTCTTTATTATCATATTCTCTTAGTCTTATTTTAGTTCTAGTCTTAGTTTCCCTTTTATCAATTATCATTAGCCTTAGCTTTACAACGCAACGATAGATAACGGTAGGTAGACATTGGTCTCTGTGGGTTCGACAATCTTTTATATTACTTCGATAAATCCGTGTGCTTGCGGAGCATCAACTTATCAAGCTTGACTATACTATTAGCAATCCTTTTCATCAAATAGTTTCTAATCCATTCTACCATAGTGAGTATTGGCTTATCCCTAGCTTGTAAAATGGTACTATTAAAAGATTCACTCAAGTTATTCATCAAAGCATCACACTTAGGGTAGAATGAAAATGAATGCTTAGACCACAGTTTTGTTGGCACTCCCATTAACCAATCCCATGCCTTCTTATCAAGTTGTTTAAGCTCATTCATCTTCTTCTCCCAAGCCTGGAAGTATGTTGCTTTTGTAACCCCCATTAAAAGGTCCCTAATGGCAGCTTCACCACCAAATTTCTTCTTGAAGTTTGCATACAAGTGTCTCAGGCAAACCCTGTGTTCAATTTGCTCAAACATCTCCTCAAAGACACTAACAAGACCCTAAAACCAGAAGCACACAAACAACAAAACAATATAACATTAGTTTGAATCTATAAACATATTAACTTCATAAAAATGCATAACATATCACACTATGTACCTTTTGTTGGTCTAAAATAAAAATATACTTTCTCTCTTCTCCAATGTCTTCCATAAGCAATTGCATAAACCATCTCCAACTTTCCTTTGTCTCAATCTCCACCACACCAAATGCCAAAGGATAATATTGGTCATTTGGGTCCCTTGCTACAGCAATTAATAACTGTCCTCCATATTGTGTCTTAAGATGACATCCATCCACCCCTATAAAGGGTCTACAACCCTTGGTAAACCCTTTCTTGCATCCATCAAAACAGAAATAAAATCTCCCAAATCTTGGTGGTAGTGTTGGATGTGGTCTCTCAGTACTTATCTTGATTGTATTCCCAGCACAGTGGTTTCTCAACTCAGCTGCATAACTCCATAACATATTATATTGTTCCTTTGCATCTCCTTCAATTATTTCCTCTGCCATACATCTAGCTCTCCAAGCTTTCCCTTTGGTTATGCCTACTGAATATTTCTGCCTTAGTTCAGACATTATCTCAGAAACTTTTACTTTCCCTTGTGATTTCCTCTTTTTAACCACTAACTTAGAGACCCACTTAGAATTGGCAGACTTGTTATTTAATACCCTAGCACATGTGTGGGTCCCCACCCAAGTCTTTATCTGATAAGTGTGCCTATCCCCCACTTTGCTACACAAGGCTAAAAAACCACATTTGCCCTTGCACTCAACCCTAACCCTATAACTCTCATTCTTAACAAAAGTTAACTCCCTACCATTTAAAACTGACCATTCTCTAATAGCATCTTTAAATTCAGAAAGAGATTTGAACTCCATACCTAATTTGAATTAAAAGTCATTGTTACGCAGCTCTGATCTGAACTTCTCATACTTTGGCTTAGTAGGTTTGTCATCCATGTCACTTTCATCAGCATCTGAACTATCAAGTTCCTCACTAGCATAATCCACATCTTCACAGTTTGTTGCATTCCTCTGTGAACAGGATCCTAAGACCCTTTTGGGCACCAAAAGATTCAGCTTCTTTACCTTGCTCATTGATTTCATCTTCTTTGGATCCTTGGATGCACAAAGCTTGACTCTCAGTGATTTTCCATTGACATCCACCCTATTCCCACTAGCTGGATAATCTACCTGCACTTGTTCAAATTCTTCCTCTTCTACTTCACATGCTCTTTCCTCTTCACTGTCATCGAAACATTGTCCAACATCAACATCAGAATCAGTACTATCATCTTCACTAGAAGTTATGAAGTCATCCACGTCAGGATGAAGCACCTTGGTCATCATGTCTTTTACACCATGCTCTACCCATAGATGGCCATCAACCTTACAAGACATGCAATGCTTTGCAATTTCTACAGCTTGTGCATCATCAACAACATTTGTAAAACCTTCGTCCATATGAGGAATCTTTCTCCAAAGCCTAAAACCTTCATATCCCCAATCTTTAACCAGACTAACAGCTTCAAAAAAGCTCCATTTATCTTCGTCCAGCCCTTCAACAATTGTCTCCCTACCCCCTCTATAATACGTATGACTGTCTTGAACAAAATTTCCCCCATGGTGAAATATTAAACTAAACACGCCCATATCTGCAGAATACAAAGAATAAACCATACATATTGTTAGAAAGATATTCACTTGGGACCACATTATTGTACTTGGATGAGAATAGAAACTTTGAGAATAGTACGTACCTTTCAAAATCAAACTTCTGGATATTTTGTTACAAGAACTCTTTCGGATGTTGGAATGCAAACGATATGCCTTCTGCAGTTGAGTTACAAACGAAATTGAAGAAGCCTAAGGAAGATGAAGATGAAGAACCCTAATAGTTAGGGTTTGAAATGAGACATTTCCCAAATGTGCAAAAATCTGGATATTTTGTTAAGAAAAGTGCTTAGGGTAAAAGAGTCATTGCAATTCCTAATTAATTGATGTGGCAATATGTTCCAATTAAAAATTAAAAAAATGGATGCCACATAAGTTTTTTGATGATGTGGCCTGATAAAGGTTTAAATCAAAACTTTTAAAATTTGTTAAGGTCAGTCTTGTAACTTTTTTTTTCGCAGGGGATTTTTCAAAACACGCCCATATGGCAGGGGTGAAAATAGGTGTTAACCCATTACTCTGACGTATTCTGTATACTTGCGGAAAGCACGCATCAATTACCTACTACTACTACTACTGCTACTGCTACTGCTACTGCTACTACTACTGCCCGCTACTACTACTGCTACTGCTACTGCTGCTGCTGCTACTACTACTACTACTACTACTACTACTACTACTACTAATAATAATAATAATAATAATAATAATAATAATAATAATAATAATAATAATAATAATAATAATAATAAATTGACTTAGAACTAAGGTCAAATTAGCAACCAAATGGTCCAATTAGCGATAAAAATGTAAAAATTATAAATGGGCTAGACCCAAGAAAAAAGATATTAGAAACACAATCAAGAAATTCATTTAAACGCAAATAAAAAACACATATTAATTGTAATAATAACTAATAATACTGATCCGACCAGTTGAGCAGAATAGGTGAGTGACCAGCAACACGTATGTAGTCTTGAACGATCGACGAAGGGGAGTTGTACCTGCAGGCACTCCGATGCTTAAGTCAGTTCGGGTGAAGAGGTAAGTGAGAAAGGGTTAAAGAATAGAATACCTGACCCTCCTGCCGAGGATGATTTTTATAGTGAGCCCTCAACGCTTGGCCAATGGTTTCCGTTATGGGCTGAGTGTTCAGGCCCACCACGGATGACTGCCAGGATTCCTACGTGAAAGTAAGGATGAGCAGCTCGTGCTTATCGTCCTAGGTCAACCACCCTGCATTCCACGGATAGTGGATGAACTTGCCCGTTACGAAGAGCAAAACAGTTTTGCGAGGTGTGCTGGTTCAGTTGGTGACGTGTCCTCGGATGAGGAGCACGTGGGGAACGTGTTCTCCACTGCTCCCAACGAGTTGGGCCGACACTTTAGGCCGTCCTCGACATAGAACAAAATTGGGTTGTGCTCGACGGTGGGTCAACCATAATCCCAGTCCAGAACAAATACTAATTATAAAATAATAATAATAATAATAATAATAATAATAATAATAATAAGAAACTAAAATGAAAGAGATCCAACTTAACAACACTTTTAAAAAAAAATTATAACCATTATAGCCATTGAAATTAAAACAATCATATCTCTCTCTCTCTCATATTAAAGACACAAAATGAAACAACCAAAACAACTCACATGAATCCGAGTTGAATAAGAGGAAAATATCAAAACAAATCCAATCGAAACACGGGCAGTGCGGTTACAGAAGAGTGTTCGGTGAGAGGTGAAGCACAGATGTTTTTCGGCGACCGAAAAAGACATAGATTCGACTTCGAATCTTTCCGTTTCTTTTTCTTGTTTTATATTTTTCTATTTTTTGGTTATTGTTAAAATTGTGGTGGTGGAGTTGCTGTAGTTTGAAAGGGCGGTTTATGTTGTAGTAAGATGTTGGTAGCTTATGATCTGTGTAGGTGGTTTCATGAGATTTATATGGTGTTGTATGAAATTGTGTGGTATAGTTTGAAGTTTGTTGAAGATGGTAAACATGAAAAGGAAAAAAAATGCAGTAGATGAATAGTGATATATGAGGTTAGTAGAAGAGATGTGGTATGTGTAGTATGGAGGAAGTTGTGTTATGTTGCTTTTGAATCACATGAAGAAAATGCAGTGGTTTTTTGTGTGTGGGAAAAGAATAAAATATGTGGTTGATGAAAAAGAACAAAAGTATGGAGAAAAAGACGATTTTCATTAAGGTGATTGGAATCGAAATCAATTTCCTGGTTCTCTCACTTGCTTTTATTTTTTCTTTTTACTGAATGAATCCCAAAGAATAAAAAAATGGTCATGAAATAAAAGTGGTTGTTGAAGGAACGTAGAGAGATGGAAGACGTCGTTATTGTGTGATTAACCCTTCCCTCTTTCAATGCTAAGTGTTAGTATTTATATGATATGATATCTTAAGGTTTTAAATTAATTTGAAAATTCACAAATGTTTTTGGAGTGTTAAAAATGAGTTATAAATTCTAAATCAAATAAAAATAAAATGTTTTTAAATAAGCAAGATAAAATTAAAATGAAAATGTAATTAATTATATTAATTTTTTCTGAATCTTTTGAGAAAAGAATAAAAATAAAATAAATGAAAATGAATAAAAATCGGGGACAAAAGTGTTCGGAAAATTAAAATGAATGCACTAAAAAGTTCAGCGCGAAATAAATATCTTGAAAACATATAGCTTTTGATCTAATTTTGAAATAAAATTTAATCGGTTAAAAGGCTCAGAGTGATCAAAATGCGACCGACAAAATATTCGAAAAATTAAAACGAGCACGTCAGGTTAAATTACGCAAACTGTAAATCAATAATACTGACGTCTTCAATCTCAACTTTGAAAATTTTCGCCCGTTAATTTTACACACTTGAGAGTCAATTCAGGCCCGGCCAAAGCTATAGGCAAACTAGGCTTGTGCCTAGGGTCTCCAAAATTTTTTTTTTATCTATGCTGATACCTTAATATTATAATAACCGTTGTGTATTTATTATGCCAACAATAATATAGTGTGACTGTTAATTTCTATTTACCTAGAGCCTAAAAAAGTGCTATTTTCCAATAAAAATGGCAACTAATAATAGTGTGACCGTTGTGTATTTATTATTAATATTTTTTATTGTTTATTATATATATATAAATAGAAAACAAAACCTTGTACCATTTATCTATTTGTGCAGTCAGTGTGTTGTTCTTATCCTACCGAAAAAATATATACTAGTATATTATTTTGTCTTATCTTTCACAAAGGTACTTCTTTTTTTATTATATTGGTATTGTTAATTGATACAATACAAAAATTGCTCCACTTGTGATCTACTGAATCAGAGGAGGGTCTCTTTTCTTTTCCAATTTAATTTTGACTTCTCTTTAAAGAAGTAAAAGGAAAAAAGCACCACAAAAGTATAAAATCAAGTTTTATTTATCTAACTTTTTCTCATTTAGTTTTTAATTATAGTATTTTTATTTGTTTAATTTAATTGTTTTCTATTTTATTAGTTTTGGTGAATTTCATTTGTTTATATTTTATACGTGTCATTGTTAAACATTGGTTATTTTATTTTGGAGCAATGTCGACTCGGAAATTTGAATTTGGAAGTTCAAAATTAAGAAAAAAGAAAAGAATTGACGCTTTACTTGAATCACAAAAAGGAGTTTTAGATAAATTTATTAAAACAAATAAAAAAAAGTAAATTTGAAAACTTAGATGATTGTTCATCAAATGAACAAATTAATTATGTAGAAACTAACAATATAGACATAGACAAGGAAAATGAAAATATCGATTATTTTGTAGAAGAAGTTAACAATATAGACAGTGATGAAAATATCAATAGTAATTTATTAATAGAAGAGCTTCATAGTGTTGACGCCACTAAAAATATATATGATCCAAGTCAGTGGATAAATATTAGTACAAGTTTGAGAGATTTATTAGTAGAAAAAGGTCCAATTAAAGTTACCGATATAGATTTTCCTAAGGATGAATCCACAAGACACTTTTCTTCCTCATTTTATATTCAAAAATTGCCTAATGGAGAAAAACGTGAAAGAAGATGGCTAATATATTCTCAAGATTTGAATAAAGTATTTTATTTTTGTTGTAAATTATTTAATACTCTTTCTAGTACAAGCAAATTAGCAAGTGATGGTATTTACGATTGGAAAATATGGGTAATACGTTGAGGAGTCATGAGATGAGTAAGGAACACATTGTAAATATGGATTCATGGATTGATTTAGAAATGAGATTGTTAAAAAATAAAACAATTGACATACATGTTCAAGATCAAATAAATAGAGTTAGAGAACATTGGAGAAATGTATTGTTAAGAATACTTGTGGTTGTTAAAACTCTTGGAAAAAATAACTTAGCATTTCGTGGAACAAACGAAAAGATTTACCAAGAACATAATGGAAATTTTTTAAGTCTAATTGAAATGATTGCTGAATTTGATCCTATAATGCAAGAACACATTCGCCGAATTAAAGATAATGAAATCCACAATCACTATCTCGGACATAGGATACAAAATGAGTTAATAAGTTTGATAGCAAATGAAATTAAAACAAAAATTGTTCAAAAAATTATTAGTGCAAAATATTTTTCAATTATACTTTATAGTACTCCGGATATAAGCCATCAAGAGCAAATGTCTTTTGTATTACGGTGTGTGGATATTTCTTCTACTTCAATAAAAATAGTTGAACATTTTGTTGAATTTTTAATAGTAAATGATACAACTGGAAAAGGTCTTTTTGATGCAATTGTGAATGAAATAAATACTATTGGAATTGATATTAGTAACTTAAGAGGGCAGGGTTATGATAATGGGTCTAATATGAAGGGAAAACATCAAGGCGTGCAAAAAAGGATTTTAGACATTAGTCCTAAATCATTTTATACTCCATGTGGTTGTCATAGTTTAAATTTAGTAATTTGTGATATGGCTAGTTGTTGTCCTAGAGCTACATCTTTTTTTGGAGCATTACAACGCATATATACAATATTTTCTTCTTCTACTAAAAGATGGAAAATTCTACAAGATCATATTCCCAAGTTAACACTTAAATCATTGTCACAAACACGTTGGGAAAGTCGTATTGAAAGTGTAAGAGCTTTGAGATTTCAAACTTCACAGGTAAGAGATGCTTTATTAAAATTATCTGAAATGACTGATGAGCCTACAATTAAAAGTGAAGCAGATTGTTTAGCGACTTATGAACTTGAAAACTTCGAGTTTTTGTTAGGCATGACTATTTGATATGAGATATTGTTTGCAGTAAACTCTGTTAGTAAAAATATGCAATCAAACGATATGTGTATTGATGTTGCTATAGAACAACTGAAAGGTCTTGTTTCATTTTTTGAAAAATATAGGAAAAATGGATTTTAAAATGCTTTGATTTATGCAAAAGAAATTACTATTGAAATGAATATAGAACCTAAATTTTGTGAAAAACGTATTATTCGTAGAAAGAAACAATTTGATGAGATTATAGACAATGAAGTTATAAAATCTCCTGAAGAATCATTTAAAACTGATTATTTCTTATATATAATAGATCAAGCAATAACTTTATTTCAAAGTGGATTTGAACAATTTAAAATATATAATGATATTTTTGGTTTTCTATTTAGTATTAAGATATTAAAATCCATTGACATTGAAAATTTAAAAGAAAATTGTTTTAACCTTGAACAATCATTGAAACATAACGCTGAATCTGATATTGATGGATCAGATTTATTTATGGAACTAAAAATTTTAAGAGAAATAATACAAGTGGAAAATGATACACCAATTGATATACTTAACTATATAAAGAGACTTGATTCTTTTCCAAATGCATATATTGCTTATAGAATAATGTTAACAATTCCTATTACGGTTGCGTCTGGCGAAAGAAGTTTTTCAAAATTAAAGTTAATAAAATCTTATTTAAGGTCTACAATGTCTCAACAAAGATTAAATGGATTGGCTTTATTATCAATTGAAAAAGAAATGTTAGACGAAATTGATTACAAAAATTTAATAAATAATTTTGCTTCTCAAAAAGCTCGAAAAGTAACATTTTAAATAAAGCATATTTTTAAAAAAAATAATTATTACTGATAATATAAAAGCCTCATTTTTTAGTTTCGCCTCAAGCCTCAATATGTATTGGGCCGGTCTTGGTCAATTTGACCGGTCTGTCTCTAGATTTAAAAAATTATTTTGTTTAACATTTTGGACATTATGCGACATGAAATGAATGCTATGATATGTACATGCATGATGCATATGTCATGATAAATGCATGGATTCAGTGATTCGGGGTCAAAATTGGGGTATGACACTGAGCATCAAACTTTCATTCTCGAAGGAATGTCTTGAAGATTTCAAATCCAGATTCCCTGCTTAGATGTCTTTGATTTCAATTCTTTTATTTTGTGATGTTTTGTAATGACTTCCATTTGGAAAACCATTTTACTCTCAAGATTCTATGGTCAGGTGCTAACTCTTTGATCTCATAAGCATTATTCAAGAATATTTGAATGATTCAGAATGGACTTTCCCATTTAGGGGACTATTTGCATAAGGTCGTATCTTTTTGATCCATAGGTAAAATAACTTTCCACACACAATATTCTGTCGAGAATGTTTTAACTTCAACCTTTTTATTATGGGCCTTGGCCACTTACTCTTTTTGCCTTATCAAAACATCTAATGCAGCTAGCCTTTCATCATCCAAATCAGCCAATTCATCAAACATCATATTCTAGTAATGTTCGGATGGTATCTCATATTGTCTTTGAATCCTAGTCGATTATAGATAGATTTCAACAAGTAAGACAACATCATGTCCATAGGTTAGTCGAAAACGAGTAGTATTTGTTGCTTCCTTAGGGGATGTTCGCCATGCCCACAAGACTTGGTCCAAAGTTTTATGCCAATTCTTTGGCTTCTTCCCCACATGCTTCTTGATTAGACCAATTATGATTTTATTGGTTACCTCGGTCTAGCCATTTGCTTGGGCATAGTAAGGTGTGGATGTTAACAACTTAATCCCCATCTCAGAAGCAAACTCTTGCATCTTTTGACAAGTGAACACAAATCCTTGATCAATCGTAATGGTCTTAGGGATTCTGAATCTATAAATATTACGCCTTTAGATAAAATATATTATTCCCACCTGGTCGACATTGACTAGGGGTATTACTTCCATCCATTTAGTAAAGTAGTCAATACCAATTAAGATGTACTTTTGACTTTTATACGATGCTGGTCGAATCTCGCCAACCAAACCCAAAGCACGACCTCTAAATGGCCATCGTTTCACAATTGCATGTAACTCGCTTGCAGGAATATGTTGAATGCCTGCATGTATTTGACATTCTTGACATCCCTTGACGAATTCAATACAATTCTTTAGCATTGTAAGCCAATAAACACCCTATTGTTAGAATTGTAGTGTAGGTGGGTTTTTGTTATTGTCTCCACAGTGAATGTCCTGATATTTGGATGCTTGTCGTTCAATAATTTACCGTTCTAAGAAAAAGGGTTTTCAAAGTTTTGTTCATAAATTGTCACGTTTTTAGTAGCAAAGCTGATAAAATCTAAAGTGTTTGATTAACAAAGTATATCAAAAGTAGTTTTCATCTACCCTAACTTATACGTATTCTTTCAATCTTGCATGTGAAGTCCGATCCGATTAATATCACCGCGTATTCTCTCAACACTGTCTATCTCTAGAGCGGCGTCGTGAGAAATACTGTATTCATCGCTACACGATCTCTCCATATAACAACCAATATAGTAAGCTTTAAGTTTAATACAAAGCGAATATCAACCATAGACCGATCTCTCTAATCTATAAATCGATAGTTGCATATTTTAGGTCAAGTTTCACAAAATCTATGTCTAGAGTTTTACAAAACAATAATGGATCATTAAGAACAAAAATATTCATCATATATTAATCATCACTTGTTCACATACAAGTCCAATCAAAAGAAATACATAAAGCTAAGGTAGACTACCTCTACCTTTGATACAAGGGAAATTAGCTACCCATAACCATGGTAGCTTGCTTTACAAGTAATGAGAGAAGATGAATGAGCATCCACGTCGAATAATCGAACTCGGATGCGAATTCAGCTTCTATTTGCAAAAAAATCACTCTTTGGTGAAGAAATGCTGAAAAATGAGGTTTCTAGGGGAAAAATGGGTTATGATCCCCAAAAAGTGTGAAAAGTACTTATATAGTACAACTAAAATCTGCCAAGTTTGCCCAACGAACTCATTCTTCGACCAGCGAACTCTACTTTATGGCACCTGAAGTGCCTCTGAACAGTTAAACAGCCCATGAGGAATTTACAAAGTTCACTGTGCGAGCAATTCTTCGCCCTGCGAACTTATGGTCCTTTAGCTACTGACTTCAATCTGGGATAGTTTGCTGGTCCTTCGCTGCAACCTCGCCCAACGAACATTCGCTTCAAGTTCGCCTAGCAAACTTAGTGCCATTTTCCTACTGGCATCATTTTGAGATGGTTCGCTGGGGCTTCACCTTAAGCTCGTCCAGCGAACATTCGCTGCTACTCCTCGCTTGTTGTTCGCCCATCAAACATGTTGAATCTCTTCTTTTTCTTTGGCTTTCTTTTCCATTTACTTGTGTCTTACACTTTGATGCTTTATGCCTAATTCCTGCACAATAACACACAAATCAAAGCATCCAAAGGAATTTGCAACTTAATTGAAGAATAGCATGAAAATATGGGGTAAATCCAACAAAACATAACAAATGAGATGAAAAACGCCAATAAATATGGATCAATTTAAAGCATGTTTGGCATTCAACAAACTCTCCCAAATTAGATCTTTGCTTGTCCTCAAGCAAAGTATGCCTCTCATTGAAAACAAGAGGATTTGCTCAAGCATTTAACTAAACCAAGAATGGATTTATGGCTCAAATAAACAAACAAATGCGCACAAGCAATGTTCACCACTTCCTAGAATCGAACAATGAAAAAGAATTTAGTTCTTAAACAAATATCATGCAATTTTTTAATTAACAACTAAATTCTCATGCTTAAATCACTATAACACTCCTCTTCAAATAAGAATGAAGAATTTTAATGCGTTTTCAACCGCGGGGCAATTTCACTCACCTGACAAACAATGCAGATAAAATTCAATTCATACATTCATCTAATCAATCATCAAAGAATTAATGGAAGCAAGAAGATCACTAAGGTCTTTAAAGGTTGTAGCTTAGTTAGGTTCACAACAAAGAGACATTTATAAGGCTATGTATTCAAAGTTGCCAATGCAAAAGAAACATTCACTATACAAGGTTATGTACGCACTACAACTTCATCTAACACTTTCTTTTCTCAATTGTTCACCCTTCCAACATCCTTTATGCATATTATTCATTTTCTATTTTTTCTCATTCAAACAAGCATACTTTTTCTTTTTCTTTTCCACAATCATATTCACAGTTTTCTTTTCAATGCTTGTTTGAAAATTTTCAAAATTTTTGAGTAACCTACCACTTTCTTTTCACTCTCCCTAACTTGAATTCAACCAAATCTCAAGTGAATGCTCCTTGTTTTTTATGGCAAGAAAAACAATTTAGGACATTGTTCAAAGGTTCAAGATTTTTTTTAGAATCCTGCACAATTCAATGATGAACTAACTTTTGATTTATGTACAAACACACCAAGTTCATCACTAAATTAGGATCTAAACTATTAAGCTCAAAGGGGTTAGCAAATTCTCACTACTCACGGGTAAGTTACTTTTTTTTGGGATATGGTTGATATCAACAATTGCCTTGATCATTTCTAATGCTTCCACAAAATCAAAATAATTACAAGATTAATCATGAATCAAATGTATCAAACAAATTTTATCAGTTATCCTATGCATATGGTAAACAATGGAGGTTTCTCACAAATTTGTGGCTATTGGAACCTAAGTGAAACAAGCATTCAAACAAAGTTTCAAAATGAAACAAAAATACATTTGCACAAATAAAAAATATTCTTAAATATTCTAGCATCCTAGAAAGAGGTAACCATGTACCTTGCTTACATTTACATGATTAAATACTATCATCACCATCCAAACTTGGGAGAATCTTCATTGGATACTTTTAGCAAATAACAACCAATCTAGAAGTTCCCAAATTCAATCACCAAAGAGAGAAACATTAAATAGCAAAACAACTACCAACAACCATAAAAACTATTACTATACTACTGCCCCCTCCTTTTCCCAAAATGGCTTGTCCTCAGGTCCACTACAGAAAAGATAATACAACCGTACTACAAAAACAATACAAAAGTGTTGTAGCAAAAACTTGCCATCTTTCCAAAATCTGTCATGTTCGGAGTGCGAACAATTATTCGCCTAGCAAACTTATTCGCCCCAAGTTCGCACAGCGAACTCAAGGCGAACATGACAGTAACTCAAAAATTATGGTTTCTCAATTTTTTTTTTGCCACAACACTCTTTCATAATAACCAAACAAACTAATTCAGTAAGAAAAACAAGATTACTCACAATGTTGGGGTGCCTCCCAACAAACACTTTGTTTAACGTCGTTTAAGCTCGACGGTTGAAAGTGACTCAAGGATCGCCAAAAGAAATTGTTCCCGCATTTGTAACAACTTCACCACCAAGGCACACCTTCAAACTTTGCCCTTTAGTTGTCCACGTTTCTTTTGATGAAGGGTCTTCAATTACAATTGCTTCGTAGTGCTTGATTTCCCTAATCCAAAATAGACCAGACCATTTTGACTTCAACTTACCCGGAAACAATTTTAATCGCAAATTGAACAATAAGACCATTTGTCCTTCATGAAATTATTTCCTCACAATCTTCTTGTCATGATACTTTTTTACCTTCTCCTTGTAAAGTTTGTTGGAGTCATAAGCTTGGAGTCACAATTCATCCAATTCATGAAGTTGCTCTTTCCTCTTTTCACCGCTCAAAGTGGGATCAAAGTTCAAGAATTTTAAGGCCCAAAAAGCCTTATGCTCCAACTCTACCGACAAATGACAAGTTTTTTCGTAGATCATCTTAAACGGTGTCAGACCTATCGGAGATTTAAATGCGGTCTGAAAAGCCCACAAAGCCTCATCAAGCTTGTGTGCCCAATCCTTCCTCGAAGAAAACACGGTTTTGTCAAGAATTCTCTTAATCTCACGATTTGATACTTCAGCCTGACCATTATCCTGAGGATGATATAACGATGTCACTTTGTGTTTCACGCCATAATGCTCCAAGGATTTTTCTAAAAAGCGTTGCTAAAGTGAGATCCTCCGTCACTTATCAACACTTTAGGCGTACCAAAACGCAAAAAAAAAAAATTCTTCAGGAATTTTATCACATTTTTACCGTTTGCTTTAGCATAAGCTATCACTTCCGCCCACTTGGACACATTGTCCACAACAATTAGAATGTATTCACACGAAAATGAAGGCGGAAATGGACCGACAACACCAATTCCCCAACAGTTGATCGCGACTTTATGAGTCGAATGGGGGTTACTGCAAGTATACAGTTGTATCGTGTAGTTTTAAAAGATTATCGATCCCACAGAGACTAGAAATCGAACGCACCGTTATCTATCGTTACTATGTTTATCTAAGGCTAATCAGAGTTTGAGTTTTTAGTTCAAACGGGAAATTAAAGGGAAATTTAAAATTTGGGAATACTAGTTATAAATAAGTTATCGGTATATAATTCGGTAACCGACGCAGAATTAATTAAACCTAAGCCTATAGAGATTTATCACCCTATTCATCTGTAGGAAAAACCGGTTTAAAAGCCCTCAACTCACACTCTCGTGGTTATTGCTTCGAACTATACTTCTAAGTCAATACGTCTGCTCTCGCTAGCCCGTATGAGGTTAAAAATACTTTTTGAAAACTAATTAAGCCTAATTAACTTTAAAACGCTTCCGCTGTTTTTAAAACTAATGCCCGATTTCAGCTATCCGGGTAAAGCCTCACACTCCCGTGGTCTCGACTTTAGCCTATGTTACTTTTTTACTCTCGTAATAAAAGTTGGGTTTTATATTAAGAAATCGAAGCCAGGAGAAGGATTGATTATTGATTTTAGCTTAGAGAAAATTAATTCATTTTAGTTACTTCATTACATACCGATAAGATCGGTTTAGCTCGACATAATTAGGAAATTAAACGCAAAGGCAAGGAAGTAAATAAACACAGACATAACTAAGAAAGAAATAAACAATGCTTGAATTAAATAACGGAAACCTGGAATTCAGTAATAACAGCAACAGCAATCCCTCCACAAGCCGGCAGGTTCTTGCTTGAATAAAATAAATTGCAAAGGTTGAAGGCAATGAAACAAAAACTAAAACTAAGTTGTAATAGTTCCTCAGTGTAAGAAACTATTACTTTGTTCGGTAATGGTTAACAAGGAAATGGAAATGCAAAGTAAAAGAAATGAAACTAAAGCTTTGGGAACAATTTGGCAGCAAGACAGTATACTTGATAAGAGAATTTGGCCACCCGTTGTTCTTCGAAATGACTTGTATTTATAGGCTCAGTTGAGGTAGAAGTTGGAGAGAATTCAGCCACTCACACTAACGGTTACACCACTTGGACCTAGTAATCTTCGGAGGATATGGCCTCGTGTGAAAACTGCTTTCTCTGAAAATCCGTAGACACGTTTCTGCTTCAGTGTGTGAATTTGAGCGCATGACGATCGTGGTACAATGTTACGGTCGTGGTGCATTTTGAAGCTGCCACGGTCGTGGCACTCCCATGACGGTCGTGATATCAGCAAAAATGGATTTCTTCAATTTTTCTTCTCTTTTCTGCTCTTTTCTTGCATGTTTTGGTTCTTTTCCACACTTAGCATACTTTGACTTGTAAAATATGATTACCTGCAAAAACACTTAAATAATCTCGAGAAAATCGGATATTAGACGAAAAACGGAATAAGAAACTAACATAAATCGAAGTAAAAATATGATATAAATTTGTGTTATCAAACTCTCCCACACTTGAATCTTTGCTTGTCCTCAAGCAATCAATCTATTAAAACGGACAAACTGAATCAAATGCACATACCCGACATACCAATGGTGTTGAAAAAGAGTTTCTTGTTAGTTAGACAGGTACTAGTGTAAAACACTAAGGATACAATAATGACACAAAGAAACAAGCTTGTCATAGACCTCTCTTTTGTATAATCCAATCCAAATCCTTATATTATAGTTCAACCATAAGTTTTCGTATCTATTTTACCCGGTTTCATTCTAACGCAATCACATTAAGCCCTTTGCCTTATTCACGCACGTAGTGGAGTAACCGGTCAGTGACTTTGATCCCTTTTTCTCACGGGGCCTGATACACAAGTGTGGTAACCCTTTATGCATCCCAGTCGTAGATTGCAGGGGATCGAACAGTAGTTCGTCCTACCAAGTTCAGAATCAGGTACCTCTAGACCAATCGACAACGGGTTTTCTTTCTTTTCTTACACATTTTCACAACTGTGAGAGTTGTTGCATATTCTTTTTTTTTTCTCGGCATATAGATAAGAAAGATTTTTTTTTCTTTTTACTTGATTGGGCATCAAACACTTATATTTATCGGTTCCCCACGTGGTTTGTGATATAGAAGGTGCTGACTGCTAATATAAACTACTAAGGGTTACTTTAGGACTGGACTCAAGGTATCGTATAATAAGTGTCGAAACTGATATCGCATTCGCAAGAGGTCTAAGGTGTCAAGACGGTATCGATCTTGTTAGCACTTTCCCAGCTTCCTAACATAGTTTAAAGCTTGGTATGTCACAGATGAGCATTAATCGTAAAAAAATTTCGTTATGGCAGAATAAAGTGAGGAAATCGGATTACTGAACGAAAATATTCATATATTACTTTGATAAGGAGAAAGAAAGTACAAGAAAGGGAAATAAACGGAAATAAATCTAACTCTCCCACACTATATCGGACATTGTCCTCAATGTTACGATATAAAGGGGAATAACAAGGAAAACTAAAAAGAGAAACAAAATAGAAATAAAATCAAGGTGGACCACGTCCTCTGCCTCTGGAGCGTCCTCTTCCATGCTGAGCTACGTGATCAGGAATGCCCACGTGATGGATGTACTCGTGTAAGCTCTGCACTCGCACTGTCAATGCACTCATCTCCTCGATGACACCGTCAAGCCTTTGACCTTGGTCAACTTGCCCTTGCTGGATTTGACGCATAAGTGTCATCATTTCATTCTGTTGTTGGGTTTGTTGCCATATAGCCCTCAGGATCTCGTCGTTAGTAACCGGGTCTTGGTCAGGGCGGCGACGACGTCTGGAGGTCGAAGGAGCATCATTGGCAGGTGGTGGTTGGTTTTCCGGGGCGTTATCCATCTCTTGTTGCATCTCATCAACAGGGCCCTGGTTCTGATCATCAGGGGCAGGCGCATTTTGCTCAGGAGCGTTCAGATCAAAGAGCCAATTGGCCATATTCTGAGGGTCAATGCGACTCCTGCACGGCATAATGATACTTCTTACGGTTTTTGCGCGGACCATAGGATGGTATTTTCCATCTCGTCGTAACTTGATGAGCTGAGATTTTCTGCAATAATCTATATCAAGGAACACTGGAGGCAAGGATGGTTGTCTAGCAAGGTCGTTTTCCAAATTTAAACTGAGTGCAATAGAGGTGACAATCCCTCCAAAATAGAAGGGTTTGGAGCCTCTAGCACATTTTGACCGTATGTGTGCTAGTAAAAATGGTGCGGCATTGATTAGCTCTGGATGAAACATACAATGAAGGAAAAACAATTCTTTAGAATTCACCTTATGGTTACTATCTCGTGCAAAGATGGTGCTTCCAAGTGCGCGGTGGACGTATCTGACGGCTGGGTTATGGATGAATGTTGCGTTAAGACTATCCCAGCTGTCAACTGTCGTTCCCGTTAACTGATTCCATAGTTGGAAAGCTGCTTGAAAGAAAGTTTCCTGTGGTACTCGGCGGTGGACATTCTCGCCATGTTTGAAACCAAGCATCTCAGCAAGACGATCTTGTTCGATTGAGTACTCTTTGCCAAACATGCGGAACTTTGCGACTCCGAATAATTGGTTCATTTCTCCCGGAGGGGTTATGTAGGTGAAGGAGCTGAGGAACTCTAAAGTTAGGTCTTCGTAAGTGGGCCGGCTCTGAGTGCAAAGCTGCCAAAGACCGGCATTCTGTAACATCCATTGAACTCCCTCAAGCATTTCGAGTTCTTCTAAGCATGCAACGTCAACATAGCGGGTCGGGTGAATGGAACGGCGGTAGAAATCGATATACCGAGCTCTTTGGCGTTCTCCCGCTTCTCCATCACGGAAGTTTAATGTGGATAAATCTGGAATTTCACGTGCCATTGTTGGGTTAAGAGAAATTAGGGAAAAATGTAGGTGATGGAGAACGAGGGTTTGTGAAGAGAAGTGGTGTATGGTGAGATTATATAGTGCAGTGGTAATTTGAATGGTTACGAAATGAGTAATGTGGCTCAAATGGTAATGGGACGGTTGTGGAATTGTAGAATGTAATGGGACGGCTGGGGTTTGAATGAGAGAAAGAAGAGGGAGCGAGTGAAACAATTCTGTTTTAACGCAGAATCTGTTTCAAACCCGCGTGACGGTCGTCACGGGGTCGTCACGATCGTGACGTCCACAATTTCTGGGTGGTAAATTTTGTTTAATAACATACACGATTCTAAACACATTAATTCAATAGCAGGTTATAAGAAGCACATGGAAATAGCATTGTATTGCATACAAAGAGATAAGTAGCATTATAACACAAATTAATATGGAATTAAAAGAATAGGAATGGAATTGAAATCACAAAGATTTAATAGCAGCAGCAAATGAAATTATTATTTAAAACCAGAAAGGTGCTAGTTAAACTACTAGCACTGTATCAAAACTGTATGAAATCAAATTATTCCCGACATGAAAAAATGAAAACTGAAATAATGTAGAATTATTCTAAAGTAAAATGCATAAAAAGTCTTGAAAATAAGGTGCTTCATAAATCTAGCCAAGGCGTTTCTTCAAAGATGCGATGGCTTGATTTAAATGATCAAACTGTTCAACGGTCATGTCCATAAGTCCAACAATATTTTGACACACAGTGTTAAGCTCATCCTTTACTAAAGTGATTTCTTTATGATATTCATCCATAGTCTTTAAAATAGAATTCAGATTAACAGCATAATTAGTGGCATCAGCTTTAGGAATGTCAATGTTCTCTTGAAAATCCATATAGTCAAGATCATGGTAATGAGGGGGTGTTTTTGGGTCGATCTCAGGTTCCGAAAAGGTTTCTTCTGGTTCAGGCACGGGTTCATCAAGGTTATATACCCAGTTATGTTGATCGTGCACACTTGTGCGTTCATGATTTGGAAGTGTAAAGTGTGGTACGACAACATTGTTAATTAAAAGCTGGAAATGGTTCGGACCTTGGTCCCTAATCATAGCCCTATTGAAGCAAAAGGTGATATTCATGGGTCTATATTCTCCAAAGGGGTTAATCTTAGAAAGTCGGGTTCTGAATCCCATAGCGTCAGCTATTTTTGTAACCAGGCTACCTATCAGAATTGGACTGTTATCATTATTAATAATTTTGCAAAAGTTATTCAGCATAAAGGTGAGTCCATTAACCTCTCTAGACTGAGAAGCACAAAACATAATAAAAAGCTCATCCCTCGAAACCGTGTTATCATTCTCAGGTTTACCAAACAAGGTATAGGCCAGGATCATGTGAAAGTAACGGAAAGCGGGGTTATGTATTTCTGTTGAAAGCATAGGGTCCATGTCAAAATCAGATTTCCCTGAAATTCTACCCCAAAAGTCACTCAGCTCTCCAACCCACATTAGGTCCTCTTGAACCACAGAGAAAACATGGGGTCCTTCAGGAAATCCTAAAAGATCCGACAATTCCTTTATGGTGAACTGGCAGCTGTATCCAAATAATCTAAAGGTAATTAGTCCCCTGTTAATGCCTTGGCCACAGTAAGGGTTATAGCTTAAAGTGCTCAGGAATTCTAAAGTCAACCTACGGTAGCATTTATGTTTCTTATTGGCAAAACCCTCCCAACCTAATTGGTTAAACAGAAAGTCTACACTCTCACTTACACCTAAGGCGGTCATGGTGGGTCTGTGGGCGAATTTTGTCAAGGCAAAAGTTCTAAGAGACAAAGCCTCATAGCGATGCCACTGAGTTGTATCTCTGAATTCTACCAACATGTTATCCTCGTTTGCCATTAGTTAGTACTTTTTACAGAAAATGAAAGCAGAAGAGGAGAACAGAAGGAGTAGAGAGACTTTAATATCCTGTAGTTTTTTTTTTCAATTTTAAGATCAGCACAATATTTTCAAACGATATAAATGAAACAAAAAATTTGCAAAATAAAAATAAAACATAGAAAACATAAAGAAACAACAAATATAAAGCAGGAAAAACAAAAATCATGGGTAGTCTCCCATTAAGCGTTGTTTTTAACGTCGAAAGCCTGACGAATTCAATTAGATGCTTAGTTAGGGGGTTCGGTGGGCAACTCTAAAAGTCTTAGGCGGTTTAAATAATCTCTATTTTCAATGCTGTGATAGTGTTTTAGACGTTGTCCATTGACTAAAAATGGATTACTATTCCTCCCCTTTATTTCTATCGCTCCACTTTGTAGAATTTTTGTAATCTCGAAAGGACCGGACCATCTAGACCTTAATTTCCCAGGAAAGAGTTTTAATCTAGAGTTAAATAGGAGTACAACGTCTCCCACACTAAATTCGTTTCTAGATAAGTGCTTATCGTGCCATCTTTTAGTTCGTTCTTTATATATTTTAGCATTTTCGTAGCCGTCTAATCTTAACTCTTCTAGTTCATGCAGATCTAGGATACGTTTTTCACCTGCGGAATCATACCTTAAGTTCAATGTTTTAATAGCCCAATAGGCTTTGTGCTCTAATTCCACTGGTAGATGGCAAGATTTACCATAGACCAGCTTAAAAGGTGTAGTTCCGATTGGTGTTTTGTAGGCCGTCCTATATGCCCATAAAGCTTCGTTGAGTTTTGATGACCAATCTTTTCTAGAGGTGGCTACGGTCTTTTCTAGAATTTGTTTTATTTCTCGATTCGAGACCTCAACCTGTCCACTTGTTTGTGGATGATATGGTGTTGCTACGCGGTGTCTTACTCCATATTTTGATAGTAATTTGTCAAATATTTTTGATATGAAATGAGAACCACCGTCACTTATGACAAGTCTCGGCACACCAAATCTAGGAAAGATTGTGTTTTTAAAGAGCTTTATGACTACTCGTGCGTCATTTGTAGGAGAAGCTATTGCCTCAATCCATTTTGAAACATAATCGACTGCTACGAGTATGTATTTATTTCCAAAGGATGATGGGAAATGTCCCATAAAATCAATCTCCCATACATCAAAGACGTCTACTTCTAATATACCTTTTTGAGGCATCTCATCGCGTCTTGATATGTTACCAGTGCGTTGGCACCGGTCGCAGTTTAGTATTGCGATGTGGACATCCTTCCAAAGGTTGGGCCAGAATAGGCCGGATTGTAAGATCTTAGCACATGTCTTTGAGGTACTAGCATGTCCTCCATAAGGAGCAGAATGACATTGAGAGATTATGTGTTCTATTTCTTCTTCAGGGACGCAACGACGGAAGATACCGTCGGCTCCTCTCTTAAACAGCAAAGGTTCATCCCAATAGTAATGTTTTAGATCATGAAAGAATTTTTTCTTTTGTTGATAAGATAAGTCTGGTGGAAGTAGTCCAGCTGCTAGGTAGTTGACTATGTCAGCATACCATGGCAGGGTTGTGTGTATGTTAATTTCTTCCACGACTTCTTCCATCTTTGGGTCATTCAACTGTAGAGTAGACATATCACTTTCTAGTTGGGCTATGAGTCGTTCATATGGGAAATCCTCATTAATGGGTACTGGCTCTGGTTTAATGCCCTCTAATTGAGATAAGTGGTCTGCTACTACGTTTTCGGTTCCTTTCTTATCTTTGATCTCTAAATCAAATTCTTGTAGAAGTAGGATCCACCTTAGTAGTCTAGGTTTTGCATCCTTCTTGTTAAGTAAATATCTAATAGCTGTGTGGTCTGTGTAAATGATGATCTTAGCTCCCACTAGGTAGGAACGAAATTTGTCAAGGGCAAAGATCACGGCTAAAAGTTCTTTTTCTGTGGTAGCATAGATCATTTGGGCGGAATCTAAGGTTCTACTTGCATAGTAAATGGCATGAAGTTTTCTATCCCTCCTCTGTCCTAGAACTGCACCTACCGCATAATCACTTGCATCACACATGATTTCGAAAGGTAATCTCCAATCTGGTGGTTGCATGATAGGTGCGGTAATAAGAGCTGTTTTCAGCTGTTCAAACGCTTTTAGGCATTTCTCATCAAAGATGAATTCAGCGTCTTTCATTAATAGACCGGTAAGAGGTTTAGTGATTTTCGAGAAATCCTTTATGAATCGTCGGTAGAAACCGGCGTGTCCTAAGAAACTTCGTATTTCTCGTACGGTTTTCGGAGGTTGAAGATCTTTGATAATTTCTATCTTGGCTTTATCAACTTCAATTCCTCTATCGGAGACAACGTGTCCAAGTACAATTCCTTCATTTACCATAAAATGGCATTTCTCCCAGTTTAATACGAGATTAACTTTTACGCATCTTTCTAGTACCATTTCTAGGTTCGATAGACATCCTTCGAAGCTCTGCCCACATACAGAAAAGTCATCCATAAACACTTCCATAATGTCATCTATAAAATCAGCAAAGATTGACATCATGCATCTTTAGAATGTGGTAGGTGCGTTACATAGTCCAAATGGCATTCGTCGATAAGTAAATGTACCATAGGGACATGTGAAGGTCGTCTTTTCTTGATCATCAGGATGAATTGGAATTTGAAAGAATCCTGAATAACCGTCTAAATAGCAGAAGTATGAGTGTTTAGCCAATCTTTCCAACATTTGGTCAATAAAAGGCAATGGGAAATGGTCTTTACGAGTGGCTTTATTTAGCTTTCTATAATTGATGCACATTCTACTTCCAGTCACAACCCTTTTTGTTATAGATTCACCTTTTTCGTTCTTAACAACTATAACACCTCCCTTCTTTGGAACGACATGTACTGGGCTAACCCATTTACTGTCTGATATCGGGTATATAATTCCTGCTTCTAAAAGTTTTTTCACTTCGTCCTTGACTACAGTGCTCAAGATCGGGTTAATCCTTCTCTGATGTTCTCTAGAGGATTTACAATCTTCCTCCAGCATAATGCGGTGCATACAAATAGAAGGGCTTATTCCTTTAAGGTCAGCGATGTTATAGCCTAACGTAGTTGGATATTTTCTTAAGACGTCTAATAGCTTCTTTGTTTCGGTCTGTCCTAAGTCTGTATTGACTATTACAGGTCGTTCGAGAGCTTCGTCTAGGAATTCATACCTTAAATTTTTGGGTAATGTTTTCAGTTCTAGGGCTGGGTTCTTTGGGCAAGGTAGATGATCTGGTGTAAGTGCCAAGCATTCACTTAGGCTATCGTCTTGATAAGGTTCACGCCAGTTATCATCTTCGAAAATCGGAGGTATTGGAATTTTTAGAATATCTGAATATATGGTCGGTTCCATCTCGATTTCTCTTACGCGCTCATCTATGACATCTAGTAGATAACATGTGTCGTCTATGGCTGGAGCTTGCAAGAATTGTGTCAAAATGAATTCAACCTTCTCTTCACCAACTTCAAAAGTTAGTCTGCCTCTCTTTACATCTATAATTGCTCCAGCAGTAGCTAGGAATGGCCTTCCTAATATGATAGGAGTAGTAGAGTCTTCTATAATATCCATGATTATGAAATCAGTAGGGATATAGAATTGTCCTATACGAACTGGAACATTCTCTAGTATACCAACTGGGTATTTAACAGAGCGGTCAGCTAATTGCACAGACATCTTAGTTGGTCTTAATTCTCCCATATCAAGCTTCTTGCAAATGGATAAGGGCATAACACTAATATTTGCTCCTAAGTCGCACAGAGCTTTGTCTATGACGAACTTCCCAATTACACAAGGTATTGAGAAACTACCTGGGTCTTTCAGCTTAGGAGGCATTTTGTTTTGAATTATTGCGCTACACTCAGCAGTAAGCGTAACTGTTTCGTTTTCCTCAATCTTTTTCTTATTGGATAGGATTTCTTTTAGGAACTTAGCATACGAGGGCATCTGGGTGATGGCTTCTGTAAAAGGTATCGTGATGTTTAATTGTTTCAGAAGTTCAACAAATTTCTTAAATTGCCCTGCGGTTTTGGAACTTTTCAATCTTTGAGGATACGGAATAGGTGGCTTATAGGGTAGTGGAGGCACATAAGGTTTTTCTTTGTTTACATCCTCTTGGTCATTATCTTCCTTTTCCTTGGGTTCACTCTCCTTCTCAGTAGTTTGGTCGTTAGCAAACTTTTGGTACATGGCTGGATTTTGAAGTCTTGGGTCAATGGGTCCTGTCGCGACCGGCAAAAATATTCGAGTCGCCACCATATTTTTTAAGGAAAATAAATGATAAACCTAAAAATCCTTAATCCCAAGGGTAGAGATTCCTAAGGTTCGGGAGTCAGTTAAGTGAGAGGAAGGTGTTAGGCACCCCTCACTTCCATTGTACTCAATGGGATCCACCTTTGAATTTAGGGTATATTTGTTTGTCTAAGTTATAAGAAAACCTAAGTTTTTTATTAATTATACTCGCTAGGGTTGGTTTGCAACCCTATGCCTACGTACCCTCAAAATGAAGGATCAGAGTAACCGTAGTTCACCTCCCCTATTCCTACCCCCTAATCCTATTCCTAAATCCCAAATCCTATCCCTAAATCTCATCCACTATTTATACTCTTGGATAAAGAGTTCTATCCCTTAAATCTAGTGTTTATACTCCTAGATAAGGAGTTATATCCCTTAAATCTCTTAAATCCCTATCCATTATTTAGACTCTCGGAGGAAGAGTTTTATCCCTTAATCCTTTTATTTATACTCTCGGATATCAAGAGTGCTATCCCTAAATCCTTATCCCCTATCCCTTATTTAGGCTCTCGGACCAAGAGCTTTATCCCTTAATCCTTTTATTTATACTCTCGGATATCAAGAGTTATATCCCTTATCCCATCCTTTATTTAGGCTCTCGGACCAAGAGCTTTATCCCTTACTGTAGAATTATCTCCAAATTATCCTTTATAAACCAATATATTTTATCCCTTAATATTTCAAATCTTATCCATAATTATTCCATACTTCTCAACTTAATTAATATCCCCTAAATATCCCTATATATTTTATTCTTTATATATTAACCCAATTAGTAATTAATCCCTAGTTATAATACCTATTCATTCCAAAATTAGTCCCTAATCCTAGTTGTAATTTAATTCCATATTAATCACAAACCCATATAATTGTCTTAAATTTTTTTATGTTAATTAATCCCTAAATATTATAATCAAACAAACTAAATTATCCTAATTAATTAATATTAACTTATTAATATATTTTTTTTACTATTTTTAATAACCCATTAAAAATTAATCCTTAATTTCAACACCTAATTAATCCCTCACTAATTTAAATCTCTAAACTTTATTCCGCTATTTATCCAATTATTCGATTATCCTCCTATTTTTAACCCATTTTAAAAATTAATCAATGATTTCAATATGCTTGAGGATTCTACAATTATTCCCTAGCATTAATTATATTTTAGTATTTTAATTCCATGCTAATTATAATTGTCCATATAATTATTTAATTATTTTTTTATATTTTTATGTTAATCCCTAAATTAATTTAATTAATTTTAAGTTACAATCTTAATTAATTATTATAAAAAATATAGATCAATCCTAATCCTAATTAATCCTAACTATTCTAATTAATCCTACTAAATATATTATTTTGTATTTTGGTTAATTTTACAAACTAAGTTGAATAACTCAACAAAAGAGGGTATGCATTGATGGGCTTAAGGTCAATGTACTGTGATGGTCTTATACCATAATCCTAATCTCTAGATAAATAAATAAAGATTATATAAAAAAACAACAAATTTGTTTACACTTCTAGTGATAAGAGTCACTAAATCGTGACAAATCACATATACTCCCATTAATTATATTTCATTTAAAACATGTATATTGTCAAATGCTTCAGACTTGTAATATCGTGGGAATAATTTAAAGAACACTCATAAAACTAATCCAATCTAATTGACAATACGATAAACAACCCAATGGATTCAAAAGCACGTCAAAAAATAAAGCTGGTACGGAAAAGAAACAGAAATATGAAAAAGCAGAGTACCCGTCCTCCAAAAACGCAGTAGCATCGGAAACACCAGGGAAGGAAGTCAGGTACAGATCCACGACGGTCGGCATGAGAGTGTGAGCTTCATGCGTCTCTGGTGGTGTGCTTGCGACGGTGGCCGGATCCGGTAGATATCCGTCGGAGCTCTATTTCAATCTTCTTCTTTGTTACTTCCTGATTATGTCTTGTTGATTTGCTATTGTGGATATATTTGTATTTTGGTGAGTATTTAGGGATGTGCATGGTTTATGTGTAGGTTATTGAAGGTATGGTTTTTACACATGTTCAAGGCCTCCCTCTTCTGATGAATTTCGGTTAGATTTTTGAATCTTGATCAGAACTGGGTTGTGTTAGAAAATTGAAATTAGCATATGGGAATTGATAAAGTATGGATTCCTAGTCCGTGGGTGTACGTGAGAAGCCGGAAACTTGTAGTAATTTGTTCTATACAAATTTGAGATTTTTTTTAAGGTATATACATTGGTTTGTGTAATACTCTATAAAATAGAGTTTTTTTTGTGAAGGTTAGTAAGGGTGGAAGTTTGTACGTGGCCTCCCTCTTCTGAATAATTGGACTTTCTTTTATATTGAAAAATTAGGTCAAGAGTTTTAATTAGCAAACTAAAAATTAAATCAACAAAATAAAGTAAAAATTTAATGTAAATGAATTCTAACTTAAAATAAATATATATATTTTAATTTTGTACAAAGGATCAAATATTTTATCCTCCACAAGCACTTCCTACCATATGTGAATTGCTTTCATTCAATTGAAAAAGTATCCTTACAAATTCCTATTGATATTTTCAATTAATTTATAATCATAAAAAGTAATGTTTTATTAATAAAAGTAAGAAAAGTAGGCAGTAATTAGGTGTAAAATAATTAAAGCAACCTGATAACAAATTTAAACACTAAACTGTAGCATTAGCCGAAGGAGTAACGAGCAAAATACGGTGTTGGTATTCAATCCCCACCAATTGATTATAAAATACAATTGCAGTATTGTTCATAAAAGCTAAATTCTAAAATTACCTAACTAAAAATATGAAAACCAATCTAGTTAAGACTTTTTTTTTGTGATTTTTTTTACTAGAAATGCATTAAAATAAATGATATAGTAATTATTAAAAATTAAATCAAATATAATTTGGTTTTGATTTCTTGTCATACTCTATTAATTCCATTTTCCTAAAATTGGTTTCTTGTTCTCCAAGGTCTTAATGAAAATAGAAATAAAATATTTTCCTCTAATATTCTTAAAATCAACTTTTCTATAATAATAACATCCTAATTTTAAAATATCTTAATCCTAATAAAATTAATTATAATTTTCCTAAGAACCAATACTCTTATTAAATCTAATAATGAGGAAAATACTTATTAAATATTATAATAAAAATTCTAAACCTATAACTAAAAAATCCCTGACTAAATTAATTTTAATTCTATTCTAAAAGTGATGATTTTATTCTAGAGTTAAATTTCCATAAACTAATCTAAAGAGAAAAGTAATAACTAGATTAAACAATAAAAGTTAAACGGTAAAATTGTTAGAAATTGAAATTGAGAAGAATAAAAAAGGGACAAGAGTGAGAAAGATGAAGACTTGAACTCATGCCCTTATGCTTATACATCCTTACCGTCGAATCCCTACCAAATGGGCTATTGTATTTCATTGAAATGAAATGCCACTAATAGTATAATTTAATTACTTAATGAATTATTTAACTTTGCTGATTAATTTCTAACTAATAATAATAGCCACTAAAAATAATAGACTTATTCTAAATATCTTTCTAGTGGGTTAGTCCCAATTTCTTTTCTAAAGTAAGGATTATACGCTATCTTAATCGAACTATATATTTTACAAAAAATTAAAATTATACCTTGAAAGGTTCAAAAATGGCAACTAAACTATGATGAGGTCAAAACTCCTAAAGAGTCAAAATGGTATCTCTTTGACTTTTTAGGTCGTTGTATTTGACCAAAGGACTTGTAAGGATGCTGGCTACGTTAATGATCTAAGTTTTAAGAGTGGTCAAAATTTGGGGTACGACAGGTCCATCTAATTCTTTTCCACTTCTCAGTATAACAGCATTTGCATGTCCTTTAGGATTTGGTTGTGGCTGTCCAGGAAATGTTCCAGCAGGAGCTGCAGTAGGTGTTTGTTGTTGAGCCACTTGGGAAATTTGTGTTTCAAGCATTTTGTTGTGAGTGGCTAAAGCGTCTACTTTGTTTGCTAACTGCTTTATCTGTTCACTAGTGTGTACGTTTTGATTCAGGAACTCTTTATTTGTCTGAGTCTGGGTAGCTATGAAGTTTTCTATCATCAGCTCAAGGTTAGACTTCCTAGGAACATTTGGAGCAGCTGTTGCAGCCTTTTGATAACCCGGTGGTGCAGCAGGTGCTTGACCAGGCGCATACAGTGCATTGTTGTTTTTGTAAGAGAAGTTGGGGTGATTCTTCCAACCAGGATTGTAGGTATTTGCATAAGGGTTTGGTTGACCATAATTCACTTGATCTGTAGAGGCTCCTGCTAAAACTTGGCATTCAGGGGCAGTGTGTCCAGCTGTTCCACATAATTCGCAGTTTGGCACTACAGCAGCCACGGTGGTTGTGGGTGTCATGGTCAAGTTGTCTATCTTTTGAGCGATTGCATCTACCTTAGCACGGACGTGATCTAGGCTAGAAACTTCGTACATTCCTCCTTTTGGTTGGGATTTCTCCACTTGAGTTCTTTCACCTCCCCATTGGTAGTGATTCTGAGCCATACTCTCGATGAGTTGTTGGGCTTCATCATAGGGTTTATCCATCAGTGTACCACCAGCGGCGGCATCTATTGTCAATCTTGTATTGTACAAGAGACCATTGTAAAACATTTGGATAATTAACCAATCCTCAAGACCATGATGCGGGCATATCCTCCTCATATCTTTGTATCTTTCCCAAGCATCATATAAAGACTTGTTGTCTTTTTGTCTGAAGCTGTTGATTTGGGCTCTCAGCATAGCTGTCTTGCTTGGCGGAAAATATCGTGCCAGAAAAACCTTCTTTAAATCTTCCCAAGAAGTAATAGAATTTGATGGCAAGGATTGCAACCAAGCCCAAGCTCTATCTCTTAATGAGAAAGGAAAAAGACGTAGTCTTATGGCGTCTGCGGTTACACCATTTGCTTTCACTGTGTCTGCGTACTGCACAAACTTGGTCAGATGTTCGTTCGGATCTTCTGTTGGGTTTCCAGAAAATTGATTTTGTTACACAACAGATAACAGCGAGGGTTTCAACTCGAAATCGTTTCGGTTGATAGCTGGAGCGACAATGCTGTTGTGAGGTTCTTGTTAAGATGCAGCAGCATAATACTTAAGAGGTCGGTTTTGTGGTGGATCAGCCATGTCTGGTTCTGATTCGGAATCTGATTCGGATTCAAGTTCAGGATCTGATTGAGATTCAGGTTCTGATAAAGGAAAAGGGATATCGTGAGCTAAGCAGTATTCTTGGATATGTCTTTTTATGGTAAGAAGACGTTCAGGTTCGTCTGTTGGTCGTACGAGGTCTTCGCCAGAAGAGCGAGTACTTGGCATACAATCAACAGAAAGGGAATTTTGGTTTTTTGCCTTAGTCTATACAACGTAACAAAGGAATTACGATGTCGACTTAATTATTTCCCGGCAACGGCGCCAAAAACTTGATCGCGACTTTATGAGTCGAATGGGGGTTACTGCAAGTGTACAATTGTATCGCGTAGTTTTAAAAGATTATCGATCCCACAGAGACTAGAAATCGAACGCACCGTTATCTATCGTTACTATGTTTATCTAAGGCTAATCAGAGTTTGGGTTTTTAGTTCAAACGGGAAATTAAAGGGAAATTTAAAATTTGGGAATACTAGTTATGAATAAGTTATCGGTATATAATTCGGTAACCTACGCAGAATTAATTAAACCTAAGCCTATAGAGATTTATCACCCTATTCATCTGTAGGAAAACCGGTTTAAAAGCCCTCAACTCACACTCCCGTGGTTATTGCTTCGGACTATACTTCTAAGTCAATACGTCTGCTCTCGCTAGCTAGTATGAGGTTAAAAATACTTTTTGAAAACTAATTAAGCCTAATTAACTTTAAAGCGCTTCCGCTGTTTTTAAAACTAATGTCCGATTTCAGCTATCCGGGTAAAGCCTCACACTCCCGTGGTCTCGACTTTAGCCTATGTTACTTTTTTACTCTCGTAATAAAAGTTGGGTTTTATATTAAGAAATCGAAGCCAGAAGAAGGATTGATTATTGATTTTAGCTTAGAGAAAATTAATTCATTTTAGTTACTTCATTACATACCGATAAGATCGGTTTAGCTCGACATAATTAGGAAATTAAACGCAAAGGCAAGGAAGTAAATAAACACAGACATAACTAAGAAAGAAATAAACAATGCTTGAATTAAATAACGGAAACCTGGAATTCAGTAATAACAGCAACAGCAATCCCTCCACAAGCCGGTAGGTTCTTGCTTGAATAAAATAAATTGCAAAGGTTGAAGGCAATGAAACAAAAACAAAAACTAAGTTGTAATAGTTCCTCAGTGTGAGAAACTATTACTTTGTTCGGTAATGGTTAACAAGGAAATGGAAATGCAAAGTAAAAGAAATGAAACTAAAGCTTTGGGAACAATTTGGCACCAAGACAGTATACTTGATAAGAGAATTTGGCCACCCGTTGTTCTTCGAAATGACTTGTATTTATAGGCTCAGTTGAGGTAGAAGTTGGAGAGAATTCAGCCACTCACACTAACGGTTACACCACTTGGACCTAGTAATCTTCGGAGGATATGGCCTCGTGCGAAAACTGCTTTCTCTGAAAATTCGTAGACACGTTTCTGCTTCAGTGTGTGAATTTGAGTGCATGACGATCGTGGTACAATGTTACGGTCGTGGTGCATTTTGAAGCTGCCACGGTCGTGGCACTCCCATGACGGTCGTGATATCAGCAAAAATGGATTTCTTCAATTTTTCTTCTCTTTTCTGCTCTTTTCTTGCATGTTTTGGTTCTTTTCCACACTTAGCATACTTTGACTTGTAAAATATGATTACCTACAAAAACACTTAAATAATCTCGAGAAAATCGGATATTAGACGAAAAACGGAATAAGAAACTAACATAAATCGAAGTAAAAATATGATATAAATTCGTGTTATCAACAGTCAAAAACTTCCACCTCCAACATACTTTGTAACGGCGTCTCATTCTGTTTTGTGATTCCTCCACTCTGTTGGTAATTGTTACAACTTTGAGCATGCACATGATCATCTTTAAACAAAGAAGGCCAATAAAAGCCCAATTGAAGGACTTTCGTTGCCCTTTTTAGACCGTTAAAATGACCACCATAAGGTGAGTTGTGATAATGCCAAAGAATGCTCTTTGACTCCTCAATTATAACACACATTCTCAAAAGGTTATCAGCACCAAGTTTGAACAAATACGACTCATCCCAAACAAAAGACTTGGCATTGTGCAAAAAAATTCTTTCTTTGATTCCAAGTTAGGCCTTCCGGAATCACTTCGACGGCTTTGTGATTTGCAATATGAGCAAACCAAGGCCTAACTTGAACCATAAACAACTTCTCATCCGGAAATTCTTCTTTAACCTCCAATCCATTTTTAGTTACTTCCACATTCACAAGACGGGATAAGTGGTCCGCAACCAAACTCTCAGATCCCTTCTTGTTGCGAATTTCAAGATCAAATTCTTGCAACAAAAGGACCCATCTAATAAGCCTTTACTTAGAATCTGGTTTGGTTAACAAATACATAATCGCCACATAGTCTGTGTAAACAACCACTTTAGACCCAATGAGATAAGACCAAAAATTTTCCAGCGCATACACTATCGCAAGAAGCTCTTTTTCTGTAATGGCATAATTTATTTGAGCTTCGTTCAACACTTTGCTTGCATAATGTATAACATGAAAAAAGTTCTGTTCTTATTTGACCAAGTACCGTACCAACGACATAATCACTAGCATCACACATGAGTTCAAAATCAAGTTTCCAATTGGGAGCCATGATTATGGGTGCGGTAGTCAAACTCTCTTTTAAAGAATTAAAAGCAAGCATGCAAGAGTCATCAAATTCAAAATACTTATCTTGATTGAGAAAATTGCTCAAGGGCTTTGCAATCTTTGTGAAGTCTTTAATGAACCTCATATAGAATCCCACATGGCCAAGAAAGATTCTAATTCCTTTCACATTTAAGGGTTGTGGCAACTTCTCTATAACCTCCACTTTAGCTTAGTCAACTTTAAGGCCCTTTGAAGAAACTTTGTGGCTGAGCACAATTCCTTCTGTAACCATGAAGTTGCACTTCTCCTAATTATGCACAAAATTAATTTTCACACACCTTTCCAAAATAATATCCATATTTTTCAAACAAAGATCGAATGACGGCCCAAAAACCAAAAAGTCATCCATGAAAACTTCAATGGATTTTTCAATCAAGTCAGAAAATATTGCCTACATGCACCGCTGAAAAGTAGTCAGCGCATTACACAACCCAAAAGACATCCTCTTATAAGCAAAGACCCCAAATGGACATGTAAAAACAATTTTATCATGATCCTCCGGGTTAATAATAATTTGGTTGTAACCCGAATAACCATCCAGAAAACAATAGAATTTCTGACTAGAAAGCCTCTCAAGCATTTGGTCCATGAAAGGTAAGGGAAATCAATCTTTCCTCGTAGCTTTGTTAAGCCTACGGTAATCGATACACATTCTCCAACCGCTCATGGTTCTTGTTGGTATTAATTCATTCTTTTCATTCCGAATCACCGTCATCCCACCTTTCTTTGGTACCACTTGCACTAGACTAACCCACGGAGTATCATAAATAGGATAAATCATTCCAGCCTCGAGCATCTTCACCACCTCTTTCCTCACCACTTCTTTCATGGTAGGATTTAAGCGGCATTGAGGTTGAGCTACCGGCTTAAAGTCATCCTCCATTAAGATCCTATGCATGCAATAGGATGGGCTTATTCCTTTTAAATTGGAAAGAGTCCAACCCATATCATTTTGATTCTTTTTCAACACCACAATCAATTTTTCTTCTTCCGCATTGGTTAGTTCATTGCTTATGATCACCGGTTTGTGCCCCTCAACATCAAGAAACACATACTTTAAATTAGGGGTCAAAATCTTCAACTCAATTTTTGTGTCCTCCACGTTTTCTTTTTTCAACTCTTCGTCAAGCTCTTCCAAGGGAAGAACTTCTTCTAATGCTTCAAGTTCTCGCAAACACATTTCAATCTCATTTTCTTCGCTCTCATTGAGACTAAGCAAAGCATGAGTAAGAACTTTTTCCAAGGGGGTAGCAACATGAACTTCTCTTTTCGTCTCTTCAATTACTTCCTCCATTGCATCAAGACGGAAATAATCATTCTTTTCTTTTGAATGCTTCATGGCTTCAAAGAGATTAAAGCAAACTTCTTCATCTTGTACTCACACTTTCATAAGACCATCATCCATATCAATAGCCATTCTTGCTATTTTCATGAAAGGTCTTCCAAGAATTAGAAGAGCATCATCATCTTCGTCCATGTCTATCACCACAAAGTCAATGGGAAACAAAAACTTATCAACTTTCACCAATACATCTTCAGCTACACCGTGAGGACGAGTAGTAGATTTATCAGCTAATTGTAAAGTCATTCTAGTAGCCCTCAACTCCATGTGTCCCAATCTTTTAACAATTGACAACGGTATCAAATTTATGCTACAACCCAAATAAATCAACCCATTACCAACATATATATTGTTGATGGTAACCGGTAAAGTAACTCTTCCCGGGTCAATTTGTTTCCTAGGAAGAGTCCTTTGAATAATTACACTACAACTAGAATCAACAACTACGGTTTCTTGGTCCGTATACCGTTTCTTCTTGGTGATGATATCCTTTATAAACTTTTCATAAGTAGGCATTTGCTCCAATGCCTCGGCAAATGGAATATTGATTTGCAATTGGATAAAAATATCCATAAACCGAGCATATTACCTTGCGTTGTCCCTTTTTGTAGGACTATGAAGATAAGGTAAATTTTGATTCAGGATGTTCACTTGCTCCTTCCCCTTCCTATCATTATTCTTTTTCTCTTCTCTCCATTTCTTTTCAACTACATCATCCTTCACATTTTTTTTCAACTTCCTCCTCCACACTTTCATCCTCCTTTTCAACTACAACTTCATTCTCCACTTCGTTCTCACTAATGCCCAAATCAATTTTCCTACCACTCCTAGTAAGGATAAATTTACATACCTCATTAGGATCCACTTGCGGCTTAGCCGGAACGACTTCTTTTTGTTGATCATCCGATTGTCTAGACAATTGCCCAATTTGTACCTCAAGATTTCTAATAGAGGAATCAGTGCTCTTTTGGTTGGACATTGATAGTTGCATGAATTGATTGAGAGTTTCCTCTATCTTTGAACTTTCGCATTGGTTTTGTTTCGGTTGGTTGTACCTTTGGTAAGGTTGATGGTTTGAAGATCCCGATTTTTGCCTCCACCCTTGTTGGTAACCTTGGCTATTACCTCTCGGTTGGTAGGCTTGGTTATTGCTTTGATACGGTGGTCTTGGTTGATAGCCTTGATTTTGGTTTCCACCATAGTTGGCTTCTTCAACGACAGATGGACAATAGCCGGTAGGATGATCACCTTTGTAAAGTTCACAACTTGCTACATGTTGATTGTTGTAGGGAACTTCTTGCATCTCTTTGATTTGTTGTGGAAGTTTTGACATTTGCTTTGTCAACAACTCCACTTGTTGCGAGAGTAATTTATTTTGAGCAAGAATAGCATCATTCGTTCCCAAATCAATAATTCCCGATTTTCTTTGCGTAGTACCACAATTGTGTTGACCTTGATGATCATTTGTGCCATTCTATCAAGGATGGACACTGCATCTTTCACGCTTTTTGACATTAGAGAACCACCCGCCGTAGCATCCAAAAGAGTTTTATGAACCGGTTGAAGTCCGTTGCGGAAAATGTGAACTTGATTTAAGTCATCAAAACCATGGCCCTTTCACTTTCTCAGCATAGATTTGAATCTCTCCTAATCTTTGTTGAGTGATTCACTTCCTCCTTGCACAAATACTGAAATCGTCGTCTTGGCCTCCACAAACCAATTGTGAGGGAAGAATCATTCAAGAAACTTCTCCTCCAATACATTCCAATCCATCATCACAAGAGTAGATTGGTCAAGATACCATTCCTTTGCCTTCCCAATTAAGGAATGCAGGAATAGTCTCTTGAACAAAGGTTCCTCTTCGACTTCTAGAGCTCTAGTTGCACCCGTCATCTCGTAAATCTTCGTGAGATGTGTAAACGGATCCTCGTGATCCATCTCTGCAAAGGGATTTGTATATAAATGAGCTAGGATTCCTATTTTCATCTCAGAATGCCTCTCGTTGTGGGTATTGCGCACAAACTGAGCGTTGTATCTTGGACTGTTAACACATGGGGTCGAAGCAGGGGGTGGTGGTGGTGGTATTTTTGCCATGTTTGGCGTAACAATGGGTGTAGATGAAGACGTTTCTCCACGCTCTTGTCTTTCCTTGGCAAGTTGCCTCCGCCGCCTAGTTCTGCTATTGAGCCTACAATCGGCTCTTTCAATCTCAGGATCGAAAAAAAGTTGGTCTGCAGGTACAATCCCTCGCATAAATAGAATATGCACACTTAACCAAACAAATTAAACAACACAAGAAAAATAAACAGAGGTAAGAGATCACAATACAAAGATCTCAAAATCCATAAACTATTGCAATGCTTGCAATATCAACAACAATCCCCGGCAACAACGCCATTTTGTTAGAATTATAGTGTAGGTGGGTTTTTGTTATCATCTCCACAGGGATTGTCCTGATATTTGGAAGCTTGTCGTTCAATAGTTTATCGTTCTAAGAAAAAGGGTTTTCAAAGTTTTGTTCATAAATTGTCACGTTTTTAGTAGCAAAGCTAGTAAAATATAAAGTGTTTGATTAACAAAGTATATTAAAAGTAGTTTCATCTACCCTAACTTATACGTATTCTTTCAATCTTGCATGTGAAGTCGGATCCAATTAATATCATCGCGTATTCTCTCAACATCGTCTATCTCTAAAGTGGCATCGTGAGAAATACTGTATTCATCGCTACACGATCTCTCCATATAACAACCAATATAGTAAGCTTTAAGTTCATTACAAAGCGAATATCAACCATAGACTGATCTCTCTAATCTATAAATCGATTGATGAATATTTTAGGTAAAATTTCACAAAATCTATGTCTAGAGTTTTCCAAAACAAGAATGGATCATTAAGAACACAAATATTCATCATATATTAATCATCACTTGTTCACATATATGGCCAATCAAAACAAATACATAAAGTTAAGGTAGACTACCTCTACCTTTTATACAAGGGAAATTAGATACCCATAACCATGGTAGCTTGCTTTACAAGTAATGAGAGAAGATGAATAAGCATCCACGTCAAAGAATCGAACTCGGATGCGAACCCAACTTCTATTTGCAAAAAATCACTCTTTGATGAAGAAATGCTGAAAAATAAGGTTTCTAGGTGAAAAATGGGTTATGATCCCAAAAAGTGTGAAAAGTACTTATATAGTACAACGAAAATCTACCAAGTTTTCCCAAGGAACTCATTCTTCGCCCAGCAAACTCTACTTTATGGCACCTAAAGTGCCTCTGAACAGTTAAACCGCCCCTGAGGAATTTACAAAGTTCGTTGTGCAAGCGATTCTTCGCCCTGCGAACTACTTCGCTACAAGTTCGCACAACGAACTTATGGTCCTATGGCTACTGACTTCAATCTGGGATGTTTTGTTGGTCCTTCGCTGCAACCTCTCCCAACGAACATTCGCTTCAAGTTCGCCCAACGAACTTAGTTCTCTTTTCCTATTGTCATCATTCTGAGATGGTTTGCTCGGGCTTCACCATGAGCTCTCCCAGCGAACATTCGCTGCTACTCCTAGTTGGTTGTTCGCCCTGCGAACATGCTGAATCTCTTCTTTTCCTTTGGCTTCCTTGTTCATTTACTTGTGTCTTACACTTTTATGTTTTATGCCTAATTTCTGCATAATAACACAAAAATCAAAGTAACCAAAGGAATTTGCAACATAATTGAAGAATAGCATGAAAACATAGGGTAAATCCAACAAAAACATAACAAATGAGATGAAAAATGCCAATAAATATTGATAAATTTAAAGCATGTTTGGCATTAAACACCTGTCGAAATCATAATCATTTCATTTTGTGCCCAATTTGATGGGCGCCATAAGCTCCACTTTGGACATTCGATACTGCTAAGTATGCCTCACTTTTGCTAAGACACTTGAGCAAGATACCTCCAGGTGTCTTTTTGTACAATTTTTTCCCTATGATAAAATAGCTTAGAGACATGTATTTGACCTTTCGATTGGTCGACCCTATTGGATTTTCTAGATATTCAACTATTGGTCTTCGCCAATCAATATCTGTCAAATTGTCAATGGCAAAGATCTCAAAGTTTTCAGGATCTGCAGATCCCAACTTTGTCATCAACAAATTCGAAGAAGATAATCTCTTCGACCTTACTCTTCCCCAAACCCCTATTAATTCCTCCAACTTTCCTTTCGATAATTTGTATCCTGAGGCAATCTGAGCCAACTCACTTGCCTTTTGATTTTTTAGTCGAGAGACATGTTGAATGTTGACAAAATTGAAACGCTTAATTAGTCAGTTTACAATAACAAAGTACATTAATAAATTTTCCTTAATGCACTTGTACTCTTTTGTTATTTTCTAAATAACCAACACAAAGTCTTCTCTTATTTCAACTCTTTTTGCCCCCAAAATCTAACAAAATTTCAAGACCAGCTATCAAAGCCTCATACTCGACCTCATTATTCGAGCAAGAGCCATCAATTTTGTATTTAAACTTTGTCGAAATCTTATTAGGAGAAATTACTAAAATTCCAATACCAGTTCCATTTTTATAGCTAGAACCATCGAAGTATAATTTCCAAGGTTCTAGTTCCAAATAATTTTGAGGTGCCTCGACTATCGCATGATCTACGATGAAGTCGACGACCACCTGCCCCTTCATTATCTTTAAGGGCACATATGTCAAGCAATATTTAATTAGGCAGAATTGGTTTAGATAACATGTGTTTAATGACATCGAAATGAGAAGAGACGTAAACATCAATGAGTTTTATATAATGTTTTAACTTCATACACGAGAAATATAAACATAGGAACATCTTTTTCTATCAGGCTATACCTAGTTTCTGCATCATTCAAGACTTGACAGAGGTAATAAATGGCCATTTCGACGCCATTATCGTCCTCTTGTGCTAACATGCTTCCTATGGTCGAGTCTGAGGCTGACATATACAATCTCATGTAATTATTCCTAATATGAGGAGACAATATCGGAGGGTGCATCAGGTACTCCTTTATTTCATCAAAAACCTTTTGATGTTCTTATTGCCACTTGAACTATTCCTTGTTTAGGCAAAGTAATGGCGAGAATGCTCGAGTCTTGCCACTAAGGTTTGAAATAAACCTCCTTAAAAAATTGATTTTCCCCAATAAAGATTGGAGCTCTTTCTTGGTCGAAGGAGGTCGAGTTTCCGTGATGGCTTTAGTCTTATTCTAGTTTATCTCGATGTCCTATTTATGAACAATGAAACCAAGGAAATCTCCAGCCTGCACACAAAAAGCGCACTTAATAGGGTTCATTTTCATCCCATATTTTCTCATTCTTTCAAATGATTATCGAAGATGGTCAAGATGACCATTTCCCAACAGAAACTTAATGACTATATCATCAATGTATATTTACATAAAAGTTTCGATATAGTCATGGAAAATCAAATTCATCACCCTTTTGTAAGTTTCCCTGACATTCTTTGAACCAAATGGCATCACCACTCATTCATATGTGTCTAAGGCTCCTGAACAACGGAATATCATTTTCGGCACATCCTCATTTGAAATAAATATTTGGTTATAACCAGAGTAACCATCAAGCATACTAAGGTAATCAAAACCTACTACTAAGTCGACTTACATTTCGGAAACATGCATTGGGTATTTGTCTTTTGGGGTTTCAACATTCATGTCTCTGAAATCTATGCAAACCCTCAATGTTCCATTCTTCTTAATTACCGGAACAACGTTTACAAGCCATTTGACATACCCTGTTGTCCTTATGAACTTGATTTTTAGGAGTCCTTCAATCTCCTCTTTTATTTTTGACATAACTTCTGGTGCAAACTGTCTTGGAATTTGCTTGATCGGCTTTTTTCCAGGATTTATCGGCAGTTTTAGTTCCACCAAATCTCTACTTAAACCTGGAATTTCATTATAATCCCAAGCAAAACAATCTTTATATTCTCGAAGTAAATTAATTACCTCTATTCTCATACCGGGGTCAATGTTGGCACTGACGTACGTCAGCCTTTTATTGATCCTTTCACCCAAGTCGATTTCCTCCAAGGGATCCTAGGACTGCATCTTTTTTTCTGATGTGACATGATCCTTCTCGAAACCTAAAGGGTCGCCATCATAAAAGCAGTCGAGTCCCTGACCTTATACACCGCTGTTTTCCATACTTGTTAATCGCTGCTCGTCGGCATCTAAGGCCGCTTTTAATATATTTTTTGCCCTACGTCAAATATTTCTACTTCATTGGTTTCAACATCCATATGTCTTACTTCGGCCTCTAAGTCTGCTTTTAATCTATTTTTGGTTACATAAGCCAAAATTTGCTCCAAAGCGTCGAACTCAAGCATCATCTTCAAATTCATCACCCCAACCAGTCGGCTAGATGGTGTATAAGCTTCCTTCTCCCATAATTTATCTATCCCATATAAATCTATGGGTCAGATGAAGCTTGAGATAATAAAATGCCTCCTCCAAAGGCACATATCCAGATTCTGCTGGAGAGCAAGGTGCAATGTTGGCTAGGTTTTTTTTGAAATTTCTTCTATCAACGAAATTTCTTCTGCTGTAAAATAGCCCTGATCAGCCTCTATGTTTTCCACAATCCCATCATTCCTCCATATTGTAACTCTCTGATGAAGCGATGATGACACAACCCATATGCCATGGATCCACTCGCAACCTAGGAGTAGATTGTAACTTGTATTTGATGATATCACCATAAAAACAATAGGCCTGGTTATTGACCCAATTTTCAAGTCGACCTGTATCACACCCATAGTATGCCCCGTCTTGCCTTCATAATTTGATAACACCATGTTGTGTGGCCTTATATCGGTATTATACTTTCTTATTTTCTTTAACAAGAAATGGGGCATTAAGTTGACTGCAGCACCTCCATCAATCAAAATCTTATTAATCGTGGTATTCTCGACTCTGCCCCTTATGAGTAAAGGTTTTAAGTGACTTTTCATACCCTTTCTTGACCTCTCAAAGAAAACACTTTTCTCCTAAATATAGCTATTATTCATCACAAAGCAACACAAGTTTATGCTTCACCTTCTCTTCCTCGTCGTAATCCACGGGTTCCATCACCTTTGTGACACAGTCGTATTCAATTGGAAGCAATCAACCTATAATACATATGATGTCGAAGTTATCCTCCGACCCTGAATCAAAATCATCTGTCATCATCTCATTGTCATTAAGTGATGCATCCTCTTTCGTTTTCCCTTTTACCTTGACTGGCATGGGGGAAAATAATTGCCTTACTACTGGTTTCTTGACTTGATCATTAACTTAGTTTTGATATGGCTTATTGCCACTTGATTCAACAATCTCTTTTTTTGCTTTCTTCTTCCTTTGGAACCTCCTCCATTGGGTCCTCAATTTTGTATTTTTTCCCTTGTAATTGCTGAGCCCATAGGAACGTTTCTTCGACAGCTGGAATTTCTCTCGATAAGTTAGTGAGGAACCTCTACCCATCTCAAAATTCTTCCATTTTTGGTGGCCAGATCCCTCTTTTCCTGTAGAACGCACCCACTTCCCCTGGGGGTGTTGGACGTCAAAACATAAATGCCAGGTTTGTTCCTCTGATGAATCGGGAATTACCGTCTCTTCTGGGGGACTCCCTTTTTGTCAGAGTAGAACTGAGGTTTTTTATTCTTTCAATTTCCCTTCACTTGTGCCTGTCAAGCATTCTCTACCTCCTTAGTGACTTTTTTGTCGAAGACTGCACTGCATCTTAGGCAGAGCATCACCTTCGACTCTTTAGGCTTGCAACGGTGAAGGAAGTCGACCAAACCTTCCTCAGTTTTAGGGTAAACAGATTTCATCTAATTTTTGGTGCTTTCGACAGCCTCTTTTTCAGCCGCTATGTCAAAATCTTCAGTAATTTCGACCATGTTAATCTGTATCAGTCAGGACCGGCCCAATACATATTGAGGCTTGAGGCGAAACTAAAAAATGAGGCTTTTATATTATCAGTAATAATTATTTTTTAAAAAAATATGCTTTATTTAAAATTTTACTTTTCGAGCTTTTTGAGAAGCAAAATTATTTATTAAATTTTTGTAATCAATTTCGTCTAACATTTCTTTTTCAATTGATAATAAAGCCAATCCATTTCATCTTTGTTGAGACATTGTAGACCTTAAATAAGATTTTATTAACTTTAATTTTGAAAAACTTCTTTCGGCAGACGCAACCGTAATAGGAATTGTTAACATTATTCTATAAGCAATATATGCATTTGGAAAAGAATCAAGTCTCTTTATATAGTTAAGTATATCAATTGGTGTATCATTTTCCACTTGTATTATTTCTCTTAAAATTTTTAGTTCCATAAATAAATCTGATCCATCAATATCAGATTCAGCGTTATGTTTCAATGATTGTTCAAGGTTAAAACAATTTTCTTTTAAATTTTCAATGTCAATGGATTTTAATATCTTAATACTAAATAGAAAACCAAAAATATCATTATATATTTTAAATTGTTCAAATCTACTTTAAAATGAAGTTATTGCTTGATCTATTATATATAAGAAATAATCAGTTTTAAATGATTCTTCGGAAGATTTTATAACTTCATTGTCTATAATCTCATCAAATTGTTTCTTTCTACGAATAATACATTTTTCACGAAATTTAGGTTCTATATTCATTTCAATAGCAATTTCTTTTGCAGAAATCAAAGCATTTTCAAATCCATTTTTCCTATATTTTTCAAAAAATGAAACAAGACCTTTCAGTTGTTCTATAGCAACATCAATACACATATCGTTTGATTGCATATTTTTACTAACAGAGTTTACTGCAAACAATATCTCATACCAAATAGTCATGCCTAACAAAAACTCGAAATTTTCAAGTTCATAAGTCGCTAAACAATCTGCTTCACTTTTAATTTTAGGCTCATCAGTCATTTCAGATAATTTTAATAAAGCATCTCTTACCTGTGAAGTTTGAAATCTCAAAGCTCTTACACTTTCAATACGACTTTCACAACGTGTTTGTGACAATGATTTAAGTGTTAAGTTGGGAATATGATCTTGTAGAATTTTCCATCCTTTAGTAGAAGAAGAAAATATTGTATATATGCGTTGTAATACTCCAAAAAAAGATGTAGCTCTAGGACAACAACTAGCCATATCACAAATTACTAAATTTAAACTATGACAACCACATGGAGTATAAAATGATCTAGGATTAATATCTAAAAACCTTTTTTGCACACCTTGATGTTTTCCCTTCATATTAGACCCATTATCATAACCCTGCCCTCTTAAGTTACTAATATCAATTCCAATAGTATTTATTTCATTCACAATTTCATCAAAAAGACCTTTTCCAGTTGTATCATTTACTATTAAAAATTCAACAAAATGTTCAACTATTTGTATTGAAGTAGAAGAAATATTCACAAACCGTAATACAAAAGACATTTGCTCTTGATGGCTTATATCCGGAGTACAATCAAGTATAATTGAAAAATATTTTGCACTAATAATTTTTTGAACAATTTTTGTTTTAATTTCATTTGCTATCAAACTTATTAAATCATTTTGTATCCTATGTCCGAGGTAGTGATTGTGGATTTCATTATCTTTAATTCGGCGAATGTGTTCTTGCATTATAGGATCAAATTCAGCAATAATTTCAATTAGACTTAAATAATTTCTAATATGTTCTTGGTAAATCTTTTCATTTGTTTCACGAAATGCTAAGTTATTTTTTCCAAGAGTTTTAACAACCGCAATTATTCTTAACAATACATTTCTCCAATTTTCTCTATCTCTATTTATTTGATCTTGAACATGTATGTCAATTGTTTTATTTTTTAACAATCTCATTTCTAAATCAATCCATGAATCCATATTTACAATGTGCTCCTTACTCATCTCATGACTCCTCAACGTATTACCCATATTTTTCCAATCGCAAATACCATCACTTGCTAATTTGCTTGTACTAGAAAGAGTATTAAACAATTTACAACAAAAACAAAATACTTTATTCAAATCTTGAGAATATATTAGCCATCTTCTTTCACGTTTTTCTCCATTAGGCAATTTTTTAATATAAAATGAGGAAGAAAAGTGTCTTGTGGATTCATCCTTAGAAAAATCTATATCGGTAACTTTAATTGGACCTTTTTCTACTAATAAATCTCTCAAACTTGTACTAATATTTATCCACTGACTTGGATCATATATATTTTTAGTGGCGTCAACACTATGAAGCTTTTCTATTAATAAATTACTATTGATATTTTCACCACTGTCTATATGGTAACTTCTTCTACAAAATAATCGATATTTTCATTTTCGTTGTCTATGTCTATATTGTTAGTTTCTACATAATTAATTTGTTCATTTGATGAACAATCATCTAAGTTTTCAAATTTACTTTTTTTATTTGTTTTAATAAATTTATCTAAAGCTCCTTTTTGTGATTCAATTAAAGCATCAATTCTTTTCTTTTTTCTTAATTTTGAACTTCCAGATTCAAATCGAGTCGACATTGCTCTAAAATAAAATAACCAAGGTTTAACAATGACATGTATAAAATATAAACAAATGAAATTCACCAAAACTAATAAAATAGAAAACAATTAAATTAAACAAATAAAAATACTATAATTAAAAACTAAATGAGAAAAAGTTAGATAAATAAAACCTGATTTTATGCTTTTGTGGTGCTTTTTTCCTTTTTCTTCTTTAAAGAGAAGTCAAAATTTGAAAAGAAAAGAGACCCTCCTCTGATACAGTAGATCACAAGTGGAGCAATTTTTGTATTGTATCAATTAACAATACCAATATAATAAAAAAGAAGTGCCTTTGTGAAAGATAAGACAAAATAATGTACTGGTATATATTCTTTCGGTAGGATAAGAACAACACACTGACTGCACAAATAGATAAATGGTACAAGGTTTTGTTTTCTATTTACATATATAATAAACAATAAAAAGTATTAATAATAAATACACAACGGTCACACCATTATTAGTTGCCACTTTTATTGGAAAATAGCACTTTTTAGGCTCTAGGTAAATATAAACTAACAGTCACACTATATTATTGTTGGCATAATAAATACACAACGGTTATTATAATATTATGGTATCATCATAGATAAAAAAAAATTGGAGGCCCTAGGCACAAGCCTAGTTTGCCTATAACTTTGGTCAGGCCTGGTATCGGTTCAATATAGCGGGCTTTTTTGACCTATAGAGTATCAGAATCAATCTTCATATGTGTCTTACCCTTGCTAGCAAACTTCAACCTCCCATAATTCAGAGCATTTTGGACAAGATCCCTGAAAAGAAAACATTGTGAAGTTTTATGCCCCAAAAAAGTATGATATTTGCAAAAACCTCTTTTCTTTCTTTGTTCTAATGGTGGGAATTTTGCACCTTGTGGCACTACGATTTGGCTATTTGCAACCAACAGGTCATTGATTTCATCACATTTGGTCACATCGAAAATATAGGTTTTCTTGGAGAATTTGTCACTATTTTCAGGTTCAACATGATTCTTCCCATTTGCTGGTGTATGAAGTTTACACACATATGGGGGTCCTGGCTTCAACTCGGCCAAATTGACCTCGTTTCCTTCGACATGATTATATTCGACATCGGACCCTTGGTCATTTTCATCCATGTCGATATAAGCCATTATTTCCTTCTTATTTCTATTCACTATGGCTTTCTCAACCTTCAACCGTTCCACTTGTCGAACTCTGTTTGTCAGTTAGGCCATATCCCTTGGATAATGTGTATCCAATTTCTTTCTAATGGAATAATCTAAGCCCCCAGCCACTATCTCGACTAGTTCGTGCTCAGACACTTAGGTAAATCACATTGCTTCAAAAGTCAAAACCTATTTAGGTAATCATCAATCGAATCAGCAAACTTTTGCTTCACACTTGACAAATCTTCCAAGCTAGTTTTAGATTGACCCATATAGAATTGTTCGTGGAACAATCTTTCTAAACGAGTCCAATCAGTAATGAATGCACAGGGAGCGTTGTAAACCACACAAAAATATTTTTTGTAAGAGAACTAAGGAAATATCTCTTCCTTAAATTCTCATTATTCACTATATCTCTCGCCTTAGTCAAATATCGAGCAATATGTTTGATTGTAGATTCACTAGTGTCACCGACAAATTTGGTGAACTTAGGGACTTTCCAACCCTTTGGGAGTTCCGTCTGTGATATGTACTCCGACAATGGGGATGTATAATTTTGCCTTTGCATACCTACATTCACACCATTTTACGCCATTATTCTTTCGATTATGGCTGCAAGATTATTTTCTCATACCAGCTTTTCTTGTCGAACTTGATGGACCACTTGATCAGCATCATGATTTCGATTAACCACGACAACTGGCGAGCGATCGACTTCCCTAAGCCTTTGTTGTTTGAATGCATGGGGCACAAATTATTGGCCCTGATTTACTGTGTTTTCTTCAAGAATTATTCCCTCGTTTTGAATTGGCCTAGCCACTTGGGGTTGTACAATTGGTCGAACTTGCGTCTGGGGGCACCAAAGAAATCGACAATTTAAGTCATTTGAGACATCAATTATTGATAATTATGATTCGTATTTTGAATCAAAGGGTTAAATATAGTACCCATTTGTCGGGTAAGCAAGTTAACCATCTCATGGTTGCTTTCATTCATTTAATATCTCATCGCAATCACAAAATTTATGGTGAAAGTCATCATTGCTTGGGAAACGAATCCTATCCCCAATTGAGGTTGTGTGGTTCGACCAGGGTTACTTATATCTGATCCTGATGCCAATAGTGGTGGATATACAGTCGCCGTGTTGTCAGGAAATGTCGACGCATTTGTCTGCAAGTTTGCCACCATTGATGATGGCATTGCCATAAGGTTGTTCACGACTAGACATAGACATTGTGAAACTTGTGGCATAAGGCCTGAAGTCACTTTCCATAGTTGGCATAGGAGTCACAGGGTTACTAAGTGTTATTCATGGAGAGAATATCACCTCTTTTTATGCAGTTGACGACATGACTGACCTGCTGGCTATGGAGGCAATTGCTTTAGTCAAACTTGTAACGACCGTGCCTTCCCCCATGTTATTGGACGGCTGTTCTCCATTGTTGTTGTTATTTCTTGAATTAACCATTCTCCTACATATCTCTTGATTGGTTTTCCAACATCCCTTTTGGTTATCCTACCACTCCTCAATCTCATGCACACTCAAAATTTTGAGAAGTTTCATAAATGAAGAACTTACAAAAAAAAAAAAATTAAAGAAAAATGTAAATTTTTGCACAAAGGGTCCCACCAGGTGTGCCAATTTGTTCACTATGAAATTTAGTAAACAAATACAAGTTTAATTTTACTTAAGTGATTAAACTAGAAAAAATCCCAAGACAGATTGTGCAAAAATTATGAGTTTGAAACACATTTGACATTAAAGTCAAAAACAAAAGAACTTGAAAATAACTTTTAATGCAGTAAATGACTTAAAAAGTGAAGAATTTAATTCATGAAGTGTAATGCAAACACATACATTTTCATATCACTCTTTTCTCACTAAACACTTGGATACTTCGAGTTTGTAGAATTTGTGTGAAATTGCAGACCTCTAAAACTAGAAACAAACATTACTTATATACTAGTCCTGTTGTAACCGTCTACAACGGTCAACTCAACATACTGTGCCACATTCCCAATGCCATGCAACCTTCGCCTCTACAAGCTTTACACATGTTCCCGAATAATCATCTAACCTTATGCGTTTGTGCCTTGTTCGACTGCATGTAGAGTAATATCAACATTGGAAACCCCAAATTTCACTAAGTCCAAAACTTACATTTCCTTGGTCTTTAAAACTAATTGCTTGAAAATTCGACCAAGGTCACCATCAGCCTTCGACATGACAAATTTGTGGAAATGCATATCTAATTCCATGGACATAACTAACCACTCCAACCTAGGTAAAAACCTAATTCATTAAACATCCTTCCAAAAATTGTCAAATCTTCGCTCCCAAAGCTTGTGTCGGAAATCCAAGGTAAAAATATCATATTATAATACACGGATCATACATAATAGTTCACTACCATTATCTAAGTAATTATTAGAACACTAGCATGATTTCTCTTTACCAAAAGGTAGAGCACTAGACTAGCTTTCCAATGTATCTGACCTCACATCAACTGGAGTTACGAATCCTGTTTTATGGTGGAAATAGAGAAACAAGCAATTCTTCAAAGTATTAAACTCACGCTTAGCGAGCCTCAATGAGACGTCAAAGTGAGGTCAAACAAAATGACATTTTTCTCAAAATACAATGTCTCGCTTAGCGAGACCTGTCCTTGCCTAGCAAGTATAGTAGAACAACTTCCACTCGATGAATTGACACGCTCACCTAGCGAGAAATTCTCTTGCCTGGCGAGAATGATAGATTTCAGCCAATGCAGAAATGTAACAGGAAGGGGAAAATGGTCACACATATAATCACATATCATCATATTACACCTAGTAACATCAACTAACATGGTTTAACACAAATAGGCATGCAAAACAACAAGATGATCATGAATCACATCAATTTCACACATATAACAAGAACTCATAAAACCTAATTCCCATTTCATAAACCCCCCTAAAGCTAGGTCTAACTAGGTATCCACATCTATGAGATGAAGACGATGAAAGATGGAGATGAGTTATTGGTGATCCAAGCCTTGATGTCTACTTCCCTGTTTTTTCCTCTTTTCCTTTCTTCTTTCCTTCTCTTTTCCTATTTCTCTTCTTCTTTCTCTTTTCTTCTTTCGCTTCTTCTTACTAACAAATGATGGAATGAATTGTATAAGAGAGGGTAAGAGAAAATATATAGGTTTAGATTTTTTCCTCTAGTGAACTATGACCATTTACCTATGACACCAAAATGTCATTTCTTTTACTAATTAGTAAAGGTCAATTGAATTGAGTAATAATTAGACTCATATGAGTTCACTAATTACCCTATTTGTCCCAACTGTTGAAATATTAGATTAGATTTGATTAGATTTAATATTTAAATATAATCCAAGTTGTGTTAGCCCATGCCCAATCAGAGTTGTATATAAATAGTCCTAGTTTGTATCATTATTTACACAATTCAGTAATACAAATCCTTATTTCCTTATTCTCTCTCTATTCTCTCCTCACTAAAAGTGCCTCACGCACTAACAAATTGGTATCCAGAGCTTCCGGTTATTGTTCTTGATCGAGTTTTCAAGAACTTCACGTCAGAGATCGTGTTTCCGGGGCAAGTGAATCAACCGCTGCGAAGATGACTGGTGATAAGAGCATTCTGAATTCCCTTCTAATGCTTGACAACAAGAATTGGATCTGATGGAAAAAATAGATGCAATCCTTATTTGGCTTCCATGATACCCTAGAAGTGGTTACCGGCGGCATTCCTGTGTTGGCTGAAAATGCAATCGAAGAACTGAAAAAAGCCCACAACGAAGTCAAGAAGAAAGATTGCAAGGCTGCTTATTGCATTCAGACGGCGGTCGATGCTACTAACTTCGACAGAATCTATCATGCTAAAATGGCGAAGGAGGCATGGGATATTCTGGTGAAGTATTATGAAGGAGGTGAGAAATTCAAGGTTGTCAAGTTGCAAACCTTGCGTCGACAATATGAGTTGTTGTCGATGGGAGAAGACGAAAAAGTTGCAGAATATGAGTCGAAGGTTCAGAAACTCGTCCATCTCATAAAGGGTTGTGGCGATACCATAACTGATAAGATGATAGTTGAGAAGGTAATGAGAACATTGACCTCTCACTTTGATTACGTTATCGTAGCTGTTCAAGAATCCAACAATATTGAAACCCTAAAAGTGGAAGATTTGGTTGGTTCGTTGGAGGCGCATGAGATAAGGATTGTTGAAAGAAAGGGAGTTCAGGATTCGATACAAGCATTATAGGCTCAGTCATGGAAAAGGAATGGTGGTTCCAACAAATTCAAAGGCAAAGTCGACAAGACTCAAGGAAAGATGTCTTGGTCGAACCCTCACAAGAATCAGGTCGAAGATAGAGCTTCTGAATCCTCGAAATGAGGAGGAGGAAATTATCGAAAGGACAAAGAAGATAAGAAAGGTATGCAGTGTTATAACTGTGAAAAGTGGGGTCATTTAGCCAAACATTGTTGGTACAGGAAAGACAATGGATCGAAAAAAGGCAAAGACGAAGGAGCAAACCTTGCACGCCAAGATTCAGACGATTCTGAAAGTGTATGGTGGTTATGGCTGCAGTGGCAGATAACCATGTCGAATCCAAGATCTGGTTCCTCGAATCAGGCTGCTTAAATCACATGACTGGTTGAAAGGAGTGGTTGACAGATTTTAACGAGTCAAGAAGAGCAAGGTAAAACTTGCTGATAACAGTTCGTTGCAAGAAGAAGGTACTGACAACATAGTTTTTCAACTGAGTAATGGAGTGAAAGCTATGATCAGAGATGTGTTCTATGTACCTAGAATGAAATGAAACATGTTAAGTGTTGGACAACTGGTCGAAAAAAGCTTCTCAGTTGTCATGAAAGATGGAGTTTTGAAATTGTTCGACACCCAGAACAATTTGGTCTTGAAATCTCCGTTGTCGAAGAACAGGACGTTTAAGACCATGATCAGTTCGACTGAAGTACAATGTCTAAAAATTGTAGTCGACCACAAGGATAGTTGGTTGTGGCATTTGAGGTTTGGACATTTGAACTTTCGATCACTCAATCAGCTGATTACTCAAGATATAGTATCTGGTATTCCAAGTCTTGAGATGCCTGACAAACTCTGTGAAGGTTGTTTAGTCGGAAAGCAATCCAGAAATTCTTTCGTTTCGACTATGCCAATGAGATCATCCTGCATACTTGAAGTTGTACATTCAGATGCATGTGGTCTGTTCGAAGAACATACCATTGGTGGAAACAAGTATTTTGTTTCGTTTGTCGATGAGTTTAGTCGAAAGCTGTGGATCTATGTGATCAAGAGAAAGGACGAAGTATTTGAAATCTTTAAGAGATTCAAGAAGCTTGTCGAAAAGTTCTGCGAACCGATGGAGGAGGCGAATACACTTTAAGATATTTGAAAAATTCTGTACAGAACATGGTGTTGATCATGAGGTAACTGCTCCTTATACTCCTCAACATAATGGAATTGCTGAAAGAAGAAACAGAACCATACTGGATATGGCGAGATGTATGCTCAAGCAGAAGAATTTGCCAAAATCTTTATAGGGTGAAGCTGTTTCGACTGCAGTTTATATCCTGAACAGGTGCCCTACTAAGCAATTGAAGAACAAGTTTCCTGAAGAAGTGTGGAGTGCCAAATAACCATCAGTGAGTCATCTGAAGGTGTTTGGCTCTATGTGTTACAAGCATGTTCCTGATGCAAGAAGAAGGAAGCTTGATGACAAGAGTGAACCTATGATTCTGGTAAGATATCATAAGACTGGTGCATACATGCTATTCAATCCAATTAATGAGAAGATTGTGTTGAGTCGAGATATTGTGATTGATGAAAATTATGCCTGGGGTTGGAATTCTAGTAATTCAATTAACAAGCCATTGATGAGCTCTGATTTCGACGAAGAAACTGATGAAGTCAAAGTTGAAGAAATTGCTAAGAATCCAGTCGAAGTCGAAGTAGAAGCAATTGCTGACATTCCCGACACAGAGGATGTGGCTGAAACAAGCCAAAGACCTCGGCGAAATAAAGTCCCTCCAACAAGACTTCATGATTATGAAGTGACTGGTGATGATGAAGTCACACCAGATGGAGAATTAGTTCATTTTGCTTTACTTGCAGGTGCTGAACCAATCAACCATAACGAAGCTTTAAAAATTCAACCGTGGAAGTTATCTATGGTCGAAGGGTTACAGGAAATCGAAAGAAATAACACATGGGAGTTAGTCTAATTTCCAGCACCTACAAAAGCTATCGAAGCAAAGTGGGTGTTCAAGTTGAAACACAATGCTGATGGGTCGATAGCAAGACGTAAAGAAAGATTAGTAGATCGAGGGTTTCTTCAAAAAGAAGGACTTGAATACTCTGAAGTATTTGCTCCAGTAGCAAGACTAGAGACTGTTCAACTAGTGGTAGCATTGGCATAAGGTTGGTCGACATTTCACTTAGATGTGAAGTCAACATTTCTGAATGGTCCGTTAGACGAAGAGGTCTATGCCACACAACCTCCCGGGCTTGTGATTCAGAAGGAAGCGAGTAAAGTATATAAGTTGCACAAAGCGCTCTATGGCCTCAAGCAGACTCCTAGGGCATGGAACAAGAAGATCGACTCATACTTAGTCGAATTGGAATTTGTCAAATGTAAGTCGTGTATGGTGTCTATGTTTAGGTTGTAGCACAAGATATAACAATCATCTGCTTATATGTCGATGACTTGTTGGTAACTATAAATAGCTTGGAGAACTTGTCGAAGTTCAAAGAGCTGGTGATGAAGGAATTTGAAATGTCGGATTTGGGAAAATTGTCTTATTTCCTAGGCATGGAATTTCAAATGTGAAGCAAGGTATGATGCTACATCAAAGGAAGTATGTCAAAGAGATACTCAAGAGATTCAGAATGGATGATTCGAATCCTGCATCCTCACCTGTCGAACCAAACTTGAAGTTGGAGAAGCATGGATAGGAAGACAAAGTTGATGTAACTTTGTTAAAATAAATAGTTGGATCTCTGAGATATGTATGCAACAGTCGACCTGATATAGGTTTCGCAGTCGGATTAGTAAGCAGATTCATGGGTGAACCAAGAGTGTCACACATGAAAGTTGCAAGAAGAATTCTGAGATACTTAAAAGGAACAACAGATTTTGGAATTCTATTTCGACGAGATTCTGAAGGCAAAGGAGCAATAGTTAATTACTTTTCAGATGCTGATTGGTGTGGAGATAAGGAAGATCAAAGAAGTACAACTGGCTATTTCTTTCTAGTATTTGGTGCCCCAATCTCATGGTGTTCGAAGAAGCAACCTGTGGTGGCATTGTCATCGTTTGAAGCAGAATATATAGCAGGATCCTATGCTGCATGTCAAGAAATTTGGATCAGATCAGTACTTAAAGAAATGGAGGTCGAAATGAAGAAACCTCTTGTGTTGCAAATCGACAACAAGTCAGCCATAAATCTGGCGAAAAATCCAGTTCTGCATGGAAGGAGTAAGCATATCGAATCTAGATTTCACTTCTTGAGGGAAAAGGTAAATCGAGGTGAACTTGAAGTTAGGCATTGCTCAAGTGAAGCACAGTTAACCGACATTTTCACCAAAGGATTGAAGATCGACAGATTCATGAATTTGAGAAAGAAATTAGGAATAGTTCAGATCGACTATGACTAGCGTAGGCTCGACAACTTGGATTATGGGGGTGTGTTGAAATATTAGATTTAATTAGATTTAATATTTAAATATAATCCAAGTTGTGTTAGCCCAAGCCTAATTATGGTTGTATATAAATAGTCCTAGTTTGTATTTACACAATTCAGTAATACAAATCCTTATTTTCTTATTCTCTCTCTATTCTCTCCTCACTAAAAGTGCCTCACGCCCTAACACCAACTGACAAAGAATAGAGCATTTATGAATTCAATTTGTCTCAACTAGCAAAGAATAGAGCATTTAAGAGGGTATGGGATATTACATTTTCCCCCTTAAAATAAAACTCGTCCTCTAATTTTAAAGATTTACTTGGAATAGATAAGGGTAGGCTTCTCGTATCTCGGACTCTAGCACCCAAACCTTAAATTTCAAAAGCTGACGTTATATACATTATTAGCGTCGACTTTTCAATCATGTCTTAACTTTGTTATAGTGTCTCATATAAATGATGCTAATTAGCGACGACTAGACACTACGTTTAGCTTCTAGTCTAGAGGCGTCCGCCATGATACTGTTGCTAAGTCGACACTAATAACACGTTTGGTTTCATAACATTGATTTTAGGTCAACGCTAATACATATTTTTCTTGTGGTGGTTTAAGTGCAAAAATATGATAGAAGATAAAAAGTACTCGTACTTAAAATAAAAGATTGGTTTCGTGAATAAGTTAAAATAGATTAAACAGTTATGTCTTTTTTTAACTCACCAAAAATATGGTGTAACATTTATAAATAAAACATTTGGCATTTTTTATAAATAATTTTTATGTTTATTTATTTTATAATTATAAAAATATTAGAATATTAGATATATATTCTTGATATCCCAACTCATAAAAAACTGTTATTAATATTCTTTAATAAATCAAAACAAAATTTTCTCTTTATTGTCTCCGACATTTCTTTTTTAAGTTAAAAAATTACACAAATACATTTTTTTGTTAGTATTATTAATTTGAATTTTGTTTTATTAAATGTTTCCAAAAAAATACGTGTATATATATATATATATATGGGGTTTGCTAACGTAGACCGACTTATTTTTTTGAAGATGTCACCTGTTTGTTCCACCACTCCTGCAACAGACCAATCAAAATCGTCTTTACCCCAGAGACACCGCACCAAGTTATCACCCATTACCTGTATCTTAGTTTCCTATATCAGACAAAAATCAGCTCTACCAATTGACAACATTTGACACACTCTTCTTTTCTTAATTGAAGAACCGCACCCTTGAACATAGAATGTCATTAAATTCATGGAACCCTAATTTCGGTCGCCCTCTTGTCTTCGAATGTTTTTCTGTTTCTAGCATCCATGTCTCTAATAATACTTTCAAACAACTCATCATCCTCTTCACCTTCAATGCCCAAATCTTTAATTGTTTGCCACACTTTCGTCGGGACATCCTCAATAGCTTTTCTGATGCGAGAATTTCCTTGATTGACATCGACATCGCTAATTGATTCACAACAAAGAATAGAGTCCCCCGAGTACCTTGAAGTTGAATCCTCCACCATAGAAGAACTATGAATAAGGCTAGTAGATAACTCCGACTCAATCCTGATTGGAATATGTTTGTTTACTGAGTGAATCAGGGTTGAAAAATACGAAGGCGAAAAAAGAATCTTGATGTTTTCATAAATTTCATTTAACAGTTTTTTCTTAGGCTTGGAGACACATTCTTGACTGATTATTGTTTAGACTCGGAGAGACATTCTTGACTGATCCCTCCAATCTATGCTCCCAAGCCTTAGACTTCTGTCCCATCATTACGCCACCCTTTTTAAGAACATTAAATGTTTCATGACCACCAATCACTTTAACAGAACAGTTGCCACTATTCATCCTTCCAAAATGGATTTGGATCCTCTGCAGCGTTTTCTCTGCTGCTTCCATTCAGCCATCAATCTTGGCCATTCATCTTTCTTTTCTCACTTTTCAAAGCAACATTCTTTTATCTAAATATTTTTTTATCAATTTTCAGCCACTAGATGAAGCATGAGAGAGATTAGGACCGACCCAATACATATTGAGGCTTGAGGCGAAACTAAAAAATGAGGCTTTTATATTATCAGTAATAATTATTTTTTTAAAAAATATGCTTTATTTAAAATTTTACGTTTCGAGCTTTTTGAGAAGCAAAATTATTTATTAAATTTTTGTAATCAATTTCGTCTAACATTTCTTTTTCAATTGATAATAAAGCCAATCCATTTAATCTTTGTTGAGACATTGTAGACCTTAAATAAGATTTTATTAACTTTAATTTTGAAAAACTTCTTTCGGCAGACGCAACCGTAATAGGAATTGTTAACATTATTCTATAAGCAATATATGCATTTGGAAAAGAATCAAGTCTCTTTATATAGTTAAGTATATCAATTGGTGTATCAATTTCCACTTGTATTATTTCTCTTAAAATTTTTAGTTCCATAAATAAATTTGATCCATCAATATCAGATTCAGCGTTATGTTTCAATGATTGTTCAAGGTTAAAACAATTTTCTTTTAAAATTTCAATGTCAATGGATTTTAATATCTTAATACTAAATAGAAAACCAAAAATATCATTATATATTTTAAATTGTTCAAATCTACTTTGAAATGAAGTTATTGCTTGATCTATTATATATAAGAAATAATCAGTTTTAAATGATTCTTCGGGAGATTTTATAACTTCATTGTCTATAATCTCATCAAATTGTTTCTTTCTACGAATAATACGTTTTTCACGAAATTTAGGTTCTATATTCATTTCAATAGCAATTTCTTTTGCAGAAATCAAAGCATTTTCAAAACCATTTTTCCTATATTTTTCAAAAAATGAAACAAGACCTTTCAGTTGTTCTATAGCAACATCAATACACATATCGTTTGATTGCATATTTTTACTAACAGAGTTTACTGCAAACAATATCTCATACCAAATAGTCATGCCTAACAAAAACTCGAAATTTTCAAGTTCATAAGTCGCTAAACAATCTGCTTCACTTTTAATTTTAGGCTCATCAGTCATTTCAGATAATTTTAATAAAACATCTCTTACCTATGAAGTTTGAAATCTCAAAGCTCTTACACTTTTAATACGACTTTCCCAACGTGTTTGTGACAATGATTTAAGTGTTAAGTTGAGAATATGATCTTGTAGAATTTTCTATCTTTTAGTAGAAGAAGAAAATATTGTATATATGCGTTGTAATACTCCAAAAAAAGATGTAGCCATATTTTTCCAATCGCAAATACCATCACTTGCTAATTTGCTTGTACTAGAAAGAGTATTAAATAATTTACAACAAAAACAAAATACTTTATTCAAATCTTGAGAATATATTAGCCATCTTCTTTCACGTTTTTCTCCATTAGGCAATTTTTGAATATAAAATGAGGAAGAAAAGTGTCTTGTGGATTCATCCTTAGGAAAATCTATATCGGTAACTTTAATTGGACATTTTTCTACTAATAAATCTCTCAAACTTGTACTAATATTTATCCACGGACTTGGATCATATATATTTTTAGTGGCGTCAACACTATGAAGCTCTTCTATTAATAAATGACTATTGATATTTTCATCACTGTCTATATTGTTAACTTCTTCTACAAAATAATCGATATTTTCATTTTCGTTGTCTATGTCTATATTGTTAGTTTCTACATAATTAATTTGTTCATTTGATGAACAATCATCTAAGTTTTCAAATTTACTTTTTTTATTTGTTTTAATAAATTTACCTAAAGCTCCTTTTTGTGATTCAATTAAAGCGTCAATTCTTTTCTTTTTTCTTAATTTTGAACTTCCAAATTCAAATTTTCGAGTCGGCATTGCTCCAAAATAAAATAACCAATGTTTAACAATGACACGTATAAAATATAAACAAATGAAATTCACCAAAACTAATAAAATAGAAAACAATTAAATTAAACAAATAAAAATACTATAATTAAAAACTAAATGAGAAAAAGTTAGATAAATAAAACCTGATTTTATACTTTTGTGGTGCTTTTTTCCTTTTACTTCTTTAAAGAGAAGTCAAAATTAAATTGGAAAAGAAAAGTGACCCTCCTCTGATTCAGTAGATCACAAATTAACAAGACCAATATAATAAAAAAAGAAGTACCTTTGTGAAAGATAAGACAAAATAATGTACTAGTATATATTCTTTCGGTAGGATAAGAACAACACACTGACCACACAAATAGATAAATGGTACAAGGTTTTGTTTTCTATTTATATATATAATAAACAATAAAAAATATTAATAATAAATACACAACGGTCACATTATTATTAGTTGCCACTTTTATTGGAAAATAGCACTTTTTTAGGCTCTAGTTAAATAGAAACTAACAGTCACACTATATTATTGTTGGCATAATAAATACACAACGGTTATTATAATATTAAGGTATCATCATAGATAAAAAAAAAATTTTTTTTTGGAGGCCCTAGGCACAAGCCTAGTTTGCCTATAGCTTTGGGCGGACATGTTGGTTAACAAAGGTTCAGATATTAAAAATAATTTTTATTAGTAAAATAAAGTTGGTTAATACAATGTAAAAAGTTGGTTAATTAAGTTATAAAGTTGGGTAATAAATGTCCAGATATAAAAATAATTTTTAGTAGTTAAACAAAATTGGTTAATACAATGTAAAAAATTGATTAATAAATGTCCAAATATAAAAAAATAATTAATTTTTATATTTAAAAAAAAAATATTTTATTATTATAATATTTTATTGTTCACTGTATTGATGATCAGTAAAATATGGTGTAGTGTATATATTGATGTAAAAATAACATTTCTCATATATATATATATATATATATATTCTACTCTCAATTTAAAAGAGGATGGCAGAACCAAAAAAAAACCTCAAACACATATCTCACGTCTCACTCCTCTCATCATCATCTCCTTCATCCATCTCTTTTCCAGATAACACATACACACATGCTCATCTCCTTCTCACAAAGACAATTTGGGGTGGACAATCGGTCGGGTTCGGTCGGTTTTGGACTTAAAATTTAAATTTGACGTAAATTACAATTTTAGTTTTATGATTCAATTTTGATCGATTAAATTTTGATGTTCGTTAGTTTCGGTTAAATCGCTTTGTCGGTTAAGTCGGGTTGGTTTGGTCAGTTTAATATTTATTAGAACAATCCTATAAAAATGACTATTTTTTAAATGTATTATAAAAAATATCAAATTTTTAGAATAGAATAATTTTTTTATTATTAAAAGAAAAAATATTATTATGCGATAATATTTTTAATATTATCATTATCATACTTTAAACCATAAAGTAAATAATACTCAAAATTTTATATTGCATGTCTTGTATTTTTTAAAATACACAATGGTATCATTAAATTATAAAAATGATAATATTCTCAAATATTATAAATCTCATTTTTATAGTGAGTCAGTCATATAGTAATAGAAATAAATTAAATATATATTAATTAAGTTCGATCGATTTCGTTTTTCGTCGAATTCAAAATAAGCATCTAAGTCCGACCGAAACAATTCTATATTATTCAAATTAAACAACCAAATCAACTCGACACTCAGCCCGACCCGGCCCATTTGCACAAAAAAGACAATACATATGTCGTTTCAATCAATCGGTTCAAATTTGTCCACTTAAATACAACACAAACGTTAACCACCACCCTATATATTTTTTTTCATTATTCACAAACCATCTCCGAACAGTGAACCACCCTTATTCATCCCCTCAACCAAACACAAGCCATCTTCAAATCTCTCATCCTTGCTCCACTGATATTTTGGTACACACTAAAACCAACCGAAATAAATAGGGGTGGGCAAAATATCCAGTTGTGAGATCCAAATTCATAACTAAATCTAAATCAATTTAAAATATTTGAATATAATTAAATGGTTATTAACCAGTTTAATTATTAATGGTTGGTTATTCAACCATATTTTATTTTTGGATCTGGTTATAATTTGGTTATTATCCAAAATTCAAATGTTTCAATTCAATTATAAATTTTTTTAATTTTTGAAAAAAAAGTTAATTTTTCTAGGAAAAAAATTGAAAATTTTTTCTAAAAAGTTAATTTTTTCAATTTTTTTTTAATTTTTTGAAAAAAATTAATTTTTGTCTAAAATATTTTATTTTTACGAAAAAAATTAAAATAAATTTTGCAAATGTCTGTGAATCTGAATTTTGACAATGGTGTTGCAAATGGCTATGAGTATTGACATAAAAAATTTGAAAAAGCTTTCATATGCAAGACTAAGAACTTGTTTGATTAAGTTTTTAAAAACTGTTTTTCGTTTTCAAAAACTTTAAAAATGAAAAACTTGTTTGATTATGATGTTTTGTAATATAGTTTTTAAAAATTGTTTTCAATATTCTAGTTTTTAAAAGAAAAAACCCAAAACAGGCTAAACATGTTTTACATCTCAGTTTAAAGTTTTTTCTTTCAAATTTGGATTTAAAAATACAGAAAAATGGATCTTTTATAAACGGCAAAGATGTAATAATTAATAACTAATTTATTTTTTAAATTCAACCGGAATGCTCGCACATGTATTAGTTTTTTTTTTTTTTCATTTTTCTTAATTATATTTTTATCATTCCAAAACGATGTGTATCATTCCAAAACTAACTCTAATCATATAAATTATTTTATAAAAATGCATATAAAATAAATATGATTGAACTGCTTTTACTCTATAATAGTTTTATTTAGAATAATAATATATTTTATTAAATTTGAATTATGTTTAAAAAAATATCAAACACGTTTTTGACATTATTTTGCTTCTTCAAAACACTTTTTAAGATTTCTAATAAATTTTTAATTTAAAAATAATTTTAAAACAAATTTAAAAAAACAAAAATAAAACTCATTTAAAGATATCCTAAAACCTAATGCATAATATTTAGTACCGACTTTTTTTTTTTAATGAGGCCAATATAAAAAAAAAAAGAATTTTATAAGAAATAATTAGTTTTATTTAGTATAGAAATTACTAGAAATTATACTATTTGTTGATCATATAAATTACTTTTTTTTACCGCCTAGAAAAGGTGGAAGCTATAATTCTGAAAAATAAAATCAATTTTACTCGATAGCGGACAAATATGTTAAAATCGACTATATATATTTTCATAATTAATTATACCTTTGTAAGTGTTTCAACCGTTGAACAAAAAATACACTTAGTCATAGGTGAAAATAAGTGAGAATGAACATTCATTTTTCAAACTTGGTGAATACTAGATTGCAATATCCTAAAATCTAAATTTACACAGTTTCACGCATTAGTTAATCTCCACAATCAATTTGTGAGACTGGTTAATAGAAAAGAATAATAATTTTTTGGAAAAAAATTATTGTGACAAAAATAATAATTTTTGAAAAAAAAATAATTTTTTTTTAAATAATAACCGGTTTTATAACTATAACTAAATTTATAACAGATTTTATAATCAATTTTGATGAAAATGTGGTTATGATTATGAATTCAAATCATTTAAATAGTTTAAAAATAATTATGGTTTTGTTTTTAATGCACACCCCTAAAAATACATAACCTTTCATTTCCATTCAACACTATTCCTCTCTCTCAAAAAAAGGTTTTTTTTCTTATACTTTTACTCAACAAAAAGAAGAGTTTTAATGTGTTTTTAGTGGGTGTTGGACTAAGAAAAATGGAACAAGAATCCATGAGTGAGAGAGTGAGAGAGAGAGAGAGGCGCGGGCTGTTTTTGGGGAGGAAGAGAGAGTTTTGACTTTTTTCCCTCTACATGGGGACATGTGTCAAAACCTGTTTGGTTGTTTTATTTTGTTTTTTTATCATAAAAAATAAGAGAAATCCTTCAAACTTTCTCTTGCTCTTCACCCTGTCTTTCCCTTTCTCAACTTCTTCTATTTTTTTTTTTCTCTTTTTTTATTATTTTATGATTTGTTTACTTGTTATTATTTGTATCATTATTATTATTATTATCATTATCATTATAATTTTTTATTATTACTGTTCTGGACTGGGCCGAGGCTGCCAAACAGTCGAGCAGGCCTAACCCATACAACATGGGGAGGCCCAATAAGACCCCTCCGCGGGGCACTTGACTACTGCGAGCATACCACCGGTTCCCCCGGGCACTTTACAGTATCGGGCACTTGGGCCAGCAGGACAGGAGAACCTCGCCCCCGGCGGAGAGGTACATCCTCGACATACCAGCTTCTCCCCGCGAGGATGACACCTATCACTCCTCGACAGACATGGCTCCTCCCCGCGAGGCCCTGTCCGTCGTACGGCTTGATTGGTCCTCGACACAGAAGGCTTCTCCCCCCGCGAGGAGTGTCTAACGGTCCGCACCACGTGGACACGTTCCAAGTAACCTCCCACTTCCGCAGGATTCGGTCTGCCCTAATCCCGGAAATCTAGGAGCGGTTACCTCAGGGCGAAGACCACGTGCTGGTCTTCACTACGCCACGTAAGCCCTGGCAGTTACTTGGATTGGGCCTGACAATCCGGCCCAGTGCAAGTAACCGTTGGCCCCGCGCTGGGGGCTCTCTATAAATACCCTCTCACTTGAGAGGGTCAGGTTAAGTTCACTTTCCTACTCACCTCTATATTTGCTGTTACTCTGTGCACTCCCTAACTTGAGCGTCAGAGTACCTTGCAGGTACACCCCCCCCCGGCCGTCCTTCAACCTCACCGGAGCCGGAGCTCAACGGACGTCGTTGGCCACCAGTAACTGTCTGATCCAGGTACGATCAGTGGCGTCGTCTGTGGGAACTTTATAAGCTTCCCCATTTTCTCCTCGATAAACCAAAGCTTTCTCTATTCATCACCAACATGGCCAATCCGACCGTCAATCAGGCTCTGGACACCGTGCTCGCGCAACTGGAGAATGGGAGCCACCGTGAGGACGCCATCATCCTCCACGGCGGCGAAGGCGACATAAGAGACGGACAGACCGCCTCCCCGGACTCCCAGGATGCGACCATCAACGTCGCCCGCACGGACGACCAGCAAACCCCTCTCCAGCCAGTTGCTCCGCCGCCCAACGCGGACCCAAGCACCGTGGCCCTGTTTGCATTGATCAACCAGACCAATCAGCTGATCGCGCAGCAGAACACTAGAATCGAAGCCTTGGAGCAAGGACGGGCACAACGATCTTCCCCGCGAAGACATCGTCGTCCCCCGTCACCTCGCCGCTCCCCTTCCCCGCGAAGGACCCCTTCCGAAGACTCCCGGACTCCGTCGCCCGTACGCCATGGTCGACGACCTCGTCTCGAGCGACCCCAGCCGGCGATCACCCAGAAACGCCCTCGTTCCCCGCCTCAGAAGGAACCCAGGGCCTCCACCATCTCCAAGAAGTCCAAGCAGACCGAAGAGAGACCCAAGAACCGTTCGAGGAACTCCCCTCCACGGGACCATCGATCACCTTCGAGATCCCCGGCTGGTAGCGACGACGAGGACCAGAGGACCCCTTTGTCGTGGGAAATCATGGACGCCCCAATCCCTCCAGGCATGGAGAAACCTCCACCATTGGGGACCTATGACGGACTGACCGACCCCGACGATCACGTGGAGAGTTTCGAAGCGATGCTCGACTTTCGAAACGTCAGGGGAGCCATCAGGTGCAGGTTGTTCCCCACCACCTTGCGAAAGGGAGCCATGACATGGTACAAGGGTCTGGAACCTGGTTCGATCACGTCATGGAAACAACTGAAACAACGCTTCACCAAACACTTCACCGCGTCTCGTCGACACCCGAAGACAGAGGCTGCCCTAGAAAAGATCTTCCAAGGGAGGAACGAATCCCTCCGAAACTACATCGAGAGGTTTAACAAGGAAGCTGTCGAGGTCCATACGACCGACGACATGAAGAAATACTTAATTATCCACGGACTACGTGCCGGGTCGGACTTTGCCAAATCCATTGGCCTCCGAAGACCCCGGCGTCTCGAGGACCTTCTCGCTCGAGCTCAGAAGTACATCGAACTCGAAGAGACGGAAGCAGCCCAGATCGCTCTTGAGACGAGACGTAGGGAAGGCCCCCGCGGCCACAAAGACGATGACGCTTCTCCCCGACGGGGAGGAGAAAAGAAGAAAGAAAACCGCAATCGAGATCCCCGGGAACAGCGCGGGCCAGCTGGCCGATTCACGGAGTACACACCGCTCAACACTACCCGGTCTCGGACCCTCTCAGATTGCCAGAATTCCGAGTTTGTGAAAGGAGGGGTTCGCTTCCCGAAGCCCGCTGCTCCTAAACCGAACGTTGACAAATCTAAGTACTGCAGGTTCCACCGAAGCCACGGGCACGTGACCGAAGATTGCATCCACCTCAAGGATGCCATTGAGATTCTCATTAAAGAAGGGCACTTGAAGAAGTATGCCCAACAGAATGACCCTCCTCGTCCCAGCTCAAAGGAAGCACAAAACGTCGAGGAGGCAACACCTCCTCCCGGCGACAGTCAGCTTCAGGTCGCCCTCAGCGTCACTCGACCCGAGGACTTCTTCGTCCCCCCAATCATCGAGGGCGAAGAGGCAATCCGCCACATGTGGGCGACTTTCCCCGACGAGGGCCCCGTCACCGCCCGCAGTACCTGGGAAGGCTTCCCCAAAGCAATGGTTATCTCCGGAGGCGACCCCGGGAAAGTATCGGTTGTGTCGATCAAACAGAAGTTTGACGAACTGGAGTCCGCGACATCGTCGAAGGCGACCACCCTCGAGAAAGTGCGGGGAAACTCCAACCCCGTCACCTTCTACCTCGAGGAACTCCCCGGGGGAGCACCAAACGCCAATATTCCCCTCCTGGTCCGGGCACAAATGGCGAACTTTGACGTCCGAAGAATCCTAGTCGACCAGGGGAGCTCGGTCGACATCATGTATTCTCATTTGTTCGGGACCCTTCAGCTGGACGAGAGGCATTTGACCCCGTACGTCGGGTCAGACCTACAGGGGTTCAATGGAACCACCACCAGACCATGGGGTTACGTGGAGCTGATGGTTACGTTCGGGGCCGAAGACACCGACCGACAGGTGAAGATCCGTTTCCTGGTGGTTGAATGCCCATCCCTGTACAACTGCATCCTCGGGAGGACCACCCTTGCTGAACTCACGGCGGTCCCCTCGACGGTCCACCTCAAAATGAAGTACTACACGAGGAGGGGACGAGTAGTGACGATGCACGGGGACATCGACGCGGCTAGAAGATGCTTCGATGCCGCCGTCAAGGGCCTAAGTTCTATTGGTCCCAAACCTAAGGCCGTGGCCAAGCCACCCCGAGACGCCGAACAGGTACCTCTCCCGCCCGTCAACGCGGTCGACCTCGACAGCAGATTCTCCGGTGAGCACGACGACGACAGAGTCGAAGACCCCAACCACCAGACGGAGAACAACGGGCAGCCTCTCCACCCAGCGCGCCCCATCCCAGATGGAGACTTCGAGCTCGTGCCCCTCGGGAACGATCCTAATCGCAACGTGAAGATCGGAGCCGGGATCCCCGACCTGGCGAAAGAACAGCTGAAAGCGTGTCTGGGGGAGAATGCGGACCTCTTCGCGTGGAGCGCATCCGAGATGCCTGGCCTCGACCCCGAAGTAGCCTGCCATCAGCTCGCGGTAGATCCGGCCGCTAGGGCCGTAGCACAACGTAGGCGCAAGCAGTCCCCCGAGAAAGCGGAGGCTGCTGAGAAAGCTGTAAAAGACCTCCTAGAGGCAAATTTTATTTCGGAAGCCAAATACACGACATGGCTGTCCAACGTTGTACTTGTTAAGAAAAATAATGGAAAATGGAGAATGTGCGTTGATTATACTGATCTCAACCGGGCTTGCTCGAAAGACTGCTATCCCTTGCCTAACATCGACCAACTGGTCGACAATTCTGCAGGTTACAAACTACTATCTTTCATGGACGCCTATTCAGGATACAACCAAATTCCCATGGACAAGGTCGACAAGCAACACACGGCCTTCATGACCACGTCGGGCAACTACTATTACAACGTAATGCCCTTCGGTCTGAAGAATGCCGGTGTGACCTATCAACGGATGATGAACAAGGTCTTCCGGATTGAAATCGACGACATGCTCAAAGTCTACATGGACGACATGATCGTCAAGTCTGCAGAAGAGGTCAACCACGCCACACACCTCAAGAAGGTGTTCGACACGGCGAGGAGGTGCCGCATGAGGTTTAACCCCGACAAATGCACCTTCGGTGTTCGGGCGGGAAAGTTCCTTGGGTTTTACCTCACGGAACGAGGAATCGAGGCAAACCCCAACAAGTGTCGAGCCTTTTCCGAGCTCCCTACTCCGGACTCGAAGAAGTCAATACAATCATTGAACGGGATGCTCACCGCTCTTTCCCGGTTCGTCGCCAAATCCGCACAGTACGCGCTCCCTTTTTTCAAACTTCTCCGGCAAAAAGCGGAGTTCGAGTGGAGCGAGGAATGCGAACGAGCACTCGCACACTTGAAACAAGTCCTATCGCAACCCCTGGTACTCTCGCGACCTGAGAACGGGGAAACACTCTTCTTGTACCTTGCGATCACGAGCGAAGCGGTCAGCGCCGTCCTCATTCGGGAAACCTCGGACGGACAGAAGCCAGTTTACTTCACGAGCAAAGCTCTCCAAGGCCCCGAGCTCAGATATCAGCAGATCGAGAAAGTCGCACTGGGCCTCGTCACCGCGGCCAGAAGACTACGCCACTACTTCCTCGCCCATACCGTCACCGTAAGGACTGAACAGCCCATCAGGCAGCTCCTCAGGCGACCGGACATGGCGGGGAGGATGCTCAGGTGGTCGCTGGAGCTCGTCGAATTTGACATCCGGTATGAAGGGAGGAAAGCCTTGAAGGCACAGGTACTGGCCGACTTCGTAGCAGAGATGACCGTCCCAGAACCCTCGACTAACGGGTCGCAGAAATGGACAATCTATGTCGACGGAGCATCCAGCCCGAAGGGAAGCGGGGTGGGAATCATCCTCGAAAACGAGGAAGGCATCCTTATCGAGGTATCCCTTGAACTGTCCTTCCCGACTTCGAACAACCAAGCCGAATACGAGGCCTTCCTCGCGGGACTCAGGCTGGCCGAGGACCTTGGCGCCAAAGAGGTCAAACTTTTCACCGATTCTCAGCTCGTAGCCTCGCAAGTCCGAGGAGAGTACCAAGCCAAGAACGACAGTCTCATAGAATACTTGGCCTTGGTAAAAGAGAAGATGAAAAAGTTCACCTCGGCGGAAGTAACTCACATCCCCCGGGAGCATAATGCCTGAGCGGACGTCCTGTCAAAATTGGCGAGCACGAAAAAGAAAGGCGGGAACAAGTCTGTCATACAGGAAGTGCTTTCCCACCCAAGTATCGACAAACCGGTCACGGGTTCGGACATCAACGCCATAGGGGATAGCAGCTGCTGGATGACCCCGGTATACGAATACCTCATGACAGGCAAACTGCCCGAAGATCCCAAAGAGGCAGGAATGGTCAAGAGACGGGCATGCTCGTATACCATAGTCGAGGACAAGCTATACCGCCGAGGGTTCTCTATTCCCCTCCTTAGATGTGTCGAGGAGACCAAGGTTCACGGCATACTCCAGGAGATTCATGAGGGAATCAACGCGCAGGACCTCGGCGGACGGTCGCTAGCCCGTAAAGCAATCTGGGCAGGATATTACTGGCCCACCATGCAACAAGACGCCAAGGAGCATGTCAAGAAGTGCGACAAATGCCAACGGCACGGGGATATGCACCTCGCTCCTCCCAGCGAGCTCACATCGCTATCCTTCCCGTGGCCGTTCGCATGGTGGGGGATGGATATCCTCGGACCTTTCGTCCAGGGGTCATATCAAAACAAATACCTCATCGTCGGGGTAGATTACTTCACGAAGTGGATTGAAGCAGAGGCATTGGCCAAAATCACTGCCTTCAATATACTACGCTTCTACAAAAGGAACATCCTCGCCCGGTTCGGAGTGCCTCAAGCCATCGTCACCGACAACGGAACCCAGTTCACCGACAGGAACTTCCAAGACTTCGTCATAAAACTAGGCACGAAGCAGCACTTCACGTCAGTCGAGCACCCTCAAACGAACGGATAGGCTGAGGCCGCGAACAGGGTGATCCTTCGAGGATTAAGACGCCGACTGGGCGACGCCAAACAACGGTGGGTCAAAGAGCTACACAGCGTTCTCTGGGCCTACCGAACAACCCCACACTCCACGACCGGGGAGACCCCTTTCCGTTTGACCTATGGAACGGAGGCAGTGATCCCCGTGGAGATCAGGGAACCCTCGAGGAGGATGGAAGCCCCCCTCGACGGGAACGCGAACGATGAAGCCTTGAGGGAAGAACTCGACTTCGTCGAGGAAACACGCTCGGGCGCTTCTCTCCGAGAGGCGTCACTTAAACAAAAAATAACACTACGTTATAACGACAGAGTCATTAAACGTGATTTTCAGGTGGGCACCCTCGTCCTACGAAGGAACCAGAAAGACTCGCGAGAAGGCAAACTCGCCGCGAACTGGGAGGGCCCGTACCGCGTCCGCGCGAAAACGGGGACAGGAGCCTATTTCCTCGAAAATCTGCACGGGGAAGAACTTGCTCGACCATGGAACGCTGAAAAGCTAAAACAATATTACAGTTAAACACTGCCCGCGGCTCACTAGCACCGCGATTACGGGGACGCGCTAGGGTACAAGCGCGACACCACTATAAGAACACGACGATCAGAGACCGCATTGTGTGTGCGCGAGGACATTTGATCCGGCGGGGATACCTCGATCGAGGCCCACCGTCGTCGTGCCAACCGGGCATAACACCCAGCTCGCGATGGGAAGTTCATGCCACGAGACTAGGACCTCGACCGAGCTCTTAGCCTCGTTGAAGGTCGGAGTCCTCCTCCGGCCGCCCGACCAGCTCTCCACGCGGTCAGGGACTGTTTAAGTCGAGCAAATCCCAAAGCCTTATTACTTGGGCAAAAATAAAGTATAACAAATAACACATCACACACGATCAAAATCAATAAAGAGGTATTACGAAGTACGAATATTGGGCAAAACCCTTAGTACAAAAAAGTTACAAATATAAGCCCACAAGCCGGGCAAAAATAACCATTGTGCAAATAGTACATCAACTAAGCCCACAAGCCGGGCGAAAACAAAACGGCTCGCAGGCCGACCAAAACAAAGTTAAAAAACCTACTCAGCTGCGGCCCCGTCAGGCTCCTCGTGCACTTGAATGTCGTTCTCCCGCAGAGGATGCACGATCTGGCCATCCACCACCTCAGCGTCGGGGTCAATCCCTTCGGTGACGAGATCAGGGTTGAGAACCCGAAGCTGAGCCACGGCACTGCGGAACCCTATACCCGCGGTTTCAATAGCATCATCCTCGGACAACCGGAGATCCTGCTCGAGCTTCCGGAGATGGACCACTAACGCTGCACGAGTGGTTAGGAGCCTGTCTTCCTCAGTTTCCCCCTCGGCCGGCCGCACAGCATCTTCCAACTCGGCAATCCTTTGCTTAAGCCGCTTCTCCTCCAACTCCAGTTCAGCGATTCGAGCAAGGTGGCCTTTCTCCGTCTCCTCGGCTTCCTTAAGCTTGGCCTCGACCCGCTGCTGCTGCTCGCTTTGCTCTTTTTTCAGATCTCGGCACTCTTTTAGTTCCTTGCGCATACCGAGCATCTCAGCGCCCAAGGTATCCAGCTTTTCCTGTAGGCGGGCAAGTTCAGCAGCAGGGCGGGTCTCGTCATTGAGAATGATAGCAGTCGAGCAGATACGCATGACGGCCGACAGATCCTCAAAAATCATCCTCCTCCTCACTTCAGTAGCAGTCCCCAGCACAGTTTGGATCTCGGAGGGAAGGGTGCGAGGATAAGTGACCTCGGAGAAGAAGTGAGGTTTTTGATGAAAGGGTGGAAGGTCAAAGCTGGAAGGAACCGGGGGACTGTCTTCACCACCCAGGTCGACGACCTCCGCAACGCGTTGCCTCTTTGGAGTCCCTTGGGTAGCCGGGGATTGGCTTCCCGCAGGAGTTGTGCGACCACCCACGGTCCCCGACACAGCGGCAGCAGGCTGAGACTGATTGGATCCTTCGGGCACGGCGGCCGTGGAAACACCCTCGGGCGGGGCCCCAGAAGGGACAACCTCTTGGTCTTTTGAGTGCGACGCCTCTTCCCGGGCCTGCGCTTCCCGTGCCCTCTTCGCTTTCAGCTTCTTCAACCTCTCCTCGGCTCCGGCCATTGTTCCTGCAAAAGGAAAGAAAACGTTAGTAAAGCGAGAAACACATATGTGAGGAAGACCTAAAGCGAGGACGTTTTTACCACCTAACAACTCGATTGCTTCCTCGTCGGAGAAGGTCTCGAGCAAAACGTGGGTATTTATCAGGCGACGTTCCTTTTTCACTTGCCCGTCTGCACCCACTATCGGCTGGCCGTCCAGCGTCTCGTGTTGGGCTTCAGTGAAGCTATCAACGAAAGCGACAATTTTATCGCAGGCTTCTCGCTCGTAGGCCTCCATCTGAACATGCTTCGTCTTGTATTTGTCGACTCCCTTCTTAAAGTGTTCCTCCGTCCAGTACAGAGGAAACTTTGGCTCCAGCACCTCCTCGGGACGACAGTCGACCTCGCGGGAGACTTTCCGGTACAACGAATAGACGGCCTCGAGGGTGACCGGTTTCACAAAATAGTAGCGGAACTTGAAATCCCGTATGGAATCCAAGTAAGTGTGGAACAGTGCCTTGCTCTGCTTGAAAGACACCCAGCCGTGTCGACCACCGGCCGACGATCTTTAAAGGTGGAATATACGGAAGAAGAGGCGAACGGTCGGCACAATTTTTAAATATTTACAAACGAGCTCGAAGGCCCGAATAAACGCTAGCGAGTTCGGATGAATTTGAGAGGGCGCCAGCTGCAACCAGGTAAAGATCCCCTCTTGTAAGTCTGTGAAGGGCAGCCTCCACCCCGCCTTCTCGAACATGAACTCATACAAGGGGATGCGCATTCCCCGGTAAGATGAGCATATCCGATGATGCTCCTCGGGACGAAAGACCTTCCAAGATTTGCTGGATCCTATCAGTCTGTGCTCGACGGTGCAAAAAGCATCGTCCTCGTCTGGGTAAACGAAGATGGACGACATCTCCAGGGCCTCGTCGCAGACCCAATCCTCGAGCGGCCTCTCTTGCGCAAAGGCCATGTGAGCCATGGGGGAGTCGGGCTGCTCGTCGTTTTCCTCGAAATATCCTACGGCCACCTTCGCAGCCAAATCGTCCATTTACCTGAAAAGCAGAAGGAAATGGTGAATTCGATTGGTCGTATCAAATTCACCCCTCCACCGCTGTTCAAGCGAACGGGCGAAGAAGGGGCGAGACTTTCTCAACTCCCCGACACGATCGTCCAAGGATCAACTTGTCCACCGGGGAATTCATCGCCTCCCCGAAATGTTCTGCCTCGTGTCCCCGCGGCACTAACAAATATACTGATTATTAGGGACCCCGAGACATTCAACGGGTCCCCGACGTGTTCGTCCCTGATCCCCGAGATATTCATCAAAAGAGAGCGAAGTTCTCCGCACTCCCTCCCTCAACAACTAAAGATTCCCACCGTATTCGCCAGGAATCTTCTCGTTTCTCATGGGAATATCATCAATTCACCAAGGAAACGTCCTACACTAGTTAAAATTGAAGAAAAACGCAAAATAAAGATCAAGTTTGGAACAAGTACCTGTTAAACGGCGAATTAGGGTTCCGACACGGAGTCTCCGGCGGTTTCACGACGGTGAACGACGGTTGTTGAGGAGAAAAGGGTCTCCGGCAAGGAACGTCCGGCGGATGACGGCTGCCAGCTACGGCGGAAGAGAGTAGAGAGAGAAGGAGGGGATTCTTGAGAGAGAAGTGGAAAAGTGAAAAATGAGCGAGGGGAACGGCTTTTATAAGCGGTCCTCGCGAGACTCGAGGGGCATAGGGCACTCGAGTGTGCTACCCTAGCCAGCCGCCCTAACCTCCCTAGGTAATTATGGCAGGCGACACGTGGCACGCATGCAGCCGCCCATCTCCCCACGCGTGTCGCTTCGGTTTTCCCCAACGCTTCGAGTCCAAAACCCTTCATATCCCCGACCATACGATCAGACACAACTGCATCGATGCCCGACTCTCATCCGGCCGAAGGAATTTCGCGCATATGAACGACCTCCTCGGTTCCCCTCTTGGCGTATCCTCGACATGCCAATAACCCTTAAGTCATTACTCTGACATCTCAGAGCAACGACTTGGGGGGCTCCTGTTCTGGACTGGGCCGAGGCTGCCCAACAGTCGAGCAGGCCCAACCCATACAACATGGGGAGGCCCAATAAGACCCCTCCGCGGGGCACTTGACTACTGCGAGCATACCACCGGTTCCCCCTGGCACTTTACAGTATCGGGCACTTGGGCCAGCAGGACAGGAGAACCTCGCCCCCGGCGGAGAGGTACATCCTCGACATACTAGCTTCTCCCCGCGAGGATGACACCTATCACTCCTCGACAGACATGGCTCCTCCCCGCGAGGCCCTGTCTGTCGTACGGCTTGATTGGTCCTCGACACAGAAGGCTCCTCCCCCCGCGAGGAGTGTCTAACGGTCCGCACCACGTGGACACGTTCCAAGTAACCTCCCACTTCCGCAGGATTCGGTCTGCCCTAATCCCGGAAATCTAGGAGCGGTTACCTCAGGGCGAAGACCACGTGCTGGTCTTCACTACGCCACGTAAGCCCTGGCAGTTACTTGGATTAGGCCTGACAATCCGGCCCAGTGCAAGTAACCGTTGGCCCCGCGCTGGGGGCTCTCTATAAATACCCTCTCACTTGAGAGGGTCAGGTTAAGTTCACTTTCCTACTCACCTCTGTATTTGCTGTTACTCTGTGCACTCCCTAACTTGAGCGTCGGAGTACCTTGCAGGTACACCCCCCCCCCCCCGGCCGTCCTTCAACCTCACCGGAGCCGGAGCTCAACGGACGTCGTTGGCCACCAGTAACTGTCTGATCCAGGTACGATCAATTACTATCATTATTTTGTGATTTATTTTATCTATTTACTATTATTATTATTTTCATTATTATTATCTTTTATTTATTTATTATCATTATTATTTATAATTATTATTATTATTATTATTTACTATTATTATTTATCATTATTATTATTATTATATTATTATTGTTTAAATATTAATATTGTTGACTATTATTGTTAATTATTATTATTGTTTAAATATTAGTATTGTAGTATCATTGTTGTTAATTTTATCATTGATTATTATTGTTACTAACATTTTTAAATATTATAATTATTATTGATCGTTATTATTGATTATTATGTTTACTGATTATTATTATAAATTATTGTTATTATTTATTTTTGTTGATTGATTATTGTTAATTATTAATATTAATTATTATTGTTCATTACCATCTTTATCATTTTTATTGTTTATTATTATTATTATTATTATTATTATTATTATTATTATTATTATTATTATTTATTATTTTGATTAAATTGCTTATTTAAAATTGTTAAAAAAGATATTTGATTTTTGGTCTCGTCGGTTTTTCACAGATGTACTGCAGTTTCGGAATTAAAATTTAATTTCATTTTAAAAACTGGTTGAATGCATAGAGTTTTATTGACCGACCTCAGATAGGGTTGATTCCTACATGAATCGCCTTATGATTTCTTAACATAGCGCTAAATTCTTTTAGCTTAATTTTCGTTTCTTTTTGTCGCTTAAATCGTCGGTTTTTCACATATGCACTGCAATTTCAGAATTAAGATTCAATTTAATTTCAAAAACTACTTGAATGCATAGAGATTTGTTGACTGACCTTAGATAGGGTTGATTCCTACATGAATCGCCTTACGATTGCTTAACATAGCGCTATATTTCAATAGCTTAAAACTCTGATTTGTTTCTCATATCTTTCTCTGATTTATTTTCACATTAATTCCATTGCTATTTATTTCTGCTATTTACAGTTGTTTATTTAAGACTGCACTGTTAAATTACTGTATTGTACATCCCCATTTGACAAATTGTACCCCCATTCCCACAAAGTTGTAATAATTTTACTGCTTTCCTTTACTGCTTTATTATCTTGGTTGATTGTTAATTCAGAAATTAAAATCAACAACTTTCAGAAAAGAACAAAAATAAACACTCGATCCAACGTCGAGTCTTTTTCTCAAATCAAATCCAAATTGAATGCAACGTCTAGCACTACCCCCGCCACTTCCAACCTATTTTTCATAATCAAATTACAACACTTGATTCAACGTCAAATCGTTTGATGCAAAACCTTTTTGTAAGAAAATTGAAAGACAAAAGACCGAGAGATACACATCTCTTTAGACCCTTTAATAGTCGAGCGTTCGGAGCACACCGGATTCCAAATGACTATTAGTCTTTCAAATCAAAGACCCACTTAGAATAAAGGGACAAGGAAAGCACATCCATGTGAATCCCGAGTAAACGAACGCTTGGTGCACACCTCTGCTCAAATGTTTACTCATTTCCCAAAAAAACAACTTAAACCCTTTTTTAGAAATGAGTATGCTTTATCCATATTGATGTGAAAGAAACAAAGACTTTCGTGTCCAAGAGTGAGTAGTAAGTAAAGGTTTAACACATTCGATATGTCTAAAGGATTACTCCTTAAAAGCAACCAACCTAGTAGTACTTAGTGAGTAGAACTACAGAGCTCTGATTTCTCATTTCACCATAAGAATACGTAGGCACAGGATTATGATATCTTGGCGAGTGCATTAATAATAAAAAGCACTCATTTAATAAAAAATGTGTTTCCTTTCTTTCTTTCTCTTTTCCCACTCGATAAGTAGAAGATCACAAACTAATATCACGCTAACACTCTTACACAAAGCTAACTGAATGGGTCTCATCGAGTATGATGGATGTGAGAGGTGCTAATACCTTCCCATTACATAACCGACTCCCGAACCCGATTTCGTTGCGATGACCAGTTTCTTTTGTTTTTCGTGGGTTTTATTGATATTTCTTCTTTCCCTCTTTGCGAATAAATAAAGTTTGATGGCGACTTTGTTTTGTCCATATTTTGAGCGTTTCTTACGTCTGGGTATTTTTCGCGCTGCGACACATACTCATGCCTTGGTATTCTAGATCATGCATTTACATATATATTTTTTAAGTAACACTATTGATTCAAAAGTTCTTGTTATTTATACCAAACATTGAATTGTAACAAATGACTTAAGGTTTTCGTGAGGTACTTATAAATCAAGCCTAACGTATCTTTATGCTACACTTGATTGTGGGATGTTCATTTCTCTTGGTCCTAAGGCATTGAAACCCTAATCCTTGATCTAGTCATTTTGAGTATGTTGATTACATCATGGACAGTTGATTTTGAGGTCAGTTTCAAGTTAGACTTTGGTCAACAAAAGTCAACCATGGAAGATTGACTTTTTATTGACCAATACTAGTCATTTTGAGTATGTTGATTACATCATGGACAGTTGATTTTGAGGTCACTTTAAAGTTAGACTTTGGTTAACAAAAGTCAACCATGGAAGATTGACTTTTTATTAACCAATATCTTATGAGGTCGGTCTTAGTGATTATCATTGGTTTTGTTCTTTTGGTTCAAGATTTGGCATTCAAATTCATTCAAGATCAAGATTCATATTCAAACATATTTCAAACTTTCAAAAGTCATATTTTGGAGGGAAAGCCATTTTCTTGTGAAACAAGTTACATATATCATTCAAAAGGGCCAATTTCATTACAAATCATCAAAGTATACATTGCAAAAGAGTCAAAAATCAAATTCTACACAAAACGACACATTTGACCTAGAGTTGACTTTTGGTCAACTATTGACTTTTTGGTCAAACTATCTAATTCTACTTTTCCTTCATCCTCAAGGTTCTCCCATTCTTATGCATCCGAGTTTTCCAAGCTTCTTCAAGATTCTTGATGTATTTACATACCATGCATCATTATGCATTGTGTTTTGCCTTTTCCAGGTATCTTATGTTTCCCTTTGGTCTTAATTCAAACAAGCTGTCGCATCACTACAATACTCGGGCTAATCAGAGAAAGAAGATGGATCAGTTGCAACAAGAAAACCGTGAACTTTGTGAAGAGGTATCAACTCTGAAGGACAACATAGAGTGACTCTCCGCAATGATGGAAGCTCTGGTGGCTGCTCAGAATCACCCACCAACACCTCTTCCTCCTCAAACTCCTATGTAAAGAACAGTTATTTCAGAGATTGTATCAACGCCTATTTCTGTAGCCCCGGTTAATGCTTCTCAATATCACATGCCTCCCGGTTTCCCTTGGGGCGTGCCTCTCAATTATGTGCCAAAGGGATATCATCTTCCTACTTCTGAAGCTCTAAGATTTTCTGTTGTTATGATTGTACTGTCTCCTGTGGTTAATGTTGTTCCTCATAATGAGATTCTGGTTGTTTCTGCCGTTGTACCTGTGCCACCACCCGTGGGCCACACTGTGCCTTATGTTGAAGAACAAATTTTCCACACTGCTCTGAGCGAGAGTTTAGATATCCTGGATCGTATGGATGATTTTCAAGATCAGTTTGCTGAGATGCGGAAAGAAATCAAGGCTTTAAGAGGGAAGGAGTTATTTGGAAAGAAAGCTCACGAGCTTTGTCTTGTCCCAAATTTGAAGATCCCTCCAAAGTTCAAGGTTCCGGATTTTGAGAAATATAAAGGGAATACTTAATCGCAAAGCCATTTGGCTATGTACGCTAGAAAAATGTCTACCTATACTGACAACCATCAGTTGCTGATTCATTATTTCCAAGATAGTCTTACCAATGCTGCACTGAAGTGGTTCATGGAACTTGATAGTTCCCAAATCAAGACATTCAATGATCTCAGAGAAGCTTTCATCTGTCAGTATAAGTACAATCTGGATATGGTGTCGGACTGTGATCAGCTCCGCGCAATGTCTCAGAAAGAGAAGGAAACTTTTAAAGAGTACACGCAGAGATGACGCGAGATTGCAGCTCAGATAAGCCCTCCTTTCGAAGAGAATGAGATGACTAAAATCTTCCTGAAGACTTTGGGTCCGTTTTATTATGAAAATATGGTTGCGAGCGCTCCTAGTGATTTTATAGAGATGGTTAACATGGGAATGAGATTAGAGGAAGTTGTCCGTGAAGGACGTCGGACAAAAGAAGTTAGTTCTGGAAGTGGAAAGAAGCATGATGTTGGTTTTTCTAAGAAGAAGGACGGAGAAACCAATGCCGTCTCTCAAGAGAAATCCAGAAGATACAAAGGAAGAAATAATAATGGGCTGCCAAGTGCCTCCGCCAGTATATGTTGAACAACAAATCTGCAACTTCAAAGTGGGTGGCTAAGCATGTGGTAAAGAGGATGCAAACAAGTGACACAGTTAGGATAAGAGACATCATGCAAGATATAAGGCAAAGCTTTTCTGTGAGAATCAGTGTTGCAAGGGCATGGAGGGCTAAGTTGATTGCAAAGAGGATAATAGAAGGTGATGCTGATAATCAGTATGTATGTATTTAGAGGTATGCAGCTGAGTTAAGAAGGGCAAATCCAAGCAACACAGTCAAGATTAATGTCGAAAGACCTCATCCATCCATACAACCAAGATTTGGATCATTCTATTTTTGTTTTGATGGTTGTAAGAAAGGCTTTATAAATGGATGCAGACCCTTTCTGGGGGTGGATGAATGTCACTTGAAGACCAAATATGGTGGCCAATTACTAATTGTTGTGGGTAGGGATGCTAATGATCAATACTTCCCTTTGGCATTTGGTGTGGTTGAAAATGAGACAAGGGAGAGTTGGAGATGGTTCCTTCAACTACTGATTGAGGATATTGGCTAGGATAGAAGATATGTGTTTATATCTGATCAACAAAAGGTACATGTGGTTATATTTACTTCCTTGTTCTTATGTATTTAATGTTGTTTCTGTAATTAATGTGTACATAATTGGTGTTATGTTTCAGGGACTTGTGGCTGTATTTGAGGAAATGCTTGATAGGATTGAGCACAGGTTGTGTCTTAGGCATCTTTATGCCAATTTCAAGAAAAGGTTTGGTGGTGGATCATTGATCAGAGACTTGATGATGGGAGTTGCTAAGGCAACATCTTTATACCAATCATTACAAGGAGAAGGCAAAGTGAAGGGATCAAAGTGTCTTGGTTCAAAAAACCAATTGTAGGAGAAGGATCTAGTGAACAACCAATCACACTACCAGACAGTGAGGCCAAATCAAGTTCAAAAGAGTCTTCCCTTGGATTGCAGACTAGGTCTATGAAGACATGGAAGTCCAAGAAAAAGAGAGACTGAGTGTTATGTCTTGTATTTCCAATTTTAATTTGTTGTCATTTTGTTGCCTTTGCCAATGAAGTCCTAAGTAGTATGTGTCATTTTACACTGTCTCATTTTGTACTATGTAACAATGAAGTACCAGACATATGCACCAAGTGTGCTTTCTTTATGTATCAAACAAATTACTTTTGAAGAATTTCCAAGTGTGCAACAAGAATTGCAGAATTTAGTGTAACTATTTTGTTTTACATTGCAAGTAATTTCTGTAACAGACAACTTACATTGATAACAAACAATTCAACTTAAATCAAACTTTAACAGTGATACATAACAAATGTTTTCATTGATAAGAACAATTTAATTTACATTGCTACATAACAATAACAAAAGCTTTCATTTATAACCACAATTCAACTTACATCAAACTGTAACATTAAACACCTAAATCTAAACTGAGTTTATTACAACCATGACAGACATTCCTCTAACAGACCAACCTAAACTACTACTATGACAGACCAACCTAAACAACTTCTATGACAGACCAACCTAAACAACTTCTATGAGAGACAAACCTAAACAAGTACTATGACAGACCAAGTACTATGTATCAATTCTAACCAACCTAAACAACTAAATCAAAACAGACTTTATTACATGGACATAAACAATACTGCAAAGATCAACCATGACAGACCAAGTACAATCGACATCCATAAATTTTTCCTCTTTTCCATTCGAATCTTTCTTTTCAATTTTTCTGTCTTGATAATGCTTCCATCTGCACCATACTTCTTCAAAACTCTGCCTTCAATTTCCTGAGCAATCTCCTTTGCAAATTCTCTCAAATAACCCTTTGTGCTTTCACAATCACAACATCTTGCAAAATCGTTAACAAAATCGTCCCACACAAACAAACCGCAACCATTCTGCAAATTAAATCAAACCGATGATTAAGACATACGCAGTGATTAACAAATCGAATTAAAACATGGATTTAACAAGATGAATATCAACTAACCAAAGAATTTTGACATTTCCAGAATTTTCTTCTAGGATTTTCAACTGTGTTTGATACAAACATCTTCATCGTATCGTTGCAACCACATCTTGGCAAACTCTTTCCAAAATTTCCCCCAGACGATGACGACCTGCTACCACCCATGTACACGATAACGGCGGACGAAGAAGATAGAAAAAGGGGAGGCAAACCCTAACAATTTCAAGGGGGTATTTGTAAAAGCAAAAATATATACCCAGTCATCCATGAAAATTTAATCCAAAATGCCAACATGGACAGATTCTGATGGTCAAAACGGAATCTTCATTGCCACTTGGCCTCTGGGGGGTTTTATGAGGGAATCTAACTAAGATGAGGGGTTTTTTTAAAAAAAAAACTTTACCAGGGGCTAAAATGAGAACTCGCTAACATTGCAGGGGGGTTGTGTATTTAACCCTTTTATGTTCTAGGGTAGTCACTTCATCTCCTCCCCATTCTTCAATTTTCAAAATCTTCTCCGCTTTTCAAAACCTTCTTGTTTTAAAACTATAACCTCTTTCACAATAAACCTTGACTTTTGTCAAGTGCCTTTTTCTTCAAACTTTCATTTTCTTTAATAAATGTCAATTAATATTAATCATACTTTGACTCATTTAAAAAAGACTTTAAAAAACATTTAAACTCATTTAACCTTTTGTTCCTTTGTGCACTTTTTTATTTAAATCTTTTTAAAAAGTTTAGACATGAGTCATTTTCATAGTTAAGATGTAATTCTCCTATCCCCATAGTATTGAAGATGTTAACATTTTCCACTTATATGTTGAGTGATAGACTTGTTGATTTTTATCCAAGCAAAAATCCTTCATCTTAAAGTGATGCAAATGTTGTTTTCTTATACTTGTGGGCGACTAGTCGTAGTTTTCTCCTTAAAATGACGACTTGTTTTTTCATTTAAAATCAATCAAAACAAACCAATTTTGTTATTTGTACCAAGAGCTACAAGTGTTTGATCCTATATTGCATTTTGTGGGTTCGTAGGCATGAGGCTCAAGAAGTCTCTCTAAACACAAAAATCTTAAAAAATACTTCTTTTCTCATCTCCCAAATCTCATTTCAAACAAACTTTTTCAAACCAAAAAGCGTAGATATTTCAAAGGGTTCCTATATATTACTATAGACGTTTTGCGTGCTAACACCTTCCCATCGCGTAACCAACCCCCTTACCCAGACTCTGTTCATTTGTTTTTGTTTTAGAATTTGTTTAGGTTTTGTTCGCTCTTTTTCCTTTCCTTTTGGATAAAATAAAAGTGTGGTGGCGACTCTTGCTTTATGAGTTAAGTTAGTCAATAGTTTATGCTCACAATTTTTACCGCTACAACCCGCTAAGTTAAAAACCTAAAAAGCAACTTAGGCAAAAACGGGTATCCTGGTGGATTGAAAACCAGAAAGGGCGATCCAAGCAAAAGTTAGGGATTTGAAAGCGAGAGGTTGCACTCTGTGTAGGATCTGTGATCTTATTTCATTACAACAATCGGGAACCCTGAAGGATAGGAATCACTCCAATCATTTTCTTCAAAAGGCAAGGTCTTAAGAGCTTCAAAGACACAGGAGCCATAGCAGAATTGAAACTCAGTGGAAATCCATTTATACATTGCCCTCTTTGTATTTTGTTTTTTTGTGGAATTACCACTTTTAGGAATTGCTTCCTGATGTAAATGTCTGTTTATAGGCCAATTTCAATTCATAAAAATTCTTTTCACTCAAACAACTTTCCTTTTATTTTTATTTTACTGTTTTGTTTGCAAAAATGTCCGACTTTTTTATAAACATTGCATTTAAAAACACTGAAGCTTTGCAAAAACATGCTGAAAACATTTGATATTGATTGACATTTTGAGTGTTTTGGGTGGTAAATAAGGTTTCCATACTGTACTGGGGGCACAATTTGTCGTGTCACATCTGTAGGAACTATTGTTGATAGTTAACATGCAATGAGCTCAGAAGCTTGAAGCACCAAGGTTTTTCCCAGTATGAGGCCTTTGATCTCTTTTCCCCAGCAGGTTTTTAGAAAGTATCTTTTCCCCAACAAGGTGTTGGAAGCGTTTATTCTCCCCAAGCAGAGAAACACTCTACATCATATAAGGTTTCTTTAGGAAGAGTTGTTTATCCCCAACAATATAAGAGAATTCCTCATTCCCAGCAGCGCAAGATGACTGAATAATCCCAAATAGTTGGAAGTTGGTGTAAAGTCATAGCTTTCTCTTCCTCACACGTCAGAGTTGATGATAGTTCCCCGCGAATCAAAGTTCAGGTTATTGGCTTCTACAGCGAGTCAAAGTCCAATGGTTAATGGCATTCTCAACAGTTCAAAGTCCAATCTTCATTGGTATCCCCCATCAGAGTTTATAATTCAGTTTGTGATTCCTCAATAGAGTTTGTAGCCCAGTGGTTATTGGCAGTTCAGGTTGTTATCTCCCTGCAGAAATCAGATCACTATGATCCCTTCTCCGGCGAAGTTTCCTGATCTCTTTTGCGTATTCCCTAGTAGAGTGTACTCTCATTTCTTTCTTGCATATAGTAATCATCATTACATTGCATCTATCAAACACGTAGCATTTCCATTTTTATATGGAGCATTACGCCATGGAAAAATTCAAACATATGCATACAGAGCATAAGCCAGATTTGGTACCTTGCATGAAAGGCCGAATCAAATCCTCAATCATGACAATGACATATCCTCGAAGAGAATGTCGAGCCCATTCCCCTACATATATTTCACTCAATCCCCAGGGTCGTAGATCCGTCGATCTTACCCTTTATTTACCTTTTATTCCCTAGTGGAGTCATTATTTACTTCTTTTCATAAATTCGTTGATCTATTCTTGGGTCGTAGATCCGTTGATCCTACTTCCTTTCTATAGATCTCTTGATATTTTCTTGGGTCGTAGATCCGTTGATCCTACTTCCTTTCCATAGATCCGTTGATCTTTTCTTGTGAGCCGTAAATCTGTTGATATTACTTCTCTCCATCTTTTGGGTCGTACGTCCGTTGATCCTACTTCCTTTTCTTTATCCGCTGGGTTGTAAATCCATTGATTTTACTTCCTATTTGCAGATCCGTTGGTCTCATTCCTATTATCCATATGTTGGGTTGTATATCTGTCAATCTTATTCCCTATTTACTATCCTTAGGGTCATAGATCCGTTGATCCTACTTCCTGTTTCCTAGCTTTTGGTTTGTAGATCCATTGATCTCACTACCTTGGTATTTCCCTTTGAGTTATAGATTCGTCAATCTTACCTCTCTTTATCTTCCTTTAGGTCATAAATATATTGATCTTACCTTTCTTCTATATTACCTTTCATTGTTACCATTACCCCATTACCAGATCACCATTGTTTAACTACGCCCACTCATTACAAGCCTTTTCACCGGAAAACAAAAAAAGAGTTACTACATAGAGCAACTACATCCACATTTTGACCCCAGAGTGCAAATTTTATGGTTCTTTTGGTATTCAATCACCTTCTACCTCGAATGTTTGAAAGTCTTTGCTCTTCATAACTTTAGATTTTAAATCGTTTGAATAGGGGGAGTTGTTGCACCCCAAAATTTTCCCTCTTGTTTCTAACTCTAGTTGGCTTATGTTTCACATTCATATGCATCTCCACTAGGTCATTGACTATCATTCATACATTCCATTGAGTTCTCATGGCACGGGGTCAAAGCACTTCTTGTGATTTTGGTTTTCCTTATCTTCAAAGGTGATTTATTTGGTTGTGGCATTCATCAAGGCTCATAAATTTACCAAATTATATTCCTCAAGGTTTCTCAAGAAACATCAAACTAGGGTTTCAACTGAGGTTTGCTCTGAGCAAGGGTTTTGTTTGTTTTCCATCTCTCAAGCCTTTTCTCTTTATGAATCTCAAGAGTCTAGGGTTCCTTCATTATTTGTTTCATTGGTTCAAGGTTGATTGCAAGTTTCTATTCACAATTTGCTCAAGATTAGGGTTTTGGTCAAAGTCAATTTGAGGTTGACTCTTTTACCAAAACTTGATTCCATGGTTTGATACTTGATTCAAGGTTTCTTTGTACACCTTATTGGCCTTCTTAAAGTGATTCAAGTTGATTTAAGATGGTTTATGAAGTAGAATGATTCATTTGCAGAAAGTCAACAAAGTGCCCAAAGTCAAAGTTTGACTTTTGAGATTTTTGGTCCACCTTGGATATTTCAGGTCAAATTTTAAGAAGATATGGAAGTTGGATAAGTTTCATCAAGTGGAATCATGAAAAATCAAGAGAAGTATGAAAAAGTGCAAAATTGGTAAACTTGAATTATTTTCTAAGTGTCAAAATCCATGGTCATATGGTCAACTTTCAAAGCTTATTGTGAGTGATTCAAGAATTCAATATTATCAAACAAGGGCTGCAATTGAAGCTTGCATTTTATACTACATGATGATGGAAGATATGAATTCAAAACCAATTTCTAAGTGATAGAAATTTGAAGTCAGAGCAGTGGTTTCAATTTGAGTAAAATGACTATACACTTAGAAATTTTCTAAGTTTCAGATCAGTTATGAGGCCATGACTTTGCACCAAGATACCTGAGCCTACAAGCATTTTCTAAAGATGGAACCAACATGGAAGTTGTACCTTGCCATGTGTTATTTCCAATGGTACCAAGTTTGTAGCATCTGAGCCATTACACATCAAGATAAACAATCCTATAGTGGCCATCGTGGGTCTGCAAGTTTTTATTTGGTACAAAATCACAACATATCCAAATCAGTCCAAATTTTTGTGCACACTTCATGCTTTACACCATTTCATTTTCACCCGACCCCACAGAATCAAATGCACCCAAATATTGCCCAAAACAACCAAACTCGTGGTCTGCACATGATGATCATTTTTTCCAAAGTTCGCCAAAAACAAAAATCTCAAAATTGTACATTGTTTTCTCAGCAAATTTGTACCATTGCCATCTCATTCTCACACAAATAACAAGCTTATCCAACCCTCAACCAAAGCAAAAATCAAGCCTAAGCATGCCTTGCCCGAGCCTACTACACAAGTGCATTTTCACTATAACAAACTCCAAACCAAGTTGCAACAAACTCTGAGCCTTTGATTCTTGCTAAACCACTTCATCCAACCCTAAATTAACTCACTATATAAACTCATTCATTCCAAAAGTTGTGGACACCATTTTTCTAGATATGAAAATCACCAAACATTCTCTCAATTTCAGAAATTCGAATTCCCAATTTCCTTGAATTTCTCTGAGATTTCTTCATCCAATCTCCTTCAACACTTCATTTCTAAGCTACTAAATGCAATAGTTTGTTGCCAAAGCTAATGCATTGATCAGATAAACTTTGTCTTCTTCATCAAGCAAGTTAATTTGGTTGGAGCGTTTCAAGAGGATTTAAAGCAAAATAATTATATATTCATGTTTCTCGAACTTCAAGGAAGCTTTTGCAATCATTTCTAAGTCTCTGCGTCACTTGTGAAGAGGAATCAGACCTACTCTGATAGGTACGATTCTGAGCATCTCGTTCTCCCTCATTTGAGCATTGTTTTGTTCCAATCTTGTTACGAAATTGCTTCTGGTGGTTGTGTGCGCTGAAGCCCAAACTTGTTAGGCATTGGTTTTTTATCATTGTCATTAAATTTTTGTTTGAAGCTTTTAGGGTTCATGCGTATTTTTATAGATTGTTTAAGTGTGAGTTTGAGCATGTGAAATCTAATTGCATATTGGGAATCTACGTGAAATTCTAAGTGAAGTGATGTAGTTGTTTTTTATTTCTGCAAATTTCACCACTGTTGTTTCCACCTTGTGGTGACCGGCGCGATGGTGATGGTCACCTGAGAAGAAGGGTGAGGTGGCCTTGGCACCACCAGTTTAAATTCAAATGTATTGAGGTGGCAGCGCATGACTTGTCCACTTTATAATTTTTTTGTTGACTGGATAATTCGTTTTTGTTTTATTTTTGGATTTATTCTGAAATTATGAAAATGGTTTGTGTTGTTTGGGCTTGTTTGACACGGTGTTATTCATCCCCCCCCCCCCCTCTTAGCCCATGGTACCTGTTTTTGGTTGAACTGCTAAATGTTGTTTTAGTTACCTTTTGGGTTGGGCCTGGGCCCTCTTGCTATGCATACATCACTATTCTAGTTTGCACCTTTATTGTCTTGTTCATTTATTTTTTTTATTTCCTATCTTATTTTAATTGTTTTTTTATTTTATTATTTTATTTTATATTTTTAATATTGAAAATGATTTAAAAAATATAGAAATGCATGTTTTGATTTTTAGGGTTTTATTTTCATATTTTTCTTCAAATATGCTTTGTTTATTTTCTCATTTTTTTGTTGAATTTTAATCCATATGTGGCCTTGCTCTTGATGAGTTTCTTTGATCTTTGTGATATTTTCTTTGTGATGTTATTAATACATGAGTTATGTGGCTAGCCTTGATATGCTTTGTTGCTTTTGTTATTACCTTTTGTTCATTAATTATTGAATCATTTCTTTTGATGTCTAACATCGATTGAGTGTTGTTCCTCTTGGTGGTTGTCTGTGCATCTCTAAGTCTCTGCATCACTTGTGAAGAGGCATCGGACCTACTCCATTGGTACGATTCTGAGCATCTCGTTCTCCCTCATTTGAGCATTGTTTCATTCCAATCTTGTTACAAAATTGATTCTGGTGGTTGTCTGTGCTGAAGCCCTAACTTGTTAGGCATTGGTTTTGGATCATTTCTATTTAATTTTTGTTTGAAGCTTTTAGGGTTCGTGCGTATTTTTCCAGATTGTTTAAGTGTGAGTTTGAGTCTGTGAAATCTAATTGCATAATTTGGAATCTACGTGAAATTCTAAGTGAAATGATGTAGTTGTTTTTTTATTTCTGCAAATTTTACCACCGTCGTCGTCGCCTTGTGGCGAATGCCGCGGTTGTGAGGGTTACCTGAGAAGAAGGGTGAGGTGGCTTTGGCGCCACCAATTTAAATTCAAATTTATTAAGGTGGCAGTGCATGACTTGTCCACTTCATTAATTTTTTATTTTATTTTTCTGGATGGATGATTCGTTTTTGTTTTATTTTTGGATTTATTCTGAAATTATGATAACGGTTTGTGTTGTTTGGGCTTGTTTGACACGGCGTTATTCACCCCCTCTGAGCCCATGGTACATGTTTTTGGTTGAACTGCTAAGTGTTGTTTTTGTTACCGTTTGGGCTGGGTCTACGCCCTCTTGCTATGCACACATCACTATTCTGGTTTGCACCTCCATTGTCTTGTTCATTTTTTTTTAATTTCCTACCTTATTTTAATTGTTTTTTTTATTTTTTTATTTTCTTTTATATTTTTAATATTGAAAAAATGATTTAAAAAATATAGAAATACATGTTTTGTTTTTAGGGTTTTATTTTCATATTTTTCTTCAATTATGCTTTGTTTATTTTCTCATTTTTTTGTTGAATTTAAATCCATATGTGGCCTTGCTCTTTATGAGTCTTCATTGATCTTTATGATATTTTCTTTGTGATGTTCTTAATACATGAGTTATGTGGTTAGCCTTGATATGCTTTGTTGCTTTTGTTATTACCTTGTGTTCATTAATTATTGAATCATTTCTTTTGATGCCTTGCATTGATTGAGTGTTGTTCCTCTTGGTGGTTTGTGATGATGCTCTTGTTGCTTAAAATAGGTATTCAAGTTTGATATGCTTGTATGTTTGAATTGATTCACATGTTATTGCTTGACCTTTCCTTTTCTCATGAGCTTGATGACTTCTCTTGATGATTTTTGTTAAGTGATGATGATGCTTCCTCTTGATGATTGGTTCATGGCTTGATGTGTTCTTTTAGTGATACTTTGCCATGCTTTGAACTTAATGCTTGTGCTTGAGCTTTTCTTTGTGATTGATCTTGTTTGATGATTGAGATGCTTAATGCTTATTGTTGTTTGTTTGTGTGCTCACATGTTCCCTTAGGGCTTCTTAGTTCAACTTAATTTTTTATTAAGTTTGAAGTAGTATAGACATTAGGTGTTAATCCAAGCATGACAACATTAAGGTAGATTTTCCCTTCATCTCCAACCTTAGGCCCACCTTGCATGATCACATTAGTATAGAATTCCCCTTTAATCTCAACCTTAAGACCATTTTGCATGAGAACATTTAGGATCCAGTTCCCCTAGATTTAATTTCCTTTTGCATTGCATCTTTAGGCAAATCTTTTATTGCATTAAAAATCCAAAAACACTTAATAAATGTGATGCGTATAATACGTTATGAGCCTTAAGTACATGGGAAAAGATTAGCGGGATTTTTTTCTTACATCTTCTTAAAGTATTTTGTACGTGAGACGTTTGGATCATTTGTACAAAATATTCGCTCCTATTGTCATAGACTTTAGTACAATACGCGTCTCAAACCCTTTTCAAAACCTTAACAAAACACTTCAACAAATCCAAATCATTTTTTTCCTTCGGGATTTTCTCTTCAAAACCTTTTTTCAAAAAAGGGCATGTTATTTCTGTTCTATTGCAATACAGGCTAAAGCGTAAGTCTCCTACATGCGAGCGGCGAAACCTAACTTCTAGGAATGTGAACATTAGCATCGTCTATAAAAAAACACCCAACAACCCGTAGTCCCACGAACTACGGACGCTCTGATTTCTCATTCCTGTTGAGAATAGGTAGGCACAAGAGCCCCAATCTTTGGCGAGCAACCTTCCTTTTCACCATGATCCTCTGAACTACGATTGCTCTAGTTTTCCCATTACACGAGGAAATACGTAGGCACAGGATTGCGAGATCTTAGCGAGCCTCCTTTTGTTTTCCCTTTTCATTCATGCATTCCCTTAGCAAGTAAGCTTTAGATATACATACCCTTTGATTAGAATAACAAGAGTGGATCCCGTTGAGTACAACGGACGCGAGGGGTGCTAATACCTTTCTCTTGCGTAATCGACTCCCGAAGCCTGAATTTGGTTTTGAGACCATGTTTTCTCCCTTCTTTGGGTTTCTTGATGTTTTCCTTTCCCCGTTGGGATAAATAACATTCGATGGCGACTATGTGTCTTTGCTTATTGTTTTTCGCGTAGTGACAATTTGGATGTGTTTGTATCATTTTTCTGGGTTTCATGAACAGATTCAGCTGAGATATCCTTTTCTAAGGCATGATTTGATGGATATTTAGGTTAGTCAATTTGATGAATTGATGGTAAGGGTTCATTTTGGCCATTGTTTTCAGATTGTTGTTCAGACTCAGCATACTCAGGTCCATCATTAAGAAAGTCCTGAATAGGTTGATCTGACATAGTTTTGGTGGAGATGCTAGAGGGTGATGAAATATTGAGAGCCTTAGCATCTAAACCACTTCCAGTTTCACCAGGAATTGCTGAAGTTAGATCAGTTTGGATGTAAGCATTAATGTCTCGAATGGTTTGGTCAAGAGATGGATCATCGGTGTTAGGTGTTATAAGTATATGGGTTTTTAGTAACAAAATTAGTGTTTATATGGATGATTGATAGTGCAGAGGTTTGGTTGGGTTTAGCAGGTGAAGGTGTGAGAGACTTTCTCAGTGAAGTATTAAGATTAAAGTCAAGAATAGGTTCAGCCTCAGTACCTGATCCTGCTGCTAGTGAGACAAGCTCTTCTGCAGTTTCTGTTTCATTGACATTATCATCTGGATTCTCATTCAACCAGTTTCTGGACTCATCATCCTTCTCTGCAGATTCCTCTTCAGCTTCTCCTCCTGAAGCAACTTCCTCAACTGCCTTAGGTCTATCTTCAGTACCAGCAACATCCTTTTTGCACTTCTCAATAAACTCTTGAGTCATCTGAATAACTTCAGAAGAGTTTAGAATAGATTCTCCCAGATGTTTTCTTAAGATCTCCCTGCCTTCCTTTAAGAGTTCTTCTGATTCATCAATACGATTCTCCTTAACCATTTCTTCAGAAACAACATACATACCAGTCAAAATAAATGCGGTGAAGAAATATTTGACTTCCTTCAAAACCTAAGCCCTTTTTGCTTCCCTTTTTTCTTCTTCTATTTGGCTCAAACTAGACAACTTCCTTTTCTTGGATGCAGTGGTTTCCTTATTTAAATTGTAGCTAGATCCTCTTCCTCTCGTCTTGGTAGGAAGGATTTTAGTGGTTTTCTTGAGGTTTTAAACTTTTTGCAAAGCCTCATTGGAGCTATGAAGATCTCTTTTCTTTCCACTCTTATGAACAAAACTTTCTTCCTCCTTATGCACCGCTTTATGAGCATCTCCCATCAGTTTCTTTCTAACAAGTGCATGAGCTTCAGTTTCTTCACTAGACTCATCATCACTATCATAATTGATTACCATCCTTTTTGCTTTTCTCCTAGAGTCATACTCATTTTGAGACCTAACAGGAAGATGATCAAGATGATCCTGAGAAATGGTCACTCCACGCTCCTTCTTAGCTTTTTCAATAAGCATTTTGATGACTTCTGGAGAATCTTCTTTGGTTCATAGGAAAGTTATCCAAAAACTTTCTTCTTTTATCTCTTCTGATTCTGATAGGATTCTTCATCATTACTATGTCCATTTTCAACCTATCTTTCATGTGAGCCAGAACGGATGCAAACAACACATTTCCATAAGCATCATCTAAGTCTTGAGTGGCTCCACATTCTAACAGCAAGTTGATCAGTTTTCCTTGATAGAAAAGTTCAGAAAGTTACCTTGCATAAGGTACTGTTCTTTTGAGCTTCTTGAAGGAGTCTTTGATGGATTCACACAAATGATGAAAGATGTAACTAGGAAGGTTTAACCTTTGCTCAGTTGTAAGATACCAGAGAAATATCTTGTGATCCCAAGAAATTTGATCAGAACTACCATCACGAGGGATCAAACATCCAATGAGAATTTTGAACAGTAGTTTTTGTTCCAGGTGCATGTTCATCACTTTACCAAAATCATCTTTCTTTTTGAAAAGAATTTTCTTAATTTCCTTAGCATAAATTCATCCATCCTTTGAGTTGAGAATTAACATTCCTTTATTCTTAGCCCAATTAACTAAGCAATATTGCCTTGAGTTATTGCAACCTCTAGACCCATTACAACAGATCTAATTTCAACATAGTTAAATTCCTTCAGACCTGTTTCTTCTCTTGATTTTCCTTTCAACCTTTTGTCATTTTCTACAACAATTCTTTCTTCATTTTGAACAGAGAACTCATCATACACTTCTGCTTTGACCCATAAATCTTTTACCAGAGTTAGGTAAGTTTGTCCATTTAGACTGTCGAAGAATTACATCCATCCTTGAAACTCAAAGTACTTCTTCAAATGACAACCATTTGCAGCAAAACTTTCGAAATCAACCACTTGCTCAATAAGAAGCTTTGAATCATTTTGATTAAGAAGAGTATTCTATAGTTTAATCTTAAGGTCTTTCATGGAATTTATGTTTAACAGATTGACAAAATATGCCATAGAGAAGGTAAAAAGGTTTTTATAGGGTTTACTGTTGGAGCACGAAAACGACTGTGATAAAAGTTGTGCGTGCTGAAAATGTGTTGAGAGAATTAAATGACATTAAAAAGATTTTAAACATATAAATATTTAAAACAAATTCGTTTCCTTTCAAATTCAATTCACCAATAATTTCAAGCGTGCTGAAGACATTTCAGACAGGTGTAAAGAGTGATACAGGTGTCAAAATAAATTTTCACTCTTTGTGCATGTGAGAAACAACTATTTCTTTATGCAAGATTTTGAATCAGAAAATTTTCAGAGATTATCTTAGATTAAAAGATTTTCTACCAAAGACTTTGATCAAGACAATTTCTGACAATTATCAGATTCAGATTCTTCACTTGAAATCAAGCATAAGCTACTAAGTTCAGAATTCTTTTTCCACTAAATAACTCTTGAGAGAATTATCGGTTGAATCAGTTCAGTGAAGAACAAAATATATATTAATTTGTTCTGAACAATAGTAATAGAGCTTTCGTCAAAAGTATTAAAAAGAATTCATTATTTCAACACGACATAGATATTGTCACAAAAGGTGAGAATATCCACTACACCAGTTTTGAAGTTTCTTAAGTTAATTTCTTCCAAGATATCTGAGCATGAAGATTACTTATGCTGAAATATCTTATACAAAATGTTACACTTAAAATAATGAATAATATAACTTACCTGGATAGAGTTTCTAATTCTGGATCTACAGTCCGTTTTGATGAAGTATTTCTAACTTGTTCAGGGGTCAGCATCTTGAACTATCTTCTTCACAAGGATAACACCATTGAGAAAGAGACAAGTTTCTTTCAATAGATTCCTTCATCTTGTAACCACCCTTCTTTTCATACTAAAATGAAAATATATTTTCCTCACAAGATCTTTGTCTGCACAACGGTAAAGTGTTATGCACAGACCAGGTTCTGATGCCAATTGAAGGTGACGAAAATACACAAGAAGGGGGGTTGAATTATGTTCTCTAGAAAACATTTATGCTTCTGAACATAGTTCAGATTCTAAAAGTTGGTTCAGAATTTAATCATAAGTGCAGAGGAACAATATATTAGAAGTAGAGTAAACAGAACAATGAACGCATCAGATTTATCCTGGTTCATCTCCCAACCGAGAGTACTCCAGTCCCCTTGCCTCGCAAGATATTTTCCACTATAATCAACTCATTATTACAACTGCTTATGCACTCAAGCAAAAGACTTTCACTGCTCAGACCTACAGTCTAAGACTGCCTTTCTCAATCAGTATCTGATCAAGACTTCTTGCTTAGATCCTCAGATCCTAAGACTTTCCTTGTTTAAACCCTCATGTTCAATACATTCCTACTCAGACACTCTGCCTATGACTTCATTTGCTCAGATCCTCGATCCAAGACTTTCCTGCTTAGACATACCATCTAAGACTTCTCTGCTCAGACCTTCTGTCTAAGACTTCCTTTGCTCAGATTTACAATCCAAGACTTTTCTTCTTAATCAAAACAGATCAAGACTTTCAATGCTCAAGAACACAGCAAGAAACTTACTTAGCTCAAGCTTTTCAACTGGAGACTTTGATGCTCAAACACATAACATGATACTTTTGATCTTAACTGCTTAACAACATGTTCAGCAGAAAAGAGAACAAGTTGTACTTGATCCTGAATCAGAGGTACATGGTAATAACCTTAACAAAGACCTTGGGCTCTCAAGATTTCCAAAATATTCAATGTTTAGGAAACCTTAAGGCTATTTACAATTTTCAATAATTAACACAAGATTCTTCATATTCAGTAGTGTTGCTCATTGTTGATCTTGTTATTTCTTCATTCAGATAGAGGCACTGAACACCTTTATCCTCTTTGACATTCCTTCTTCTTCTTATTCCTTGTTGAAGATTCAAGTAGAACCTTCAGCTACTTATATAAAAGGTTTCATAGAACTAGTCGTTGGAAGAGATAACTTGATCAAATGTCTTTGTTCTCTCCATAGTACAAAAGACGTTGAGGATAGATACACAGAAGATCTTGATCCATTGTATAATTTGTTTAACCATAGCGTCTTCGGAAGTATCTTGTACTATAGAGCCGCGGAGAGTGGTTATCCGTAGAATATGTAAAATCTTCTTGAGCCTTGTGATCATAGACTTTAGCTGACAAGCTGATTTGACATTACTGTTTGCTTTCTGCAGCACAGATAGCTTCATCTTCACTACAACTTCTGAACAATCACCAGAAGCCAATACAATTACCAAGTGTAGAAACAATGTGCTGCTTCTTCTGATGCTGAGGCCTTCAGCTTTAGAGTCTACGCCAGACATCACTTAGCAAGTGTTCTTCAGATTTTGTATCATCAGAAACACGTAACTCAGCTTTACTCAAGTGTACCTTCATATCAGATTCTGAATATATCTTTTAAGTATAAGAACCCGCATACTTGAACATACATTAGATAACACCATTGTTCTTTTAATACTTTTGTTATCATCAATACTAAGGATATATGTCATGAATAAATCTTGTTCTAACACACAACACTTTCCTCATTCAAGCAACTCTTCTAATTCAATTCAAGCAACTATTTCTCTTTTTTTAATCACACAAACCTTTTTCAAAACAATTTTCTTTTCTTTTCATAAAAGAACTGTTATAATTTGTTCCTTAGCAGTCTGACTAAAATATTATAGCATCCGAACTAGGACCAGATCAGCTAACATCAACACTTCTAGAATACGATTATAAATGTTCTCTAAAAGAAATCAACACACACTTATTTTCTACCATGAACTACAAAGCTCTAATTTTCTCATTTCACTATAAGAATACATAGGCACGGGAGTTTGAATCCTTGGCGTGCACATTAATTAAAAACTTATTTTCCCCTTAATTAAAACCAATTGCAAGTAACCTTTAGATAATAACACTCATCCGCACAAAGAATAATCAAAACGGTCCTCGTTGAGTACAACGGATATGAGGGATGCTAATATGTTCCACTCGCATAACTGACTCCCTTACCCATTTCTCTTCCCTAAGGGTTTTATTGATATTTTCCCTTTCTCTTAGAATAAATAAAATTCAGTGACGACTCTATTGTATTTTTTTAGCGTGTAATGCACTCGAGTATTTTTTGCGCCCTGACACTGACATCGTAGGTGCGATGGTGTGACATTGTGGTATCGATACACACTAACGCGAGTGTGATACTGCGTAGGTCTGACACGCAGTAATTGCTATAAATAGGGATTTTTGGCTAATTTTTTAGAGTTTCGAGTTTGATAGAGAAACTGACAACTTGCAATTCTAAAGGCATGATTTGAAGGTTTTGGAAGCCATTGGAAACATTTAGCTTCCTTGATTTTCATGCACTCTTCATCTAAACTTATGGTAATTATTACATGCACTATGAGTAGCTAGATTCCTTATATTAGGTTTTGAAAGCTCCTGAGGTTTGACTAAATTTTGGTTAAAACTTAATGTGGAATGCTGCAGAAAAAGATGTCGAAGACAATGTCCTGACATTCTGACTTGACAAATATAGCAGGTTCTAAATCTGGTGCAAGAATCAAGGAATGATTACAGCAATGGATCAAGGGATCAATAAACAGAAGTTTCGAAGCCCAAAGCAGCAGAAGCTTATAAAAGGAGATTAAGACCTAGGACTGTGTAACTGAACCTATTGTAACACTTTTGAAAAGTTAGAAAATAGGGTTTAGGGTTTGAGAGTCATAGGCTTTCTTGTAAGTCTCCCTCTATATCGATTTGATGCAGTGTGGTAGACATAGGTACTTGTACAGATTCAGAAACTCGTAGGTAATGAATCGTGTATTATTCTTGGATGAAGCTTTGAAGCAAATCCAAGTTAACTTGTTAGTCAAGGATGTTTAACTGAAATTTGTATTGGAAGGGGTGTCTTTCAATAGAGATGATACAGTTATGGGGTATTAACTGTTAGATAATCACAGGTTGTGATTTTGGGAGTGAGATGGGTTTCTCTTATCATTTAGATGTGACTTCTATTGATAAAGTCTTCATTGGGTAGTGATAGGTAAGCGTGGGTGTTTACTGTAAACCTGAGGTTGTTTACATAAAACTATACTACTGATAGTGGAGTCTTCTTCCTAGATTGGTATCCCCCAGATGTAGGTGAGTTGCACCGAACTGGGTCATCATATTCTGTGTTATTTATCATTATGCAATTTACAGTTCAGTATTGATTAACATGTTGGAACAGATGTCGAAACATCTGTGTTTCTGCAGTTACTGATATTCAAGGTATCAGTCTGTTGTTTTGTTCTTGTTTAAATGATTATGCAGAACAATGTCTTGACATGCGTTAGGACATATGTTGTCTGCTACGCCAGAATTTCAGTTTTTTTGAGACAAACCTGCTTGTACCTTGTTGGATCATATGGATGTTTCAGATTAATTGAATTCTTTTGTGTTATTGTTATTATTTAATTATTCTTGATTTTAATGCTTTTTATGTCGTGATGAATGCATAAATCGATATCAGATGAGTAGGGATTATTGATTGTAAGTCTACTGATCTGATCTAAGCCAATTATTTGACTTTGTAATTAATTAGGAATAGGTAATTAGAAGTTGTGGATTTTGAATTAACTCACTTAGAAAGCCTAATTTAACTCTGAATTGTCCTAAGGAATTAGGGAATTATTGTGTAAATTAGTGAGTTGTACATCAAGGAATTCAGTGCAGTGGCCTTGTTAATTCGTTGTAGGGCTTTAACATATGAGTAATTCAGTTACAGTTCATCAACATGTATAAGTAAGAGAGTCAAAATAAAGATATAGTCTTCTTTAATCATTGAATTTTATTCCATAAAATTTCTTGTTCTTATTTCATACAAAATCAATTTTGAAACCCCCCTTTTTATTTATTTTAATTCGCACTAACGTTACCTTGTTGAAATTCACAATCCATGTGGAGACAAATTTTATTTATTACTTTGATAAGGCTAGTACACTTTCTAGAATTGTCCACCAAGTTTTTAGCGCCTTTGTAGGCGATGATTGTTGATAATTTCAACAAGGCAATATTGTGTAACATTTTTAATTTTTCATTTTTTAATAAATTTATTTCTACTTTTATTCTGCTCTGTGTGGTGCGGTGCTACTAAGGTATTATTTATTTGTTTATGTGAAGCGTTGATTCGACGCTAATACAAATCAACCCCGAAATCGAAAGAACAACGTGCGCAATTTTTAGAGCGAAACAAGAAGCACTACAAGTTACTGAAGAATTAAAAGAAGAAAAGTAGAGATGGCAGCTCTAGCGAGACAAACGTTAGAAGATTATTGCAGGAGGACTGATGCCATACATATATCGCTTGGATTTCAACCTGCAAATGTAACTTTTGATACTAAGAATTATGTACCATCAGGTTTGAAGGATAACCCGTTAGACGGGCAAGCAATCAGAGATCCTTGGGAGCATCTCGCAAAACTTTATGTGACATGCTCAATGTGAAAGCCAAGTGGTGATATTACCGACGATCAAGTAAAATTACGTTTGTTTGGTTTTTCCTTAATAGGTCGCGTGAAAGATTGATTGTAATGCATCCCAAATGTCATTATCTATAATATAAGAAAATTAGTTGATGTGGAAAACATATTTATGCCCTTATCTCTATTTCTGCCATGTCATTAATTTATGGGTGTACTGAGTCCAAAATTTACTTTTTCTGACCAAACTAGCTATCGAACCAAATTGATTTCTTTTTCTTCTATTTTCTTCCATGTTTTGCTTTGATCAAACCCGGTTTGCATAGATTGGTTCTAAAGTAACTATACATTCCAAATTCTTCAACTTTTTCTCTTCTACCAATGTGACATATGTACTTCAAAATATCATTTTTGTGTTTGCATCTCCCAAATCTTCACCTTTTTTTTCTCTCTCCAGCTCCATCGTCTGAAACTTCTTCATCTCCATTTTTTGGTCAACCACCTTGTCTGCTACTTAAAGGCGATGTCTTCTACTGTCACACAAATCTGCTTCCTGTTTATTTGTTATTCCTCTTCATCCTCTTTTTGTTTTGTTTTCGATTTTGATACTATGAAGGTGAACTTAGTGGTACAACACACACACACACACACACACACACACACACACACACACATATATATATATAAATTTATGCATAATGGTATAACATATAAATGTTTCAATATTTATGTTCAAGTTTGAGTTAGCTTTCTGGTTATTTTTGTTTTGATGTTTGTGACCATATTTGTGTTTTTTTTAATATATGGATGATTTTGTTTTTAAGACGTTTGCTGAAAAAAAAAGTTGGAATATTGTTGTTTGTGTTTCAAATTCGATTTTTTTTCTGTTTCGTTTTTCAGGTTTTGTTTGCATTCGTATTTGTGTATGTGTTTATCTATTACTTATTTTGTTTTACACACTTTCGCATGAACTGTATAATGGAAAGTTTGTTTGAGAAATCGTCAACATTAGTGACTGGAAAACACTTTAGAAAGTCGACGTTAGAGTTCATCACAAATGGACCGTCATAACAAACAACAAGGAGCACTCGGAACTCATATTTGTTAATGCAGATGTAATTCTTAGTTTTCCTATTTCTAACTAGTATGAAACCCGTGCTGACGCACGGGTTATTGTTGTTAGGTTTAAAATGAATATAAATTGTAACATGTAAAATTTATTAATAGTAATTAATGTAGATTTATTTTAAATAATCAGTAATCAGAAAAGTAAATGAATTAGAATTAAGAAAATATTAAAGCATTACAAAATTATGATAGAATTGAATTGTCTAATTTGAGAATAATTAAAAAGTTCTTAAAAATATAAAGTGAATATGTAGCCATTTAAAAAGGAGTTAAAAAAATAATTGAAAAATAATTGAAATAAAATAAAGGTTAGAAAATTGAAAAACGTTAGGTATGAAGAATATAGGGGGTGCAATTGAACAAATAAAGTGGTGGTGGATGAAAGTAATTAAAAAAAACGGAAAGAAAGGTTGTGTTACGTGGGTTATTTGGTTGGTATCCATTTCAGAAAAAGGTTGTGATTTGGGGGGAGAATTGAAAAAGTTAGGGTTAGCTTGAAAAGGAGAAGACGAAAGAAAAGGAGAGGAAGCTGAAGAATGTCAAGACACGGGTCGTCATCGTCATGGAAGAGGTAAATTTCTGATAGATTTATGTTAGATGGAGGTTGTGTTTTTGAGTTTTGCGTTTCCGGGTTTGGTACTGGAACCGTGTTTTTTCATGTTTCATGAAACTTGATATTGTAAAAAATGGAGACGTAGGTTATGGTGTTTTAAGATTAGATCGAAATTCTTTGTGCATGTTGTGCGATTGTGATCTGTCTGGGTATTTCAGTTCTGGGTGTTATTGTTGTTATTAAAGTAAAACAGTGAAGTTATTGATTTTTAAACCTACAGACAATTGTGAATTTTTACATGGACATGCAAGTATGTTATGTTATTTTCTGCATCGATTTGACATGGTGGTGGCTTTATATTGTGCACTTGAAAACAGTCCTAAATAGTATTGTGAAGGTAAATTTGGGTGGAATGTTATTTTTCTTGAAACAGTGGTAGAAAATATAAGCATTGTTGGGTATTTAATGAGTATAGTTTTACAGGTAGCTATTGGTTACCGAATGACCAAAGGTATCCCTTCAACTTTCCGATGACGTGAATGTAATCACTGTTAGTATGATACATATAATGCAGAGTCGTAGGTGAAATTGTTTGCATGTTTTGTAAATTATGATTGAGTGAATTTAGATGTTAAATTTTTTGGTAACCCGATTTGAAGAAATGAGTGGAATAAAATGATTTGAAATAAAATAAATTTAGTTATTTTACTTATTTTCAGGGAAGAACTGCGTCGATACTTCGAGCTTAAGTTAGCATACATGAGTTACGAAGACGAGTATGTGCGGCTGACGGAAAAGGAGAAAAAACTGTCATTTGAGGAATTCAGAAAAGAAAAGGAGAATGGTGAGACAGGAACTTTTGCAAGAATGTAATTGTGTGCATATAAAATTCAGTTGCTGTTTATGTATATTATTTTGTATGTCCAGCAGTATAATATTTTATGTTATTGGTTTGAAGAGGAAACGAAATGCCTGCGGGAGAGAAATCTGGTAGTACAAGGATTGGGGATCGTGGTTGTGGATTAGGACATGTAGCTGCTGTTGAAGTCAATGGCAAAATGCCAAATGAAGGAAATTCGCAATTTGTAGAGGGAGATTTGGATTTCAATTTTACCAATTTTACCAAAAAAGTGAATTTTTTAGAGAAAGATATGAAGGGTAACACAATTTCAATTGAATACAATGGGGTAAAGAAGAGAAAGATGGTCGAGTCTGGTGAGGGGAGTCGAGGTAGGGGAAAAAGTAATATCCGGGCGTCTGAAAAAGGAAAAGAACCTGCAGCTGAAGTTTTTGAAGGAGAAATTGGGAAGAAGGACGGGCCACCTATAGCCATATCATCCGATAGCGAAAGGTATTGAAAAAGTTAATAAACATAATAGTTGGTTCAAAAATTATTGGCTGAAATTTTTTATGACATAGTATGTTGTGTTTGTGATGTTTTGTTATGATTTTTAGTTACGATGATGACGATTGTCAGAAGGTGATTGGTAGTCGGCTGAAGTACTATATATGGATTCGGAAGATTCGTTCCGGAGAGACGGCAAGGAATAATGTTTTGGTAAAAGTTATGTTTAATGTTGTTGTATCTATCTAAACTATTATAATGGAGACATTTTAAGTTATGGATGATTTTGTTTATTTTAAAGCAACTACCGCAGCGAGTTATAAAAGAATGTTTGAAAGAAGGTGAAACTCAAATTAAGTTGTGTGATGATAAACTGAGAGAAATCTATGATTGTGAGCTGCATAGGTCGGTAAGAAAGTACTCTACTGAAGTTTTCATTGGTTGTGGATGGTATGAGTTTTCGAAGAAAAGAGAACTTAAAGTCGGTGATAAGCTTGCCTTCATGATTCGCACCCCTCCAGCCAAGAAAATTTATGTCAGGATCTTAAACCGTTGCGACTAATTGGTTTGAAGGAGGATCAACATTTTTGAATGATGTGCTGCTGGTAGTTTGTAGTATTTTTTTGTTTGCTGATCCTGTGAACTTTAATGACTAAGTTGGAATCTATATGTTGTTGGTATAATGATGTTAGTGTTTTAAACTAAGTTGATGAATATTTTCGTTAGTAAGGATAATATTAGTATTATGTTATAAATATGTTTTGCTGAATTAAGTGTTATTGTCACTGATAAGAAATTATTGATTAGTTTTATTTGTTTACTCATTGTCTTCGGATGATGCTTGGATATGATGTATTGTAGTTGGTTTAGTAAAACAGGGGTGGTGCAGCAGGCATATTGTCGGCAGAGGTGGTGCCTGTTGTATTTGAGAACTCGTGTGCAAAGTTATGCGTGAATACTGATAGGTATTGAATTTTGTAACTTGGGTTGTTGTGCTAATGAAGCTAATGGTCCATTTTTTTATTTGTAAAAGTCATTGATGTGGCTGTGTTGGTTGTATGGATGATAGTTCCATGTATAGTTTGTTCAAGCTGGTTGAATGGGTATAAATGAATTTGGTGGAAGTTGTTGGGTGGTATTGTATGGTGTTAAGTAGCAGAAGTGTGGTGTTGTGGTATTTCAAAAGATAGTCAGTTGTGGTAACTATGTTATTGTTCAAAGAATACAAGGATGAGTAAGTTAATATTGAGTTGTTTAGCATATCCATCAGTCTTCTTGCATGGGTATAGTTGGAGTCAAAATGTACGATGTGCCGATTCGTATAGAAGTCACCGTTATTGTAGTCTGATACATGCAGTTGTGGTGTAATTTATCATGTTGTATGTGTAGTGAATGTTTAAATGGTATATTGACTGGTAATGTACATAATGTGGTCATATGTAATGCTATATTAAAAAATTTTAGTTGGAATTGATTAATAAAAATTAAGTTGTGACTGGTGATACACGATGGGGTGGTGGTTGATTTATCTTGCATTTGGAATGTTTAATGAAACAGTATTTAAAACGAAAGAATTGATTAAAAAATATGATTAAAAAAATATTAGGCCATTTAAACAAAATAATAACGTTGTATTTGTCGAAATATAAATGTAAATAATAGTACAATGAATAGAAAAAGTATTTTCATAGATCATGTTTGTAGTAATGAATTGTCAAATAGAGATATAGGAAAGGAAATCTAAAACAACCAAAATACATCACAATATTTGTGATTTAATTCATGTAACAGTTGTGAAAAATAAAAAAGTGCTTCCAAGTGTATGAGTTGCCATTGTCAAAGATAGATAGTCCTGAACTGCAGCACCTGTAAAAATAATGAAAGCGTCATATAGTAGGTAATAAATATTGCTCGTATTTCATGTGTAAAGATTATAAATATTGACACCAAAGTTAAAAAGTTAAATGCAATCATGATTCTAATATACATATTGACACCAAAGTGAATGGTTTAACATGTAAAAATAATGAAAGTGTCATATAGTAGGTAATTTAGATTAAACAAAGAAACACAATTTAATTATTTTAGAAAAAGTTAAATTTAATCATGATTCTAATATACATATTGACACCATAGTGAATGGTTTAACGTGTAGAATGGCCAAAAAAATGTTGAATAATCATTCAATGACAAGAGTACCTAATATAATTATTGCGGTGAGAATCGGATAACAAGCTATTAATTAACTTGCATCGCAAAACTTTTAAGTTCACCACCAACTTTGATTTATCCAAAGGAAAGGTTCAAGATCGAGAAAAACCTAGAGGGGGGAGATCTAAGGTTCGGGGGTTGGTTACGCCTAGGGAAGGTATTAGCATCCTAAACGTCCGTAGTACTCTACGGGAACCTCTTGTTTTAGCTTGTTATGTCTTACTCGCTTGCTAAGGGTGCTATGCTAAAGGTTGAAACCCTAGGGGTTAGTATCTAAGTATACTCGACAAAGTATCGCACTTTGCGCCTACGTATCCTGACGGGAGTGGAATCAGAGTATCCGTAGTTCACCGATCTAAGGGTGAAGGAGGAACCATTGACTATGGCCAAATTTCCAAGGGGAAATGAGTATGAGCTCATTTTAGAGTTCACGATAACTCTCTAAGTCTAAGTTATAGGGGGAAAGTGAGTTCTTATGATGGTGAGAATCACATAGAGTTCAAAACTCTAACCTATTTCTAAGTTATGATTTCATGGCTCTCATGAGGCCAAGAAATGGGATAAACCAAAAAGGATAAGGTAGGGTGGTTGTTTAGTGACTCGTGAGTCAATTTTAGGATGATTTCCCTTTGGAATGGGGGGAAAGATAATAGTTTTAACATTACTAAGAAATAAAGAGTTATAAATTCCAAATATGATGATGTAAAAAGACATGAACAAGATAATGAGATGAAACAAAGTTTATGAAATCATGCAAGGTTAGAATCATTCATATTAGACATTACTTAGACAAAGTGAACAAAGATAACATGGCAAGATGAATAAAGAAATGCAATAAAACCCTAAAAGGTACTTCCAATCTCAACATGAATAAAAGCGAATAGTATTAAATATTTCCAACCATTTATTTTTATATTCAAAAATTAGATCTAATTAGAAACACATAGCAAAAAGAATGGAAGAAAAAGGATAAAAAATGAACAGGTTATGAAGATTTGAAGTTAAAGCACAAACTTGAAAATAAATAATACAACCAAGTATTAAAAAGAAAGGAAAGGGCACTCCTAGGTATTGAACCCAGGACCCTTCGCATACAGGCTAAAACCAATGCCACCAGGCCAATGCGCACGTCTTAACATACAAAGGTAACACAAATATATATATATAAAGAGAAGCGGAGTCAGAAAATAAAACAAAAGGACTGGGGCAAGGGGGATTCGAACCCCAGTCCCATAGGTGAAAGGGCGCGTGCTTGTGTGTGCTTGCCACTGGGGTGGCTGTTACATCCGGTAGTAAACTCAACTTGATTAATACATAGGCCTTGCGTGCATGAATATTTCAAATTAACAAAGCAAACCAACCATCACACAATCTGCTCACAAAACAAGCCAATCATCAATCAACCATTGCCAAATAAACTGAAGCAGAAATACATGGTTACCATCACCACATCATGAATTAACACACATATTAAATACTAAGCAAATGCTTCCATCATACAAATCCATGAAGTAGTAGAACATTTGAATGTGTAAAGCAATAAATTCCAACACAGTCATAGCAGCAAGCGTACAGCATATTCAAAAGAGGTTCAATAAAATGAAACATCTTGGCATACAACTAATAAACAAACAGGTGGATCAAGGATCCAAATCAGCATGGCATTAGGTTTATTTTCATGTATATCAAAACATTCTCAAGACTTAGCACGCTTAATGGAGGGTAGCAGAGATGTTTTAGGACTAAAATCATATGATTGACAAGGTTATTTGTTCAAAATGTAAGAAAATAAGAGGACAAGTTAAGGCATGATGCAGTCAGTTCTAATTATGCATTCTCAAAATCCAAAAGCAATTCAAATATGTCACAATGAGTGGTGAAAAATAGGGATAGGTCAGATCAAGGCATAGGCATATTCTAAGACTACCCTAACTGTTAGTGACAATTTCTAGGATAAATTAAAGGAGTGCTGAGGGAATGATGGCAGCAACATCAACAACACAAGCAGTCAGCAGCATATGAGTAACATGTCATTAGAGCAATTAAACATTTCACAAGTCAATGAGTTCATAAGATTAGATACACAACAATCAATGTTAGCACACCAGTCAGATAACAAGATTCAAATAGTTAAGATTCATTGTGGTTCATGAACAATGCAGCAGACAATTTCTACAAAGATAGCATACAAGGCCAATGCAAGACACAACAACAGTTCATACATCTTAATGCACATCAAGGCCAGATTATAAGCATACTAATCAAACATAATGTCACATAATGTCAAGGAAAATTGAATTCAGTTAAAATGGTAGAAAGCATAGTGATGATTCATGTATCAAAGCTAGATTAAGGGCACACCAATTACATACAATGTCAAGGTAAGTTTACTTAGGTTCATGGCATTTGGTACATCATGAAGCATAGATCAAACAGACTTATGTACATACATGAGCAGTGACATCCCAAATCAAAAGCAGCTTAGCAAAATGGATTACATGTAAGTACACACAATAGGTCACATACTTAACATGTTGGTACAAGTATAAATTAGTCACGCTTTTAATGATGCATACACAACAAGAACAACATTCATATGGTTAAAAACTAATCACATATATTCTAGGCAACAGGGCATAAGGCATGGATTAAGAATTAGTTATGATTTAAGGTAATGCAGAGCAAAAAAAAATGTACACAGTTCCATGGTGGCAAGCATGAAGCACCAAGGAAAACATTTCAAAAAGTTTAACAATCAAGGTCAGACAAGGTTACAAGGTAGAAAAACACAAATCATGTTTGACATTTAAAACTTAAACACAAATATGAGATACCAAACTGACAGCATGCTAATGACAAGGCATATGGACAATGCAAGTTCAAACATAGCAGGGCATACCTAACATGGATTCTAAGTTACAAACCAAACACAAATCATAGAGGCAACAAAACACCAATGGTACACCATGTATCAAAGATTGATAGAACAAAGACAATCATACTTGGAAAGACACTTATCACACCAGCAAGTTGTAAGTTTTCATTCAGCATATATTCAGCAGTTGGATGTTATCAACTCTTAGGCATATAAACAAATAGCCACAACACACAAATTTCAGGCAAGTAGTGAAGTGTTGCAAGTACATGGCTGGAGCAAAGACTTAAATCAGAAAAAATAGCAACCAGTTCAATTTAATCAAAAGCACAAGTGTAAAAGTTATGTACTTTAGGAATTTAAACATTTGAACACATAAGTCAAGAAAATGAAGGTCATGCCATGGACAACAAGTGTATATCAGAATGTAATCAAAATACAAGAGCATCAAAAGGCAACCTCTATGACAGCATATAACAAAAGCAATAACACTTAGGTAATCTTGGATATAAATTGTGGCTATGAGCTTAGGTATACACAAGGATCATCCATAGAAAGAGAAAAACAAAACCATTTTAATGAAGACAACTTAACAACATTCAGTCAACCACTAAACCACCAACAAAGTGATAGATAGGTTCATCCGTCCTACAACTTATGAGCATATCAGAAATGCAAAAAGAACTAAGATTCAATAACATCCAAGCACATATGACATACATAAGTAGGTTAATAAATTTCATCCATCTAATCTTGACAGTACAACAACCAAAGTGCAATCTTGTAAACTTGCAGCTATTCAATGAACAGAACCAAAAGCATTATAACTTAACACCAAAAAAAGCATACATGTATATCTCAACATATCAAATAAACAAAATCATTCTATTTTATGAAATTAAACCATGAGCAAACACTCAAACAACTCAAGCACACATTAGCAAGTTATATATGTAAAAGAATAACATGATGCACATGACATAATGACATCAAATGAGCATGATTATTAAGAGAGAAAGAGTATGATACCAAGTGGAGTAATGTCCACTGCACCTTCAAGTATGCTGACTGCTTTCTTTCTGAACTAACCAAAATACTCCAAAGCCACCTTTCACCTTTCTTGCTCGAAACTTAAGAAACTCATAGACTATTTGAGTGTTTATGAAAATTTGTTGGTGCCTTCAAGTGTTGAAGTAAGGTCCTTTTATAGGCTGAGCAAATGGGCCTTGGTTCCTTGAGTCCAATCATTAAACACATAGTATGCTGAGCAGAAACTAGGGTTTACAACGTCTCTCTTCAAATTCAAATATTGGTCCACTTCTTGGAGACAAATGCGCTCCTCTGCTGCACAAAACCTTAGAGGTTGCAGGGTCAATTTCATAACTCAGTGCTTTGCTTAAGAGCTCCTCCTTTGTTGTCATATGAGAGGGTATCAGATGAGGTAAAGATTGGGATTGCGTGAGGGGATCTGCATGTGAGAGCAGGCTGTATGCTGAAACGAGTAATTCCTCAGAGATACTTTTAATGAAGCAAACCACAAAAGCTCAAACGGTAAATGTTTTTTTCGAGAATTCAAAAATAAGAAAAACGCGCCAAGGGATTGTGTTGTGAAATGACTTGGAATGAATTGATACGATTGTATTTGAATTTCCTTCTTCTTCTGAAACTTGCAAACATGACAAAGGAGAAGAACAAGCTTTGGTTGTTTTGTTTCTTTGCTGGCCACGCGTCGCATCTTTATTGGTCAGAGAGATGGTTGAAAAGTTAAAGCATATTGCCTGATTCCTATTGGTCCTTGGCTAATGAGTTCAATCCAAATTTTGTAACATGAATTTTGCAACGGTGGGCCTAAGGTGATGGGCTTAAAGGTCAAATATTTGTAGGATTGGTTTTCTCTTTTTCTTGTTATCAAAAGAAATGGTTAGAAAAATAAATAATAGGTGAATTTGGTAATTGAAATGGTTATGGTGTAGGAGAATTAATATAGAGAAATTGGATAAAATTGGTTAATAGAGGACTATTGAAATTGGTTTGGAATTAAAAAGACAATTGAGGGTAGATAAGGTGGGTAGAAATTTGGTTATGGAGAGGGTCATGGAGAGGGTTATGGAGACATCTCTTTGAAATGAGAGACTTGCTTGATTCAATGCTCCATCCAAAATCTTGATTAATCACCTCTTGCATCTTCTTAAGATAAACCTGATTCACAAATGAAACAAACACAACCAAAACCTGGAAAAAAAAAGCTATGCAATATGATTGACCTAATATGACATGCAAGAGATCAATGGATCTAAGGGTAAAATTTGGGGTACAACAGTTGCCCCTATTTAAATATCTTTATCGGATGACATGAGAGATGAAAATCCTCATGGAATCAAGGTGAACGATATTTAAATACAGATAACCGAAAATTTTTCCCTTAGATGCAAAGACATGCAATGCTACTAATATGATGATATGATGCCATGATAGATGCAAGAATGCAGACAAAACAAGACACCAAAAAAAAAAGACAAAAAAGAAAGCAAACAAACACAAACGAGCCCTACGGGGAAGGATGAAGGTTAGTATCCACAAGGAAGACTCCTTGGGGATGCAGGCTAACCACAAAAGAGACTCACTAGGGAGACCCCGAGGTAACACCGGGGATAGAAATCAAAAAGGCAGTCTCCACTGGGGAAAGATCCAGGGAGATGGACGACAGGTTCAAATATGACCGGACGACACCGGGGAAAAGACACATTCTTACTGGGCATGAAACCAGAAAGAAGACATGATCTCCACCGGGGATCAGTTTGAAATAAAAGGATAGACACCCAAAGAAAAGATTTTCTGGGGATTTCTTATACTGAAGAGTTCAAACGGGGTCTTCAAGAAAAACCAGAAAAGACAGAGACGAACTCTACGCGCCAGATAAATAAAACAACTGGAGTTTAAAGGGGAACAAGGTTAATGAGCCAAGAATAGACTCTGGTACTCATAAGAGTTGGTTGTGATAACAAATAATTTGCTTTATGAGGAAAACCAGTATGAGCTGGATTTGTAATTTGGTTTAGGTTCATATTTGACCTGAGTTTAAGCAATACAGGTTCACGATAACCTGAAGTTAAGGTTCACGATAACCTGATATAAACAACTAGTTCACGATAACCGGAAGTTTAGGTTCACGATAACCTGATAAAAAACTGGTTCATGATAACCGGAAATAAAAGCTGGTTCATGATAACCGGAAATAAAAGCTGGTTCATGATAACCGGAAATAAAAGCTGGTTCACAATAACCGGAAATAAAAGCTGGTTCACGATAACCAGAAGTTTAGGTTCACGATAACCTGATACAAACAACTGGTTCACGATAACCAGAAGTTTAGGTTCACGATAACCTGATATAAACAATGTCAGCAGTTACTGGAATTTAGGTCTCCAAATGGGGTGATTGAGTAACAGAATGGTTGCAGGTTAAACTTCCTGGGGAATACTGCATAAAGAGTCAAAATCTGGCGCACAAAGGTGAAAAACCGGACACGAGCAAAACAAAGACAAAGAAACAAAGACCCACAAAGAGGAAAAAGGAAAGAGAAACAAAACCACACAAACAAAACGCCCAAATGCAAAGATGCTCGATGTTATGGTATGATGCGAGTGCTTAATGATATGCAAGAAACGACACCAACAAGAGACGGCAGACCGGGGACAGCAAAAGGGGAAACACCGTGTCCACTACAGGGAATCACACTGAAATATGAGCAAGTAGTCAGTCTTAAAGCCAATGTGAGAACCTCCTTAATTTGCTGGGGAATCAATTTTTTAAGCATCTTGTGAAGATACTGGTGAGACGTCCTTTGTATTAGTGGTCAGCCATTGTTGAAACATCTAAATCAGGAGATACTGCTGATCCTCTTTTAGTAACAAAAAGAGCTCAGAGTTTTCAAAACATTGTCCGCTTTTAAAACCATTATTAATAAATAAGTGAAGTTTTGCATAACAAGGAAAATATCAAAGCAATGATAAATATCAAACAAAGAATGGCTCAAAAGTCTGATTTCATTAGAATGGTAACTTGCCAATAGCGAAGTTCCATAGATCATTACAACTGAAAAAAAATAGCTATGGGAAAGGATTACATCATATTCAATGGCCACTATCTCCCTAATGACTAAAAAGTTCTAGAATTCTGGCTGCCGATGTGGACAAAAGGGCCTAGATTCTCAGGCGTAGTACTTTCGTACTGAGTCAGCATTCACAGGGTGTGCGAGCTGTTCACCATCCATTATTGTGAGGAATAAAGAACCTCCTGAAAATACAGTCTTCACCACAAATGGACCTTCATAGTTAGGCGCCCACTTTCCACGAGCATCCCTTTGAGATGGCAGAATCTTCTTGAGTATAAGCTCTCTTTCTCGAAATTCCCGAACACGGACCTTCTTGTCAAAAGCCCTCTTCACTCTTTTCTGATACAGATGACCATGATACATAGCAGTCAGTCGCTTCTCATCAATGAGGTTCAGTTAGTCATATCTTTCTCTAACCCATTCAGCTTCGTCAAGCTTAGTTTCCATCAGGATTCTCAGAGATGGTATTTCTACTTAAATGGGGAGGACCGCATCCATTCCATATACAAGAGAAAAAGGGGTTTCCCCCATTGAGGTTCGAACCGAAGTTCTGTACCGTGCAAAGCAAAAGGTAACATCTCGTGCCAATCCTTATAAGTCTTGACCATCTTCTGCAGGATCTTCTTGATGTTTTTATTAGCAGCTTCGACAGCTCCGTTCATCTTGGGACAGTAAGGTGAGGAATTGTGGTGTTTAATCTTGAAATTGTCACATAACTCCTTCATTGTTTTGTTGTTCAGATTTGTTCCGTTGTCAGTGATGATCCTGTTGGGGATTCCATAATGACAAATGATATTATTCTTGATGAAACGAGCAACTACTTGCTTGGTCACATTGGTAAAAGAAGCAGCTTCAACCCATTTGGTGAAATAATCAATGGCCACTAAAATGAAACGATGGCCATTAGAAGCTTTCGGCTCAATAGCTCCAATCATATCAATGCCCCACATAGAGAAAGGCCAAGGGGATGACAACACATTCAACAAGGTCGGAGGAACGTGCATCTTATCAGTGTAAATCTGGCACTTATGACATTTCCTGGCGTATTAGATGCAATCAGCTTCCATAGTTAACCAATAATATCCAGCCCTCAAGATTTTCTTAACCATGGCATATCCATTGGCGTGAGTGCCAAAGGCTCCTTCAAGAATGTCATGAATCAATAGGTCTGATTCTCGTTTATCTACACTTCTTAACAGGACAATGTCATGATTCCTCTTGTAAAGCACGTTGTTACTGAGAAAGAATTTGGACGACAACCTTCGCAAAGCTTTCTTATCAAGATTGGAAGCATTGACGGGGTACTCATGAGTTTTCAGGTAATTCATGATGTCGTGAAACCATGGTTTTCCATCTGTCTCTTCTTCAATTGACTGGCAATAAGCGGGTTCGGTCTTGCGCTCAATACTGATGAGCAGTGCTTCATTGCGAAACCTGACTTGCCACATTGAAGCTAACATGGCTAGGGAATCAGCTATGTGATTTTCAGTGCGAGGTACGTGACGAAAAGTGATTTCATCAAAACACTTAATCAATTCCATAATGTAGGCACGGTATGGAATGAGCTTTTCATCAGGTTTTCTCAAGCAGTGAATAACGGATTTTGCTATCAGCGAACTTCTTACTCTGGTAATAAATAGCATGCTCTTTGCGACCAGTTTCATCACGTTGGCCCAATACACAACCCATGGATCCCTCTAAAACAGTCATGTACATAATGAGAGGTCTTCCAGGAATAGGAGGAATCAGAATAGGTGGTTCTTGCAAATAGTTCTTGAGTTTTTCAAAAGCTTGTTGGCAATCAGAATTCCACTCTACAGTCTGGTCTTTGTGGAGCAGTTTGAAGATTGGTTCACAAATTGGAGTCATGTTGGAAATGAATCTGGATATATAGTTTAAACGACCCAGAAATCCTCTTACTTGAGATTCAGTCTGTGGAGCTGGCATCTCTTGAATAGCTCGTACCTTGTCAGGATCTACTTCAATTCCCTTTTGGCTGACGATAAAACCAAGCAACTTCCCTGACCTGACACCAAAAGTACATTTGGTCGGATTCAACTTCAACTGATACTTCCAGAGTCTCTTGAACAACTTTAAGAGATGGTCCAAATGTTCCTCCTCACTTTGGGATTTAGCAATCATATCATCCACGTCAACTTCAATTTCCTTGTGGATCATGTCATGGAATAAAGTCACCATAGCTATCTGATAAGTTGCCCCTGTGTTTTTCAAACCAAAGGGCATAACTTTGTAACAGTAGGTTCTCCACGGGGTGATAAATGTAGTCTTATCCATGTCAGCTGGGTCCATTCTAATTTGATTGTAACCAGAGAATCCGTCCATGAAGGAGAAAACTGCAAACTTGGCTGTATTATCCACAAGAGTGTCAATATGCGGTAGGGGGAAATCGTCTTTGGGACTAGCTTTGTTGAGATCCCTGTAATCTACGCACATTCGTACTTTACCATTTTTCTTCATAACTGGCACGATGTTGGCTACCCATTCTGGATATTTTGAAACTGCCAAGAATCCTGCATCTAATTGCTTCTTAACCTCATCTCTGATTTGGAGAGCCATATCAGGTCTACTTCTACGGAGCTTTTGCTTCACAGGTGGACATTCAGGCTTGAGTGGTAGCTTATGAACTACTATATCTGTATTCAATCCAGGCATCACTGATTTCTGCCCCAAGTGCTGCCCCAATCTTGACCTCTTTCCTCTTTTCTCCAGCGCCAAGGTTGATGACGTCAACTTCCTCTTCGTGTGGCTGGAGATCCGTGTACTGATACTCACACATTTCTGCCAAATCATCGGGGACCTCATAATCTTCTTCTTCCTCAGCTTGATAAACAGGTGAATCAAAGTCGATAGTGAGAGTAGGGTCATTGAATACAACGGGTTTGGGAATTACTCTGCACGATGGAGGGATTTATTAAAAATGCACAACATGAACGCAAGAAGGAGAAATTTTTAGTTTTGAAAAGGTTGCTATTTTTCTTAAAGTGAAAACAAGAATAAAGACAAAGAATTTTAACAAAACAAACACTTTCATTGATTAATAAGTTTTAAAAGCGGTGGCCCATACAAAATAATCCGAAAGCCTCGGGCAAGGCTGCAAACAAACAAATTACTCTGGCGTAGGGTACAAAGTGGGTATCTCAATAGCTTCCCAGTTACTTAAAGCGGCGTCACACCGAAACACCAAATGGGTGATATCTTCGTCTTCAGCGTCTTCAATAATTGCATGGACTTGCTATCCTCCACTGACGAACACCTCTTGAATGGCCCTTGGTCTTCCCTTTGTTGAAGCAGCTCTTCCCTCAAGAGTTGGTTTGTAACCCAACCCTTGGTATTTCTCTCTTTCTGGGACTTCGACGATCTTGCCACAACCTTCAGGTACTCCTCCTCGTAGAGCAGATTGAATGCTTTTGAAAGAAGCAAAAGATGGACAACCGGAGGCCACTAGTTCCTTATTATCAAGCATAACGTCATTTGCTATTTTAAGAGCCTGGAAAGAAATTTCCAAAGCATCTTCATCCGCTTCAATGTAACGAAACGAGGACAGATTGTTGACCATCAGGTCTTCCTCACCATGTATAATAACTAATTTCTCCTCGGCCACGAACTTCATCTTCTGATGCAAGGTAGAGGTTACAGCGCCAGCCTCATGGATCCATGGTCTACCCAACAAATAGCTATAGGCAGGGTTGATATCCAAGATCTGAAAAAAGATGTTGAATACTTGAGGGCCAATCAAGATAGGTAGCTCAATCTCTCCCATCACCGATCTTCTTGAACCATCAAAAGCTTTGACGATGAGTGAAGTGGGTCTCATTACAGCTCCTTGGTGAGATAACTTCTCAAGAGTTCTTTTTGGCAAAACATTCAAGGATGAACCGGTATCTACAAGAACTCTGGCCATCGTATCCTCCTGGCATTTCACTGATATGTGAAAGGCAAGATTATGATTCCTTCCTGCTCGAGGTAACTCCTCGTCACTGAAGCTGAGAGTGTTACAAGCTGTAATATTGGAGACGACATGGTCAAACTGTCCAGCTGTTATATCTTGGGCTATGTGTTCCTGAGCTAATACCTTCTGCAAAGCTGATCTGTGAACTGGCGAATTGACTAGCAGAGATAAGATCGAAATCTTGGATGGTGTCTGATGGAGCTCATCTATTACTTTGTAATCACTTCTCTTGATAATTCTTAGGAACTCTTCATCTTCCTCTTGAGAAATTACCTCCTTTCCTTTGTCTCCAGACGGTGTGGGGATAACAGTTTCCCTGGGCGTAGTTTCCTTAGAAGAAGAAGTGTATACTCTACCGCTTCGGGTTATCTTCCCAGTTCCAACTATATTGGTTACTTCTTCAACAGTAGTTCCCACCTCTTTCCTTGGAACTACGTCTTCAACAGCGATTCCCACCTCTTTCCTTGGAATCACGTCTTCTCGTCTTCTGCTACTCATGACATTCTCATAGACCCATGGTACGACCTTGGTCCCTCTGAACCTAAATGGAACAGGTTGTGGGGTATTGTATTGCTTGGAATGATTAATAGTGGAAGCATCAGCCGTTCTAGGATTGTTGAAAACTGGTACTGGTCTATTAAATACAGGAACTACAGACCCAGACCTAGGTATGTTGGACTAGGATACCTGCCCTTTTGGCTTTGGTAGGTTAAATACATGCTCGATTGCTGCAACTCTGTTCTCTTTTTCTTTGCTGAATACCTGTAGGAACCCTTCATTGATCAGATACTAAACATCATCTTGGACTAAACGGCAGCCTTTGATACTGACATTACATTCCTCACAGTCATCGTGGCAAACTTTAACTAACCCAGCTTCAAACAGCTTAGCATGAAAAGCCTTGATAGGAGTTTTGATCTTTGTTGCATCCAAAACTAATACCTCATCCTTTTCATCTTCAATGGCATTAGTAGCCCCATGGGTAGGCAAAGGATTGTTTTTCACATTCGGTTGATTATCAGCAAATGAAAGGATATTCTTCTCCATCAACCCCTTCACTACATTTTTCAGCGCTAAACAGCTCTCCAAGTCGTGACCAGCCCCTCCTTGATGAAAAGCACAAGTCGCATTTGGGTTGAAGAAAGGCATAGCGGTTGGTGGCCCCAAAGGTCTAGTAACGATCAACCCTTGCTCCACTAAAGAAGGGTAGAGCTCTGTATATGACATTGGTATAGGTGGAAATACTGGCTTTCCCCTTACCTTTTGTGGGGAGAATTCTGCTGTGGAACCTGTGGCCTTGGTTGCTGATAATTCTGGTTTTTAGGCCATTGCTGATAAGCTGTTTGTTGATATGCTGCCGCCTGCTGCGCTGCTTGGTGGTTGAAAGTAGGCGTAACAGTAGCTACGTAGGGTTGCTGAGCATACTGCATCTGGTAGATTGGATGCTGAGCGAAGTTCGGTCTCTGATGTTGCTGGTACATTAGTTGCTTCCATCGAGGGTCCTGGGTCTTTCCTGCCATGATGACATTAGTTTCTCCTTCCCTCTTCTTGCGCGAATGACTAGGAGACTTATTGGCACTGACGCCAGTTAAACTGCTCGGAGAACTGAATACTTTTCCACTCTTTAATCCTACCTCTACCTTCACGCCAATTGCAACAATATCAGCGAAATTAACACTGACACTGCTGATCATTCTCTCATAAAACTCAGGCTTTACTGTGTCTACAAACCAATCAGCCAACTCTTTTTCAGTCAAGGGTGGTTCAACCTGAGAAGCAGTCTCTCTCCACCGTTGTGCATATTCCTTGAAGGATTCAGTATTGCTCTGGGCCATACTCAATAATTGCCTACGGCCAGGGGCAAAATCCATATTGTACTTGTAGTGTTTACAAAAGCATCAGTCACATCCTGGAAGCAATGGACCTGGGACTGGTCTAGACTCAAATACCACTTAGCAGCAGCCCCCTTTAAACTGTCCTGGAAACAATGGATCATCAGCTTGTCATTACGTACATTCGCGGTCATTCTTCTGTAGTACATGATCAGATGGGATTTGGGACACGTGGCCCCTGAATACAACTCAAAACTTGGCAACTTGAATTTGGGTGGAATTACCAAATCTGGAACCAAACACATGTCCTTGATATCAGTACTGAAAGCATTACTTAACTTCATCGCCTTCATCTTCCTCTGCATTGTTTCAACACTTTCTCTCAATTTCTCGTGTCGAGCATCCCTTTCTTCTGACACATCAACGTAATCGTAAGGATGGTGGTTTTGGAAAACCGGATGCACTTGCGTTTGCACTGCTGGCGGAGCATAAGTAGGAATAGCTTGCAGAGTCTCATTGACCAAAGGAACTGTTTGCTGTGTGGATAAAGGAACTGTAGCTCGGATAAAATCAATGGGCATGCCCAAGGTGTGGCTTATGACAGGGATGATAGGAGGTTCTACCGTTGTGGTGACGATTTCGGAAACCACAGTAGCCTGGGTGTCCATCTTTGCTCTCATTACATTAATTGCCTCGAGGATTTGTCCCATCCCTCCTCGTATCTCATTTAGCTCATTGTTGACTCTGTCCATTTCTCTGTATGCCTCCGACATCCTGAATCGAGCTTGGGCCCGAGTGTTGTAGTTGTGTCTGGGATTCAGTGTGACGATTCTGGAGAGAACACAGTGTCATGAGATAAAGACAAGTGAAAATGCACATGAATATGCAAATGAGGATGCAAATGTAAATGTACGCTAAACTATCAAGAAACCAAAGAAATTTTGTAAATAATATAGACAGTAGATTCTTTGACAAAATAAACTTCTTCATTTAAGAGTCTGGTGAGCATTACATCAGGAGCAGTGTATCCTCATACTCCAAGTACATAAGTAGAAATACATCCATATGAAAGGGAACATTAGCAACAAAAGAAATAACAATAGTAATACTAAGGATTGAATCCACTGGTTGACGATCCCTCTCCTCCATTAATCACTCTCATTAATTTGCTGATACGCTCTTCTGTCTCCTCTCTTGCAAGAATCAATTCTCCTAAAGCTTCCACCATCCTCTGCTTTGTCTTGGAAGGTGATTCATGGTGAGGATGTGGCTTCATCATTACACGAGCTATATCACGAGACCATTGTAAGTGGGCCTTTGTGACTAGGCATTCAGCTTTCCACAGTTGTCTGTTAATTTGGCGCCAAGCGTGCTCTAATCGCATCTTCATTTCAAAACCTCCCCTCTCATCATAAAACATCATCTGCATATCCTCGTCATCTGGAACTCCCTCCTTCAGATGACCCAGTTGACGGCGTGCAAGGACAGGGTTGTAGTTGATACACCCGTTTCTTCCCATGAGCGGCACATTGGGGCAATCCCCACAGCTATGGATTATAATAATCTCTTCTTCGGTTGAATCATACCATTCGATGTCGGTATGCTTCAATTCTATCAGCTTTTTGGACCAAATCTTACAGTCCTCGACCTCCCAGAAAGCCGGAGTCTTTGGCAGATAAGAGATGAACCACTTGTAAAAAAGGGCTACGCATCAGACAATTGGCCCACAACCTCTTGTGTATCTGGTCTGTATTGCGTGGTAGACATCAGCTAGCAGCGTTGGGACTGGATTGTTGACTGTAAAAATCTCAATGGCTTGGGTATCCACAAAGTTCTTGGCATTTGGGAACAGAAACAAACCATATATCATTAGAGCTAGGGCTGATTCAAACAAAGCCTCGCTTCCTCTGTTCTTGAAGTACAGAGCCTTTTCCAGCAAGAAGTGGGCGGGAAGTCCATGCTTTCCTCCTTTGTTAGTCAGGTTGGCCTGGATGTCAGATAATCTGATTCTGGTTGCTCTGGCGGAAGGCATTTCCTCAATCCCAAAAAAGATGGGAGCTTCTCTGACAGGAATCCCTATCATGGCTGAGAACTCCTCTAGGGTTGGCACTAACTGGAATTCAGGGAATACGAAACAGCGGTACGCAGGATGATACAACTGGACCAAAACTTCAAGGGGCCCCACGGTCACTGGTGTCTTCATCAGTGGAATGATACACCCATATCTGTTAGCGAAGGCTGACTGGTTTTCAACCATTTCTCCCAACCACAACAAACGCTCCACCTCTGGTAGTTCAAAGAAATAAGGCCAAACTCTTTTCCCTGCAGCATCCATTTCTACAAAATCTGCAAAACAAAATTAGTATCTTGATAGTTTAGCAAGGAATGCAAGATGCAATGCAAAGTTTCATGGAATTCAGACACTCGCAGAATATCAAGAGATATCAAAAGACCTCATTTTCATTAAATAAAAGGTGAATTACAAGAGTTGATACACTTTCAAGAGCCCTAAACATGAAGCTAAATAAAAGCTAGAAAGTCCTAAGGAAATTCTCCCAAGAGTCTTGTGTTGAGTCTTCTGATTTCTTTCTCCATCTGATCCCTTTCTGCAACGAGGTTGACGAGGATGGATTTCCAAGCAGGAGGCTGAGTGTAAGAGGAGCTTGGATCTTCCAGGGTTTTCCTCTTCTTGTATGAAAGTAACTCTTCGTTCTTGGTCTGTAGCTGCTTCTGGAGTTCTAGGTTTTCTTCAACGACCACTTGATACTTGAGCTTCCAGGCTTCTTCTGACCGTTGGGCTTGTCTTAAAGAAATCTCTGGCTCTTCTTGTTTTGACATGAAGTATAAAACAGGTTCTTTCTTCAAAGCGATTGGTTCTTGCCTCTTATAAGGCATCTTTAACTCTATGGCTCTTCTTCGGACCCATTGGAGGTAGGGCTCCAATGACACACAGTTAGGTCTCCCTAAAGAACTTCTTCCTCTTTTGCGCTTGCTACCCCAAGCGTTCAAGATCAGCTTCTTCTGTTCTTCGTTCTTGTCATATGTTTCAAAGTAGATGTTTTCCATATGAATACTGAGAGGTTTATCTTCCAAAGGATACCCTAATTGGCGTCGTGCCAATACAGGGTTGTAGCTGATTTCACCTTTAATACCAAGAAGAGGCACATTGCCATAGTTTCCACAGCTATCTATAATCAGGATTCCATCATACACCCGATTATACCAGTCAATGTCTGCATGGGAGAGTGCCATAATTCTCTAAGACCACCATCCTTTCTTGGAATCCCAGAATGCACTTGCCTTTGGTAGATGCGAAATAAACCATCTTTACAATATGAGGACACGGCAAGTAATCTGTCCATTACCATGAGCGTTTCTTGTATGGACTGAGTGATAAGCTTCAGCAAGCAGGGTAGGTACCGGATTCTGTTTCAAGAAGATTTTGATTGCATTCAGATCCACAAAGTTGTCAATGTTCGGGAACAAGAAAAGTCCGTAGATGAGCAATGCAAAAACAGCTTTAAAGGCATCCCGGTTGGAGTGTTTAGCAAAATAACGAGCCTTTTCAACCAAAAACTTAGCAGTTAACCCAAAAATTCCTCCCTTAGAAATTAAATTGCTTTTGATGTCAACTAACTCCAGATGAGTTTTCTTGGCTATTTCTTCCTTTTTAGGATCCTTCTCAAAGATAGGAAATGGGGACTCATCCTTGATAGGAAAACCAATTATCTGAGAGTATTCCTCAAGGGTGGGCAAGAGTTGATAGTCAGGAAACGTGGAGCAGTGATACTTTGGGTCATAAAATTGAAGCAGAGTTGAGAGGAGTCCTTCATCAATGTTCTTCTTCAACAAAGCCCATAACTTCCCATATCTGTCTATGAATCCTTTAGGGTCTGTTAGTAAATCTCCCAATCTCCTTAGGTCATCCAATTTTGGACTCTTGAAAGTGTATTTGATGGTGTTTCTTCTTGAGCTATCCATGATATCCCTCTGATATTCACAAAAAAGAAATCTGAGTTCCATGAAACAGATGCAACATGAATGCTTATGATGTATGAATGCAAAGCACGCACAAAACACAAACAAAGGGGATAGGTTCAAGCATGGAGCCAGGGTTTACCCTTCCCATTAGTATGTACTACTGGTTTTCATCTGCTGAACAGGGTTCTAAGAAGTTCCCATAGTCGACAACCCATCTTTCGGATTTTATCGACTTCCCAGATGACTTGGTCATCAATAAAATACTCAAGAGAATCTCGTCTGAGTGTAGTATCGCGTGACAACCAATTCAGAAATAGACTCCATCATGGTCACTGCACTACATCTTAAAAAGGCTTAAGTGGGGTTTGGTAACTACGGTCCTCAATATCAAGGGCTCCTAGGTCGAGAGTAGCACGTTTTCACGAATAGACTCGTTCAACATGACTAGATTCTCAAGAGGGCCTCAACTGAGTGATGGTGTCTCAAGTCAAAATTTTCAGGAATCGACTCCCTCAAAGCCTCCTTGAATATACCATCGTCTTATCATAAGTGCACTCAAATCCGGGTTAGGACTTATCTCACCACTCAAGAACCAAGTCAACAAAAGATTTCAAGCAAAGCATATATACAGGCAATCATACAGATATGTACAAATATAGCAATCAACACAAGCAAAAACAAGGTGGGATTAACCCTAAAAAATAAACTGTCCCCAGTGAAGTCGCCATTTCTGTTGCGGTGAGAATCGGATAACAAGCTATTAATTAACTTGCATCGTAAAACTTTTAAGTTCACCACCGACTTTGATTTATCCAAAGGAAAGGTTCAAGATCGAGAAAAACCTAGAGGGGGAGATCTAAGGTTCGAGGGTTGGTTACGCCTAGGGAAGGTATTAGCATCCTAAACGTCCGTAGTACTCTACGGGAACCTCTTGTTTTATCTTGTTATGTCTTACTCGCTTGCTAAGGGTGCTATGCTAAAGGTTGAAACCCTAGGTGTTAGTATCTAAGTATACTCGACAAAGTATCGCACTTTGCGCCTACGTATCCAGACGGGAGTGGAATCAGAGTATCCGTAGTTCACCGATCTAAGGGTGAAGGAGGAACCATTGACTATGGCCAAAGTTCCAAGGGGAAATGAGTATGAGCTCATTTTAGAGTTCACGATAACTCTCTAAGTCTAAGTTATAGGGGGAAAGTGAGTTCTCATGATGGTGAGAATCACATAGAGTTCAAAACTCTAACCTATTTCTAAGTTATGATTTCATGGCTCTCATGAGGCCAAGAAATAGGATAAACCTAAAAGGATAAGGTAGGGTGGTTGTTTAGTGACTCATGAGTCAATTTTAGGATAATTTCCCTTTGGAATGGGGGGAAAGATAACAGTTTTAACATTACTAAGAAATAAAGAGTTATAAATTCCAAATATGATGATGTAAAAAGACATGAACAAGATAATGAGATGAAACAAAGTTTATGAAATCATGCAAGGTTAGAATCATTCATATTAGACATTACTTAGACAAAGTGAACGAAGATAACATGGCAAGATGAATAAAGAAATGCAATAAAACCCTAAAAGGTACTTCCAATCTCAACATGAATAAAAGCGAATAGTATTAAATATTTCCAACCATTTATTTTTATATTCAAATAGTAGATCTAATTAAAAACACATAGCAAAAAGAATGGAAGAAAAAGGATAAAAAATGAACAGGTAATGAAGATTTGAAGTTAAAGCACAAACTTGAAAATAAATAATACAGCCAAGTATTAAAAAGAAAGGAAAGGGCACTCCTAGGGATTGAACCCAGGACCCTTCGCGTACAGGCTAAAACCAATGCCACCAGGCCAATGCGCGCGTCTTAAAATACAATGGTAACACAAATATATATACATAAAGAGAAGCGGAGTCAGAAAATAAAACAAAAGGACTGGGGCAAGGGGGATTCGAACCCCAGTCCCATAGGTGAAAGGGCGCGTGCTTGTGTGTGCTTGCCACTGGGGTGGCTGTTACCTCCGGTAGTAAACTCAACTTGATTAATACATAGGCCTTGCATGCGTGAATATTTCAAATTAACAAAGCAAACCAACCATCAGACAATCTGCTCACAAACCAAGCCAATCATCAATCAACCATTGTCAAATAAACTGAAGCAGAAATACATGGTTACCATCACCACATCATGAATTAACACACATATTAAATACTAAGCAAATGCTTCCATCATACAAATCCATGAAGTAGTAGAACATTTGAATGTGTAAAGCAATAAATTCCAACACAGTCATAGTAGCAAGCGTACAGCATATTTAAAAGAGGTTCAATAAAATGAAACATCTTGGCATACAACTAATAAACAAACAGGTGGATCAAGGATCCAAATCAGCATGGCATTTGGTTTATTTTCATGTATATCAAAACATTCTCAAGACTTAGCATGCTTAATGGAGGGTAGCAGAGATGTTTTAGGACTAAAATCATATGATTGACAAGGTTATTTGTTCAAAATGTAAGAAAATAAGAGGACAAGTTAAGGCATGATGCAGTCAGTTCTAATGATGCATTCTTAAAGTCCAAAAGCAATTCAAATATGTCACAATGAATTGTGAAAAATAAGGATAAGTCAGATCAAGGCATAGGCATATTCTAAGACTACCCTAACTGTTAGTGACAGTTTCTAGGATAAATTAAAGGAGTGCTAAGGGAATGATGGCAGCAACATCAACAACACAAGAAGTCAGCAGCATATGAGTAACATGTCATTAGAGCAATTATACATTTCACAAGTCAATGAGTTCATAAGATTAGATACACTACAATCAATGTTAGCACACCAGTCAGATAACAAGATTCAAACAGTTAAGATTCATTGTGGTTCATGGACAATGCAGCAGACAATTTCCACAAAGATAGCATACAAGGCCAATGCAAGACACAACAACAGTTCATACATCTTAATGCACATCAAGGCCAGATTATGAGCATACCAATCAAACATAATGTCATATAATGTCAAGGAAAATTGTATTCAGTTAAAATAGTAGAAAGCATAGTGATGATTCATGTATCAAAGCTAGATTAAGGGCACACTAATTACATACAATGTCAAGGTAAGTTTATTTAGGTTCATGGCATTTGGTACATCATGAAGCATAGATCAAACAGACTTGTGTACATACATGAGCAGTGACATCCCAAATCAAAAGCAGCTTAGCAAAGTGGATTACATGTAAGTACACACAATAGGTCACATACTTAACATGTTGGTACAAGTATAAATTAGTCATGCTTCTAATGATGCATACACAACAAGAACAACATTCATATGGTTAAAAACTAATCACATATATTCTAGGCAATAGGGCATAAGGCATGTATCAAGAATTAGTTCTGATTTAAGGTAATGCAGAGCAAAAACAAATGTACACAGTTACATGGTGGCAAGCATGAAGCACCAAGGAAAACATTTCAAAAAGTTTAACAATCAAGGTCAGACAAGGTTACAAGGTAGAAAAACACAAATCATGTTTAACATTTAAAACTTAAACACAAATATGAGATACCAAACTGACAGCATGCTAATGACAAGGCATATGGACAATGCAAGTTCAAACATAGCGGGGCATACCTAACATGGATTCTAAGTTACAAACCAAACACAAATCATAGAGGTAACAAAACACCAATGGTACACCATGTATCAAAGATTGATAGAACAAAGACAATCATACTTGGAAAGACACTTATCACACCAGCAAGTTGTAAGTTCACATTCAACATATATTCAGCAGTTGGATGTTATCAACTCTTAGGCATATAAACAAATAGCCATAACACAAGAATTTCAGGCAAGTAGTGAAGTGTTGCAAGTACATGGCTGGAGCAAAGACATAAATCAGAAAAAATAGCAACCAGTTCAATTTAATCAAAAGCACAAGTGTAACAGTTATGTACTTTAGCAATTTAAACATTTGAACACATAAGTCAAGAAAATGAAGGCCATGCCATGGACAACAAGTGTATATCAGAATGTAATCAAAATACAAGAGCATCAAAAGGCAACCTCTATGACAGCATATGACAAAAGCAATAACACTTAGGTAATCATGGATATAAATCGTGGCTATGAGCTTAGGTATACACAAGGATCATCCATAGAAAGAGAAAAACAAAACCATTTTAATGAAGACAACTTAACAACATTCAGTCAACCACTAAACCACCAACAAAGTGATAGATAGGTTCATCCGTCCTACAACTTATGAGCATATTAGAAATGCATAAAGAACTAAGATTCAATAACATCCAAGCACATATGACATACATAAGTAGGTTAATAAATTTCATCCATCTAATCTTGACAGTACAACAACCAAAGTGAAATCTTGTAAACTTGCAGGCATTCAATGAACAGAACCAAAAGCATTATAACTTAACACCAAAAAAAGCATACATGTATATCTCAACATATCAAAAAAACAAAATCATTCTATTTTATGAAATTAAACCATGAGCAAACAGTCAAACAACTCAAGAACACATTAGCAAGCTATATATGTAAAAGAATAACATGATGCACATGACATAATGACATCAAATGAGCATGATTATTAAGAGAGAAAGAGTATGATACCAAGTGGAGTAATGTCCACTGCACCTTCAAGTATGCTGACTGCTTTCTTTCTAAACTAACCAAAGTACTCCAAAGCCACCTTTCACCTTTCTTGCTCGAAACTTAAGAAACTCAGAGACTATTTGAGTGTTTGTGAAAATTTGTTGGTGCCTTCAAGTGTTGAAGTAAGCTCCTTTTATAGGCTGAGCAAATGGGCCTTGGTTCCTTGAGTCCAATCATCAAACACATAGTATGCTGAGAAAAAACTAGGGTTTACAACGTCTCTCTTCAAAATCAAATATTGGTCCACTTCTTGGAGACAAATGCGCTCCTCTGCTGCACAAAACTTCAGAGGTTGCAGGGTCAATTTCATAACTCAGTGATTTGCTTAAGAGCTCCTCCTTTGTTGTCATATGAGAGGGTATCAGATGAGGTAAAGATTGGGATTGCGTGAGGGGATCTGCAGGTGAGAGCAGGCTGTATGCTGAAACGAGTAATTCCTCGGAGCTACTTTTAATGAAGCAAACCATGAAAGCTCAAAGGGGAAGTGCTTTTTTGAAGAATTCAAAAATAAGAAAAACGCGCCAAGGGATTGTGTTGTGAAACGACTTGGAATGAATTGATACGATTGTATTTGAATTTCCTTCTTCTTCTAAAACTTGCAAACACGACAAAGGAGAAGAACAAGCTTTGGTTGTTTTGTTTCTTTGCTAGCCACGCGTCGCCTCTTCATTGGTCAGAGAGATAATTGAAAAGTCAAAGCATATTGCCTGATTCCTATTGGTCCTTGGCTAATGAGTTCAATCCAAATTTTGTAACTTGAATTTTGCAACGGTGGGCCTAAGGTGATGGGCTTAAAGGTCAAATATTTGTAGGATTGGTTTTCTCTTTTTCTTGTTATCAAAAGAAATGGTTAGAAAAATAAATAATAGGTGAATTTGGTAATTGAAATGGTTATGGTGTAGGAGAATTAATATAGAGAAATTGGATAAAATTGGTTAATAGAGGACTATTGAAATTGGTTTGGAATTAAAAAGAAAATTGAGGGTAGATAAGGTGGGTAGAAATTTGGTTATGGAGAGGGTCATGGAGAGGGTTATGGAGACATCTCTTTGAAATGAGAGACTTGCTTGATTCAATGCTCCATCCAAAATCTTGATTAATCACCTCTTGCATCTTCTTAAGATAAACCTGATTCACAAATGAAACAAACACAACCAAAACCTGGCAAAAAAAAAAGCTATGCAATATGATTGACCTAATATGACATGAAAGAGATCAATGGATCTAAGGGTAAAATTTGGGGTACAACAGTTGCCCCTATTTAAATATCTTTATCGGATGACATGAGAGATGAAAATCCTCATGGAATCAAGGTGAAAGATATTTAAATACAGATAACCAAAAATTTTGCCCTTAGATGCAAAGACATACAATGCTAATAATATGATGATATGATGCCATGATAGATGCAAGAATGCAGACAAAACAGGACACCAAAAAAAAAGACAAAAGAGAAAGCAAACAAACACAAACGAGCCCTACGGGGAAGGATGAAGGTTAGTATCCACAAGGAAGACTCCTTGGGGATGCAGGCTAACCACAAAAGAGACTCACTGGGGAGACCCCGAGGTAACACCGGGGATAGAAATCAAAAAGGCAGTCTCCACCGGGGAAAGATCCAGGGAGATGGACGACAGGTTCAAATATGACCGGACGACACCGGGGAAAAGACACATTCTTACTGGGCATGAAACCAGAAAGAAGACATGATCTCCACTAGGGATCAGTTTGAAATAAAAGGATAGACACCCAAAGAAAAGATTTTCTGGGGATTTCTTATACTGAAGAGTTCAAACGGGATCTTCAAGAAAAACCAGAAAAGACAGAGACGAACTCTGCGCGCCAGATAAATAAAACAACTGGAGTTTAAAGGGGAACAAGGTTAATGAGCCAAGAATAGACTCTGGTACTCATAAGAGTTGGTTGAGATAACAAATAATTTGCTTTATAAGGAAAAGCAGTATGAGCTGGATTTGTAATTTGGTTTAGGTTCATATTTGACCTGAGTTTAAGCAATACAGGTTCACGATAACCTGAAGTTAAGGTTCACAATAACCTGATATAAACAACTGGTTCACGATAACCGGAAGTTTAGGTTCACGATAACCTGATAAAAAACTGGTTCACGATAACAGGAAATAAAAGCTGGTTCACGATAACCGGAAATCTTGAAATGAGAGACTTGCTTGATTCAATGCTCCATCCAAAATGGAGAGGGTTATGGAGACATCTCTTTGAAATGAGAGACTTGCTTGATTCAATGCTCCATCCAAAATCTTGATTAATCACCTCTTGCATCTTCTTAAGATAAACCTGATTCACAAATGAAACAAACATAACCAAAACCTGGCAAAAAAAAAAGATATGCAATATGATTGACCTAATATGACATGCAAGAGATCAATAGATCTAAGGGCAAAATTTGGGGTACAATAATAATCCATATAAACAGGTTGCAATGAATGGAAAAATAGTAACTATAAGACATACCTTTCAAATGTTTTGGAACACCTCTTTAAAGACAACATTTGTGGTAGTACTCATTGGTTCTTTATCTTTGTCATGAATAAGAATCTTGAGTCCCTTTTTGGATTTGACTCTAGAGATGGCGACATATAATTGGCCATGACTAAAAACTTCTTTTGGCAAGAACAAACCCACATTGTCAAGGGATTGTCCTTGAGATTTGTTAATTGTCATGGCGAAGGAAACTATAATTGGAAACTTTCGTCTGACCAACTTAAAAGGCCATGGTGATTGTGAGGGAGACAAAGACATTCTGGGAATATAAATGATATTGCCAATATTCTTACCAGAAATGATCTTAGCCTCAATGACATGATTGGCAAGCCTGGTAACAGTGAGTCGTGTTGCATTTCACAATCCTTCAAACTGATCAAGGTTGCGCATTAACATTATAGTTGCCCCAACTTTCAACCTTATTGAATGATTAGGTAATCCAGAAGTTTTTAGAGCATTTAGAAACTCAGGTGTGACATGCTCATATGCATCGAAGTTAGTAGCATCAGATGTATCAATCAAATCACTACTAAAGTACTTTTTCTCATCACCTACAACAATTGAAAAAATAGAATGAATTTAAGGTATGACTTAGTATTTGTTTTACCTTAAATGAAAAATATTGTTGACAACTTTGATTTGAAAAATCACATATGTAAGTTTCCAAAAATGCGAGTTGCATACCTGGAAGAAGGTTTGTGATATATTGGTTGATATCATCAACAACTTCAATTGTTGAAGCTAAGATTGCACGACTTTGAAGATAGTCTGAATCAAGATAGTTATGAATGAGATTAGGGTAAGTATCCTCAACAATTGCCTTAATCGGATCAGAAAAATTTGAAATAAAAAATTCTTCTGGAATCACAATTTCAGTATAACCTTCGTTTGGCTCACAAATGGTTCCATCTCCAAGTTTCAAAATCCACTCTAAAAAACTCCTTGTTTCTTCAACTGTAGAAGTAGTTGCAGCACTTTGCAAACACATGTTCTTTGTAAGCCTCAATACTCTACATTCATCCCAAATATATGAGGCATTGATGGTTGCATGGATAATATCAGATCTAGTACCTCTTGGTATAACTGGGAGAATTTGTCTGAAGTCACCACCAAACACAACAACCTTACCTCCAAATATTTTAGATGCATGTGTAGTTCCACCCATAATATCTTTTAAGGACTTGTCAAGAGCCTCAAAGCAAAATCTGTTACCCATTGGAGCCTCATCCCATATGATCAGATCTATCATATTTAGAAGCTCTGCAAGATCATCCTTTTTGTTAATGTTGCAAATAGATGTTTCTAAAGTAGGGACAATAATCTTAAATCTAGAATGAGCTGCTCTTCCACCTAGCAACAATAAACTTGCAATCTCACTTGATGCAACCGGCAAGACAATTTTTTTCTTAGACCGTAGTGCTGCTGATAAAGTGTTCCACATAAAAGTCTTACCAGTGCCACCGTAGCCATATAAAAAAAAACACTCTGCCCTGTTGCCTTTGTACAGCATCCATGATTTCATTAAAAATGCCTTTTTGCTCATCTAAAAAAAAGAGACCATTGTTTTAGATGTAAATATTATGGATAATGCGAAAATATTCTAAACATATTTAGTTGAAAATACATATTACCTGTAAGAGAAGAGTATAGGCTTAAAAAAAGTTGTTCTTGAGCAACAACATCTTATTGGCGCTCATCATAAAGAAGTCTATTTCCTAAATCCTCAACAACATAACCTTTTGGGTATGGCATTGTCTTGTAATCATTCAGACTTCTATTACTCTTTTGTAATAGTTTTTCAATAGCCACCAGGGTCAGTTCTTCAAGGTACTCATCTGTTAGTGTCAAACCTATGGTAATGAAGCATACAACACAAGACGTAAGATAAATAATTAGAAATTACTTGCAACTCAGGTCCAGCATAAACCGGTAAACAAATATAGCTATGCTTCATGTCTGTAGTTGCGATATACGAATATGAAAGATGTAAGAAAAGCAGCCCTGCATTTGGTAATGCAAGATTAAAATAGAAGAACAAAAAAGGAAATTGAACATTGTTTGGAATAAACAGGCATATAGTGATATAGCAATGCACATTCCTGATATGCTAAGGCAATAACAAACAAGCATCAGACAATTGGAACAGAATTTTTTTTAAAACAAAGCGGCAAACAATGTTATGACTACAACGTTGCAGTGGACCAGTCGTCATTTGGTACGGCAAGAATAAACAATCAACAAAACCTAGGCAGTGAAGGTTGTTAAATTTCAGACGGGAGAAAACAATGATAAGCAGTTGTGTTGTTTCTCCTTGGATATTTATCGCAACACCCAAGGTTGGTGGAGAAACCATACATGAGTTGTGTATAACAGTAGGACTGTTGAAGGAAATTATGCAGCAACGTAATAAAACCATGTTGTATCGGTAGATAAACCATGTGTATTCAGGAATCAAACTATTTAGGTGCCGTTGGAGTTTCATCAAGAGAAAAGAAGGTATGCTTAAATAACCGTCCATGTTCTAGAATAGTGCTGATTCATAAGGAATTCCAGCAGGAGGTAAAACATTAAATCAGTGGCAGTGCAGTATAAGGAATACTAAAGATACATGCATTGCAATTTCATGAGTACAACAGTATCACTAAAGTTTTAATGATTATCACGAAAATGTTAATGACTATAAGCATTCATCTACTATAAGGCATGTGAAGTTTTAGGATGAACAATTACTTGGGTTGTAGGAAGATGTTGTAATGATACAATCAGGATATATAATAGAACAAAAATAAAGTTGGTAAAAAAAAGGCCATAGAAAATGGTGAGGAAAACCATTGGCTGGTGTAGCAGGGGCTATATAATTTGATTCCCAGCATCACCAAACTCATATGCTAGTGGATTTTTAGGCAGGCCAAACAACTTATGGTAAAACAACCCTCCCTTATCTATAACATGCATAAATGTTAATGAATTCATGGTGGAGTTAAATAATACAGCAGCGCCAGTGAAAATTTCTTAATATGCATATATAGGCAGCTGTGTTTCAGAAAAGCGAACACGTAAAGTTTATATCGGATTATGCAGCAAAAAAAAACATGAAGAGAATAAAAATGGGCTACCTTGATTACGTGTCAACAGTCTTTGTTCATGAAGAATGCCATCCGTTAAATACATCCAAGTTTTTCTCCAAACATGTTCGGGTCTACTCATGGATGCGGAAGTCAACATCATTACAAATAACTTACGTAAGAAGGAACCAGAACCCCACAGGTGTGCCTCTTTAATTGCCTCAACAAATTCTTTATCGTCTTGTAAAAGTCCCATAGCAAAGCATGCACCTCTAAAAGTTTTATGCGGTTTACCGTTGACTTTCTTGATATCTTCATAACATAAAGGGCCCTTTGAGACAGCTAGCATCATCCTTAAATAAAAAAATTCACCAGTACTTTGAGGAACCCAAATAAGATGACCGATGGTATACCATTGTTTCCTTGGCTTCCAACTCCGACTACGTTTGTGATACACAAATTTAAAAACAAAGTCACCATAAGTTAGTAATCTTGCTGCTTCATAGGTTTTGTTTGCCTCAAACCAAGCCGTAAACATTTATTCGGTTACACTTGGTTTGAGAAAAACGTTACCAACTTGCTCGTAGTCTTTGTAGTAAATGGAGTTTTCACCTTCCATGTGGAAAAACAATCTCTCTACGGTCGGCTTTCTTCCATGCATGGAATAAGAAAATATCTGCCAACATGCTTCACTCGGGGAGATGTATCGACAATCCAAGTATTGCTTGATTTCGTCAATGTTGTTTTTGTCTTGACCTTGTATCACAGTAGAAATTCGATCAGAGCCTTTGTTAATGTATTTGAAAAGATATTTGATAGAAGTACTCTGGTTGCACCATTCCATGTTGATGTGTGCTTCGTACTTCAATAATAAACTTGGGTTGTGAGGAACTATATGACCACTATGTAGAATGACACCATTTTTCTCGATGGTGTGTCCGTTGTTTCTTTTATGATAAACAGGATAGCCATCTTGGTCCACAATTGTTGTGGGCTGAAATTTTTTTGGGAAAAACTTTGAGCATTTCCCATCTTTCATGCAAGGACAGTTAAGATTAGCCAAACCACAAGGACCATGAACCATATGAGATTTTACCAAATTGTACAACCTAGGGTGTTTCAAGGGATCGGGCACCTCAGCACTAATGATCTTGTTAATGTCTTCAGGGCCTGGATACTTGTTTGAAGAATGCAAAAATATCAATATATGTGCGTGTGGCAGTCCTCTCTTTTGGAACTCAATGGTGTACATATCTAGCATTGGAAACACAGAATAAATTAAAATATAGTCCTTGTAGTAGTAAATTAAAATAATAGTAGAGAGGAAGAATTAACGCACATGCAAGAACCTTGCCTAATACACCTTTTTTGGTTAAATCCGATAGCAGTTGATCAAACTTGATTTTGAATATTCTTGAAATGATATCAGGTTAATCTTGTGGTTTCAAATGAAGAGGTGCAAGTGCTCTTTGAATCTCAGGCCAGTTCGGGTTGCAAGTGAATGTTATGAATAAATCGGGAAATCCAACCTTACTACAAATAGCCATCCCATCGTAGTACAACTGATCCATAAACCTACGACTGCCGACAAAGGACGAAGGCAAAACAACTCTTTTACCTATGCTGGAACCTGGAGTTTGACTTTGATCGCCTTCTTCATTTAAAGAGTTGTACTTGGACACCCGAAGCTTTGGTTGATTTTTGTGAAGCCATTCTAATTTCTCTGATTCTACCATTGTGTAACCATCGACCAGAAATTGTTGGAACAACCTTCGTGAAGATAATAAAGTCTTAGCTTCAGTTAACCTGGTTTGAAAGCGATATGAAAGCCATTCTCTAATTGTAAGCCTATTTCTTATGCTATTCACGAAGATGGGTGTGTCTCTATGAGGAATATTAGGTCTATATCCTTCCTTACCATACAGAAAAATCAAAGGATACTAGAAAGCCATGTAACTTGCATGGAGCTCATTGATTCTCTGAAGCCCCCCTTCTTTTGTTTGCATAATTATATCCCACATTTCTGCTGTGTTAATATCACCAACTACTAAGGTAGCCACTTCGGATACCGTAGGATGATTATATACCCTCCCATCTGTGGATCTATCAGATATCAGTCTAAGCTTTAAGTTTTGAGTATCACCGTGATCCAACCATTGTTTTTCCATTTGAAAACACTTAGCATGAGGATTGTGTTCATACAACATACCAGACAATTGATGCACCAGCAACGGATCTATGTTCTTGGTGTTCCTAAACCTGACAAGGGTGGTAAAAAGTTATTATCAAAGATTACATAGTAATAAATTGTTTTGCGTGTGGGACAATGAAAAAAAAACCATAGTGCGAGGTGCATGGGTATACCTCAAACCTTGCATTCTGTTTTGGACCTCATTCTCCGTGTCATAAATATACAGTTGGGTAAACTTAGGTGGTTGACCGTCAGGAGGTAACAAACTTCCAATTCGATGACACGTTTGACCTTGTATCCTGAGTGTTAGAGGTCCACGTCCATTGTTAAAATGATTGTCCAACTTTGCGCCAGGTGAAGTGAAGGAAAACATCATATTGTATGTTCTGATGTGTTGCTGAAACTTCCTGCTATCTACATTTTCATGATCAAACAAAAGTTTTGCAAGTAATCTTGGAGGTTATTTTAGCTTTGGTATTTTAACTTTGCCATTCCCACAACATAGCATAAACTTGGGATTTGCTGAATGTGAACTTTTATGCATCCTCTCTTGATACCACATCATGGCACTACAATAACGACATTCGATAGTCGGGTCTCCGATGTCGTAATAATCTACACATGGAATGATATTGTGAATGACTGACCAGATTTGCAACATGGTTTTCCAAGGTGTAAAATCACAGCCAGTGGTGTTAGGAATAAATACCTTCATAATTTATGGCATCATTATCAAGAAATGAAAAAGGAGCTTCAACGTCTTCTGTTCCTGAATCGAAGTCATCGTCGGATAGATATGCTAGTAACAACAATAAAATAATTTTCAACTTTTCGACTTGTTGAATCAAACGACATAATTTGAGTGTATAAAGTTTCAGGGCATTCCCTAACCAAGCATTAAACTTACTTGCAAAAGGATCATTGTCGGTATCATTGTAGGAGCCACTGTTAAAATCCAAATTGGTCGTAGGTTTAAAAACCAGACATGGAGGCTCAGTCCTATGATAAGGAATATTTGTTGTATGGGAGACTGGTGTAGGCACAGGAGTCACAAGTTGTTGTTCTTCTAGGGGTACTTGTTGATCAGTACCAAAACTGCTGCTGCGACTCCTACTTTGAAAATTATTAATGAACGTGATGAGTAGGATTTAAGTAAAGTATAATTTAGAATTAAGTATAGTGACCAAGGCATTTGGGTCATCCCTTAGAAATAACATGTACCTTGAATTTGAGATTGATCTAGGTCTTCCCGTTGAAGTGGTGGTCCCTGTATCGTTTGTTTGCGAAGGAAATTTTCTGCTCAAGTTAAAAGCCATATTTGGAACTCCCAAAACTGACCTAGGCCTGCCACAACCTGGTTTGTGTATGGTTGGTATTCTGTTTGCACAAGCAACCAAAAAACATTTAATTTATACAAACGTTTATAAAGTTTTAGTATTAACAACAAAAAAGCAGTCATCAGGTGTATCAAACATATCACATTTGAAAGACAATGCAATAATATTTAACTGAACCATACAGTGGAAGTGCATTGTTAGACAGGTTCATATCCTCAGGTATTGTCAAGTTGACTCCTACATTGCCCTGATGGTTTGTGAGAGTTTTGTTGGAGCTGCAACATTCATAAATCAAACCGAATAGTATTGCATCATTTACAAAAACATTACATCAGATATTATAAATAAGTAGACTATCAAAGTAACAGTAGTAATGACAATACATGAATATGTACCTAGTTTGTGAGTTTGATCGGGGTGTTGGTGTAGAAACACCCTTTTGTAGATTGTATGTTTGGATGGGAGTGTCTTTGTCTGAATGTAACGGCAATGTTGTGAGTTGGAACTGTTTTCTAGGCCTGCCCCTCCCCGTTTTGGCAGGCTTTGGAATTATGTATATACAACACCAAGTAGTTCCACATGGTGCGACAAAGTTGACATAGTAAGGGAAACTGAGGTTTCGTTAATAAGGAACAATCATATCCTATTGTAACCTCAAAGTCAATGTATTAATGTATGTAACGTACTTGAGTTGATTAGATGGACTCCCATTGTTGTTGTCCGTGTTATGGTTAGAAGGGAAGCCAATATCATTAAGTTGTCTAGTTGAAAGCGTAATAGTTTCGTTGGCATTGACCACAGAAGCCGCTGAAAACTTAGATAATAAATTTGTTCCCAAAGATTGAATTTGGCATGCTGGAATATTTATTTTAAAAAAATGTTTTGATATGGTCGGTTCTGATCCTGGTAAAGGTGCACTGTCTATAATACCGTCTGGATGCAATTGTGGACGAAAATTACCGTTTCTAAATGACGGAGTTAACTCAGACAACGGTTGTCTCATTGGCACCACATTTTTAGAATTTTGACCACACTCGAAACCACGTAGTTGTTGAGTATTATGTCTCTGTCTCTTTGAACGGTTTTCTTTCATTATGAGTGATCTTATTGCTCTCGCTTTTTCCCTGGCCCAACGTTGTCATTGGATTCCATTGTTGATTATGTATATATGATATTCCAAAGTCCTGCAAAGATTTTGTTTGACAATTACGTTAGTTTGTGACTGATATATTAAATAAAGGTTAACGACATTAACTATTTTCGTTTGCAATTCAAGATACATTAGTGGTACTTTACAATATGTATGACTTAAAGATACACAAGGCAATTCACATTAATTAGAGGCATAGTGAACCCTTAAATGAATGAGACAAAAGCTTTGTACAACATAATTTATTACTCCTTCCATAAAATTATAATATGTTCGATAGAAAGAGTGTGAGGTAGGTGGTGGTTCATTAATGAGTTCAACCTACTGGCATTAACAAAAAACTATCCTATAAATCTCATTCACTCCTCAACAGATTCTAAGTTGTTAGTTTTATGTATGAGAAACATGTCTACGATGCTGTTGCTTATATGCGTAGTCAGGCAAAGGTAAGTCTCCACTATCCATTGTAGATGCATTCCTTATGAGTCAAGTCCAACAGATTTAATGTGCTAACAGACTGTGTGTGTTATGGAAACGATTGTGTATTGGTAAAATCATATTTTGTGAAGTTACAGACATATATCTACATTCAACTTAACTACTTATCACATGTTTCATAATTCAATATCAACCAAGCAACGTGTTGTATTCTTAAAGTATAATACGCTTGCAATTGTAGATATAGCTATAGTAACAATGAAGATACTTACCTTGTTGCAGAAATAACTTGGTTAACAGCAACAATGGGGTTGTGGCATTTGCAATCTAATCATGCATTGTTGGTTTTCATCATCTATTTTGTTAAACGTATGACACTGCCTTGGCTTATTTGTTTAATTACTAAAAGTTTGATTTTAATTTAGTTGTATGGTATGTCATTTGAGGATTAGTAGAGGAGTTTTATGCAATACTAAGTAAATGTAATAGGTAACAGCCATTTACATCGTCCTAGTTATAAGGCTTGTGATTCATCCATCATTTCCAACTTTAGTTACTTAGTTGGTTAATATCGAATTAAATGTTTAGTTTGAACTTGTTAGGGTCAATGTTTTCATCCAAGTAAGAATGGTAGTACTCAAGTGGCCATGTTAACCGGTTAATGCTATGGAAAAAGTAACATAATGTAATAATTAAATTAGAACAACGGATAATAGGCAATGTTAAATGTCATCTACAACCCACAGTTTGAGCAAAACACTGTCCTTGCAAAAGGTGCTGCAGCATGGGCAGACAATAAAACAACCTTATGCATTTAAGGTAGAAGTGACTATTACTAATAAAAAATGCAAAGGTTTTTAGGGGGTTGTGCCACCTACCAAAGACTTACATCAATTGAGGTACTGAATGAACTTATAGCCATAATATGATTTATAATAGATCTACAAAACAAAATAAAACTTTTAAAGGACTGCTAAGACGTACATACATAGTAGACGAAGTACCTTTGGCCATTTCCAGCATTGGCACATTGGTCAATGTGTATTGTTCAATGCTTTTTGGAGAGGACAGTAGGTGGCATTAATTGTAGACATGACAAAAGCATGTGCTCATCCGTAAAATAAGGAAAACCAATATTTGAAATATTTTTTTGTTAGTTATATGAGGAAAGTAGTAAATTAAAACACTCAAGATATTGTAATATTACCTAAAGACAATAGCTCCTTTGTACATGATCCTGCTCATGCTACATTTACTTGATTCTGCAGCGATTTGACATCAAAGTTGCATCTGTTTGCACTTTTAAAGTGTCCAATGAAATAGTTTGAAAGTAACATTGGGTGAGATGAAAGTTTGCAAGAAAAAGTGTTGGAAAATATAAGCAGTGGTGGTCAGTGAATTACTATTGGATGCAATCAATATGGAAAACATATAGCAGTGTTGGTTACATATAAAGCATTATTTGTCTACTTATAAAGAAAACTTTAAGATTTAAATATAGTTTGGGGTTAAAAGGAGGTATTCGTTATAAGGAGCAGAAGTTAGATTTGAAATTATAATCTTAATACAATTTGTAATATGCAGTTTTCAATAGGCATAACAAAAGTTATCGAAAACAGAGTGCCACTGCCTCTAACAAACAAAGGTTGTATTTAGTAATATATCATAGATCATGTAATCCTTTAAATGGTTCAAAAATGTGTGACATGAAGTAGAAGCCATATAGTGTTGTAAGACCACTAATCGTGCTAAACTTTTTTTGTTGACAAGTAAGGCTGATTAAATAACTGAACAATAAAAAATAATGAAAAGTAAGATGCAACAATCAACAATTCTGTTAACTTTAATGTCAGAGTGAGGGAATACAACAAATCAAGATCATGCAGTTAGGTATAGGAATACAACTTAAAAGATTCATTACAGATAATTAAAATGACAAGTTTAGGAGTTTTAGATTGAGTAAAAGTGCATAGAAAATGCATAATCACAGGACACGGTAGGGAAAAAACATAATAGTTGGAATTTATCCATACAAAAATGGTGTGAAGTGAGAATGCATCAAAAAAGAGAAGTATCCTGAAGTTGGCCCACCATGTTACTCCTTCTTGATATGTTTAACCTTCTTTCCACCCTTGGCCTTAGTGGCAGATTGCTTTGGAGTGAGATCTTCTGCATGAATGAGATCATTTGGTGAGCTTGATATAGTAATCTGCTTAGCGGGTGTACTGCTGGAGCTTGCAGACGGACTCCATGGATGATTTGCCGCATAGGATGGTTCAGCCGAGACTGATTGTTCAGAAGACTGTGTGACCTGGGTATGGCACAGTGAATATTAACTTCTATGGAGAATAGGAGGATTACAATTCATATATTTAAATTTGAGTATAGGTAATGTTGCTTACCATAAGTTGTTTTGGGTCGTTGGTTGGAGAGGTAGTGGAGATATCCTTAGCAGCAACATTTGAAGTATGCTGGAATTTGGGAAACAGGTAAATGTAAATGGTGAGAAAGATATCAATCAAAGTATATTCCATATTCAGAAAAGAGTTGTTGTACCTCATTGGGGGTGAGGTAGTTGTCAAACTTCGTGTAAAGGTTTTCCTCGTTTAGTATTGTCACTATAGAGTATTGTTCGTAAAAGGATTGATACTTGACACGAAACACCATATCTCTATTCAAGAGAACATCGAGGTGAGCAGGCCAAATTTTAGGATTGTCCTCTCCAGCCTACGCAGATACACAGCCATCAATCGCAAAGGATTCAATAATATTGATTGTTTTGAACAATTAGCCATACTAAAAGTAATGATGTGGGAAAACTAACCTCCTTCATGACTTGTCTTATCTCCCTAGCAGTCTTCTTAGTGTTAGGAATACAATCCTTATCCCAAAAAACAAAGGTTCCTTTGTGTTTATCATATTCAATTTCAACTTCAAGTTTGAATCTATGGGAACGCAAATGAAGAAAAGGTTATAGGTCAATAATAAAATGAAATGTAAGTTCATATATGCACTAAGAAACATGAGATGCTAACTTAGTGATAGGCTCTACATCTTTGAGTCCACATGAGCACACAAATCTTTGACCCAGTGACTTATTAGAAGTTTTACATTCAGGGCATGTCTCGAAATACCATCCAAACTTGGAAGCCTTGAAACGCTTGGTAGTGCCAATAGTGGTTGTGAAACAATCCTATTGCATATTAGAGTAAACATTTCAAACTTGAACTCAATAGGAAAATTTAACAATTAATTCAAAAACAAACAGGACAGTTCCTAATTCATAGATTACACGGATACTCTTGACCTCATTAAGGCTAGTCCATATTCTGTTTGTGTTTTGAATGGATGAATCAGAAGTTAAAGACAACGATAATGAAGGTGCAGTTGCTAAATCAGTAGCTCCAAGACTGAAATGAAAAGACATAACACATCACAACTGTAGGTTTTTAAGGGGTAGTTTATCAAATTCTATGAAGTGAATGCATAGGAAATTACCTGGACTTGAATTCTACAACTTGTGGATGATCCAAGTTAATGTAAAGCTTAGAACCGCTCCATGCGTTAGATAGACTTGCTAATCCAGAAACTGTACCATTTTGAAGCATTAGTTAGTTAGGAAAAAAATGGGTATCATATTAAGTTGTTGAGAAAGTTGGCCAAAACTACTAAATATTAAAACCTTTATTTGGCTTGCACCAAGCATGTGTCAAGATGATAATGGTAGGACCAACATCTTTGGCAGGGTTATTGTAATTCATGAATTGCTTGCCCTAATCATCCCACAACGCAACTTCGATAACATTTCCTTCAATATCACGTAATGTGATATTTGTGCAAGACTTCTTACCACCACCTCCCATTTGCGTCTTCACAACATCTTGTAAAATGCTAATAACATCTGCACAAGCAAAACATTTAGATGAATCAAATGGGGTGCAACGACATATTTGACAACACAAACACATAAAATACATATATGCATACAATTTCATATGCAACACAACATAAGACAAAGTCATAACTCACCATATAAGAAATCTTGTTTGAATTTGCCATTAAGAAAGTTCTGTATAGCATGGAAGTTAAACCTGTGAGTCGGAATTTTTGGAATGGCTACTTGGGTTACGGTAGTCCCTCCATTGAAGACAAGTTTAAGTGGGTTAGAACAGACTTTGAAAGGTCCATCATTAGCAACCGGCTCTCCATTATACAAAGAATAGGTTTCATTCTCCTTTAGTTGGTCAAGCCAATCTTTAAAGTCCCTGCTTCTAGTGGCAACTTGGATTTGATCTGCCTGTGAATCAAAGAACAAATGAAAACGTTGCTTGTAGTTGGTAAAGGGAATGTTCATTCAAAAGAACAGAGTTTATTTCAACTAAATAAAACACATTCCAAAATAAATTGGTGAGAGCAATGTTCATTAAACAAATATATTTGTTACATTTCGAGTATTGACACAAACGAACAAACAACTATAAACAATATAAGAAAATAGTTTTTCTCAACTAAAACCAACACATAGGGACATCAAACTTGGTGACACCAATGTTTACTCAAACAAAGAGGTTTGTTACATCTGCAGTGTTGAAAAAAACGAAAAAACAACTTTCAAAAAATGGTTGTAGTTGGTAAAGGTTATGTTGATTCAAACAAATCGTCGTACACATGAAAATACCAAAGAACTGCAACTCAAACATAGTTGAAATAAACGGAAAAAATGTTACATCTGCAGTGTTGGAAAAAATGAAGAAACAACTTTCCAAAAATGGTTGTAGTTGATAAAGGTTATGTTTATTCAAACAAATCGCCGTACACATGAAAATACCAAAGAACTGCAACTCAAACATAGTTGAAATAAACGGAAAAAATGATACCTTTCCATCTTGTATGACCATTTCAATATGTTGTTATCCATTGATCTCCTTAACAACCCACAAGTCAACGACCCTAACATGCATCTTCCACACTTGGTTTCCTTGAACCAGATCCTTAATAAGAATCGGAGGCCTTGACATTGTTCTTTTTCATAGTGAAAACAAATGAAAGAGGTTAGTGAACTGAATCAAAGTTATAAGGTATAAGAAATAAAGCACCAAACAGCAAAAACCATGGAAGTGCTGTGGAGATATGAATATGAACCGAAAACCATTAATGTTTTGAAGGTTTACCTTAGCGTGGAGCATAGGAAGAGGAAGATGACAGTACTGCTATGGAGAGAGAACCTGAGAAAGGATTTGTGTTGTGAAGGGTTGGATGCAAGTCCAAATGGAGGGAATGACGATTATTTTAATTGGTTCCTTTAACAAATGGACACGTGGATTCACAAGCCATTTATTTTCTATGGCTTCTTGTTGATTTTGGTAGTTACTGATTTGTCCTTGGAGTAGTGTAATAAATTTTAGTGGTAAGGGCAATTTAGGTAGTTTGGGTAACCTATTAGTAATGGGTAGATAGTTGATGCCTTTGTAATAGTTGTAATGATTTGGAATAAGTTCATTGTTAACTGATGTATGTAATGTATTTGTAGGGGGCTAGTATTCATGTTGTAATACCTCTGGCATTGAAGGCAACTTTTGATTCAGTTTTAGCCATAAACAAAACATACACTGTTAAAAAATTTCTCCCTCAACCAAATGATCTCATGTTCAAAACTTTTGAATATAAGTTTATCATCAAATTTACAGGTGGAACGTCTGTGTCTGATATAAACAAACACGTAATCCTTGGAAAAAAAGTCAAATTTCAAACCTTTTGCTAACATTATCTATGGAAAAATGGAAGAAGGACTTGCTAATAGGTTTTATGTTATCAATAGGGCACTCATATCAAGTATTTATACATGCATTTTAATTTCATTTATTGTATCTAACACCATATTCATTTCATATGTTATTGGCACGGTTGAGGATATTGGTTATACCTAAATGAATATTGGCAGCAAGAAACAACAAGTCAACCTAATTTTAAAAGACATGGGGTAATTTTTTGGCTCATCTTATTAAGTTTTTCAACATTGTTACAAATTTCTGTAGTATACTTTATTAAATATATTTTCATAGAAACAATGATAGGAATAACACTTTATACACTATGCGAGTCATAAGCCGTGAAATTCATCAACTACAGCCAACAGAACAAGGTTCATGGCCCTACAATTGTATTATTATAGTATGTGAAAATAAAAAAGGAAGGTAATTTGCAGAAATTTCTACGTTGTGGATTTATTATCTGTTAAAAATGTGTGTCTGGCCTCTTTCATTTGAATGTATATATACTCATTAAAGGAAGTATCCTCTATATGTGTTTGTTAGACGAATGTGACTTATCTAGAGGGGGGTGAATAGATCCCCAAATAAAAATTTCTTTTCGAAAAGTGTTTTAAAAAAACAATGGCTAGAAAAAGTAACTTGGATCAATTCGTCTAAACCTAAACGCTATCGAAAAGCTCAGATATGCGTATGTGAAAATAAATAGAAGATAATGATAAGTTATCCAATCAATAAGTTTCAATCACAATCTAGAGCTATTCAACAAGCAATTTTATATCCAATGATGAATCACACAAAAAATCAATTGAGACAAATTATCGAACACCTTGTATGTAATCGATTTTATTTGGAAATTTGTATAGTTTTGTTGATCTTAAAATCCAACCACAATCAAAATTATTGTGATCAATTCAACAAAATGTTTTTCGAATGATTTTCAAAAGAATTTACCAAACAAATTAATCGCACAAATGATGAACTCAAAAATTTGCAAACGAAATGTAAAAGACATAGTGTTGTTGCTAAAGTGGTTAGTTTTGAATTGCTGATAAGATATGGATCATAATCACTAACAAGCTTATTTACCATGTATGTGAACAAATAACAGGCTTAATGTGATTGCATTAGAAAGAAAGAGAGCAAAAATGAGGATGAGTAAGTTAGGCTTGAGCATAATAGCACGATTCGGATTGGTTTGAATAGGAGGGAGGTTTATGACCACACAATTACAGATTTGTGTTCTTACGATATCCTTAGTCTGCAAAATTAGTACCTATCCAAGCAATCTTGACCGAAGAAGAGTTTGTAGCCTAGAATGAGTATCCAAATGCTATTGTTTTTCACGAGTCTTGATACTATTTTGCTCAGAGTGCAAAAGTTTAAGTGTGGGGGAATTTGATCAGTGGATTTTAATACACATTCTCTTATGTTTGTACTTAGGCATTCCCTTAGTTTGTTTTGTTTATTTTATTGTTTTATTATGTTTTTAGAATTAAGTCTTTGTTTGCCTTTAATCTACTTTCGTATGTTGTTTTCAGCTTTAGCTGTTACTTGATACCTGTCCACTGTTCGGATCATAACTGGAGCTACAGGATATCATTTTGCACGTACTGATATGCGTTGGAAAGCTAAGACAGAGAGCTACAAGTTTCATGTTGAAGCCAAGAACTGATTCGGAGTGAAAGATGGTCAAATAATTCGTTGAAGTCAGGACCCGAATTCTGCCTTAAGGAATATTTAGTTTTCAGTTGGGTTAGAACGGGAGTTTGTGATGCTTACCTATACCTAGTAGCAGTCGCGCTACTGTTCATTACCTTCTTTACATTATTCACGATTTTTCTTTGCTTTGTACGATTGTAATGGAGATCTAATCCCAATGATTAATCTGTTGTAATCGGTTTCCGCCGACACTTTGAGGTTCTTTTAATTTCCAATAAAAATCTATTTCCTTTCAACTCTTCTCTTTGATATCTTGTTTGATTAATTCGATTTATCTTATAGTTGATTGATTTATTCCGATGATTGCATGTTCCTATAATTTAATCGTGTTTGCTTAATCCGCGTCTGTTTATCGTGTTTGCTTAATTCACGATTGTTATATCTCATCTGTTTGCATAATTCAGAAATTAGGAATATCTATCGTATAATATCAATTACGCTTGCTTGGTTGTTATTATAATCGAAAAGGGAATAAAGTCCTCTTATGAATTGAGAATTATTTGGGTTGATGATAAGTTGGGAAACCAAAACAGCAGATTAACTGTTTTAGCTTATTTTGATAATCACTTAATTGCACTATTTTTCTATTAATCAAAACTCAAACCCCCTCATTGTCCAATCGATTGGTTAATAATAATACAAGAATCCTTGAGAACAATACTCGAGTTGTCGTTACCGTTAACTATATTTTCAAAAATACTCGAATTTGATCTGTGCGCGATAGCGGATCAGTACTATAGTACCCATCTTCATACCCGCAGTTGGAAAAAATCCTCGTAACCGAGCCCATACCCGCTTGAGTATCAACATTGGCACCCGTCTCCGTACCCTATGGGTATACAAGTGCTCGTAACCGTACCCGTTACACAAGTTTCTAATAAAAATAAATATATCAAGTATGAAATATCATAATATTTTAAGTTTTTAAAAATATCAAAAAGTTTTTTAAAAATTTATTGTTTAATTATGAAATAAATGATTACTTATATTAAATATGTAGTAGTTTAAAATTGATATTTTTTAAAAAGTTATATAAACATTTATTTTTATATAATAATATAAATTAAAATATATAACTATATATTATGCAGGTATGAGACGATGTGGGTACTAAGGTGCTCACCCCCACACCCATTCCCGCTTATTTAAGTGGGTAATTACCCGTTTATTTAAGTGGGTAATTACCCGAGTCCGTGTCCATACTAATTTTTGCAGATTTTTACCCTATCCATTATGGATAATTTTGCAAATACTTACTGGGAATGAGGCAAATTGTCATCCCTAGTTTCATATGTTTATTAGCTGCACGTAAAAGTGTTTGCAAGATTTACATAGGATCCCCAAGCCTCATAACCAAAATTACACGGACCAAAATAAAATTAATGGATAAAATATGAGTAAAAATACCAATGCATACTTAGAGAAATAAGAACAATTTTGTTGTTGAGTAATATATTGTAACCCCGTGGACTAGATAATAAGTCAAGATAATAAACCAACTGTTTAAAATTTTGGATAGTATTTGTATGTCAGTAAATCTTTTGCCAACTTGAATGACTTTTCGATTGGATATTGTAGCAACTTTTCGACTGGATCCAAGTAGATTTACCCTTCTTACCTATACCTAGTATTGTAACTCTGTTCGTAAAATACCCTTCCAACTCCAAGCTATTTCTGATATTGTATGTCAGTAAAATACCCTTCTTAGTAGGTGTAGCAGTCGAGACAGCCAATAAACACCTTTTAGCTGAAAAGTTGCTTGAAAAAAGGAATGGATCAGAAGTTTTGGTAGCAGCGAAAAGGTTATCTTTGCCTTTGGTGGACCCTACTTTTAAGGATGTTTCTGTTCCCAAGGATGCGGCAAAAAAGAAGGCAACTTTTAAAAAGGCGAGGATGAAAAAGGTTTCTGAGGTCATTGGGTCGTTGTGTAGGAAGCCCAAAGTTAAAAGAAAGGTGGATCAGGTTGTTGAGAAACGGAGTGAACAGGTGGAAGACCCGATTGAACAATTCTCAAATCCTTCCTATTTTGAGGTCTTAGGAAAAATCCCTAATTCCTCCCAAATCGCTAAATCCCAACCGAATCCAGTTATCAGGCTTGAGGATTCGGATAATTTCTCTGCAGGCGCAATTCTTTGTTGTGACCAAATTTATGATTCCGACGTCAAATGTTGCAATAAAAAATTCTGGGAGATCGTAGAATCCAAGGTGGGAGATAGAATTTGGGGAGCAATTTCTGAATTAGGGGTAAAGTAGGGAGAATCGTCCAGGTTGAACTCAGAAGATATTATTAGACAGATTGAAGACATGGAAGAGGAGGATAGAAGAAGAAATTTGGATCAGAAGGAGCCTAGCAAGTATAATCAATGATTATTGGATCTCTTAATATCAGAGGGAGTGGTTCTTTTTCTAAAAGGAGAAGAATTAGTAACATCATTTCCAAAGGTAACGCTGATGTTTTTTTCATTCAAGAATCAAAAACTTGCAAAGTTGATGAGTCTTTCATTGTTAGCTTGTGGAGTCAAGGAGAGGTGGGTTGGTCTTTTTCCGGTTCGAGTGGTCAATCGGGAGGTTTAATTACTCTATGGAAGGTAGAAACTGTCAATGTGTTATGTTCATTTAAAGGTGCTGGTTTTCTGGGAGTTAAATTAGTTTGGAACGATGATATCTTCTATGTATTTAACATTTATTCTGGGTGTGTTTTAAGTGAAAAAAGAAAATTGTGGGGGGAATTGAGTAGACTGAAATCTATCCATTCTGATGGGAAATGGATTTTGGGAGGAGACTTTAATGCAACGGTGGCTGCTTCTGAAAGAAAGGGTAGATCCTTAGTTACTAGAAACACTGAGATGTCAGAGTTTGGTGATTTTATCGCTAGCTTGGGGTGGTTGATCTTCCTATTTCTGGTAGAAAATTTACTTGGTACAATGGTGACGGCAAATCTATGAGTCGGATTGACAGATTTTTTATTGAAGATGATATTATTCAGAAATGGGGTATGGTGGACCAATTTATTGGTAACAGGGACATTTCGGATCATTGTCCGATCTGGGTGAAGATTAAATCGATAAATTGGGGTTATAAACCTTTCAAAAGTAATGATAGCTGGTTCGAGCATCCTGACTTCTATACTTTTGTGGAGAAGGAATGGAATTCTATGAAGATTGAGGGAAGAAGTGACTTTGTAGTCAAAGAGAAGTTCAGGATCTTAAAAAATAAAATCAGGCTTTGGAGAGACCAAACTTTTGGTTGGATAGATTTGAAAGTAGAAGAGGATGTGGAAGACCTGAACAAAGCAGATTTGCTCCTTTCTTCTGTGAGCAACAATGAGATTGAAGAGATTGTTTCTGAAAGAGCAGCGAAGTGCAAATCCTTTTGGAGAAGGCTGCATCTTAAGGATAACTTACTTTTCCAGAAATCCAGAAGGAGATGGTTAAAAGAAGGGGATTCTAATTCTAGATACTTTCATCAATGGATAAGAGGCAGACAAAGAAGGAAATACATAGGTAGATTGGAAACAACTCAGGGGACGGTGGATTCGGTGGAAGGAGTGAAGGTAGAAGTACTCAGGTATTTTAAAAGTGCGTATTAGAACCTTTGTTGCAGCGCCCTGTTTTGGCTGATTGTTTGTTTAGCAGACTCTCAGATGAGGAAGCTTCCCATTTGGAGAGGCCTTTCATAGAAGAAGAAATCAAGTGTGCAGTCTGGAGCTGTGATGGTGTTTACTGTGAATTTTGGTAAATAACCTATGGTCTATCAATCTAAACACAAATTGATTAACTTGCAGGATCGACCACACAAATCCTATGACATGTGCTAAATTTGAGAGACAAGTGTAAATGACAAAGTGAAAATTAACGAAAATGTAAACTGAACTCCACGTTCGACAATGCTGAAATAAAATCTAACTAAACTCCACGTTCGACTGCATGCAATAAAGTAAAGCAAAGACTTGAAATTTAAAGGGCTGGAAGTAAAGGGTGCAGAAATTAAAGGCGTCGAAAAGAAATGGCAATGAGTAAAAAGCTTTGAAAGTAAAATGCAACGAACTCCACGTTCTTGGAAAGTAAAGGCTAGGATAATAAAAGTGCTGTCGAAAGTAAAGTGCAGGAAATTAAAAGATTTTGAAAATAAATGCAATGGATTAAAGGAGAACTCCACGTTCTTGAAAATAAAAGACTTTGAAAAGTAAATGCTTGAAGATTAAATGATTGAACGTAAAAGTGCAGTGGAAGGTAAATGCAGAAAGTTTAAATGACTTTGAAAGTAAATTTAGCATGGAAGATAAAGTTCAAGAAACTGTAAAGGCATGGAAAGTAAATGGCTGAATCTTAAACATGCTGAAGATAAATTACATTAATGAAGAATGGTGTTACATTACGTACATTCTCACGAACTCATTTCTCTACACGCGGGTACTTTGAGTTTCTTTGAGTAACTTGTACAAAAATATGAACACACCATTTACATAGAACTAACTCCTATTTATAGTGCTAGGAAATAAATACTAAATGGTGGTTACTGCTTCGAACGTGTGGATTTTGGCGCCTTCTCCTTGGTCTCAACTGTTCCCACGTTCACAACTGCTCTTATTTGAATTTCAAATATTGGAAATTCCCTCCAACCTTAATATAACCACTACAGCGCTTGTTACCACATTCTCATGGTCGAAACCCTTCCAGGACTTAGCCATTTTTTTAGGTTCCTACATCCCTATTCGACTCAGGCCTCTCCAAAGACTGGGTCGAAGCCTTCTTTATATTAAAAGTAATTTTTTTTTAACATAAAATAACTTTGATTCTTTCTAGCGTCGAAATTGAGGGTTAACAAATTGCCCCCAAGGAATGTCCTTTCGCCAGAATTGGTAGGAAGTCCATTTCTTGATATAATAACCATTTCGACGCCTGTCTGCATGGCCTTAACTGAACATCCCACTAATTACTTAATGGCTGAACTGTTCAGTTTCTTTAACCCACGCCTCTGACGCCATACCGTCATGACAAATCCTTAAAACGTCCTTTCAGCCGTATTCATCATAACACCTTTCTTGAAAACAGACGTTAACAGTCTGCACATAACTGCTACTTTTCATCACGCCTTCAGGAGAAAGACACGCGTCCCACTAACCCTTCAGCTTCAACGGTGGATCCAAGTTTCTTGAGATTTTCAAATGTCTATATATACCCATTTCCGCCACTTTGTGAACTTTCCACACTTTTCATACTCTCAAGCAAACTTTTCTTCTCTTCAGTTCTCTCACACAAACCCAGCGAAGACACCATCTTTTCATCTTCTTCAACAATGGCATCTTCCCAAATTAATCCTCAAGCAAAGAAGACTCAAAGGGGCAAGGCCACTCCATTTAAACAAACCATCCCTCCGTTCGCTAACATCCCAGGCCCCCAACTGGTAGATAATCGCCACTGCATGCCAGAACCCACCTCTGAAACATCAAGAGCCATCTACCAATCTCAAGTAATGATTCCCATAGTTATGTCTGATAAAACTTATGCGTTATCTGGTCCTTTGGCTGATGTGTCCATTTCTAACGAGAGGCTAAGTGAGTTTTTCCCCTCGTACCGGAGAACCAGACCATTAGGGCAAAAGAGTTTCCTCAAAATTAATTTCGCTGCTGGAACTTCCCCTGAAGAGATCCCTTTACCCAAAATCAACGTTGGCTACCTCACTGATGGCACCGGGCTGGTGAGGGCTGTCAATCCTTTAAAGGAATTCGACCAATGGATGGCAAAAATGGAGAAGGTTAAAGCTGACCATTGGAATGAGATAGGGATTTATGACCTCCTTATGCCGTCGAAGACCAGCATACCCTATTGTCTGAACATGTTGGCAGCATCTTTATACTTTTGGGACAGCGCCCATTATACATTCCATCTGCCATGTGGAATGGTTACTCCAACCCTTTTCGACGTAGCTGCCATCACGGGGCTTCGTCCAGATGGCCTTGTCTATAATCCTGAGGTTGATGCTGAGGATACCATCAACATTTCAGGCTCCAAACTGACCTACACCCTCTTTATCAAGCACCACTTCAAACAAGAAGATGATGAGGTGTCTGATGAAGAACACATTGCTTTCCTCACAGTCTGGCTGTCGAGGTATGTTTTTTGTACAAAGTCCTTGCAGGTGGCTAAGAAGTACTTGCCCCTGGCGAACCCACTCCACCACAACAGAGGGACCTGCCTGAGTGAACTCATTCTGGTGAACCTTTACAAATCTATCAGTGAAGGGGCTTCTCGACTCAAGAATGTGGAAGCCCAAGGTCCTATGCACTTGAGCGGTCCTCTTTGGCTACTTCAATTGTGGCTCAATGCTACATTTGAGGCTAGCCTCCCTAGAAAAGGCATAATTGATAAAGCCTCTGCTGAGATCAAGGAAAGGAGTGTCGAAGGGACACGTCTGGCCAAACTCACTCCTAATGATGATGGTGAAAACCTTCAAAGGGGTTTCACCAGTTATATTATGATGTTCGCCAAGCGCTATGAGTTCACTCCTAGCATGGCACCCTTTGCTCGACGAAGCTATGGCCCTGTGTGGTTTAAAAGACCATTTCCAAATCCTCTTCAACCTCTTGATCCAGAATCTGTTGCTATCTGGGAAGCCTTTTTAATTCCTAGATTCATCATCCACAGGCTGAACTTAGGGAGAGGTCTATCAGCATTGATTGCCTACCAACCAAACTTGGTCTCTCGACAATTTGGGTTGGCCCAGAGCTTCCCTCAGTGCTTGTATGAGAGAAAGGGCCAAGTAATTCTTCACACTGCCTGCCTCGATGAGGAAAACGTCTCCCAAACACTCGACAACTGGAGTGAAAAAAGAAGAATCCTCTCTCCTGTGTTTTTTGAACCTTCCTTTCTGTGCACTTCATCCTTCCACCAATGGTGGTCGAGGCACTATAGCGAGCACTTTCTTGATGTGGCTACGTTTTCTTTGTTACTTGACCAAGCTTTTCTCCATGTGCAGGACAAGACGAAAAAAATTAAGTTCACTCACATCGAAGAAATACAGGCTTTTCAAAAATACTTTGAAACTATCTATTGACCAGATGATCTTAGTCGAACCATTCATGAGGCTGTTGTTACTCTAAAGAGAAAATTTCTAGAAAAGCTGGATCAACTAAAAATTCCTCCCAACGTCCCTTGTGAGAAACGTTATGAGGTAGCTTTTAAAATTTTTCCTCCAAAGTTCCCTCGACTGCCTAATGCTGATTTTGGAGTGGCGCTTGCCCCTCCATTTCCGGACTGGTTTGTCTGTGGGGAGCATTTAAAACTTCTTCGACAGCAGTCTCAGCCAAAGGCTCAACGAGTGGTTTCGACTAAGCATACATTAAACAGTTTTAAAGGGCACCTTTATATAGGAATTCAGGACGTTCGTGTCGAATCTGAAATATATGAAGGTTTAAAATCTTTAATCCATGGCTTTATGACTAACCATGTAATCATTAACTTGTAACAATTGTGTGCTATCTTTCAGCTGTGCCTAGGAAAGCTGCTTCGACTAGAGCTGCCACCTTGCAAAGTGGCAAAGAACAAGAGAGTACACAGGTATATTTCACCTCCTCTGTTTCTGCTTGTACTCTATGAATTTCTTTCTTATTTTTTTACTGCCTCTTCAGACTGGTCGAAAACCTCCAACACCTTCCAAGAAAGGTAAGAAGGATACCCCAGCTGTGGTTATAGCTCCAGAGGCCTCAGATGAATCTCCTGAGGAGGTTCTCACAAGGAAAAGGAAAAAACCCACAAAGGCCTCTGGACCTACTGGCCCACCTCCTTCGAAGGTGGCCAAAATACTCGAAAAGGCATCCACCACAAGTGGTGTCGAGAAGGAATCCTCCAAGGTAGCCTTGAGAACCCCTCTTGGTGACCATGGGGGTGATAAATCAAGTCCTGCTGTTGAACAAACTCAGGTATGTGCACCATTGCCTTTTTCTATTATGCTTGACATTTTTCGCCTATTATTTCATTCTCCTTATCTCCACTTGTGTTCTTTAGGCACCCATAATCAACAATCCAGATTCCCGACCAACTCCAAGCAACTTCGCCACCACTGTAATTGACGATTTTGTTCCTCACCCAACTTCAGAAAGTCTCACCACCACGCTCCTCAACAACCAAGGTGAGCCAACTTATCACCCATCTTCTGATATTGGCTCTGGTTTGAGTGAGATTAATCAACCTACTCCATATGTTACAGCACCCACTGCACCACCACCAACCCCAACTCAACACGCACAGGCTGATGGAGCCAACTCTGATGAGGATGACGCCTCAAGCCCACCACCTTTCAATCTGGGTACCTCCATGGATAAAGGTCTGTTGGTTGAAGAAGAAAGGCATGAACCCGAAGTCCAAACACATAACGCCAATCCTGATCCAGCTGCGCCTGAGGAGACAAATGAACTACCTCTTACACCAGCTGATGACCAGGAGAATATGCAACCAGCTGCTGAAGAGTCTGATGAAGAAATGGGGGAAGACCAAGATGAAGAAGGAGAAGAATCAGCAGAGGAGGAAGAAGAACAAGCTGAGCCTCGCCCCCACCATATTCCTTCGCCTATGGTCACTCCACCACCTAGGGACTCGCTGACAGCACTCAAGTGGTCGAACCTACGTGAGTTTACCAAGTTGATTCTTGAGCAAAGGTATAGTTCTTCTTCTGTCTCTTCGACCCCAGCATCAGATGACTTCGCCCAATCAATTCTCCAAGCCATCAAGAAAAAATTCTTCAGGGGGGATATTTACAAAGTTTTGGCCTCCGATCCAACTGCAACTGCTTACTTGAAGGACACCCTTGCAAAGATTGAGGTCACCACTCTCAATCCAGATGTTTCTGGTTTTCTAATAGAGCTAACTGTTGTGGTAAACCAAATAGATGCAGAAATAAAACTGCTTCCCTCGATCAGGGACACCATAGAGAGAACATCTGGCTGTGAGAGTGCAGCCTGGTGTGGTGCAAAAGAGGCGTACGAAGAGATTCAACGTATGGAGGCTGATCAAAGGAAAAAGCAAGATGAGATAGCCTCCAACCAGAAGGACATTGACGCCTGGAAGCAACAAATCACGGAGCTACAAGCCAAAATTGAAAATGCTGAAAAACGCAACCGTGATTTGCACCATTTCGACGACACTGAGATAGCTGAAGAAACAAAGAATGCTATTGATCGTATTGAGGCGGCCCAACGATACGAGAAAGAGCTCGCAGAAGCAAAACTTGACGAATCTTTCTGTAACGCTCGCCTCAAACATCACATAGAATCTTTTTCTCAGTTGGCGTCGAGGCTTCCCTTCTGACACTTTCGACACCTTCATTTGTTTAATCATCACTTGTTTCTTGGCCTTTTCAGGCTTTTTATGTAATGACAATTTTATGCCTTTTGGCATTGATTTAATCAATAATTATTGTTTTGCCTTTAACTGCTTTCGACCCATATTGCATGATGATGTACTTTATTGTTGTCTTTTATCAGTCAAGTTTGCAATTAAGGCATTCTATCTTTTTCTTGGAAAGTCACCTCTCCAGCTCTAAATTCCAAGGCGTAAGCCTCTAGCTTTTAAAGTAACATTTATAGCATAGCCCTCAGGCCTACTTCCAAGAATAACTCACGTGTTTCCACCGTTTGGCTGGCCAATCTAATCAGTAATTAGCCTCTATAAATTTCTTCCACCTGACCACGTTTTGCGTAGAAGCAAACATGAATAATTCAGAGAAATCCTAAACCAAGAAGATGGCTGGAAAGGCTAAGGCAATTGAGGAAACACAAAAGATGGAGGCGCCCCAGCAACCTAAAGCCTCCATTGGAGCAACCTCTCTAGCCAAGAAGAGAGAAACTAAAATGAAGATCTCTAAGAAAGGGCGCTCCAGCACCCAAGACTCTGATGATGAGCCAGATGCAGATTATATGGACTTCCTCAAATCCATAGATTGGAGAGATTATGAATAACCTTTCCTTGAAAAAATTGTTGTACTAGTTTCTCTTTGCTTTGTATGCCATATTAGCCTGACTTGGCCTATTTTGGCTTTCTTTTATTAAATAAAGCTTATGTTTTAATATGAATCTCTTGCAGCATAGGCTTATATTTTTTCAAATACTTGCCATTTACTTTCAAGATTCTTTTATCTTTGTCTAACTCTTCCACTTCATAAGCTCCATTAGAGAACACTTGTATGACTTGGAATGGACCTTCCCACTTAGGGGACCACTTGCCCAATGTTCTATCCTTTCGATCCATGGGCCAAATCACTTTCCAAACCAATTCCCCACATGCAAAAGATTTAGACTTAACCTTTTTGTTATAGGATTCTTCGACCCTCTTCTTTTGTCTTCTTAACAACTCCAAGGCTCTGAGCCTTTCTTCATCCAAATCCACTAATTCATTCATCATCATTTCCCAATAATTCTCAGAGGGAATCTCATGATGTCTTTGAACTCTTACAGACTGTAGATAAATCTCAACAGGCAATACTGCATCATGACCAAAAGTGAGTCGAAATGGGGTAGTGTTGGTAGCCTCTTTAGGGGATGTTCGACACGCCCAAAGAACTTGGTCTAACGTCCTGTGCCAACTCCTAGGCCTTTTTCCCACATGCTTTTTAATTAGTCCAATTACTACCTTATTGGCAGCTTCGACTTGCCCATTGGCCTGAGCATAATAAGGTGTAGAAGTTAATAACTTAAAACCTATTTCTTTGGCAAATTCCTGCATTTTTCGACCAGTGAACACTGATCCCTGATCCGTAGTAATTGTTTCAGGAATACCAAATCTATAAATAATGTGATTCTGAATGAATTCAATAACATCTTCTTGACCTATATTCACCAGTGGTATTGCCTCAATCCACTTGGTGAAATAATCAATTCCCACCAAAATATATCTTTGGTTCTTTGAAGATGCTGGTCGAATCTCTCCCACTATATCCAGAGCCCATCCTCTGAAAGGCCATGGTTTCACTATGGAATGTAATTCACTTGCAGGGATGTGCTGTATGCCAGCATGAATTTGACATTCTTGGCACCCTTTAGCAAATTCTATGCAATCCTTCAGCATAGTGGGCCAATACATGCCTTGTCGAAACAACATCCATTTCATTTTCTGGCCAACTTGGTGTGCTCCACATGCCCCACTATGTACTGTCGAAAGGGCCAAATAAGTCTCTGCTTCACTAAGGCATTTCAATAAGACTCCCTCAGGGGTCTTTTTAAACAATTCATTACCCGCCAGTACATAGCTTAAAGCTTGATATCTGATTTTTCGCTCTGTCGAAGTCGTTGGGTTTTGCAAATATTCAACTATGGGCTTCCTCCAATCTTCATATGTTGAATTATATATGGCAAAAATTTCAAAATTTTTGCCATCTATGCACCCAAGCTTCGTTGTTTCTAAGTCTGATGGGCACAATCCAACAGCCACCACCTTACCTCTTGCTTCAATTACTTCTTGAAGGTTTCCTTTCGACACCTTGTATCCAGAGGCAATTTGAGCCAAGTTGTTAGCAACTTGGTTCTCTATTCTGGGTATGTGTTGGATGGCCACTACCTCAAATTTCTTTAATAATCTATTAGCTATCACAAAGTACATAATGAGATTTTCTTTAACACATTTACACTCCTTTGTGATTTGTTTTTTAACCAATTCTGAATCTCCCATTATTTCGACTCTAGTTGCCCCCAATTCTAACAAAATTTCAAGGCCAGCAATTAATGCTTCATATTCAGCCTCATTGTTAGAGCAAGGTCCTTCGACCTTGTACTTGAATTTTGTTGGAATTTTTTCAGGAGAAATAATGTGTATTCCCACTCCTGTCCCATTTTTATGACTTGATCCATCAAAGTATAACTTCCAGGATTTTAATTCAACGTAATTCAAATCATTTTCATTTATGGAGTGATCAACTATAAAGTCTGTAACTATTTGCCCTTTCACAGCCTTTAAAGGTTGATATGTTAAGGAAAATTCTGTTAATGCTAATGCCTATTTGCCAATTCGACTATGCAAAATAGGTTTAGACAACATATGTTTTACAACATCAAAGTGAGAAGAGACATACACATCAACGGGCTTTATATATTGCTTCAATTTAGTACAAGAGAAATGCAAGCATAAACATAACTTTTCAATCATGCTATACCTAGTTTCTGCATCATTTAAAACTCGACTAAGGTAATAAATGGCTCTTTCGACTCCATTTTCATCCTCCTGAGCTAACATGCTCCCTAGAGTTTTATCTGATGCAGCTATATACAATCTCATACTCTTGTTTCTACAAGGTGGTGAAAGAATTGGAGGGTGGCTTAGGTACTCCTTGATCTTGTCGAAGGCTTCCTGCTGTAAGTGCCCCCACTCAAAACCATCTTTGTTGAAATGAAGCAATGGCGAAAAAGCTTGTGTTTTGCCACTCAGGTTGGATATAAACCTTCTTAAGAAGTTGATTTTGCCCAACAACGACTGCAACTCCTTTTTAGTTGATGGCGATTTCGCCTCCATTATGGCTTTGGTTTTATTCTGATTTATTTCAATCCCTTTCTTGTGGGCCACAAAGCCTAAGAAATCCCCTGCCTGCACACAAAAAGCACATTTGAGAGGATTCATTTTAAGACCATATTTTCTCATCCTTTCAAAGGACTGTCGAAGATGGTCAATGTGACTTTTCCCAGAAATAGACTTTATAACAATATCATCAATATAAATTTGCATGAATGTGTCTATAAAATCATGGAAAATTGAATTCATTGCCCTTTGGTAAGTGACACCAGCATTCTTGAGACCAAAAGGCATCACTACCCATTCATAGGTGCCTAAGGCTCCAGGGCATCTAAAAGCAGTTTTATGAACATCCTCCTCAGCAATGAATATTTGGTTATAGCCAGAATATCCATCCAGCATACTAAGATATTCATGTCCTGCTGCAGAATCTATTAACATTTCTGCTACTGGCATTGAATATTCATCTTTGGGAGTTGCAGAGTTTAAATCTCTAAAATCAATGCAAACTCTCAAAGACCCATTCTTTTTAATAACAGGTACTATATTAGCCAACCATTCGACATTCCTTGCAGTGCGAATGAATTTGCAACGAAGCAGTCTTTCGACTTCCTCTTTGATCTTTGACAATATCTCTGGTGCAAACCGTCTTGGGTTTTGTTTGACTGGTTTTTTCCAAGGCGTCATAGGCAACCTGTGTTCGACCAACTCCCTGCTCAAACCAGGCATCTCATCATAATCCCAGGCGAAGCATTCTTTGAACTCTTTTAACAGCTGAACTACTTCATCCTTCAACTGGGGATCAAGATTGGCACTGATGTAGGTAGGCCTTTTGGTTGCCCCCTCATTGAGGTCCACTTCCTCTAAGGGATCTTGTGCTAGCATTTTTATATTATTTGCCAACGGATCCTTCTCAAATCCTAAAGGCTCATCTTCATAGATGGCGTCGAGCCTCTGGCTTTGCTCTCCAGTTTCAACCTTATTTTGAGGTTTTGGGTCGAAGTCCTTACCAGGACCTTCTTGATATACTTCAGAAATGGCTTCACCAGCCATATAATCATTGGCGGCTTCTAAAGCCGCTTGTAGTTTTGTTTCGGCCACATAGGCCGAAATTTTTTTTAAAACGTCGAACTCAGTCATGATCACTGAATTCATCTCCCCACCCTGTGAGCTCTATTGGAGGTGTGCCTAAGTATGGCAACCTTCCTCCTGGTACCTCCCTGTCCCATCTGAAACCTTCAACAGGGTGTAAATACAACGAATAAAATGTTTCCTCATCAGGTGTAAACTCATAATCAGCTGGAGGACATGGAGCAATGTTTGCCAGATGTTTCTCAAATTGCCTACTATCCACATGATTCACAGGCACCTTAAAGTACCCTTGATCAGCTTCAATGTTTTCAACTATCCCATCTGGTCTCCAAATTGTGATTCTTTGATGCATAGATGAGGGTACAGCTCCTATCCCATGAATCCACTCCCTACCCAAGAGTAGATTGTAGTTAGCCTTTGTTTCGACGACCATAAACACTGTTGGTCTGGTAATAGTTCCCACAGTGAGATCCACCTGAATCACTCCCAGAGTGGAACCAACTTTTCCTTCATAGTTCGACAGAACCATGTTGTGGGGTTTAGTATCGGTCTCAAATTTCCCAATCTTGCTCAGCAAAAATCTTGGCATCAAATTAACCGTTGCACCACAGTCTACCAAAATTTTGTTGACAGGGACGTTTTCTACTTTTCCAGTAATGTAAAGAGGCTTCAAATGATCCTTCATTGCCTCTGTGGGGCGTTCAAAGAAAGCATTCTGTTCTTCGATGCACCCATTGTTCATGATGTAATAGCACACAGGCTTGTGTGCCATCATTTCCAATTCAGCAGTTTGATCTAAGTCTTCGACCTCTGAGACTTTACCAAATTCTCTTGGCATTACTGACACTACATTTACCAGAATATCCAGGGAAGCCGCTGACTCATTATCGAAGTTAACAGTCATATCCTCATCCTCTTCGACCTTCTTTTCTGGCTGAACAGTGAATAACTTTCGTCGTATGGGCATCTTCTCCATTGCCCCAGCTTGATTATCCACATTGGTGCTTGATTCTCCTTGTACCTAAGCCTCCCTGACAGCTTTTCGCCTGCGCTGCTCTCTTCGCCATTGTGATCTAGACATAGGGTTTTTACCCTTGTAATTCTGAGAAATGTATGCTGATTTGTTGGTGGTGTGGTTCTCTTTTCTATACTCGAACGAAGAACCTCTTTCCACATCGAATTTCTCCCATTTTTTCTTCTGTCCTCTCCCTTCGATAGGCTTTATCCAACTACCTGTTGGCACATTCGCACCTGGTTTGAACGTACCTGGCCTAATCCCTGGTGCTTGGTTTTTTAGCCCTGTCGAAAGTCGCCTATGGTCAAAACCTCTGTGCCCTTTGTTCACCTTCTACCCCTAGCTTTCACCAGCCTTCTTGACACCTTCTAGCTTGTGGGCAGCTTTTTCATCAAAAATGGCGCTGCATCTGGGACATAGCATTACTCCAGAGCCTTTCTTCTGGCAACGATGCAAGAAATCCACAATTGTCTCTTCTTGCTTAGGGTAAGCCATTTTGTTGCACTTCTCTTGCTCATCTGCCCCACTCACTTGTTCAGCTTTTTGATCCGTAATTTTGACCATGTTGACATCCATCCTGTCCTTCAAGTGCATCTTGGAGAAACGGGCTTCCAGACTTGCAGTAGTCTTTGCCAAGCAACCACCACCTACTGCTGCTTTTGCAGCTTTTTGGGAAGCTTTTTGCCAAGCAGCTTTTTCAGCTTCAACCATCTCCTCAGCATTGACTCTCTCAACATCAGGAGATGTCTTGAAAAATTTTTCAGCAGCCATACATATCCAATTTTCCACTAAACAGCCATCCATGTCTAGCATCTCTCCTACCAAGAACATGTCATCTTCCAATTCCTTAACAACTTGAACTTTGGGGGCATTTCTGCCCATAGCCTCATTGGTGTCGACACTATCTGAGCTAGAATCAGATTCTTCAGCCAACTCGACCATATTGATGCCTTCATTGGCATTTATCTTCCACCCACTCACGGTCATATCCAAAACCTTAGCAGCATTATCTATTTCAACAAACTTATCAGCAGTTTCTTTGGTCACCAACATTAGACTGGTACCATCAACACTTAGGCCACTTGCAGCCTTACTAGAACCTTCAATTATCACAGAACTGGTGGCGAAGTTTTCAGTAACCTCCACCACGTTGACTGACTCATCGAATCCCTCAGTGGCTTCCACCATCTGAACCTCGTGAGGCTCTGTATAGTTAGCCTCTGCAACTTGCAATGGGTCAGAGTCAATCTTCATCTGGGTTTTGCCTTTGTCACCAAACTTCAGCCTTCCTTCTTGGATAGCATTTTGCACCAAATCCCTGAAAAGAAAACATTGAGAAATTTTATGACCCAAAAAATTATGGTACTTACAAAAACCTCTTTTCGTTCTTTGTTCTAAAGGTGGCCTTTTAGCACCAGCAGGCACTATCATTTTCCCATCTTTAACTAACAAATCAAAAATTTCGTCACATTTAGTGACGTCGAAAGTATATGTTTTCTTAGGAAATTTGTCGTTAGATTCGACAGGATTTTTTCCTTCTGAAGGAGCTAATAATTTGCAGGCATAAGGTGGACCTTGCTTTAACTCAGCAACGTCAACCTCATTTCCGTCGAAATAAGATGTTTCACCATACAGACTCTCCACATCTTCATTGCATTCGACAAAGGCTACTTTTTTACCCCGGCTTAATTTAGCCTTCTCTTCTTTTAGCCTTTCTAGCTGTCGAACCCTATCAGCCAACTGGGCCATATCTCTCAGATATTGGGTATCTAATTTCTTCCTTATGGAATAATCAAGACCCCCGGCAGCCAATTCGACCAACTCGTGTTCTGGCACTTGTGTAAAGCACCTGGCTTTAAGGAGTCGAAACCTATTCAGTAATCATCGATTGACTCAGTAACTTTGCGCTTGATGCTAGCTAATTCTTTCAAACTAATCTTAGTTTGCCCCATGTAGAACTGTTCATGAAACAAACGTTCTAGTTGGGTCCAGTTATATATGGAGTTTGGAGGCAAAGTAGTAAACCATGTGAAGGCATTCTTGGTAAGGGAACTTGGGAAGTATTTGATCCTAAGGCTTTCGTCAGCCGCAATCTCGCCTGCTTCGATCAAATATCTAGCCACATGTTTGATAGTAGACTCAGTAGTATCTCCTGAAAACTTGCTGAACTTTGGAACCTTCATCCTAGGGGGTAGTTCTGCTTGGAGAATGTAATCCACTATAGGCGAAGTATAATTTGGCCTAGTGAAGCCAAAATTCATACCATTTCTAGTCATTATCCTTTCAACCATGGTTGCAAGATTATTTTCTTCTGCTTGATTTTGGTGTCGAACCTGTCTAAGTAGTTAATCTGCGTTTTGGTTCCTGTTCACCATCACTACTGGTTCTTCCTCCATCTGGTATGGCATCTGGTTTCTTGGTGGTTCGACTCTAAAATGATCAATCATCTCTTGATCCTCCAAGTTTGCATCAGGTATCTGACGTAGATGACGTCTTGGGATATCTTCGACAACCGTTGCTCTTCGATCTACCGCTGGTACTCCCATGAAGTCAGCCATGCGTGCCACTTGTGCAGCCAATTATTGGTTAGTTTGGGTCGTATTTTGAATCAAAGGTTGAAAAACTTCTCCCATCGTCTGAGACAACGTATGTACCATTTGCATGTTACTTTCATCCATCTGCTGTCTCAAACAATTTATGGATGTATTTGTAAGGCTAGGTGTTTGAACAGAGTAACCAACACCTATATTCTGGTTGTTTCGCCCTCCTGATCCTGACCCTTGTAGTGGCGAAGACACGACAGTTTCTGAAAATACAGGTGGAGCATTCTGCAGATTTTGCATCATTGATGTAGGCATACCATAGGGTTGACTTCTTGACCCTAGATGTGGAAAACCTGGAGGAGGAACGTGTCTGTACATTGAATTTCCTCCTGGGGGTGTTGGTGAGTTAGAACTTTGTGGTCCTATGTATTCCAACACATGTTGAGTATATGATTTTGTATATGTTGATCCTGGCTCAGACACTACTAATGGAAGTGACGCCTGTCCTCCTGTCGAAGACACTGGTGATGGTGTGCTTTGAGACCCCATACTGCTACTTGACTGAGTGTTTGAAATACTCCCTTGAGGATCAACTTGTTGGTTGGCATTGGTTGCTATTTTCTTAGTGTATCTTCTCTTTGGTAGTCCTTCGTTTGTTGTGGCTAACTTCCCACTTCTCAATAACATACAACGAAAGTACTTCTTCACCAAGAAAGACAAGGTTGACAAAAAGGTATAACTTAGCACTATGTCCCACTGGGCGTGCCAATTTGTTTACTGTGAATTTTGGTAAACAACCTCTGGTCTATCAATCTAAACGCAAATTGATTAACTTGCAGGATCGACCACACAAATCCTAGGACATGTGCTAAATTTGAGAGACAAGTGTAAATGACAAAGTGAAAATTAACGAAAATGTAAACTGAACTCCACGTTCGACAATGCTGAAATAAAATCTAACTGAACTCCACGTTCGACTACATGCAATAAAGTAAAGCAAAGACTTGAAATTTAAAGGGCTGGAAGTAAAGGGTGCAGAAATTAAAGGCGCCGAAAAGAAATGGCAATGAGTAAAAAGCTTTGAAAGTAAAATGCAACGAACTCCACGTTCTTGGAAAGTAAAGGCTGGGATAATAAAAGTGCTGTCGAAAGTAAAGTGCAGGAAATTAAAAGATTTTGAAAATAAATGCAATGGATTAAAGGAGAACTCCACGTTCTTGAAAATAAAAGACTTTGAAAAGTAAATGCTTGAAGATTAAATGATTGAACGTAAAAGTGCAGTCGAAGGTAAACGCAGAAAGTTTAAATGACTTTGAAAGTAAATTTGGCATGGAAGATAAAGTTCAAGAAACTGTAAAGGCATGGAAAGTAAATGGCTGAATCTTAAACATGCTGAAGATAAATTACATTAATGAAGAATGGTGTTACATTACGTACATTCTCACGAACTCGTTTCTCTACACGCGGGTACTTTGAGTTTCTTTGAGTAACTTGTACAAAAATATGAACACACCATTTACATAGAACTAATTCCTATTTATAGTGCTAGGAAATAACTACTAAGTGGTGGTTACTGCTTCGAACGTGTGGATTTTGGTGCCTTTTCCTTGGTCTCAACTGTTCCCACGTTCACAACAGCTCTTATTTGAATTTCAAATATTGGAAATTCCCTCCAACCTTAATATAACCACTACAACGCTTGTTACCACATTCTCATGGTCGAAACCCTTCCAGGACTTAGCCATTTTTTTAGGTTCCTACATCCCTATTCGACTCAGGCCTCTCCAAAGACTGGGTCGAAGCCTTCTTTATATTAAAAGTAATTTTTTTTAACATAAAATAACTTTGATTCTTTCTAGCGTCGAAATTGAGGGTTAACAGATGGTAATAAAAGCCCTAGACCTGATGGTTTTAATCTGAATTTCATTAAGAAGTGCAGGAGCTTTTTGAAGACTGATATTTACAGTTTGGTCAAAGATTTTTACGGCAACGCCTTTCTCCCTAAAGCTGTGACGTCTGCTTTTATTACTCTTATTCCTAAAGTAGACAATCCATTAAGTCTTGGTGAATTTAGGCCGATTTGCTTAGTAGGGAGCCTTTACAAGATCATTTCCAAACTTCTCGCTATTAGGCTGAAAGAAGTGATTGGTAAAGTCATATCTCCTTGCCAGACTGCTTTTGTGCCTGAGAGAAATCTCTTGGATGGTGTGGTGATAGCCAATGAAACAGTGGATTTGGCTACTAGAAATGGCAAAGATTGTATCCTCTTCAAGGTGGATTTTGCCAAAGCTTATGATTGCGTAAGTTGGCAATTTCTTCGTTCTATGCTAGTTAATCTGGGATTTGGAATCAGATGGAGAAAATGGATGGAAGCCACAATATTTAAAAGCTTTTTATCTATCCTCGTTAATGGTAGCCCGACTTTCGACTTTGAAGTCGAAAGGGGTCTGCGTCAGGGGGATCCTTTAGCCCCTTTTCTCTTCTTAATGGTTGCTGAGGGTCTGAAAGGTCTGATGTCTAAAGCTGTCTCGATTGGTAACTTTAAAGGTTTCAAAGTGGGAGGAGAAGTTTCAGTGGATATGATCCAATACGCTGACGATACTCTCATCATGGGAAAGGGTACATGGAGCAATCTGTGGGCTATTAAATCTATCTTGAGGGGTTTCGAGTTGATTTCGGGGCTGAAGGTTAACTTCCACAAAAGTAGAATTATAGGGCTGAATGTTAGTTCGCATTTCTTGCAGACTGCTTCCTTCTTCTTATCTTGTAAGATAGATAAAGCTAATTTCACCTTCCTTGGTATCCCGATCGGCTTCAATCCTAGAAGGATAAGTAGTTGGAATCCTCTAGTGGACAAGATCAAAAGGAAGCTAAATTCTTGGAGTGCTAAAGTATTAACTATGGCTGGTAGGATTATTCTCATAAACTCTGTGCTGTCAAGTTTACCTACCTTCTGGTTCTCTTTCTATAAGGCTCCTAAGGCGGTTCTTCAGAAAATCGACAAGTTCAGAAGCAGATTTCTCTGGGGAGGTAAAGAGGATAAAGATAAATTCCACTGGATCAATTGGGAGAATTGCTGCAGACCGAAGAATAAAGGAGGGCTTGGAATTAGAAAAATGGAAGAGTTCAACTTAGCATTATTAACCAAATGGAAGTGGTGGATAGTGGCGGATAAAGTCTCTCTGTGGAAAGAAGTTCTATCTGCTAGATATGGAGCAATTTAAAACCATGTTCTAATGAATAACTCGAACCATGTTGGAACTTCGTCTCAATGGTGGAAAGACTTGATCAGCAGTGGAAAGATTCTTTCTAACTTAAGTTATTGTTTTGCAGATAAAGTTCTCTATCAGTTGGGAGGAGGAACGTCTGTTTATTTTTGGACTGCCAATTGGTCGAATGGACAGATCCTAGCTAACCAGTTTGAAGACCTTTATAGCGTTAGCTCGCTGAAGGAGGCGAAAGTGAGTGATATGGGGCACGTTGATTCTGAAGGTTGGAAGTGGGGAAATTTTGGTCTGTCATCAATCTTTCAACAGCAGAACAGAGATAGAATTGAGGAGCTGCTGAAAACTATTGGCTCTTATTCTCCAGTCTTGGGTAAGAGGGACTTAATCTCATGGAAGAAAAAAGACGAAGACTTGTTTAGTGCCAAGGAGGTCTATTTATCTCTGATGGATAATCAAGGAATTAGGAATGGTTTTTCTTCTTCTGACCCTTCTTTCTATTTAGCTTTCTCTTTGTTATGGAAGCTCAAAACTGTCCCAAAACTTTTGTGCTTCGGCTGGAGATTGCTTTGGGGAATAATGGCTGTGAAGACGGAACTCATAAAGAGGGGAATTAATGTGAATCCTCGCTACGTTTTTTGTAATGGAGAGGAGGAAGATTTTCACCACTTGTTCTTTGCTTGTGATCCGGTTGTGTCGGTTTGGGACAGAATTGGTGACTGGTGTGGCTTTGGGAGCTTTTATGAAGGCAACATTTTCAACTTCTTTTTAGATTGGGGTGGATTGGGTCGATCTAGAGAAGGGCAACCGAGGTTAGGAATTATTTGGCTTATCATAGCTTGGAGTATCTGGAACTGTAGAAATTCCATCATTTTTTAGAGCAAAATCTTTAATTTAGATGAGCTTTGTTGGAGTATTAAAATTAATGCCTGGAAGTTGCTTAGGGGGAGTGAAATTTGCTATCCCAACTCTGATTTTCTTGCTTTTTGTATGGATCCTTTAAAAGGATAGCCAGATCAGAGTTGGTCGGAAATCTCATCGTTTGGTTACTAGTCTTATGCTGTATAGTGGTTCTCTATTTTGAACACGTTTTGTGTTCTTATATTAATGCAAGGTCTTTAAGAAAAAAAAAAACTACACGGCGTTAATAAATACTCCCTCCGTCCTAAAATATAAGAGAAAAATTCAAAAACACATTTATTAAGAAAAGTAAAAAAACATAATTGTTTGACTAAAATTTTGTTGAAAAAATTTGTTTTGAAAGATATAAAAATAATTCTCATTGGTTGTTGTTTATAGAAAAGATGAGAGAGAAAGTAAATTAAATGCAACTTGCATTTAATTTTACCTTGAAAATGATGAAAGTTGATTTTTTCTTTTATATTTTGGGGAAAAAAATGCATTTTTTTCTCTTATATTTTGGAACGGAGGGAGTATGTTACAAAATCACACATTTAAGTGATTTTTATTGCATGAATATGAACCTGTTTATTCGTTTAATAAATATTGCATGAATATGAACCACACATTCCAACAACAAAATTGCTACAATTTTAAGATTGGTATTCACATTTAATAGGTATATTTAATGTAAAAAAAAAAATTCAATAATTTGTTAAAAGTCTTTGAATAGCATTACTAAAGTTAAAAAATAATTGTTTCAGTTAAAGTTAAAAAAACAAGTATTTTTAATTTGTTTCGGTTAAAAAATAATAGTTAATAATTTGTTAAAATTTTTGTTAACTTTAATAATGCTATTCAATATCATTAGTTTTTTTACTTGAACTGAAACAATTATTTTTTATGCTATTCAAAGATTTTTAATAAATTTTTAATTTTTTTTTTACATTAAATATACATATTAAATGTGAATACCACCTTAAAACTGTAGCAACTTGGAGCGTGTGATTTATATTGTAATAGCATTCAATGCAAGATAGTGATTTACCATACAATTTTTTTTGTGTACAATTTTTTTTGTGTGTAATTGAATTTCGGAAATATATTGAAAATTTTTCGGAGATATATTTCTAAAATAAATTAATGCATTAAATTGACGTATGACTCAAAAACTAATGAAATGTGTGTATTGAGGTGCGTCCGGAGATGCATTTCTGAAAATTTGAGGCATTTTTAGATTTTTGCATAGTGTCTAAAAAACATATAGGGTGTATTAAGAAATCCTCATTCAATATTATATTTTTATTAAGCCCACCTATCAAATTTAAGGCCTGAATGAGGCCATGTGCGGTGGCACTCCTTGCACACCCACAGGATCGGTCCTACTAGCGGAAGTAATTTGGATTGATTCATCTAAATCAAACTACTATTGAAAAGCTCAGATATGTATATGTGAAAACAAATCGAAGATAATGATAAGATATCCAATCAATAAGTTTCAATCACACTTTCTTAAGAGCTACTCGACAAGCATTTCTATATCCAATTATAAATCACAAAAAAAAAAAAATGAGACAAATTATCAAGCACCTTGTGTGCAATCGATTTTGTTTGGAAATTTGTATAATTTTGTTGATCTTAAAATCTATTAAATATGTAATTCATTATTTTAGAAAGATTATATTTGATTTAGAAATATCAGATTTGATTTAGAAATATTAGATTAGATATTTTTGGGCTTTTATAGTTTGGGTTTTAACTTGAGATGCAAGTTAACATAAATTTATAAATAGGGAGGAACCCTTATCATTGAAATAAGGGTTCATAGTCATCTTCACCCCTGCCATATAGGCGAGATTCGAAAAACCCCCTATAAAAAAACTTGCATAAAATACCCTAACATTTCTAAATAATTTCATGGAATACCTTTAACACGCCACATCACCCAAAATGCTTATGTGTCATTATTTTTTCATTTTTTTTTTTAATTTGAATTGCCACATGGGTCAATGATGAAACGGATTGACCAAAATACCCCTAAGTGAAAAAACATTAACGTTGTCTTCTTCATTCCATAACGTGTTCCAGATTTGTGCCCTAAAAGTATCATTCAAGCATCTTCTATCTTCTTCATTCTGTTTCTCCTATCTTCGTCATCCAACATCTTATATCTTCTTCATCTCATCTCTTCTTTGATTCAACCGAAATTATGAGTAACCTAGTATGTTCAAACTCTAGCACGTCTTCGAATAGAAGAAAAATTCCAAGATGCGGGCATAATATGAATATGAAGATGTTTGTTTCAAAATCGACGACAAATTCTGGCAGAAAGTATTGGAAGTGCAGGTTTTGGGGCAAAGAAGATGACTGCAACTTATTCCATTGGGATGACGAGTTTTTTGGTGGAGAAGAAACAACTTTCGTGGAATGAGAGATTGTAGATCTAATGAGCAAAATGGAGATAGCTTTTACTAAGGAGATTGAAGAATTGAAGAGAAATGTGTCTAGCTTAAGAATTAAGATCAATTTTGTTACAGTTGTGCTTATTGCCTCATGTATCTTTTTTCTTTTTGGGTCGTGTAACAAATAAGGTTTAATGTCTGCACTATAATGAAGTTTATGCTTATTCTGAATCAATGTAGTTATTGTTTTTGCTTATGAATGAAAGTAGTCTTGATGAATCAAATTTGTTACAGTTATGCTTATTGCCTAGTTATTCTATACGTTGTTGTATTTCTTTTTGTAGTTATTCTATATGGTCATTAGTTAGAAATCAATGTAATACTAGTATAATTGTTTTGATAGCAGAACACAAGATTGTTTTGATATCAGTACAACCAATGTTAAAGGTTCCAAAAAAAGTTAATTAGCATTACTAGATGTCTCAATAGCATTACATAAGATAATGTCAAAGTGTTACAAAACAAAGCAGAATTCAAAATAACTGATGCATCTTATCACAGTGTTACAAAACAAAGTAGAATTCAAAATAATCATTATGTTCCTAATTACTGAGTCATTCTCCTTTCAATATCCTCCCACTTGTTTTTTTTCTTCACGGATGGCTCTTCATCTAACATCAATGGTGCATCAGGTGTTGAACCAACTCCACCAATTTGTCTTGCATTCCTCACCTCCTTCAATCTCTCACTGGACCTCTTTTTCTTCACAACCTAAGTAACACTCTTCTTCTTAGCAGCATTTTTTCTTAGCAACAAGGTGAGTAGCAGCAGGCTCAGTTATAGGCATATCAATATTGATTGTTGCAGGCTCAGTTGTAGGCACATCAATATTGATTATTGCAGGCTCAATTGGTGCATTGGCAGGTGTTGGATTTACTACCTGTGATTGTTGCTCTTCAAATGCATTCATCATGTCATCCAGCATAGCATCTATGTCTGCCTCATTCATTTCTTGGTCAACTGGTTCAGCAGTATTAGTTGGTGCATTATCATTTCCTTGGTCAGTTGGTGCATTATCAGTTCCTTGGTCAGTTGGTGCATTATCAGTTGGTGGAGCAAGTGTGGATGGCTTAGTCCTTGGTGTTTTCCTCTGCAAGAACATTAACATAACATCAGAATGTAAGAACATTAACATTACCAAATTTGTAAGAACATTAACATAACATCAGAATGTAAAGGAATTATCAAGCATTGTTGTTATACCTTTCTCTTCAATGCATTAGGATCCTGCACTTTGCTTTGACACTTTCTTGAGTTATGACCAAATTTGTCACACTTTGTGCATCTATATGCTACTCCAATTCTCCTCATCCTTGCCCCACTTTCATCGTGCTCTCTAATCTTTAACTTCTTAGGCCTTCCTGGACCCTTCTTATATTGAGGTGGCAACATGTTCTCAACATCCACTGTAGGCCACATGCCCATACCATTGATTGGACTAACATTGTTTTCATAGCAAGTTTTGTAAGCATCCCTCATGTAACAAGGGTCAACAAATGTCTCAGGGTCCAAATTCTGATAATGCATTGCAGACACAACATGCCTACATGGTATACCTACAAGCTCCCAAAAACCACATGAACATCTTTTTTTCCAATATCAACAACAAATTGCAACCCATTGTATGGATGATGCACCTGCCATAGCTTAGCCATACTCCATGTGGGTAGCCATTCTCCACTTATCATAGTTTCCTTATCTAGTCTTTTCCTATGATAGAAACTAAATGAATGCTTACACCATAAATTGGTAGGCACTCCCATCAACCACTCCCATGCTTTCTTGTCAAGTTGCCTGAGCTCATTCATCTTTTTCTCCCATGCTTGATAGTATGTAGCTTTGGCAGCCCCCATCAATAGATCTCTTATTGCAGCTCCACCACCAAATTTCTTCTTGAAATTTGCGTATAAATGTCTCAGGCATATTCTATGTTCAATATATACAAACATATCTTCAAATACACTTACAAGACCCTGAAATAAGAAGAGGACAATTCATGCCATAAATAGATCAATTCAAATACACTAATAAACAGATCTACACAAAGCTAATAAACAGTAGTGAATTAAAGACATATGGACACATAAATAATTGTTACCTTCTGTTGATCTGAGATAAAAACATATTTCCTTTCACACCCAATGTCTTCCATGAGCAACTCCATAAACCATTTCCAGCTATCCTTAGTTTCAGTTTCTACAACACCAAAAGCCAAAGGGTAGTATTGGTCATTTGGATCCCTTACCACAACAACTAGTAACTGACCACCATATTGAGTCTTAAGGTGACAACCATCTACTCCAATAAATGTCCTACACGCCTTAGTGAACCCTCTCTTACAACCATCGAGGCAAAAAATAAAATCTTCCAAATCTTGGTGGTAGGGTTGGTAATGGCCTCTCACTGTTAATCTTGACTGTATTTCCTACACAATGCTTCTTCAACTCAGCTGCATATCTCCATAGCATGTTAAATTGCTCCTTTGCATCTCCTTCAATAATTTCCTCAGCCATAGATCTAGCTCTCCAAGCCTTCCCTTTGGTTATGCCAACTGAATATTTCTGCCTTAGCTCAGACATTATTTCTGCAACTTTAACTTTACCTTGTGACTTCCTCTTTTCAACAATAAGTTTAGATACCCACTTGGATTTGGCAGATTTGTTATTTAATACCCTTGCACATGTGTGTGTCCCCACCCAAGTCTTTATTTGGTAAGTGTGCCTATCCCCCACTTTACTACACAAAGCTAAAAAACCACATTTACTCTTGCACTCTACCCTAACCCTATAACTCTCATTCTTAACAAACTTTATCTCTCTCCCATTTAACACTGACCACTCCCTAATAGCATCTTTAAATTTAGATAGAGAATTGAATTCCATACCTAATTTGAATTGAAGGTCCTTGTTGAGCAGCTCACCTCTAAACTTCTCAAACTTTGGCTTGGAATGTTTCTCCTCTATGTCACTTTCATCAGGGTCAGAGCTATCCAATTCCTCACTATCATACTCCGCCTCTTTACTTCTAAAGTTACTTGGATTCCTTTGTGAAACAAGATCCCAACACATGTTTAGGTACTATGACACTGACTTGGACCCCTTCTTAATGGGTGTCATCTTCTTTGGATCCTTTGATGCCCTAACCTTGAATCTCAATGACTTACCTTTTACCTGAACCCTATTTCCCTTTTCTGGTATGACCGCTTCCTCAAGTACCACTTCATCATTTTGTTCCTCTACTTCATCACGTGCTCTCTCTTCTTCACTGTCTTCAAATCTTATGTCTTCATCACTACTATCTTCTTCACTGCAGTCACTAAAAACATCAACATTCGGGTTCGACACCTTAGTCATCATGTCTTTAAAATCGTGTTCTACCCAAATATGACCATCCACATTACAAGACATGCTGTGAGAGGTAATGTCTCCAGCTTGAACATCATCAACAACATGAGTAAACCCTTCGTCCACTTGTGGAATGTTCCTCCATAGCCTGAAACCTTCGTAACCCCACTCTCTAACTAAACTAACAGCTTCAAAGAAACTCCACTTATCAGAGTCTTGACCTTCGACGATTGTTTCACTCCCTCCCTGGTAAAAGATGTGACCTTGATGCACAAAGTTTCCACCATGATGGAAAATGACACCAAAAACACCCATTTCTACAAATACCATTGAACCCAGCAATGAACAACAATGAAGATCTAAATACAGTAACTCATCAACAAAATCAATAAAAATCATACCTTTTTGGTGTCTACTGATGCGATTCCTACAACCAATCGAAGAAGTCAACGGCGCGAAGACTAGAAGACGGATTCTGAACAATTTTTCAAACTCAAAGAAAAAACCCTAATTGTTAGGGTCGGAAATGAGATAGATGAAATGTGTTAGTTTTCACTAAGTTAATGTTTTTTCACTTAGGGGTATTTTGGTTAATCCGTTTCATCATTAACCCATATGGCAATTCAAATTAAAAGAAAATATGAAAAAATAATGACACATAAGCATTTTGGGTGATGCGGTGTGTTAAAGGTCTTCCATGAAATTATTTAGAAATGTTAGGTTATTTTATGCAAGTTTTTTTTATAGGGGGTTTTTCGAATCTCGCCTATATGGAAGGGGTGAAAATGGCTATTAACCCTTGAAATAATCAAGTTTGATAATTCACAATTTGCAGTTGCAAGTGAATATTGAAAGTTTCCACAGTTTGTGGGCAGAAAGAAAAAACTGTTAGGGGAAGATTTCTACTAGGGATCATTGAACATTGTGGCATTTCTTTTTCTAGAGTAACACCTTTGTGAGAGACACACTACATACTCACCCAAAACTTTAAGGTGATAGGTGTGTGGGTAGTGTGAGTAGTGTGGATAATAGTCCCACATTGGATAGGAATATGGTGACTTGAGCATTTATAAGTGGGAGAACTCACACACCTATCACCTTAAGGTTTTGGGTGAGTATGTGTTGTGCATCTCACAAAGGTGTTGCTCTAGAAAAAGAAATCCCACAATGTTCAATGCTCCCTAGTGAAAAATCTCCTCCAACAGTGGTATCAGAGCCTGGTTCGAGTAAAGGATCGGCTTACTTGTATCGAAAGTACTCCCCACAGGTGGTGGTTAGGAGGTGTCCCATTGAAGATTTTCAACGGAGGTACAAGGGTGTTGAGTAAGAAACACACAACAGAAAGTGCAGTTGCACAGTTGAAGCTTCCGCTTAAAGGGGAGCATTGTGGATAAAATCACACTTGAGGGAGAGTGTTAAGTATAACAAGTGTGAGTAGTGTGGATAAAAGTCTCACATTGGATAGGAATGTGGTGACTTGAGCATTTATAAGTGGGAGAATCCACACACATATCACCTTAAGGTTTTGGGTGAGTATGTGGTGTGTCTCTCACAAAGGTGTTTCTCTAGAAAAAGAAATCCCACAATGTTTAATGCTCCCTAGTGAAAAATCTCCTCCAACAAAATCCAACCACAATCAAAATGATTGTGATCAATTCAACAAAATGTTTTTTAACGATTTTCAAAAGAATTTACCAAATGAATTAATCGCACAAATGATGAACTCAATAATTTGCAAACGAAATGTAAAAGAGATATAAAGAGTGCACAAGAATTTGTTTAGGCAGTTCCCCAATCGGACTCGCTATGGGTACGTTTACCTTCAATTTGAACTTGAATTGAGATAGTGAAATTAATCTTACTTTGCAAATTGTAGTTTATAGGAGAAATGTAGCAATGCAACCCTATAAACCCTATGTTTGTTGTTGGTCCTAACACTTTCTCTTCCCTTTATCTGAGCTTGATCAAGTCACCCAACAATACAAATTTGATTCACCGTCCCACGCTACTCCTTTACAAGAACCCCAACCCTTCAAAGCCTTCACTAGATCGAATAACCCAAGATTTACGAAGATGATCCACTGTCTCACGCTACTCCTTTGCAAGAACCGTAGCTCTTCAAAGCATTCACTCGATCGAATCCAACTTGAGTAATCTTGTCCAAAACCTTCAAGTCCTCATTTTGATCTTGAAGGAAAACCCAATATTAGTTTTCTTATTTGAAACACCCCCAAAGATCTCAACCCAATTTACAATACCACAAGCTAAATTGGACCTTATCAACTTGATTCTAGATGGCACCAAAACAATGAATGATTATGTGTACTTTGTTTGTGTGTATGCATAAAGCCAAGGTTGAAGATGAATAAGACTCTTAGTATGTTCCAAGTTTCGTTTATAATTTTACCAAAATCATTGAAAAAATAAATGGTGCATGTATGAAGTATTTATATGCATTCATGTTAGGAGGCAAAGGAATGCAAAAGATTTGAAGAAAATTGTGAATTTTTGGAAAATTTCGTTGCACAGGCCGACATATGAAAACTATGTGTCGACATGTTCAACGAATGTGTCGACCTGTATAGGTCATGTGCCAACCTATAGAGGCGACACATCTAACAGAGCCCACAAGCTTTAATAATGCAGTGATGAGCTGACATATGAAGCGGATGTGTCGACACATAGAAAAAAAATGTCTTATATGTGTCAACCTATAGGTTGACTTTTCACAAAAATTGTTTTTGACGCATTTTTTATGCATGAAACCTTTTCCAAGTTATTTCCAAATGCTTTTATGCTTCCTAATTCTAAGATGCACATTGAGAATCAGAGGATACCGTCCAATATCAATTAACGCTAAAGTATCCTAGTTTTGACATTATGCAAAATACATCTAACGGAAAATTGCATTCACAATGTTGAATGCATACAATATCACAAATCTGCATATCAACGAAGACCTCAATGACATTTTTGAATTTCAAAAAAGGTACTCTTTGGTAAAATTAAATACTTTACACTATATACTTGTAATTTCTTTTATTACCAAAACAAACCATTTAAAACATGTTTTTTTTAATATATGCTACCTAAGGACTCCTATGTTGGAACTTTAAATCAACTTACGAGCACACATTCTAATATATGGTTACAAAACTCTTCTAGTTCTCAAATGACTGTTTATGATAAGTTCATGTCCCATACTACACCTCTTTGTCCGAGTGATATTATAAAGCTTCCGAATATAAGTATCTTTATGGTTCCTTTTAAGGATTTATATATCGTTCCACCTTAAACCATCAATAATGTTTTAACCTGTTACATTTTACAGTTGACATGGTGTGTCACCGTTGCTACTACTCATAAACTAAAAGCGTATGAAAATGGTTGGTATTATCAGACATGCTACATGTGTCTAAGAGTTGTTAAATGTCCACCTTACAAATTCAAAAGTGGTCATTCAACAGAAACTGGGATTTATAGGTATTATTTAACCAGTCATTCATAGTCATACATTATGTAATTCGATTATGAAATTAATGAAACATGTTTAGGTATAAAATCGAGATTGAAGTTGTTGATGATGGTTGTCGTGCCATTTTCTTTTTCTGGAACCGTGAGTGTTCTTATATTTTTGCTACTCAACTCTGTGGAACAATGCTTGAGGTATGATCTTATATTTTTTTTCTAATTTCAACACATTTGTTGTTTTTATTTTACACTTTTTAATTTCATATAGGTTGATGTTAATGATCCACTAGAATTTCCATTTGTCCTTGATAAGTTGCTTGGTAAAAAAACATGCCTTCAAAGTCAAATGGCAACCCAGGTAGGGTAATGCAAGTGTTATGTCGGTCAACCGTGATAAAGACACAGTTAATAAGTTACTTTCTCAATGAGATATTTGCAAGGTATTTCACAAACACGTGTATATTGTGTCTCATAATTTTATACATGTATTTGATCCCAACATAATACTCCTCCTTTTTGTAACATAACCCAACATCCATTGAAGTTAATGATGATAAAATTCTACAGGTATTTTATTTTTCATATTCAATTTTGTTCTTTACCTTTATTTTCATCCTGTGATACGTTTTACTCACTTTTTTATAGACCCTGTATACAATTAAATTAAGGAAAGTATAAATGAAGCAACACTTACCGATGATTGGAATATCATCACAATAAGCATTACAGAATACTAACATTCTGGAGTGTTGTTATTTGTGTTATCCAAATGTTTGTGATCGAAGCGTCATAATCTGTATTATAACTATATGCTTTATGGTGCAAGAATTAGAAATTACCTTTAAACTAATTTCACAACCGTTACCTCATGTTCCTTTTGCAAAGACAATTGCTTAAATTTGAATTCTTTTTATGACATGTATATTATATGTTAATTTGAAATTACACAACGTGAATGATTTTTTTTATGTTGGATTTTGATCAGAACTTTGGAAACTCCTGAAAAACAACCACAACCAATCACTCTTGTCAAGCCTGGAAAAAGAGGTGCATTTCATGTGCCGAGCGAGTCATCCACTTTGAAAGAGCTTGCCGAAGCAGAACATTCTTCAACCAGACTACGTCGCAAACATGTCAAGATGGAGAAGAAATAATTTATTATATGTTATTTCAGTCCCTCCCAATGGCTATATTTCTTACTATCAATCTTATCCATTCCTCTTTTGATATTTCTTATTTGAATATTACCCTTTTTGTAACAAGTTTCCATTTTGTAATATGAATCATTCCTGTAATTTGTTCTCTAAACGCAGACACACAACTTCACTTCCTACATAAGTTGTATGGATTTTTCTCCTATTAGCCTCATTCTAATGAATTACTTTTCTATCTTATGTAATTCACAATTTTAGTATTATACAACACTATTATTGGTTGTTCCACATATAATTCAGATTCATTTTACATAATATGGCCCACTTATAGTTTTTTTTTTATGTTTTCATTTTTCGAAAGAAAACCTTTATAACTGGGCCCATATATATATATATATATATATATATATATATATATATATATACAACATGAGAAAGATGCAGGGATCTCAAATGGATATATTAGTTCACAAGAAAAAGTTAGGTGCATTCACTACAGTTTGTATTAAAAATGTAGTAAGTTTTAAATCATTTATCTGGCTTTAGTTTTCTTACAAACCAAAACATATTAACTGAACATTTCTACAACTGATCTCTTGTGATGTTGTTTTATTTCTATTTAACCATATGCAGAAGTTGATCCAACTTTTGTTAACCTGTTTTTAACTACCTTGATCGTCCAATGGATGATGTATGCTGGTTATCACGAGTTTGTTGCAGAATGAAATGGAAGTATACATGATCCCTTACTGACCTTAGGTTGGGCAGATATTCAAAGAACATACCATATGGCGACAACATGTTCCTGTTTGTTATTGATGATGCGCGCAAGTTGAGGTTACATAGGTTTCCCACACACCATAGTGTGGACGAGGCAACACTGGCTAAAGAATGGAATAGCATCACAGTAAGCATTACATAATACCCTAATATTCCACCGTTGTTCTATTTTATTTGCATGGAAACATTATGAAGAAGATATATTCATCCTTCTTAGCTTGTTTTTGATGAAGATAATCACCTTATGCAAAAAGAATAAAATATGTTGTTGTTCAAAGCTATCGAACTTGGATGGATTAATTTTTAAGAATTTTTTATCATCTTTGAAGTTTCAAGCTAAGGTATAAATATAACTTTCATATGTATAAACCTTAGTGCTCTCTTAAATAAGGATTTGCCCTAGTGGTTGAGTGAGATTAACAAAACACTCAAGTGTTAATCGATTGCATAGGATGAACAATAAATTGTTATAATCCAAATTTCAAAAACATTAATTATGACAATCAATTGATAAGACCAAGAAATTGATTGTCATATATTATTTTTCCTTTTTTTAAAAGGTACAATCGATTAATTAATTAATTGTTGATTTTGGAACTAATCAATTGCGCTTCATGGAAAATGCTTTTTTTTTTAGTTTTGGCATAAAGGAATTTAATTTCACATCAAAATTGAAGCTTCCTCACAATGGATTGTCATCTCTTTTTTTCTTTTTTGAAAAATTCCGAAACAATGCAATTCCTTATATGGCACTTTTTCATGAAACACTTTCTTGAATCATTGCATAATTATTCTGATTATTTTCAAACATTACCATGATTTCTAAAGGGTTTCTTTGTGACTATAAATTGCAGAATTTTTCATATTGCATGACACATTCTTCATGAACAAGTTTTTTAATTTTCTAGTTTCTGCAACATTTTAACAAAAAACTTTTTTCTGCATACTTTTCAAATCATATGTGAAAAAGTTTAAAAAAACACTTGAGCACTTAAATTTTTATATCATATTGATCTGTTCATTGAAGAAGAAGATTAAACTTCATACATCAAAAAAACAGCAAAGTATCAATTTCATCATAGTTACTGCAAAGTATGTCTATAATATATTTGTTATAAATTGTTGTACTTTTCACCAGTGTGTGGTCATTTTTATGTGTAAGGAAGAGGTTGTTCTTTCTACAGGTGGTTGCAAATTTCTATTTGTTAGAAAGGTCCTTTGAATCGGGGTGATTCAAAGTTCACCATTGTTATTGGTGTTTGTGAAATCAAGGAAGTGGTGTGCTTCTTTAATATTGTTAGAAGATTGTAGGAGAAGTCTTAGTGTGAGGCTTGTACAAAGATCTAGAAATAGTGAAATCTCTCACAAGGTGTGAAGGGACTAGATGCACCTTTGGTTGATAAGGGGAACTAGTATAATTCTATGTGTTCATTTACCTCACATCATTTATTTTTCTTCATATAACTTTTATATCTTAAACCAGGAAAAATAAAGCCATCACTTCATTACTCATAAAACCAGTAAAAGTAAACCATAAATTTCTTAAGTAAAATGTTTGTTAGTTTCTCTCTAAAAATCAGTAAACCAAATTCACCCCCCCCCCCCCCCCCCCTCTCTTAGGTTGTGCATTCTAATGCTTATAAACATTTGATTTGTAACCATTATGAACTGTTTTTTTTTAATCATGAATTTTGTAATGGGAAAGTATGTCTAAACTGAATCCACAACCATTACCTATAGTCCCATATACAAAGAAGGTTATTTACTTATGAATCCTATATACGAGACTTTTCACGTTTTTTCATGTTAAATTGAGGAAAAATGGCTAACTTTGTATTTGTTTCTAATAAAACCAGGACTTGGAAACTTTTGAAAAAGGGAATACATAGCCAGTCACTCAAGTCTATCCATCTAAAACGGTGGACATCATGGGTCCAACGAGTTATCAATTATTAAAGAACTTGCTGAAAGAGAAAATTCTTCAACTAGGCTACGTCCCAAACATGTCAAGCTGGAGAAGAAATAAATGAACTCGTTGTTGTATTTGTCTCAACTGTTTCCTATGTTCCATACTACCAAACTTATTCAGTTCTCTATGAATAGTTTTTTTTAAAGAGTCAAAGATATGCAAGCACATAATTCAGTTTTGTAAGTTTATTGAATGGTCCTCAAGTCTCAATAATTACATTTATTTTCCTATGAAATTTGTATGAATTATTTAATTATTACCTTTATCCTTTAGAAATTATCTCATCAATTCTATTATGCACATTGTGTCAATAATGTAATTTGTATGAATTGTTTAACTATTATCTTTATCCATAATTAAATGATGGTTAACAAATGAGACTTAAAATTAACTCATTAAAAATATATTAACATAATACCAATTATATATTTTAATGTCATGTAAGACAATGTGGTCAATATATGTTTTAGTTTTTATATATATTAAGTTCTTGATTCTCAATAATTAGAAACTAAAATCTATCTGAGAAAATTTATTTGTTTCATATTTGTTTAATATTGTTGAATGAAGAAGTTTGAAAAAATTATACCACTCTACAAGTAATTTATTAAAAATATATTTTAATATTGTAAGAGTTATTTTAAATCACCTTCATTATAGTTCTCTCTTAACTTTGTAACTATCGATTTACCATTATTTCATCGCTGATTGTGCTCAGAACCGTCTCAAGTTTTTGGAGGCCCCGTGTTGGTTTGTTGCGATTTAATCATGGGAAAACAAATAGAGGTCATTTTAAACCATAATTTAACTTTGAAAATATTTTTTGAGGCCCTATTTAGCCAAAATTTTATCGTAAAAAAATTGAGGCCCTATGTGGTAGCCTGCGTTGCACTCCCTCTAAGACGACCCTTTTAATACCCCGTATTATCTAAATACTCAATTGGATATCAGATGAGATCAGATGAGTATTTATGTACTCTATCTTTGGATAATTGATTTAATGGAATCCTCTAAGTACTTTAAGTATTGACATTTGGGATCAATAGAGCAACTAATGAACTCTGAAGAGATTAATTATTTTATTAAAGAGACGGATTAATAATTGATAGTTCAAAAGAGTATATTAAGGTAACTCTAATAATTGATCAATTGGTTTGAGATGCCAAAATATCAATTGGAGATATTTTACCCTATTGAAATTATATTATATAATAAGTTATATATATATATATATATATATATATACATATTGGAAAGGGAAAGAAATAGAAAGGAAAGGAAAGAAGAAGAAAAAACAGAGAAAGAGGAAATAGAGAGGAAGAAGAGAAAAAGCCATGGAAGAAGAAGAAAAGCTTATGGATCATCTTCATAGATTCATCATCTTCTTCAAACTCCTCTTCGATTACCAGGTGGATTCTAGTTAGACACTCTAAGTTCTAGAAATAAGTTTTGAACTTATGTTAGATTTGAGAGAAAATGATTAAATGGACAAATCAATGAAATCTAACGGATGAAATTTGATATAAATTGCATAGTATAGTCGTAATATGCATATGATCATGGATAATACTTGTTTTTGCTGTTTGGAAATGTTTTGGGTTGAGAAAAGGTGAATTTTGGACCCAAGAGACCATGAAAACGCAGCTGAGAGTTATTGCCTCTGGTGCGGAGCGCCGGGCGGTGCTCAGAGCGCCGGGCGACGTGAGGTGAGCGTCCCTGCTTCGCCGAGCGATGACCAAGAGGTGCAGCGTGGAACACTTCTGTAACTCACTGAGATTTGATGTATCTCACCCCACTATTGTTGATTATTTTCAGGAGGTATTTGCAGGTTTGATTTACAAGTGGAGCTATGCTTGGATGTTTCAAGAGAAGCTTAGTTGAGCTTATTCCGCTGTGTATTTGTTGTATACAATTGAGGATATTGTATATTGATCTTAGATTTTATTTTTGGCTAATTTCCATGTCTTGTACCATAGGTTGTATTTGTATTAGAAATGGTCAAGTATGTGAATTATACCATTAGGCACTTATGATGGTGTCAGTACCAAATAAAATGATTATATTGTATTATTCTAGATATATATTATACAGGGTATTACAATTGGTATCAGAGCAGGTCGTGTCCTCGACCTAGCCTTGAAACATCATAAGTAAATCTATTCCTGCCTCTTAAGTGTGTCTTGCCATCATGAAACTTAATATCATATTATGTAGTGTTGGGCCTGATCAACCTAATACTATGTATGTGATAGGTAGAATCATGGTTGAGCGACCACGAGGACTCCGAAGTGTTGTCGGAACTTGTGCTGTGAGGGTAGGCTCAAGCCAAGAGTTAGTAGCGAAGAGTTTTGGTCAGCTCAGTTGAGGTCTTAGTAGAAGTTGATCCTTGGGTAGCATGGAATTAAATAGTGATGTGTTGTTCAGGCAATCCTTTGGAAGGATGGAGTCTGTAAGTTAAGGATCTCTATCGGACGACTGGATAAAGTATTAAGGAATATGTAAAATTGCTAGTAGAGCTGGATAAGAATTTCAAGTAATCTCATTCCGTGGAACAGAAAACTTGTTTTGTGGAATGTGTGACGTAAGGTCCGGAAGTGAGATAGGTATTGGTGTTTCAGTTTCTAAGGTCACTATGGTATCTTGAATGGACGAGAGTACCTTAAGGAATGTGTTCGGAACAATGTCTTCCAACTGGTTAAAAGTTGAAAGTTAAGGACGTTCGGCCTTTATGAGAACCTAAAGTAGTAGAGAAGTATGTGAAGGAACCCAAGTATGTGTTTACATGCTTCAAGTGAAACAAGTATGTGTCAGCCGAAGAGTGGGTGATAAATTGGGTATATTCAATTATGTAGAGAGATTAAGTTTGAGATATTACATCGGGATTTTTTGTATTCAATGAGAGACCAATTTGGAATTTGGAAATGTTAAATTACCCAAGGAACCGTATGAGGTGTTATGTTGGAGAAAGAATGAGCTTCATTTAGTAACAGAAAGTGTAGTGATACGAACCGAAATAAGTTGTATTAAGAAACAGAGTAAGTACCTTAGACTTAAGGAAATGTAAGTATGGTGGTTTTATATTTGGACCTAAGAGGATTACCATGGAGAGCAAAGTAAACGCTATGTAGAAATGATATCAATAGTATATTATGAGGAAAGTAACAACGGAATATATTTTGGACGAGTGCGCAATGGAGTTTTTAAGGTGTTGATGAACCTATAGTTAAGGAAGTGTAATCACGGATGGCTTACCCGTGAGGACCCTAGTAGTATGAAGTGAAATGAGAAATTTACACCTTGGTATTAAGAACAAGCGTAGTAGTAGCATCGTGGTCACGAGTGTACGTGATGGATTCTTATTCTTGGGACAAGTGTGAAGGGACGTACCTTGTGAAGCAGTGAGTATTGTGTCCTAAGAAGTAAGATTACGGTAAAGCAACGAGGAGCAAGACAAGACTTATCACAGACTAAGGGTAAATGATGGAACGATTTATACCGGAAAGGTCTTGTAGATAGTTAATGAGAATTGTCGGTTGCGAATCTTCCATTAAGTAATTTGGTGTAAGTGAGATGTATAATGGATAGTGAAGGGTAAGAAATCCCAGTTAATGTGTACGTAGTGATGGAAAGGTTCTTCAAGAGGATGCATTACCCCGATCTATTTTCAAGTATAGAGAACTTCTGTAGTTGTGAATAATCGGATTATTCGGGATCTACCTTTTGTTGGACTAAGAACGTTGTTGTATTATTTCTCTCCAAGGAAATTCAAGTGAGAGAACAAGGTTGTATGCTGACATGATATGTCCATCACTTTTGTAGTATTGTATACTGGTTGTATGAGTAGAAAACGAACTACCCCGCTGAAGTTGTGGTGTGACCGCGTCAGAATCGTAATTTTTGCCTTGTCACTTGGTTGGAGTGTGTCGTCTGAATGTTTTGACTTTGTCGGTTTTACCTTGAGTGGAATCATGGTAGGTGAATTGCTATACAAGTTAAAAGGCCACGAGTTGAGAATGATATTGTGGGTTAGAACAAACCGGATTGATGGTTTTGAGTAGGAAGGGCTTTTGAACTAAAAGGAATTGGTTTTTTAGCTTCTGCAACAGTGTTAACCGTTTAAAACAATGGGGTTAACCGATTGGCACGTGCAAGGATGAAATTTAGCGCTGAACTTGAGGAGTTAACTAATTAACCTCAGATGGGTAATCGATTAACGTGTGTGTGAATTGTGAAATCCCCTAGGAACCATCATCTGTGTTTTGTTATCTCATGATGCTCCGAGTGGAGAGTATTGTGTGAATGGAAAATGGGATTGCAAGTAAATGAAAGACGGATTTGTGTTTTGAAATAGGAACTTCTGAAGGGTGTTGCGTAATTGACCATTTGTTTAGACGAGGAGGGAGTTTAACTTTGGAGAAGTAATATTGTGAACTGTGTTGAGTGTGAGAAAGTCTTAGGTGTATTGTTATTATTGTTGTTGCGAGTCTTAAGGACGAAGTTGGAAAATATTCTCGAAGTGTTGATCTTGTAAAGATCGTTTCGGTAATTTAATTTATGGTGTTATTAAAGAACGAATGATTGGTCGGAGTTAGTAATTGCTATCTTCTGTGAGTTCATGGTTTTGGATTTAGACCCCATGAAAGTGGTACCAGTTGTGTGCAGTTGTGTTCTAACCAGAGAAGGAATTTGTAGGTTATCTTTCCAAGTACTAGTAAGAATTGGACGTTCCGAAGTTAAGTATGTAACTGGGAATAGTTTATGAAACAGAACGAATGAGAAGAGTTGATTCAACTGAGAAGTGTGGTATGGACTTCGAAAGTGTGTGTGTATGTGGAGTGTTGTACGTGAATTGGTGAGTAATATGGAAACTCACAATTGTGCTTTGGATAGTTTAAGTTTCCGATAAGTGGTGACTTGCGTATGATTGAAGTTCTATGTTGGTGTTACGTTATTATTGGTTGAGATCTCGAATCAGCAAGGAACCTTGAGTAAGTCGGAAAACCGTAAGAATAATTGATATGGAATGTGGTAACTAAAAACGGAAGTTGTTAAACTACTTTGGTTGAATTATTCGAGTTTTGAATGAATTTGGAGCAGTGTAACTCCTGTACTTGTATCGTCTGGGGAATATTGGACAGATGTTATGATATTGTGTGTTGGCAAAGAAATTGTTCTACCATAGGACGTCAATAAGTTTCTTGTACCGTTGGTTAGTAAGGATCGAAGTGGATAAGTGTGTTTCTCCGTGGACCGTTAACTAATTGGTAGTGCTTAAGAATTTGTGATGTTCTACTGTTAAGATTTGGTTACACATTGAAATGTGACAGATGAAAGAGTTGGTCAGAATGATAAGGATTTGAATATTGTTGTTGGTAAGTATGGAAATAAGAAGATTTTGTTCTAAGTGTGTTACCTTTTGGTGTGATATGAAAGAGATGAAATATCGGATGTGATGGATACGATGTACAACGTCAGACCAGATGAAACTGGTAAGAAGTTTGGCAGTCTATGAAGTTAAGGAATCACCGAATTACCTCATGAGGATCTGTTGAGTGTTTGTTATCCTGAATCAAGATATGATGTTACGGTTTTGTTGTGACTCCGTAGAGGAATATGGAATGGTACATTCTTACTGAAGGTAGAATGCGACCAAGTGTTGTAGTATGAAACAACCGGTGAATTACGGAAAGGGCAAAGTTAGCAGTTAACTTGATATTGGAACAAGCGTATGATTAGGGACGTGAAGTTTGTTAAGTCGTGAAAATAAGGATTTTGGTATGTGAAGTCAAGTTGAAATTGGAATACGTCAGAATTCGAACGGAAGTAAAGTTGAGTGTGGGACTAAGGCAATTATACAAGTTGTGGTTGTTGTCGAGTAGAGAAAATTCGGGGGCGAATTTCAATTTAAGGGGGGGAGAGTGTAATACCCCGTATTATCTAAATGCTTAATTGGATATCAGATGAGATCAGATGAGTATCTATGTACTCTATCTTTGGATAATTGGATTAATGGAATCCTCTAAGTACTTTAAGTATTGACATTTGGGATCAATAGAGCACCTAATGAACTCTGAAGAGATTAATTATTTTATTAAAGAGACAGATTAATAATTGATAGTTCAAAAGAGTATATTAAGGTAACTCTAATAATTGATCAATTGGTTTGAGATGACAAAATATCAATTGGAGATATTTTACCCTGTTGGAATTATATTATATAATAAGTTATATATATATATATATATATATATATATATATATATATATATATATATATATATATATATATATATATATATATATATATATATATTGGAAAGGGAAAGAAATAGAAAGGAAAGGAAAGAAGAAAAAAAAAAGAAAACAGAGAAAGAGGAAATGGAGAGAAAGAAGAGAAAAAGCCATGGAAGAAGAAGAAAAGCTTATGGATCATCTTCATAGATTCATCATTTTCTTCAAACTCCTCTTCGATTACTAGGTGGGTTCTAGTTAGACACTCTAAGTTCTAGAAATATAAGTTTTGAACTTAGGTTAGATTTGAGAGAAAATGATTAAACGGACAAATCAATGAAATCTAACGGATGAAATTCGATATAAATTGCGTAGTATAGTCGTAATATGCATATGATCATGGATGATACTTGTTTTTGCTGTTTGGAAATGTTTTGGGTTGAGAAAGGGTGAATTTTGGACCCAAGAGACCATGAAAACGAAGCTGAGAGTTGTTGCCTCTGGTGCGGAGCGTCGAGCGACGCGAGGTGAGCACCCCTGCTTCGTCGGGCGATGACCAAGAGGCGCAGCGTGGAACACTTCTATAACTCACTGAGATTTGATGTATCTCACCCCACTATTGTTGATTATTTTCAGGAGGCATTTGCAGGTTTGATTTACAAGTGGAGTTATGCTTGAATGTTTCAAGAGAAGCTTAGTTGAGCTTATTCCGCTGTGTATTTGTTGTATACAATTGAGGATATTGTATATTGATCTTAGATTTTATTTTTTGGCTAATTTCCATGTCTTGTACCATAGGTTGTATTTGCATTAGAAATGGTCAAGTGTGTGAATTATGCCATTAGGCACTTATGATGGTGTCAGTACCAAATAAAATGCTTGTATTGTATTATTCTAGATATATATTATACAGGGTATTACAGCCCTGAGTCTATGCTAAAGATGTCCTTTCATTATAGCTATAAGCCTACAGCCTGCATAGAAAGTTGATTTCCAGTTATTCAATTGATATGTTCACATATAAAATTATTTTTCTACTACATACATGTAGTTTAATAATACTATTCGATTGGTATCCGTGAGACATCATCATGTGTCAGATAAATGAGACATCTTCCATGCTCATGTCAATTAATTTATACATTTTAAAATGTTATAGCTGTTGCCTATGTACTATGAGGCATGATGTAGTAAACTAAAAATTATAGCTCTTCACGTTATCACTTTTCCTTTGTAAATATGCGACCTTCTTTTCCATTACTGTTTGGGAAAGTTACACGCGAGTGGCAGAACTTTGTCACGGCAGACCTACTACCCTACACCATTAAATGAAGATAGTGTAAAACATCTCCAGCGTACTTATTTCCAAGTTCACCTACTCCTTCTTTGAGGATGTTCTCACAAATGTCAAAACTAATGTTGCTACCCTGCTAATCCTGTCTACTAATCATATAATGGTTAAATAACAATCTGTAATATAACTTTTTATTATCTTGAAACAAAGTTCCAACAATGACCAACCGCATGATCATTGATATTTCATCCTCATCAAGCGTCGGTTACAGATTCCATTTCAACTTTTTGGCTGGTTTTGTGATTCAAAAAAATTAGTGATGGTAACCAATTGTGAAAGTCTGTGTCTTTACCGTAATAAAGGAACAACATTTTTGCAATATGTTTTATTATGATTATCCTGGGTTTCAAAAAAACTAAATGCATAAGATGAATATTTGATTTTGTAGATAGTTTCTAATAACAAACTTGTTTGAACTTATTTATATGTGACATTATTATGTTAATGTTTTTGAAACTTTTGGTTTTTCAAGTTCATCTGATGAAGAATGGGATATGTCTTGCAAACAATATCAGATGTTGACAAGTTTTGCGATAGCTATGCAAAAAATAAACTTCTTCACAAAAATATTTATCAGAATAACAAGTTAAACGATATAAAGGTTGTTAATGAACCTAGCCAACCATCAAGGAAGATCTTATAATGACATTAATGGCAATAAACAATCTGTGGTGGGTACAATTATTGAAAGTGTTGTTGAGATGGGAAATAGTGAAGAGTTGAAAAAGAATGCAGGTGTTCATAAGGGAAATGGTGAAGATTTGAAGAAGGATGTTGTTAGGACGAAAAATACAGGTGTTTCTGGTCTGAATGTATGCAATACTCAATATGTTTGGGAGAGCAGGATAACTAATCCCAAAAGAAAAGAAAAAAATGTCTTGGTAATACTATTTTAATACTTTTCCTACACGATTAATCGTAATTACTTTCAATTGCATTGTTAATAACTCAATACTTTCTGTAAATGTTTTCCAACACTTCCCCAAAACATTACTGAATATTGTATCAGGCCTAGGTTGAAGGATATCAAATTGATTGATCTTGAATCGGAAAAAATTTACAACTGCATCATTTATACAGCTAAAAGGAACAATGCTAAAAATTTTATTGGGTGGGGTTAGTATGAATACACCAAAACGAAAAAGCTTCGTAAGGGGGTGATTTGGCATTCAGTATCCACAGTTTTTCAAAATTCTTATATGTTAGTTTTAGGAGCAAGCGATTGTTGTTGTTCGAAGTTTTATTTTTTGGTTTAAGGATTAGTTGTTTCAATTTTAATTATGACTTTTCATATTATGTTTTAAATATTGTAATCTTATAGAATTTACACGGGGTTTTAACTATATCACAATTTGGTTCTTTTGGAATGTAGTATAATGTTGATAGTTTAGTCCTAGCTAAAACTATGGGATATTATTATGGTTGGTCATTTTAAAGTTTGTTTTGAATCTATTTCTTCTATTTCTTAAAATTTGACAAACAATAGCATGTGCACAGACATATCAGGCCATCAAACCATCCTCGTGTGTAGGCACGAGTTTGTTACTAGTTCTAACTTGGAAAGAATTGGAGGAAAACTTCTTGGAGAGGTATTATTTAAATGCTCATTGTGGAGAGAAAACCTGTAATTTCCAATTTTGCGTAGGAAGAGTCTAAGTCATTATCTAATGCACGGGAAAGATTTAAGTTGTTACTTTGTAAGTGTCTGAATCATAATATGAGTGCTATAGAACACATCTCATACTTTATTGACAAGTAAATTTGCTAGAATTGTCCATCAGGTATACACCGCTATGTCACATTCTGGCCTCATTTGTCACAACATATCTCGTTACACTAACACACTAGGTGAAACTCATTAAGTGGATCTTTGCTCAGCAAGCTCTCATCTCTTCTAAAATTTCCTTGCTTTTAACTCATCATTATTCATTCTGAACTTGTGACAACAACAACAATTATTATTTTTTACTCATGACTATTCACAATATTTGAATTTAAAATCACCTCAAGTTAAAACAATCCATATGGGATCGATACTCTTACTATTAATACTTGATACCATGTTGACTATATATACTTACACATACAAATATTTCACAACATTATGCTTCACCTGGAAGGAACCCCCTTGAAGGTTATAATGACTTGGTCAAGCTAGTCACCTAAAAAGAGATTTGTGTGGGAGGCAACCAACAATATTTTGTGTTTTAACTATGTGTTTGTATTTTTTTAGGTAATGAAAATAACATGTATCAGAGATTTGACAAGATAGGCAGATGGATGCATGAATACAAAAGAATATAAGAAAAAATTGTAGAAGAGACCCCCGAAATAGCCCAAATTACAGTCAACTTGTAATCACAATTACTGGCTATAATTTTGGACCAAAACATCCCCCAAAATCCCACCAAAAGCAACCAAGAGGTATATAGTTGTGGGTAACCAGTAGTTCTTGTTACAACCCGTAAATCTCTCATGGGGAAAACAGAAGAATTTACATCCAGAATTTTGGTTGGCTCGTAATTCTAGCACTCTCAGAATTTGAAAATTTTCCCACTTTCTTAAGTGGTGGACCTTTAACTTCTCACAGTCAACCATTCACTTATCCATCTCCCACTTTTAAATGTAAAATTAGCATTTCCCCTTTCACTTATCAAAAATAATTCTCTCTCTCTCTCTCTCTCTCTCTCTCTCTCTCTCTCTATATATATATATATATATATATATATATATATATATATATATATATATATATATATTACTCTTTATCTTCCCATTTTCTCTTAAAAGTCCTTACAACTTTGTAAAATAATATCTTCATTGTTTCACAACTCTTCATTACAACCAAACTTTAAAATTCTAATACCTTCATTGTTTCATAACCATCATCTCCTCAAACACCAAAACTCCTACTAACCAATAACAAAACCTCAAACTATACCCTAAAAACCCAACCTTTTTCAACTTTTCTTCTCCAACTAGCAATGGGAACAAAGAAAACTTCATCAAAGGCACCAGAAACATCAAGAGCTACAGAAACAAGAAAAAAGAGGGATGCCACCTGCGGTGACACCAAGCCATACCGGATTATATTCAAAGACTTAGATAAACAAAAATGATATGAAACCTTGGTTCATTATAGTATTATTCCTACAAGGCATGTTCATGATCTTACTCTAGAAGCCCTAGGGTTGCCTGTTGATGTTGACCGGATATTTGATCAGATTGGGTTAAAGAAATTATTTTCTCGAAAATATTCAAGGCACACTCTTCATTAAACAACGTGAAACGAACCACTCAGTAATCATCCCTCTATTTTACACCCAAGTCTAATTTTACAAAACTAAGGAACTCAAGAGTAGTTCTAGCATATGAAGGGTTTTTAGAAGTGGATGCTATGTTTAAATTGACTATGGGAGGGAAGAAAAGGTGCTTATTGGATTGAGAAACATAGATTTCAATGACAAGGCCTTTTGGAAAGTATTAACATGCGAGAAACTTGCAAACCTTGCTAATGTGGAATCATCCCATATCTGTACCCCTGTTTCAAATATGTCCAAAAAGTTATAACACACATTGTATTCGATAGAGGGGATAGTACTATATTTTCTAGTCAGGAAGAACTTTTCTTCATCTGGTATGATGAATTCTATCCCTGTAAAACCATTATTTTTATGATGAAGGCCTTGGGTTAGAACATGAGTTAGAGCATTTAGATATCATTTTGGTAATACCCACTTGGACATTGAAACATGTTTCACAATGAGGCTAATTACTAGAAACGATGATGAATATATCCTACTCATGCATCTTGATCTAGTGGTTATTCCTGCATGCACATAGATCCACAAAAGGTTTATTTGTAGGGGCAATGAATAGAAAGCTACTTTGAGGCTTATCCGTGACATTTTTTTACTAACCAAGTGAATTAATCATGGTCTCTCTTGAGTTATATAATGAGTTTATCTTGTACATATTTGGGCATCCCCCTTTCGATTCTGGCGACCTTTGACAAATCATGTATGACAGAGATTTCAATGAAATTTTTTATAGGTTATGACCTTTATACCATCCTTTCTTGCTTTCAAAGGTATGGATTTTTCATTCCTTCCCCCATTTTCTCCAAAAGGTTCTTCTTCTATATGGACGTTTAGCTCTATCATTTTACTAGAATGCACCATCTAGGTTTAAGAGAAAATAAAAGAATTATCGTTGAACGTTTCTATTAAAGGCGTCAATGACCTTACAATGATCATAGATACTCGGAATAGGTTGGTGTGCTTGGATCTGGTTGCGAACTTCAACTTACAATAAGAGTTTTGATGCTTCTGAACTAGCATTGAAGGTGTACATGCAAACACGTTGACGCCCAAGTCAAGGACTATTGAAAGTGAGAGGTATTTCAAGATTAAAAATGGGTTGTACCTTAAAATAAGGTCTCCCTATCCCTTTTTATAACCGCCTTCATGAATTTCAAGTTGGTTAAAACTTTCTCTCTCAACACAGCTGTCCATAGAGGTTTTTTGTCCGTTGGTCCTTTATTTTAGTTCGACGACATAGGACGTTCAGAAGGTTTTATTTGGGCATCCTATTGATTTGTCCACCTAGAAAAAACAACATTCAATTGCTAACTAGTACAAATGGAGGCAAGTACACGTGGAGGCAACTTGTATGGATTTTCCCTTATAATTATACATTGAATATTATGTTTCATTTCAATGGATTTTTTTACCAAACATTTACTTAAATTTGAAAATCAATAAACCATTTTAAAACTATACAAATTAAATTCTTTTTGGTGTATTAGTGAATATTATTTTGAGAATTTATCAATTGACCTCATGTGTTTCTTATGCACTTCATCTAAATTCAATTTGCCATTTTTCGGAAAGATTTTTTCTCATATATTTTGTTCCAAAGTTTTATTTGAAAGTGTATGTTTATAATTTAAAAAATTTCTTTCGGAACAAAATAATCACAGATAAAATTGCAGGTAAAAATGCATTAATTAAAAGATATTGCAAGTAATTTATGTAGCTAATAACTTTAAAATATAAAATAATTTAATTTATTTATTAAATTGATATAAAAATTATATTTTTTATAATTACAAATTATGATTTGTATTAAACGCGGAAGGAACAACAACATAAAAGAATCAATTTAAAATATTTTGAATGCTTCAAAAATATTAATCAATATTTTCAAAAATATATTATCTAATTAAATTTTATTTTAAGAAAATGAAAGATAATATGTACTAAAAAATATATTTAGAGTAATTACTATACATTGTCAGTGTAAAATGTTTTACACAGTCAATTCATCATTATCATCTGTTGGAATTATTTTATTAGTGGTTAAAATAAAAGTCAACATTCTTCTAACATTCAACGGTTATGATTAATTGATAATGTAAAATCATTTTACACTGTCAATGCATTTCAATTAAATTCATATATTTATTATTCAAAAGATTTCTTAATTCTCATATAATATTTGGCTTTTAATATAGTTGAAAATAACAGTTGCAGGCGCGAGTGCGTTCCAAATGGTTAAATATATTTGTGGTGTATTAGGTGAACAACATTTCTTACGCTTAATCAACATGGTTACATATGTTTGTGGTTCTATTAAATATCTCAACTTTCGTTTATAATTTATTAAAATATTTATTAAAAGAATAGTTCTCCTAAAATTTTCTCCCACACTTTTGATCCCTAATACTAAAATCGTCGCTAAAATTGTTATTAAGTTAAAAATCGTTGCTAAAACTGTCGTCAATTCTGTCGCTAAATTGTAAAAACCGTTGCTAAGTTGTAAGAAAGACAAAAAAGTATGAATTAAAAATTTTAGAAGGTCTTTTTATAAAAAATTTAGAGACTAAAAATAAATTAAAATGTTTACGAGACCTATAAACATATTTAACCACACCTATAAACATATTTAACCACATATATAGGTTATAGGAACAATGAAACTTTGTTATAAGAAAATTAATTTTCTCGGATAGAACATTTCTAAAATAATTTGTTTTCATATCTTTTACTTTTATTTTTATTTTCAAGAAAATAGATGGGAACAAAAGATTCCCATAAAAATGGGTATTCAATTAAAATAACTACCATAATATATAGTACTTAATTAAATCTCAATATTTAGATACTAGTACGTCCAGGGTCAACTTTGTTTCAAATTAGTGTTATTATTTTGATTAACTATCAACCAATTTTTTTTTCAATGATGGTTTTTCTACTTTAGAACTGGGTGACGATGGAAAGGTTGAATTTACGGTGTATTGTGTTGATTTGATGCTTTTGATGCAGTTGACAGAAGACTAATCTTTAAAATTAGCACTATGTTCAAGTTAATAAGAAAACAATAAATGAAATTTGAGTAGAGAAGAATTTTGAATATTTGAGAAATGACGCTCTTTTATTGAAATGAAATTCAAATGTAAGTTGCATTTGAATTTCAGTTTCGTATCATTTGAGTATGCATTTTATTTACATTTGAATACGGGGGAAATATATATATATATATATATATATATATATATATATATATATATATCTCCAAAGTTAGTTACATTTGTAACAGAAATTTGAATTTGAGAATTGAGAATTAAAAGTTAGTTAGGCAATTCTATATATATATGGAAAATGCTAGTATACACTCAAAATTGGTAGATCCCCCACAAAAATACACTACATCTATTTTTTTTAATTTTTTTTTCCTTCATCTTTTTAATGTGGGTCTCACCTAAAATTGGTGGGCCCCACACAAAAATACACTAAGGTGTATGTTGCTAATGCACACCTACATGGGTGTCCATTAGCATAACCCTATATATATATATATATATATATATATATATATATATATATATATATATATATGCAAAGTCTGTAATAGTTCATTATCTTATTCATTCTTATGCAACGATGGAGGTTAAGTGTTAACTCCAACAATTGGTACCCAAAGCTCTGATTTTGATTCACAGGGAAACACGAGTGTAGTGAGGTGTGTGATTGATTACGTTCCTCAAATTCTCATTTAATTGAAGATCAAAATTAGAGAGAATCACAAACTTGATTCTCAGGGTTTGGGAAACACGAGTGTTGGTGAGAACTGAATGGTTTTCACAAGAACGAATATGAACAACATAAACGGTAGCTTGAATAAAAATATTCTAGTATTCGACATAAAAAATTGGAATCAGTGGTTGATTCAGATACGTGTGTTGTTTGGAGCTCAAGATGTTCTTAATCTCATCAATGATAGTTACACGCCAATTATAGAAAATGCAACAAAAGCGCAAAGAAATGTGTAATGTGAAACAAGAAAGAAAGATCATAAGGCATTGTTTTATATCCATTAATGTGTGGGTACACAGGTGTTTGAGAAGATTGTTGACTCGACGACGGCGAACGTGGCGTGTGATATACTGGTGTGGTGCTATGATGGTGACGCATCAGTGAAGAAAGTAAAGTTGTAGTCCCTATGCAAGCAATATGGGAATCTCAACATGAAAAACAACGAGAAGGTGCCTGATTAGATCTCTAGAGTGATTGCGATCATGAATGAGATGCAGTCTCGTGGGGAAATGCTCTTTGAACAAATAATCATTAAAAAGGTAGTAAGATTACTTAATCCTTTGTTTGATTACATAGTTGTAGCCATAGAACATTCTAAATACATCAACATCATGAGAGTTGAATAGCTTTAGCGTAATTTAGAGGCACAAGAGTTGCGTCTGACTAAGAGAAACTCTAAAAGGGATACATAATAGGCTTTGAAAGCTCAGACTTTAAAAGCTTCTTTTGTCAAGAAGAACCAGAAACAAGCATGGCTAGAGAACAAGAACATGAATGATTGTGGTGCTAAGAAGTCAGAACTCTCTAATTCAGATGAGAAGAAACATAAGAATGTTCATAAGGGAAATGAGAAGTTTGATAAGAGAAAGGTTAAGTGCTACAATTGCAACAAGTTTTGCCATTTTGTTGCTAATTGCTGGTCAAACAAGGTTAGCAAGGGTGAAGAAGACAACATAGCCAGAGGAGATTCCGATGATGAACCTGTGTTATTAATGGCATCTGAGAATGTAGGTGGATCAATGGTAGACTGGTGGTATATGGACACTAGCTGCTAAAATACCTAACTGGAAACAAGCAATGGCTGGTTGACTTTGACTATGGTAGAAAGACCAAGATCATATATGTTAATGATGAGTATCTGAATGTTGAAGGAATGGGAAATGTCATAGTGAAATGGAACAATGGAAAAACTGTACCGATTAAAGATGTATAGTATGTCCCTGGCATGAATAACAATTTAATTAGTGTAGGCCGACTGCTTGAAAAAGGTTTTTTAGTAACCATGAAGAACAATCTCTTGAAGTTGAATGCTTGTAATTAGAAGTTGATTATGTAGTACGAACTTGGAAGAAACAGGACATTCAAAGTGAATGTTGCAACAACTGACACTCAATGCCTTAGTGGAAGAAGTGCTGAAGGGGAAAGTGAGTTGTGTAACAAGATATTGGGGCATATTAACTATAAAAGCTTAGGGAATTTGAGTTCAAAGAATCTTGGTACTAGGAATTCCAAATATTATGGCATCAGAGAAATCATGTGATATATGCGTGAGAGACAAGCAACCAAGATAGCCATTCTCATAAAAAATGCCTCCAAGAGCAACTCATGCTTTGGTGTGGTACATTTTGATGTATGTGGGCCATTTGAAGTACCTTCACTTGGAGGAAACAAGTGTTTTACGTCATTTGTGGATGAGTTAACAAAAATGCATGGGTAACACTCATAAATTTCAAACACGAGGTGTTTGCTGAGTTCAAGAAGTTCAAAGTGAAGGCTGAAAATCAAAGTGGACAAATATTTAAGATCCTCGGAACCGATGGTGGAGGTGAGTTTAATTCAACAGAGTTTAAGAAGTTATGTGAGGAGCATGGAATTGAGCATGAGGTGATTGCTTCATGCACTCCAAAACACAATGGCCTTTCTGAAAGAAGAAATAGAACTCTTTTTAACATGACAAGAAGCATGCTGAAAGAAAAGAATCTACCTTACACACTGTGGGGTGAAACAATTGCTACGTCGACATATGTGTTCAACAGATGTTCAATAAAGAAGTTAAAAAAAGTAGTTTCTATTGAGAAGTGGACTAGAAGAAAGAAAAGTTTTAACCATTTCAATGTGTTTGGTTATGTATGTTACAAACATATACCAGATGCTATTGGATGACAGAAGTAGAGTTATGTTGCTTATAAGTTACCACTATACATGTGTGTATAAGCTCTATTGTCCAGTCACCAATAAAGTTGAAGTCAGAAGAGATGTCGTAATGAACGAATAAAAAACATGGGATTGAAATAAGTCTAAATCCAACTATAGTGCAATGTCAACACTAGAGTCTGGTTCTGCCTCTAAAGGAGATTCTACCTCTGAAGGAGATTCTACCTCTGAAGGAGATTCTGCCTCTGAAGGTGATTCTCACCCTGAAGGTGAGTCAGAATCTGAAAATGACTCTGACTATGAAGATGAGTCTGACTTTGAAGGTCACTTTGACTCCAAATGTCAGTCTAACTCTGAAGGTGACTCTGACCCCAATTTTAGACTTGACTCTGAAGTTAATCCTACTTTTTAAGGTGAAGCTTATGAAGGTGGTCCTATCTCTGAAGGTGAACTTGCACAATTCCAAAGGCCATAAAGAATTAGACAGATACCAAGGAAACTTGTAGACTTTGAGTTGCTACATGATACTGGGATTGACTCTGAAGGGGAAGTCATACAGAGTTCCATGATAATGGACTCTGAACCTGTCAGCATCAATAAGGCTCTCAAGAACAAGATGTGGTTGATTACCATGAAGGAAGAACTTGTAGTCATTGAAAGAAATTAGACATGGGAATTGACTGTTCTACCTGAGAATAAGAAAACCATCAGTGTGAGATGGCTTTTCAAGATAAATCTTAAGCCAGATGATTAATTTTCCAATCATAAAACAAGGTTAGTATCTAGAAGATTCCTACAAAAGTCTGGTTTAGACTACTTTGAAGTGTTTGTACCTGTAGCTAGACATGAAACCATAAGGTTAGTTATTGCTATAGCTGCAAATAGGAATCGGCCTCTGATACATTTAGATGTAAAGTCAGCTTTTCTAAATAGTCCATTGCAAGAAGAAGTTTATGTTTTACAACTTCCTAAATTTGTGAAAAAAAAACAAATAAGGGATGGTGTACAAGCTGCATAAAGCCTTGTACAGGCTGAAATAAGCTCCAAGAGGTTGGAATTTGAAAATTTATTCATTTTCAAGCATTTGGGATTCAAAAATGTGAAATGGAGTAAGGTGTGTATGTGCAACATACTTTTGATGGCAATGTGATTCTGGTGTGTCTTTATGTAGATGACATACTTCTGACAGGGAGATGTACTTATGAGATAAACAAGTTTAAAAAAGGTGTTGATGAATGAATTTGATATGATTGATCTTGGAAATATGGTATATTTTATAGGGATAGAGATTTCACACTCGAAAAAGGGAATTATTATGTATCAATTAAAGTATGAACTTGAGTTGCTGAAGAGATTTTAGTTGATGAATTGTAAGTCAGCAGTCAACCTGCTGAGACAAATCATAAGTTGGATTTTGATATTGATGGTGAGGATGTATATGCTACAACCTTCAAATAGTTGGTTGGCTCTTTGAGATATTTGTGCAACACCAGGTATGACATATGTTACGCAGTTGGAATGATAAGTAGGTTTATGAGTAAGCTAAGGTAGTCACATTACCAAGCTGCAACCATGATACTAAGGTATGTATGATGCTGAGCTGATATGTTATTCAGACTCTGACCGGTGTGGGGACTGAGTAGATAGAAGAAGCATTACAGGATACGTGTTTAGTTATCTAGGAGCTCCCATTTCATGGTGCTACAAGAAGCAACCAATGGTTGCGCTGTCAACTTGTGAAGTTGAATACATACCTGGTGCATTGTCAGCATGTCAAACTGTTTGGTAGATGAATTTGTTGTAGGAACTGAAGTTTAAGGCGAGCAAACCAATCAGGTTGATGATAGACAACAACTTTTCCATAAGTCTTGCTAAAAATTCAGTGTTGCATTGAAGAAGCAAGCACATTGATAATAAGTGTCATTTTGTGTGCAATCAAGTTCAGAAGGGAGTGATTGAGGTTGTTCACTGCAATACCTAGAAGCAACTTGCAGATGTGATAACGAAGGTGATCAAAACTGAGCACTTCATCAATTTGAGGGATGAAATTGGTGTTATTGATTTTTAAACTTTAATATGAATTAAGGAATGGTGTTGAAATGTAATTCAAATTTAATTTCTATTTGAGTTTCAGTTTTATGTCATTTGAGTTTGCATTTCATTCACATTTGAATTTGGGTGAATGTATATAACCCAAAGTTAGCTACATTTGTAACAGAATTCTGAATTTGAGAATTGAGATTTGAAAGTTAGTTACACAATTCTCTCTCTCTCTCTCTCTCTCTCTCTCTCTCTCTCTCTCTCTCTCTCTCTCTCTCTGCAATTATTCATCACCTTCTTCAGTCTTGTGCAACAATTGAGGTTAAGTGTTAATTCCAACAGATCCTCCCTTTAAATAAGGAAGTTTGTTAGCAACTTAACACGTTTGAGGGGGCATGAAATGCGGTCAGCTGTTAGATCGATCTTGACGGCAAGGATAAACTTCATAGGAGAGTTTACCTGCTTGGTAAAGAAATGGAGTCCACCTGTTTTGTACCTAGTTGTTTTCCTTTCGCTACTATTGGACTTCCCTGCTTTTGGGTCTTGTGTGCAGCCCAAAACAGTTGCCTCTCAAGCCCGTGTTTATGCACTATATAGCCAAGGTTTGTGATACGTGTGTTTTCTCAGCAACAAAATCATAGACGTGTAGAACTTTGATGGGACGTCTTCATCCTGGGGAATAAGTGCATTAATACTTTCTTCGTGAGGCACGCCATTAAGTTTGGAATGGATGACATGTATCTCAATTCTAGTCAATAATGATGTTCCTCCTCTCTTTAGGGTGTTTAAGTATACCTAAAATCATTTTGGGTAAATTTTCACCATTTGTAGTACGAAATGATTGTATGATCCTCAGCATTTTAAGGGAGTATATAAGGCTTTCAAAGCTTTATTCTTGCCTTTTTGGCTGTTATATGACGCTGTGAAGGAAAACATTTTTGTTATTTTCGTTTCTCTTTGGAAATATTCTTGTACGAGCGTCGGTTAAGGCTCAGGAGACTTCGCTTGTAGGTTTATATTTGCATATATGGTTTCTAGTTGTGCTCTTGAGTCTTAATATTTTAGTTTTTTTGCTTTCTCCATTATTCTTCCTTTTTTAGAGTTTTTGGGGCAATGAGCGTTTGAGTTTGTTTGCTATTTGCGTCATACCTCCAATAATTTCATAACACAGTTAATCACGGTCATTACATGAATTTTAACTAAGAATGACATCAAAGATATTTCAAGAGACTGTATGAATTCAGAGATATTGGATATTGCTTCTATCTTCTCTCGCGGCGACCTTTCACCCAAGCGGTAATTGACATTGATCTAATAGAAGATTGGGGTATACTTCCCTCCGATGAGGATAAAAGAATCTATAGTCAATATTATGGGTGTTTGATTCCTTTCCATGAATGCTTATTCTCTCTCATCGATTGTCGTCTCCCTTTTAATGATTTTGAAGTTGGTGTCCTGAACCATCTGCTTATCTCCCCTTCGCAGTTCCATCCTGTGAGTTGGGCGTTCGTAAAATTCAGCATTAGTGTGAATATAAGGGAAACAAGCCGTTTGTGACTATTTTTCCACCTATTCAAGGTACAAAGTAGTGTTAAGTCTGTAAATGGTTATGGTATGCTTTCTTTGAGACAAAACGTCAATACTTTGAGACTTACTCTGATAACATTTTAAGGACAGCTTCTTCTTGGTCGCTCCTATTAATGAGGAAGCTCACACAATGGTCAGACATTTGAATCTTGTTGCTTCATCTACACGTGCGGACACCTTTTGTACGTGTTGAACTCAAAGTCACTTCTTAACGAGAGTCGAGATGTATAGGAAGAGTTGTCTGAGGAGGAATTTTACTTGAAAATTTGTTTGCGACCTTCTATCAAGAACTTGGTTATGTAGGAGGAGTTATTCCATTCAACCTAGCATCCATAACTCTATAAAAAAATGCATACAAACCTGTCATCTAGTGGACGCTAAATTTTAGGAGGAGAGTAAGAAAATCTTTGGTAAATGGTCTCAAGATTTTGTCCCCTATACTTTTTTCCCTTGATTTTCTTATGATGTCCTCCTTTGTTTATGTATATGCCATTAAAAATGACAACGCCGTGTGGCGATTAATGGAGGAGATTTGGGTCTTTGTCGCTTTGGTCAGAATTCTAAATATGCATTCTTCCCGAGGAGCTTCTATCTTAGGCATGCCTATCAAGACCCCCTCTGGCCCGATTATAGGATAGATTATGCAAACTACTCCCCTTAGTGCTCAATATGAGATCCATGTTCCTCTGATCATGATGTGGTAGATGAAACTTTATTGACTATTTTTCAAGAAATGGGGAAAGGTTAATCTCTATTCTTGAGTTAGAAGAGGTTTGGGATGAGAGTCCTCTTTGTAAGCATCTTTGGCCTACACCCGTAGGTAGGCGGCCTTTTGTGCATCTGAAGCCAAACCCTGTGTTACTGCTACATCTAGGTCCGAGGAAGAATAGAGAATTTTATTCTTAAATATCTGATGAAGATTATTCTTACTTCTCATAACTCTTTGAATAAGTTTTTAAAATGGAATTGGCCAAACTGGCTTACCACGCCCGTCGGGCATCAGGTGTTATGGCCTTCGACACTATTGGCTAGGGAGAGGTTTTCTTACTTGACTGTATATGCCAAGAGAGGGAAAATCTCAAGAAATAGGTTGATGACCTTACCATTAAGAGGAAAGAATACTTGGAAGAGATCGAGGGTGCTTCAAATTTATTTTTAGCTATAGAAGCAACTTTGGAACCTTTTAAATATCTTGGCCCACTAGTAAAAAATTTTAAGCAACTTATTAGGGGGGGCAACTGAGAGAGGCGATTCTTTAGAATAAGCGGACCAATCTTTTGATTTTTCCTGAAAAAAGATAGAATAATTGGATAAGTCCTTAAAAGAGTCTAAGAAGGATCAAATGAAAGTTTATGACAACCTTCGTGCAATGTGTGGGGATAACCTTTGTCTTTTTAAAGAGTTGGAAAAGTTGTTGCAATAAGGTTCTTTGTGGCTGATGATGCCTTTGAGAGTGCCCTGAAGAAAGTGGATCACTTCTAGATGGTTGGGCCTATTTCTCAAGATTGGGTTTGTCTTAACCAAATCATTAAATATGGGAAAATTATCTCCTTGAAGGACTAATGCATATATCCTCCTTTATTTTCATCCTATAATGTATATATTATATATCAACTTTAGTTCGTTATTTATTTGAATCATATTTGGCTTGTGATGTTGTCTCTGGTCCCGAGTTCTTTCCTCTAGGACTTAAATTTTCCTCCAAGTTTTTATGCTCGAAGACTATTGGACGTATCTGGGGACCGTACCCAACCAAGTTTTGGTACCCCTTCCCATGCCCCTAGGTGAAAACCAGGTTTAAGGTCAACGTATTGGCAGACAAACCCTGGTCTCTGGAGTTGCTAGCTACTATAAGGGGGTGGCTGATTATTTCCCATTTTTAGGCTTGCTTTATGTGTGTGTTCTTGTGTGTGTGTGTGTGTGTGTGTGTGTGTGCGTGTGTGTGTGTGTTGGCATCATGGGGATTTTGGTTGCTTTAGTCTTACGCATGTAACGCTTATGACAACACCCTTAAATCTTTGTGACAGGGTTACGATCTCTCTAGTTGTACCCCTGACTCGACGTTACATTTCATGATCACAAAAGAAACGTTAATTTAATGAAAAATTCCTTTATTTACTTAAATGCTTATAATACATCATGATAGTTTTTCTTTACAAAAAGGAATAAAATTTTAATATAATATGGTGGTTACGACACATGTTCACCACAAGGTTAGTGAAAGTTTTCATCGCTCCTCCCTGGGTCTGCCACTTTTGTTGGTCTGGTCGTGTGGTTTTCTAGTAAGGGGTTGAATGACCATGTCCTTAAGCTCCTTGATCAAGGAAGCCACATTGATTTCCATGTATTTACATTATCCCTCCTTCTTGTTTTATTGTAGGGTATGATAAATCCTCTTTTCTTCGGAAAGGTAAACTCTTATTGTTATCAGCTCATCATGCATAAAGTGATATTTCAACTATAGGTAGATCGAGGAGGCTACTACTTCTACTGTTGTCGCAAAGGGTAGACCCAGGATATAGTTGTAGACGTTATTGCAAGGGACGACCAGAAATTTGGAACCGATGGTCCTGGTATCCTGCCCTTCTCCTAGGGTGATCATTAGTTTTATATACCCACTAGGGAGGGTCATTGTGCCGTTAAAGGCCAATAAATCGAACCTCTCGTACGACAATAAGTTTTCCTTCTTTAGCCTCATTTTCTCAAAGAGGTCCATAGGCATGATATCTCAATGGTTGTAGCCATTGATCAGAATCTTGGAAACATCAAAGTTGGAGATAGTAACTGTTATCACCAAGGGGAAATTTTCATTCAAGATTCCCCCGAAGTTCTCATTATTGCGGAATTCAAGGATTGACCTTTCTAGATTTGTGGCTGAGGTGCTTCCTTCTTTTTTGTTGACGGTCACTAACTCAATAATCTTTATCTTAATTATGCTCTTGAAGGGGTTAATCGACCTGGGGGCTCATCTTGTTATGTAAGCGATATATTGACTTTTCCCCTATGTCTTTCATCTTCCCTTTGCTTCCTTACTTTTACCCCCGATTATGACCTTAACAGTATTCTTGGGAAATTGTTTCTTCTTATGAGATTCTTCTCATTTCCTCATGTTGTCCTTGGTATAATCAGAAAATCTCCCCTTTTTTATAAGTCCTTCAATCATATTCTTCATCCACACATAATTATTGGTGTTGTCGTGACTTTTGTGGAAATGTCAATATTTGGACTCAGCAGTTCGTGCAGATTCTCAGATCGAGAATGGGTTCCTTATCCCAGATTATTTGAACTCCGTGTTGGCACTCTTCTTCGAGATTCTATCTCTTAAAGTTCCCAAGGAAGTGTATGAGCCAAACCTTGGGCGGGGTCTTCGCTCATTTTCCTCTTTATATTTCCCAGAGTCATTTTGCTGGAATGAGGTAGTACATAATTGAATAGTTTCACCTTGGTATACACTAAGAGAATAAGAGAGGGAGTCTGAAGGAAGAAGTGATGCTTAAGTGACAGGGCGGATAAACTTTCATGCTCTGCTTTGCGGGATTATTGCTACGACTACGAGTATTAAGCATAGCTAAAAATCTCTTTGTGGAAGGGTTATATGTAGTCATTATATTCACATATTAAATACGTCATGTCATTTTATGTAAGTCTACTCAAGATTTAATATTAATGACTCTTTAATCTTAGTGTTTGTTTTAGATTTACTACCTGAAACTTGTTTTCATGGTATGGCTTGACATTCAAAAGGTGTTTGTCATTACTATATCCAAGATTATCATCTATTGGATACTAATGCCTATAAATAGGGTTAGTTTCAATATCCAAATGTATTATAGTGGGATCGGTGTGGAGTTTTATTGTTCTATAATTATTGGAACTTAATTCTCAGTGTTGGTTAATAGACTGAGATATCAACTATTAGATAATGCACTAATGTCACGACCGAAAGAAGATACGAATGAGAGCAACATGTGATAATATTAATTTTTTTAGTAGAGGAGTATATTAGTGACCTATGGTTATGCATGATAAATATGTAATGATAAAATCTACCCCTAGCAAGCTTTAGTTATGTTAACACCGAAATCTCCATTTTACATTTCATCATTTACTTCCACGCATCAAGATAACTATAAAACCATTCTTTACTTAACATCTTAAAAACTGTTGAACGGTCTTTAAAAACTACCATTCTCTATGGATACAATAATTATAAAACTTACTTTTGTGCTCAACATCATACACAACTATTAGCTTGAGAATAACTTAATACACTTGCACATGTTATGTATTATTCTCATGGTGGGTCAATCCAATATAAATATTACCCATAATATTTATACATATGTGTTGATAACTCTCTATCCATGATTTGTGAGATGTGATCATCAATATATCCACATAATAGTCTCAATTCTTTAATGTCATACCACTTCAGAATAAGGCTCAACTATGTATACTTTAAAAATATTGTCATTATATTTAATAGGATCTCGTGAATAAGTCACACTTAATGTTTCATTAAACTGACTTGCTATTCAAAGGAATTTATTATTATGGAAAAACAAACATAACAAATAAATGTCTTACTATTATTAATAAATAATTTGATACAAGTATCAAGTTCTAATAAAACTATTGGCCCCTAAGACTTACACAAATGCATAAACTGTGTATTGAAGACGATAATGTGCTCCTAAGGATCACTCTTTCTATCAAATGTCACCAGAGGAGCGACTTCAAATTTTATAGAGCTAACGTGTCCTAGATCTTGGCAGAGAGAGGGGTAACTGTCAATTGGATATATTCGGCGTTCCCCGTTACTTGGCTAATCCATCAGCTAGCAATTTTTCTTCATAGTCAATGCAGGGATGTGCCCTACTCAGCAGGTTCTTCAGATTATGCGTCTTCTTGCGACCTAACTTCTCACATAATGCACAATCCGGTCTAAGTCCTTTCTCAAAGAACCAACACTTTATGCTTTCATTCGAGGCTCTAACATCTACCACCGCATTGGTGAAGTGGTCGATTTACGCCCGTAGGGTTTCCTTTTTACCTTGTGTAACTCTGTCGAGAATGATCATGATGGTTTGTTGAATTTTCTTGGCGGTGAAGTGGATGATAAAAGTCTCGCATTGGTCAGACCAATAATTTATGCTTCTGCCTAGAGGGACTTAAACTAGGTTTGAACAAACTTGGTTAAGGTTAGTACAAAGAGTTTGCACTTCAAGTCTATGTCGACATGATGGTAGTCTAGTCAGTCATCCACATGCTTAACGTGCTTGTCTGGGTCAGCGATTTTGTTGTAACTCTAGAGCTTTGTAGGCTTTTATAGAGAATTTGCGATTGCGTTGGGGCCTCTTCTTCATTCCTTTATCTTCTTCTAAGACAATGAACTTCAGGGGGAATATGGCTAGCCTTTCCTCTTTCGAGATCAGGGGAAGGAGTATGACGCATATGTTGTCGACAGTTTGGATATTTTTGGACCTCTTTTAGGTCTTTTCTTGGCTCAGCGGCTTTATGCGAAGCCGCCTCTTACATAGTGTTGTTCTTCGGGATAGCGTTATTGTTGCACCCCAAAATTTGCCCTCACATCTTTGAGACAAATTGATTCAAGAAGCTTCCTCACACTCCTAGGAGTCTCAAAAGCTCAAGACTACTCAAGGATTGACCATACAAGCTCTCCTCCTAAACAATCAACCTACAACTAGGGTTTTATTTTTCTCAAAAGGAATTGAGCTCTCAATACCTCAGATGGACTTCATGGTTCTCTATGTGCTCTAGGGTATCCTCTTGTCAAGTCTCAAGCCTTACTACACAAGTTTGCTCAGTCAATTGCTCAAATGATCAACAGTCGACTGTATTGGACCAAAAGTCAACTTTGACCAATTTACAGTCAAACATCATCATTTTTTGCCAACATCAAGATTTTGAAGTCCCATTCATCAGTTGATCAAGGGTTGATCATGATTCCTCAAGAAAATCAAGATTTACTCAAAAGTTAGAAATTGCCAAATTAGGATTTTCTTAAGGAAAAGTCAACTGAACTTTGACCATGAACAACTTTCACATACTTCATCAGAAATTCCTCAACCAAAGCTCATTTTGAAGGAAATTCAATTCTCTACAACTTTGTCTCTCTAAGCTCAAGGCCAAAAATGCCTCGTTTGAGAGATATGGACCAAAACTTTACAGGTCATTTTGAAAGTCAACAAAAAGACACTTTTTTCGTCAAAGCAATTTACACAAAAATAAAGACTTCAAATGAAAAAATTGATCAACACTAAAGTTGTAGGGGACATCTTGAGGGTTCCAAAAAGTCCAAGATCAGCTTCATATGACAAAAATTGAGAGAGTTACGATTGGTGCAAGTTGAGCAAAATTTGAGAAACGCATGAAACCTACATTGAACATTTTTTAGCTTTTGGACCAATAAGCCTATCTTTTAAGGTTGAATCATGTTTATGACATATTCAAGGACCTCAAAGTTCACTTTGGTATTATTTTGATTTTGATTTTATTTTATTTTGATTTTATTCAAAGAAATAAACAAAATTAAATAAAACAAAATAAATCAAATAATGATGGGCACATGGATCCTTTTAAATGGAGTTTCTAGAAGGTTAAAACATGTCATTCAAGGCCATCAAAACCCAAATAAAACCGTGGGAGAGAGTGAAGGAAACATGATTTTCAAAAAATTAAAATGGTTGGAAACATGTTCCTTGATCCTAGCTCTTCAATGATTCTTTGTCTACCATGTTTCTCCTATAAATACAAGGCTCAAACACAAGAGAAAAGAGGTCAAGAGGCTTCACAAAGGAAGGCTTCCAAATCACAAAATTCTTGAAAAAAAAAAGGTGAAAATTCAAAATTCCATTTCCAATCATTCTCAATCCAAACCAAGGATTAAATACTCATCCTGAAGGTTCGATTCCCACCCCATGCAATTTCTTTTTAACCATTTTCTAATCCCTTTATTTTATCATATTTCAAGTAATTTTTTTATTTCTTTTCAATTAAGTTAAAACAACACAAAAATCATAAAACCGTTAAAAGAATAAAAAATATAGTTTAGATTATGTAATCATTTTTTTAGACTTAGATTATTTTTATTAAAATTAATTTTTTAGACTTAGGCTTATAATTAATTAATTTTTGTACAAATGAATTAGAAATTAGGTTTATTTATTTTAAAATTATTTCTAAAAAAAAAACGAATATTGACTTAGATATTTAGGACATTTAACTTGACTTTTAATATGTAATTGCTTTTTGTTTATCATTTATTTTCTTAGAATAAATGTATAGGTTTGTGCATAAATTGTAATAGTGTAGTTTACATTTCTTGTACAATTATATTATGTAACTGTCCATAAGCCTTGTAATAGTGTAGTTTACATTTCTCGCACGATTATATCATTTAACTTCCCATAAGCCATGTAATAATGTAGGTATTTATTTTTTCGCACTTATATTTTATTTGCTAGATAAATAGGCATGTATGGCAAGATCTAAAATCAAACGTTAGAATAACCTATAACTCAAGATAATATAATTGAATCAATGCACATTGCACACATTCACCTCTAGGAAAGACCTTACAAATTAGGGGTAAGTAACTTTTAAATGCTTGCTCATAACTCAAAAACAAATACTTTTCATATCTCACTCTTCCAAAAGTATTATCAAAAAAAAAAAACAAACACTTTGTATAGATTCTTACACGAATTATTACAAAGTCAAACTTTTACAAAATATTTTTAAAACGTTCACACACATTCAAAAAGTAAGTAAAAAAGGTGAGCTAAGCATTTAAGAGCCCGTGGATAACCATGGATACAAAGGGTGCTAATACCTTCCCTTTGTATAACTTACCCCCCGAACTCAAAATCTATCAAGGTCTTTTCTGTTCTTTTCAGCCTTTCCTTATTGGATAAAAGAAAAGTCGGTGGCGACTCTTGCTAACCGCAACATGTTTTGTGAAAACAAAACAAAAAAAAAGTTAGTTTTCCCACCGTGTTACAAAACTGGCGACTCTGCTGGGGAGTACAATAAAAGAGGGGTTCCCTTAGAGTTAGATCACTTTACTACTTGCTTAAAATTGTTTGACTTGTGTGCTTTATTTTTAATGGGTTTTGTTTTGGGGTTACTTGTGTGAAAGGTCCTACACCCGGACCTAGTGATTCCTTAGGTAAGTGACAATAGATCATGGAGACTGTACGACATGTACCGATATAGTTGATATGATGGTCACAGTCTTTAGAACCCTAGTTAACTCATCTTTGGCCATTAGAAGGTAGTGAGATGGCCGGCTTTGGATTTAGACCGAAGTTGGTTGATACTCGAGGCTACGCTCATTGAGATCAGACTTTCGGGATGTTTTGGTCGACCACTCGAGTGTCGCACTAAAATAAAGCCTTCGAGAAAGATCCGTGATATGAGTCCTTTAGAACCCGGTTACTATTCTAGGACAGGTTGAGCCAACTAAACCTCAATGGGGAAGGGTACTTACCTTTGGACTTCATACAAGCCTTTAAACCTAAGGCTCTTGTATGACTTGTTTGTGTGTGCTACTTATTTACTATTAACATGTACATGACATCATAACATCATAACATATCATTTTCACTAACCATTTCAAGGACCAAGGAATTTATCTTTATTCGTCGTTGCAGGCCATGGCTTCCGTTCCTAGAAATTTCATCCGAGTCAACTTTGTAAGGGTTCCGTCCCAGCTTAAAGAATTGGTCTCAAAGGTTCCCGATGGCTCTCGATTCACCGAAAGACATGGTTTTCTACTCAACTTGGTTACCTCAGGTTTTGAAGAAGACATGATGAGAATCCTATTCCAGTTCTTTGATCATAAGCACCACTGTTTCACCTTCCCGGATTACCAATTAGTGCCCACGATGGAGGAGTTCTCTAAGCTACTTAGAATACCTATTCTCGATCAGATACCTTTTATCGGTCTAGAAGACATTCCAAAGCCTGAAGTCATTGCAGCTGCTTTACATCTGAAGAGGTCAGACATTGTGTCCAATTGGGAAACAAGGAGTGAAGTCAAGGGGTTTCTTGCTAAGTTCCTGATTGAGAAGGCTCAATTGTTCCTAAGCGCTATGAGTTACCATGCTTTTGAGGAGGTATTAGCTTTGTTGATCTATGGGTTGGTGTTGTTCCCTGATCCAGACAAACTCATAGACGTGCACGCTATCAAAATATTTCTGACTTATAACCCGGTACCTACCTTGCTCGGAGATATTCTGCACTCGCTTCACACTCGTACTATCAAGGAGCGAGGGACTCTCATGTGTTGCATACCCTTACTATCCAGGTGGTGTATTTCGCACCTTCCCCGGTCAGTGTTGAAGAATGAACAAAGGTTCCAGTGGTCTCGAAGGATAATGTCACTCTCCCATTCAAATATCTATTGGTGTGCCCGATCTCTTGAAGACTTCACTCTTATTGATCATTGTGGGGGATTCCCTAATATGTCACTCCTTGGCATTAGGGGGGCATCACCTATAATCCTTCGCTAGCCTTGCGCCAGTTTGGTTATGCTCGAAGGGATGGTCCTCATGATATGCTTATTCAGGGTATTGTGTTCGATTATGAAGATGATCCTCAAGGTTACCGTCAAAGGTTTATACGCATGTGGAATAAGGTGTATAAGATCGAAAGCAAGACCTTAGGGCAAAAGAACTCTATTCCTTTGGAGCCTTACCTCAGATGGGTGCGCACTCGTGCTCGAGATCTTATTATGCTATATCCAGCTGTCAGACCAGTGATTGTTGAACCTGAGTTTGAAGGAGATGTTCCTCAAGTCATTCTCTATCCAGATATGCCTACCGATCTTGAAGAGCTGCAGAAGTCCTCGGTTCAGATGAAAGAAGAAAGAGACACCTTTGAGACTCAGTTCTATGCTAGTCAGAAGAAGGTGTTGGAGTTGACGAAATTACTTCATGAGGAGCAGAGCATCAATGCTTACATCGACACAAAGAGGAAGCACCCGTGGGAGACTTGAGTCTTGAGTCCTAGGTCTTAGGCATTTTTGAATTTGCTTTTTGAAATCTCCTTTCATTGTAGCCCAAGAGGCATAAAAGAAAAAAAAAGGAATTTTGAGTTTACTAATAAAAGTTTTCCTTTTGTTTCTGTTTGTTTGCAAAGATAAACTCTAAAGTACTTGAAATCATTGCATATGCATCTACATCTCATAATCATTGCATAGTAGGTTTCTAAGACAGGTTTCTCATCTTCTCGCTGTTTATTTCAGCAGAAATGGCTCTCGAGCAAACCGTCAAAGATCTCCAGGCCCAAAACGCCCAGTTCCAAGAGCTGATCCTGAACTTATCCAAGGGGCAAGAAGAACTGAAAGCACTTCTGACCAAGAAGAAGAAGAAAGCAAGAAAATCAACCGGCGTCATCAACATGGGGAGGAGATTCAAAGGTTCGGCTAAACAGGTCAAGGAATTTGGGATCCCAGTAGACCAAGATGATGAACTGGATGACAACTATGAAAGTGACAAACATGAGGAAAATAGTAACCACGGCACCGGTGGACACTCTGAAGAGGAAGATGATTATCTGGATGATCAGTATCCCCCTGGTGATGAGAAATACAAATTACTTGAAGAAGGTCTGATGGCCATGGAGGTTCAGAAAGTACCTGGTTTGGATTTTGAGGACTTGGGCTTGGTTTCAGGAGTTGTCATTCCTCCTAGGTTCAAAATTCCCACGTTTGCTCAATATGACGGTGTGTCTTGCCCGAAGCTGCATTTGAGATCTTATGTCCAAAAGATTCAGCCACATACTACTGACAAAAAGTTATGGATGCATTTTTTCCAAGAGAGTTTGTCTGGAGCTCAACTGGAGTGGTACTATCAACTTGAGAGTACCAATATTCGCACCTGTAATGATTTGGCTGAAGCTTTCTAACGGCAATACCAATATAACTCTGATTTGGCGCCAACTCGAATGCAACTCCAAAGCATGTCCATGGGCCCTAATGAAAGTTTCAAAGAGTACGCCCAGAAATGGAGAGATCTTTCAGGAAGGGTTCAACCTCCTTTAGCTGACAGAGAGTTGGTTGACATGTTCACAAGCACACTAACCGGTCCTTTCTATAGTCATCTACTTGGAAGCTCGTCATCCGGTTTCACCGAGCTGATATTGACAGAAGAACGTGTTGAAAGTGGAATTCGAAGTGGTAAAATACAAGTGGATACATCTTCGAACACTACAAAGAAGCCACATAATGGGAAGAATGAGTCTAATGTTGTGTACAACCAGAAGGGTCGTAATAAGAATGACCGCAACCAATCTGTTGGGGCAGTTCTGATCTCTGCACCGGTGCCACAACAACAACAGGGTAGTCAGCGTAAGCAGGATGCACCTAGGAGACAGTTTACAAAGATCAACATGTCATTGGCTCAGGCATTGCAGCATATGTTGAAGGCATAATTGATTACTTTGAGGGATCCTCCTAGGAATCCTAATACTTCCGCTCCTAGCTATAATCCCAATGCAAGGTGTGCATACCATTCTAATAGTCCTGGACATGATACGAACAACTGTTGGGCACTGAAGAATAAGATTCAAGACATGATTGACGCTAAGGAGATTGAGTTTGATCCCCCTGAGACTCCTAATGTGATTACCACTCCTATGCCGAATCATGACAAGATCGTTAATGCTATTGACGATGGTTCTTGTGTTTCTACCGTGGTTGACTTGATTGTTCCTCTATCAATTGTTAAGAAGAAGCTGTTGCAAGCCGGTTTATTTTCGGGCTGCGTTGAAAACTGTTATTATTGTGCATCTCAATCCAATGGTTGTGTGAAGCTGAAAAAAGGCATTCAGCGTTTGATGGACGACCGTACTATATTGTTTGAGAAGACTCCTTCTATGGAGAGCTTATGTGAAAATTTGTCCCGAGGTCTGAAGTTTGAGGACGTATCTGTGGTTACTAATTCCAAAACTCCAGTGAGGATCACCTCTAAAGGTCCTGTGAAGATTACTGCAGAGCCTAGAGTGGCTCCCCTGATTATTACTATGCCCGGTCCGATTCCATATTCCTCTAGCAATGATATCCCTTGGAATTATGGTGCTGATGTTTACATTCATGGTGTCAAGCAAAAGCCTTTGACTGATGGAACTGCTGAAGTTACTAATCCCGATGTCGACAATATCGTTGGGACTAGTAAGGTTACCCAAAGTGGAAGGATCTTCTCCCCAGAAATCTCTCCGAAGACTGTTACTACTCCAATTTGTATCTCTGCCTCCGAGCCAATTACTGAGACTCGAGGCAAAGAACCAATGATTGAGCCTGCCCAGATGGAGGTCCCGGGTGAAACTGCTATCGAAGATTCCTCCAAGCAAGAAATGGAGGAAGTGCTGAAAATTATCCGCAAGAGTGATTACAATGTTGTTGAACAGTTGGGGCACACCCCCTCCAATATCTCTATGCTATCTCTGTTGTTATGCTCCGAGGCCCATGCTAAAGCTTTGGTGAAGTTTTTGAAATCTGCGCACGTGCTACAAGAAATCTCTATTGACCAGCTTGAAAATTGTGTCGCTAGCCTGACAACTGATAATGGTCTAGGCTTTTCTGATGCTGATCTGATTCCCGCCGGAAGGAACCACAATAAGGCCCTGCACGTCTCTATTGAGGTAGGGGCACTACCCTATCTCATGTATTGGTGGACAATGGTTCCTCATTGAATGTGTTGCCAAAGGTTATTCTAGACAAACTCGATTATGAAGGGGTTGTGCTGAAACCTAGTGACGTCGTGGTAAGAGCCTTTGATGGTTCGAAGAGAATGGTACATGGAGAGGTTGATCTCCCGATCAGAGTGGGTTCTCAAGTCTTTGATTCTACTTTCTATGTAATAGATATTCGTCCTGCCTATTCCTGTTTGCTTGGGCGCCCTTGGATACATGGGGCAGGCGCTGTGACTTCTACCTTACATCAGAAGTTGAAGTATCCCGCGAAAGGCAAGATTGTCACCATCTGTGGTAAAGAAGAGTACATGGTTAGTCATTTGAATACCTTCAAGTATGTTGAGATGGATGGCAAATTTCTCGAGACTCCTTGTCAAACATTTGAATTGGCTCCTCAGACTGTTTCTATTGCTAAACCAGTTCCTACTGTTCCCAAGGTTACTAGAGTGCCTCCTATAATGGCTTCCCTAAAGGATGCTAGAGCTGTGGTTGAAGAAGGTGGTTGTACCATTTGGGGTCAGCTTCCTGACATTCCTTACAAGTCTGACAAATTTAGTTTGGGCTTCACTTCAGAGGCTCAGAGGGTTGTATGTCGTGCTCGTGCTATTCGTATCACCAACAAAGGAGTTCATAAAGATCAGGTCAACGCTGTGGAAGATGCTGATAGTGACTGTGACCTAGACAGTTGGATCTTTCCTACCATTGGAAGTGGGCTCAACAATTGGAAGACTGAAGACATTATTCCTATCTCCTTTAGTAAGGAGTAAATGCTATTTTCTGTTTTTCTTATTTTCAAAGTTTGGTTTTGTAATTTGAACAATAAAACTTTTAAGCCTTATGCCTTACCCAGGGCACAGTGGCCCATTTGTTAGGGTTGTCATTTTATCACATATTTTCATTCAATAAATCAATGGACGTTTTGCATTCAAATTTTGCGCTCTTTGTCTTTTCTTTTACTTTATCTTCATCAAAATAGCTATGTGTTCTTACACACACCCACGCGACAAACTGCAGATCCACATCCACTCTCCCATTGATAACGGTTCTGCTATTATCAATTATGACTTCAAAAATCCGATCTACCAAGCCGATGACGAAGGTGAGGAAGATTGTGAAGTGCCTAGAGAGCTTGCTAGGCTATTAGAGCAAGAAGAAAAAACCATACAACCGCACGAAGAGCCAGTCGAGGTCGTAAATCTAGGTACTGAGGAGGATAAGAAAGAAATCAAGATAGGTGCTGGATTAGAAGACCGTGTCAAGAAAAGACTGATTCAGATGCTACGTGATTATGCTGAGATTTTCGCTTGGTCTTATGAAGATATGCCAGGACTTGATACCGATATTGTGGTTCACCATTTACCGATGAAGGAAGGTTGTCCTCCGATAAAGCAGAAGGTTCGTCGTATACTCCCTGAGATGTCTGAAAAGATCAAAGCCGAGGTTATGAAGCAGTTCAATTCAGATTTTCTAGCTGTCACATCATATCCTCAGTGGGTTGCAAATGTGGTACCAGTGCCTAAGAAGGATGGTAAAGTTCGTATGTGTGTGGACTACAGGGATCTGAACAGGGCAAGCCCCAAAGATGACTTTCCTCTCCCACATATTGATGTTCTGGTAGACAACATTGCTCAGCACAAGGTATTCTCATTCATGGATGGTTTCTCAGGTTATAATCAAATCAAGATGGCACCTGAAGACATGGAGAAGACTACGTTCGTTACACAGTGGGGCACCTTTTGTTACAAGGTAATGCCATTTGGTTTGAAGAACGCAGGGGCAACATACCAGCACGCTATGGTTGCTTTATTCCATGATATGATCCATCACGAGATAGAGGTATACGTTGATGATATGATAGCCAAGTCTCAGAATGAAGAAGATCACCTTGACCACCTACACAAGCTGTTTGAGAGGTTGAAGAAGTACAAGTTGAGATTGAATCTAAACAAATGCACCTTTGGGGTTAGATCCGATAAACTTTTGGGTTTCGTCGTCAGTGGTAAAGGTATTGAAGTCGACCCTGCAAAGGTAAAATCTATACAAGATATGCCCGCTCCCCATACTGAGAGAGAAGTCAGAGGTTTCTTGGGACGTTTGAACTATATTACCAGATTTATCTCCCATTTGACCGCTACTTGTGAGCCAATCTTCAAATTACTGAGGAAAAATCAAGTAATGAAGTGGAACGACGAATGTTAGATAGCTTTTGATAAAATCAAGGAGTATCTCCAAGAACCTCCGATTCTGATGCCACCAGTTGAAGGAAGACCTCTAATCATGTACTTAACAGTGCTAGGGAATTCAATGGGGTGAGTGTTGGGGCAACATGATGAGTCTGGTCGAAAAGAGCATGCGATATACTACCTTAGCAAAAAGTTTACCGACTGTGAAACAAGATATTCACTGCTTGAGAAAACTTGCTGCACTTTGGCATGGGCTGCTCGCCGACTAAGACAGTATATGTTGACTCATACCACTTTATTGATCTCTAAGATGGATCCTATCAAATACATATTTGAGAAACCTGCTCTCTCCGAACGAATAGCAAGATGGCAGATGGTCTTGACAGAATACGACATCCAGTACACTACGCAGAAAGCAATCAAAGGAAGTGTACTAGCTGATCATTTGGCTCATCAAGTGGTGGATGACTATCAGTCTATGAATTTTGAGTTCCCAGATGAGAATATTATGCTTGTTACTGATTATGAAGAACCTAGACCATATGAAAGACCTGAATTGGGATCCCGATGGACTATGGTTTTTGATGGAGCTTCTAACGCACTTGGCAAAGGTATTGGTGCTGTAATTATCTCTCCTAAGGGTTGCCATATGCCGTTTACTGCTAGACTTTGCTTTGACTGTACCAACAATATGGCTGAATATGAAGCATGCATCATGGGTATCAAAGCTGCCATTGATATGAGGATCAAATTCTTGAATGTATATGGGGACTCAGCCTTAGTGATCAGTCAGATTAAAGGAGAATGGGACACGAAGCATCCAAATCTCATTCCTTACAGAGAACATGTGTTGACTTTGATTCCATACTTTGAAGAAATCACTTTTGAGCATATTCCACGAGAAGAGAATCAGTTGGCAGACGCGTTAGCCACCATGTCATCTATGTTCAAAGTCAGATGGGACAACGAGGCTCCTAGGATTACTATTGACAGACTAGACGAGCCGGTATACTATTATGAAGTTGATACCGATGTGGTAGAAGAGAAACCTTGGTTCCACAAAGTGAAAAGATATCTCGAAACTCAGGAATATCCTGAAGGGGCATCTATCAATGACAAGAAGTTTCTAAGGAGGTTCTCTGCCAAGTTCTTTATGAGTAACGAAATTTTGTACAAACGCAACCACGATTCAACCTTGCTTCGTTGTGTAGATAAGAAGGAAGCAGAAAAGATTATGGAAGAGATGCATGACGGAATCTTTGGCACTCACTCCAGTGGGCATACAATGGCTAAGAAGATTTTGAGAGCAGGTTACTACTGGTCTACCATGGAAACTGATTGCCATCATCACTCCAGAACTTGTCACAAGTGCCAGATCTATGCTGACAAAGTACATGTACCTCCGGTTCCGTTGAATGTTCTGACTGCTCCTTGGCCTTTTGCAATGTGGGGCATTGATATGATAGAAGAGATTAAATCTACCTCTTCCAATGGACATCGTTTCATCCTTGTTGCTATCGATTACTTTACGAAGTGGGTGGAAGCAGCCTCGTTCGCTTCTGTTACCAAGAATGTTGTAGCTCGGTTCATCAAGCATAATCTTATCTGTCGGTATGGCATCCCTGAAAGGATTATCACAGACAATGATACTAATTTGAACAACACTATGATCACTGAACTCTACACGCAGTTCAAGATTAAGCATCATAATTCTTGTCTATATCGACCAAAGATGAATGACGCAGTGGAAGCCGCCAACAAGAATATTAAGAAGATCTTGCAAAAGATGACGGTGACATACAAAGATTGGCATGAGATGTTACCATTTTCTCTTCATGGTTATTGCACCTCAGTACGTACCTCAACAGGGGCAACCCCTTTCTCTTTAGTCTATGGTATGGAGGCAGTTTTACCTGCTGAAGTTCAGATTCCTTCACTAAGGATTATGAAAGATGCAGACTTAGATGAAGACGGATGGGTTCAGACTCGACTTGATCAGATAAATTTGATTGATGAGAAAAGGCTCGCGGCTGTCTGTCATGGCCAGATGTATCAGAAGCGTATGATCAAGGCCTTTAACAAGAAAGTCAAGCACCAAGTGTACTAGGCCGGTGATTTGGTAATAAAGCGTATCATACTACCACAGGGTGATCCCAGGGGCAAATGGACTCCCACATATGAAGGTCCATTTGTAATCAAGAAAATATTTTCTGGCGGCGCTATGATGCTTACTACTATGGACGATGAAGATTTCCCGCACCCTGCGAACGAGGACATAGTCAAAAGATACTACGCATAAAAAGAGACCCGCTAGGTTGACTGGCCTAGGTAAAAATAAGGGCATCCCGGCGAACCAAAAGGGTTCGAGCAAAAATTAGGGATATATATATACAAAAGAAATGTACACCCGACAAGTCGAAAACCTGAAAAGGCGGCTTGGGCAAAAAAAAAAGGGGTATCCCGGTGGACTGAAAACCTGAAAAGGCGGTCCAGGCAAAAGTTAGGGATTAAAGCGTATGTCTATGTCCCGTTGGATCACTTATCTACTTCCAGCTTAGTTTTGTTCGAACGACGCAGATCAATCCAGTCATCTTTCTTCCGACAACAAGGGATGAGATGCTTGAAGATATAGTGGCAATAACAGAGTTGAAACTTAATGGGATCATTTCCACATAGCTGTTTTTCTTTGTTTATCACTTTGTACCTTTTCAATTTTACGACAATTTCCTCTTACTAGGATTTTTGTCTCCTTGTACAAAAATGCCTGTTTATAGGCCAATTTCAAAATCAATACAAGTCTACTTTCAAATTCAAAATTGTTTTTACTTGCCCTGTTTTGTTTGCGTAAACGTTCAATGGGTACTTTGAATGAGCATATGCACTTGAATATGATTGAAGTTTACCAAAAATATACGTGAAAACAGGAATAGCATTTACTAAGGACTCTAGGAGTTGGGATAATGTTCAAGATGTCCACGAACCCCCATAGAGTCAGTTTCATGGAAATATCCCCACAGAGAAATATCCATGGAACTATCTCTATAGAGCTATCTTCACAAGCTCATCCCCAACAGAGATATATTCCCCGACAGAATTAGTATGCCCTCAGATAGAAATTGGGGCATTTTCCAGTGGTTCACTTCCATATATTTGATGGACAGCTCGACATGATCATCTTCCCCAATGGGTCCCCTAGCAGATAAGGAAGTTGATCATTTCCCCAACATACAACAGAAATTTCCTCAACGCAGCCTATGAAATTCTAATCCCCATCAGAGATTATTCCCTCTTTGTAGTATACATAATTCAATTCCCCAGCTGAATTTATTCCTCTAACACTATAAATTCACCAACAGAATTCTCTCCCCCAGCATAATTGACGCTCATATCTGGAACCCGGGCAGGTATGGCATCGGAGGATTATCTATCTCGTTTATCCCCAGTCAAGGTACATGCAACCAAACTCTCCTTGAACGCTTTTATCCCCAAGCAGAAGTCAAAGATCCGCAGCGGAGTATTCCCAAACAGAAAAGCGGGAATTCCCAGTACAGTCGTTCCAAACAAAAGATGAAGAGTGATATTCTTCATTCCCAGCAACAGACAGGGATTTATTTTCCCCAGCCAGACGTTACTATTCAAAGCCACCGCTATCGTCAGCAACATTGACAACCATGCATCATGTACAGAATATCATAACATATACATACAAAACATATAACATTCTCATTTATCTTGAGAGCATCATTACGCAATGCATTACATACATCATGACATTGCATAAAACTAACTTTGCCTTTTTCAGGTGAGTTCACAATCAGACAAACATTATCATCTTCTAGATACGGTTCAGAGATAATCGGGACAACGATTTAATTCTGACACTGATTTAAAGATAGATTTAATTCTGATACTTCAATAATTCAGAAATAATCAAGACAGATAATTTAATTCTGATACTTCAACAATTCAGAAATAATCAAGACAGATAATTTAATTCTGATACTTCAACAGTTCAGAGATAATCAAGACAAATGATTTAATTCTGACACTTAAACGGTTCAGAGATAATCAACCCAGAGATTTAATTCTGACACTTAAATAATTCAGAGATAATCAACCCAGAGATTTAATTCTGATACTTAAACAGTTCAGAGATAATCAACCCAGAGATTTAATTCTGATACTTCAACAGCTCAGAGATAATAAACCCAGAGATTTAATTCTGACACTTATCCCAGAAGATTTTCCAAAAAAAAAATGGTTCTGAGATGATCGAGACGAAGATTTAATTCTGATACTTATTCCAGAATATGTTCCAGATTCAGTTCAGAGATGTTCAAGTATATTTTCCAAATACGGTTCAGATACGATCTAGATATAGATTTCATTCTGATACTCATTCCAATACATCCTCAGATATAATCAAGGCGTAGATTCATTCTGACATTCCCCAGCACATATGCTAGATACAGTTGAACACGGACTCATTCTAGTATACTCCTCAGATACAGTCAAACCTAGACTCCTTCTGATACTCCTGTCAACAGTTACTTTGGATGGCATCTATAAGCCCATCTTCATCCTGTCATCTTTCCGAATGTCATCTTTAAGCCCATTTAAGCAATACAATCAACCAACAACGTTACTTCGTGCACCCGTGAGTGCAAATTTCTGGGCACTTAAGTGTTCAATCCTCTTCCACCTTCAGATCACAAATGGCGGATGCGCCAATCTAACTCTTCAGGTTTAAGAAAATTGAACAGGGGCAGCTATTGCACCCCAAAATTTGCCCTCACATCTTTGAGACAAATTGATTCAAGAAGCTTCCTCACACTCCTAGGAGTCTCAAAAGCTCAAGACTACTCAAGGATTGACCATACAAGCTCTCCTCCTAAACAATCAACCTACAACTAGGGTTTTATTTTTCTCAAAAGGAATTAAGCTCTCAATACCTCAGATGGAATTCATGGTTCTCTATGTGATCTAGGGTATCCTCATGTCAAGTCTCAAGCCTTGCTTCACAAGTTTGCTCAGTCAATTGCTCAAATGATCAACAGTCGATTGTATTGGACCAAAAGTCAACTTTGACCAATTTACAGTCAAACGTCGTCATTTCTTGCCAACATCAAGATTTTGAAGTCCCATTCATCAGTTGATCATGATTCCTCAAGAAAATCAAGATTTACTCAAAAGTCAGAAATTGCCAAATTAGGGTTTTCTTAAGGAAAAGTCAACAGAACTTTGACCACGCACAACTTTCACATACTTCATCAGAAATTCCTCAACCAAAGCTCATTTTGAAGGAAATTCAATTCTCTACAGCTTTGTCTCTCTAAGCTCAAGGCCAAAAATGTCTCGTTTGAGAGATATGGACCAAAACTTTACAGGTCGTTTTGAAAGTCAACAAAAAGACATTTTTTTCGTCAAAGCAATTTACACAAAAATAAAGACTTTAAATGAAAAAAGTGACCAACACGAAAGTTGTAGGGGACATCTTGAGGGTTCCAAAAATTCCAAGATCACCTTCATATGACAAAAATTGAGAGAGTTACGATTGATGCAAGTTGAGCAAAATTTGAGAAACGCATGAAACCCACATTGAACATTTTTGAGCTTTTGGACCAATGAGCCTATCTTTTAAGGTTGAATCATGTTTATGACATATTCAAGGACCTCAAAGTTCACTTTGGTATTATTTTGATTTTGATTTTATTTTATTTTGATTTTATTCAAAGAAATAAACAAAATTAAATAAAACAAAATAAATCAAATAATGGTGGGCACATGGATCCTTTTAAATGGAGTTTCTAGAAGGTTAAAACATGTCATTCAAGGCCATCAAAACCCAAATAAAACCGTGGGAGAGAGTGAAGGAAACATGGTTTTCAAAAAATTAAAATGGTTGGAAACATGTTCCTTGATCCTAGCTCTTCAATGATTCTTTGTCTACCATGTTTCTCCTATAAATACAAGGCTCAAACACAAGAGAAAAGAGGGCAAGAGGCTTCACAAAGGAAGGCTTCCAAATCACAAAATTCTTGAAAAAAAAGGTGAAAATTCAAAATTCCATTTCCAATCATTCTCAATCCAAACCAAGGATTAAATACTCATCCTGAAGGTTCGATTCTCACCCCATGCAATTTCTTTTTAACCATTTTCTAATCCCTTTCTTTTATCATATTTCAAGTAATTTTTTTTATTTCTTTTCAATTAAGTTAAAACAACAACAAAATCATAAAACCGTTAAAAGAATAAAAAATATAGTTTAGGTTATGTAATCATTTTTTTAGACTTAGATTATTTTTATTAAAATTAATTTTTTAGACTTAGGCTTATAATTAATTAATTTTTGTACAAATGAATTAGAAATTAGGTTTATTTATTTTAAAATTATTTCTCAAAAATAAATAAAAAAAACGAATATTGACTTAGATATTTAGGACATTTAACTTGACTTTTAATATGTAATTGCTTTTCGTTTATCATTTATTTTCTTAGAATAAATGTATAGGTTTGTGCATAAATTGTAATAGTGTAGTTTACATTTCTTGTACGATTATATTATGTAACTGTTCATAAGCCTTGTAATAGTGTAGTTTACATTTCTCGCACGATTATATCATGTAACTGCCCATAAGCCATGTAATAGTGTAGGTATTTATTTTTTCACACTTATATTTTATTTGCTAGATAAATAGGCATGTATGGCAAGATCTAAAATCAAACGTTAGAATAACCTATAACTCAAGATAATATAATTGAATCAACACACATTGCACACATTCACCTCTAGGGTAGCCTCTCTCTATTGCCTTACGATTAAAACAGTCATGTCCCACGAAAGTAGGGGTACTTTAGCAAAAGACGCTTACGAATAATATCATCATAGTCCCTTCGATTTAAAGATCATAGTCCCTCGATGACCCTTCGAGCTGCCTACAAAAAGATGATCTTGTCCCTCGACGACCCTATGGAAAAATGATGATAGTCCCTTGGCATTGCTAAGGTATCCTTACATGTTGCCTTCTATGATAATTCGATGACCCTTCGCTGTCCCTCAACATCCAATAGACAATACTACCTACCCACTAATGGTATGGATAATGCTATCTCTCAAGGAAAACGATAAGTACAGGAAAGACCTTACAAATTAGGGGTAAGTAACTTTTAAATGCTTGCTCACAACTCAAAAACAAATACTTTTCATATCTCACTCTTCCAAAAATATTTTCAAAAAAAAAAAAAAAACAAACACTTTGTATACATTCTTACACGAATTATTACAAAGTCAAACTTTTACAAAATATTTTCAAAACGTTCACACACATTCAAAAAGTAAGTAAAAAAGGTGAACTAAGCATTTAAAAGGCTGTGGATAACCATGGATACAAAGGGTGCTAATACCTTCCCTTTGTATAACTTACCTCCCGAACTCAAAATCTATCAAGGTCTTTCCTGTTCTTTTCAGCCTTTCCTTATTGGATAAAAGAAAAGTCGGTGGCGACTCTTGCTAACCGCAACATGTTTTGCGAAAACAAAACAAAAAAAAAGTCAGTTCTCCCACCGTGTTACAGTTATGCAAGCTTTCTTTGATCCGAGTTAATTTATCCGCAAAGGCTTGGGAGTTTTGTTGCTGAACCATCTAATACATGATGTTCAACAGTTCAGTGGCTTCTTGTGGACAAAGATTAGCCTACAAGAGCTGAAAACAGAGGAATGACTTGCCCCCGATTATAGTAGGCGGTAATGTAAGCCTGAAGGAGAGTTCTCATAGGTGGAATTGTGGAGCGGATATGACGAATGGAAGAAATTAAGAAGTTCCTTGATTTGCCACATGTTGGGAAAAATTCGGCGGCAGAGGAACATAAAGAGTATTTATCGTAACTTGGTCGTCTGTTCTTTGAAGAGATGGAAGAGGATTCCTATCCGCTTCGGTGGCTGCAGGTGCTTGTTGTTAAACAAAGGAATAAGTGAATTTTGACAGTGCCATCGTCTGATGGATCTGGTGGAAAGAGTTCGACTACGGACTTGGTGAAATTAGTTTGGAGATGGAGATTTGTGCTTCGATTGAAAAAGATCTAGATATGATCAACTCGAATAAAGAAACGGTAGATCATGGTAATCGTAGGAATCAAAATTGATTCCCGCAGACTGCGTCAATGTTTTGCTTTGGAACTAGATGATGATTAGAGAGGTTGAATTCACGGTGTATTGTGATGGTTCGATACTTCTAATGCGGTGGAGAGGGGGCTGACTTGCAAGGTTAGTACTCCAACTCTCAAGTATGTAAGGAAATAAGAAGTGAAATTTGAATGGAGAAGGATTTGTATACTTGAGAAATGGTGCGGCCCCCCCTTTTTAAATAGGGGAATTTGTTAGCAACTGAACATGTGTGACAAGGGCATGAAATGTGGTCAACGCCAAATCGATCTGGACGGCGAGAATAAACTTTGTGGGAGAGTTTACCTATTTGATAAAGAAATCCAATCTACTTGTTCCGCGTGTTGCCATTTATTTTATTACTATCTTTTAACTTTATGTTTTTGGGTCTTGTGGACAGCCTAAAACAATGGTAATAATTAGTTCATTTGTCTACTAAAAATAATTGTATTTGACTTGCATTTATATTCAAAAATTGATAAATCGAAAGAAAAAAAAATTGTAATTTTCATATATAAAGTAGAAAATAAATAATTTGAAAATAGTGCACATAATACTATTTAAAATGTATAAAGAATGATCAATTAAAATTAGGGTTAATAGTCATTTACCCCCTGCAATATAGGCGAGTTTTGATTTACCCTCCTTTAAAAAAATAATTTTGGATTACCCCCTTGAAATTTTAAAATTCTAAGTCTTTTGCCCCCAGGTAGAAAAATTACCCTCTATAAAATATATATTTTTTATTTACCCCCTGATTTTTACACGTTTAGGGGGTACCCCAAAATTTTAGAGGGTAATCCAAAATTATTTTTTTAAAAAAGGGTAAATCAAAATTCGTCTATATTGCAAATGGGTAAATGACTATTAACCCTTAAAATTATATAGATATTTCTATTTATATCATAAAAACATATATTAAAGAATTTAAATAATATATATTAGAAACTAAAAACGACAAAGTTTTTTGGATAATTTTTTATTTATACATATATTATGGGACAAAGAGGATAATTTTAAAACTGTATTCTACACAAGTCACATACTTCAATTATCCACACAATTTGATATAGGGATGGCAACGAGGAGGATTTGGATGAGATACTATACTACCTGTTTCTATAACCACAGTTACGAAAGGAAAAATTTCTTTCTAGTATTATATCCGTCTTTGTATTTTATGGGTATACAAGTGCTCACACATGCACCTGTTACCCGTATTTTTAATAAAAAAATATATAAAATATAAAATATCATAATATTTTAAGTTTTTCAAAACATCAAAAAGTTTTTAAAAAAATTATTATTGAATTATGAAATAAATGATCACTTATATTAAATATGTAGTAGTTTAAAATTAATTTTTTTTTTAATTTTATAAATATTTTTTTATATAATAATATAAATTAAAATATATATAAATATATATTATGCGGATATGGGGCTGGGTGGATACTAAGGTGTCTATTCCCGCTTATTTAACTGAGTAATTACCCGAATCTGTGTCCATATCCATTTTTGTAGATTATTACCCTGCATGTTATGAGTAATTTTATAAATATCCACTAGAGATGAGCCAAATTACCATCCATAATTTGATATTAGAATTTCTTTCAAATTTGAATAAAGACAAATTACGTGGTTGTTTTTTCTTTTCAACAATTATTAAAAAGAGTCAAGTCAATCACTTAACAATGTTTGAGTTTATATTCTTTTGTTGATTTTTTTTCTTCGCACGGTCTATTATATATATATGAAAATTTAAAGAGCATTTAATTTGTTACTCCCTCAATTAAATCTGACATTTTACATAGATTATTTTTATGTTCTTATTAATTTTTTTTTGAAATTTTCTATTGTCTTTATTGGAAATTTTGAAAAAATATTCGATAAAAAATCAATGATTTTCGGAAGAAAAAAGTTGAAGAAATATCAGAATTTTTGAAAAAACTTCAAAATTTTTGAAATTTCTTTTACACTATAAAAAATTTTAAAATTTCTGATAAACTACTACACTTTTCATAACTTTAAAAAAATTACAACACTTTTTGAAATTTACGATAGTGTTAAAAAAATTGTTTATTAAATTCTATCGAAATTTTAAAAAATCAGAAAAAATAAGGCAGTTATCAGATTTATCAAAAAAAATTGGTATGTTAATTTTTTTCAAAAAAAATTAATAAAAAATTCATATCGGCACTTTAAAAATAAATTATCAAAAGTTTAGTTTGTTATCGAAAATTTGGAATTAACTATCAGGAATTTTCTTCACACTTTTTTACTCAAATTTATCATATGTGGGGTATCGGATTTAATTGATAGGGTGGCAAATTAAATGCTTCAATTACAAAAATCTCAGTTATAATTGAGATGGTGACAATTTAATACTTCAATTACAAAATCAATTCAAAAGGATAATTAAAGTTGTTGATAACTAATGAAGATAGTTAATATACTACTAATTCAACATTAAATGTTTTATAATTTTTTTTAGGGAAATGCTAACGAGTGCCCCTGGGGCACTGGTTAAGAGATTTAAAAGGTAAATTGAACATTTTTTAATAAACTATAAATACATGTTTTTTCTAAAAATATGTATATTCAATGCATTGAAAACATAAATAATTAACTTTTTTTAAGAATCTTATGTATATTTAATAAACTAAACATCTAATATTTTCTTTATTTATAATTCTTAACCAGGGGCACTAGTTAGCATGACCCTTTTTTTTAAATAATAGTAATATATATATATATATATATATATATATATATATATATATATATATATATATATATATATATATATATATATATATATATATATATATATTATAAAAGCATACTCTCTCTGTTTCAAAAGCAAATTTTACTTTTTTTTCTCCTTAATTTCTTTTTTGTTTCATACAGAAAAATATCAAATAATATCACCGTTGATTAACTTTATTTTTAGGGTTTAATGGTAGTGCACTGTCAGTGTAAAAAAGTATTATATATATATCCAATCAAAATATTTTAAAGTGTCAAATTATATAAATAATTTAAAATTTACGGGCTGATTTGGCGGGATACATGATTGCCATTGATTGACAGTGTAAAAATAATTTACACTGTCAATGCACCATCCCTTTTCTCTTATTTTTATATACAATTAATATAATTTTATTTAATTTTACATTAATCTTAATCAAATATATATGTTTCGATCCAGATCTACCTTGCAACACATGGGACCAATTCATCTAGTTGAGATAACATGGACAAAACCTTATTTATAACTTGTACGAAATCCGTATTCATAGTTTCCAAATGTCTTTATAGTACTCAGATAATTTTTTAATATTTATAATTTATTTGAAATTTCTATGCTAAGGGAAAGATAGTGTATTTATTTTCCCTTGATCTATTATATCTCTTCACGCATCTAATATTTAAATGTACTTACTACTATCTTAATCGCAAAGATAAAGAATTGCCACATTAACTTGTTTAATAAGCAATGAATTGCTCTCTCCTCAACCCAACCAATTTAGTTTCAATTAACTTATAGACTAATATTTGATTAAACATTCTAACCAAATTCCAAAACCATGCCGTGTAAAATATACATTGGTATTAACAAGAATTAGGTAGTTAATGTAGATATTCATAAGCTACTAATAAAATCATAAAGAAACTTGTAACACTATACTCCCACTTAGGTAATCTGCCTCATCAACTTCTCATCCTCCAATCCAATCCCTTTCTTAAGACTCTTACTCCTCTCTACTTTAATTCCTTTTAACCATAATCACTCGACAAAATCAACTTTTCCTCAAAATAACATTTCTGTTCACCAAACTAAACCACATATGCAAACTCATGCACTTACACTCCATATAACTAACATACTTCAGCCATGACCAAACCAACACCATCATGCACTTTCACATTCCTTATCTCTCAAACACCATGACAAATCTCAACTTCTCCTCCTCCTCCTCCACGGCTTTCGCCGCCGACTTCAACATCAACATGATCTATTCCCTTACTCTCTTCATCTTCCAAAACATCCAAACTCTTGAAATTCTCATTGCAATTTCCATCTTCATAATCATTCATTCTCTCAAACATAAAAACCATCATGGCTTGCCTATTTGGCCTTTTCTTGGCATGTTACCTTCTTTACTCAATGGCCTAAGAACCAATTTATATGAATGGTTCACAGATATCCTTAACAAACAAAACGGAACTTTTCATTTCAAAGGTCCTACTTTCAGCAGCCTCAACTGCATAATCACTTCCGATCCTCGAAACCTCGAACACCTCCTCAAAACCAAGTTCATTAACTTTCCTAAAGGAACTTACTTCAGAAGCACGGTAAGAGACTTACTCGGAGACGGTATATTCAACGCCGACGACGAAACATGGCAGAAACAAAGAAAAACAGCCAGCATTGAGTTTCATTCAACAAAGTTCAGGAGTTTAACTACTGATTCTTTATTTGAGCTTGTTCATTCAAGGCTTTTACCTGTTTTAGATGAATCAGTTGATAAAACAGTTGTCATAGATCTTCAAGACATTCTTTTAAGGTTAACTTTTGATAATGTTTGTATGATAGCTTTTGGTGTTGATCCAGGTTGTTTGAGTCAAAACCTTCCTGTTATACCATTTGCAAAAGCCTTTGAAGATGCAACAGAAGCAACCATGTTCCGTTTTGTTACGCCGACATGTGTTTGGAAGTTCATGAGGCTTTTCGACTTAGGCACGGAGAGAAAACTCAAGAAATCAATCCAAGGGGTTGATGAATTTGCTATGAATGTTATTAGGACTAGAAAAAAGGAACTGTCTTTGGAATCTGAGGACAAGAAATCACATAAATCTGATTTGTTAACTGTTTTTATGAAGATGAAAAATGAGAATGGAATGGCTTATTCAGATAAGTTCTTGAGGGATATATGTGTGAATTTTATATTAGCTGGGAGAGACACTTCTTCTGTTGCTTTGACTTGGTTTTTCTGGTTGCTTGATAAGAATCATGAAGTGGAGGAGAAGATTTTAGAAGAGATATGCAAAGTGGTGAGTCAAAGGAGTGATATGAAGAAGGAAAAGTTCGAAAATTCTTTGACATTTAGGCCTGAAGAGATTAAAAAAATGGATTATTTGCATGCTTGTTTATCAGAAACTCTCAGACTATACCCTTCTGTTCCAGCGGATCACAAAGAGGTAACTAATGTTTATTTTTTCTTGTTTCTATCTATTCATCATTTTCAATTATCAATTACATATATATCCTCGGTAGCACAGACACTTCTAAAAATAGCACAGACACCTCTAAAAAAAGGCATGTCCGAACCGATGTCAAATTATTGTAAGTGTCAATGTATTAGCATGTTGTGTATCTGATGTCTGGAATTGGATCCTCTTCTGCTGAGCAGAACTCCAGATCTAATTTTGTGACAGTGAAGAGAAAGAAATTGAAAATAAAAAAAGAAGTGTTAAAGATGAGAGAGAGTATAATGAGGAGAGAGATAAAAACAAAAAGGAAGTAGGAGAGAGGGCTGCAGAGAAATGGCAGTAGATTATCCAAATCCCTGATGTATGTGTCTCTGTCTTCTAAAGTTATGTTCAAACCATGCAAGAAGTATGAGTCAGAAGTCCTAGTATCAAACTTATTGGAAAACGCCGACATAGAAAATCTCTAAATTAATTAGTACTAGAATAATCTTACACAAATCAAAGTCATATAGGAGTATTAAATTCCCCTAGTGGCTCGAGGTTAAGAGCATTAATAACATAATTATGATATTGTTTTTTTAGGTAGTTGATGATGATAGATTCCCAGATGGAACGGTCCTTAAAAAAGGAACAAAAGTGATATATGCAATATATGCAATGGGAAGGATGGAAAGCATATGGGGAAAAGACTGCAGAGAGTTTAAGCCAGAAAGATGGTTAAAAGATGGAAGGTTCATGAGTGAATCTGCATACAAATTCACTGCATTTAATGGTGGACCTCGTTTATGTTTAGGCAAAGATTTTGCATATTATCAGATGAAATATGTTGCTGCTAGTATCATATTTAGATATCATGTGAAGGTTGTGGAGAATCACATTGTGGAGCCAAAGATTGCATTGACTATGTATATGAAACATGGAATCAAAGTTAGTCTTTGTAAGAGGGATGATGCAGAAATTGGAAAGTACTTGGATTTGGTCATTGCTGAAAATTAATTATGATGACTTGCTATAAGGACTAGTGATGCTGTATTATTGTTTTTATTTTTTTTATTTGGAACCTATATAAAGGTTTTTATCATTAGAGATTTATGTAATAATAGTTTGTTTTAGCACATAGTGGTATTTAGAAATAGGATTGAGTGAGTATAGTACTTGGAATGAAAGACTAAATAAGGATGTTGATTGTTGATTGGTAATGGAATTTATGAGTAGTGATCATGTACGTTTCTTAAAAGATGTATATTAAGTAGTAGTATAGATATTTCAATAACTATGATTTTAAGGTATAGAAATGTCTAGCTAGAATTCAAATATTGTTTTATTAGTAGAGATCATGTGTTTTTATATTATTTATAGTGCTTGCTAATAAATGCTGTAAGTATAAACTTTTAAGAGTTCTATATAAAACAATATTTGCTAAAAAATTAAGTATTGTGATTTTTAAGGCTGTACATACATTTTTTCAAAGGAAAAAAATTGATGCATTTATACTGTTAACCAATGACGATTATTCATTCCGTCAAGTCGTACTGAAAATTTTAAACTAACTATATGACATGGTAGAATAATATATTTTTATTGGATCATGGTATAAAACATTTTTATAATGTAAGTGCATAACAATTAAATCCTTTTTCAAAAACTCTTTTTTATTTTATTTTAAAAATACCTTAAAAAATTTGTCAGCATTTCCTTTATTTATATAAAAAAAATATTATATTAATTGAATTTCATTTAGAAAATGGAGAATTTGAAATTTGTAGACAATTAGAATGAGACTTGTGACAAGTGCCATGAATTCAATATATATATATATATATATATATATATATATATATATATATATATATATATATATATATATATATATATATATATATATATATATATAATCTTAATTTAAATAAGATTATGCATACAAATTTAAGTGAGAAAATATTTGTTTTGGAATGGACTAATTCATACTATTAGGAGTGCACATGGTTCGTTTTAGGTTGAACTTACTAAAAATCATAACTAAGTCCATTCAGGGTGCATCGGTTTGGGTGAGGTAAAATAATCATTTATAACATCATTTAAAACACACACAAAAGAATGATACGAGAAATTAACCAAATTAGAGTTATGGATGAAAAGCTTGAATGAAGTGAATAATTTTGCAGCAAATGAAGTAGAATGGAGTGAATGAAGCTTGATGAAACTTATTCAAAGAGGATTTGAAAATGGTTTGCAGTAAAAGAGGTTAAATAGAGTTTTTGAGTGACTTTTCAAAAAATGAATGAGGAAACGTGAAGGGTCTGGCGCGAGTTTATGAATAACATGTGATCTTGACAGCTGATCAGAATCTGAAGTGGACCAAAGATGACGTCTGCGATGCTGGGTGTGAGAGATGAGGAGGGGGTGTGCCTGCAAGGCACTCCGATGCTAAAATAAGAATAGAGAGAGAGAGAGAGAGAGAGAGAGAGAGAGAGAGAAAATACCAAGTATGTGTTTCATAGGATGATTTAGAATACCTGACCCTCTCATATGAGAGGGTTTTTATAGTACCCCTAGCGCTTGGCCAACGGTCCCTATTTTCGGGGCAAGATAACTGTTTCCCGAAGAATAGGTAACTGCCAGAAACTAGCCGCTGGGACGGGCAGAGGTGTCTGAAACTAGTCGTTGCCACGGGCAGAGGCGCAGTTGCGGGCACGGAAGTCGTGATTGTTTCTTGATGGTGGAACTGTGCGTGACGGGCAGGAACTACCGAGGGGGAGCAGATGACCCTTGGGGTCATCCGACCATCATTGCCCAGTAGAGGGGCAGAAAGATAAATGTTGCCCCAAATTGGCTGGACTTAGGCAATTGGGTCGTTCTGGGAGCAGAAGTGGATTGGGACATGCCTAGTCATTGGGCCAGTCCGGAACAACGTGCATCAGAAATGTATCTCTGTAAAATTCCCTGAATTTTGAATTAAGGGTGTTTACGGAGATGCATCTCCAACCGCACCCTTATGTTATATGGAGATACATTTCCGATTTAAATTTTGGCAAAATAAGGATGGCTCATCCATTTGCATTGAAGGGCGTGTAAGAAAAAGGTGCGTCCGGAGATGCATCTCCGAACAATATGGGTAGTTTTGGCTTTTCACCGTGGTTGGGGAGCACCCCATGGGTTCAAGAGAGCGATCCCTAAACAAGTATGATGGAAGGGTGGGATAGTCGAGGGTGTGTAACACCCTCACATAATATACATCTAGAAAATATATTACATATAATGTAAATTGGTACTGATACATATAAGTGTTTGGCAGCATCGTTATATATACATGTCCAAAAAGAATAATATACAATATGACATATGATATACAAAGGTGCTTAAACAAAACTAAGATGTATATAGAATATCTACATATGTACAATATCCACAGTGGAAGATCATGCTATCAAAAGTCTCTGAAACATCATCAGACAAGTTTATCCTTGTCTTTCATCTACAAAGAACCACTCGAAAACAACAATAATAGTGGGGTGAGAAAATAATCTCAGTGGATTCCCTATCTTATGGGTCCACTCGACTTTAAAGGGGATATTATCTAAACTTCAACTTAAGCTTCTCGATAAAATTATACATGTGTACACTTACATAATAGAGAAAGACTTAAGCATATAAGATATATTCACATTGTATGGAAACATGTAACTTAAGTTCACATAACTCAATAAATCACTATTCAAAAAGCAACAAAGCATATATCCCCAAGTAGACCTACGTCTAGGGGAAGGACTCGGATCACAAGTGTTTGTATGTTTAGACTTTCTTGTGGATTCAGGTTCTCCATGGGACTCGAACCCACTTCAAGAACCGTTGCTCGTATAGGACTCGAACCCACTTAGTGTATCTTTCCTCGTATATGACTCTAACTCACTTTGAGGTTCATCTCTCTTCTATGGGACTCAAACTCATTTGTGAGGTATGAATCATTGGTGCCTACATTCCAATTCTACTTTACATAAGCATCTCAATTGGGATGTACACGATCAAAGGATTTTTTCGAAAGTGTGATTAGGTTCCAACATTAAACGTGATTGCACTAATATACCACTAGGTGATCACATTCACCAATTCTCATATCATTACAACATGTTCCATACAAATCCTATTGATTAATAATTCAAGTGACTACTTATCTACAATACACACTGAGGTACCTTCGCGTCCAAGCATCACACCTAAGTCATCTTCATAACTTAAGTTGTTATTACCAGTTCATTCACCTAGTTATTAACCTAGGTTCAACACACTCATCATAATAAGTTAATTCAATTATTATATATTCAATACAAACAACAATTTATAATATAGTTCACAACATATACATATTAATACATCAAACATTATGAGATACATGTATGATTTACTTCTCAATAGATAGAGTATTGCATTATCTTTCAACGCATCTGACTTCGCGTCAATCGGAGCTACGATTCTCGTTTTATGATGGAAACAGGAACACAAAACATTTTTCCCAATATTAGAACCCTCGCTTAGCGACATCCAAGCTAGGTGAGGCATAATGCTTAAGCCTCTAAATTTTCCCTTGTCTCTCTTAGAGAGACCTAGCTAGGGATCCAAGCGAGTTCTCACCTAGCGAGCTCCCAACGAGGCTTAGGCGAGATAAGTCACAATGTCACATTTTCTGAAAAACACCTTGCTCGCTCAGTGAGCCCAACCCTCGCTTAGCGAGGCTATCAGAAAATCTGCTACTTCCAACTGTTGATATGCTCACTTAGAGAGTTATTCCCTCACCTAGCAAGGATAACAAAACTCAACTAGTGGAAAAACATGACAAGAGGAAAGGAAAAGCGTAAAGAACCTCATAAAACACCATATTATACTAAAACAACATATAAGGCTCGTGGAGTAACACACAGGAACCTGTAAAACAACAAGATCACCGTGTATTAGCAACAACTTCATGATTAAGCAGCCACACACAAACCCTAACCCTCTTCCCATGAAATTTCCCCAATTGCTAATAGTAACTAGAACCCATCTTAGAAGATGAAGATGAATAGAGATTTGAGATGGAAATATGATGATCCAAGTTGTTGATTTCCTCCTCCAAGCTTTTCCTCTTCCTTTCTCATTTCTCTTATCTTCTCTTCTTTCTTTTTTTCTTCTTTTGATTACTAACAAATGACAAGGTGGAAAAAAAAGAGATATATAAGAAAATATCTTAAGAGAGATATTTCTCTTAGAGAAAAATTGATCATTCATTAATGTTACCAAAATATTCCTTTCTTTTAGTAATTAATAAAGGTCAATTAAATTGAATAAGAATTAAGCTAATATGAATTCATTAATGTGACCAAAATTCTTTAAGTGAGGGAGAGTTGTAACACCCTAGTTTTTAAATTAATTATTTTAATCGAGTTAAATGCTTTATTTTTTGAAATTTATTTGAATGTTAGAATGCACTGCTTGATTTATTTGGTTATGTTGGGAATTATTGGGATTTATTATAATTTTTAATTAATTAAATTAAGGCTTAATTTTAATTATGGTCCCCCTATTTTCAATATTTTAGTTTTGGTCCCCCTATTTTAAAATCCGGAATTTTGGTCCACTATTTTCAATTTTGGTCCCCCTATTTTAAAATTTGAAATTTTGGTCCCTCTATTTTCAGTTTTTTATATTTTTGGCCCCCCTATTTTAAGTTTTTTTTTTGGATTTTAGTCCCCTTCCCAATTGGGAAAGTGGACCAAAAGTCTAAAAAAATTAAAATCAGGGGACCGAAATTTTGGATTTTAAAATAGGAGAATCAAAAGTAAAAAAAAAATAAAAATTGGGGGACTAAAATTCCAGATTTTAAAATAGGGGGACCAAAAGTAAAAAAAAAAATGAAAATAGGGGGACCAAAATTGCAGTTAAGCCTTAAATTAATTAGAAAAATAGGAGAAATGGGACTTTGGGGAGGAAAATAACATTATAAGGGAATTGGTGGGGTAAGGAGTGATTTACCAATATTTAAGGGAGGGGTTGTGAATAAAATAAAATATTAAGTTTTACTTTGTTTAAATAAGAAAAGTGGAGAGAGAAAACAAATTAAAAAGAACAGTACGTGAAAAAGTGGAAAAGAGGTAAGAGAAGAAAAAAAGGCAAGAACCCTAGCTAGAAATGGAATCCACAATTACTGTAGATTCAGATTTTGCTTGAAAATTATGGTAAGGGGGAAATTACTCATATATGGGTGTCAATTGCATGAAGTGTAGAGAGGAATCCTCACCATCTTCTTTGTTTTCCATTATGTTTCTTCAATGTTGATATTTTATGTGTTATGAAAAAGATTATGAAAAACATATCTCAATTGTTATGATAAATAAAATTTTGTTGCATGATTTTACTATTGAAATTCGTGTACAATTGCATGTGAAATTTGAATTCTTGATGTTCATATTAATAAGTGTTATAAACTTATAATAATGAATACGGTGTTGATTTTGTGATAAGTTGATGAAATCGTGGTTAATTTGTGAGTAGTTGTTGTAATAATCATTATATAATTGTGGGCAATCATTTTCTGGGCGAATAAGGTGTTATTGGATCAAAATTGGAGCTTTGGAAGTGCTCTCATGGCAGAAAATGCAGTTCTACATTTTGCACACTGGTGATAGGCGTCACCGCCATGACGAGTCGCCATCACTGCGCTGAGTAGGCATGGCAACGGGGCGAGTCGGCGACAGTTTTTACCTCTCCCAAACTCAAACCTGAATCTCCAACCCATCCCAAACCCAAACAGGGATGGAGAATTCAAACCCAAACTCGTCCCAAACGGGTTCGGGTATCCCCGTCCTGCCACCATCCATTTAGTGAAATCAATTTTTAAATAGAAATATTTATTTTTTTCAAAATCAAATTACATTACAAATAATAAAATAAAACAATCTCAAAAAAATTTATACATACATTTCAAATATTTTAAATAATAAATACAAGTCAAAATATCAAAAAATTGGCCACAAATTTAATATTCTAAATTAACAAAAATAAATAATAATAAACATAATGAAATAAACAGGGTGGGTACTAGTGTCCCTGTTACATGACCCGTCCCCATATTTTATAATCGGGAAAATCCAAACTCGAACCCAAACTCATTCAAAGCATGTTTTCCCCGTCAACTTTGAGGCAGGTTTGGGTGGGTACCCGCGGGTACGGGTTATGTTGGCATATGTAACAACCCGTAATATATATATATATATATATATATATAATATCTTACAAGTGTTATTGTTTAGTAGTGACACAATCATCAGTGCCTATTGACATCATTTACATACTTGACCAAGTACAAAACAAAATAGACAACATATGGTACAAGATATGGAAAGTGCCAAAAATAATAATCTAACATCTAAGTATAATATCCGTCATTGCACAAGATACACAACGGAAGATCCCAAAAAAAGCTTCCCTTGAAACATCAATGTACAACTCTTCTTGTATACTAAACCTTTAAACAATACCTGAAAATAACAACAATATTGAGGTGAGATAATAATCTCAGTGAGTTCCCCTATCTTATAGGTCCTCTCGGCTCTACAGGGTGCATGCATCAGATACAGATCCACCATTGATCCGGGGTTTCCTCACTGTCAAGTACAGGTATACACATATCATCGCAATTGGGAGTCTCTTGACCACCCAATTGAGAATCAACAAGCACACAAAACAACAAATATAATCCAGTATGCAAACTCATACCCATGCATAGGGAATCCAGAAGTAGCTCATGCCTTCTGACCTAGGCCACACAAGCACACCCTCGATGCGTAACCAAGTTCCTATTGTCAAGAAACTTGCACAAGCACACAGAACAATGAGTCAGATGAGTGCACATCAAAATGAAGTCCGCAATGGAGTGGTTTACGCCTAAGTGTCTACACAACCCCATATGTGATGAGTAATAAAGTGACATTGCCTTAGTGGCGTCGCGACCCCATCAATCATCAATACACATGTGTGTTAGCCCTAAGTGAAAAATACGCCTACATGACTGCACAAGCCCTCTGGGCGAAAGCACTAGCGAGTAACGGAGTGATTCATACCCATATTGCTACATAACCCCGCTAGAGGTGAGTAAAAAAGTGATATTGCCTCCACAAAATCACAACCACGCCATACCGATCATTCGGGTGAGAGTATTCAAGTGAGTATTTGCCTCGTTAGGTTCCACCTCTCATCGATCGATAGCTCAGATGTGTACATCTGAACCCAGTCTGGTATCCCAAGTGATTTACCACCTCAGGTCTAGGCCTACTTCGGTTCAAGCATACAAAACCACATCACATCTGAACGTTCAACCAGAACAAACGGGAATAAGCAAGGAAAATGATCACATCATAGAATTTATCAACATAGTGAATTATATTAAGTACACGTATAAAGGAGGCATAACAATTTATCAACATGTCCAACATAATTATTACTATTCTCTACTAAGAATTCTTTGTTAGTTCATGGTCTCACAACATCTTTTAAGGGAACATTGGATCATTTTTCCAATGCTTAAAGTCCAATATCAATCGGGTCCTCGATTCATGAATTAAGGTGGAATGACGAACCACACTTTTCACATTCACTTCAATTTCCATCTCTATCTTGCCAATCTATGGCATATATCCATGTTTCTACTTCACTATCACATAGAGCATTGAAATAGCTTTCCAACGCTTCCAACCGTGCGTCAAACGGAGTTACAAAACAACACAAAAACAAAGGTAGCAACAATCATAACAATAGAAACAAGAACAACAACAATTTCCTTTTATCACATAAGAACATCATAGCCATGTAAATAACATGTAAAGCATCAAGATACTCATTTATAGCATATTTTCACATAACTCCTTTTTTCATGAATTTCTCCCCAAAGGCTAAATTTATCTAAGAGCTCACCTATAGGAAATGTAGAAGTTTGGTAAAGAAGATGATGAAGATGATGAGATGGTGATGGTGATGAATTCAAGGCTTTGTTCTTCCTTTTCTCCAAGTTTCCTCTCTTCTTTCTTTCCCTTTTCCTCTTTCTCTTCTTCCTTTCCTTTCTTCCTTTTTCTCTCGCGTTTTTCTCTTTTTTCGTTTTCCCTGATAACGTTTCCTTCTTATCTCTTCTTACCTATATATATATATATATATATAATGTAATGTTACAAAATATCTCAATTGATATTTTGTCTTCTAATACCAATTGACCAAATATTAATGTTACCAAAATGTCCTCTCTTGTACTTATTAATACTTGACTTCGCTTCGATTTCAAAACTCTGACATATTCATTCTTCCAACTTATCTTTCTTCGTAAAATTCCCTTTTACGCGAACTTTCTGTGCTTCATGGTCTTAACCATAATCACATTCCAATATTGTATTAACCTTTAACTTTGTTCCCATTTAATTTATCAGATATACCGCTCTGAATCACTTTGTCACTTTCCTTCTGGAATCTATAACTCCCTTTTGTACTGAGTCACACAAAACATAGCCATAACATCTTATCTCTATTTGGACAACCAATACTCTTAGAAGTTCATGAGATAATTTTTCAATTCCTTCAGCAATTAAGACAAACTTTATAATCCATCAATTAATATCCTTATAAACTTCACTTTATCTGATACTATATACTGCAAGCGCCTACGCCTGATGTTTCACATCTCTCGAACTACTCTGATAAGATAGTACACTTATCACGAGATTGTCTTACTTCCATTCTTATGTATAATTACTCTTCTGATCCTCCATAAATTTGGTTGAGCTCTTTCATCCATCATATTCCATTGCGCTACTCTGGTTCCAATGGTGGAACATCTGGGATCCCTAAGCACTACTGGTTAGTGAACAAACTGCATAGAAAACACACTTATCCTACTAAGTGCCCACTATCAAAACGGTATTATAACTTACTGACTTCCATTAGTAGAATAACTTTCTTGCTGATACACAAAGGTTTAGAATAAGACCAACATTTCTCCAGTAGATAGATATGCATTACTCATACGACAACAACCATAACCTTTAGATTCATCCTGGGCTCGAAGCAACTAACCCAATTTAGTGTGACAATATCTGGTTCTGGTTACTACATTCCATGTCAAATACTCTTATAGGGTTCTGAATCATTTAAGGTTTCTGCCGACACAGGATTGATAAGTGCAATATGTACCTATTTTTGTATATAATTTTTGTTGCACTTATCGTTACTTTGTGTTAAAATTGGTTGAATAAACCCCACTTTATGTGTAAATACGTTTACTTTATGTTTTCGTGTGTATATTGCGTTTTCTTGTAAATATCATTGAGTTTAATTGATTTTATCTCATTTTTGTAGGTATTCAAGTAAAGATATTTTTCCATATTCACAAAGAGCATTGAATAAGCTTTCCAGCGCTTCCGACCGTGCGTCAATCCGAGTTACGGTTCAGAAGTTATGGTCAAAATAAGGACTGGTTTTCTGTCATGTTCGCTTGGCGAGTGGCAGCGAGCATTCACTTTGCGAAGGCCAACGAAGTCCCCAACGAAGGAGTCCAGAAAGAAACAGAGGAGAAAGAGACCAAAGTTTGCTTTGCGAACTTCCTAGCGAGCATTCGATAGGCGAATAAATCGTTCGCTTAGCGAACTTCTGAAGACAGCAAGAGGCGGTTTAACTTTTTGTAGGCACTTAAGTGCCATTTTCGTGCATTCGCTTAGCGAATGGAAGGGTTCGCCTAGCGAACCTGCAGAAATTCTGATTGTATTTAAGAGATTTTAGACATTTTGTTAGGGGATGGTTTTGGGGATTCTTGCTCCAACTCCATCAAACTTCATTTTTCAGTAGATTAGCTTAAAAAACAACATGGAAGCTTGTATACGGATGAACCGGGGTGGATTGATCGTTGACCGGCGTTGACAAACCGCGAGATGTTTGGTTTATTTCTCTTCGTCTTTGTGTTTTTCTTCTATGTTGGGTTATTGTATATGTATTTGTTTTGAACTCATGTATATTTGTCGCTCATGGCGTTGTATAAAACTTGCTTTACAAATCTTTATTGGTGATTGTCTCTGATTTTTGCTTTATGCGCGGGGTTTGGGTTGCGTTAGACATAACCCTCGCAAACTTCGATTAGGGATGATTATCTGTTAGTTTCTGGATTCTAGAGATAGATTTAAGAGCTAACAGTCTTCAATAGGCGTCGAAGCTTAATGCATCTGTACCTTGAGCTAGCGTGCGAAAGTATCGGCAATGGTAACACGGTTGTTTTCTCAACTTTGCATTAGACATAACCTTTGTTGTGAGCGATGCTGGGTGATATCGAGGAGTATTGTAGGTGGAGTATAACTGGTCGGTAGGTTTAAGTTTGTGAGGAGTCGATTATGTAAATCCCGGATACGTTTGTCTTGCTGAAGAATGAATTTGTTTTATGTTTTAATGTTTACTTTTCTGTTTTTATGTTTGAAACCATTTAAACCCAAACTCATAAACGCGAGAGACTGTCGAACGACATTCTTTCCCTCGAACCGATCTCTGTGGACACGACATAAATCCCGGAGGGAATTCTTCCGAAAATAAATATTTTTGCTGCTTGCCCTATTCTGCATTCAACAAGGATCTCGACCAATAATAAAATAACATCATCAAGGAACTTCAAATCATCAAGGAGACACCCTTCCAAAAAACATAAGTAATCTAGAACTTTATTGTGAGTGTCCATACTACTCACCGAGTCGCACACCATACTTCACACACATTTGGAGATAACATTGCACTTCCTATCCAAAAATCATTACCCTCAAATATTCTGCTTCATTTACCGCAACTCCAGCTCGTGTTCTCTTTCATATACGATCCAAATTACATGCTTAACTTCAGAAATCTCTCATTCCCACTCTTTCCTGGAAGGGTAACTTACAAATCCTTTAAATAAGTTAGGGTAAAATTTTACACGTTAGGCACCACACTCATGGGGTCTACCTCCAACACCATGTATCTGGGTGAACTGTCCAGATGTCGCACCCTGACTATCCACTTATGCTTAGCTAACACTTACAAGATACTGAACATATCTCTTGGGAGTAACACTTGGTAAGTCCGGTCTAATTCTTCATTATCAAAATAGATTATGACAACCCTTCTAATTATTCATATTCCAACACCATATTCCAGCCTTATACACATCTAACCTACTTAATAGTTTCACCCGTCTAACTTCTATTCACTCCTACTCGTGATATCACATGATAAAGAAACTCTGCTCTATCCATGAAGACTCAACTTGATAAAATATACCACGAGTTTCCTCAATTCTTGTGGAGTATGAGAATCATTAAGGATGTCGTCGATAACCACCTACAACACAACTTGTGATACTAACACAAAAGGGAAATAAGAACAATAACAAACATAATCTCAACTTCAAGGATTATTAACCATAAGTTTTCCACCATACAATTTAACGACATGGTATAAGGTTAACAACACAATTTGTAACTCAACATCAAACCCACAACACCATAATCATCACGTCATCTAAGAGGTATCATGACAAACCATGCCAAGCATAAAACCTTACTCTCTCACTTGATTCCTTGGTGAGAATCAATGTAATAAACTTTCATTGTCTAACAAAAGGTAGATTCAGGATACTTCCACTATACACAAATACGGGCAATTCTCCCACTCTTGAAAACCATAATAATACACCCTCCTAAAGAACCTTGACATCTTCCACATACTTATTGATTGGGATACTCTTTCAATCCAATATCCATTGAACACTTCACCATACAGAATACACTTATTTGAATGATACATAACTGACAACTCTCATCAACACCTACAAGACCACCTGGTATAGTCCATTCCATGATTCACACTTAGTCACATACTCAATCTTGGTTTTGTGATACTCCTCCACTTAGCCTAACACATGATAACCAATTACACATACTTGTAACCACAATGCTACTATCAAACGCTTCTCTTAATACCAATGTATAACTTCTTCCATTCCACTCCACACTCTCGAAATCTTTGAATGTGAACAATCATTAATGACTCGCCCTTATCTTAGTCTTAACAAAATCTTAATAACTCCATTGTGCATTCGTCCAAAATACGTCATGTTACCACTTTCATATTATAATGTTTACACCATTCTCCACTCTTCATTTACTTCTCTCCTTAGGTATTTCTTTTAACTCCAGTTATAACACCATCCTCATAGAGTTTCCTTGAATCTGGATTACTTGCTCTATCTCTCAACACAAACCTCCTTCAACCCATGACACCGCGACTTTTGTTACTATATAACGCTTGTTCTCTCTTTGATACAATCTCTTATAACTGATCCTTGGGTAACTCAACACTTCCAAATTGGTCTCTCACTGAATACTGAATTCCTTGCGAACAATCCTGAACTCGACCTCCCTTGCAAAATGGGGTTTACTTAGTTTATCTTCTACTCTTCATTTGGTGACTACATATTCCACTTGGGATAAGCAGTCATGTCCTCGAGTCTCTTCTTAGGGTGTGTTTGGTTCGGGGTTGATGGAGGGGAGGGGAGGGGAAGGGAGGGAATATTTTTAATTAAATATGTTTGGTTCAAATTTTAAGAGGGGAGGGGAGGGGAGCAAAATCCATCCAAAACACATTTTTTGCTTCCCTCCAATTTGGAGGGATTTGGAAGGGAGGGGAGAGAATATGAGTTTGGATATTTAAAAAATTATTATATTTACTAAAATATCCTCAGTTTAATTTTAGTATTTCAAAATTATTCGTTTTCTTTCGTGTTACTACTTTCTTCTGTGTGATTTTCTCGATTGATTTCATCATCTTATTATAATTGTTATCTACATTCACATTATTTTAGAATTTTTGTACTTTATAAAAATCATAATCATTGCACTTTTTTTTTGTTTTTTAATTAAAAATATTATGTTTAGTTACATTCATTTTTATTCTAATTTTGTTATGTATCATATCATATTTTTTTATATCAAATTTTAAACCATTCATTTTTTTGTTTATTCATTTTATTAAACATTTTGAACCATTAATATTTAATAATAATTTATTTTATGTATTTGTTTTGTTAAATGATTCAGCACGATTTACACGTTGTTATCAGCATATAATTTAATTTATATTGAAGAGTTGTAATCTGAATCAAGTGTACTCGATTTTTTAATGTTATGTGGTAAATAAATATTTTTTTAATCACTCAATATTAAAAAATTTATTATCATAAAAAATATGCATTAATTTTTCGCATATGAATATCATATCACCTATATAAGATCATAAGGATAAAAATGTAAATTATTAATAAAATCCCTCCACTCCCCTCCTGAACCAAACACATTTTTAATTAAAATCCCTCCCCTCCCCTCTTTTGAACCAAACACTTATCTGATTAAAAAAAATTCCTCACCTCCCCTCTCATTCCCTTCCCTCCATTAAAATTCCTCCCCTCCCCTCCCCCTTATTTGAACCAAATAGACCCTTAGACTTCATCGCCGCCTTAGACCGTTACAAAAATATTGAACTTCCCTATCTCTCGAACCCTCAACCACGTGAAAGATACCATTCTAAACATATTCTCTTAAGTACTCTCGTCCCTCCAAAATGCTCTAATGATCTTAGAAACTGAAACACTGATATACTACCTCACTTCTAGACCTTATAGCATACATGCCACAAAATCCATCCTTTCTCTTTTAGTGTATGGAATTACTTACAATACTTATTCCATACCAGGGGTCAATCTTGTTCCACTAACAGATTTCCATATATCTCAAAACTCTGATAAATTCATTCGATAGAAATCCTTAACTTCTCGACTCCATTAGCACTACAGAATTACTTGAACCATACACTACTCTTAAATTCCACATTACTCAAATCATAACTCATACTTAAACTTCAGCTGAGATAACTAGTTCTCTTTATTTTCTAACTCTTGGCTTGAGCCTACCCTCAAAGCACAAGTTCCATCAACACTTTGGAGTCCTCGTGGTAGCTCAATCATGATCCTACCTACCACGCACATAGAACTGGGTTGATCAGGCTTAATACTACATAACGTGACATTAAAAATCAGGTCAGCATAACACACATATGAGGCATAAATAGATTTACTTACGATGTTTTAAGGCTAGGTCGAGAATCGACCTGCTCTGATACCAACTGTAACAACCCGTAAAAGATATATATCTAGAATAATATCTTACAAGTGTTATTATTTGGTACTGACACAATCATAAGTTCCTATTGGCATCATTTACATACATAACCAAATACAAAAACAAAATAGACAACATATGGAACAAGATATGGAAAGTGCAAAAAATAATAATCTAAGATCCAAGTACAATATTCGTCATTGTACAAGATACACAGCGGAAGATCCCAATAAAAGCTTCCCTTGATACATCAATGCACAACTCTTCATGTATACTAAACCTACAAACAATACTTGAAAAACAATAACAATATTGGGGTGAGATAATAATCTCAGTGAGTTCCCCTATCTTATGGGTCCTCTCGGCTCTACAGCGTGCATGCATCAGATACGGATCCACTATTGATCTAGGATTTCCTCACTGTCAAGTACAGGTATACACATATCATCGCAATTGGGAGTCCCTTGACCGCCCAATTGAGAATCAACAAGCACACAAAACAAAAAATACAATCCAGTATGCAAACACATACCCATGTACGGGGAATCCAAAAGTAGCTCATTCCTTCCGACCTAGGCCACACAAGTACACCCTCGATGCATAACCAAGTGCCTATCGTCAAGAGACTTGCACAAGCACGAAGAACGATGAGTCAGATGAGTGGACATCGGAACAAAGTCTGGAACGGAGTGGTTTACATCTAAGTGGCTACAAAACCCCATCCATGAGGAGTAATGAAGTGACATTTCTTTAGTGGTGTCACGACCCCATCAATCATCAATACGCATGTGTGTTAACTGCAAGTGCAAAATGCGCCTACATGACTGCACAAGCCCACCGGGCGAAAGCACTAGCGAGTAACAAAGTGATTTACACCCGTATGGCTACACAACCCCGCTAGAGATGAGTAACAGAGTGATATTGTAACACCCCAAAATAATTATAATATTTATTTAATTGATTTATTATAATTATTCATGATTTTCAGTGAGTTTTGATGAAATGTTGTGACGCGTGGTGTATTTGTATTGTGTTGTGGGATATTATTGAGCTAGGGGAATAATGAGAGGATTTTAGAAATTAAGTGATTTATTAGAATTATTTTAGTAGTGATAATAATGGAATAATGTGAATAATATTATTTAGATTATTATTATTATTTAAAATAAAAGCGAGTGAGACACTAAGGGCAGGGTGGTCTTTTGTAAGGGAATAAGTGAGGGTAATATAGGAAAATCATAATAGGGGTCCAAGGGGTAAGAATGACAAAAGGAAAATGGGGATTAGGGAAGTTCACTCTGGTACGATCGTGAAAAGTTGAGAGAACTGAGAAAGGAGAGCTAGGGCACAGAGAACCGAGGGAATCATCCAGAGAACGCTAAGAAGAAGTCGATTTCTAAGAAATTTGAGGTATGGGGGGTGATCCGGTTATTATATTTGATATGAGGTTTAAGTTAGATGTAGGGTTTATGTGTTATGTGTCAATTGATGAAAATATGACGAAATAGTATGATGATCATTGTGAATTTTGTGTGTATATGATGTATGCTATGAATTTCGTGTAGAATGTTGTTATTGTTGTGAAATTCGTATGAGTGTATGTTGTTGCTGTGATGAACATTAAACCAGATCTGAAATTGTGGGTTTTGGGGTTAACGAATTTAGGTTCTGATGACAGAAAAAAATTGATGAAACAATGAAGTAGAATTAGAACCTTGAAACTGTAACGAATCAAAGGTGGTTTTGGATCTGATTTAGAAGTTTGAAGTTGCTGCAATGGGGGAAATTTTGCACTGATGTGAAATATGGGTTTTTAGTGTGCGTCTGGTCATACACGTATGGAGGGAGACCATACACGTATGACGGGGGACATTCCCAGGGTGATACGCGTATGGTACGCACCCGTCCCCAGAGCCAGCACGACCCTCTGCTAGTACGCGTATGATACGCGTATGATGGAGTGGCCATACGCATATAGCAGGGTCAATACGCGTATGGTGAGCTTGTGGAAGGGGCCATATGCTATGGGCTAGCCACTACGCGTATGGGGAGTTTGAGAGGGGAAACCTCTCGGTAACACCCCAAAATTTTCCCTCTTGTTGTTGCCTAGCTTATGTTTCATTGCATTGCATTTACATCTCATTTCATCTCATATCTCATACATATTGCATAAGGGCATGTGATCAGTGGTCTTCAGAGTATTAATCTTTCAAAGCAAGAGAGCTAGAGCCAAGGGTCTCCCAACAAGCCTCAGGGGTCTCTTATATCATATGACATCCCATTTGATCCCACAAGTCATTGGAAGAGGAGAATTCACCAAGAAGTTGGACAGTTCATCATCTCCTAACCAAAAACAGTCCAAATTAGGGTTTGTGATTCAAGCAGTCTCCTGATGAATTTTTGGTTCAGACTTGATCTCAAGGTTTTCTACATGATATCAAGTATCTAAGGATGGAAGATTTCCCATTGGTTCATTTCAGAAGAGGTTCAATTGGCCAGTTGCTTGAGAATCAAGAAATTGAGGAAAAAGTCAACTATGTAGTGAAAAAAGTCAACTCCTGACTTTTAAGGTCAAATTCATGAAATTCAAGTCACATATGTTCATTGAACAGGATTTGATCAGGAAATGATGGAGGAATCGTGAAAAATCAAGAAATGTGCAAAGTTGCCATTTTTAGAAACTTAGGGTTTCCAAAAATGGCAAGTTTGGACCATTTTGCATCACACTTCAAGGCATTCTTTCTTCATGATAAAAGCTTCAAACTTCAAGCCCAAGTTGATCCAATTAAAGATCACATCTTAAGCTTCAAATCCATATAAAGAACTCTTCCATTGGATCAAAATTGAGAGAGTTATGATCAATCAAAGTTTGACAAAATCAAGGCAAATCTCAAGTCATGGCAAGGCAAGTTCAGGCCTCCAGGCCATAATTTCATCAAACAGGTGGTGTGCCAAATGTCAAGCCAATTTTCTCCATCAATAAAGCTTCAAATGAAAAATTGTTGAACATAAAAGTTGTTCATCTCCATGCCCTCTACAACTCTCATGTTTATCATTTTTTCATCTGATCAAGGGATTAAGGGTTATGGGAGGTCAAAGTGAAGGTCTCCAAGCTGAATTGCCTTGGGCCATTGGCCAGGCATGCATGACATCCAACCAAGACACCAAACCAGTTTGACACCAATTTCTTTAGAGACATTTTCAAACCATTTTAAAGATTCATTCCAACTTTCCATTAACATCAAAATTGTTCTCTTATGTCTCCTCTTTATAATGACACCAAAATCTCATCATCTCATGCAGTGTACATAGAGAATTTCATCATCAAACTTCCATAGTTCCATTGATATCATGCTGCCAAGAATGAAGTGTTTTGCATTGTTGTTGTTGGTTCGGTTTGTTTACACGCTTACATCATCCACCATTTCCCTCATTTGAACACACACACTCTCTTACACATTACACATGCCATGCTATTATGCACCAAAGAGGAAAATAACAAGCTTGTTCACTAAGTTTCCCATGTTGCTACACAACATCACCACATCACCACCTTTCACTCCATCATCCTCACCATACCACCTCACAAACTTCTCCACACTCTATCCAAACCCTTAAACTCATGCCATTAACCACCTAACTCATTATGTTAACTCAAACTCAGTTAACTCAACTCATTTAATCATAATTCCAACTGTTAACTGAGCTAGTTACATTTTAATCACACCTATATAAGCAAAACTCTAGCATAATTGGAGGAACAATTTTCATTTTCTACATTTCACAAACCAAAGCTCAAGTTTTGTCTCTGAAATCTCTCCCTCTTTTCACACGAATTCTCCATATTTTCACTCCAAGTTCATCATCATCTTCATCAATTGTTTCACATTGTTCATCATTGATCAAGAACCAACAAGAATAAGATAAAGTCCTCAAGTGTAGCTTCATTGCATTTTGAATCTCCATCTATTTTCTTCAAGATTTCAAGCTTCAGAGCATTTATTTTGCTCTTTGGAAGATCAAGAGTAAAGGATTCTCCTCTCTGGCTTTCTTGTGTTCTAAGTAGCTTCATATTTCAGGTTTGAAATTCAAAGTCTCTCACCTGATTTCTACTGTTTAAGCTATGTTTTATGTTGATTTTAGCTTAATATAAGCATTGTGCATGATCCGGCTAGTTGATAGACCTTTTAGAGGTGTAGATTCAAAACCTAGGGCAATATTCATCTCTTCGATTCTCTTTATACGTGATTGATCTGTGAAAAATAATTATGGATTTATGATCTACGTGAGTTCAGCTTTCGAATGATGTATGATTTGTGTTTTTCTGGAAACATGTGATGATTACAGTTGCCGGAGGTGGCCGGAGAAGATGACCGGAGGTCCTTCTCTGACCGGTGAGGGTTTCAGCTATGGTTTTGGTAACTTTAAAACGTGACCATCTGATTGTGTTTGATCCAAGGGTTAATGAGTTGCCAGCACATAAATGAAACATGCGCCTCACGCGTGCCTTGTTTTCCTCTCTGAGTGGTTGCGTGTGTGTGCGTGTATGATTATTACCATGTGCTAGCTCTATGATTTGTTCATCTTGCATACTTGGATGATTGATCTTGATTGACCTGATCGTATGGCTGTGAGTGAGTCAAACCTTTGACTGAATATACACCTTAGCCACACACACACGTGTGCTTTAATGGCCTGGATTGATAATTTCTTTCCACACACCCCACGTATTGGGCCCAAGCATTTTGAACTTCATTTTTGCTATTTCTGCACCCTCCTTGTTTATTTCTTTTATTTTTTTAATTTCTCTTTTATATTGTTTCCATTTTATTTTATTAAAAATACTAATTCAACTCTAAAAATTCCAAATAAATTCACATGTCATCTTGATACATAAAAATAATTTTCTTTTATTTTTAATTCTGATTTTATTAATTTTTGCCTATATTTTCAGAATTTATTTTTAATTTCCTTTTAAATGATGTCCTTCATTGATACTTGAACTTTACCATTTTATTTCTCTTAACTCACACAATCTTTTGCATTCATTATTTTTGCACTTGTTAAATAACATCTTAAAGCATCTAAAAACATTTTCATTTTATTTTTAAAGTCATTTTATCTTAGGTTTTGATGTTCATATTTGAGCTTCCTTTGGATGTGTTTCAATGAGACCTTGTGAGATTTTTTGATCATGTTTCTTTTTGAGTTTTGCCATGAGATTTTGACATGTCTTTACCTTCTGAATTAGGTTGGTTGAGACCTATGTTTATTTTTTTTCTCATGTGATTTGGTAATTGTTTGACACCTTGCATTTGAAGCAACATTTGTGCATATTATTCTACTTCCCTCTAACATGATTTTGATGAGGCACTTGTGCCACCTTATTATGCTTGATTTTGTGTGAGATTATATGGTTTGTCTAGAGGATTATAGGTCCTTCTTGGTTCACTTATAGGTCATTTTTATTTGTGTTTACCTTTGATGTGTGTTTATGGATTTTAACTTGCATTTTTGACCTAATTCCACATCTAATTTCTTCTTGTGCTCTACATGGTTTGTGTTTGCATTGTGTATGCCATTTCATTAATATCATTTACATATCATCAATTGTATGCTACTGGTATATAGGCACTCATACTCATTTCATATGTCATGCATCTTTAACATGTAAATTTGTGCATCTAATTGAAACTTGTTTCTCTCCTTTTCTTTCTTCTTTCATCTATTTTCTTCTACTTGAATCATTTCATCCATGAATTGTATGATTGTTCATATGCATTATAAGACATTTATAAATGTTTTATACTTCTGGCCTTGACATTTCATCAAGCATAAATACATGTCCATTTTGCATTTTTACTCATCTTTCATCAACTACTTCCATGATGCATTTCTTTGATGTTTAAGACATTGTTTATGCAAAGTTTGCTTGTGTTTGGTACCTTAAATTTAGAGAACTTTCTTAGGGTATAAGTTCTGACCTTGAGTACTTCTCAACCTTTAGGACTTTTCTTCTTTAGTTCTTAATTTGTTTGATCTTTACTTGTTATTCCTTCTTTATTTCTTTACATGCAAATTGTTTTTGCTAACATTTTCAGGGGCTAATGGTAAGTCAAGTGTGTGGGTGTGCACCCACATACAACCTCTTCTCTTATCTCTTTTAAGCTTTCAAGTTGTGATTGTGATAAGCATCTAATGTTTTCCTTGTTCAATCTCTTTCATCCCCTTTGAGTTCTTAACTTAACTTCCATCTTTGAAGTAAGTTAGAACTCACTCTTCTTCTCTTTTCTTTTAGAGTTAGGTTTCTAAACCACACTTAACCATTAGGAACATCCATGTATGATAACTTTAGGGTTTGAGTCTTAGTCTCCCTCATTAGATTTTACCTTTCTTAACCTTTGAGTCTCTCTTCTTCTCATCTCAAAACAAAAGCAAAAACACTTAATAAAGGCATAACATATATTGCATTTGAGCCCTTCATGTGAGAATAAGATAGTGAGGGGTCTTCTCTCACTTTCTTTAATGTTTAGCATACGTCCCGTCTTGGGTCGATATGCAAGGCATTCGATCCTACATGAAAGACTTAAATACAATATGCATTGTAAACACAAAATGATCAAAACACTTCTTTTCAAAATACAAAAACAAACAAACAAACTCTCTTCTCATCTCATTCACTCCATTCTTAAGGACTCGTCATGTCCGTTCTACCGCAAACAGGTAACGCCTAAGTCTCCATACAGCGAGCTGCAACACCTAACTGCTGGGACGCGCACTCTGACGTTTCCATGAAAAAAACATAAACAAAGCAACCCTTGTTGAGCCAAACTACGTTTGCTCTGATTCTTCTTTCTCGTCTGATTGAAGATACGTAGGCACGAGATGCGATATCTCGACAAGCAACTTTTTCCCGTAGTCCGTCGAACTACGTTGACTCTTACTTTCCCATTGCACTGCGGGAATATGTAGGCCTAGGACAACGATAGTGTCCTATCGAGTCACTTGTTTCCTTTTTCCCTTTCTCCTTTCTATCTTTCATTTCCAGTTCTCCAGTTAGCAGTTGATATCCAGTTTCCTACACCCTTTGATCGAAACAGCAAGCGTGGATCCCATCGAGTACGATGGACGCGTGGGGGTACTAATATTTTCCCCTCGCGTAACCGACTCCCTTACCCGTTTCTCTTGGTCGTGAGACCATGCTTTTCCTTTCCCCCCAGGTTTATGCAGTGTTTCCTTTCCCTCTCTTGGGATAAATACACATTGCTGGCGACTCTGTTTCTGCGCCACTTTCGCGTTTGTAGTTGGATGGAAATCTCGGGAGCGACAGCTGGTGACTCTGCTGGGGAAAGATTGACCTCTTGCTAGTCCATCCCCTTTTGCGAGTCAATCCTAGCGCTTGTCTGTTTTTCTTTCATTGGGTGTTTACTTTGATGCTGTATTTGCTATTTTTACTGTATTTCTATTTACTGTATTACTGTATTTATCGCATTTACTACATTACATATCATTATTATACTAGACTGTGCTGTGTTGGTTTTCTGTATGGCGGGATGGGTATTCTGAGAGATAAGCCCATTACACAGGCTTGAGTACATACATAGGATTAGAGTGGAAAGTAGTGTGGCCTACGTAGCGTCTTGGTACGTATGGTTTACACAAAATTCACAACCAGAGGTTTTCTTGGGAGATGCTCTGATTTGCGCATCTTGTGCATTTCGGGGTGTTAACCTAGAAAACTGTCAACTCTGGTGACCGATTATTGAGGACCTTAGTGGAAATATCCCTCTTTAGTGGTGATAGTGGCAGACCACAATCTGTGGCAAACCCATTCGTACCCGAGGGCCCACTTTGGAACTTGCATAGGATAGCCTTTATTTTTGGGGAATCAGTGAACGTTCTCTTTGTTTGGCGATAGCACTGTACTCCGATGGATGAATGTACTATTGCTTCTCAAAACAGAGAATCTGAAACTGAGGAACCGCTGTTTTAGTACCCACATGTGAGTATGGGCGGGTGTTTACAGGTTTGCAGGTGGCCATGCCTCCCACATACCCTAATACTCAGGTATTTTCACAGACAGATAATGTAACCTATTACAGTCAGTGGGTTTCTATCTACAGTACTATTCTCAGATTTGAACAGACACTGTGCACACAGTCCAGCACAGACACAGAGCACGCTGATACCATGCCCTTTTGCATTGCATTATCATGTCATAACATTCATGTTTGTCATTTGCAGGTGTTTATTACACTTCTGATTCCAATCAATGGGCTCGACAGAGACAATTGCCAAGTGCCAAGAGAAAGAACAATGTTGCTTACAAGTTCCCAGAACCTACTTTGGATTTACTGCATAAGATGATAGCTATGGCTGACCCGGGTGTTCTTATCAACTTCCAGAAGAGGTATGGGAAATTGGTGGAGATGTTCCGCAGTATCACACAGTATGAACATGATGCTCTTCACACTTTGCTACAGTTTTATGAGCCTTCGTTGAGATGCTTTCTTTTTCCTGATTACATTTTGGTGCCGACGTTGGAAGAGTTCTCATTTATTTTGGGAATTCCGGTCGAATCAGCAATACTATTCTTTTCTGGTAGTCATCCTAACATAGAGGAGATTGTAGCTGCAGTACGGGTGAAAGATTCAGTGCTAAAAGGAAATGTGACTATCAAAAATGGGGTCAAAGGTTTTCACTTAGCCTTTCTTACCGATCAAGCTCAAGAGGCTGCTGAAGCAAAAGATTGGGCGGTTTACAATTCCATCCTGGCTTTGTGCATATATGGCATTGTTCTTTTCCCTAATCAACATGATTTTGTGGATATGCAGGCTATAAGAGTTTTCGTTCTCAAAAATCCGGTTCCCACTTTGTTAGGAGACTTTTACTACTCTGTGCACTTCAAGAATGAAAAAAGAAGGGGAGGATCTGTCAATTGTTGCACTCCACTTTTATCTCATTGGTTTTTGAAGTATTTACCTCAGACAGGTGCTTTTGTAGACACAAAAGATTCTTTAAAATGGTCCAAGCGGATAATGGGATTAACTGCTAATAACATCGTCTGGTTTGATCGTAAGTTGTTGGGAATAGAGATTATCACCAGTTGTGGGAACTTTCCCAATGTGCCTATAATTGGCAGGAAAGGGGGAATCAATTATAACCCGATCTTGGCCATTAGACAATTTGGATACGCTTCCAGGTATCCTCCCGCAGATCGGGATGTTGAGAAATCTTTTTTCTTTACAGGGACTGAGAATGAGGAAACGCTGCGAGAAGTTGTGAATGCTCGGGGGCACCCGCGTAAAACAGGAAAAAATGTTTTTGGAAAAATGGATTGCAGATCTTACTCTGATTATGAAAGGTGGATTGAAATGAAGGTAAACGAATTGCTCTTGCCTTTTTCAAGGGAACCCCCTCTATATCCCGTAATGCCAGAGCAGCCTACCACGGTAGCCATCGAGGAGTTTGACAAGCTGCAGAAGTTGGTGAAGGAGCTTCAGGTGGAGAATTCTGATCTGAGTAGTCTTCTTCAAAATGCTCTGCATGCCAGCAAAGAGTTGGAGCATAAAGCCCAAGACGCCGGAAAAATCTTAGCTGCAAGAGAAAAGGATTTCGCCGAAAGAGCTCAACATTTCCAGAAAATTAGTAAGGGTGCCGATGCTTCCACTCAAACTCATAAGAAGACCAAACAAACTTTATCCCAGACCAAGGACACGCTAGCCAAGTTTCAGGAAGCCTGGGATGAGGTTAGGATAAAAAACGCAGAGTTGCAGGAACAGCTAAAGATTAAAGACGACGAGCTTAAAAAGGCGCACGAACAACGAAGAAAATATCGGGAGAACCTTGGCAAAAGCCAAGAGCAATTAGAAAGCGCCAGAGAAGAGCTAAAGACTTCCAAGAAGGAGCTTGAAGAGGCTATGGAAGATGTGGGGAAACTCAAAATGCAAGCCGGCGTGAAAAGGCATAAAGGAGTCCGTGATGATGAAGCTCTCTTGATGCATATGGGTTCGCTGACTGAAGCTCTCACGAAGAGAGATGTTCTGATTAAGGAGCTAATCGAAAGACCAAATCACTAGCGCACTCGCATACTCTTCGAGGAGGTCAAGTATTCAAGTGAAAAGTTGAAGGATTTAGAGTTATCAGATTGACAGTTTTTCTCTCTTTCTCTTAATGTAGTTTTGCTAATGGATATCATCAGGCCTGTTGATGAATCCACTATTTTGATGTATGTTGTGTGAACTTATTGTTGAACTCTATGTGTATGTCTGGTTCCTTTTTAATTGAAACAAGCAGATTATTCAGAAATTTTCCTTTGGCAGTTATCTGTACACATGCACATAGTCACGACACGTCCCTTCATATCACGATTTCTGATCTTCAGATTTCTGTGGTTAAGATTGGAATCAGGGTGTAAGGCACCTCGAAAATGATAAACATGGCATTTGCATTGCATTGCATATCATTTTTGCATGACAGGTACTCGTTGCAGGTCCTCTAACCTTTATTTGGCTTCAGGCACTATAGCTGATGTCCACATCTGCCGATAGGAAACTCGCAGAAACCAAGCTAAGATCATGGATCAGATGCAAACTAAATTGGCTGAGCTGAGGAACAGGATGGACCAGTTCATGACATTAATGACTGGTATGGCTCAAAATCAGGAAAGACTCAGGGCAATGGTCGAGCGGCCACAGGTAGAGGTGCAAAATGGCAATGGTAATCAAGCTGGCGTTAATGCAGGCGGTGACCCTCCTAGAAATACTAGGGTTCGTCAGGTTGTAGAAGATAACTAAGATGATCAGTTCACTCTGTTAGATGCTGAAGATGAGAACACTCGCCGATTCGACGAGCTCTCTGAAAAAATCAGGTCTATTGAATCCCAAAACACTCTTGGTTTTGATGTTTCCGACTTGGGATTGGTACCTGGAGTAAGAATCCCACACAAGTTCAAGCCACCAACATTTGACAAGTACAATTGCACTACTTATCCTAAAACTCACCTCCAATCCTATGTGGGGAGGATAGCCGCTCATACTGATGATGAGAAATTGTGGATGTACTATTTCCAAGACAACCTTACTGGGGCATCTCAAGAATGGTATATGAAGTTGAGCAAGACTTCTGTGAGGAACTGGAAGGAGTTAGCTCATGCTTTCGTCAAGCAGTATCAATACAATATAGATATGGCTCAAAACCGTACTCAGCTGCAGAGTATGGCTCAGAATGCAAAGGAGAGTTTTAAGGAATATGCTCAACGATGGCGCTAGTTGGCTGCCATGGTTCAACCTCCACTGCATGATCAAGAGATGGCCGACATGTTTATGGGTACCCTTCAGGGAACTTATCTTGATAGGTTGGCTGCCTGTCCTTCAACTGGGTTTGCAGACATTGTAATCGCTGGGGAAAGGATTGAAAGTTTGTTGAAGCTCAGAAAAATACAAGATGTCAGTGGTGCTAGTTCTTCAGGAGTGAGGAAGCCATTTGCTGGAGCTACCAGGAAGAGAGACGGGGAGGCCAGTGCTATTTATAAGAATAGAGGAAGAGGTAGAGGCTATCAAGATTCCTATAATCAGGTTGCCGCTGTGACCATTCCTAGTCCACAAGTTCAATCACATCCACAGCAACAAAATGTTCAGCCACAGAATAATCAACAGCCACGGAGATCATATCAGCAGAGACAAAATGACAGGCACATGGACCCCCTGCCTTTGACTTATGCAGCCTTGTTACCTCAATTGTTGAAGCTTAATTTGGTGGAGCTTCGTACGATGGGCCCGACTCCTACTGTATTGCCAAAGGGTTATGATGCTAATGCCCGCTGTGAGTTTCATTCTGGGGCTCCAGGTAATTCTATTGAAAAGTGTCGGACATTTCAGCATAAGGTACAGGATTTGATTGATGCCAAGGCAATTAACTTCTCACCTCCACCGAATGTGCTTCAGAATCCTATGCCAGATCATAATGTGCCAAAGGTCAACGCCATCGAAGATGGGAAGGTTTTGAATTTGGTAACTGATGTGAACAGGGTGAGGACTCCTTTGAGTTTTGTGAAGGCTCGGTTGTTGAAGGGGCAGGTGTTCCCTGGATGTGAAGAAAGTTGTGTTGATTGCGAGAATCAGAGTAATGGTTGTGATAAACTGAAGGCCGACATCCAAAGTTTAATTGACGAAGGGTGTCTACAGTTTAATCAGCAGGATCAAAAAGACGATGTTGTGTCAACTGTTACCATTTATTTTACGCCAGCTGAAATTCAAGTGCCATCACCTGCTGCTATCATTGTGCCTGATGTAGTGAGTCCTGTTACTATCACGGTACCAGGACCAGTTCCGTATACTAGTGAGCGGGCTATCCCATGGCACTACGGTGCAGATGTTTACTACCAAGGGGAAAAACAAGAAGTGGAAACTCCAGCTGGGGGTAGTTTCAGTGTTGATAATGTTGGAGGTCTTGGTGGCTTCACCAGAAGTTGACGTTTGTTTGATCCACGGACTTTGAGAACTAACGCTGAAGCTGAGGCAGCAGCCAAAGCCAAAGGTAAGCAGGTGGCTACAGAAGAGGTTGTTGTTCCTGAATCTGTGCAGAGAAGTACTTTTGAGAAAAAGGTCGAGGAGTTCATGAGACTTATCAAAAAGAGTGATTATAAAGTAGTTGATCAGTTGAACCAAACGCCATCAAAAATTTCTATCTTGTCATTGCTTATGTGTTCTGCAGCTCATCGAGAGGCACTTTTGAAGGTTTTGAATATGGCCTATGTACCTCAAGAGATTACTGTGAATCAATTGGAGTCGGTTGTTTCTAATGTCAATGCTAGCCATGGGCTAGGTTTTACAGATTATGATTTGACTACGGAGGGTCGCAATCACAATAGGGCATTACACATCACCCTGAAGTGTAAAGGGGCAGTATTATCTCATGTATTGGTAGACACGGGGTCTTCCCTGAACGTGTTACCAAAGAAGGCCTTAATGAAGTTAGACGCTGACGGAATTATTCTAAGACCAAGTGATTTGGTAGTGAGGGCTTTCGATGGTTCGAAACATTCTGTATTCGGAGAGGTGGAGCTCCTAGTAAAGATTGGTCCTCAGGTGTTTAAGTGTGTGTTCTATGTGATGGACATTCAGCCCGCATATAGTTGCTTGTTAGGCAGACCGTGGATTCATGCCGCTGGGGCAGTGACATCTACGTTGCATCAAAAGTTGAAATATGTGGTTGATGGTCAAGTGGTGACTGTATGTGGAGAGGAAGACATCTTCGTCAGTCAGCTATCTACCTTCAAGTACGTGGAAATGGATGGAGAGATCCATGAGATGCTATGTCAGGCATTTGAGGTAGTCAATATTGGTGATTCGTCTTCACAGGCAATATCTTCTCAGGGTGAAGGACAAGTGGGTGCTTCTATTGCTTCTTACAAACATGCAGTGGAAGTAGTCAAAGCAGGTAATACCCAAGGCAGGGGCAAATTAATTGAAGTCTCTGCAAAGGAAGACAAGTTCGGTGTAGGCTATAATCCATATCAAGCTGCTGCAACAGAGCGCAAGTGGCCGATTACTTTGTATAGCGGGGGAATCATTCATCCAAATCAGATGTGTACTGCAAGTGAAGATGACGTCGACAGTGATTGTGATCTCGACAACTGGGTGCGCCCGTGTGTACCGGGTCAAGAGCTTTGCAATTGGTCTGTTGAAGAAATTGTTCAAGTTACTCTTCAAACAGAGTAATTTTCTTTGTTTTTCTCTGTTGCATGTTAAAATCTCGCGCTCTGTCCAAAGCATGTAGATCCATTTGTAGGGCCTCATAATTGCATTTGCAAGGTTTTTTATCATTAATAAAGGACGTTTTGCATTCAAATTTTGTGTTCCTTGTCATTCATTTTTATTTTTGCAGAAAAAACAATAAAATGGCAATGTTTTATTTTTGTTGTTTCTTTTTTCAAAAAGGCTCATTCTAAAATAAAGCATGACCCTCAATCATGCAGACTTAATCACCCGGATTTCATTGATAACGATTTTGCTATGGGCAAGTATGACTTTGATAATCCCATCTATCAAGCCGAAGAGGGGGATGAAGAAGACTGTGAAGTTCCTGAGGAATTAGCCAGATTGGTGAAGTAGGAGGAGAGGGTCATTCAACCTTACCAATAGACAATTGAGGTTATTAACATTGGTTCCGAGGATGCCAAGAAAGAGATTAAGATTGGAGCCGGTCTGCAGGCCGAGGTGAAGAAAGAGTTGATCAGTATGCTGCGGGAATATGTTGACATCTTTGCCTGGTCGTCTCAAGATATACCGGGGTTAGATACAGACGTTGTTGTGCACAGGTTGCCGCTGAAAGAGGTCTGTCCTCTTGTCAAACAAAAGCTCCTGAGAACTAAACCAGAAATGGCTCTCAAAATCAAGGAGGAGGTACAAAAACAGTTAGATGCGGGATTTCTGGCCGTCACCAATTACCAACCATGGGTTGCAAATATTGTTCCTGTGCCGAAGAAGGATGGTAAGGTCAGAGTGTGCATTGATTACCGGGATCTAAATAGAGCAAGTCCGAAAGATGACTTTCCTTTACCTTATATTGATGTACTGGTTGACAAAACTGCTCAGTTCTCGGAATTCTCCTTCATGGATGGCTTCTCCGAGTATAATCAAATCAAGATGGCACCGGAAGACATGGAGAAGACAACGTTCATTACCCCGTGGGGTACCTTCTGTTACAAGGTGATGCCTTTTAGGTTGAAGAACGTCGGGGCAACGTATCAGCGAGATATGGTAACACTCTTCCATGACTTGATTCATAAGGAGATTGAGTGTTATGTAGATGATATGATTGCCAAGTCTCGAACAGAAGAAGAGCATCTGGTCAACTTGAAGAATCTGTTTGAGAGGTTGAGAAAGTTTCGACTAAGGCTGAATCTGAATAAGTGCACTTTCAGAGTGCGGTCCGGTAAATTGCTGGGTTTCATCGTAAGCGAAAAAGGAATTGAGGTTGATCCCGCCAAAATAAAAGCGATACAAGAAATGCCTGCACCAAGAACAGAAAAAGAAGTACATGGTTTCCTGGGTAGATTGAACTACATTGTACGGTTCATATCTCACCTCACAGCCACTTGTGAACTAATATTTAAGCTGTTAAGAAAATAGCAGGCGATCAGGTGGAATGACGATTGCCAAAGGGCTTTCGAGAAAATAAAAGAATATTTGCGGGAACCTCCAATTCTCATGCCTCCAGTTCCAGGGAGACCATTGATCATGTATTTGACTATGCTTGAAGGATCCATGGGTTGTGTTCTCGGTCAACATGACGAGACAGGTAAAAAGGAGCATGTCATCTACTACTTGAGCAAAAAATTCAATGATTTCGAATCACGATACTCAATGCTTGAGAGGACATGTTGTGCACTTGCATGGGTTGCTAAGCGATTGAGGCAGTATATGCTCACTCATACAACCTTGTTAATTTCAAAGATGGACCCTGTCAAGTACATATTTGAGAAACCAGCATTGACCGGACGGGTTGCACGTTGGCAGACGGTGCTGACTGAATATGATATCCAGTATACTTCTCAGAAAGCCATCAAAGGAAGTATTTTGTCCGATTATCTTGCGCAGCAACCGATTGATGACTATCAACCAATGAGGTTTGATTTCCCTGATGAGGACATCATGTTTCTCAAAGCTAAAGATTGAGAGGAACCACTCCCGGAGGAGGGGCCAGACCCTGAATCCAAATGGAGTTTGATGTTTGATAGGGCCGTCAACATGAATGGATGCAGAGTTGGGGCAGTTCTTATCACTCCGAAAGGGTCTCATATACCTTTCACTGCCAGGTTAACTTTTGATGTCACCAACAATGAAGCAGAATATGAAGCTTGCATTATGGGCATTAAAGAAGCCATTGAATTAAGGATCAAGACTCTTGAAATATTTGGGGACTCTGCTTTGGTGATCAATCAGATCAATGGAGATTGGCATACCCATCAACCAAACTTGATTCCTTACAGAGACTATGCGAGGAGGTTGTTGACTTTCTTCACAATAATGAAATTGTACCATATACCTCGAGATGGAAATCAAATAGTTGACGCTTTGGCGACATTATCTTCCGTGATTCAAGTGAATGGGTGGAACCATGCGCCCAAAATTGGGGTGTCTCGTCTTGATAGACCTGCACATGTGTTTGCTGTTGATGCAGTGCCTGATGACAAGCCGTGGTTTCATGATATCAAATGCTTCTTGAAGAGTCAAGAGTATCCAGCTGGGGCATCCAACAACGATAAAAAGACTCTGAGGAGGTTAGCTGGTAGCTTCTTCTTGAATGAGTACGTCCTGTACAAATGAAACTTTGACATGGTTTTGCTCAGATGCGTGGATAGACACGAGGCAAACATGTTGATGCAAGAGGTGCACGAAGGCTCTTTCGGTACCCATGTCGGAGGACATGCAATGGCAAAGAAATTGTTGAGGTCGGGGTACTACTGGATGACTATGGATGCAGACTGTTGTTCATATGCCCGCAAATGCCACAAATGTCAAATTTATGCGGATAAGGTGCATGTACCTCCGAGTCCGTTGAATGTCATGTCTTCTCGTTGGCCCTTTGCAATGTGGGGCATTGATATGATTGGAAAGATTAAGCCAACTGCTTCCAACGGCCATCGCTTCATCTTGGTCGCCATTGATTACTTTACCAAGTGGGTGGAAGCAGCGTCTTATGCTAATGTCACCAAGCAGGTGGTAGCCAGATTTCTGAAAAGAGATATTATCTGTCGCTATGGAGTGCCCGAAAGAATCATTACTGATAATGGTTCTAATCTCAACAATAAAATGATGGCAGAATTATGTCGGGACTTCAAAATTGAGCATCACAATTCTTCACCGTACCGTCCAAAGATGAATGACGCTGTTGAAGCGGCCAACAAGAACATTAAGAAGATTGTGCAAAAGATGGTGGTGACTTACAAAGATTGGCATAAGATGTTACCGTTTGCCTTGCATGGGTACCAAACATCAGTAAGGACATCTACTGGGGCAACACCGTTCTCACTTGTGTATGGTATGGAGGCAGTCCTACCAGTTGAAGTTGAGATTCCCTCGCTGAGAGTTATGATGGATGTCAAACTGGATGAGGCAGAATGGGTTCGCACCCGATTCAATGAGCTGAGCTTAGTTGAGGAAAAGAGACTAGAAGTTATTTGCCATGGCCAATTGTATCAGAGAAGGATGAAGCGGACATTTGATCAGAAAGTGCGACCTCGGGAGTATCAAGTTGGTGAATTGGTACTTAAAAGGATCCATCCTCCAAACACAGATCACAGGGGAAAATGGACACCGAACTATGAAGGTCCATTTGTGGTTAAAAAGGTTTTCTCTAGCAGAGCCTTAATGCTTGTAACCATGGATGGTGAAGATTTTCCATCCCCTGTCAACTCAGACGCAGTCAAAAAATACTTCGCATAAATAGACCCGCTGGAAAAAAAAGAAGAAGTCCAGGCAAAAAAGGGCATCCCGGCGAGCCATAAAAATAGAATAAAAAGGTTCGGGCAAAAATTAGGGATGTAAAATAAAAAATTGTACACCCGGTGAGTTGAAAATCCGCAAGGACAACTCAGGCAAGAAAGGGTATCCCGATGGATTGAAAACCCGAAAAGGGCGGTCCACGCAAAAGAGGGTTTAAGCGAAGACTGCGATCTGAGTCATCTGTACTGCCTCATCCTTTCACTCAAACTGGCAATTTCCAAAGGGTAGGAATCGGTCCAATCATTCTCCTCAGAGAGTGAAGATAATCGGAAAGTCTTGAAGACATACTGGTCATAGAAGAATTGAAACTCGGTGAAATGTCATTTTCGCGTTGCCATTAGGATAGTTTCTTTTCTCAATTTTCAGCAATCACCTCTTTCCAGGGATTGCTTCCGGATGTACTTGCCTATTCTGGGCATTTCAATCAATAAAGTTGATCATTCAGTCAAAAAGTTTCTTGTCTGTTTTCATTTTATTGTTTTGTTTGCAAAAACATTCGAATTTTTGATAAAAAACATTGCATTGTTGAAAACATTGAGGCTTTATAATAACATGTGCAAGGAAAACATTTAAAATTGCTTTGAATGTCGATTAACCCTGAACAGTGGATTCAAACCATGTGGTCCCCGGGACATATGTGTGCATTTCTTTTGTTGCAAGTTCACATCCAGAAGCCTCACGTGAAGTCCTATTCAGCACAAAGCAATGGTGGGTGCCCTCCTCAACAAGTGATGGTTCAGAGTTGGATTTTCTCAGTTGCAGAAGTCATATCCAGCACGGGGCATATGTACATATCTTTTGCTTATAGGCAGCAGACTCGTACTAGGCTCAAAAGCAAGATTGAAGCCTTTTCGAGAGCATTGACCGTTTCTTCCAGACCAGTAATCACTCACCCCTAATGCAAAATACTGGGGCAATCATGCTCAGGAAAGGGTTCACATGTCACCCTTTTGTCACAACATTTACTGATTGAGTCCATCATTCGGCTGACGGGCGCTCACGACGATTCGATATCGACAAGTTAATTGCCACTGGGTATCATGGTATCTTATTAAGTTGATTTTCCTATTCAGTACTTCCAATAGCTACAAGTTTTTCTGTGTCGATAACGGTTGTTGATTCCCCAGCTGAGTCGGAAGGCTGATTATCTCTAGCAAAGGATTTTGGGTTAATTCTCCCCAAGCAGAATTTTCAATGACTCTTGGTTCCTCAGCAGCACGTCATTCAGAAAGTTCTCATCCCCAGCGAAGTTCCAGGAGCAGAATACTCTCTTTAGGGCAGAGTCATTAAAGGGGAAACTTCCTCAACAGGATCATCACACTTCAGCACATCTGCAAGCCAATTTATTTTTGGCAATTTATTGCAAGCATCATCCCCGGCAGAAGGGTTAATCCCCATAGAGCAATTGAAGGATCGAACAATGATCTTTTCCCCGTGGAGTTGGATTCCTCGTCCGGAGTCTCTTTTGCATTTGCATGTATTTTTGCATAGCATTTTCTAAAGCGTAGAATTCCATTGATGTGGAGCATTACGGCAGAACTCAAACATACGCATACGAAATATAAGCCAGGTTCGACCATTTACCTACGAGCCAGAGCAATTCACAGACAAAACATTGTCACGCAATCCCAGCAAAGCTTACAATAACACTTGATCATACAATCTTTCTTTTCAATACTCGTCCGTATTGACTTTTGAGATACTCGTCCGTATCTTATTAATCATCGTCCGATACTCATCTGTATCGTCGACTTGGTCACTCGTCGTGTACCTTTGATGATTGCCCGATGCTCATCCGCATCGTTGACCTTTGAAACTCGTCCGTGTCCTTTCCAGCACTCGTCCGTGTTTGAACCTTTTAGTCAATACTCGTCCGTATTGACTTTTGAGATACTCGTTCGTATCTTATTAATCATCGTCCGATACTCATCTGTATCTTCGACTTGGTCACTCGTCGTGTACCTTTGATGATTGTTCGATGCTCGTCCGCATCGTTGACCTTTGACACTCGTTCGTGTCCTTTCAGCACTCGTCCGTGTCTGAACCTTGATTCAATACTCGTCCGTATTGACCTTTGAGATACTCGTCCGTATCTTATTAATCATCGTCTGATACTCGTCCGTATCGTCGACTTGGTCACTCGTTGTGCACCTTTGATGATTGTCCGATGCTTGTCCGCATCGTTGACCTTTAACACTCGTCTGTGTCCTTTCAGCACTCGTCCGTGTCTGAACATTGATTCAATACTCGTCCGTATTGACTTTTGAGAAACTCGTCTGTATCTTATTAATCATCGTCTGATACTCATCCGTATCTTCGACTGGTCACTCGTCGTGTACCTTTGATGATTGTCCGATGCTCATCAGCATCGTCGACCTTCTACACTCGTCCGTGTCCTTTTCAGCACCCGTCCGTGTTTGAACCTTTTAGCCAATACTCGTCTGTATTGACTTTTGAGATACTCGTCTGTATCTTATTAATCATCGTCTGATACTCGTCTGTATCGTCGACTTGGTCACTCGTCGTGTACCTTTGATGATTGTTCGATGCTCGTCCGCATCGTTGACCTTTGACACTCGTCTGTGTCCTTTAAACACTCGTCCATGTTTTCTGTCCATACTCGTTCGTATGGTCATGGATAATCATCCGTATCCCTATTTTGATATACTTCAATCTATGCAGTTATTTGATGATACTTCCAGAAGGGTTTATATCCCTTTTCTTCTTCATTTAGCGTGCAAATTTTCTGGTTGTATTGGTATTCAATCACAGTTCAACTTGATTGTCTGAATAGTCGTTGTTTTCATCCTGCTCAGGTTAACAGATGATTGAATAGGGGCAGCTGTAACACCCCAAAATTTGCCCACTTGTTGTTGCCTAGCTTATGTTTCATTGCATTGCATTTACATCTCATTTCATCTCATATCTCATACATATTGCATAAGGGCACGTGATCAGTGGTCTTCAGAGTATTGATCTTTCAAAGCAAGAGAACTAGAGCCAAGGGTCTCCCAACAAGCCTCAGGGGTCTCTTATATCATATGACATCCCATTTGATCCCACAAGCCATTGGAAGAGGAGAATTCACCAAGAAGTTGGACAGTTCATCATCTCCTAACCAAAAATAGTCCAAATTAGGGTTTGTGATTCAAGCAGTCTCCTGATGAATTTTTTGTTCAAACTTGATCTCAAGGTTTTCTACATGATATCAAGTATCTAAGGATGGAAGATTTCCCATTGGTTCATTTCAGAAGAGGTTCAATTGGCCAGTTGCTTGAGAATCAAGAAATTGGGGAAAAAGTCAATTGTGCAGTGAAAAAGTCAACTCCTGGCTTTTAAGGTCAAATTCATGAAATTCAAGTCACATATGTTCATTGAACAGGATTTGATCAAGAAATGATGGAGGAATCATGAAAAATCAAGAAATGTGCAAAGTTACCATTTTTAGAAACTTAGGGTTTCCAAAAATGGCAAGTTTGGACCATTTTGCATCACACTTCAAGGCATTCTTTCTTCATGATAAAAGCTTCAAACTTCAGGCCCAAGTTGAGCCAATTAAAGATCACATCTTAAGCTTCAAATCCATATAAAGAACTCTTTCATTGGATCAAAATTGAGAGAGTTATGATCAATCAAAGTTTGACAAAATCAAGGCAAATCTCAAGTCATGGCAAGGCAAATCTCAAGTCATGGAAAGGCAAGTTCAGGCCTCCAGGCCATAATTTCATCAAACAGGTGGTGTGCTAAATGTCAAGCCAATTTTCTCCATCAATAAAGCTTCAAATGAAAAATTGTTGAACATAAAAGTTGTTCATCTCCATGCCCTCTACAACTCTCATGTTTATCATTTTTTCATCTGATCAAGGGATTAAGGGTTATGGGAGGTAAAAGTGAAGGTCTCCAAGCTGAATTGCCTTGGGCCATTGGCCAGGCACGCATGACATCCAACCAAGACACCAAACCAGTTTGACACCAATGTCTTTAGAGACATTTTCAAACCATTTTAAAGATTCATTCCAACTTGCCATTAACATCAAAATTGTTCTCTTATGTCTCCTCTTTATAATGACACAAAAATCTCATCATCTCATGCAGTGTACATAGAGAATTTCATCATCAAACTTCCATAGTTCCATTGATATCATGCTGTAAAGAATGAAGTGTTTTGCATTGTTGTTGTTGGTTCAGTTTGTTTACACGCTTACATCATCCACTCTTTCCCTCATTTGAACTCACACACTCTCTTACACATTACACATGCCATGATATTATGCACCAAAGAGGAAAATAACAAGCTTGTTCACTAAGTTTCCCATGCTGCTGCACAACATCACCACATCACCACCTTTCACTCCATCATCCTCCCCATACCACCTCATAAACTTCTCCACACTCTATCCAAACCCTTAAACTCGTGCCATTAACCACCTAACTCATTCTGTTAACTCAAACTCAGTTAACTCAACTCATTTAATCATAGTTCCAACTGTTAACTGAGCTAGTTACATTTTAACCACACCTATATAAGCAAAACTCTAGCATAATTGGAGGAACAATTTTCATTTTCTACATTTCACAAACCAAAGCTCAAGTTTTCTCTCTGAAATCTCTCCCTCTTTTCACACGAATTCTCCATATTTTCACTCCAAGTTCATCATCATCTTCATCAATTGTTTCACATTGTTCATCATTGATCAAGAACCAACAAGAATAAGATAAAGTCCTCAAGTGTAACTTCATTGCATTTCGAATCTCCATCTATTTTCTTCAAGATTTCAAGCTTCAGAGCATTTATTTTGCTCTTTGGAAGATCAAGAGTAAAGGATTCTCCTCTCTGGCTTTCTTGTGTTCTAAGTAGCTTCACATTTCAGGTTTGAAAATCAAAGTCTCTCACCTTATTTCTACTGTTTAAGTTGTGTTTTATGTTGATTTTAGCTTAATAGAAGCATTGTGCATGATCCAGCTAGTTGATAGACCTTTTAGAGGTGAAGATTCAAAACCTAGGGCAATATTCATCTCTTCGATTCTCTTTATACGTGATTGATCTGTGAAAAATAATTGTGGATTTATGATCTACGTGAGTTCAGCTTTCGAATGATGTATGATTTATGTTTTTTTGGAAACATTTGATGATTACAGTTACCGGAGGTGGCCGGAGAAGATGACCGGAGGTCCTTCTCCGGCCGGTGAGGGTTTCAGCTAGGGTTTTGGTAACTTTAAAATGTGATCGTCTGATTGTGTTTGATCCAAGGGTTAATGAGTTGCCGGCGCATAAATGAAACATGTGCCTCGCGCGTGCCTTGTTTTCCTCTCTGAGTGGTTGCGTGTGTGTGCGTGTATGATTATTACCATGTGCTAGCTCTATGATTTGTTCATCTTGCATACTTGGATGATTGATCTTGATTGACCTGATCGTATGGCTGTGAGTGAGTCAAACCTTTGACTGAATGTACACCTTAACCACACACACGCACGCGCTTTAATGGACTGGATTGATAATTGCTTTCCACACACCCCATGTATTGGGCCCAAGAATTTTGAACTTCATTTTTGCTATTTCTGCACCCTCCTTGTTTATTTCTTTTATATTTTTTTAATTTCTCTTTTATATTGTTTCCATTTTATTTTATTAAAAATACTAATTCAACTCTAAAAATTCCAAATAAATTCACATGTCATCTTGATACATAAAAATAATTTTATTTTATTTTTAATTCTGATTTTATTAATTTTTGCCTATATTTTAAGAATTTCTTTTTAATTTCCTTTTAAATGATGTCCTTCATTGATACTTGAACTTTCCCATTTTATTTCTCTTAACTCACACAATATTTTGCATTCATTCTTTTTGTACTTGTTAAATAACATCTGATAGCATCTAAAAACATTTTCATTTTATTTTTAAAGTCATTTTATCTTAGGTTTTGATGTTCATATTTGAGCTTCCTTTGGATGTGTTTCAATGAGACTTTGTGAGATCTTTTGATTATGTTTATTTTTTAGTTTTGCCATGAGTTTTTGACATGTCTTTAGCTTCTGAATTAGGTTGGTTGAGACCTATGTTTATTTTTTTTTCTCATGTGATTTGGTAATTGTTTGACACCTTGCATTTGAAGCAACATTTGTGCATATTATTCTACTTCCCTCTAACATGATTTTGATGAGGCACTTGTGCTGCCTTATTATGCTTGATTTTGTGTGAGATTATATGGTTTGTCTAGAGGATTATAGGTCCTTCTTGGTTCACTTATAGGTCATTTTTATTTGTGTTTACCTTTGATGTGTGTTTATGCATTTTAACTTGCATTTTTTACCTAATTCCACATCTAATTTCTTCTTGTGCTCTACATGGTTTGTGTTTGCATTGTGTATGCCATTTCATTAATATCATTTACACATCATCAATTATATGCTACTGGTCTATAGGCACTCATACTCATTTCATATGTCATGCATCTTTAACATGTAAATTTGTGCATCTAATTGAAACTTCTTTCAAAATACAAAAACAAACAAACAAACTCTCTTCTCATCTCATTCACTCCATTCTTAAGGACTCGTCATGTCCGTTCTACCGCAAACAGGTAACGCCTAAGTCTTCATACAGTGAGCTGCAACACCTAACTGCTGGGATGCGCACTCTGACGTTTCCATAAAAAAAACACAAACAAAGCAACCCTTGTTGAGCCGAACTACGTTTGCTCTGATTCTTCTTTCTCATCTGATTGAAGATACGTAGGCACGGGATGCGATATCTCGACGAGCAACCTTTCCCCATAGTCTGTCGAACTACGTTGACTCTGACTTTCCCATTGCACTGCGGGAATACGTAGGCCTAGGACAACAATAGTGTCCTATCGAGTCACTTCTTTCCTTTTTCCTCTTCTCCTTTCTATCTTTCATTTCCAGTTCTCCAGTTAGCAGTTGATATCCAGTTTCCTACACCCTTTGATCGAAACAGCAAGCGTGGATCCCATCGAGTACGATGGACGCGTGGGGGTGCTAATACCTTCCCCTCGCGTAACCGACTCCCTTACCCGTTTCTCTTGGTCGTAAGACCATGCTTTTCCTTTCCCCCCAGGTTTATGCAGTGTTTCCTTTCCCTCTCTTGGGATAAATACACATTGCTGGCGACTCTGTTTTCGTGCCACTTTCGCGTTTGTACTTGGATGGAAATCCCGAGAGCGACACTCTCTGGTCATACGCGTAAGGCTCAAGGCAATACGCGTATGGATGACCTGGGCAGATGGCCCTACACATAAGGTACGCAGGCTAGGGGGCGAGGGAAGAGGGTCATACGCGTATGGGGCATGGCCATACGCGTATGGGCATAACTATAGCCAAAATTCTCCGCTTTTGTAATTTCTATCCCGATTTCGCGTGTAATGCAATTTTTCTTGATCCGTAAGACTAATATGGTGTAATTGAACATAGGGAAAACCCGTAACGATACTAAATGGGATAAAATAGGGGATTTGTGTTGTGATGATTATAATATGATGAATTGTGACGAACGCGATTGATGATATATTATGATTGTTGGATGAATACTCATGAATGATGATGTGATTTTGACGATTCTATGATGGTGATTATTATGACGTTTTGCATCATGCATTCATGGCATATCTAGGACTTCGGTCCAGTGACGATGTTAGGACTTCGGTCTAGTGGTGGCTTTAATCCCATTGTGTGGATTGGAGTGTTTTGTGACGTGCTACGGTTCCAAGGGGGGAATCGATCCTATGGGGGGGATCTTTGGAGGGTGATGGCCTAGTGTCCATCAAATGAATTGGTACCACATGCATGAGTCTATGTTGTTGCATTCAATACTATGTGACATTGCACAATCATTGAGTAATTGACGTGTTGATAATGTTGTAAATTGATAGTATGATGACGTTGTGAATGAATTAATGATGATATGTATGGCTACTATATCTTTTGCCTTATATATTGTATAATAATTTGTGATTACTTACCCTGCCTATTTAAATGTTGCCTCCACGTGGGTAACGTGCAGGTGATCAGGATTAGCTCTCTTGGTGCACGAAGATTTAGCATTTGAAGTATTTTGGTTATTTCCGTTGATTAGAGGGCCTTGCTCTAATATGTAACATCGGGTCAGGACGTTTGAGTCGAACGATTATGTTATTTTCTTGTTGACATCATGATACTATGAGTTTCCTGTTTTAAGACTTTTGAGTCATAAATTATGTTGCAAAATTTTGATTTTTCCGCTGCGTAGCATTTGATTGAATTTATGATGACAGAACCCGTGTTACCGAGCAGGTTATTATTTTTACATTTTATGGCGAAATGTGGAACCCTTGTGGTAATGTACAATGATATAATTGTTTATAATTATCGTGAATGTTGTAAAACTCCATTTTCTTCTACTTTTATCTACTTTACGCCATGTATGAACACCTCCCAACATACCCAACATTCCATACCATGAATTTCATTATTCTCATGCACTCAATGGTCCAAAACAACATGAAAACAAAGGTAGCAACAATTATAACAATAGAAACAAGAACAACAACAAGTTCATTCTATCACATAAGAACACCATAGCCATGGAAAAAACATGTAAAGTATCAAGATACTCATTTATAGCATGTTTTCACACAAACCCTAACTCCTTTTTTCATTAATTTCTCCCCCAACGGCTAAATCTATCTAGGAACTCACCTATTCGAAACGAAGAAGTTTGGTGAAGAATATGATGAAGATGATGAGATGGTGATGGTGATGAATCCATGGCTTTGTTCTTCCTTTGCTCCAAGTTTCCTCTCTTCTTTCTTTCCCTCTTCCTCTTTCTCTTCTTCCTTTCCTTTCTTCCTCTTTCTCTCGCGTTTTTTTCTTTTTCCTTTTCTCTAATAACTTTTCCTTCTTATCTCTTCTTACCTCTTCTTTTCTCAAAAATACACAAATATATATATATATATATATATATATATATATATATATATATATATATATATATAATAGGGTTAATACCTATTTTCCCCCCTGCCATATGGGCGTGTTTTGAAAAACCCCCCTGCGAAAAAAAAAGTTGCAAGACTGACCTTAAAAAATTTTAAAAATTTTGATTTAAACCTTGATCAGGCCACATCATCAAAAATGCTTATGTGACAATCATTTATTTAATTTTTTAATGAAAAGAAATTCCACATCATTAAAAGGCTTTGTGAAATGACTCTTATACCCCCACTTTTTAATTTTTTTTATTTAGTTTTTCTTTTATTTAATTTTTTTAGATTTTATTTAATTTATAATTTTTTTATTTATTTAATTTTTTCTTTAATTATTTTTCGTATTAATTTTATTTATTTAAATTGTTATTTTAAATTATCAAAATATTAACATTGGGCCTAAGCCCATTTTTGTTCCTGAACCCAGCCCAAACTTGGACCCATTCACATTGTCTCAATCTAGTTGAAACTTATTGCACTCTAGTGTATTATAAACACCAATACAATAGTTGATATGAACGATGTGGGACTCTATTCACCACCTATTCAGCCACCATACACATGTTTCATTTTCCCAGCCAAGACCAACTCAACGCAAGCCTTGCCAAGCAACAATCAGCCAGCGACCATCCTGCAACAAAAAGGCAATAACACACATCATACAAGGGACCCCACAACTCCATAAAAAAACTCAAGCATTTCCAAGCATAAAACCTGCAAGAAAACCTGCTGCAAGAAAACTCAAGCATTTCCAGCTCACGATTTCATCATAAATTTTCATTCCAAAAATACCACAAGTACTCTCTTCATTCATTATAAAGAGGGACCATTTGTTCTTCATTTTGGGAAGTGGGAACCCAGCTCACGATTGCAACATCATTTCCAACCACATCTAACGTCTTATGGGTTTCGATACTTCCAAGATCACTATCCAGAACTGCAATTTCAACACTGTCAACTTTAATAACGCCGGTGACAAATATTGGCACGTGAATTTGGCCTCCAGTAGCATAAACTTTGTCACTTTCAGAATCATGTAGAACAATCTCCAAAACAAAAACATATGTTCCCACATCAATATTTTCTGGAAGGGTATCCAAGATATGAAATCCACTTTTTGGTCTTACTTAAGCTCCTTGCTTTTAATAAAAGCTGGATTTTTTGCAAGGATATGTCTTGAATAAGTTCCTTAATGACTTCAATGATATCATGCTCCAACTACAGTTCTCTTGAACTCTTATCAACATATCTACTTTTTCTTTCAGAATCACCCCACGGTGAAGTTCCAAGAACCAGTTGTGTTGGTTTGTTCTTTCTTGTTTAAAGGCTGTTTTGGGTGATGAGAAAACACATTAGTTGTTGAAGTATGGTGTATTAGTGTATGGTTTTGTTATGGAGTTTTTGTGATTGTGAACACAATGAGATGGGATGATTGTTTGCAGGTGTAATGTAGCTTTGGCGAAAACGGTTGTGGATGAGAGTGTATGATTTTGTGAAGGATATAAACACTACTAGTAATGTAGCTTTCACAGTAAGGAAATAAATAAGTCCCACATCGAAAGTATTGGACATACTAGTAGTGTTTATATATCAAACACACAGAGTTTAATTTGAAATGAAAATAAATCAAAAGGGTTAAATAGAAATGTCAAATGCTTTGTCTTGAAACAAAAATGGGCTTAGGCCCAAGTTTAATATTTTGATAATTTAAAATAACAATTTAAATAAATAAAATTAATACGAAAAATAATTAAAGAAAAAATTAAATAAATAAAAAAATTATAAATTAAATAAAATCTAAAAAAATTAAATAAAAGAAAAACTAAATAAAAAAAATTAAAAAGTGGGGGTATAAGAGTCATTTCACAAAGCCTTTTAATGATGTGGAATTTCTTTTCATTAAAAAATTAAATAAATGATTGCCACATAAGCATTTTGGATGATGTGGCCTGATAAAGGTTTAAATCAAAACTTTTAAAATTTGTTAAGGTCAGTCTTGTAACTTTTTTTTTCGCAGGGGGGTTTTTCAAAACACGCCCATATGGCAGGGGGGAAAATAGGTATTAACCCTATATAATATTATGTAATTTTACAAAATATTTCAGTTGATATTTTGTCTTCTAGTACCAATTGACCAAATATTAATGTTACCAAAATGTCCCCTCTTGTACTTATTAATAATGGCCAATCTCTTTTAATATTGATTGATCTCTTCATAGTTCACCGATAACTCTCTTGGTCAAAACTGACAATATTTAGAGCACTTAGGAGCTCTAATTATTTTAACTGACAAAATATATAGTACATAGGAGCTCAATTGATCTCAACTGACACCCAATTGAGCATTTAAGGGAATATGAGATATTAAAGCATGCTTAACACTGAGAAAGTTAACGACCATCTGCCTGATGATGGGTCAACTGTCATGGTCTCTAGAGCAGACAACCTTGTTGAACATCGCCTGGGTGATGAGTGTGTGGGGAGGGGTGATGAACACGTCATGACGACCGTCGTGATGGGAAGATTGTCCGTCATGACTATACTGGCCATTTTTGGATCGATGACTCAATTTTTCAAGTTGTTTCTAATTACAACGGTTGTTGGTTGCTTTTTTGTTGTGTTTGGCGAGTTGGTGAATAAAATTGGCATGCTTTAAAAGTTGTGTGAATACTTTGTGGATGTATAAGCAAGTGATGTTGAATGTTTTAATGATTTGACATTGGTGAGTTATAATTGCATACCATACTTATTATATTGAGATGGTGGCCTTATGGGCGATGTATGTGGTTAGAAAAGGAATCGGTGATGTTTATTACATATTTGTGCGTTATTGCATTTCATGCATCAGTGTTGTGTCGCTGGTTCAGAAGGGGAACCAATGAGGAGTCGCTAATTCAAAAGGGGAGATCAGTGACAAGTCTTGATTCAGAAGGGGGGATCAATTACGTTCATGGTTCAAAGGGGGGCCATTGGTGAGTGGACTAAATTAGTAACATACCTCTGATGTCCAAATTGGTACCACGTTCATAAGTGGTTGAGGAGTTGTTGCATTGCATACATACCTGCTTTGCGATTGATTTATTATTATCAATAGTGCATTATTTTTTAATGATATTCATGAATTGGTGATTGTTTGATTTTGCTCGGTTGAGATATGAGTAAATTGTTGTTGTTATTGTGAATAATTCATACTTTGGTGGTTGTTATGAATGATGCTACCATTGCTACCTGTTGTACAGCTAACATATTTTGAGTGTATTATAACCCATGTTTGGTTTTATTATGGTGTTATGTACTCTCTTGGAGTACATATAATTAGGTAAAGAAGTGGCTGTTATTTAAGCTGGAGGATGGCGTTGAGGCCTCTTTATTTATTTACCATTTTTTCCATGTTATTTAGTTTGATTGAAGCTTTGATATGTAACACTGGGGACTGGTTGCTTTGTTATAAGTTATATTTCTTTAGATGTTTGATTTATTCTATTTCGTACATTCTATTGAGCATGATAAATGTTTTCTTTGAAGTTTTTGTTGTTCAGCTAGTATTTGATATATGTCATAATTAGAGAAAGATGTATGTTGTGAATGTGTAACACTTATGTTGTGTAAAAATATATGTTTTATTTTCATAAATCAAAGGTCGAGTTTAGATTGTTACATTTTTTGTTCATAATTTCAAAGTTTAGTTCATAATTGAATTTTTTGAGATTCTAAAAAAAATTCTTAAAACCTTTGAACATTGTTTTAAATTGATTTCCTTGCCATAAAAAGCAAGGAGCTTTCACTTGAGGTTTGGTTGAATACAAGTTGGGGAGAATGAAAAAAAATGACAGGTTGCTAAAAATTTTGAAAAATTTAAAGCAAGCATAGAAAATTTGTGAATATGAATGTGAAAAAGAAAAAGAAAAAGCATGCTTGTTTGAAAAAGAAAAATAGAGAATGAAATAATGTGCAATAATGAATTTTGAGAAGGTTTGCATTAAGGAAGAAAATGGTGAAAAGAAGTTGTGATGTATAAATACCATGTATAGTGAATGTTTCTTTTGCATTGGCAATTTCGATTCAATGGCCGTTAGAAATGACGTTTTGTTGTGAACCTGACCAAGCTACAACCTTAAAAACCCTTAGTGATATATTCCTTCCATGATTTCATTTTTTGATTGATTATATGAATGTATGAATTGAATTGTTATTTGCATTGTTTGTCAGACTAGTGAAATTGGCCCGCGGTTGCAAACGCGTTAATTTCTTCATTCTTATTTTGAAGAGGAGTGTTAGAGCAATTCAAGCATAATAATTTAGTAGTTACTCGAAACATTTCATGATATTTGTTTAAGAACTAAATTCTTTCTCATTGTTCGATTCCATTAAGTGGTGAACATTGCTTGTGCGCATTCTTATGCTTGAGCAAATCCTCTTGTTTGAGCAAATCTCTCTTGTTTGAATTCGAACCGTTAATTCTTTCTTGGTTGAATCTTATGCTTGAGCAAATCCTCTTGTTTTCATGAGGGGCATATTTTTCTTGAGGACAAGCAAAGATCTAGTTGGGGAGAGTTTGTTAAATGCCAAATATGACTTATTTTGAACCATCTTTCTTGGCATTTTTCAACTCATTTATCATGTTTTAGTGGATTTAATTCTTGTTCTTGTATGATTCTTTAATTATATTGCAAATACCTTTGGATGCTTTGATATGTGTGTTATTATGCAGGATATAGGCATAAAATATCAATGATTAAGACCCAAAGAATTGGACAAGGAAGGCAAAGAAATGAAGAAGAATCAGCAAGTTCGCAGTGCGAACAACAGCGAGGTCAAAGCGAATGTTCCTTGTGCGAGGTCACAGCGAAGTCCAGGCGAGTTGAAAAAATTGGATGGAAGTAGGAAAAGGACCCAAAGTTTGGTGTGCGAAGCTGTAGCGAAGACGTTTGCATTGTGAATAATGAGTTTGCACTGCAAACTTAGATATTTACAAGTGCGGTTTAATTGTTCCTAAGGCACTTGAAGTGCCTAAAAGTGGTCTTTGCAGTGCGAAGAAGGTGTGTGCAAGGCGAACAGGACAGATTTTTGTTTTACTATATATGTACATTTCTCACTTTTTAGAACATAACATATATTTTTTAGGGACAAAAATTTTAGTGGAGATATTTTCAGAATAGACTTGCATCTCTCTTCATTTTCAAAGCATATTTTATAGAGAGAAACACAAACTCTAAGGGGGAGAAGGTAAGAGCTTTGATCTCTTGTTGGGTTGGGATGTAATCTATTGATACCTTACGTATTTCATCTAATCTATGTACTGTGAACTAGTTTTGATTTAATATTGATGTTGTCTTTGATTTCTTATTTGTGGGTATTGACAAAACCTTTTCAAATCTTAGATCTAAGATATTCATCTATCAATGAGCAAACTTTTGACATAGTCTTGTAAGTTGATATTCACTAGTATCACTTTTATTTTATTGTGTTGATTATTAGCATGAGTAGCGATCAATACGGTAAAGACCACGATAACATTTTTGACACGAAGGATATTGCAAGGATGTGTGATAATAGAGATGAAGGACTATGTTCACTTATATTTGGAAAATTAGTTGAATGCATGTAAAAAGTGTTAATCGTGTGTACGTATTTTGATCATGGAGTTTTATATGAATCAATCATTTATCTGATATGGATTTTATTCTTGTTTACTTTTTTATACATTAATTTGAACCGTTATAGAAATATAACCTTCAGATCTGGATGTAGGATGAATATTTGTTAGGTTCTAAACTCTAGACATAGATTTAGGCTTAACATTTACGTGAGTATCAGTTCTTAATAATCCGTGTTGTTGAGTTGCGTGAGACATCACGAATGAGACAATATGGTTGTTCTCTCGACTTTGCGTTAGACATAACCTCGGTTGTGGGTGATACGTGAGGGTACTAGACGAATGATTAATATGTGTTTAACTAGTTAGAAGAATGCATGTGTTATCAATTGATGAGATCCAATCCTAACAAGGTTCCATTTATTTTAAGTTTTTACTTTATATTTTCCATCTTTATATTTTCATCTTTTATCTATTGTACCTTGAATCTGTCAAATAATTTATCAACAAGCTTAGGAACGTAAAGACCATTGAACGGGGTTTTTTCCCTCGCACTGATCCATGTTGAGACTATATAAATTCCTGAGGGAATCCTTCCAAAACTAAATTTTTGCTTCTTGCCGCTTTACTACAGTTCGAACAAAATGATGTTGTTGTCGTGGGTTGATGTTTAGATATTGAATCGCATTACAATAGTTTCTATATTTTAGAGCTTTGTAAATTTGTTTATATTGTATATATACTTGTTTCCTTTCACGTTTTCTCAAGTGTTGATTAGGGATGAATGATGAGAACTTCTTCTAGATTGGTTTCTATTTGTATAAAAGTATCCAATGAAGATTCTCCCAAGTTTGGATGGTGATGGTAGGATGTTGAACATGTGAATGCAAGCAAGGTAAATTGTACTGCTTTATAGAATGTTAGAATGATTTAAGAATTGTGTGCTTTGTGAAAATGTGTATTCTTTTTTCATGTTGCAACTTGTCTGAATGCTTGTTTCACTTACAAAATGTGAGAAACCTCCATTGTTTACTATATGCTAGGATGACTGATAACTTTATTCAATTCGTTTGATTCATGCGTAATCTTTTGATTATTGTGATTTTGTGGAAGCACTAGAAATGATCAAGGCATTTGTTGATATTGAGCACAACCATAACTAAAAAAAAGATAACTTACCCGTGAGAAGCGAGAATTCATTAACCCCTTTGAGCCTAATAGATTAGATCTTAATTTTAGTGATGAACTTGTTGTTTGTACATAATTTGAAAGTTTACTTCATCATTGAATTTTGTGAGATTCTAAAAAAAATGTCTTAAAACCTTTGAACATTGTTTTCAATTGTTTTCCTAGCAAGGAGCTTTCACTTGAGGTTTGATTGAATTCAAGTTGGGGAGAATGAAAATAAAAATGGCATGTTGCTAAAAAAATTGAAAAATTTCAAGCAAGTATAGAAAATTTATGAATATAAATGTGAAAAAGAAAAAGAAAAAGAAAAAGCATGCTTGTTTGAAAAAGAAAATAGAGAATGAAATAATGTGCAATAAAGAAGCTTGATAATGCTTGCATTAGGGAAGAAGATGGTGAAAATAAGTTATGATGTGTAAATACCATGTATAGTGAATGTTTCTTTTACATTGGCAATTTCAATTCAATGGCCTTTAGAAATAACCCTTTGTTGTGAACCTGACCAAGCTACAACCTTAAAAGCCCTTAGTGATCTCTTATTTCCATGATATAATTTTTGATTGATTATATGGTTGTATGAATTGGATTGTTATTTGCATTGTTTATCAGGCGAGTGAAATTGCTACGCGGTTGCAAACACGTTAATTTCTTCATTCGTATTTTGAAAAGTAGTGTTAGAGTGACTCAATCATAAGAATTTATTTGTTATTCGAAACATTGCATGATATTAGTTTAAGGACTATATTCTTTATCATTGTTCGATCATATTAAGTGGTGAACATTGCTTGTGTGCATTCTCATGCTTGAGCAAATCCTCTTGTTTGAGTAAATCTCTCTTGTTTGAATTTGAACCGTTAATCCTTTCTTCGTTGAATCTTATGCTTAAGAATATCCTCTTGTTTTCATGAGGGGCATAATTTGCTTGAGGTCAAGCAAATATCTAGTTGGGGAGAGTTTGTTGAATGCCAAATATGACTTATTTTGAACCATCTTTCTTGACATATTTCAACTCATTTCTCATGTTTTAGTGGATTTAATTCTTGTTCTTGGATGCTTTGATATGTGTGTTATTGTGCAAGATATAGGCATAAACATCAATGATTAAGACACAAAGGATTGGACAAAGAAGCCAAACAAATGAAGAAGAATCAGCAAGTTCGCAGTACGAACAACAACGAGGTCAAAGCAAATGTTCGTTGTGCAAGGTCACAACGAAGTTCAGGCGAGCTGAAAACTTTGGATGGCAGTAGGAAAAGGATCCAAAGTTCGTTGTACGAAGCTGTAGAGAAGACGTTCGCATTTCGAAGAATGAGTTTGCATTGCGAACTTAGATATTTCCAAGGGCGGTTTAACTGTTCCTAAGGCACTTGAAGTGCCTGAAAGTGGTCTTCGCAATGCGAAGAAGGTGTTCGTAAGGCGAACAATACATATTTTTGTTTTACTATATATGTACTTTTCTCACTTTTTAGAGAATAACATATATTTTTTAGAGACAAAAGTTTTAGTGGAGATATTTTCATAATAGACTTGCATCTCTCTTCATTTTCAAAGCATATTTTATAGAGAGAAACACAAACCCTAAGGGGGAGAAGGTAAGAGCTTTGATCTCTTGTTGGGTTTAGATGTAATCTATTGATACCTTATGTATTTCATCTAATCTATGTATTGTGAACTAATTTTGATTCAATATTGATGTTGTCTTTGATTTCTTATTTGTGGGTATTGACAAAATCTTTTCAATCTTAGATCTACGATATTCATCTTTCAATGAGCAAACTTTTGACATGATTTTGTAAGTTGATATTCACTAATATCACTTTTATTTTATTGTGTTGATTATTAGCATGAGTAACATGAGTAACGATCAATACGGTAAAGACCACGATAACATTTTTGACACGAACGATATTGTGAGGATGCGTGATAATCGAGATGAAGGAATATGTTCACTTACATTTGGAAAATTAGTTGAATGCATGTAAAAAGTGTTAATCGTGTGTACGTATTCTAATCATGGTGTTTTATATGAATTAATCATTTATCAGATATGGATGTTATCCTTGTTTACCTATTTATACATTAATTTGAACCGTTATATAAATATAACCTTCAGATCTGGATCTAGGATGAATATCAGTTAGGTTCTAAACTCTAGACATAAATTTAGGCTTAACATTTGCGTGAGTATCAGTTCTTAATTCTTTGTGTTGTTGAGTTGCGTGAGACATCATGAATGAGAAAATATGGTTGTTCTCTCGACTTTGCGTTAGATATAACCTCGGTTGTGGGTGATACGTGAGGATATTAGACGAATGATTAATTTTTGTTTAACTGGTCAGAAGAATGCATGTGTTATAAATTGATGAGATCCAATCCCAACAAGGCTCCGTTTATTTTAAGTCTTTACTTTATATTTTCCGTCTTTATATTTTCAGTTTTTATCTATTGTAACTTGAATATGTCAAACAATTTATCAACAAGTTTAGGAACGTAGAAACCGTTGAACGACGTTATTTCCCTTGCACCGATCCCTGTAGAGACGATATTAATCTCGGAGAGAATCCTCCACAACCTAAATTTTTGCTTCTTGTCGCTTTACTGCAGTCCGAACAAAATGGCGTCGTTGCTGGGGATTTGTGTTTAGATATTGAATCGCATTGCAATAGTTTCTATATTTTTGAGCTTTGTATAGTTGTTTATATTGTATATATACTTGTTTCCTTTCATGTTTTCTCAAGTGTTGATTAGGGATGAATGATGAGAACTTCTTCTAGATTGGTTGTTATTTGAATAAAAGTATCCAATGAAGATTCTCCCAAGTTTAGATGGTGATGGTAGGATGTTGAACATGTGAATACAAGTAAGGTAAATTGTACCGCTTTATAGAATGTTAGAATGATTTAAGAATTTTGTGCTTTGTGCAAATGTGTATTCTTGTTTCATGTTGCAACTTGTTTGAATTCTTGTTTCACTTAGGTCTAAAAGCCATAAATTGTGAGAAACCACCAATGTTTACTATATGCTAGGATGACCAATAACTTTGTTTAATTCGTTTAGTTCAAGCTTAATCTTTTGATTATTGTGATTTTGTGCAAGCACTAGAAATGATCAAGGCATTTATTGATATTAAGCACAACCGTAACTAACAAAATAAGATAACTTACCCGTGAGTAGCGAGAATTTGTTAACCCTTTTGAGCGTAATAGATTAGATCTCAATTTTAGTGATGATTTTGTTGTTTGTACAGAATTTTAAAGTTTAGTTCATCATTGAATTTTGTGAGATTCTAAAAAAAATTCTTAAAACCTTTGAACATTGTTTTAAATTGATTTCCTTGCCATAAAAAGCAAGGAGAATTCACTTGAGGTTTGATTGAATTCAAGTTGGGGAGAAAGAAAAGAAAAATGGCAGGTTGCTAAATATTTTGAAAATTTTCAAGCAAGCACAGAAAAATTGAGAATATAAATGTGAAAAAGAAAAATAAAAAGCATGCTTGTTTGAAAAAAAAAATAGAGAATGAAATAATGTGCAATAAGGAAGTTTGAGAAGGTTTGCATTAGGGAAGAAAATGGTGAAAAGAAGTTGTGATGTGTAAATACCATGTATAGTGAATGTTTCTTTTGCATTGACAATTTCGATTAAATGGCCTTTAGAAATGACCCTTTGTTGTGAACCTGAAAAAGCTACAACCTTAAAAGCCCTTAGTGATCTCTTCCTTCCATGATTTCATTTTTAATTGATTAGATGAATGTATGAATTGGATTGTTATTTGCATTGTTTGTCAGGCGGGTGAAATTGCCCCGCGGTTGCAAACCCATTAATTTCTTCATTCTTATTTTGAAGAGGAGTGTTAGAGTGATTCAAGCATATGAATTTAGTTGTTATTCGAAACATTGCATGATATTTGTTTAAGAACTAAGTTCTTTGTCATTGTTCGATTCCATTAAGTGGTGAACATTGTTTGTGCGCATTCTCATGCTTGAGCAAATCCTCTTATTTTAGCAAATTTCTCCTGTTTGAATTTAAACCGTTAATCCTTTTTTAGTTGAATCTTATGCTTGATAAAATCCTCTTGTTTTCATGAGGGGCACACTTTGCTTGAGGACAAGTAAAGATCTAGTTGGGGAGAGTTTGTTGAATGCCAAATATGACTTATTTTGAACCATCTTTCTTGGCATTTTTCAACACATTTCTCATGTTTTAGTGATTTAATACTTGTTCTTGTGTGATTCTTCAATTATATTGTAAATACCTTTGGATGCTTTGATACATGTGTTATTGTGCAAGATATAGGCAAAAAACATCAAAGGATTGGACAAGGAAGCCAAAGAAATGATGAAGAATCAACAAGTTCGTAGTGTCAACAACAGCGAGGTCAAAGCGAATGTTCATTGTGCAAGGTCACAGTGAAGTCCAAGAGAGCTGAAAACTTTGGATGGCAGTAGGAAAAGGACCCAAAGTTCGTTGTGCAAAGCTGTAGAGAAGACGTTCGAATTGCGAAGAATGAGTTTACATTGCGAACTTAGATATTTCCAAGGGCGGTTTAACTGTTCCTGAGGCACTTGAAGTGCCTGAAAGTGGTCTTCGCAGTGCGAATAAGGTGTTTGCAAGGCAAACATGACAGATTTTTGTTCTACTATATATGTACTTTTCTCACTTTTTAGAAGATAACATATATTTTCTAGGGACATAACTTTTAGTGGAGATATTTTCAGAATACACTTGTATCTCTCTTCATTTTCAAATCATGTTTTATAGAGAGAAACACAAACCCTATGGGGGAAGGTAAGAGCTTCGATCTCTTGTTGGGTTTGGATGTAATCTATTAATACCTTATGTATTTCATCTAATCTATGTATTGTGAACTAGTTTTGATTCAATATTGATGTTGTCTTTGATTTCTTATTTGTGGGTATTGACAAAACCTTTTCAAATCTTAGATCTAAGATATTCATCTATCAATGAGCAACCTTTTGACATGGTCTTGTAAGTTGATATTCACTAGTATCACTTTTATTTTATTGTGTTGATTATTAGCATGAGTAGCAATCAATATGGTAAAGACCATGATAACGTTTTTGACACAAACAGTATTGTGAGGATGTGTGATAATAGAGATGAAGGACTATGTTCGCTTACATTTGGCAAATTATTTTAATGCATGTAAAAAGGGTTAATCGTATATATGTATTCTGATCATGGCGTTTTATATGAATCAATCATTTATCTAATATGGATGTTATCCTTGTTTACTTGTTTATACATTGATTTGAACCGTTATAGAAATATAACCTTATGATTTAGATCTAGGATAAATATATGTTAGGTTCTAAACTATACACATAGATTTAGGCTTAACATTTACGTGAGTATGAGTTCTTAATGCTCAGTGTTGTTGAGTTATGTGAGACATCACGAATGAGACAATGTGGTTGTTCTCTCGACTTTGCGTTAGACATATCCCTGGTTGTGGGTAATACGTGAGGGTATTAGACGAATGATTGATTTGTGTTTAACTGGTTAGAAGAATGCATGTGTTATCTATTGATGATATCCAATATCCAAAAAGCTTCATTTATTTTAAGTCTGTACTTTATATTTTCCGTCTTTATATTTTCAACTTTTATCTATTGTACCTTGAATCTGTCAAATAATTTATCAACAAGCTTAGGAACGTAGAAACCATTGAACGACGTTCTTTCCCTCGTACATATCCCTGTGGACACGATATAAATCCCGGAGGGAATCCTTCCAAAACTAAATTTTTGCTTCTTGCCGCTTTATTGTAGTTCGAAGGGTGCTCGTTATCAATTAGCTCCTAAAGAATCTCACCTAAAAGTCGTCAAACGTATTCTTAAGTATCTTCACGGTACCTCTCAATATGGGCTTTGGTATTCTAAAGGAAGCGATTGTAACCTGGTTGAATACATCGAATCCAATTTTTTCGGTTGCAAATCAGATAGAAAAAGCACTATTAGAACTTGCCACGTGTTTTCAAATGCCTTAGTAAGTTGGCATAACAAGAAACAAGTTTTTGTTGCATTGTCAACCACTGAGGCAGAATATGTTGCGGCCAGTAGTTGTTGTGCTCAAATCTTGTGGCTCAAGCAACAATTACTTGATTTTGATATAAACTTGCAACGTATTCCCATTATGTGCGACAACACGAGCGCTATAAATCTAACTAAGAATCTTGTGCTACATTCACGCACTAAGCATATTGAGATTCGTCATCATTTCCTACGTGATTGAAAAAGGTGATGTTGTATTCAAGCATGTTGATAGTAAACATCAACTTGCGGATAATATCATTCCTCCATCTCGTAAGAATGCATGGTTCATCCATCTACATGAGAGGTAATATCGTTCCTTTTTCTTTCTCTTGCTTAGTGAATCTACTTATTTTTACTAGTACTCCTAATGACTAATATCCTTGATGAATGAAATAGTTTATCAACCCTCACTTCCAAAAATTACCATTGATCTTTATCAATTACATGCTTATAATGATGTTGTGCTACTCGTTCTATATACTTGAAACATTTTCTGTAGTGCATTTGGCTTGTTATGTATTTTGTCATGAACTTTGGTTGTACATGGTATGATCTAAAATCAATTCTTGTTGTATGTCACCATTATGGTTCATCTTTACTTTTGGTTTGAGTGGTGATGACTTTGTTTATCGCCTTACTATAGCATATGCGTGCGCATCATTTTGGGAGCACCAAAAGCATATGTCATGTAATCGTGTCGCTTTTGTAGCAGCTCAAGGGTTTATCTTTGATCTTACCGGCTGATTAGAACCTGAAGTCGGCCAGAGACTATGTCTGTGATGTTGGGTTTGAAAGATGAGGAGGGGGTGTACCTATAAGGCACTCCGATGTTAAAGTAAGGATCGAGAGGAAAGAAGGCAAGTACAAAGTATGTGTGTCTCAGGATGATTTAGAATACCTGACACTCTCAAATGAGAGGGTTTTGATAATGCCCCCAGCGCTTGGCCATTGGTCCCTATTTTCGGGGCGAGATATTCGCTTCCCAAAGAATAAGTAACTGCCAGAACTAGTCGTTGGGACGGGCAGATGTGCTCAAAACTAGCCGTTGCCACAGGCAGGGGAGTAGTTGCGGGCACAGGCGTCGTGACTGTTTTTGTATGGTGGAACTGTGCGTAACGGACAGGAAATGCAAAGAAGTGGCAGCTGACCCTGGGGGTCAACCGACCAGTCTCCCCGGTAGAGGGGCAGAAAGGTAAATGCGCCCTAAATTGGTCGGACTTATGCAATTGGGTCGTTCTGGTAGCAGAAGTGGATTGGGACATGCCTAGCCATTGGGCCAGTCTGGAACAGGAGCCACCCAAGTCGTTGCTTCCGAGCATGGGAGTGATGACTTAAGGGCAGCTCGCAGTCCCGGGGAGGATTAGACATGGTCGTCGCCTGTTGCTGAGATAAGGTTGTTCCGCAGTGCCCGAGTGAGTCTGTACTCGCGGAACCTGTAACTTTTCCTGGCGTGCCCAGCTTGCGGGGAGCCCAACGATTGATGTGATATGAATGGGTGAAGTGTCACACGTGCCTTGAGCCATGTGTTGCATTTAATGCATAATGATGGTTAGGCTAGGGTCATGATGATGCCCCTACTCGCGCGTGCTCGTTCACGTGCCTTTGGACTGTCTATAAATAGAGGGAGAACCTGCTCATTTGCGCTTTTTGTTTCTCTCTCTTCCTTGGCTCTCTGTTCTGAATTCTGTCGTCCGCCGCCGTTCAACATCGTTCTACTACCGTACGCGCACCGACCAGAGTTCTTCGACCGCCTAACTTTCTTCCTCGACCATGTAAGATATCTGAACTAATCTCTGTTTTAGGTTTTATCACTTCCTGCTTCCTTTGTCTGCATATGGTTAGGGCGAAACTGTATAGTGTATGGGCTGTTTCCGGTGATCGTTGACGGTTGGCGGTGGTTAGGCCATCTTCTGCCGCCGACAGCGTCGCCGGATCCTTAGAAACTTAGGTTTTTCAGTTGATTCTGACACTGTCGCGACAACGGATGCGTTCGTCGCCGGTGGAACCCATGAATTTTCTGGTGTACTTATGAGTTTTCTGGTAGATCTCCAAAGGGAATTCTGGGTAATGTACCGGGGAGGATCTCCTCGTGTGTGTTGAAGGGATTTCCCTGGGCGTCCCCTCGCACTGTTGCTACGCCATTTAAATAGGGCTTAGGTTGGGGACGTTGTCCTCGTGCCTTTGCGCACCCTTTCACTTGACTAGCGGTGGAAGGGTAGATTTGACTTTGTCATAGAATTCACTATTGTCCCCTGCTTTTTAGGTAAAAGAGATGTCACGCGAAGCTGGGGATGAAATCCTGGGAGATCTGTCCGAGGAGAGCTCCTCGGAGGATAGCGATACTGAAGATACTTCTGATCCCCGGGACGCTGGCAAAACACCTACTTCGAGGACTACCACGGAAGAGTGGTCCGTTGCGGAACCTCGGGAGCATGCCTCCCTCTCTGCCTCTTACACCGGAGACGCCTTCACGACGGTGGGGTTCGAGGGCGACTGGAAGATTCATTTCCCTGGGGAGGATGACTGCATTTGCTCGGTATACGGGGAGAGGTTCCCTATGTATGAATACGTCTTCAAAGAGATAGGGTTGAGGCTGCCCTTTACGGATTTTCAGATGGCGGTCTTCGTGCATCTGGAACTGGCGCCCTCGCAATTACATCCAAACTCGACTACCTTCATACGGGCATTCGAGCTGACGTGCGATTATCTGGAGATCGGGACTACTCTTCCCTTCTTCTTTACCGTCTACCATCTTCAGCGCCAAGTTTCAGGGAGGAAGTTCGTATGGGTCTCCCTAAAGCAGGGGAATAAGTTATTCAAGCCTTTTTCTGAGTCCATCATGACATTTAAGGAAAGGTTTTATATCATCGAGTCCATGTCAGAGAGGGACACAGACTCCGTGTTTATCTGGGAGGTTTCGACGGATGAGACCGGGGAAGCCTTGTCGACGAGCAGGACAAAATACAGGGGCAGAGGTTGTTAAGGTTTTCCTTCTGCTAGAGCGGGGATCATTTCACCCCGGGAACTGATGGCTACACCGCCAAACCAGATATGCTAGATGAGGATGACAAGGCCGACTACGAGAAGCTGGTGGGTTTTTTTAATGGCTTTACCCCTTCTCAGTGCTTGACCAAGACCAGGGATCTAATTTACGAAGAAGATGGGGGGCCTAAGGTGGAGAGTTGCTGTATTAATACGAAGGAGCTCCTTGAGTGCAGCACTCGTGAGGAGGCTCTAGAATTGCTGGGTAGCCTTTTATTTCTTAGCTTGTTTGGATTGTTATCTTCTTTATTTACTAATGTGTTCGTTGTTTTTCTGGTAAAATGTCTTCTGCCCACGAACGAATGGTGAAGAATGTTCATGCCAAGCTAAAGGGGGGCCAAATGATCGGGAAGAGCCGCCTCAGCCAGCGAGCGCTTCCTCCGCAAACGGGATTAGGGACCTCCTCGTCTGCCTAATCGGCCTCCCAGACATATCCCGTGCCTGTAAACTCAAGGCCCAAGCGCCAACGGACGAGCGAAATCTTGGACCTTACCATGGAGAGGGAGAATAGTAGATTTGAGCTACACCCTTGCCTTCACAACAGGAGATTCTTCGAAGGTTCCTCTTTGGCACTTCCTCGGGCGGAGTCTCTGAAGCTCGAGGAGATGGACCATCTGAGTAAGAGGACGATGCGGGCTCAGGATCCTGCTACTCTGATAAGGGTCCTAGAAATGGCGGTGGTTTACACCGAGGAAGGTTCCCATCATGACTCTGAGCTGAAAAATTAAAGCAATCCTAGGAGGAGCAGGCCTGGGTCGTCAAGGAGGCGGTGAAAAAGTACAAAGATGAGCTGGCCAAGGTCAACGGGGAGAAGGATACCCTTGTCGCAGAAAAGAAAGTCGCAGAGGACCTGGTCGAGCAATTGAGGACCGCCGCTGCTCCTGCTGAGGACGAGAGCGAGGAAGTGAAGAGACTGAAGACTCGGGCTGAGTTGGTCGCCCGTATTACCCAGGCGGAGGATGACTGCATGGGCATCGCCGAGGATTCTTTCACCAATGCTGTGGAGCAGTTGAGGATTGTGAACCCCGAGTTGATTTATCCACCGAGGGGACCGGGTTCCTCCAGAGTGTGGTGGACGGCAAAATCGTCATCCCCAGATTCCTTCAATTTGGTGAGGAGCAAAACCAGTCGTCCCGTGAAGAGTCTCAGCCAGCGGCTGAGTGATTTCTTTGTTAGTTGTACTTTCATCCTACATGCCGTGTTTTTGTAATTTATTTTTTTGTATGGGGCTTGGCCCCTTTGTAATGTAATAAGTACAATCGCGGTCCTTGTGGTTGTTCTTATTGTAATGCTTATTTTTTGCCACTGTGGTCGGTTATGTATGATTTGTTTTTGTGCATGTTTTTATTTTTCTTTATTTTTGCTAAGTGTCGAAACACTGCTTGATATGTGTGCCTGTTATAAGGGTTACTTTAGTAAATGATTTGTTGTTTCGGGGTTTGCTCGACAAGATGTGTTCGACAGTGAGGGGAACTAGTCAAAGGCCTAGGTAGCTTCCGGGCATGAGGGCGGAGCTCAAGGCGCGTTTATGGCCTGAGTTTGCGGCGTAAACTTCCCATCGCGAGTTGGGTGTTCTGTCTTTCGTGGTACTGGGATGACGGCGGGCTCAGTCGAGGGACCGCCGTCGGGCATGGGTTTTGCCCGTTCCTGGGTAGAAGCCTGCCTTGATTTATTCTGGCATGCAGCACTTGTACTTGGCTGCGCACTTATGGTCGGTGTGTTCTGCTCGTCGTGTCGATGAAGTGTGTCGGCGGTTAAGGCCTTAGCTATTGTTTTAGCTTTTTGGAGTTCCATGGTCGAACGAGTTCTTCCCCGTCAAGATGTTCTAGGTAGTAAGCCCCGTTCTCTGTTTTTGATCGAACACGATAGGGCCCCTCCCAATTAGTGGCGAGTTTTCCTTCTCGAGAATCTTTATGATTCCTCCTTAGGACGAGATTGCCTACTTGGAATTCTCGTCGTATAACTTTGGCATTATACCTAAATGCGATTTTTTGTTTTAGTGAGGTCTCGCGGATGGCTGCTACTGACCGGACCTCTTTGACGAGATCAAGCTCTTCCTTTAGTGCCTCGTTATTCATCTCCTCGTCCAGGGGAGCTTCAGTCCGCCTGGAGGGCACATGTATCTCAATAGGGATTACTGCCTCAGTTCCGTATGCTAGACGGAAAGGGGTTTCCCCGGTCTATGAGTGGGGCGTAATACGGTACTCCACGACTCATTGTTTCTTGGTTTTGTCTAGTCTCTGTTTGAGGCATCGTAGGATTACCCTGTTTGCTGCCTCGGCTTTCCCGTTAGTCTAGGGATACTCGATGGACGCGAAGTGCTGCTTGGTGCCCAGTTGGGCGATGAACTCCTGGAATTTTTTGTCTGTGAACTATGTCCCGTTATTGGTGACGATTGCTTGGGGGATGCCTAAATGAGAAAAGATGTTCCGCTTGTAGAAACAGAGTATGTTAGGGGCTGTTATTTTGGCAAGAACCTTTGCTTCTATCCACTTTGTAAAGTAGTCAACGCCTAATATTAGGTACTTGTTCTGATTCGACCCTATGACGAATTGTCCGAGGATATCTAGGCCCCACCATGCAAAAGGCTACGGGGAGGACATTGCTTTGAGTTTACTAGGCGGTGCCAAGTGCATGTCCCCGTGTCGTTGGCATTTGTCGCATTTCTTCACATGTTCCTTTGTGTCATGCTACATGGTTGGCCAATAATATCCTGCTCGTAGAGCCTTCCTGGCGAGGGATCTCCCCCCGAGGTGCTGGGCGTTGATCCCCTCGTGGATCTCGCGCAGGACATGGGCGACCATCTCTCCCTCGACACATTTGAGGAGAGGGATGGAGAACCCTCGTCTGTAGAGCTTATCTTCGACTAGGACATAGAAGTAGGCTCTGCGCCTGACTATACTGGCTTCCTTAGGGTCGGACGGTAGTTCGTCCTTGGCAAGGTAGTTGTAGACGAGGGTCATCTAGCAGTTGTTGTCGCCAATGACGTGCACGTCGAGGGTCACAGAAGCTTTCTCGATGCTGGGTCGAGGAAGTACTTCCTGGATGATAGATTTGTTTCCTCCCTTCTTTTTCGTGTTCGCCAATTTTGATAAAACATCTGCCCGGACGATGAGTTCGCGGGGAACATGTTTTACCTCTATTGACGCGAATTTTGTCATCTTTTCCTTGACGAAGTTTAAGTATTCAGATAGGTTATCGTTCTTGGCCTGATATTCTCCCCGAACCTGGAGGGCCACGGGTTGAGAATCGGTGTAAATGACGACTTCCTCGGCTCCTAGGCCTTCAGCGAGGCGTAGACCTACGAGGAAGGCTTCGTATTCGGCTTGGTTGTTAGAAGTGGGGAAAGATAAGGTAAGTGATACCTTGACGAGGATTCCTTCCTCATTTTCCAAGATGATACCTGCCCCGCTCCCTGTCGAGCTAGATGCTCCGTCGACGAAGATTATCCACTCGCGAGCCCCGCAAGCGGGGGAATTGGTCAATGTCATCTCCGCGACGAAGTCGGCCAGCGCCTGAGCTTTGAGGGATTTTCTGTTCTCATACTGGATGTTGAACTCGGACAGTTCCAGTGAACACTTGAGCATTCTGCCAGCCATATCTGAACGGCCCAACAGTTGCTTCACGAGCTGGTCCTTGCGTACCACGATTGTGTAGGCTAGAAAGTAGTGTCTCAGCCTCCTAGCAGTGTTGATAAGGGCTATGGCCACTTTCTCTATCTGTTGGTATCTCAGTTCCGGTCCCTGCAGCGCTTTACTCGTGAAGTATATAGGTTCTTACCCATCAGGCGTTTCACGAGTGAGGGCGACGCTGACGGCCTCGGTCGCGACGGCAAGATAGAGATACAGGGTTTCCTCGTTATCTGATTGGGAGAGAACCGGTGGTTCTTATAGAGCTTGTTTTAGGTGGAGGAGGGCTTTGAGCAGATTTTGGCACGAAACGGGACAGCGAAGCGAGCATCCCGTTTAGGGATTTGATGGACTTCCTCGAGTTCGGAATAGGGAACTCAGAGAAGGCTTTACACTTGTCGGTGTTAGCTTTGATTCCTCGTTCTGTTAGATAGAAGCCGAGGAACTTGCCCGCTCGTACCCCAAACATGCACTTCTCCGGGTTGAAGCGCATCCTGTACTTCCTGGCTTGCTCGAAGATTTTCTTCAAATGTATCGTGTAATCGGATTCCTCGTGGGATTTCACGATCATGTCGTCCATATAGACTTCGAGCATATCCTCGATTTCTCCTCGGAAGACCTTGTTCATCATTCTTTGGTAGGTAACGCCAGTGTTTTTTAAGCCGAAGGGCATTACGTTGTAGTAATAGTTGCCCGATTCGGTCACGAAAGTCGTGTACCTTTTGTCCCTTTTTGTCATGGGTATTTAGTTATAGCCCGAATACGCGTCCATGAAAGATAACAATTTAAAACTAGCATAATTATCAACTAATTTGTCTATGTTGGGGAGGGGATATACGTCTTTAGGGAAGGCCCCTATTAAGATCAGTATAGTCAACACACATGCGTCATTTTCCATTTGATTTTTTAACGAGTACAACATTGGACAACCAAGTAGTGTATTTGGCCTCCGAAATGAAATTTGCCTCTAGGAGGTCTTTTACAGGCTGTTCGACAGACTTCGTTTTCTCCGGAGACTGCTTTCGCCTATGTTGAGCTACTGCCCTAGCGGCGGGGTCGATGGTGAGTTGGTGGCAGGTCACGTCAGGGTCTAGCTCGGGCATCTCCGCGGCGCTCTACACTAACATATTTGCATTCTCCCAGAGGTAGGCTTTTAGCTGTTTCCTCGCTAGGTCGGGGAGTCCAGTCTCGATCTTCACTCCTCATTGGGGATTGTCACCGAGCAGGATAAGTTCGAACTCTCTTTCCGAAATTGGGCGCATCGGATGAGAGGTCTCGCCGCTACTGGTTGAAGTGGAAGGGTTACTCGAACATGGCTGAATCTCCTTCCCCTTCCTTTTCTGATCCCTCTGGCCGTCCTCGGAGAAGCGGCTGTCAAGGTCGATGGAGTCGACGTGGGGCACCGGTTTTGCCTCTTCGGAGTTGCTGGGCAGAGCAGGCTTGCTGGGTGTCTTCGGCTTAGCGGCGATCGTGTTCATCCCTTTGGAGGTTGTCTCGAAACATCTCCACGCTGCTTCGATGTCTCCGTGCAGAGTGGCAACGAGTCCCTTAGAAGTATAGTACTTCATCTTCAGGTGCACGGTTGAGGGCACGACTACCAATTCGGCTAGAGTTGGCCGCCCAAATATGCATTGGTAGAGGGATGGGCAATCAATGACCAGGAACTAGACTTTGATGGACCTGGCCGTTCTGCGAACCCGAAAGTCACAATCAATTCCACATACCCCCAAGGCTTTGTGACTGAACCGTTAAAGCCTTGTAAGTCAGAGCCTATGTAGGGCGTTGGGTGTGTCTCATCCAGTTGGAGGATGGAAAATAGCTGGGAATACATGATGTCGAGCGAGCTGCCTTGATCAACTAGGATTCGGCGAACGTCAAAGTTGTCCATTTGTGCTCTCACGAGCAGCGGAATGCTTGAGTTGGGAGCCCCGTCGAGGAGTTCCTCACAGTAGAAGGTGATGGGGACCGACTCTTTGCAGATTTTATCAAGCGTGGAACTCCGGTTCGAGCTTGTGTTGATTAGATGCCCAAACTTCCTCTTGACAGAGCCCACAGTAACCTTGTTGAAACGCCCTCCAGAGATGACCATGGAGGACGGGAAGGTTTCACATAGATTGTGTGCAGCGAAGTACAGAGGGATGTTGAGCCCCTCAAGGACTTAGAAGTCTTCAGGCTGCGAGATGCTCATGGCGACCTGAAGGCTGGTCTTTTCTGAGGAAGACACCTATTCCTCGACCTTCTTGGACTCCTGGGAGTCCTGCCGAGGAGTGTCCTTCTTCTTGGTGAATTGTTTCAGGTGCCCATCCCTAATTAGTATCTCAATCGCATCCTTCAGATGGATGCAGTCGTTGGTCATATGGTCGTGGCTCTTGTGGAACCGACAGTACTTCGACTTGTCAGTTTTCGGCTTGGGCTGTATCTGTTTAGGGAATCGGACCCCTGCTTGCCGGAACTCCGAGTTGGCGCACTCGAAGAGGATCTTCTCTCAAGAGACGGTTAGATGACTATATTCGTGAAAGTGGAAGGAAGGCCCTTTATTGTCCCGGGACTCCCGGGGGTGGTTTTCGCGTCTTCTATTTCCCCGAGAAGATGTCGAGGGGTCGTCGTGCTTGGAGGACCTGGCACTCTCTTGGTGCCTTGAGTCTCGGGCGGAGCTAGCAGCTTTTTTCTTCTCGTACTGGATGTACGCTTGCGCCTTGAGGAGGAAGGCGTCCAACGTTACTGGAGTCTCAATGCCAACCGCCTTGGCAAATTCGGTTCGGGGACGGAGTCCTCGCTCGAGCAAGAACTTCTTCATATTATCGGTCGTGGAAACCTGGACAGCTTCTTTATTGAACCGTTCGATGTAGGCTCGAAGAGGTTCATCTTTCCCTTGAATGATGGCCTCAAGGGAAGCTTCGGTCTTTGGGTGACGGCGAGAGGCCGTGAAATGCCTGGAGAACATTCTCCCCAACTATCTCCACGATGTGATGGATTCGTCAGGGAGCTTCTTGTACCAAATCATCGCTCCCTTCCTTAGCGTGGTAGGGAACAATCAACATTTGATGGCACCCCTGATGCCACAGTAGTCGACCAATACATCGATATTCTTGTCAGGATTTGTAATGCCGTAATATGTGCCTAGAGACGGTGGTTTCTCCAGCCCCTTTGGTAGGCGCATGGCCATGATTTTCTATGACAACGGGCTGCGGGGCTCGTCGTCGCTGGTGCTGTTGGACCATGACGCAGAGCGGGTGCTTCGTCCAAGGGTAAGACGGCGATCTCGATAGGGAGATGGGGTTTGTGCCTGACCCTTGGATCTGGGCATAGGTGAACGCTGGGGCTCTGCTCGTAAGTCCCTTCTGGTCCTCTTGGTCCCCGGGGAGTACTGGCTCCGGGGGGAAATGTGGTCGCGCTTTCTGATTGCCTAGGACTCTGGCTCTGGTGGTGCCCAGTGGTCTCTTTCATATCCGGGAGGAGGACTCCGAGATCTCCAACACTCTTTCCTCGGTGGGGGTGGAGGGTCTTGGCCAACTGAACTCTTCTAGGGCCCTAATCCTCGTGTTCTGTTGGAGGATTATGAGGTTGGTCTTGTTGAGGGCCTCGAGGAGGAGGGCCTCCACGGCCGGGTCGATGTTGGGCGGAACCGGGACAGGTTGGTGGTCCTGGGAGGGCTGGAACTCAATGTGATCAACGCGAATAAGGGAGGGAGATATGGTGGCTTCATCTCTCTGCTGATGGATGTTGCTCCCAAGAAAGGGGGTTGCTTCATCAGTATCAGTCTTGCTGACAGGGAGGAAGGCAGTGTTGCAAGCATCATGTACATTGTCATGGCTGACCATGATCAGAATCTTGGAATAACTGCTTTGGTCTTGAATCTACGATGGAAGAAAGACGGGGATAACAAAGTTTCCCACAGACGGCGCCACTAATCTTACCGGCTGATCAGAACCTAAAGCGGGCCAGAGACCACGTCTGTGATGTTGGGTTTGAAAGATGAGGATGGGGTGTACCTGCAAGGCACTCCGATGCTAAAGTAAGGATCGGGAGGAAAGAATGCAAGTACAAAGTATGTATGTCTTAGGATGATTTAGAATACCCGACCCTCTCAAATGAGAGGGTTTTTATAATGCCCCTAACGCTTGGCCATTGGTCCCTATTTTCGGGGTGAGATATTCGCTTCCCAGAGAATAGGTAACTGCCAGAAACTAGCCGTTAGGACGGGCAGAGGTGCTTAATACTATTTCTGGATTGTAGAACCGTGTGTGACGGGTAGAAATGCGGAGGAGGGGCAGCTGACCCTGGGGGTCAACCGACCAGTCTCCCCGGTAGAGGGGCATAAAGGTAAATGTTGCCCTAAATTGGCTGGACTTAGGCAATTGGGCCGTTCTGGTAGCAGAAGTGGATTGGGATATGCCTAGCCATTGGGCCAGTCCGGAACAGTATTTATGTTATATCATTCATTGTTCTTGTTCTTCTATCTTATGTGACACTTTGAGTAGCAATTATGTTCTAATGTTACTTGGAATGGTTGTATTTATGTTTAGGCTTTTTAAATCAATGTGCACATCATTCTATATGAATGTTTTCATATTGATTATCTTCTTTTTAATGTTGTCAAATGGGGAGAAGCATACAAAGTGTTGAAGTTGGATGCACATATTCAGAGGGAGTCTTCAAAAAGACAACAACGTCGCTAAACACATCGTCTCAAAAAGGGGGAGTATGTGAGGTGCTTTTGTATTTTGAGTGATGTCAAAACTAGGATAGTGTAGCGTTATGTATATTGGACGGTATCCTCCCATTCTATATGTGTATCTTGTCATTAGGAATCATTCAAATGAGTTTGAAAGAGAGTCAACATCAAATTTGCATTAAAAAACATGTTTTTGGGCATTCAAGTTAATATATGTCGACTTATGCAATAACAAGCCGACCTATACGAGCCTCAAATTCAGTATAGGTCGGCACATGGACTTTTCAGGTCGGCTCCTATGGAGCAGTATTGAAGCATGTAGGTTCTGCCCACAGGTTGCACCACAGGCTGCCAGATAGGCTGGCATATTACCTTCATAGGCCGACCCATTATCTTCACAGGCCGACCTAAACGACACGCATAGGCCGACCTCTATGTTTTTCCCACCCAAAAATTCCAGTTTTGCTCCAACTTTTTGCACTCCTTTTGCCCATTCATTCACATACCTATATATACACATACATGCATCTTCTTCTAGGTAAGGTTTCCTAGTGAACAAAACCTAAACAAAACCAGATTACAAAGTGGCCCATCATCTTTATCCCTTCTTCTATGCATACACACAATTGAACTACACATAATCATTTTTTGATTGGGTAACCATCTAGATTAGGGTTGATAACGTCCAATTAGGTTTGGTTAAAATGAGAATATTGGGTTGGGGGATTTGTGTGTTTCAAATAAGAAAACCAAGGCGGGGTTTTCCTTCAAGATCAGTTTGAGTTGAAGGTTTTGGACGAGATCACGTCAACATAGATTTGACCGAGTGAAATCCTTGGGACAAGGTGGTTTCCTTACAAGGGAGTAGTGCGAGACGATGAATTATGTTTGGAACTCTCTGGTTTCAACAAGTTGTGTGCTCGGGATAATCGGAGGATTGTAGTCGCATTGTTGGTCACTTGATCAAGCTTTGACCAAGGGTTGGAGGTGGAAGAATCAACACAAAATAATAGGTTTTTTGGGGTTTGTATTCTTCATCTCTTGTATAAACATTTTTGGAAAGAAAAGGTTAATAGCACTATCTCAATTCGATTTTGAATTGAGGGCAGACATACCCATAGTGAGGCCGATTGGGGAACTTCCTAAACAAATCTTGGTCTTTCTCTCTCTCTTCATCTCTTTATTTCTTTTATTTTTGATTACACAATTTGTCGATTTCGTTGTTGTTTGATCAATTTGATTGGAAATTGTTTTCTACTATCTTTTAAAGGCGTTGTTGTTGACATAATCACAATAATTTTGATTGTGATAGGTTTTAACGTCAACAAAATAAACTATATTTCCAATTGTTATCGATTGCAATTCAAGTGTTCAATAAATTGTTTGTGTGTATTTTGTTTGCGTTTTGGTTCATTGGATATACAAATTACTATTAGCATTGCATTTAATTGATTTTAGCTTGATCAATGTTGAACATTTACGTTTTTTATCACTCCGTTTGGTTTGCGTTACACATATCACTTTTCTATAGTAGGTTCAGTTAGACGATTCGATCCGAGTCATTTTTCTGCTGCACCTTATTTTGAAAACAGATTTTTGCCAAAAGTTTTTTGTTGTAAAATTTGCGATCTATTCACCCATCTAGATCAAAGCATATCGTCTAACATCTGCAACTTCGGTCCCCCACCAAAGCTCAAGCCAATGTGATATTAGGGTTTCACATTGAAACCCTAATTCTTCTGAGTTAGACCTAGCACGACACCGTCAATACCTTGCACAAGGAAAAGAAAAAGGAAAAGTTCATAGGGGAAGGAAAGATAAACCAGGTCGAACAGAAAAGAAAAGAGTACAGACTATGACCTTTTAACTGGAGAGAACCTATTCTCCGTAGGTTGGTAGAGCTCTGTTTTTGTTTATTCTTGCTTGTCTGCACCAATGATTTTTGACCTTATTGTGTTTGTATGATAACTAGGGTTAGGAATTAGGGTTAAGTGGGGTTTAGAGTTTCAGGATTTTGATGTTTAATTTGTTGTTTGGAGGTGGGATTAAGATTGAAAGTGTTTGGATATGAGATGTGAAGGTAATTTGAGTTCGATTAGGGTAGGTTTGGGGTATTTCTGGGTTTGAGGTTAGAGTTAGGCTTCCTAGGGTTCCCAAATGAACCCTGGGATTTGTCATGGTTGGGTTAGGTTTTTTGGGGATTCTGGGTTAGGTTGGGGTTTTGGGGTTGAAGATATGGTTAGGGTTCATCATAAGAACCCTAGGGTTCATCCGGGGAACCCAGAGATTGAAAGTGGAAGGTTAAGGTTTCTGGAAATTGGTTGAATATATGAATACTCCGGTTGAAGTTCAGCCGGAGTTCAAGGTTTCTATGGCGACGGTATGTGGAGAAGGGTGGGCGAATGGGACAACTTTAGACAGAGGTCAGAGAGATGGAAAGGATATATAAAGATGAGGTAGAGAAGAGAGAGAAATAAAGGTGAAAAATGGGAGAGCTCCGAGGGACTTCCCCTCATATACCCCCGCGTCTAAATGGCACATCACCTCTGCGTGGCATCCCTCTATCCAATCAATCTGATGACTTTGACTAAGCCTGGTATACGCATGCGTATGGTGCATCCTCCGTTGACCCTCAATCTCAGCCTTCCTTTCCACATACTTTGACTAGTTAACCTGATCAAAGGCCAGAAGTGAGCGCCTTAGAACCCTTCTGATGTTGTTCACATGGTCTAGAAAGAGTCAACCTTTGACTCTCTCTGTGTGGACTTCCCCCACGCATTGGGCTTCAGAGAGCAATGAACCTCTATTCCCTTTGCTATTTGTACCCTCAATTAACAGCCCATCACTAGTTCCAATTAATTCACACTCCCAGCTTATTTATTATTATTTTATTATTTTATCATTTTAATTACAAATAATTATTAATTAGGATTTATAATTTAGTTTAATTAATTAAAATAGGTCAATTAGGAAAATTAATATATTTAGGGTTTTTTTAATTAGCATAATAATTAGATAATTATTTAGTTTAGAATAATCAACATAAAAGAAAATAAACAAAAACATTTATAACCAAGTTTTTAAGTGATTTTAGGATTAGGTTAAGATTAACTGTCGATTCATCACCATCATCTGTTTGCATTACTTTATAAGTTTTTAAAATAAAAGTCAAACTCTTTTTAACATCCAATGGCTATGATTACCTGACGGTGTAAAATCTTTTTACACTGTCAGTGTATTTCAATTAAATTTATTAAGTAATTGTTATTGGTTAATCAGGGTTTGATTAAGATAATCTTTAGGATAATTTTAAGTTAATATTAGGACCAATGTTAGGACTATGATTAGGGTTTCAATTAGGTTAATTTAAATAAGTACTAATTAAGGATTAATTAATTAAAGGAATTAAAGATAATATTAATCTTTTTAAATTAATCCTCAAAATAACTATATGCATATAACATCTTACTTGTTTTCTAAATCAAACTAACCATAACATTTTGCAATTAACAAACAATTAAAATTAACACCACACACTTTAACATTAAGTCTTCTGATCTTGTGCATTGAGTCATTTTTTCAAATCAAACACTTCTCCGTCCCTAATGTGTTGAGAAATTTCAAATCTAAAATCAATCAAACAAACAAATATTTTTTAGACGAACTACAATGCTCTGATCACTACTACGGAAAACCCATTTAACAATGGTTGGGAAAGATATATAATGACGCGGGCACATGCGTTGTTATGTAGAGTGTCGTTGTATATATGATACTTATAATCACGGCCCACTCAGCGTTGTAATAAACTGAAAAGCGCGCTACATATAATGACAGTTATTTTAAAAAACCGTTATTGTATGTCTTTTAATAAAATTAAAAAAATGCATCATTAGAACTACCTATAATCACGATTAATTTAAATAACCGTTGTTGTATGTCTTTTAATAAAATAAAATAAAAAAATGCAGCATTAGAACAAGAACAACAACAAGAACATCAAGAACAACAACAAGAACAACAATAAGAATAAGAACAACAACAACAACAACAACAACAATAATTACAATAAGAACAACAATAATAAAAAAGAACAACAAGAACAACAATAATTAAAAAAGAACACCAACAACCAACATTGCTAACTCGAATCCATACTTTTCTTGTCTCATTCAAGTTGTAGAAGAGATGATGAAGTTCTGAATTTTGGTTTAGTGGAGAAATAGAGTATCGTAAATGAAAGATGATGTTTGGAGGTAGAAGATGTAGTTCGTCTAAGTTTTAGGTTTCACGCGAAACACTAATAGTAGTGTCTTGGCCGTTGATAATCACTAAATGGACGAACAAGATTTGTTTAAGGATAGTGAATAAACTCAATAAGCGCGCCACTTATAATGTTGGGAACGAGACTTGAAAAAATAAGTAAAAAACAAAAATATGTTGGTGCTGGGACTTGAACCCATGACCAGACGCTGCCTATGATCACATTTTTTTTTAAATACCCGTGCTGAAAGGTTTGTTAGCATTTTGAAACAATAAGTAAAAAACGCTACCTATAATCACGGTTTTTTAAATACCCGTGGTGAAAGATCTGTCAGCATTTTGAAAAAATAGGAAAGAAGTAACATGATTAAAATAAATTCAGAAAAATACAAAAACACAAAATTTAATCTAATTAAGTAAAATAAGAATTTTGAGATTTTTTTTTGGAATTTTTTAAGACTATGAAAACAGTAAAAAATTCATTAAAAATAGAAAAAATATGAATTTAGGGTCTTGAGGGTGAAAACCCTTAACTCTGGATAAATGACCGCAAAATTTTTCTGCTCAGAATGCACGAAACAAATTTAAAAAAGGAGATGATTTTTCCTAAAACCGGGTTTTTCCACCAGCAAGGCATAAAACTAAACTATAGACGATAATCACGGTTTTTTAAATACCCATGGTGAAAGACTGTCAGCATTTTGAAAAAATAAGTAAAATACCATAAATGCTGGTGCTGGGACTTGAACCCATGACCAGACGCTACCTATAATCACGGGCTTTTAAATAATCATGGTGAAATGCCTCACATTTCATCACGGTTGAAATTTTAACCGTGATTAAAAGCATTTTAATAAGATTAAAAAAAATGCGCGCATCCAGTTTGCACTATTACAACGGTGTATATGAATCCGTTGTAAACCTGTCGTTGTTGTTTACGTGTTTTGTAGTAGTGGATTCTTCAATAACCATGAGGATATGTAGACATAGAGTTGTACAACTCTAGCGAGTACATTAACAAAAAATATTTTCTTTGTCTTTCTCTCTAATTAACTCCTCTTTTATTAATTTTATAATTCAATCTTTGTGTAAATAATAATTGAAATAATTAATAATTAGACAAGAATAAACATATAAGCAAACATTCCCTTAGGCAAACAATAACTCCAGAATTAGAGAAGGATCTCATTAAATACAATGAAAGTGAGGGGTGTCTAACATCTTCTTCTTACTTAATCGACTCTCGAACCTAATTTCTTACTCTTAATTATTAGCTTTTATCATTATTTCCCCCTTTCTTAAAAATAAATAAAGAACAATGACGACTCTCGAACCTAATTTCTTACTCTTAATTATTAGCTTTTATCATTATTTCCCCCTTTCTTAAAAATAAATAAAGAACAATGACGACTCTGTAATTTTCCAACCGCGACATAAGTTAAATAGTTGATATTTAAATAATATAAATGAGTAGTTAACATTTTTATATAATATAAATGAATATGTATTTGAATAAAAAATTTTGGGTAAAGATAAAATATTATTTATATCAATGTTACTTATATGCTTTAACCAATGATTTAATTTTATAACATAAAACTTAAATCTAAGCATGATATATCAACTTTCCTTTAAATTATTTTCAAAATAATTAAAAACCAAAATTAATTAGAAATTAAAATGGTTCTTTAAAATTATACCCAACAAATACTTCTTTTTAAAAAATTAACTAAAATTAGGGTTGATAATGATACAAATCAACTCGAAAATAGTTCGGAACTCAGTTCGACAATTAAATCGTTGAGTTAGATTTATGTACTAAATGAGCTGAATATGAATGAAAAATTAAATTCGTTAACTAAATGAGCTGAACTTGAACTATACATAATTCGACTTGTTAGATTCATGAGTCAACTCGATTATATATGAGAAATATTATATTGTCTTTAAGAGTAGTTTTAAATATTTACTTCAAATCTTAATCCTATATTGTCCTTTACATACTAGTTATGACATTAAAGTTGACAATTACATTTAGAGTCATTCTTATTGGAGGCGTTATGTCATTTGCTAATATAACACATGTAATGAAGATTGTTAGTGGTGTAATCATTTTGTGATAGAAACTCATCAATTTTTAGTAATTTAGTGTACTATTTCATTAAATTTAGAAGGTTTTTATATATTTAGATAAAATGGATTTTTGAGATAAATTTAAATTTCAATCGAGTAGTTTTTAAATTAAACTTTTAAACGTATATTTTAAAAGTTGTGTAGTTTTTGAATTAGTAAATTTTTGAGACAATATTAAATTATTATTTAATAACTTTTATTTTATTTTAATATATTTTTTAAAAAAAATATTAATTTAAAATTTAAAATATATAAAAAATAAACTAAACAAATAAATTTTAAATCTATAAAATAAGTAGAATTATTCGTGAATTTATAAAAAATCGAGTTTGAACTTAAAAAAAATTATGTCAAACTTAAAACATTGAGTTTGCACTTAACAAAAATTCGTGTCAAACCTAAACAAAAATTTAAATTAAGTAAAATATAGTAAAATGGAAAATGAGAGACTAGCGAAAACCCCTCTGTTGTGCGGCGTGTCAGCTGCGTTTCAGTTTCACTGTTTAGGTAAGCCAAGCCCTAATCTCGAAACGGAACCAAAACCCCCAATCTCAGTGACGAAGCACCATGAGAGGCTTATTGGGAATAACAACACCAGTCGCCACCAAATTCTTGTTCAACCAACCAAAACCTAAATTCCTACCATGCAGAATTCGAGCCTACAGTTTGATCCCAATGGTCATTGAAACCTCTTCCAGAGGTGAAAGAGCCTACGACATCTTCTCTCGTCTTCTCAAGGAACGCATCATTTGCATTAATGGACCCATCTCTGATGACACCTCTCATGTCGTGGTTGCTCAGCTCTTGTTTCTTGAATCTGAAAACCCTTCCAAGCCTATCCACATGTACCTCAATTCCCCTGGTGGTGCCGTTACTGCAGGTAGTAATTAATAACATCAATTATCATTTTTTATTGCATACATCTCCTAAAAATCTCATTTTTTTATTACCCATTTTGTTGTATTGCAATAACCCCCTAATTATCAATCCCTTCATGTGAAAAAGATGTGTTTTTGTCCTGAGATTTACTTTGGAGTCTGTTTGGATAAGCAACTTAATTAACCATGTTGAAAGTCACACGTTGGATGAGATATAAGATGAGACATCTCTCACTCTATAAGTTTGTTTTGTAGGATTGAGTTAGGATAAACTCAAGTTATAAGAAAGTGCTTATCATGTAAGTGGTTATGTATTTCTAAAATCAATACAAAAGTATAGTCAAATTGTTTTTAGGTAAGCTATAAGTTGTTTTCAGAATATCATTGAGAGCTCGTCAAAATTAGCTTAAAACAACTTATTGATGTGTCATAAAATGTTTTTAAGACCGTTCTAACACTCTCGCGGGTGCTTATGTTAGTAGATATGACCGAATAATCTATTCATAGGTCAATGCAACTGCAATCTTGGTGTTGCAAGTTATGAATCATTTTGGAGATAGTGCTTGTATGTTAAAAGATTGGGGGTTATGGTCTGAGCTAAGGGTTGAAAGAGTTAAAAGACCAGAGTTCAAAGAGAAAATACTAACATAATAGCTAATATACTAACATTTGCTTATCTTAAGAAAAAACGTGTAAGCATTTATTTATTTCTACGTCAGAATAAAATACAGTGAAATTGTTTTCATATAAGTTTTAAATTGTTTTCTAAAGATGTCAATAAAAGGTTAACAGAGTTAGCTGAAAACAACTTATCAACGTGTCTTAAGTTGTTTCTTTAAGAAGGCTCAAACACTCACAGGTGTATAGATATGCTTGTAGATAAAGCTAAATAAAGTATTCAGAAATCAATCCAAATGCAAATCTAACAAGTTCTGTATCTTTTGGAGGAATAGTGTTTATATTCAAGTTCATTATGAATGAATGACTGAATGAGTGAATAACTAATTGACATATTGTCTTATAATTACCAAATGCCTATAACTTCCTGCTAACAAACTGTTGAGTTGGATAGTGATACAATTGATGTCTGGTTGTAATGCGTGTAGGGCTTGCAATTTATGATACTATGCAGTACATTCGGTCTCCGATCAACACAATGTGTTTGGGGCAGGCTGCGTCCATGGCTTCTCTGCTGTTGAGTGCGGGTGCCAAGGGTCAGAGGCGTTCTCTTCCGAATGCGACAATCATGATTCACCAGCCTTCTGGTGGATACAGTGGCCAGGCAAAGGATATTCAAATTCATTCCGAGCAGATTAAAAAAGTCTCGGAAGCGCTGAATAAGTTGTACGTCAAACACACGGGCAATACGATTGAAAAAATTGAGAAGGATATGGATAGAGATCATTTTATGACTGCCGAAGAGGCAAAGGAGTTTGGGATTATTGATGAGGTTATTGTTAATAGACCTTTGACTTTGGTTTCTGATGCTGTTGGCGATGAAGGCAAAGATAAAGATTCAAATTAGAACTGGACAGTAAGGTTTCTTTGAAGAATCCTTGCTTTTTAAATGTTTTCCTGCCACCTTAAGCATTAGTTGCAGTTGGTATAATTTTACCAATTGGACATGATCTTTGTAAGTTTCAATTATTAGATTTTACAATTAAGCTCCAGTCTTTCTTCTCAATTCGGTTTTATTGGCATATTTTTATCATACAGATTTTGAGCTTTTAAGTACCCTTATCTTGAAGTTGCTAATTATTCATAATAATGTAAGATGAATTTTTCAGTAAGTGTGTCTAATAGTATTTATCCGATTGCTAAACTATGTGTGAAAGTAATGCTTTTATATCTTGAGTTTGGTACTTGAAGCTCTTAGTTCCTAGTGCTTTGTATACTTCTATCCTATGATTAGTCATCATCTTAAGAGGCTGAGAGGAATGGTTTGATATTCTGCCGATTCAATGCATCGTAGTTTCTTAGTTTCTTGGTTTTGAAATTGCTCCAGTAGCATCCAATTTTATAATTGGAAGTTGAAGATTGGGTTGTTGAGTTGTTTCCCTCCTGGTTTGTGGACCATTACAAATTTAGAATGGCATTGAAGTTTGCAGACTACACATAAACACTTGCTGTATTTTAAAGTACAACAGTCAAAATATACCAGTATTTCGGGATGAAATATGTTGAACTAAAAAATCTCAAAAATTCTAGTGTGTGATGCACATCACTCCTCCTCTTCGTGTTCCTTTGGTAAAGGAAAACATTAAGTGTCTCCATGAGGATTTCTTTCACAACATTCCAAACAGAACTTTCCTGTAAATCCCCCATGCACAATACCTTTAAGGTCAATTCTTTGATATGTCTGCATCTTGAGATCAACTATACGGGAGTAGCTTCATGCTCACTTGTTGTATACTATGTTGTTAATAGCGCGGAAAAATTGGCGTGGCCGCTTCCAAGCATACCGGTCCAGTGCGAAATGGGAAAGCGGGTGGTGCGGCCGCAATCGCGGGTCTGGTAGCCGGTCAGGTGTTGTCCAAAGCGGTTGGCGCTGCCGCGATTGCAGAAAATGATGTTTTTGAAAATATGAACAAAGAAAATAATTGATGAATGAGAGAGAAGAGAGATCTTTGATTCTGGAAACGATTCTAGAAAACAAATCACAGAGAATGAAATTTATTTGATTGGTATTGTTATTTTGCAGTGTGAGAGCATGTTGTTTTGAGTTGTGAGAGGGAGCATAGCAGGCGGCGCTTTTACCACTCCACTTAGCTTCTCTTTCATGGTCATAACTTAGGGTTTTACTCTATGTTGTTAATATCGGAAAGCGACGCGGCGTAGTCAACCCTAAAATGGAAGTGGCGCGGAAGCGGGGAGCGGCGCGGGCGCTGTTTGACTATTTATATTTTTGATTTTTTAATTAATATATTTTTTATATACAAAATAAAAATAATAAAAAAATAAAATAAAATACAAAACAAAGGGTCCAAATAATAGTGAGGAGGTGGTGTTTAGAAAATGAAACAACAATTTGAATTTATGACCCAAAAAAACAAAATAAAAAGAGCAATAAAAAAACGGGGCACTGGGCTAGCATTGGGTTGTTTGTTTCATTCCGGGTTAGGCCCATTATTATTAGTAAAACCCTAAGTTATGACCATGAGAGAGAAGCTGAGTGGAGTGGTAAAAGCGTCGCCTGCTATGCTCCCTCTCACAACTCAAAACAACATGCTCTCACACTCTCACACTGCAAAATAACAATACCAATCAAATAAATTTCATTCTCTTTGTGATTTGTTTTCCAGAATCGTTTCCAGAATCAAGATCTCTCTTCTCTCTCATTCATCAATTATTTTCTTTGTTCATATTTCCAAAAACATCGTTTTCTGCAATCGCGGCCGCGCCAACCGCTTTGGACAGCACCTGACCGGCCAACAGACCCGCGATCGCGGTCGCACCACCCGCTTTCCCATTTCACACTGGACCGGTATGCTTGGAAGCGACCACGCCAATTTTTCTGCGACGCACCGCTATCGCGGCCGGTGCGGCCGATATTAACAACATAGGTTTTACTAATAATGATGGGCCTAGCCCGGAATGAAACAAACAGCCCATTGCTAGCTCAGTGCCCCGTTTTTTTATTGCTCTTTTTGTTTTGTTTTTTGGGCCATAAGTTCAAGTTGTTGTTTCATTTTTTAAACACCACCCCCTCACTATTATTTGGACCATTTGTTTTGTATTTTATTTTATTTTTTTATTATTTTTATTTTGTATATAAAAAATATATTAATTAAAAAATAAAAAATATAAATAGTCAAATAGCGCCCGCGCCACTCTCCGCTTCCGCGCCGCTTCCATTTTAGGGATGACCGCGCCGCGCCGCTTTCCGATATTAACAACATAGGTTGTATACGTGTTTAATCGTTGTATTTGTTAAATGAATTACAAGTTTTAATTCACTTACAAAATTAAATTTGAAAAAGTCTTATAATATATTGTCCAAAATATTTTATGAGAAGGTGTTCATGTTTAAAAATTTGAAAAAAATCTTATAATATATTGTCCAAAATATTTTATGAGAAGGTGTTCATGTTTAAAAATTAAACGTTTGAATGTGGGATAATTGGATAGAAGCTTCAAGAGTAAAGTGCAAAATTGCTTGAATAGTAAAGTAAATAAAAGGAAAAGATAAAGTAAATAAAAGGAAAAGATAAAGTCGGTCGAATGAAATGCTTAAGTTAAAAATGGGACGCAAATTCATACATTTTCTCACAAATTCACTATCTCTGCATTTTGGATGTTTGAATTCTATAGTGGACAATAATGAAAAATGTGAGCCTTTATTACAAAGATTAAATCGACTTATATACATGGACATTAGTAACTGTCGACAACGGCTAATTCTTTAGAAATCAACATGTATACTGTTATGTGGCCTTTTGTCATCTACATTGCTTCCACCTTTCCACGTGTCTTCAGTTCTTAAACTGCTGCAAAACTACCACTTTTGTCGAGAAACATTCTCAAGTCTATCAATTGCCTCTGTCGAGAATTCTTAGTTGAATCTTGTCATCATGGTGTCGAACCACACTTCAGCTACTTATGCTTAGCATGTGTATTTATCTCACACCCTATTCCTGTCGAATATGTCAAATCACTACAAACTTTTTCGGAATTTATTCCTGTCGAATATGCCAAATCACTACAAACTTTTTTGGGATTATGAACATCTTTTGAATAGAGAGTGATCCCAATCTTGTGGATTTGTTCTTGAGATTCTTCTAAATCAGTCTTAGTGGGTTTCAATGCAACTTGAGTCAAAAATCACAAGCTAACAGATGCCCTCCCAAAAATGTCACTTTCGATCATGCTTGCAATATGGGAGAAAGGTGGCCTGGGACTTGTCAGTTATTAACCAAACCTCAATTTGGCTTTATCCAAATTTTATCAAAACCTTATTTCATCCATAAGGACGAAAACTGTTTGGCCACCACTACACTGTCGGAGGAAACCTATCAAGCATGTTTAGACTTTCATGCCAAATAATTCATTACTCTAGTCCCATTTGAATTTCAAGCTTCTTATATATGCACACAAAAATTTGAAGATTGGTGGTTAGCTTATCTTCTTTACGTTTCTGTGGATCACTCGACTTTTCTACGATGTTTAACAGACGATTTTTCTCAACAGAGTAAAAAGAAGAAAAGTTGAGGTACGCATATTAAGGAAATTCAAACTTTTCAACTTTATTTCGAAACTGTGTATAATCCTTGTCAACTTAGTCAAACTATTTATGAGACATCTTCTATTTTAAAACAAAAAAAAAAATCACTGACAAAGTCCCCAAAATTAAATTTCCTCTTTACATAAAAGATAGCTATAGTTTTGCTTTGGAATTTCACCTTCCCAAATATCCACCATTGCCAACTTATGAATTTGACTTAGCTTCTCAATTTCCCTTTCTAGATTGGTTGTCTTTTGGGCCTTTGTGAGCTTTAAATAATGAACTGAAAAAACTTGTCCAAATATTAGTTTCAACTAAGCACAATTATACACCTTCCCACGGCCTTTAAGAATTGATCTTGATGACGTTTAAGTCATAGACACCATTCAAGAATGTGAAGTAAAAAGACTTGTAGAACTCACTAACTCCACCTTATGTTTTCACCTTATTTACTTGTGTCGAAATCTTGTAGCTCCACTTCTTATCCCCAAAAGGGTCGAAGAAAAAGAAGGAAGTTGAAGCAGTCGACAACAATGAAGAACCCAACTAATCCAAATAAGTAAAACATGTCTATTATTTGACCATTTGTTCTCTTTTATGACAATAGGTTTATTTACATCTCTTATTTGTCTCTGTTCTTATTTTCAGAATTGAAAACAAAGAAGTAGCTCCACAACCGCTACCCCAGGTCAAAAAGAAAGCAAGGAAAGACAAAGGGGTCGTCATTATTTGTAGTGAAGGAACACATGCCCAACTTACTCTCTGATTGTCTTTTATTTCTTCACATTCGTTATTTATAATACTAACTACTATACATGCTTTAGTCCGAACAAAGAATTCAAGAAGAAACTAAAGAAGTCGAGTCCAACGATGAGAGTGATGAAAGTTTGGTTTCCACACAACTCATGCCTCCCAAGTATCAAAATAACTTGCCCAGTAAAGTTGCAACCTCAGATTTTCGAGATCCTAAGAAGAAACAGATTTTTGTTGAGGCTCTAGAACTTCGACAAGCCAAGAATAAGAAAACAAAAACCCAACCAACTGAAGCCAGATCGCCAAAGAAAACAAGGAAGGAACCTGTTGTCAATATTGATGATGAGGACGAAGAAGAAGAAATTATTCCACTAAAAAAGAGAACAAATCGTCCAAAGCCATCTATTCCTGATGAAAGTGCATAAAGTGAAGAATATAGCCTTGACTTTAAGACATCCATGGTAATTTAAGTTTCATTTATATCTTCTTTGTGATATAAATTTCATACTTTTATTATAACATTTGAATTCTCTCTCCTTTATATGAACAACCTATTTTTGTTGTATTTCCACCGCTACAACCAACTACTGACAATCTAGTCGAGGAAATAATTATTGAATAGCCAAAAGAAGTGGTTGAAGATCAAAACCTTTCACAATAACCCACCCCAAAGAAACCAAATTTTGAACACCGAACACCTTTAAGAACCCCACATTCTGAACAACAATCCACTAGTTCAGAGGCTCGTGACTCTGACCCTCAATCATATGGTTAAAGCAACGCTGTTCAAACACCAGAAAACCCGAAACACGCTGATTAAATATAGAAGGACCAAAATGCTGCTCGAACCCAAGAGGATTGTGATCAAAGAGAACCTCAATATGTTGTTATCGAGAATGAACAACCACAAGTGGCTCATACTTCGCCAACTTTTCCAACAACCAATGAGCACCCACTATTGACTACAACGACTATTGTTTACCCTTCAATTCAGAATTCTTCATCTAACATTCTGACACTTCTCTCAATCGAGAAGAATTAAAGACTATCAAATAGAAAAACCATGTATAGGCTTTGGAGAAGTTTATGAGCAGTCGGGGTATTTCAGTTGAAAAATCTCCAAGTTCTTCAACTACTTCAGGAACTCTTCTGGTATGCTGGTTCAACAACTAAAGTGAAGGTTTTCGACATGGATCTATTTCAGACCATTGAAGACGACGCTATCGTTGTCTATGATATTAAGACCTTGTTGAAAAAGCTTAACAATCCAAACTCAAATGATTCTATTGTCGGGCTTTATCCTTGAGTTTGAGCCATTTCTTGAGCAAACTGCTTATAACATCAAACTGAGGAAAGAATCTACCAACAGACTAACGCCATGTCTCAACAATGGACCCTAATTACTCAATCTTATAGTAAAATTAATGAGCTGAATGCACAGGCTAAAAAGGACAAGGATCAGGTAGCAATTTGCAATGCAAATATTTCTAGCTAGGTGAAGCAGATGGAAGAGCTACAACTAAAGATTGAAGAAGAAATATGAAAGAAAACTGAAATAGAAACCTCAAGAATGACCTTTATTAACAAAAATCTGGTTCGGGAATCCAAAATTGGTCTTCAATATGTTGATGTTGTTTGTGTGCTGGATGAGGAAGTTCAAAAACTAAAGTCTGAAGATTCCACGTACGACACCAAAATCATACTAGCAAAGCAACTTCTTGAAAGAATTAAGGTTGAATTTCCTCTTTAAGTTTTTTATTCGAAATTCCTATTGTATAACTATGTTAATGACAATATTCCATTTTTGGAAATTTTCAATTGTATTACCATTTCGACATATTTATTTCCTAAGTATTATTCTTCCATTATTATAATTTCTTGCAACATAGCTTGTACTTTTTCAAGTGCTTACCCTTTATTCTTAGAATTCTACCTTCAGGGGTCAACTATTCAATCTCATAAGCATTATTTGAAAACACCTGGATAATTCAAAATGTGTCTTCCCAATTTGGTGACCATTTACCCAAAGTCCAATCTTTTCAATCCATAGGTAAAATATTTTCAAACGTAATCTCCAACTACAAAAGTTTTCGACTTAACTTTCTTATTGTAGGCCTTAGTTATTCCCTCTTTTTGTCTTTATGAGAACGTTCAAGGAAGCTAACATTTCCTCATCGAAATCAAATAATTCGTTCAACATCATATTCCAATAATGGTCAGAAGGAATTCAACTAGTCTTTGAATTCTAGTTGATTGTAAATAAATTTCAACAGACAAAAATGCACCATGACCAAATGCAAGTCAAAATAGAGTACAATTTGTTGCCTCTTTAGGGGAGTTTCGACAAGCATGTAATACTTGGTCTAAAGTCTTATGAAAATTTCTTGACTTGTGACCCACATGTTTCTTAATTAAACCTTTTATAATTTTGTTGGCTACTTCGACTTGGCCATTTGTCTGGGAATAATAAGGGGTAGATGTCAAAAGTTTAATCCCTGAGTCTGAAGCAAACTCAACCATCTTTTGACCAGTAAAAATGGTGCCCTGATCAGTGGTTAAAGTTTCAGAAATTCCAAACTTGTACATAGTATGACTTTGAATGAAGTCGATTACTGCTTCCTGATTGACCTTGATCAAAGGAACAACTTCTACCGACTGGGTAAAATAGTTGATACCAAACAAAATGTATCTACGAATTTTGGATGATATAGGTCGAATTTCAAAAATTAAATCTAAGGCCCAACCTCTAAATGATTAAGGCTTGACAATCGAATGCAATTCACTTGTAGGAACATGTTGAATACTTGCATGTTTCTGACATTCATGGCAACCTTTTGTAAATTCAATCTAATCTTTCAACATATTTGGCCAATATAACCCTTGTCGAAATAAAAACCATTTTATATTGTGGCATGCTTGATGAGTGCCACATGATCCACTATGGGCATAAAAAATTGTCAAATAAGCTTCACTCTTACAAAACCATTTAAGCAAGATTCCTTCAGGCATTTTTTAAAACAACTCATTCCCAATAATAACATAACTTAATGCCTTGTATTTGATTTTTTGATTTATCGTTCCTTTCAAATTTTCCAAAAGTTCAACAATTGCTTTTCTCCAATCATTATTTGGCATAATGTCAATGGAAAAAAATTCAAAAATTTCCTCAGAGTTTTTTACTCCTTTCAACCCTTCTACCCCCATCAGTATTGGCTTCGACAAATCTAAGGGGAAAGGATTGGTCGAAATCAATTTTTTCTTTACTTCAATTAATTTTTCTATTTTTTCTTTTGACACTCTGTATCTTGAAGCAAATTGTGCCAAATCATTGGCCTCTTGATTTTCGACTCGAGATGGATGTTTGATGTCGACTTCATTAAATATTTTTAACAATTAATTGGCCTTCACCAGTGGCGGACTTACTGCATAACGTGAGGATGCTATTGCACCCCTCAGAAAATTAAAAACAATTTTTTAATATAAGAAAAATATAGGACAACTTTAATAGGGCAGCGATGCTATTTATGTTTGGAAAAGGAAAAGTTAGTTATGTCAAGCATATCTTGTATGTTTATTTAAGTTTAATTCAACGTTACATGATGTGAATAAATTTGAGTAATGACCAATAGTTTATATTAATGTTAAACGGTAAGGTGAAATGAATTGAAGTGTGTAGCGTTGAAAATTACACGAGAAATACAAAAAAAAATATCTAAAATAATTAGAATTAAAAATTAGAAAAATAATGTTTCAAAAAAATAATTAAAGAATATTTAGATAGTGTTGAGAAACGATGTCGTCAATAACAGAACAAAGTTATGATGTAAAAATTGAGTTTCTTGAACAAACACATGAAATCCTATTAGATTTTATGAAAGAGAGAAGAATGGAGAAGAATAAGAATTTGTTAAAACTGTTTTACTATTCACTTTCTCAATACGGGTTCAAAGATTACAAGTGAATACAAACAAATAAGTTCTTTCAACAACCTGAGAGAACTAGTATATTTATAAACTATTAAGCTAACTTATGATACAAGTTAACGTAACAATTAAGCTTACATAGCCTAGGAATATCCCTTCATCAATTTTAGGATCCATTTTCCTTCTTTGTTCACGATCAACCAAAATATAACATTTGCTTCCAAAGACATGGAAGTACTTGACAGTAGGTTTTCTTCCCTTCCATAATTCATAAAAGTAGTTAAAGTACCAGTTTTCAAGGTAAATCTGTTATGAATATAACATGCAGTATTCATTGCTTCAACCCAAAAATGATATGGCAGGTGCTTAGCATAGAGCATGACCCTAGCAAATTCTTGAAGAGTCCTATTCTTTCTCTCAACTAATCCATTCAGCTGAGGAGTGATGGGAGACGAAAACCCATGACTGATGCCTTTAAAAGAGCAAAAATCATCAAACTTGGTATTTTCAAATTCCTTTCCATGACCACTTCTAATTCTGACAATTTTGCTTTCCTTTTCTCTTTGAAGTTTTTGGCATAATCCCTAAAATACTTCAAAGACATCTGATTTTTCTCTGATGAAATGCACCCAGGTGAATCTTGAGAAATCATCAACCACAACATGAGCATACCTTTTTCCACCAAGGCTCTAAACTTGCATGGGACCCATTAAATTCATGTGAAGAAGTTCCAACACTCTTGAAGTAGTCAGATGTTGTACCTTGGGATGAGACATCTTGTTTTACTTTCTAATTTGGCACTCACCACAAAAATTTTCTTCCTCTATCCTTAGCTTAGGAATTCCTCTAATTTCTTCTGTTGATACAATTTTCTTCATTCCTTTTAGATGTAAATGACCAAGTTTCTGGTGCCATATTTGAACTTCATCTTCTTTAGATATTAGGCATGCAGGAGAACTCTTTGTTGAATGGGGTGTCCACAAGTAATAGTTGTCTTTAGATCTGACTCCTCTCATCAGAACTTCATCATTCTCATTAGTGACCACACATTCATACTTAGTGAAATTGGCTTTAAACCCCTGATCACACAACTGACTTATGCTTATCAAGTTGCCAGTTAATCCTTTTACAGGAAGCACGTTATCAAGGCTAGGAGATCCTGCACAAGCTAGTTTTCCAAATCCTTGAGTTTATCCTTTTGCACCATCCCCAAAAGTGACATAACTAGTAGAGTATGACCGAATGTTGACAAGGAAGTTTTCTATATCAGTCATGTGTCTAGAACACCCATTATCAAAGTACTAGTCTTCTCTGTCATAAGCTATAAGATAAGTATGAGCAATAAGTGATTTGATAGTTTCTTTGGGAACCCACTTCTTTGTACTCTTCATCGCTTTATGATTAACCTTGGGATGAACACAAGATCTAAGATATCTATGCAGTCTGAAACAGAAAGGTTTGATATGACCAAATCTACCACAGTGATGACATTTCCATTGTTGGGCCTTGCTTCCCTTTTTACCAAACTGATACCGGTGTTGATGTTAAGACAATTATTCTAACATCCTTGGCTCTTTATCCTCCCAGTTGGAATAGGTTTTGCAGCCTTAGGGTCTCCTTTCAAGGTTTGATTATTAAACCCTATGCCTCTTCAGTCACCAGCTCTCTGTCCAACTTGAAGAATTTTGTCTAACACGTTAGAACCATTCTTCAACATTCTTATAGACTTGGTCATATTTTCAAGTTTGGAGGCCAGCATGGTCACCTCATCCTACAGACTATAGATATTGGACAAATACTCTTCCTTCTCATACTGAAGTTGAGAGATAGTTTCTTGCTGATTCTCACTTTTAATGCACAAATCTTTGTAGGAAACAACTAGTTCAGCAAAAGCAGTATCTTCATCACTGGACTCTACATCAGATGCCCATGTTCCAGTTAAAGTAGTTACTGTTAGACGACGACAATTGATCCAGAATAGGGGTTTAATAGATCACTTCTTTTTAATTATGAGTCGGCGCTAAAATTTGTTTTTAAAAATTGTTTGCGGAAGCGGCAGAGGATAATTCGTCTACACGAACCAGTTACTGGGAGAATCGGATATACGTAAGCCAAATGGAACGAAAGGCTCGATGAGAAAAATTGAATCGCAACTTAAATATTAATCAATTTACCAACAACACTCAATATGGTGCAATCTCCAATGAACAATCAAAAGTAAAACCAAAATGAAAATATATCAAACACCTTGTAAGCGTTCAATTTATCGAGCACTTGGAGTGCAAAACACTCCAAGCTAAACCTTCTATGATAGTTGGTGCAGAATTTTCACTAAGCATAATCCAAAATGATTGTGCAATGGTTTTCATATCAGTTTTTCTGCACTATACTATACCATAATTTTTTTGATCAATTGAACAATCACAAGCATAAACAGTTCGAAAATTAAAGGAGATAGGGAAAGAGAAACGACACCAAGTTTGTTTAGGCAGTTCCCCTTTCGTCCTCACTTCGGGTACGTTTGCCCCTAATTCTAAATCTAGAATTGAGATATCTATAATCTTGTTCGCAAATTGTTTTTACAAGAGAAGGCTTAGCTATCACGCACTCAAGAAACTCTGTTGATGCAGATACTATGTCTTCTCTTCCCTTGATTCGAGTCGAATCAAGTGCCTCGAACTTGTTGGATGAATCTCCGTTTACCGTTACTAGATTAAATGAGCACACCTGTCTTCAATCACTTTCACTCGGCTGATTCCGATTCACACACAATTCAATCCCCAAACTTTTGTTGCACAATCCTCCGGTTGATGCTACTAGATCAACAAAACCCACCGTTCTTCGATCACCTTTGCTCGTCTGAACTTTTGTGTCATTACGGTATCCTTGGTGTTGATATTTAGTACCTATCTTTCTGACAAGGCTTAGCATCATTGTATGGTCTGTGTCGTGTTTTTGTTTCAAACCCGTGTTTAGATGTTTCATTTGCTTGAGGACAAGCAAAGGTTCAAGTGTGGGGGAGTTTGATAACGCGAAATTATATCGTGTATTTGACTTGACATGCATGAATTTATATTGTGTTTTTAATTGGTTTTTCCCGATTTATGTTTTATTCTACCCATATTTGTTTATGTTTTCAGGCACTCGAGTCGAACCGGGATTTAACGGAAAATAAATAATTATTGAAGAAATTTAGAGAAAAGAAATGAAGAGGAAAGAAAATGATTGGAAGAAGTGAAATGGAAAGAAAATGCAAGGAAAGAAAAAGAAAGAGGAAAGAAAAGAGAAAAAAAAAATATAGAGTGGGCCCACCACTCAACAAAGGGTGGCGCAAGCCACACCTAAGGAGTGGCGCCCACCACATGCTGAAGAAGTGGCGCAAGCCACATTTTGGTGAAGGGAAGAGGTGGCGCCCGCCACCTATTTTTGAGGAGAAAAAGAAAAAAAATAGTCTCACCACCTTCCTATTATTTCTAGGTTTTCAACCGTCCATTGCATAATTTTCTCAGCAACTTCCACACGATTCACACGATATTTTCTCAACTGCCAAGCCCTATAAATTGAACTGAAGACCTCCATTGAAAGGGTCGGCGAATTTGTGAGAGAGCGAATTAGTTTTTCTGCATCCTTTCAATTAAACAGTTATTAGCTTTTGTTATTTTCCCTGCACTTCTGCATTTCCGTTTTTCATTATTTCTTCTTGTGAGCACTGTGTTGGATTACTGCAAGTTTGTATCAAGGATTCGTTTGCAAGTTATTTCAATTCCAGGTTTTAATATATGCTTCGTTCTGTTTTTATTTACAGCATGATTAATAGTAGTTATATACGTATTGCTAGTGTGTTTTTCATTCAAATCATGTCTTGCTAAATTATTTGGTATCAGTATGTAAACAAATTATTCGCCTGGGATTAAATAATAATCGGTGCCATATTTTTAAAAATTAGTTTTTAGGCCGAGGTTTCTTATTTTTAATCAAGTAGTTTTTCTTACGAAAGTAAAAAGACATTTAAGGTTGAGGTCAAGATAAACGAGAGTTTGAGAGTTTAACCAGATAGCTGAAACTAGGCATTGGTTTTAAACACAGCGGAAGCACTTTAGAATCGATTAGGACTTATTTATTTTCAAAAAGTATTTTTAAATGCAAATGATACAGCGAGAGCGCTCATTCTGATTTAACGGTATAGTCTGAATCAACAAACACGAGAGTGTGAGATGAGGTCTTTTAAATGAATATTTTCTACTGAAAAGTAATTTGACATTTAAACCTGCACCGATGACTTATTAAATTCCAGACGATTAATGCGTTACATACTGATATCTAGTTATTGATTATTTTTACTAAAAGTTAGTACTCTTAGGTTTATTTTCTGTCGCCTTACTTCCCTTAGAAATATTAGTCTTAGCTAAACATAGTAACATTCTGATAGCACTAGTTTGATTATCAGTCCTTGTGGGATCGATATCTTTTTAAAACTACGCGATAGACTGTGCGCTTGCAGTTAGTAACCCCATCCGACTCATAAAGTCGCGATCAAGTTTTTGGCGCCGTTGCCGGGGATCGAACCCGGGTCACCCGCGTGACAGGCGCCAAAAACTAGTAAGACTACGTACAACAACATCAGTTTTCTGGAAACCCTACAGAAGATCCCAACGAACATCTGACCAAGTTTGTGCAGTACGCAGACACAGTAAAGGCAAATGGTGTAACTACAGACGCAATAAGACTACGTCTTTTTCCTTTCTCATTAAGAGACAGAGCTTGGGCTTGGTTGCAATCCTTGCCATCAAACTCTGTTATTACGTGGGATGAGTTGAAAAAGGTATTCTTAGCACGATATTTCCCCCCGAGCAAAACAGCTATGTTGAGAGCCCAAATTAATAGTTTTCGACAGAAGGATAACGAATCTCTTTACGATGCATGGGAAAGATATAAAGACATGATGAGGATGTGCCCACATCACGGTCTTGAAGATTGGTTAATCATCCATACATTTTACAATGGTCTCTTGTACAATACAAGATTGACAATAGATGCCGCCGCTGGTGGTACGCTTATGGATAAACCATATGAAGAAGCCCACCAACTGATTGAGAGCATGGCTCAAAACCACTACCAATGGGGAGGAGAAAGAACTGCAGTGGAAAAATCCCAAACAAAAGGTGGAATGTACGAGGTAAGTAGCCTTGATCATGTCAATGCTAAGGTAGATGCCCTTGCCCAAAAGATTGATAACTTTGATTTAGTCATTAGTGCGATTCATTTGTTGCGCAGTATAGGCTAAGGCAACAAATTTTATTTTCCTTTTTTTTCTCGATTGTATGCCAATTACTCGCTCACAAAGCGAAGACTTGCAACCCCCAATCGCCGAACTAGAGCGTTTCTTACATTTAAGACGCAGACTACTTGAGTATCAACGCAAGTATAATATTCCTGGTCTCCCTGCTTACCCCCCTGAACCAGTCAAGGAACAAAACATGGGTGAGAGACCACAAAACCGTCCTCTTAAGTTCTATGCCACCCCGTCTGAGCAAGAACCACATAGTAGCATTGCTGCCCCTGCTATCAACCGAAACGATTTCGAGTTGAAACCTTCATTGCTGTCAGCCGTACAACAACATCAGTTTTCTGGAAACCCTACAGAAGATCCCAACGAACATCTGACCAAGTTTGGGCAGTACGCAGACACAGTAAAGGCAAATGGTGTAACTGCAGACGCAATAAGACTACGTCTTTTTCCTTTCTCATTAAGAGATAGAGCTTGGGCTTGGTTGCAATCCTTGCCATCAAACTCTGTTACTACGTGGGATGAGTTGAAAAAGGTATTCTTAGCACGATATTTCCCCCCGAGCAAAACAGCTATGTTGAGAGCCCAAATTAATAGTTTTCGACAGAAGGATAACGAATCTCTTTACGATGCATGGGAAATATATAAAGACATGATGAGGATGTGCCCACATCACGGTCTTGAAGATTGGTTAATCATCCATACATTTTACAATGGTCTCTTGTACAATTCAAGATTGACAATAGATGTTGCCGCTGGTGGTACGCTTATGGATAAACCATATGAAGAAGCCCACCAACTGATCGAGAGCATGGCTCAAAACCACTACCAATGGGGAGGAGAAAGAACTGTAGTGGAAAAATCCCAAACAAAAGGTGGAATGTACGAGGTAAGTAGCCTTGATCATGTCAATGCTAAGGTAGATGCCCTTGCCCAAAAGATTGATAACTTGACCATAACACCTGCAGCCACCGTGGCTGCTGTAGCTCAAAACTGCGAATTATGCAGAAACCCTGGACATGCTGCCACTGAATGTCAAATTTTGGCAGGAGTCTCCAGTGACCAAGTAAATTATGCTCAAGGAAACCCTTATGCAAATACCTACAATCCGGGATGGAAGAATCACCCAAACTTCTCTTATAAAAACAACAATGCATTATATGCACCTGGTCAAGCACCTGCTGCGCCACCAGGCCACCAAAAGGATGCTGCAACTGCCCCTAATGTTCCTAGGAAGTCCAACCTTGAACTACTGATGGAAAACTTTATAGCTACCCAGGCTCAAACAAACAAAGACTTCCTGAATCAAAATATACACACTAGTGAGCAAATTAAGCAATTAGCAAACAAAGTAGACGCTTTAGCCACCCACAACAAAATGCTTGAAACCCAAATTTCGCAAGTGGCACAACAACAAGCACCTACTGCCGCCCCTGCAGGAACATTTCCTGGACAGCCACAACCTAACCCGAAAGGACATGCAAATGTCGTTATATTGAGAAGTGGTAAAGAACTAGAAGGACCCGTTGATCCAAGACTTCAGAATCCGCCCATGTACCAAAAGCCTAATACTGAGAAGGAGAATAAATCCAAGGAAAAGGAAGATAATGACCAAGAGGCCGTGGAGAAGCCTTATGTGCCTCCACCACCATATAAACCACTGATTCCGTATCCTCAAAGATTCGCAAATTCTAAAACTGCAGGGCAATTTAAGAAATTTGTTGAACTTCTGAAACAATTAAACATCACAATACCTTTTATAGAAGCTATCACTCAGATGCCCTCATATGCTAAGTTCCTTAAAGAAATCCTATCTAATAAGAAAAAGATTGAGAATAACGAAACAGTTACACTTACTGCTGAGTGTAGTGCAATAATCCAAAACAACATGCCTCCTAAGCTGAAAGACACAGATAGTTTCTCCATACCCTATGTAATTGGAAAGTTCGTCATAGACAAGGCTCTGTGCGACTTAGGTGTCAGTATCAGTATAATGCCCTTATCCATATGCAAAAAGCTTGATATGGGAGAATTAAGACCAACTAAGATGTTCGTTCAATTAGCAGACCGCTCTATTAAATATCTCGTTGGTATACTAGAGAATGTTCCAGTTCGAATCGGACAATTCTATATTCCTACCGAATTTATAATCATGGACATTAAAGAAGACTCCACTACGCCTATCATATTAGGGAGACCATTCTTAGCTACTGCCGGAGCTATTATAGACGTAAAAAGAGGTAAGCTAACCTTTGAAGTCGGTGAGGAAAAGGTTGAATTTATCCTGACACAATTCTTACAAGCACCAGCTATAGAGGACACATGTTATCTATTAGATGTCATAGATGAGTGCGTAAGAGAAATGGAAATGGAACCGACCATATACTCAGATATTATAAAAATTCCAATACCTCTGATTTTTGAAGATGATAATTGGCGTGAACCATACCAAGATGATAGCCTAAGCGAATGTTTAACACTTACACCCGATCATCTTCCTTGCCCAAAGAAACCAGCGTTAGAACTGAAAACATTACCCGATAGTTTGAGGTACGAATTTCTAGACACAGAACTCGAACGACCTGTGATAGTCAATGCAGACTTAGGACAACCCATAACCAAGAAACTTTTAGATGTCTTAAGAAAATATCCAACTGCGTTGGGCTACAACATCGCTGACCTTAAAGGAATAAGTCCTTCTATCTGTATGCATCGCATTATGCTAGAGGAAGACTGTAAGACCTCTAGAGAACACCAGAGAAGGATTAATCCAATCCTAAGTACTGTAGTTAAGGATGAAGTGAAAAAGCTTTTAGATGCGGGAATTATATACCCGATATCAGACAGTAAATGGGTTAGCCCAGTACATGTCGTACCTAAGAAGGGAGGTGTTACAGTTGTTAAGAACTCCAAAGGTGAATCTATAACGCAAAGAGTCGTAACTGGAAGTAGGATGTGTATCGATTATAGAAAATTGAACAAAGCTACTCGTAAAGATCATTTTCCATTACCATTCATTGACCAAATGTTGGAACGATTGGCAAAACATTCTTACTTCTGCTATTTAGACGGTTATTCAGGATTCTTCCAAATCCCTATTCATCCTGATGACCAAGAAAAGACAACTTTCACATGTCCCTATGGTACATTTGCTTACCGACGAATGTCGTTTGGACTATGTAACGCTCCCGCAACATTCCAAAGATGCATGATGTCGATTTTCGCTGACTTTATAGACGACATTATGGAAGTGTTTATGGACGATTTTTCTGTTTGTGGGCAGAGTTTTGAAGGATGTCTATCGAACCTAGAAATGGTACTTGAAAGATGTGTAAAAGTCAATCTCGTACTAAACTGGGAGAAATTCCATTTTATGGTCAATCAAGGAATCGTGCTTGGACACGTAGTATCTGATAGAGGGATTGAAGTTGATAAAGCAAAGATAGAGATTATAGAAAACCTTCAACCTCCAAAATCCGTACGAGAAATAAGAAGTTTCTTAGGACACGCGGGTTTCTACCGACGATTCATTAAAGATTTCTCGAAAATTACCAAACCACTGACAGGTTTATTAACGAAAGACGTTGAATTTATCTTCGATGAGAAATGCCTAAAAGCGTTTGAGCAATTAAAAACGGCTCTCGTTACCGCACCTATCATGCAACCACCTGATTGGAGATTACCATTTGAAATCATGTGTGATGCGAGTGACTATGCCGTAGGCGCGGTCTTAGGACAAAGAAAGGACAGAAAGCTCCGTGCAATTTACTACGCAAGTAGAACCTTAGATCCTACCCAAATGAACTACGCCACCACTGAAAAGGAACTCCTAGCTGTCGTGTTCGCTCTGGATAAATTCCGATCCTACTTGGTAGGAGCAAAAATCATTATATATACCGATCATGCTGCGATAAGATACCTATTAAGTAAGAAAGATGCCAAACCTAGACTTTTAAGATGGATCCTACTCTTACAAGAATTCGACCTAGGAGACGAGAGGAAGAACCATCCAGAAATCTAGAAAGCATATACGCTGAGGTGATGAGACAGAGTGAAGTAAACGCACTCCGCGACCAGACCATACAAAGCATCGCAGCTCAGCAAGCTCAAATGATGGCTCAGCAAACCCAGATGTACAACCAACAAGCGGAGATGATCCAGGTTTTAGAACGAATACAGCGAGGCCAGGACGACATGGCAGAGTTGATCCAAGGGATGGCCGGTATGAATGTGCAAGCACATGAACAACATCAGGATCTGGGTGCTTCAGAACATCAAACCAGAAACACCAGACGAGCACGGACTCGAGGAAGAGGCCGCTAGTAGGCCATTTTTTTCCAGGTTTCTCCTTCCTTTTTCACCTTACGTTGTTGCATTGGGGACAATGCTCAATTTAAATGTGGGGGAGGAAGTTTTATCGCTTTCATTTAAATTATTTTGTTTATTTACCACTTTTCTAAGTAGATTAAAACATTTTCATGCTTATTTCCCCTTCAATAAAAGAAATTCATGTGTTGTCGAGTCTCTACACATGGTTTCTGCTATTACTTAGATTCTCCCAACTTTCTTCAGCCATAACAAAAAAATTTATTTTGGTTTGATACATGACATGGCACTTTAAAAGCTTAGAAGGCTAAGTTAGGAAGACTTGGGAAAGTGTTAATAAAATCGGTACTGTTTTAACACCTTGAACCCCCGAATATACAGATGAATCTGAGTACTTATTATGCCGAGGCCTGAAATTTTAAAATAACCTCTTGATTAGTTTATACTAGCAGTCAGCACCATCCTAAGGCACAAACTAAGTAATAAACTGATGCAAATATGTGTTCGATCTCAAAAAGGGAATTAAATGAGTTAATAGAAAAGGAGAATAAAAGACATGTTCCCTCTAAGTTAGGTGGTCCTCGCCCGACCATTTAGCCCAACGGATCGGACTCTGGAAATTCGAAACTAAAAGAAAATTTTTTGCAAAAGATTTGGAAAATGAGATCACTGAACACTAACAGGTTTACTTACCATGAGCGTGCGTGGATAACGGGCTTAATGTGATTGCGCGAGAATGAAAAAGAGGTGAAAGAGAATAGGTCGAGTTATAATACCATGATTTAGATCTGTCTGTATAAGGTGGGAGTTTTTGATTACATGATGTAATTTTGTGTCATTACGGTATCCTTGGTGTTGATATTTAGTACCTATCTTTCTGACAAGGCTTAGCATCATTGTATGATCTGTGTCGTGTTTTTGTTTCAAACCCGTGTTTAGATGTTTCATTTGCTTGAGGACAAGCAAAGGTTCAAGTGTAGGGGAGTTTGATAACGCGAAATTATATCGTGTATTTGACTTGACATGCATGAATTTATATTGTGTTTTTAATTGGTTTTTCCCGATTTATGTTTTATTCTACCCATATTTGTTTATGTTTTCAGGCACTCGAGTCGAACCGGGATTTAACGGAAAATAAATAATTATTGAAGAAATTTAGAGAAAAGAAATGAAGAGGAAAGAAAATGATTGGAAGAAGTGAAATGGAAAGAAAATGCAAGGAAAGAAAAAGAAAGAGGAAAGAAAAGAAAAAATATATATAGGGTGGGCCCACCACTCAACAAAGGGTGGCGCAAGCCACACCTAAGGAGTGGCGCCCACCACATGCCGAAGAAGTGGCGCAAGCCACATTTTGGTGAAGGGAAGAGGTGGCGTCCGCCACCTATTTTTGAGGAGAAAAAGAAAAAAAATAGTCTCACCACCTTCCTATTATTTCTAGGTTTTCAACCGTCCATTGCATAATTTTCTCAGCAACTTCCACACGATTCACACGATATTTTCTCAACTGCCAAGCCCTATAAATTGAACTGAAGACCTCCATTGAAAGGGTCGGCGAATTTGTGAGAGAGCGAATTAGTTTTTCTGCATCCTTTCAATTAAACAGTTATTAGCTTTTTTTATTTTCCCTGCACTTCTGCATTTCCATTTTTCATTATTTCTTCTTGTGAGCACTGTGTTGGATTACTGCAAGTTTGTATCAAGGATTCGTTTGCAAGTTATTTCAATTCCAGGTTTTAATATATGCTTCGTTCTGTTTTTATTTACAGCATGATTAATAGTAGTTATATACGTATTGCTAGTGTGTTTTTCATTCAAATCATGTCTTGCTAAATTATTTGGTATCAGTATGTAAACAAATTATTCGCCTGGGATTAAATAATAATCGGTGCCATATTTCTACAAATTAGTTTTTAGGCCGAGGTTTCTTATTTTTAATCAAGTAGTTTTTCTTACGAAAGTAAAAAGACATTTAAGGTTGAGGTCAAGATAAACGAGAGTTTGAGAGTTTAACCAGATAGCTGAAACTAGGCATTGATTTTAAACACAGCGAAAGCACTTTAGAATCGATTAGGACTTATTTATTTTCAAAAAGTATTTTTAAATGCAAATGATACAGCGAGAGCGCTCATTCTGATTTAACGGTATAGTCTGAATCAACAAACATGAGAGTGTGAGATGAGGTCTTTTAAATGAATATTTTCTACTGAAAAGTAATTTGACATTTAAACCTGCACCAATGACTTATTAAATTCCAGACGATTAATGTGTTACATACTGATATCTAGTTATTGATTATTTGTACTAAAAGTTAGTACTCTTAGGTTTATTTTCTGTCGCCTTACTTCCCTTAGAAATATTAGTCTTAGCTAAACATAGTAACATTCTGATAGCACTAGTTTGATTATCAGTCCTTGTGGGATCGATATCTTTTTAAAACTACGCGATAGACTGTGCGCTTGCAGTTAGTAACCCCATCCGACTCATAAAGTCGCGATCAAGTGTTTGGCGCCGTTGCCTTAGTCTATACTGCGCAACAAATGAATCGCACTAATGACTAAATCAAAGTCCCCAGCAACGGCGCCAAAAACTTGATCGCGACTTTATGAGTCGGATGGGGTTACTAACTGCAAGCGCACAGTCTATCGCGTAGTTTTAAAAAGATATCGATCCCACAAGGACTGATAATCAAACTAGTGCTATCAGAATGTTACTATGTTTAGCTAAGACTAATATTTCTAAGGGAAGTAAGGCGACAGAAAATAAACCTAAGAGTACTAACTTTTAGTAAAAATAATCAATAACTAGATATCAGTATGTAACGCATTAATCGTCTGGAATTTAATAAGTCATCGGTGCAGGTTTAAATGTCAAATTACTTTTCAGTTGAAAATATTCATTTAAAAGACCTCATCTCACACTCTCGTGTTTGTTGATTCAGACTATACCGTTAAATCATAATGAGCGCTCTCGCTGTATCATTTGCATTTAAAAATACTTTTTGAAAATAAATAAGTCCTAATCGATTCTAAAGTGCTTCCGCTGTGTTTAAAATCAATGCCTAGTTTCAGCTATCTGGTTAAACTCTCAAACTCTCGTTTATCTTGACCTCAACCTTAAATGTCTTTTTACTTTCGTAAGAAAAACTACTTGATTAAAAATAAGAAACCTTGGCCTAAAAACTAATTTGTAGAAATATGGCACCGATTATTATTTAATCCCAGGCGAATAATTTGTTTACATACTGATACCAAATAATTTAGCAAGACATGATTTGAATGAAAAACACACTAGCAATACGTATATAACTACTATTAATCATGCTGTAAATAAAAACAGAACGAAGCATATATTAAAACCTGGAATTGAAATAACTTGCAAACGAATCCTTGATACAAACTTGCAGTAATCCAACACAGTGCTCACAAGAAGAAATAATGAAAAACGGAAATGCAGAAGTGCAGGGAAAATAACAAAAGCTAATAACTGTTTAATTGAAAGGATGCAGAAAAACTAATTCGCTCTCTCACAAATTCGCCGACCCCTTCAATGGAGGTCTTCAGTTCAATTTATAGGGCTTGGCAGTTGAGAAAATATCGTGTGAATCATGTGGAAGTTGCTGAGAAAATTATGCAATGGACGGTTGAAAACCTAGAAATAATAGGAAGGTGGTGAGACAATTTTTTTTTCTTTTTCTCCTAAAAAATAGGTGGCGGGCGCCACCTCTTCCCTTCACCAAAATGTGGCTTGCGCCACTTCTTCAGCATGTGGTGGGCGCCACTCCTTAGGTGTGGCTTACGCCACCCTTTGTTGAGTGGTGGGCCCACCCTATATTTTTTTTTTCTTTTCTTTCCTCTTTCTTTTTTTTTCCTTGCATTTTCTTTCCATTTCACTTCTTCCAATCATTTTCTTTCCTCTTCATTTCTTTTCTCTAAATTTCTTCAATAATTATTTATTTTCCGTTAAATCCCGGTTCGACTCGAGTGCCTGAAAACATAAACAAATATGGGTAGAATAAAACATAAATCGGGAAAAACCAATTAAAAACACAATATAAATTCATGCATGTCAAGTCAAATACACGATATAATTTCGTGTTATCAAACTCCCCCACACTTGAACCTTTGCTTGTCCTCAAGCAAATGAAACATCTAAACACGGGTTTGAAACAAAAACACGACACAGATCATACAATGATGCTAAGCCTTGTCAGAAAGATAGGTACTAAATATCAACACCAAGGATACCGTAATGACACAAAATTACATCATGTAATAAAAAACTCCCACCTTATACAGACAGATCTGAATCATGGTATTATAACTCGACCTATTCTCTTTCACCTCTTTTTCATTCTCGCGCAATCACATTAAGCCCGTTATCCACGCACGCTCATGGTAAGTAAACCTGTTAGTGTTCAGTGATCTCATTTTCCAAATCTTTTGCAAAAAAATTTCTTTTAGTTTCGAATTTCCAGAGTCCGATCCGTTGGGCTAAATGGTCGAGCGAGGACCACCTAACTTAGAGGGAACATGTCTTTTATTCTCCTTTTCTATTAACTCATTTAATTCCCTTTTTGAGATCGAACACATATTTGCATCAGTTTATTACTTAGTTTGTGCCTTTGGATGGTGCTGACTACTAGTATAAACTAATCAAGAGGTTATTTTAAAATTTCAGGCCTCGGCATAATAAGTACTCAGATTCATCTGTATATTCGGGGGTTCAAGGTGTTAAAACAGTACCGATTTTATTAACACTTTCCCAAGTCTTCCTAACTTAGCCTTCTAAGCTTTTAAAGTGCCATGTCATGTATCAAACCAAAATAAAATTTTTTGTTATGGCTCAAGAAAGTTGGGAGAATCTAAGTAATAGCAGAAACCATGTGTAGAGACTCGACAGCACATGAATTTCTTTTATTGAAGGGGAAATAAGCATGAAAAATTTTAAATCTACCTAGAAAAGTGGTAAATAAACAAAATAATTCAAATGAAAGCGATAAAACTTCCTCCCCCACACTTAAATTGAGCATTGTCCCCAATGCAACAACATAAGGTGAAAAAGGAAGGAGAAACCTGGAAAAAAACGGCTTACTAGCGGCCTCTTCCTCGAGTCTGTGCTCGTCTGGTGTTTTTGGTTTGATGTTCTGAAGCACCCAGATCCTGATGTTGTTCATGTGCTTGCACATTCATACCGGCCATCCCTTGGATCAGCTCTGCCATGTCGTCCTGGCCTCGCTGCATTCGTTGTAAAACCTGGATCATCTCCGCTTGTTGGTTGTACATCTGGGTTTGCTGAGCCATCATTTGAGCTTGCTGAGCTGCGATGCTTTGTATGGTCTGGTCGTGGAGTGCGTTTGCTTCACTCTGTCTCATCACCTCAGCGTATATGCTTTCTAGATTTCTGGATGGTTCTTCCTCTCGTTTCCTAGGCCTGCGTCTGGATGATGTACCTGCAACAAAATTAGAGGAGGAGGGTGCGGTGTGTGCTTGTGCGTTAGTTTCGTCCCCGCCAGCAGCAACATTCTCAGGAATGTGCGCGGGGCCTGGGTTATCAGTATAACAATAGTTTTCCTCTCGCTGCACATCTGTGCGACTTGGGTTATGAAGTGTAAAATTTGGGAAAACTTTATTGTCAATCAGCAGATCATATATACCGTCTTCTCTTTTCTTAACCAGCTTCATACGTTCAGTCATTTTCAAATCAATGGTAAGAGAAGGAAGTGGTGTTAAGGCTGCGAGATGGGCTTCGAGCCCAAGGGCTCGAGCTATAGTTGTTATTAGACCGCCGAATGTGATAGAACCTTTGTTCGCGGCGGTAATGGAGCATATATGGTTAAACATGAACGGAATATGGTTTATTCGGCGGTCTGCAAAGGCGCTAAGTAAATAGAAAAACTCCTTCTCGTTTACTTTGTTTGAATTAGACCGGCCGAAAATTGTAGTAGCCAATAGTTGGCGAAAATAACGAAAAGCTGGGTTTTGAATGAGAGTGGCCTTATTTCCTTCACAACTTTGCGTATGAGTGCCCGTTAGACCTCTCCAAAGACACTTGTAACTGTGAACCCAGTCAGATCTACACGGGATACTATACATTACATTGTCTCCTACTGGGAAATTTAGTTTAGCGGCCAGTTCATCAAAAGTGAAATTAAATTCAATATTAAACATTCGAAACTAGACCGTCCCTTTGGGATCATAAATAAGAGAGCTAAGAAATTCTAAGGTAAGCGGGACATAGACGGGATCTCTATTAGACAAAAATTGTTTCAAATTTACTCTTTTCAATAAAAAGTCTACGCTTTCGGTAAGTCCTAGAACTTCTAAACAATTAGTATCCGCATACCTTGTTGGCTCGATCTCGCGTTGTCTAAGCGACTGGAGAAGAGCTGCTTAGTTTTGATCTTTGCAAAGTAATGTAAACCCTTGTGCTGTTGCTGCTGGTTCCATTTTCTGAATATGGTGCAGTGCAAAACTTACAGAACTTTTTAGTGTGTTTATGAAGAGGAATGGTTATTTGCGAGTGAGTGGCTGAGCAGTGTAGTTATCAGTTTAAATAGAGGAAAGTGTGAAATAGTTGCAGATTAGTGTGGAATAAATTGGTCAAAGGAAGGCCATGTGCTCTGCATGCATTGTACGTGGGGAACGAGTGTCCCACATGCGCATGCATGTGAACATGCAGAGGTTGAATTATAGGTGGCGGGGGCCACAAAGTACAAAGTGGCGGAAGCCACATGTTTGTGGAGTGGCGGGAGCCACGTGATTTTAAGAAGTGGCGAGAGCCACATGAAAGGAAGGTGGCGAGAGCCACAAGGCCAAGGGTGGTGGGGGCCACATTAAATCCTATTAAATTTTTTTGTTAGTTTTTCGTTTTTTAACTTCACCTTCCATACGTCAACTTCCACACTTCACATGCAGATTCCTTCAATTTTGTTTCTTTTCTGCATGTGATAATTTTCTGCATGTGATAAGATTTGTCATGCGAGCAGGCTACTAATATATTTATCGAGACCATGCGTGCCCTTACTTTGATCAACATTTACTAATGTAGCAGAGTGATGATAGATGATACAACAAACATATGAATAATGAAATAGCAAAAAAATCAATGAAATAGTAGTCAAATTCACATGCTTGAACTGAATCAAAAATAAATGCAACCAAAGCAAAACAATAAATGTAGCCAAAGCAAACCAACATACTGAAAGCAATTGAAACTTGAAACTTTAGTCAATTTAAACCAAAATACATTGAACCCAAGTGCAACTGAAATGAAAAATTTGTAACAGTAAAAATTAAATTACGGAATTGGAAAAACTGAATTGAATTACGGAATGAGAAAAACTGAATGAAAAGTTAGCTTCCGTCTCCCACACTTAGAATTAATTGTGTCCTCACTGTTAAATGCAGAAGCTCGGACGTGAAGCAAATACTGCCCTAGCCACGTTGATTTGGATTATTAGCAAGTCCTCTAGAAAATAGTTGCTGATGAAAATGATCCAATTGTTCTACCACTATATCCATAAATCCATGAAATTCAGTGCGAATAGTGGTGAATTCTGTTTGAAGGTCAGTCACTCGGTTTTCCAAGGCTGTTATGGCAGTAGTGAAATCAATTGGTGGAGGAGGAGCTATAGGAGCTATAGTAGGAGTGTGAGATTCAGCATCAGAAATATAGTCTGCATCAAATTCATAAATCGGTGGTGTATCAGGTGGTGATGGTGGAGCAGGAAGTGGGTCGGTCAAGTCATAAAACCAATTGTTTCTATTGTGGACACTGGTGTGCTCATGGTTAGGTAAAGTGAAAAGACGGACGACCTCATTATTAATTAGGTAGTCAAAGGTATCTGGCCCGAGGTTTCCTATGATACGGCGGTTAAAGCAGAAGTTAAGGTTCATAGGTCGGAAGGTACCAAGAGGGTTAAACCTGATCAGAGGCTGCCTCAGTCCTATGGCATTTGCTATCATAGTGACTAAACCTCCTACTATGATAGGGGTTCGAGCATCCAGTATAAGACTCACCAAATTAGTGATCATAAAGGTAGCACCATTTACTGGGCGGCCCTGTGAAGCACAATACAAAATATAAAGCTCAATTCTGGATACAGAGGTGTCATTTTCTTCCTTACCGAAAATGGTATGGGCTAGGATTTTGTGAAAATACCGGATGGCTGGGTTGTGGATACTCTCAGAAAACATGCCAAAGGGTTCAGGATTATAATTACCAGTTATGTTGCCCCAAAAGTAGTTCAAGTCAAGGTCAAGGAGCACTTTATCTTGGTATGCGGTAATCACATCAGGTCCACTAGGAAATCCTAGGAGTTCAGCAAGTTCTCTATGGTTATAGGTATAGTCATTATCAAACAGTCTAAAAGTAACCAACCCTCTATGGAATCCGTAGTCATGGTTAGGTATGTGAGTAAGGGAGCTAAGGAACTCAAGTGTCAGCCTACGATAAGAAGTAAACCTTCGTCTGATAGAAGCAGTCTCCCACCCTAGCTGGCTAAACAGAAACAGGATGTTGTCCCTGATACCTAACTCAGTCATGGTAGGTCCATCATAGTAAATAGTCAAAGCCATATCTCTCTGAGCTAACATCTCAAATCTCCTCCTCTGAGCTCTGCCTCTGAAAACAATGTTCATGTAATCTACTTGTTGCATCTTGAAAGTTAGTTACTAACTAAGCTAAGTTAGCCTGTAAGTAAAATAGAGAATCATGCAAAGTCAGTGACGAACATGTTAATTATGGCATCAAGAAATGGGGAGAAGGAGAGGAAACAAAACAAAAATGCAATAAAAATAAGAACTAAACGAGAAATAAAAGAAAATAAAATAAAATAGAAAGGAAATAAAATAAAACTTTAAAACTCGGGTTTTTTAAAAATACGTGGGTTGCCTCCCACCAAGCGCTGTTTTTAACGTCTTAAGCCTGACATAGTTCTAGTGCAAAGTCAGTTGTCAGAGTGAACGGGCAGCTCTAGGAGCTTTAGACTAGCTGAGTAATCTCTATTTTCTATGCAGTTATAATGTTTTAAACGCTGTCCGTTTACTATAAATGGTTGGCTAGATCTACTTTTTATTTCTATGGCACCACTTGGGAAAACCTTACTTATTATGAAGGGTCCTGACCATCTAGATCTAAGTTTTCCTGGAAAGAGTTTAAGGCGTGAATTAAACAGGAGCACTACGTCGCCTTCATTAAATTCTTTACGGGAAATGCGTTTGTCATGCCATTTTTTTGTTCTTTCTTTATATATCCTAGCATTCTTGTATGCGTCTAGTCGAAGTTCTTCTAGTTCGTGAATGTCTAAGATTCTTTTCTCACCTGCGGCATTATGGTCTAAGTTGAGGGTCTTAATGGCCCAGTAAGCTTTGTGCTCTAATTCTACAGGGAGATGGCATGATTTTCCGTAGACTAACTTAAAAGGTGTGGTTCCTATCGGGGTTTTATAAGTTGTCCTATATGCCCACAGAGCTTCGTGTAATTTCGATGACCAGTCTTTTCTAGAGGTTGCAACAGTCTTTTCTAAGATTTGTTTGATTTCTCTGTTCGAGACTTCGACTTGTCCACTTGTTTGTGGATGATACGGTGTTGCTACACGGTGTCGGACTCCATACTTCAGTAGAAGTTTTTCAAATATCTTAGATATAAAATGGGAGCCTCCGTCACTGATGACAAGTCTGGGCACACCGAATCTAGGGAAGATTATGTTCTTGAAAAGCTTGATTACTACTCGTGTGTCATTTGTTGGAGAAGCTACAGCCTCGATCCATTTTGAAACGTAATCAACAGCAATGAGTATATACTTATTACCAAAAGAATATGGGAATGGTCCCATGAAGTCAATCCCCCACACATCAAAAACTTCCACTTCTAAAATACCCTTTTGTGGCATCTCATCGCGTCTGGAGATGTTACCGGTGCGTTGGCACCTGTCGCAGTTTAATATCGCGATATGGACATCTTTCCATAGATTAGGCCAGAATAGGCCAGATTGTAAGATCTTAGCGCAAGTTTTTGAAGTGCTTGCGTGTCCGCCATAAGGAGCAGAGTGACAATGTGAGATTATGTTTTCTATTTCATCTTCGGGTACACATCGACGGAAAATTCCATCGGCACCCCTCTTAAAAAGTAGGGGCTCATCCCAATAATATTGTTTAAGGTTATGAAAGAATTTCTTCTTTTGTTGGTAAGTTAGATCTGGTGGAAGTACCCCAGCAGCTAGGTAGTTAACAAAGTCAGCATACCATGGCAGTGTTGTGTTTGTTTGAATTTCTTCCACTAATTCCTTTGGTCTGGTATCGTTCAAGGTTAATTCAGACATATTGCTTTCCAATTGGGCTATCAGTCGCTCATATGGGAAGTCATCGTTAATAGGCACTTGCTCAGGCTTAATACCTTCAATTCTTAATAAATGGTCTGCGACTACATTTTCGGTGCCCTTTTTATCCTTTATCTCTAGGTCGAATTCTTGTAAGAGTAGGATCCATCTTAAAAGTCTAGGTTTGGCATCTTTCTTACTTAATAGGTATCTTATCGCAGCATGATCGGTATAGATAATGATTTTCGCTCCTACCAAGTAGGATCGGAATTTATCCAGAGTGAACACGACAGCTAGGAGTTCCTTTTCAGTGGTGGCGTAGTTCATTTGGGCAGGATCTAAGGTTCTACTTGCGTAGTAAATTGCATGGAGCTTTCTGTCCTTTCTTTGTCCTAAGATCGCGCCTACGACATAGTCACTCGCATCACACATGATTTCAAATGGTAATCTCCAATCAGGTGGTTGCATGATAGGTGCGGTAACGAGAGCCATTTTTAATTGCTCAAACGCTTTTAGGCATTTCTCATCGAAGATAAATTCAGCGTCTTTCGTTAATAAACCTGTCAGTGGTTTGGTAATTTTCGAGAAATCTTTAATGAATCGTCGGTAGCAACCCGCGTGTCCTAAGAAACTTCTTATTTCTCGTACGGATTTTGGAGGTTGAAGGTTTTCTATAATCTCTATCTTTGCTTTATCAACTTCAATCCCTCTATCAGATACTACGTGTCCAAGCACGATTCCTTGATTGACCATAAAATGGCATTTCTCCCAGTTTAGTACGAGATTGACTTTTACACATCTTTCAAGTACCATTTCTAGGTTCGATAGACATCCTTCAAAACTCTGCCCACAAACAGAAAAATCGTCCATAAACACTTCCATAATGTCGTCTATAAAGTCAACGAAAATCGACATCATGCATCTTTGGAATGTTGCGGGAGTGTTACATAGTCCAAACGGCATTCGTCGGTAAGCAAATGTACCATAGGGACATGTGAAAGTTATCTTTTCTTGGTCATCAGGATGAATAGGGATTTGGAAGAATCCTGAATAACCGTCTAAATAGCAGAAGTAAGAATGTTTTGCCAATCGTTCCAACATTTGGTCAATGAATGGTAATGGAAAATGATCTTTACGAGTAGCTTTGTTCAATTTTCTATAATCGATACACATCCTACTTCCAGTTACGACTCTTTGCGTTATAGATTCACCTTTTGAGTTCTTAACAACTGTAACACCTCCCTTCTTAGGTACGACATGTACTGGGCTAACCCATTTACTGTCTGATATCGGGTATATAATTCCCGCATCTAAAAGCTTTTTCACTTCATCCTTAACTACAGTACTTAGGATTAGGTTAATCCTTCTCTGGTGTTCTCTAGAGGTCTTACAGTCTTCCTCTAGCATAATGCGATGCATACAGATAGAAGGACTTATTCCTTTAAGGTCAACGATGTTGTAGCCCAACGCAGTTGGATATTTTCTTAAGACATCTAAAAGTTTCTTGGTTTCGGGTTGTCCTAAGTCTGCATTGACTATCACAGGTCGTTCGAGTTCTGTGTCTATAAATTCGTACCTCAAACTATCGGGTAATGTTTTCAGTTCTAACGCTGGTTTCTTTGGGCAAGGAAGATGATCGGGTGTAAGTGCTAAACATTCACTTAGGCTATCATCTTGGTATGGTTCACGCCAATTATCATCTTCAAAAATCGGAGGTATTGGAATTTTTATAATATCTGAGTATATGGTCGGTTCCATTTCCATTTCTCTTACGCACTCATCTATGACATCTAATAGATAACATGTGTCCTCTATAGCTGGTGCTTGTAAGAATTGTGTCAGGATAAATTCAACCTTTTCCTCACCGACTTCAAAGGTTAGCTTACCTCTTTTTACGTCTATAATAGCTCCGGCGGTAGCTAAGAATGGTCTCCCTAATATGATAGGAATAGTGGAGTCTTCTTTAATGTCCATGATTATAAAATCGGTAGGAATATAGAATTGTCTGATTCGAACTGGAACATTCTCTAGTATACCAACGGGATATTTAATAGAGCGGTCTGCTAATTGAACGGACATCTTAGTTGGTCTTAATTCTCCCATATCAAGCTTTTTGCATATGGATAAGGGCATTACACTGATACTGGCACCTAAGTCGCACAGAGCCTTGTCTATGACGAACTTTCCAATTACACTGGGTATGGAGAAACTACCTGGGTCTTTCAGCTTAGGAGGCATATTGTTTTGGATTATTGCGCTACACTCAGCAGTAAGACTACGTCTTTTTCCTTTTGGCGCCGTTGCCGGGGACTTTGATTTAGTCATTAGTGTGATTCATTTGTTGCGCAGTATAGACTAAGGCAACAAATTTTATTTTCCTTTTTTTCTCGATTGTATGCCAAGTACTCGCTCACAAAGCGAAGACTTGCAACCCCCAATCGCCGAACTAGAGCGTTTCTTACATTTAAGACGCAGACTACTTGAGTATCAATGCAAGTATAATATTCCTGATCTCCCTGCTTACCCCCCTGAACCAGTCAAGGAACAAAACATGGGTGAGAGACCACAAAACCGTCCTTTTAAGTTCTATGCCACCCCGTCTGAGCAAGAACCACATAGTAGCATTGCTGCCCCTGCTATCAACCGAAACGATTTCGAGTTGAAACCTTCATTGCTGTCAGCCGTACAACAACATCAGTTTTCTGGAAACCCTATAGAAGATCCCAACGAACATCTGACCAAGTTTGTGCAGTACGCAGACACAGTAAAGGCAAATGGTGTAACTGCAGACGCAATAAGACTACGTCTTTTTCCTTTCTCATTAAGAGACAAAGCTTGGGCTTGGTTGCAATCCTTGCCATCAAACTCTGTTACTACGTGGGATGAGTTGAAAAAGGTATTCTTAGCACGATATTTCCCCCCGAGCAAAACAGCTATGTTGAGAGCCCAAATTAATAGTTTTCGACAGAAGGATAACGAATCTCTTTACGATGCATGGGAAAGATATAAAGACATGATGAGGATGTGCCCACATCACGGTCTTGAAGATTGGTTAATCATCCATACATTTTACAATGGTCTCTTGTACAATACAAGATTGACAATAGATGCCGCCGCTGGTGGTACGCTTATGGATAAACCATATGAAGAAGCCCACCAACTGATCGAGAGCATGGCTCAAAACCACTACCAATGGGGAGGAGAAAGAACTGCAGTGGAAAAATCCCAAACAAAAGGTGGAATGTACGAGGTAAGTAGCCTTGATCATGTCAATGCTAAGGTAGATGCCCTTGCCCAAAAGATTGATAACTTGACCATAACACCTGCAGCCACCGTGGCTGCTGTAGCTCAAAACTACGAATTATGCGGAAACCCTGGACATGCTGCCACTGAATGTCAAATTTTGGCAGGAGTCTCCAGTGACCAAGTAAATTATGCTCAAGGAAACCCTTATGCAAATACCTACAATCCGGGATGGAAGAACCACCCAAACTTCTCTTATAAAAACAACAATGCATTATATACACCAGGTCAAGCACCTGCTGCGCCACCAGGCTACCAAAAGGCTGCTGCAACTGCCCCTAATGTTCCTAGGAAGTCCAACCTTGAACTACTGATGGAAAACTTTATAGCTACCCAGGCTCAAACAAATAAAGACTTCCTGAATCAAAATATACACACTAGTGAGCAAATTAAGCAATTAGCAAACAAAGTAGACGCTTTAGCCACCCACAACAAAATGCTTGAAACCCAAATTTCGCAAGTGGCACAACAACAAGCACCTACTGCCGCCCCTGCAGGAACATTTCCTGGACAGCCACAACCTAACCCGAAAGGACATGCAAATGCCGTTATATTGAGAAGTGGTAAAGAACTAGAAGGACCCGTTGATCCAAGACTTCAGAATCCGCCCATGTACCAAAAGCCTAATACTGAGAAGGAGAATAAATCCAAGGAAAAGGAAGATAATGACCAAGAGGCCGTGGAGAAGCCTTATGTGCCTCCACCACCATATAAACCACCGATTCCGTATCCTCAAAGATTCGCAAATTCTAAAACTGCAGGGCAATTTAAGAAATTTGTTGAACTTCTGAAACAATTAAACATCACAATACCTTTTACAGAAGTTATCACTCAGATGCCCTCATATGCTAAGTTCCTTAAAGAAATCCTATCTAATATGAAAAAGATTGAGGATAACGAAACAGTTACACTTACTGCTGAGTGTAGCGCAATAGTCCAAAACAATATGCCTCCTAAGCTGAAAGACCCAGGTAGTTTCTCCATACCTAGTGTAATTGGAAAGTTCGTCATAGACAAGGCTCTGTGCGACTTAGGTGCCAGTATCAGTGTAATGCCCTTATCCATATGCAAAAAGCTTGATATGGGAGAATTAAGACCAACTAAGATGTCCGTTCAATTAGCAGACCGCTCTATTAAATATCCCGTTGGTATACTAGAGAATGTTCCAGTTCGAATCGGACAATTCTATATTCCTACCGATTTTATAATCATGGACATTAAAGAAGACTCCACTACGCCTATCATATTAGGGAGACCATTCTACGCTACCGCCGGAGCTATTATAGACGTAAAAAGAGGTAAGTTAACCTTTGAAGTCGGTGAGGAAAAGGTTGAATTTATCCTGACACAATTCTTACAAGCACCAGCTATAGAGGACACATGTTATCTATTAGATGTCATAGATGAGTGCGTAAGAGAAATGGAAATGGAACCGACCATATACTCAGATATTATAAAAATTCCAATACCTCCGATTTTTGAAGATGATAATTGGCGTGAACCATACCAAGATGATAGCCTAAGCAAATGTTTAGCACTTACACCCGATCATCTTCCTTGCCCAAAGAAACCAGCGTTAGAACTGAAAACATTACCCGATAGTTTGAGGTACGAATTTCTAGACACAGAACTCGAACGACCTGTGATAGTCAATACAGACTTAGGACAACCTGAAACCAAGAAACTTTTAGATGTCTTAAGAAAATATCCAACTGCGTTGGGCTACAACATCGCTGACCTTAAAGGAATAAGTCCTTCTATCTGTATGCATCGCATTATGCTAGAGGAAGACTGTAAGACCTCTAGAGAACACCAGAGAAGGATTAATCCAATCCTAAGTACTGTAGTTAAGGATGAAGTGAAAAAGCTTTTAGATGCGGGAATTATATACCTGATATCAGACAGTAAATGGGTTATCCCAGTACATGTCGTACCTAAGAAGGGAGGTGTTACAGTTGTTAAGAACTCAAAAGGTGAATCTATAACGCAAAGAGTCGTAACTGGAAGTAGGATGTGTATCGATTATAGAAAATTGAACAAAGCTACTCGTAAAGATCATTTTCCATTACCATTCATTGACCAAATGTTGGAACGATTGGCAAAACATTCTTACTTCTGCTATTTAGACGGTTATTCAAGATTCTTCCAAATCCCTATTCATCCTGATGACCAAGAAAAGACAACTTTCACATGTCCCTATGGTACATTTGCTTACCGACGAATGCTGTTTGGACTATGTAACGCTCCCGCAACATTCCAAAGATGCATGATGTCGATTTTTGCTGACTTTATAGACGACATTATGGAAGTGTTTATGGACGATTTTTCTGTTTGTGGGCAGAGTTTTGAAGGATGTCTATCGAACCTAGAAATGGTACTTGAAAGATGTGTAAAAGTCAATCTCGTACTAAACTGGGAGAAATGCCATTTTATGGTCAATCAAGGAATCGTGCTTGGACACGTAGTATCTGATAGAGGGATTGAAGTTGATAAAGCAAAGATAGAGATTATAGAAAACCTTCAACCTCCAAAATCCGTACGAGAAATAAGAAGTTTCTTAGGACACGCGGGTTTCTACCGACGATTCATTAAAGATTTCTCGAAAATTACCAAACCACTGACAGGTTTATTAACGAAAGACGCTGAATTTATCTTCGATGAGAAATGCCTAAAAGCGTTTGAGCAATTAAAAACGGCTCTCCTTACCGCACCTATCATGCAACCACCTGATTGGAGATTACCATTTGAAATCATGTGTGATGCGAGTGACTATGTCGTAGGCGCGGTCTTAGGACAAAGAAAGGACAGAAAGCTCCATGCAATTTACTACGGAAGTAGAACCTTAGATCCTGCCCAAATGAACTACGCCATCACTGAAAAGGAACTCCTAGCTATCGTGTTCGCTCTGGATAAATTCCTATCCTACTTGGTAGGAGCGAAAATCATTATCTATACCGATCATGCTGCGATAAGATACCTATTAAGTAAGAAAGATGCCAAACCTAGACTTTTAAGATGGATCATACTCTTACAAGAATTCGACCTAGAGATAAAGGATAAAAAGGGCACCGAAAATGTAGTCGCAGACCATTTATCAAGAATTGAAGGTATTAAGCCTGAGCAAGTGCCTATTAATGATGACTTCCCATATGAGTGACTGATAGCCCAATTGGAAAGCAATATGTCTGAATTAACCTTGAACGATACCAGACCAAAGGAATTAGTGGAAGAAATTCAAACGAACACAACATTGCCATGGTATGTTGACTTTGTTAACTACCTAGCTGCTGGGGTACTTCCACCAGATCTAACTTACCAACAAAAGAAGAAATTCTTTCATAACCTTAAACAATATTATTGGGATGAGCCCCTACTTTTTAAGAGGGGTGCCGATGGAATTTTCCGTTGATGTGTACCCGAAGATGAAATAGAAAACATAATCTCACATTGTCACTCTGCTCCTTATGGCGGACACGCAAGCACTTCAAAAACTTGCGCTAAGATCTTACAATCTGGCCTATTCTGGCCTAATCTATGGAAAGATGTCCATATCACGATATTAAACTGCGACAGGTGCCAACGCACCGGTAACATCTCCAGACGCGATGAGATGCCACAAAAGGGTATTTTAGAAGTGGAAGTTTTTGATGTGTGGGGGATTGACTTCATGGGACCATTCCCATCTTCTTTTGGTAATAAGTATATACTCGTTGCTGTTGATTACGTTTCAAAATGGATCGAGGCTGTAGCTTCTCCAACAAATGACACACGAGTAGTAATCAAGCTTTTCAAGAACATAATCTTTCCTAGATTCGGTGTGCCCAGACTTGTCATCAGTGACGGAGGCTCCCATTTTATATCTAAGATATTTGAAAAACTTCTACTGAAGTATGGAGTCCGACACCATGTAGCAACACCGTATCATCCACAAACAAGTGGACAAGTCGAAGTCTCGAACAGAGAAATCAAACAAATCTTAGAAAAGACTGTTGCAACCTCTAGAAAAGACTGGTCATCGAAATTACACGAAGCTCTGTGGGCATATAGGACAACTTATAAAACCCGGATAGGAACCACACATTTTAAGTTAGTCTACAGAAAATCATGCCATCTCCCTGTAGAATTAGAGCACAAAGCTTACTGGGCCATTAAGACCCTCAACTTAGACCATAATGCCGCAGGCGAGAAAAGAATCTTAGACATTCACGAACTAGAAGAACTTCGACTAGACGCATACGAGAATGCTAGGATATATAAAGAAAGAACAAAAAAATGGCATGACAAACGCATTTCCCGTAAAGAATTTAATGAAGGCGACGTAGTGCTCCTGTTTAATTCACGCCTTAAACTCTTTCCAGGAAAACTTAGATCTATATGGTCAGGACCCTTCATAATAAGTAAGGTTTTCCCAAGTGGTGCCGTAGAAATAAAAAGTAGATCTAGCCAACCATTTATAGTAAACGGACAGCGTTTAAAATATTATCACTGCGTAGAAAATAGAGATTACTCAGCTAGTCTAAAGCTCCTAGAGCTGCCCGTTCACTCTGACAACTGACTTTGCACTAGAACTATGTCAGGCTTAAGACGTTAAAAACAGCGCTTGGTGGGAGGCAACCCACGTATTTTTAAAAAACCCGAGTTTTAAAGTTTTATTTTATATCCTTTCTATTTTATTTTATTTTATTTTCTTTTATTTCTCGTTTAGTTCTTATTTTTATTGCATTTTTGTTTTGTTTCCTCTCCTTCTCCCCATTTCTTGATGCCATAATTAACATGTTCGTCACTGACTTTGCATGATTCTCTATTTTACTTACAGGCTAACTTAGCTTAGTTAGTAACTAACTTTCAAGATGCAACAAGTAGATTACATGAACATTATTTTCAGAGGCAGAGCTCAGAGGAGGAGATTTGAGATGTTAGCTCAGAGAGATATGGCTTTGACTATTTACTATGATGGACCTACCATGGCTGAGTTAGGTATCAGGGACAGCATCCTGTTTCTGTTTAGCCAGCTGGGGTGGGCAACTGCTTCTCTCAGACGAAGGTTTACTTCTTATCGTAGGCTGACACTTGAGTTCCTTAGCTCCCTTACTCACATACCTAACCATGGCTACGGATTCCATAGAGGGCTGGTTACTTTTAGACTGTTTGATAATGACTATACCTATAACCATAGAGAACTTGCTGAACTCCTAGGATTTCCTAGTGGACCTGATGTGATTACCGCATACCAAGATGAAGTGCTCCTTGACCTTGACTTGAACTACTTTTGGGGCAACATAACTGGTAATTATAATCCTGAACCCTTTGGCATATTTTCTGAGAGTATCCACAACCCAGCCATCCGGTATTTTCACAAAATCCTAGCCCATACCATTTTCGGTAAGGAAGAAAATGACACCTCTGTATCCAGAACTGAGCTTTATATTTTGTATTGTGCTTCACAGGGCCGCCCAGTAAATGGTGTTACCTTTATGATCACTAATTTGGTGAGTCTTATACTGGATGCTCGAACCCCTATCATAGTAGGAGGTTTAGTCACTATGATAGCAAATGCCATAGGACTGAGGCAGCCTCTGATCAGGTTTAACCCTCTTGGTACCTTCCGACCTATGAACCTTAACTTCTGCTTTAACCGCCGTATTATAGGAAACCTCGGGCCGGATACCTTTGACTACCTAATTAATAATGAGGTCGTCCGTCTTTTCACTTTACCTAACCATGAGCACACCAGTGTCCACAATAGAAACAATTGGTTTTATGACTTGACCGACCCACTTCCTGCTCCACCATCACCACCTGATACACCACAGATTTATGAATTTGATGCAGACTATATTTCTGATGCTGAATCTCACACTCCTACTATAGCTCCTATAGCTCCTCCTCCACCAATTGATTTCACTACTGCCATAACAGCCTTGGAAAACCGAGTGACTGACCTTCAAACAGAATTCACCACTATTCGCACTGAATTTCATGGATTTATGGATATAGTGGTAGAACAATTGGATCATTTTCATCAGCAACTATTTTCTAGAGGACTTGCTAATAATCCAAATCAACGTGGCTAGGGCTGTATTTGCTTCACGTCCGAGCTTCTGCATTTAACAGTGAGGACACAGTTAATTCTAAGTGTGGGAGACGGAAGCTAACTTTTCATTCAGTTTTTCTCATTTCCGTAATTCAATTCAGTTTTTCCAATTCCGTAATTTAATTTTTACTGTTACAAATTTTTCATTTCAGTTGCACTTGGGTTCAATGTATTTTGGTTTAAATTGACTAAAGTTTCAAGTTTCAATTGCTTTCAGTATGTTGGTTTGCTTTGGCTACATTTATTGTTTTGCTTTGGTTGCATTTATTTTTGATTCAGTTCAAGCATGTGAATCTGACTGCTATTTCATTGATTTTTCTGCTATTTCATTATTCATATGTTTGTTGTATCATCTATCATCACTCTGCTACATTAGTAAATGTTGATCAAAGTAAGGGCACGCATGGTCTCGATAAATATATTAGTAGCCTGCTCGCATGACAAATCTTATCACATGCAGAAAATTATCACATGCAGAAAAGAAACAAAATTGAAGGAATCTGCATGTGAAGTGTGGAAGTTGACGTATGGAAGGTGAAGTTAAAAAACGAAAAACTAACAAAAAAATTTAATAGGATTTAATGTGGCCCCCGCCACCCTTGTCCTTGTGGCTCTCGCCACCTTCCTTTCATGTGGCTCTCGCCACTTCTTAAAATCACGTGGCTCCCGCCACTCCACAAACATGTGGCTTCCGCCACTTTATACTTTGTGGCCCCCGCCACCTATAATTCAACCTCTGCATGTTCACATGCATGCGCATGTGGGACACTCGTTCCCCACGTACAATGCATGCAGAGCACATGGCCTTCCTTTGACCAATTTATTCCACACTAATCTGCAACTATTTCACACTTTCCTCTATTTAAACTGATAACTACACTGCTCAGCCACTCACTCGCAAATAACCATTCCTCTTCATAAACACACTAAAAAGTTCTGTGAGTTTTGCACTGCACCATATTCAGAAAATGGAACCAGCAGCAACAGCACAAGGGTTTACATTACTTTGCAGAGATCAAAACCAAGCAGCTCTTCTCCAGTCGCTTAGACAACGCGAGATCGAGCCAACAAGGTATGCGGATACTAATTGTTTAGAAGTTCTAGGACTTACCGAAAGCGTAGACTTTTTATTGAAAAGAGTAAATTTGAAACAATTTTTGTCTAATAGAGATCCCGTCTATGTCCCGCTTACCTTAGAATTTCTTAGCTCTCTTATTTATGACCCCGAAGGGACGGTCCAGTTTTGAATGTTTAATATTGAATTTAATTTCACTTTTGATGAATTGGCCGCTAAACTAAATTTCCCAGTAGGAGACAATGTAATGTATAGTATCCCGTGTGGATCTGACTGGGTTCACAGTTACAAGTGTCTTTGGAGAGGTCTAACGGGCACTCATACGCAAAGTTGTGAAGGAAATAAGGCCACTCTCATTCAAAACCCGGCTTTTTGTTATTTTCGCCAACTATTGGCTACTACAATTTTCGGCCGGTCTAATTCAAACAAAGTAAACGAGAAGGAGTTTTTCTATTTACTTAGCGCCTTTGCAGACCGCCGAATAAACCATATTCCGTTCATGTTTAACCATATGTGCTCCATTACAGCCGCGAACAAAGGTTCTATCACATTCGGCGGTCTAATAACAACTATAGCTCGAGCCCTTGGGCTCGAAGCCCATCTCGCAGCCTTAACACCACTTTCTTCTCTTACCATTGATTTGAAAATGACTGAACGTATGAAGCTGGTTAAGAAAAGAGAAGACGGTATATATGATCTGCTGATTGACAATAAAGTTTTCCCAAATTTTACACTTCCTAACCCAAGTCGCACAGATGTGCAGCGAGAGGAAAACTATTGTTATACTGATAACCCAGGCCCCGCGCACATTCCTGAGAATGTTGCTGCTGGCGGGGACGAAACTAACGCACAAGCACACACCGCACCCTCCTCCTCTAATTTTGTTGCTGGTACATCATCCAGACGCAGGCCTAGGAGACGAGAGGAAGAACCATCCAGAAATCTAGAAAGCATATACGTTGAGGTGATGAGACAGAGTGAAGCAAACGCACTCCGCGACCAGACCATACAAAGCATCGCAGCTCAGCAAGCTCAAATGATGGCTCAGCAAACCCAGATGTACAACCAACAAGCGGAGATGATCCAGGTTTTACAACGAATGCAGCGAGGCCAGGACGACATGGCAGAGCTGATCCAAGGGATGGCCGGTATGAATGTGCAAGCACATGAACAACATCAGGATCTGGGTGCTTCAAAACATCAAACCAGAAACACCAGACGAGCACGGACTCGAGGAAGAGGCCGCTAGTAGGCCATTTTTTTCCAGGTTTCTCCTTCCTTTTTCACCTTACGTAGTTGCATTGGGGACAATGCTCAATTTAAGTGTGGGGGAGGAAGTTTTATCGCTTTCATTTGAATTATTTTGTTTATTTACCGCTTTTCTAGGTAGATTTAAAATTTTTCATGCTTATTTCCCCTTCAATAAAAGAAATTCATGTGCTGTCGAGTCTCTACACATGGTTTCTGCTATTACTTAGATTCTCCCAACTTTCTTGAGCCATAACAAAAATTTTTAATTTGGTTTGATACATGACATGGCACTTTAAAAGCTTAGAAGGCTAAGTTAGGAAGACTTGGGAAAGTGTTAATAAAATCGGTACTGTTTTAACACCTTGAACCCCCGAATATACAGATGAATCTGAGTACTTATTATGCCGAGGCCTGAAATTTTAAAATAACCTCTTGATTAGTTTATACTAGCAGTCAGCACCATCCTAAGGCACAAACTAAGTAATAAACTGATGCAAATATGTGTTCGATCTCAAAAAGGGAATTAAATGAGTTAATAGAAAAGGAGAATAAAAGACATGTTCCCTCTAAGTTAGGTGGTCCTCGCCCGACCATTTAGCCCAACGGATCGGACTCTGGAAATTCGAAACTAAAAGAAAATTTTTTGCAAAAGATTTGGAAAATGAGATCACTGAACACTAACAGGTTTACTTACCATGAGCGTGCGTGGATAACGGGCTTAATGTGATTGCGCGAGAATGAAAAAGAGGTGAAAGAGAATAGGTCGAGTTATAATACCATGATTCAGATCTGTCTGTATAAGGTGGGAGTTTTTTATTACATGATGTAATTTTGTGTCATTACGGTATCCTTGGTGTTGATATTTAGTACCTATCTTTCTGACAAGGCTTAGCATCATTGTATGATCTGTGTCGTGTTTTTGTTTTAAACCCGTGTTTAGATGTTTCATTTGCTTGAGGACAAGCAAAGGTTCAAGTGTAGGGGAGTTTGATAACGCGAAATTATATCGTGTATTTGACTTGACATGCATGAATTTATATTGTGTTTTTAATTGGTTTTTCCCGATTTATGTTTTATTCTACCCATATTTGTTTATGTTTTCAGACACTCGAGTCGAACCGGGATTTAACGGAAAATAAATAATTATTGAAGAAATTTAGAGAAAAGAAATGAAGAGGAAAGAAAATGATTGGAAGAAGTGAAATGGAAAGAAAATGCAAGGAAAGAAAAAGAAAGAGGAAAGAAAAGAAAAAAAATATATAGGGTGGGCCCACCACTCAACAAAGGGTGGCGCAAGCCACACCTAAGGAGTGGCGCCCACCACATGCTGAAGAAGTGGTGCAAGCCACATTTTGGTGAAGGGAAGAGGTGGCGTCCGCCACCTATTTTTGAGGAGAAAAAGAAAAAAAATAGTCTCACCACCTTCCTATTATTTCTAGGTTTTCAACCGTCCATTGCATAATTTTCTCAGCAACTTCCACACGATTCACACGATATTTTCTCAACTGCCAAGCCCTATAAATTGAACTGAAGACCTCCATTGAAAGGGTCGGCGAATTTGTGAGAGAGCGAATTAGTTTTTCTGCATCCTTTCAATTAAACAGTTATTAGCTTTTGTTATTTTCCCTGCACTTCTGCATTTCCATTTTTCATTATTTCTTCTTGTGAGCACTGTGTTGGATTACTGCAAGTTTGTATCAAGGATTCGTTTGCAAGTTATTTCAATTCCAGGTTTTAATATATGCTTCGTTCTGTTTTTATTTACAGCATGATTAATAGTAGTTATATACGTATTGCTAGTGTGTTTTTCATTCAAATCATGTCTTGCTAAATTATTTGGTATCAGTATGTAAACAAATTATTCGCCTGGGATTAAATAATAATCGGTGCCATATTTCTACAAATTAGTTTTTAGGCCGAGGTTTCTTATTTTTAATCAAGTAGTTTTTCTTACGAAAGTAAAAAGACATTTAAGGTTGAGGTCAAGATAAACGAGAGTTTGAGAGTTTAACTAGATAGCTGAAACTAGGCATTGATTTTAAACACAGCGGAAGCACTTTAGAATCGATTAGGGCTTATTTATTTTCAAAAAGTATTTTTAAATGCAAATGATACAGCGAGAGCGCTCATTCTGATTTAACGGTATAATCTGAATCAACAAACACGAGAGTGTGAGATGAGGTCTTTTAAATGAATATTTTCTACTGAAAAGTAATTTGACATTTAAACCTGCACCAATGACTTATTAAATTCCAGACGATTAATGCGTTACATACTGATATCTAGTTATTGATTATTTTTACTAAAAGTTAGTACTCTTAGGTTTATTTCCTGTCGCCTTACTTCCCTTAGAAATATTAGTCTTAGCTAAACATAGTAACATTCTGATAGCACTAGTTTGATTATCAGTCCTTGTGGGATCGATATCTTTTTAAAACTACGCGATAGACTGTGCGCTTGCAGTTAGTAACCCCATCCGACTCATAAAGTCGCGATCAGACAACATCAAAAAGAGAAAAGGCCATGGTCAAAGGATAACATATAACACACATATGAATTCACTCAACAATTCGCAAACAAGAAACATTAACATACATCCACATATAATGATGCTAATGTAAATATCATATGGATAAATAAGGCATAAAAACGCATAAATAGACACTCAAAATACATTCCATAAGAAAACAAATGTCAACAAACTCCAATGTCATACAAAGTACATAAGAAAATCTCAACACAAAAAAGTCATGCAGCATAAAACAAGATATGAAATGTAGTAAACTAAAATCCTAGTCCTCAGGGTCTCCTCCCCCTAAAGTGGTGACCCCTGCCTCAGAAGTACTGGTCTAGAGGTGGAGGAAGTGGTTGCTCTTCCAACCGCTCATTAAGTTCAAACACAACCCGGTTAAGAGTGTTAAGACCATTAGTCAAACAGCGGGTCTGACTCTCAGCAGTAGTATCCAAAGTGTCAAATCTAGTCATGACAGTAGAAGCAAACCGGTTGAAGTTTTGATTCTGCGCTTCCAACTGGTTTGTGAGAGCCGTATACCTCTCCTCCTGTGCGGTCATAAAACTCTATTGCTTAAGCTGCATTGAGCGTAACATTTGCAGGACTTCCTCATTGTTCTGTTGTGGTTGTGGTGTAGGAGTAGGAATAGAGTACTCAGGCTGGTGACACTCATACTCTTCTTGTTGGTGTCATTCATTATTTGGAGGATTATAAGATGAACCAAGTGAACTTCATCCGGTATGTTGCCACTCACCCCATCCCTGATTAGCATAGGGATCTTGAGAGAGAGAGAGAGAGAGTATCCCATCCACTCAACATTATTCTCTTCCACATTATGCACCTCTGTTTGCATTTCATTACCAACTTCCTATTCTTGCTCATTTTCTTCTTCATCCTCGTCTTCATCCGTGATATCATAATGAACATCTTTATGTGTAGCTCTAGATCGAAACTTGTATTGTTTGTCTTGATTGTCCCAGAAATACCCCATCATAGTGAGAGTTTTCTAGCTGAACTCTTGATCAGATGTTAATGACATGTAAGGAATGCCTTGGACCACCACTTCTGCCTTGTTCAGAATACACTGAATAAAAGATGCATAAAATAGGGTCGTACCTCGGCTGGAGTCACGGAGTGCAAACATCCTACTTATGATGTAATGAGGCCAGTCAATGTGCTTCTTATTTTTCAACAGGTAAATCAAATGAACCTCGGCTTGATCAACCCGTGAGTAGCCTCCCTTCTTGGGACGTAGAATATGAGCAACTATCCACTGGAGAATCCTATCCACGGTCTTCAACTGTCCTATTGTAACTGTCTTAGGAAACAAATTGTTATTCACAATGCTCTCGAAAAAAGGACCTCGCAACATAGAGTTCAATGCACTCTTAAATTCATAATCATTAACAAACTTAGAATACGTGACCTTAGGAAGAGTGGGTCCTTGTGGGTTTATGTTAACCAAATTGTTCCAAACTGTTGAGTTAACAGTGTACATCTTACCACCTAGCATGTACTTAAAAGTAGAGCCTTCAAACTTACCCTGAAGTCATGTGTAGAACAAATTAACCAAGTGTTCATTATACTTGGTGTCACACTCCAAGAACTCATCAAATTGTTGAAAATTCAGCAGTTCAATAACTTCAGGCAAATGTAAACGCTCAGCCCTCAAAGGATAGTAAACAAATTGTTTGACAACTGACCGGTTACGAAAATCCCTGTTGAAAGTTTCAGTTAGATTATCATATAACAAAGAGAGAGCATTTACCGGCATGTTTGATGTACCCGCTCTTGAAGTAGAGGCTCTGGATGTTCTCTTTTCGGTGATCCTTGTTGAAGCCATTGAAAGACACTCTTTTTAACACAGATGAACCGTACACAAAATTGTAGATGATGATGAACAGTGTCGAATCTTGATGATGAAGATGAACAAACTAGGAAACCTTGATTCTATGTTGAGAGAACCCTTGAACACCCTTTTGATTTTGGAACTTTTAGATTTTGGAGAAGGTATTTGTAATGGGTTTTTTAGGGTTTTGGAAGTTTGAAAGGAGAGGAGAAGAATGAGGAAGATAGAAGATGCAATGTATAATGATGAGAAAATGGAAAACGAAACATACAATTTAATGTGGTCAACTTTTCTAACATGCAAAGGGGGTGCGCGTCTTCTCGAGAAAAAAAAATTTAGACTTTGTCAGCGATGTGTCGACCTAAACAGGTCATGCGTCGATGCATACTGAGAGAATTTTCATAATTTCAAATTTTTAAAAGGATGCATCGACCATATGGTTGACCTGCGCTAACCCGCTCCTACATGTGAGAAAATTTGACATTCATGAGTCGACCCATGTCCTGTTTTGGTCGACTCTTACAAGTAGAACATGGAAAAATGCATATTTTGAGCATATTATGCATCAAGTAGGAATAAATACCAAGCCACACATATGCCAAACTTAAAAATGGATCAAAAATACATCTACACATGAAATAAACATCAATCCAATCCATATTTTGGCACAATAGGTTACACATATAATTGATCAAGAGTAGTAATCTAAGAAGGAACAATATTACCTCCGACGATTGATGATGGATGCCCTCACATATAGTTTAATATTTTTAATTATTTTTAGTCAAAGAAAATATAGACAAGCAATAGTATAGAGCATGCAATCTTGTGTACATAATCAAACGCGATCCGAGATATCGATAACACCAAGTTCCCTACGGATATTAAAGAAAGGCTCCGTCGCAAGATGATTGGTGAAAATATCTGCAAGTTGATTCTTAGAATCAACATGCTCAAATACCACATTGCCTTTCTCTACATGATCCCTAAGGAAATGATGCCTTACTTCTATATGTTTCGTGCGAGAATGTAATACAGGGTTTTTGGTTAGGTTAATGGCACTTGTATTATCACACAAAATAGGAATACGTTCAAGTTGAACATTGTAGTCGAGTAATTGTTGCTTAAGCCATAAGACTTGAGCACAACAACTACCGGCCGCAACGTATTCTGCCTCTGATGTTGACAAAGCAACGGAAACTTGCTTTTTTCTATGCCAACTCACTAAGGAATTTGAGAAAAAGTGACAAGTACCACTAGTGTTTTTCCTATCTGATTTGCAACCGGCAAAATCGGAATCGAAATAGCCAACCAAAGAGCAATCGCTTCCCTTGGAATACCAAAGCCCATACTTTGGAGTACGGTATAGGTACCTAAGTGTGCGCTTCACAACTTTTAAATGAGATTCCTTGGGACACAATTGGTACCTAACACACATGCAGACACTAAACATGATATCTGGTCGGGATGCGGTAAGATAGAGAAGAGAGCCAATCATACCTCTATATCTCTTAACATATACATCCTTAACATTTTCATCTCGACTCAAGTTGACGCAAGTAGGCATCGGAGTGTCAATAGCCTTTGAGCTAGCCATGTCGAAGCGCTTGAGTAACTCAAGACAATACTTTGTCTGGCTCACGAATGTCCCTTCATCAAGTTGCTTAATTTGCAATCCGAGGAAATAGTTTAGCTCCCCCATCATGCTCATTTCGAACTCTCCTTGCATTAACTTAGAAAACTCCTAGACCATATTTGTGTTAGTAGAACCAAATATAATATCGTCTACATATACTTGTACCAAAATTTGGTGTTTTCCTTTACGTTTAATGAAGAGATTTGTGTCAACCTTTCCTCTAGAGTACCCTTGATCAAGTAGAAGTTTGGTAAGACGCTCATACTAAGCCCTAGGGGATTGTTTGAGACAGTACAAAGCACGTTTTAGCTTGTAAACATGATCGGGATACTCATGGGACTTAAATCCAGGAGGTTGGGCAACATAAACCTCTTCATTAATGTAACCGTTAAGGAATGCACTTTTTACAACCATTTGAAATAATTTGAAGTTTTTCGCACATGCGTGGGCAAGCAACAGGCGTATAGCCTCGAGTTGGGCAACAGGCGCATAAGTTTCCTCATAGTCTATGCCTTCCTCTTGGTTATACCCTTGCGCAACTAAGCGCGCTTTATTTCTAGTTATAACTCCATTTTCTTCGAGCTTGTTCCTAAACACCCATCGGGTGCCGATTACTCGATCGCCCCGCGGAGGAGGGAAAAGGTCCCAAACCTCTATTCTTTTAAATTGATTCAACTCCTCTTGCATTGACAAAAGCAAATGTTCATCGAGTAGGGCCTCTTTTGAGTTTTTAGGCTCAACTTGCGAAACGAAAGCGGAGTAATAACAGAAGTTACTTAGCTTGGAACGAGTTGTTACTCCCTTTGAGATGTCACCGAGAATGTTGTTGATGGGATGGTCTTTGGAAGATTTCCAAGATGGTGGAAGGTCATCCTTATTAAACAATGATCCTTCTCACTCTTCATGGGTTGGTGATCTTTTTCCTCCTCAACATGCACTGCTTCAGGTTGATCAGTCCCTTTATTAGTGTGCTTGAGTATGTCTTCTGAAGATACACCTGCACCATGAAAAGAACTACCTTTTTCGACATTTTTTGGATAAGACTCATCAAAAGTAACATGTACCGACTCCTCAATAGTAAGTAACCTCTTATTGTAAACCCTATATGCCTTACTAGACTGAGAGTATCCAAGAAAGATACCTTCGTCGGCCTTAGCATCAAACTTACCAAATGCCTCCTTACCATTATTCAACACGAAACACTTACAACCAAAAACGTGAAGGTGAGATACGTTGGGCTTCCTCCCTTTTAAAAGCTCATACGGTGTCTTGTTTAGAATAGGACGGATGAGCACCCTATTCAAAACGTAACAAGTTGTACTAATGCCATCAGCCAAAAAGTGTTTTGGAAGGCCACTCTCATTGATCATAGTCCTTCCTAATTCTTCCAAAATTCTATTTTTACATTCCACAACCCCATTTTGTTGAGGGGTACGTGGTGCGGAAAAATTATGATCAATCCCATGGCTTTCACAAAATGCTTCAAAAAGATGATTTTCGAACTCACCTCCATGATCACTTCTAATTGATATAATGTTTGTGTTCAATTTGTTTTGGGATAACTTGGCGAATTTTTCAAAATCCGAAAAAGTATCGCTCTTGCTTGCTAAGAAAATAGTCCAGCAAAACCTAGAAAAGTCATCGACAATCACAAAACTATAATAGTTACCACTTAGGCTCTTAATCCTAGATGGTCCAAAGAGGTCCATATGGAGAAGCTCAATGGGTCTCATGGTTGAAACAATGTTTTTAGACTTAAACGAGATCCTTGTTTGCTTCCCCATTTGGCACGTATCACATAAGTGATCCTTTGTGAATTTGATTTTGGGTAAGCCGATTACTAGGTCTTTAGAAACTATTTTATTAAGCAAATCAAAATTGACATGCGCCAACCGTCTATGCCATAACCATGAATCTTCACTCATGGTGACTAGACACTTGTCGCTACTCAACGATACCTCATTCAAGTCTAGCATATAGACGTTATTGGCCCTCAGGCCTTTAAACACATCTTTTTTATCACTATTTTCAATTATGCAACAATCCTTTGAAAAAGATACTTTATAGTCTGTTGCGGTGAGAATCGGATATCAAGTTATTAATTAACTTGAATCACAAAACATTGAAGTTCACCACCGAGCTTTAATTTATCCAAAGGAAAAGGTAAAGATCAAAAGAAAACCCTAGTGCGCTACGTAACGACGAAGCTAAGAGATCGGGGGTTTGGGGGTTGGTTATACTAAGGGAAGGTATTAGCACCCTAAGTATCTGTAGTACTTTACAGGAACCTCTTGTTTGTATTTGTGTTATGTTATGTTTGCTTGCTAAGGGAATCTGTGCTAAGGCTAAGATAAAGGCCTATGGTAAAGACCAAGGTGCTAAAAGTCCTAAGGGTATGTTCACTAAGTATGCTCGCCAAGATGTCGAATCTCGTGCCTATGTATCCTAATAAGGATGGAATCAGAGCATTCGTAGTTCACCTCAACAAAGGTGAGGAACCATTGACCATGGTCAAAGTTCCAAGGGGAATGAGTATGATACTCATATAGAGTTAAAGAACTCTCTAAGTCTAAGTTTATAGACTGGTCTAAGAGTTTGACTTTGAACAAAGTCAAAAGGGAAGTGAATACTCATGATGGTGAGAATCACATAAAGTTTAAGAACTCTATCCTAATCTCTAAGTTGTAAGGTAAGTGGCTCTAATGAGGCCAAGGGAAAGGTATGGCTCTAATGAGGCCAAGAGAAGATGATGGCTATAATAAGGCCAAGGAGAGATAATGGTTCTAATAAGGCCAAGATGAAATGGGGGAAGTAAGTGTTAGTTGTTAGTGGTTAGAGGGCTCTACAAGATATCGCATCTTGTGCCTACCTATCCTGACTAGGACTGAGGAATCAGAGCCTCCGTAGTTCGCCTAACTAGGGACAAGGAACTCTTGATAATGACCAAGGTTCCAAGGGGGGAGTGAGTATTCATAACAATGATACTTACATAGAGTTAACAAACTTTCTAAGTCTAAGTTGAAAGACTAAACTGGGGAGTGACTTTAAAAGTCAGAGAGGAAAGTGGGTACACATAACAATGGTACACACATAGAGTTAACAAACTCTAAACCTAATTTTTAAGTTGGGGGACACTCCTAAAAAGGTGTGGTCTTTTTGACTTAAGCAAAGTCAAAATGGATGTAGGTTATAACTTAAGGCTAAGTTGAATGACCTAATGACTTAAAAAAATCAAGGGTAATGAGCTATCTATGACAATGAAGTCAAATAGAGAGACTTTCCTTTGGAATAAGGGACAAAAGGCGACTTTGAATGAGAGCTAACAAGCTTCATCACTTGGGGAAAACTTAAAGCAATAACAATCACCATTTAAGCAAGATGAGAATACGCATGGTAACAACCAAGAACTTGTGGTATGACAAAATATTTTCTTCAAGGATCATCCACATGTTAAGACAACATTTTGACAATCATGGAATCAAGGTGAATCAAGGAAAACAATGTTACAACATCATACAAGATTCAACCAACATATACTAAGATTTCAATCAATCAAAACAAACCAAGAAATCATGGGAAAAGATCAAAGGAACCAAAGTAATTCTCATAAAACCCTAAAAAATGCAACCAACTTTGAATGCACACAAAGGTAATGGAAATAAGTCTTTTTGGATTTTTCTTTTTCATAGATGAAAAATAGAGGTTTTCATGAGTACAATGCAAAAAAGAGTGAGGTCAAAATGATAAAAAAATGACAAAGTTATGATCAAAATAAAATGAGCTACAAACCATAAAAAATGAAGAAATTAATTATTAAAAAGAAAGGGAAATGCTTCCCTTGGGTTTGAACCCACGCCTTGAGGGTCTTGCCCCAAAACCCTCACCATCTGGGCTAGTAGCGCATTATGAATGAGGAATGCTAACACACAACAAAATAATAAAACAACATGGAAATCTGAAAAAACACAAAAGGGTTGATCCAAGGACCGAACCCGGGCACATGAGGCGAAGAGACACATAGGCAAGGCAAGTTTTACCACTGGGGTGGCTGTTACATCCAAACATATAACGCTTCCAATTGTTTTTATTTTAAGTTCATCACCAAATGGCCACCTCAGGCTGACTGGGTGCCATCTCACCATCATCTTCCTCCTCTCTATTTTTCTCGCTCGTGCCCTAGCTTCATCAACTCAAACCCAGAATTTCCTCTCCCTTTGTCTCTCTCGTTTCCCAACCATTTCTCATGAAATAAAAATCAAAGTGGGAGAATTTTCAGAGAGGAACTCGAATATGATATTAGTTTCAACTAACAACAGCTATATGATTCACAAATCATCACATAACAGCATGGTACCAAAAAAAAATAGCATGTTACAACATGCATCACTCTCAATAAAACAAATAAACTATCAAGTAAATGCAACAATAAACATGCCTACTACATCTTCATCATTCAAAAAGCAAGATCAAAACGTATGAACACGTGAGTGCAAGGTCAGAATCTTACCTCTTGGAGCTAGTTCCAAGGACTCTATCAAAAGCTAATACTGATGGCAAACACACACCTCTGGGACCTTGTTGAGCTTTGGAGAGGAGATGCGGATGGTTAGCAACTTTGGAAAATGCCTCAAAAGTGAAACCCGATCCTACTTGCAAGTTACCACTTGAAAATGACAGCTAGTGATTTAGGTGTTTCAGAAAGTTTTGGATGGTTTAAATGATCTTTATGAAGTGTTTATGGAAGGTTTGTGTAGTTAGAATGGGAAGTGCACGAGCAAAAACTCTAGGGGCAGAGGTTTTGCAATTTTGCAAGAGTGAGTGAGTGAGAGAATGCAGAGAGTAATCAGCCTGATCTTAGGGTGATTCTGGTGTGTTTTTCTTTGAGGATCAACATCCTATTTATCGGAGAAGTGGAGGAGTGAAGGTATGGGCAGAAATCACTACTTGCCAAAAACACCCTTTCCTTCGTGCAAGTGAGGCAGCTAGCTGAGTCAAGAGCTTTCAAGAGCTCTAGCTATTGATCAGAGTAGGGCTTGAATTGTTTTTATGTGCTGATGGGATTGGGACAAAGCTCTATGTTGCAAGAAAATAGGAGTGGCCATGCTTTTGGAGAAAAGTTTCTCTTTCATGATGCCAACTTGCATCCACTTGCATAAAACTATTATTCTTTAATGTTGCAACTTGCAAAATCATGGCAGAGGTTCCAATCACACTAATCTTGCCTTTAATCTTCATAAATGTGAGGAATTTGGTGATTAAGAGAGGTTATGCATCATAATGCACATGCTGAAATCTTGCACTTCAAGAAATGAACCTCTACATTCCAATCTTCGAATCTCTCAGCTCCCTCCGTGGATTGGGGAGTTTTGGTACTTTTTGGAAAACCCCAAATGTCCTCTACAATGTTCATTTTCACTCCAAGTCCTAGATCCAAAGGGATCATGGTGAAAATGGAGGTGAAGTTGGCTGAAAATTAGGGCAAAAGTAGTGAAATTTCACTAAGTCTTTAATTGCCTTGAACTTCCAAGCCTCCTAACTTAAAAACCAATCCTTATTTGGAGAAGGGCCCTCTAATACATTTTAGAGTTCATGATGAGAGCTCCAATTTGAGCTTTGAGTCACAAAAATTGGATGTGTGGTTTGAAACTTATGACTCTTCAAAGTTCACACAAGGAGTGAATTCTTCCACACTTAGAAAAATTTAAGAACCAAACCTTGCCCTTTTTGCAATAAACCTTTCAAATGGTGATTTCTCATTATCAAACTCCATAATTTGACATGTCTTGATGGAAAACAACTTGAATGCTTCAATTTGGGTCAAAATCCAAAAGTCAAAGAGTTGACTTTATCAGATGAAAATTAAGTCAGATGAATTCCACAGTGCGATCCTCAATGAATTTATAACTTTGAACTTTTCCAAACACCAAGATAGGTTCCAAGGATGTATATGAACATGTTGGCTCATGTCCTATGGCTTGGGATCATGCCTTGATCAAAATCAAAGGCAATAGTTGAATTTCCTAACAAAAACCCTAATCTGGGCCAGATGAAACTTAAGGCTCATTGCATTTGTGATGGGAGCCAAACACACTTGATTTCTTGTTGAATAAGGCCTCTTGAATGTATGTAAGCTAAATTGGTTGATGAACCAATCAAGACCTTGACTGATCACACCAAGACTCCTTGTAGCCCCTCAGGTTAAAACCCTAATTTCACAACTCTTGATCTTATGGTTTCTCTTTGATTTCTCTTGATCCAATCTCATGAGATCATGGCATATGATTTGAGAGCTTCATGATTAGCCTCCAAGACCAAATGGTTGAACCTTGGAGCCTCAGTTGGCTTTCTTGAATAGATGACTTCACACACTAATCTCAATCAACTGGTGAACACTCGGCGATGCATGTATGGGGTCAAGGAGTGTCTTAAGAGACTTTGAAGCATGTGAGAGCTTGGATTATTGATCTTATCCTATTTCTTGTTCCAACCCTAACTTTTACACAAAAGAAACAAACTAGCAAGATATGATGGTTAGTTGACAATGCATAGATGATTGAACCCTAAATGTAAGTGCGAGATGTTATGACATCTAAGGGGTAAAACATAGTCCTTGTCACATAATTGACTAATGCTTAAGAGGTTGTGTTTAAGACCCTCAACAAGAAGCACATCTGAGATAGTAGTAGATGAGGGGTTACCTACACTACCTTTGCCAAGTATTTGCCCTTTATTGTTGTCTCCGTAGGTAATAAATCCCTTTTTCTTTGCCACAAAGTGGATGAAAAGAGATATGTCTCCCGTCATATGTCTTGAGCAGCCACTATCAAGAACCCATCTTCTTTCCGTGGTCTCAAGACGTTGTATCTTTTTGTTCTTTTTCCTTTGGTGAGCGGAAAGGCAAAGGTTGACGGACTCTCCTTCGTCACTTGAACTTCCATCACTAGATGATTCACTATCATTTTCCCAAGCAATATAGGCTCTTCTAGGTTTACCTTGTTTCTTCCCTTAACTACATTTATCCTTACCTTTGTCTTTCTTCAACAATGGACAATCCAACTTATAGTGGCCGACTTTCCACAGTTATAGCAAGACCCCTTAGTTTTTCCACTCTTTTTGTCTTCATTCTTGGAAGACCTTGATTGTTTTCTAAAGTTTAAGAGGTTTTTCTCCGAATGTTGAATACCATTTTTCTTTATATAGCGATTGTATCACTTCACAAATAATCCCATGTCTTCATTCGAATCCTCTTGCTCGTCATCACTAGATTCACTCTCGCTTAGCTCATTTGCGGAGGAATTTGAACTAAAAGTCTTTAGAGCTATCGACTTCTTTTCTGCATCTTTGGTCTTGTTCTTTTCCTTCTTCTCTCTTTTCTCAAATTGGTCTAAGCTAATGAGCATTTGCTCATGTTCCTCGAGCTTCCCAAATAAAGTTGTGATGTCTAACGTCATTAGGTCGTTGGCTTCTTTTATGGCGGTCACCTTTGGTTGACAATCCCTAGTAAGACACCTCAAGAATTTATTAGTAGCAACATCATTGGAAATTGGTCTACCAAGTGAGTTAAGTTTATTGATTAAATGAGTGAACCTCTTTTGCATGTCGACAATGGTTTCCCCTTTCTTTATGTGAAAGAGGTCAAACTCTTAAGTCAAGGTATTGATTCTAGCTAGCTTGATGTCGTTAGTTCCCTCATGGGCAACTTGTAACGCATCCCACTAGCTTTAGCACTCGTACAATGTGAAACTCTATAATACTCATCAACTCCCAATGAGGAGATCAGAATATTTCTAGCCTTCCAATCGTAGTTGTACTTTTTCTCGTCTTCTGCATTCCATTGTGCTTCGTGCTTAGGTACTACCACGTTATACGCATCGGTCATGGTTATTTCCATTGGGTCGTTCTGTATAACGCTTTATACCTTTCTATCAATAGAATTGATATGTGCATGCATACAATCCTTCCAGTAACTATAGTTCTCACCGTTAAAAAATGGTGCTCTATTGTAAGCCCCTTTCGGTTTGTTTTCCATTTTCTAAGAAGTTATACTTGAACCACTAGATTAACCGGTGCTTCTGATACCACTTGTTAGACGATGACAATTGATCTAGAAGGGGAGTTTAATAGATCACTTCTTTTTAATTGTGAGTCGGCGCTAAAATTTGTTTTTAAAAATTGTTTGCGGAAGCGACCGAGGATAATTCGTCTACACGAACCAGTTACTGGGAGAATCGGATATACATAAGCCAAATGGAACGAAAGGCTCGATGAGAAAAATTGAATCGCAACTTAACTATTAATCAATTTACCAACAACACTCAATATGGTGCAATCTCCAATGAACAATCAAAAGTAAAACCAAAATGACAATATATCAAACACCTTGTAAGTGTTCAATTTATCGAGCACTTAGAGTGCGAAACACTCCAAGCTAAACCTTCTATGATAGTTGGTGCATAATTTTCACTAAGCACAATCCAAAATGATTGTGCAATGGTTTTCAAATCAATTTTTCTGCACTATAATATACCAGAATTTTTTCGATCAATTGAACAATCACAAGCGTAGACAGTTCAAAAATTAAAGGAGATATGGAAAGAGAAACGACACCAAGTTTGTTTAGGCAGTTCCCCTTTCGTCCTCGCTTCGGGTACGTCTGCCCCCAATTCTAAATCTAGAATTGAGATATCTATAATCTTGTTTGCAAATTGTTTTTACAAGAGAAGGCTTAGCTATCACACACTTAAGAAACTCCATTGATGCAGATACTATGTCTTCTCTTCCCTTGATTCGAGTCGAATCAAGTGCCTCGAACTTGTTGGATGAATCTCCGTTTACCGTTGCTAGATTGAATGAACACACCGGTCTACAATCACCTTCACTCGGCTGATTCTGATCCACACACAATTTGATACCCAAACCTTTATTGCACAATCCTCCGATTGATGCTACTATATCGACAAAACCCACTGTTCTTCGATCACCTTCGCTCGGCTGAATTCAATGTATACAAAGATCTGAACTAAAAACCCCCAAATCCAATTGATCTTGGATGACAAAACCCTAGAGGTTTTATTCAAGAAAAAACCCACTAAAACACTCACCCCAAACAAGGTACACTTCTATGTTTGGACGTTATCACCTCATGATGTAAAAGATCAACAAAAATGGTTATGTGTATTTGTTGAGAAAATGCAAGAATGAAGATGAAGATGATGAGAGAAAAGTTTCAATATAAATCTTTCACTCTTTCTTGTTGATGTGTAAAAAATGAGGAACCAAGTATTTATATGATGCTAGGACCAACTACCACAAATAACAGCATTTTGAACATTGGAAAAACCAGAAAAATGAGTCACATACATCAAAGAGTCGACCACACTTTAATGAGGGTCAGCCTGCGCTGACCTGTGGGCAAATCTACGCAAGTTGGAGAACCATGCGTCGACCGCTACAGGGGTCATGCGTCAACGCATGGCTGAAGAAAATGCAGAAAAAATAATGTCTACAGCATGCGTCGACCATAGGGTCAGCGTGCGCTAACCCGATGAAAACTCAACAATTGCCAACTTTTCATAAGTCGACCAAAGCTTGGTTTAGGTCGACTCAAGCTACCAAAAATCCTAAAAACTGATTTTTACACATGTTTTCATCTAATTAGGCAATGTTTATGCATACCTAAGACTCATAGCATAATCACGCACATCTAATAGATGTGCAAGACACTTCCTATATGTTTGGACACATGATTATTGATTATTTTATGCATTGCAAAATAAGAATGCCGACAATGATGAGATGATACCGTCTAAATTATAAACTATGAGCTAGTACATATTTTGACATCATTAAAATAAAGATCAAGTGTAAGACATCTTGCCATCATAATTACACATTTTGTTGTTTCATCATCACTTTCACTTTCCTCTTCAGGCCACAAAGCAGCCAACCCCTTTGATTATTTCTTAAGATAAGTATGACACTCTGCTTTAATGTGTCCAAACCCTTCACATTCATGACATTGAACCCCTCTATTCTGGTTGGCACTTTCTTCATTTCTTGCTCTTCTTTGTGAGTCATAGTTCCTGCTGGAGTCAAAACTAATGTTCTGGACATTAGGTTTTGACTTCCTCCCCATTCTCTTCAGCACTTGATTGAACTGTCTTCCTAGTAACATAATGGCATTGGACATCCCTTCATTCGTATCAAGTTCACTTTCTTCCTCTTTATCTCACGAATTGGAAACAAAAGTAATGCTTTTGTTCTTCTTTTCAGCTTTGTCATTAATGGTCAGTTCAAAGGTTTGAAGTGACCCCCACAAGCTCATCAACTCTCATAATGTTGATGTTTTGGGCTTCTTTAATGGTTGTGACCTTCATGTCAAATTTCTTAGGGAGAGATCTAAGGATCTTTCTAACCGGCTTTTCTTCTAATATCTTTTCTCCCAAGGCACTAAAGGTATTAGCTATTTCAAGAACATTCATGTGAAAATCATGAATACTTTCATCTTCCCTCATCCTTAGATTTTCAATTTTGGTAGTGACTAGTTGAAGTCTAGACATCTTTACCTTAGATGTACCTTCATGAGTTATCTTGAGAATTTCCCAAGTATCCTTAGCCACAGTACAAGTGTTGATCGACCTAAACATGTTCTTGTCAACTCCATTGAATAAAGCATTCAAGGCTTCGGAGTTTCCAAGAGCAGTCTTATCTTCTTCCTTAGTCCAATCCTCTTCGGGTTTCAAAGATTCCCTCCCATCTTTATCTTTAACCACAGGATGTTCCTAGCCCTTGATAACAGCTTTCCAAGTTTTGCTATCCATGGATTTTAAGAAAGCCACCATGCGTACTGTTGCGGTGAGAATAGGATAACAAACTATTATATTAACTTGCATCACAGTTCTTAAAATGTTCACCACCGTCTTTGATTTATCCAAAGGAAAGGTTCAAAAGCGAAAAAACCTAGAGATCTAAGGTTCGGGGGTTGGTTACGCCTAGGAAAGGTATTAGCATCCTAAACATCTGTAGTACTCTACAGGAACCTCTTGTTAGTATCTTATGTTATCTATTACTCGCTTGCTAAAGGTGTTATGCTAAAGGCTAGAAACCCTAGGGGTTAGTATCTAAGTATACTCGACAAGATATCGCATTTTGTGCCTACGTATCCCAAGGGGAACGGAATCAAAGTAATGCGTAGTTCTGTGAAGAGGAACTTCTTGACGTAGTCAAGGTTCCAAGGGGAGGTAATGTCTTAGGCGAGACATCACATAGAGTGCGGCGACTCTAAATTTGTAGGTGGTTATAGAGGGGTAGGCTTGTAAATGTTCACGGCGGAGCATTTACTTGGAGTGCGGCGACTCCGATCCTAATGTTAAGATTCTAAGTGTCTACAGCGAGACGTGGAGTACGGCGACTCCGAATCCTATGGCCAAGGGTTCTAAATTTAGTCCTATGATGTTGAGTCAATATTGGGTGACATTTCCTTTGGAATGTCGAGGGGGCGATTAACTTAGATTAGTTGTGTGCATTAGCAAAGGTGAGCTAGTATAGTGTATGGTCACCAAAAGGTTGAATGCGATGACTAAAGGCAATCGACTTGCATGGGTAGAAAATGGGCTCGACGTTGGATCGAGGATTTTTTATATTTTTTGAAAGGGTTTTGAAACAAAGACATGCACATACATTAAGCACAATAGTAAGCAAATAAAGGCATGATATCAATCACAGAGTAACACATAACATGCGATTCACTGAGGCGCGCGATGAAGGATTCTAAAGGGAACGATTTAAGAAAAGAGTTGTTAATACGGAAAAAGTTGATTTGAGGTTTATTGATAAAATGTCATTTTTATTTTAGAATCATGTTTAAAGATTATTTTTAATAGGGCTAAAGATTTCTTAATTAATTTAGAAAATTTTATTTTAGTATTAAAGTTATTAAAAGAAAAAAGTTATTAAAAGTTTAATTTTTGTGTTTTAATGAAATAGTTTTTATTATGACGGATTTACTAAAAAGGTTTTTCTTTTCCTTTTAGTAGTTATATATTAAAGAAAATGTTAAGTTATATTTTTATAAAAATAATTCTAATTGTTTTTAATTATAAAAAAAAGATTTTGATCATAAAAATAAAGGTTTAAAAGAAAAAGAAATGGAGGGATGAAGTGTGACGCGGGGGAGAGGGTCTATCGCAGACCCTCAGATCCCAAACGTCTGATGTGCGTGTGTCATAATCAAAAGGATGTAAGGTGAGGGTGCATGGTAGGGACTGCGTGTGTGTATGTGTAATAGATTATGTGTTAGAAACAAAGAACAAGAGAAGGTGCTCTCTCATTCAGACTCTCGTTCTCTCATCTTTTCTCTCAAAAGCGAAAATTAGGGTTTGCGAAACCCTCGCGGCGTCGCCGCTCCCATCCTCCTCAATCTTTCGTTCCTCTCGAACAAACAAAACAATAGACCCTGACCCCACACAACCCAATACCCCATCTTCACTATGATTTTAATTACATTTACAATGAAGATCAGAGAATGTGAAAAAGAAAAAAAAGGAAGTAAAGGAAAAGGGTTGTCCGTCGCTGCATCGATTGAGTCAGGTACTCACTCTTTCGCAAATGTTTCTCCTTCTCATTACGTGGAATCCTTTGTGTGTGTTGTTGTTGTGTGACGTTTTTCTGTTCCTATCTCGATGCCCTGTTATGCTTGTATTCACCGTTAATGTGTGATGTGTTGTTGCTATTGCGTCCCTTCAATCTGATGCGTGTGGGTATGGTGATTGTTTCTGAACTAGTGTGAATATGATTCTGTGGTGTTTGTTGTTCTGGACGTAGTGGTAGCTCTGTGTATTTTATGGGGTTTGTGATTTGTGACTTTCTCTGCAATTCTGAATATGGACGTGTTTGTGAATTTATGTGAATGGTTTTGATGAGGCAGTTTTCGGTGAATATCTCTGCTGCAGTATATTACTGGTGTACGGTTGAGTGAATACTGATGTTTTTCCTTTTCCCCCATCGTGTGAATGTTCTTCCAATTTATACACCCACCTGAGATTAGAGTTTTTATTTTTGAATTGAATTATGTCAAAGACTGTCTTGGAAAGAAACAGGTTTACTAAGATTTTGATTTTCTGCTTGATGACTTCATGATTAAATTTCCTTTTTTGTTTTGCCCTGTTTGGACCCTCTTAAATCTAAATGGAACATGTTTTGTTGTTTTAGGAAGATTTTTGAAATCTGTCTGATATGCTTTGATGATGCTGGAACTTATTTGGGAAGGTTCTCGACATGTGATTCCCTGTCTGACCGTGATTTGCTTTAAAAAGGTTTCTTAGTTTTAGAATGTTTAGAGATCATTGAACTTCTGTCTGAAATATGTTTAATATTGCTCTTAAAACGAAGTCTGAAGCATAGTTGGTAATTTGGGAAGTTTTTAGTGATGTCTACAACATGTTTCTTATATTTAGGAACATGATTATGTTGCCTGAGATATTTGTCTGAAACACATTTGGGAAGTTTTCAAACTGTTAGTTAATGCGCTGATTTGTGTTGAAGTAGAATTGATGATGATGATTGAATTAATCTGAAGGTTCATTTGTTCAGTAATTGCAGGATACTCAAATGGTCGTGTATCAGAAAACGGTTCCATGAAGAGGATGAGAACATACACCGTCACTTCTGATGAATCAACGTTGTGTCTCTCCTTAAGGCTACTGACAAAATTCTTTGAATTCTTCTTCATTTGTAGGGGTACTTGAATTCTTCTTGCCAAGTACTTACTGGTATAGTTCCTTTAATTTTGTTAACCTCTGCTTCCTTGGTAACTCACACTGCTACATAACATGAATTAACTCCAAATTTTGTGTCATGGTCAGGTTTGCGCGTTCGAAGAAACAAAGCTTTATAAATTTGGAAAAACCTGGATGTCAAGGCTGCATGGGATTAATTTCATGAAGATTTGTGTGACAAATGCTGAGGAGGTTTCTAACGGTGTTGCCGAAGATGGACCAGTGGCGCACAAGAATTGGAATGGTTCTAATGTCTAACGTGGGGACAAATAAGTTTAACTTGGGATATTTTTATTGTGAATTTTTCTATTGTCTTGTAATAATCAATGTTTGTATTCTCAAAGTCTTGTGACAATAATGTTATGAAAAACATGTAATGACATCCAATGAAGGATTGGAAGTGATAGTGTTGGGTCTTTTATTTTGCCTCAACATGTCTTGCTATTTTGAACTAATCTTCCATTTTGCACCAGATATATATTGTCACCTTGGTAAATTTTTTTGAATGGCTTTATCTTTACGATGGAAGATTAATCTTGTAAGCCTTTGGACCTCATCATTAAATGGTGATTCTAATTGTTAGTGAAACGTGTGACCCACCATAATAATTGGAAATGCTTCAAGTCCATAAATAACAAACAAAGGACATTCCTTTCTAACATGGACGATGCACCGTTCGTATTCCTCATCATTATGGAAATGTAATTCAACTTTGAGCTTAGCTTGTACACCATCGTGGTCTCTAATTTCAATTTGGAAAGGCTTTTGAAATCCATCCTCTAGTGAAAATTAGATAAAGCCAAAACTCTTTTGTTTTAAAACTCTTAATAGTTTATGGTGGGATTCCATTTGGAGATCTCTTTGAAATTATAACTTGCATGAATTTGAGATCTTGGTATCTTGATTTTGAAACTTCCATTTTGAGGAACAAATCTTGTAACCTAAAGACTTGAACTTGGATGGCAACTTAAAATGTGAGAAAAAAGATAAAATTCAGCTTGTAACATGAAATCCGCATCTGGTATTTTAAATGAACCGTAAGCATAACTTTGAACATTCTTGCACTTTTCACTTGAATTCGATGGAGCTCGATTTTCTTTTGCTTTGAATAAAATTCTTGTGATGACTTATGAAGGACATCAACTTGTAATGATGAGTAAAAATCCTTGGTGCAACAGAAGCATAGGAAACTTGATGTTAATCAAACGATTTGATCCAATGGAACCACCAACACAAACTTCAATTTGGTCCTAAACAAATCACATTCCTCTTGACGAGATCATAGGAACATCTTGACTTAATAAAGCTCTGAGCAGATCTTTTCACATGAACCATGCTTGGAGGAGTTTTAGGACACAAAGACACAACCTGCCACAAAAGCTACTAACCACTCTTGTACGACCTAAAGGATCATAAGAATGAGGGTACATCTCCACAGGAACTCAACACATCCTTGTAAGGACCAGAGAACCTCCACAAACACACACACAACACAACCTTCAAGACCTTGAATCTTCTGCAGCAGTACATGTCCTCACAAAATGTAACAAACAAGTAAAAACTGGTAAAGCAGTTAGTCATGCACGAATGATTGACCTAAGATGTCATGCAGACGAATCAATGAATCTAAGGGAAAAATTTGGGGTACAACAGTTGCCCCTATTTAAATATCTTCACCGGATGACATGAACGATGAAAATCTTCATTAGGTCATGGTGAAAGATATTTAAATACAGATAACCGAAAATTTTGCCCTTAGATGCAATGACATGCAATGTTATGGACAAAAACTATACCTAATGCAGACATGCCATGAACTCTAGCATGATGAATATGATGGGATGATAAATGCAAAATGCAGACGACAACGAAAACAAACACAGAGCGAAAGACGAATATAATGAGTAACAGACTCACTGGGGACGACTGGACACACCGAGGAAAAGAAAACAACACTGGGGAAACCAGAACGACGACCCAACAGGTTCGAGCGTGACCAGTTGATATCTAAGATACAAAAGATAAGGCATGATCCACACGGCGGTAGGATCATGCAAACAAAAATGATGGAGTTTTCAATAAAAAATAACATCCTACGCCAAGAAATTCCTTAAAATGAAGAGATCAAACGGGATCTTCGGGAACCATCAAGAAAAAGAACAGGGTTATTAAAACTCTCTTGTATGCCACGTAAATGGACTTCGTGGGGAAAACGCCCTGTGACTTATCATTGCACGGGACTTACACACCACCAATAACAGATATGGAGCACGGCGACCCGAAACAAAAAAAATAACACCGAGCACGGCGACTCAAAACAAAAAATAACATGGAGCTCGGCGACTCGAAACAAAAAATAACATGGAGCACGGCGACTCGAAACAAAAAAACATGGAGCACGGCGACTCGAAACAAAAAAACATGGAGCACGGCGACTCGAAACAAAAAATCATGGAGCACGGCGACTCGAAACAAAAAACATGGAGCACGGCGACTCGAAACAGAAAGTAACAAAGAGCACGGCGACTCTAAACAAAAAGTAACAAAGAGCACGGCGACTCTAAACAAAAAAACATGGAGCACGGCGACTCGAAACAAAAAAAAATAACATGGAGCGCGGCGACTCGAAACAAAAAATAACAAAGAGCACGGCGACTCGAAACAAAAAAACATGGAGCTCGGCGACTCGAAACAAAAAATAACAAAGAGCACGGCGACTCGAAACAAAAAACATGGAGCACGGCGACTCGAAACGAAAAATAACAAAGAGCACAGCGACTCGAAAAAAAAAACAACACGGCGAGGCAAAATAAAAAAAATAGAGCACAGCGACTTAAAATGTACAAAGTGTAGGTGCACGCTTAAACTTTGTTAGGCACCCTGAAGGCAAGAGGTAAATTCCCGGGGACCAAAATTCGATCTAGGATCAAGCTAGAAAGAAACAGTCAAACAAGACCTGCCATTGAGAAATGAACTCAAACGGCGACTTTATCTTATCCAAGCACGGAAAAAGATAACTAAAATAACCATCATCCACGAGGGTTGAACTCTGTGGGGAAACTTAGCAAGAGATAACACTTTCTGCCTAAGGCTGACGACTCTATTTGGAGAGATCGGACAAACCCAAACTATGGCACAAACACAACCAAAGATAAAGCACAAAAGACAAACAGAGAGCAAACACACGCACGGATGCGATGCATAATGATGACATGCGATGCTTATGCTAATGCTGACAAAACAGACAAACAAGATAATCTCAACGAGAAAGCCCGTCCATCCTCTGCACGAGAGATACATCTGCCAAGTTTGCATAGAAATCCAAAGGTGGACCAAAAAGTCAAACTTCAAAGTTGCTCAATCTTTTCGGGGAAATAGTAATCCACTTGGGGATACGAACATCATGACTTCACTTAAGGGACCCTCAAGATGAATCTGATTATTCGGATGAGAAAGATCCACTGGGAACGGATCAAACTTGTGTTCGGAGCGTTTGATGGGGATAAAATAAATATTCGTTGCTAACCGAAATAAGCTGAAGTGAGAAATGTAGTAATAGATGCCACGGGGATAAAATAAATATTCACTATAACTGAGATAATCCGAAGTAGTGGTAGATGCTATAGACGAGGCAATCACGTGGATAAAATAAATATCCACCGCTTCGTTGGGGAAGATTGTACCAAGAATCATAGTTGTAGACGTTAGAGTAGACTTTAGCAAGGGATGAAATAAACACCCATGGTTGAGAGAAATTGAAATCTTGAGAAAACACCGAGGAGTGAAATAAACACTCGCTTCATCGGGGAAGGTTGAGACCAAGGAGATTCACTGGGGATCCTTAGGTCAACCAGATGCTGAAAGTTTGCACTGATCTTGTCATAATTGCTTGAAATAATGATTCACTGGGGGATCGCCATGACTTCCTGCGGTAGAAACTTGCTGGGGAATTATCATACCATTTGAGATTCTTCGGGAAAATAGGTGGAGAATGCTATGAAGCTTTGTCTTGTATGGTAGTTGCCATTTTCAAATAACAATTGTTGGAAAGTCTTCAATTCTCGAATGCCCCAGATTACATGTCTATGAAAAGAAGTCATCTCAAAAGGATTTTACATGAGACTTGGCCTTCTAGATGTTCCAATGTCTTCTAACTCTTGAGAGATTGGTAGAATCTCGACGTAACTGGCTCAGATTGCTGGTATTCTATATACTGAGTCTTCGATCTTGCCCCTCGGGGTTAATCTATTTGCAACGACTGAGGAATAACTTGCCCCAGTTCATCATGATCTTCAGGCAGTATGCCCCGGACTGATGTTTTGAAATGACTATCTTCAACATAGTTCCATATCTCAGAGGTTGAACTTCTCGTAGCTGTTTGCGAACTTCTATGACATCAAGCAGTATTTACATGCAGAAAGTGTAAATTCCGAAATTGCTAATACAACATCATGTTTGTTTTGAATTTTTATTGAAAAAGGCATATCGTAAACTTATGACCGAATCACTAGTTAGGATATGACGTAATTCCCTTTTCTATAATGCCAATACGAATTTTAAGCATAGCTCATAGGAGTCAGGAAACATTATCTCATCGAGTATGCTTTCGAAATAAACCCTGTTTCAATAAGGTCTTTTAAGGGTTTTATAGTGGTTTTAGATCATGGTTGAAGAAACAAAGGATATGTGGCTCAAATTTTATTTGGTACCCACCCCTTTCTTTAGGATATTTACTCCTTTTTTGAAAATTACCCTGCCCCTGGTACAAATGAAGGTTCTTTAAATTTTTTAGAGAAGAAAACTACTACTCCAAGGCTCAAAGGGGTTAACGAAGGTTTATCTCCGGTGTTTGGGATTTTGAAACAATGCCTTATATCCTCAGCAGAGTTTGTTCAAAAGCATGCAACAGGAGATGTTATGTTTTATTTCGTCATCCTCCATCCAGTAGTATTGGCATTATAAAACAGTAAACAATTTTAAAATAAGCGAAGCGAATGGATTTCTTCGAAACAAACATTATATCGCATTAAACGTTCAAAATAACAAGTTCTTACATGAAAACGTGCTTTAATAATCAAAGAAATGACAAATGCAAGCAAAATAAACAACTTAAATGATCTCGGGAAAGGCTTCTCTTGTTCTCCGTGTCTAATCAACGCAAAGGAATTCCATTCACAACTGGGCTTCCTCCCTTGAAGATCAGCACCTCTTTATCAATCATCTCTTGAACTTTCTCCTAGAAGGCCTTGCACTCTTCTATCGAATGCCTCATTGCCCCATCCTAAAATTCACAATTGACATTTAGATTGTCCCTAAAAGAGAGGGACTTTGTGGGTTTAGTTTTTATAGGTGCCATCACCGAGTTTCGGGAGAAATAATACCACAACTGATTGTAGGTCAATGGGATTGGATCAAACTCTTTTGCAGCATGGCTCTAATGTGTTACCTGGCGAGATTATTGTTGATAAGCCAGATTTTCCTGAAAAACATCTTCACATCCATTCTTGGTAATTTCCTCCACAGTCGGGACTAATGAACCTGCGTGATTGGGTAGAGGACTATGAATTTGAATTCCTTGAGGCGTGAAGGAGATCATTCTGGAGTCTAACAGATTCTGAACCTTACTCGGGAGTACTTTACAGTCGTCAATTGAATGCCCCGGTGCCCCAGCATGGTAGTCACATTGATCGTTAGGGTCAAAACCTGGTGGATATGGGAAAGGCACTGGCTTTAATTCCTTCGGCACTAAAAGTCCACTTTTGATTAAATCTGGAAAGAACTGACTGTATGGCAATGGTAGCGGAGTGAAATGCTTCTGCTTCTTTAGCCTTTGTCTAGCATATTGACACAGTTTACAGTGGTATGATTGAGGATGTCTTCGATTAGACCACCCTTGACTGTGAATTTGAGCATGATTCCGATACATTTTCTGATGAGATGGTGATTGATAATTCAAAGTTGCTTGAGTATCAGGAGCAACATCAGTACGAGCTTTCTTAGCATTTGGTTGAGAATCACCAAAAGATAGAATCTTCTGGTCCATTAACTTCCTTACGATACCCTTAAGAGCATAAAAACTTTCTAAATCATGGCCAGGTGCCCCTTCATGAAACAGGCAATGAGCATTGGGATCATAATTAGGTGGAAGTGGATTGGGAGCCGGACCCAAAGCTCTTATAGTAATCAAACCTTGTTGCACCAAGGAGGGGTACAACTCAGTATAACTCATTGGAATAGGAGGAACTGGAGGTTTACATGGTCTTCTGTTAGGAGCACTTGGACAAGGTACCGGAGCCCTTCGTTGTTGATGATTAGGAGCGTTGGGCGTTCGTTGATGATTCTGCGAAGTTTGTGCTGGCTGATAAGCAGGAGCCGGTTGATAAACAAATAGTTGATAGATGGGTGCCTGTTGTATAGGCTGATAGGTAAGATCTTGTTGATACTGAGGAGGTCTTCGGTCAGAAGAATAATATTGCTCCTTATGTTGTTTAACTTGGCTACGAGATCCTTTATACCTTGCAACTTGGTCTTAGCAGCTTGTTCCTTAAGGTCGAGAATCTCAGGAATGGGCATCGGTGTGATCTCAAGAATCACTGTTCCTTGCAGCGGGGTCTGGGAAGCAGACTGATTTACAACCAGGGTTTCAACCAAAGCAGAGAGCTCTTCAATACTAATTTTTAGAGTAGTTACTTCTTTGCGGAGTTCCTAATTTTCTTGCTCCATGTTATTCATCTTCTTTCTTTGATAGTGACTTGATAACTCGTCTCTCGGAATAGAGGTTTCTGGGTGACAGCAACACTGAAGAGAGACACGGGAATAAGCAAAAGAAAGGACAAAACACATGAAAAGATGCAAATGATATGAGATGCAAGTGCAAGAACGATGCAACTATCAAGGAACTCAAATTCTATTTGCAGTTATTGTAAACATTTATTAAAATCAACAGGCCAATACACCTCCAAGGTTTTATTACATAAGCAACATAACAAAAGGAACTAGGAGTCTAATCCACTGGATGATTCCCCTTGTCTTCCACGGAGTTCTTCCATTAACCTGTCGATCTGGTGCTGCATCCTTGCTTTGTCCAGGGTAAGCTTCTCTACTTCTGCTCTCAACCTTGAAACTTCATCTGATTGGACCACGGGAGGCTTGGGACGAGGATAAGGCATTCTCAACATGAGAGCCTTTTCACATGCCCAGGTTAAACATTCTTCAGTAACTGAGCAATCTGGACTCGTTGTTGCCGTCATTCCTTGTCGATTGATGCGGCGCCACGCGAACACAATTCCAATTTTCAAGTTCAGGTTCTCTCCTTGATAGAAAAAGTCTTTTCAGGCTTTATGGATCGGGTACGTCTTTCATAGGGTGCCCCAGTTGATGACGGGCGAGCACGGGGTTGTAACTGGTACATCCCTTTATACTGAGAAGAGGTACATTGGGAAAGTCTCCATAGCTATGAATCATGGGGATTCCTCCGTACATCGGGTCATGCCAAACAATATCCGAGTGAGTAAGGGCCATGAGCTTCACAGGCCATTATGAACCATCTTTCACATCCCAAAAATCAGTAGACCTCGGTAGGTGCGAAATAAACCACCTATAGAGGATAGCGGTGCAACAAGTAATCCAACCTTCTCCCTTCAGAACCTTCGAGTGTATAGAATGGTAGGCATCAGCTTAAAATGTAGGAACTGGATTCTTGAGCAAGAAAATCCTTATGGCATGGACGTCAACAAAATCTTTAATATTGGGAAATAAAAATAAAACGTAGTCCAGCAGTGCGAAGATGTGCTCGAACGTTCCAGTGTTCCCCACACTAGCAAAATGTCGAGCTTTCTCAAACAAGAACTGGGCAGGAAAACCGTCGATTCCTCCTCTGAACGTCATGTGAGTCCGGATTTCCAAAAGCTTTATGCGGGTCACCCTTGCAATGTCTTCCTGGCTAGGTCTTCATTCTCCACCGGAGAACGAAGGTGAGTCTTTTACAGGGATCCCCAACAGAGCGGAGTACTCTTCCAACGTAGGCATCAACTGGAAATCTTGGAAGATGAAACAGTGGTAGATTATGTCGTATAGTTGAACCAACGTCTGCAATAAGCCAGCAGCTACTTTAACTTGCAACAGCGGGAGAATCCGTCCATACTTCTCAGCGAAAGCCTCTGGATCCTTGATCTGACCTCCTATTCCCTTAACTGCTCAACATCTGAAACCCTGAAGGTGTACGACAAAACTCCCTTTTTTCCGTAATCCATCGTACGATGCTTGCAAAATAAATTCTAAGTTCCTTGATAGAGAGAGAAAATGAAAATGCAAATGCTATGCAACAAGATTCATGGAACTCATCTATTTATAATCGTTGAGGAATATCACCAGGCTCGCTTATTAATCATGAAAAAGCGGTTACAATCATTAGTATCGGAATACTAAAAATTGATTTAATACAAAATTAAAACGCGTATGTACGCCTTACAACAGTAATAACGTAAAGCTAAATAAAAGCTAATATTGATGGATCTAAGGAGACTCTTCCAACGGTCTTTTTTGAGTCTTTGACTTTCTTCCAACTGAGCTTCTTCTAGAATAAGCTTGTCGACGAAGTGTTGACTGATGACTAGAATGGGATAAGACGTCTTGAGCTTTTCCGTTTATGCAAGAAGTAACCTCTTTCTAATAAACCTTCTTTTGTAGTCGTCTTAGCTTAAATATTAACCGAAGTTGAAAAGTGGATGCTTGTCTTAAATTATTAACTCCATCAGCTAAGAATATTCTTCATGAGTTGACATCAACTCGTAATCAGGAATAGTGGTGATAGCTTCCGCATCTGATTTTGAACCTTTCTATATTTGTCAGTAAGATCTCCAGTCTCCTTAGATCGTCCAGGTTATGACTTTTGTAAGTGTACTTCAATGTTTTCTTTCTTTTTCAGAGTATATGATATCCCTACGATGTTTACAAATAGAGCTAAGTTCTATGAATCTTTATGATATGATGCTAATGAATGCGTGGACGCAAACACACAAAGCACGAAGCACACACAAGCAAAACAAAAAGGCAAAGGGCCCTAGGTTAGAAAGGTCACAGCATGGAGCCAAGGTCTAACCATCCCAATAGGTGTGTGCTACGGTTTCAAACGTACCTGCCGAACGGGTTCTACAAAGTTCCCAGAGTCTACAATCCATCTTTCGGATATTATCGATTTTCCAAATCACTTGGTAGTCAATAATATTCTCAAGAGAATCTCGTCTGAGTGTAGTATCGCGTAGCAACTAATTCAGGAATATACTCCCTCATAGTCTCCGCACTACATCCTAATAGGCCAAGTTGGGTTAAAGGTAACTACGGTCCTCAGTCTCTATGGCCTTTAGATCGAAATAATATCGTCTTCAAGAATGGACTCGTTGAACAATATTAATCTCGAGAGGGCCTAAACTGAGTGGTGATGTCTCAATTCAACTTCTTCGGGAATCGACTCCCTCAAAGTCTCTTTGAATTATCACCGTCCTATCATAATTTACGCTCAAGTCCGGGTGTAGGACTTATCTCACCACACAAATAGTAACCCAGAAAACCAGCACAAATAATAAGCAAATATAGCAAGCAAATAAAGAAAGATAACATAAAAGAAAAGCAAGATAGGGGAAACCCTCGACTGTCCCCAGTGAAGTCACCATTTCTGTTGCGGTGAGAATAGGATAACAAGCTATTATATTAACTTGCATCACAGTTCTTAAAATGTTCACCACCGTCTTTGATTTATCCAAAGGAAAGGTTCAAAAGCGAAAAAACCTAGAGATCTAAGGTTCGGGGGTTGGTTACGCCTAGGGAAGGTATTATCATCCTAACCGTCTGTAGTACTCTACAGGAACCTCTTGTTAGTATCTTATGTTATCTATTACTCGCTTGCTAAAGGTGCTATGCTAAAGGCTAGAAACCCTAGGGGTTAGTATCTAAGTATACTCGACAAGATATCGCATCTTGTGCCTACGTATCCCAAGGGGAACGAAATCAGAGTAATGTGTAGTTCTGAGAAGAGGAACTTCTTGACGTGGTCAAGGTTCCAAGGGGAGGTAATGTCTTGGGCGAGACATCACATAGAGTGCGGCGACTCTAAAGTTATAGGTGGTTGTAGAAGGGTGGGCTTGTAAATATTCACGGCGGAGCATTTACTTGGAGTGCGGCGACTCCGATCCTAAGACTAAGATTCTAAGGGTCTACGGCGAGACGTGAAGTACGGCGACTCCGAATCCTATGGCCAAGGGTTCTAAAGTTAGTCCTATGACGTTGAGTCAATATTGGGTGACCTTTCCTTTGGAATGTCGAGGGGGCGATTAACTTAGATTAGTTGTGCGGACTAGCAAAGGTGAGCCAGTATAGTGTATGGTGACCAAAAGGTTGAATGTGATGCCTAAAGGCAATCGACTTACATGGGTAGAAAATGGGCTCGACGTTAGATCCAGGATTTTTTATATTTTTTGAAAGGGTTTTGAAACAAAGACATGCACATACATTAAGCACAATAGTAAGCAAATAAAGGCATAACAAAGGCATGATATCAATCACAAAGTAATACATAGCATGCGATTCACTTAGGCGCGCAATGAAGGATTCTAAAGGGAACGATTTAAGAAAAGAGTTGTTAATACGGAAAAAGTTGATTTAAGGTTTATTGATAAAATGACATTTTTATTTTAGAATCATGTTTAAAGATTATTTTTAATAGGGCTAAAGATTTCTTAATTAATTTAGAAAATTTTATTTTAGTATTAAAGTTATTAAAAGAAAAAAAGTTATTAAAAGTTTAATTTTTGTGTTTTAATGAAATAGTTTTTATTATGACAAATTTACTAAAAAGGTTTTTCTTTTCCTTTTAGTAGGTATATATTAAAGAAAATGTTAAGTTATATTTTTATAAAAATAATTCTAATTGTTTTTAATTATAAAGAAAAGATTTTGATCATAAAAATAAAGGTTTAAAAGAAAAAGAAACGGAGGGATGAAGTGTGACGCGGGGGAGAGGGTCTATTGCAGACCCTCAGATCCCAAACGTCTGATGTGCGTGTGTTATAATCAAAAGGTTGTAAGGTGAGGGTGCATGGTAGGGATTGCGTGTGTGTATGTGTACTAGATCATGTGTTAGAAACAAAGAACAAGAAAAGGTGCTCTCTCATTCAGACTCTCATTCTCTCATGTTTTCTCTAAAAAACGAAAGTTAGGGTTTGCGAAACCCTCGCGGTGTCGCCGCTCCCATCCTCCTCAATCTCTCGTTCCTCTCGAACAAACAAAACAATAGTCCCTGACCCCACACAACCCAATATCCCATCTTCACTATGATTTTGATTACATTTACAATGAAGATCAGAGAATGCAAAAAAGAGCAAAAAAGGAAGTAAAGGAAAAGGGTCGTCCATCGCTGCATCGATTGATTCAGGTACTCACTCTTTCGAGAATGCTTCTCCTTCTCGTTACGTGGAATCCTTTGTGTGTGTTGTTGTTGTGCGACATTTTTCTGTTCCTATCTAGATGCCCTGTTATGCTTGTATTCATCGTCAATGTGTGATGTGTTGTTGCTATCGGGTCCCTTCAATCTGATGCGTGTGGGTATGGTGATTATTTCTGAACTAGTGTGAATATGATTCTGTGGTGTTTGTTGTTCTGGACGTAGTGGTAGCTCTGTGTATTTTGTAAGGTTTGTGATTTGTGATTTTCTCTGCAATTCTGAATATGGACGTGTTTGTGAATTTCTGTGAATGGTTTTGATGAGGAAGTTTTCGATGAATATCTCTACTGCAGTATATTACTGGTGTACGGTTGTGTAAATACTGATGTTTTTCCTTTTCCCCCGTCGTGTGAATGTTCTTCCAATTTATACACCCACCTGAGATTAGAGTTTTTATTTTTGAATTGAATGTTGTCAAAGACTGTCTTGGAAAGAAACAGGTTTACTAAGATTTGGATTTCCTGCTTGATGACTTCATGATTAAATTTCCTTTTCCGTTTTGCCCTGTTTGGACCCTCTTAAATCTAAATGGAATATGCTTTGTTGTTTTAGGAAGATTTTTGAAATCTGTCTGATATGCTTTGATGATGCTGGAACTTATTTGGGAAGGTTCTCAACATGTGATTCCCTATCTGACCGTGATTTGCTTTAAAAAGGTTTCTCAGTTTTGGAATGTTTAGAGATCATCGAACTTCTGCCTGAAATGTGTTTAATATTGCTCTTAAAACGAAGTCTGAAGCATAGTTGGTAATTTGGGAAGTTTTTAGTGATGTCTGCAACATGTTTTTTCTATTTAGGAACATGATTATGTTGTCTGAGATATTTGTCTGAAACGCATTTGGGAAGTTTTCAAACAGTTAGTTAATGCGCTGATTTGTGTTGAAGTAGAATTGATAATGATGATTGAATTAATCTGAAGGTTCATTTGTTCACTAATTGCAGGATACTCAAATGGCTGTGTATCAGAAAATGGTTCCATGAAGAGGATGAGAACATACACCGTCACTTCTAATGAATCAACATTGTGTTTCTCCTTGAGGTATTCTACTGACAAAATTCTTTGAATTCTTCTTCATTTTTAGGGGTACTTGAATTCTTCTTACCAAGTACTTACTGGTATAGTTCCTTTAATTTTGTTAACCTCTGCTTCCTTGGTAACTCACACTGCTACATAGCATGAATTAACTCCAAATTTTGCGTCATGGTTAGGTTTTCGCGTTCGAAGAAACAAAGCTTTATAAATATGGAAAAACCTGGATGTCAAGGCTTAGCATGGGATTGATTTCATGAAGCTTTGTGTGACAAATGCTGAGGAGGTTTCCAACGGTGCTGCCGAAGATGGACCAGTGGCGCAAAGAATTGGAATGGTTCTAATGTCTAACGTGGGGACAAATAAGTTTAACTTAGGATATTTTTATTGTGAATTTTTCTATTGTCTTGTAATAATCAATGTTTGTATTCTCAAAGTCTTGTGACAATAATGTTATGAAAAACATGTAATGGCATCCAATGAAGGATTAAAAGTGATAGTGCTGGGTCTTTTATTTTGCCTCAACATGTCTTGCTATTTTGAACTAATCTTCCATTTTGCACCAGATATATATTGTCACCTTGGTAAATTTTTTTGAATGGCTTTATCTTTACGATGGAAGATTAATCTTGTAAGCCTTTGGACCTCATCATTAAATGGTGATTCTGATTGTTAGTGAAACGTGTGACCCACCATAATAATTGGAAATGCTTCAAGTCCATAAATAACAAACAAAGGACATTCCTTTCTAACATAGACAATGCACCGTTCGTATTCCTCATCATTATGGAAATGCAATTCAACTTTGAGCTTAGCTTGTACACCATTGTGGTTTCCAATTTCAATTTGGAAAGGCTTTTGAAATCCATCCTCTAGTGAAAATTAGATAAAGTCAGAACTCTTTTGTTTTAAAACTCTTAATAGTTTATGGTGGGATTCCATTTGGAGATCTCTTTGAAATTATAACTTGCATGAATTCGAGATCTTGGTATCTTGATTTTGAAACTTGCGTTTTGAGGAACAAATCTTGTAACCTAAAGACTTGAACTTGGATGGCAACTTAAAATGTGAGAAAAAAGATAAAATTCAGCTTGTAACATGAAATCTGCATTTGGTATTTTAAATGAACCGTAAGCATAACTTTGAACATTCTTGAACTTTTCACTTGAATTCGATGGAGCTCGATTTTCTTTTGCTTTGAATAAAATTCTTGTGATAGCTTATGATGGACATCAACTTGTAATGATGAGTAAAAATCCTTGGTCCAACAGAAGCATAGGAAACTTGATGTTATTCAAACGATTTGATCCAATGGAAACACCAACACAAACTTAAATTTGGTCCTAAACAAATCACATTCCTCTTGACGAGATCATAGGAACATCTTGACTTAATAAAGCTCTGAGTAGATATTTTCACATGAACCATGCTTGGAGAAGTTTTAGGACACAAAGACACAACCTGCCACAAAAACTACTAACCACTCTTGTACGGCCTAAAGGATCATAAGAATGAGGGTACATCTCCACAGGAACTCAACACATCCTTGTAAAGACCAGAGAACCTCCACAAACACACACAGCAGAACCTTTAAGACCTTGAATCTTCTGCAGCAGTACCTATCCTCACAAAATGAGACAAACAAGCAAAAATTGGATAAAGCGGTTAGTCATGCACGAATGATTGACCTAAGATGTCATGCAGACGAATCAATGAATCTAAGGGAAAATTTTGGGGTACAACACGTACTTTCCAATAGTCATAGTTAGTTCCATCCAAGATAGGTGGTATATTCACATTTTCCCCTCCTTCCTTGTCCATAGTGCCAGAAAAGAAACAAAAACCCCTGGAGCTCACCCAAAAACATAACAGGGTGACCTGTCTCTGATGCCAATTGAAATTCTGGCACACAGATACCAGATGTTGAGACAGATGTCACAACTCTGGGATCAAGACAACTTGATCACACAAGTAAATATGCAGAAACATAAATGGCAGAAAGAAAAATAACACCAGTAATTGTTAACCCAGATCGATGCAACTCACCTTCATCTGGGGCCTACCAAGTCAGGAAAGAAATTCACTATGATAGTATTAGTTCAAAGTTAAACTCCCTTGTTTACAACTTCTCGCCTAATCACTATCTTGTGCAACTTCTACCTAGACACCCTCTAGATATGAGATCCCCCTCTCACTTTCTATCAGTCACAAACCAGTGAAAATTCAACAACAATCCAAAGTAGAAGTACCAACCCTTCCAAGTACAATACTTAGTTTTTCTTAAAAGCTTCAACTAAGAACAATACACTCTTGCTTAAAAGCTTGTGAGTGGACAATTAAAAATTAACAATCAGTCAATTAATGCATCAAAACTGATACAAGAGTGACATACAAAGAAAAACACACAAAACCCTAAAGAGACTCAAATGCACGACTAATCCTTATTCTTTAAAATCAACGCATGTTCAAGTTTAGGTATTCTCTTTAAATAGGCTTCAGTCCTTGTGGGCTTGGGCTTCAAAATAAAACGCAGATCACCAGCTTTCAATCATTAGCAAAGTTTCCTGCACAATAATAAGAACAAAATACAAAGTTTCCTAAAAAGGCTCAAAGATCCTTTTTACGAAAATCAACACAATTTTTCAAAACAGAAATTCCCACAATATCCCTCCTTGGATAACGCAAACGTGTGAATTAAAACACACTCAAAACTAACACTAAAAATACTAAAACAATTATGCCCTAACTTTCTGGTATAACATGTCCTGGCACATGTCACAACATCATGTTGAACATGATGTCTGACTCTCATAGCAGAACATCTGGCTTAACATCTTGTTGACAACATGTTTTACCAAAATGTTGTCAATCCAAAAACTACATAACTTACAATATTGTTAGTAATTGATATGTACATTCAATAAAAAGAGATAATTATTAAATATGAAAAAATATAAATATTAAATATATTTCTTATAAATTTTAGTTATAATATTTTAGTTAGTACTCATGGTTCCCCCTATTATTTTAGGGAAGATCTGCCACTGGCCTTCACAAAATACATCAGTAAATTCTCATTGATTCATTTGTACTCTTTTGTCAGTTGTTTCACAACCAACTCTGAGTCGCCTCTGGTCTTAACTCCTTTTGCCCCCAAGTCTAAAAGAATCTTAAAGCTTGCAATTAAGGCTTCAGACTCAGCCTCATTATTGGAGCAACAACCTTTCACTTTAAATTTGAACTTATTTGGAATTCCTTTTGGAGAAATAATCAAAATTCCAATACCAATTCCATGTTTATGTCTGGAACCATCAAAATTCAATCTCTAAGGTTTTAGGCCAAGATAATTTTGTGTTACTTTGACTATTGTGTGATCATTAATAAAGTTAGTAACAATTTATCCTTTCATATCCCTTAAAGGTTCATAAGTCAGAGAATATCCAGTTAAAGCCAAAGCCCATTTCTCAATTCTACTGTGTAAAATAGGTTTCGACAATATGTGTTTAATAACATCATAATGAGAATATACAAAAACATTAGTAGTTTTATATAATATTTTAATTTTGTATAAGAGAAATATAAATAAAGGCATAACTTTTCTATTCGGCTATACCTAGTTTCTACACCGCTCAAAACTCGATTGAGGTAATAAATGGATCTTTCCACACTATCATCATCCTTTTGGGCTAACTTACTTCCTAATGTCAATTTAGATGCATTCGTCGAATAAGTCTTAATCTTATCAAAATCTTTTTTATGTTCTAGTTTCCATTTAAATCTTTCTTCTTTCTTTAAACACAACTGTGGTGAGAATATATTTGTCTTGCCACTTAGATTCGAGATAAACCTCCTCAAGAAATTGATTTTGCTGAACAAAGATTGAAGTTTTTGTTTGTTTGATGGAGGATTCATACTGAGTATAGCCTTTCTTGTTTTCATTTATTTATATGCCTTTTTGTAAACCACAAAGCCCAAAAAGTTGCCTACATGGACACCAAAGTCACATGTTAATGGATTCATTTTCAGTCCATATTTCCTTATCCTTTCAAAGAATTGTCAAAGGTGGTCCAAATGACCATTTTTCAACAAGGATTTAACAATTATATATACATGCATGAAGGTATCAATGAAATCATGAAACAAATGATTTATTGTACTTTGATAAGTTGCACCAACATTCTTCAAGTCAAAAGGCATTACCACCCATTCATATGCTCCTAAGGCTTTATGACATTGAAACGTCGTTTTCAACACATCTTCTTCTGCAATGTGAATTTAGTTATACCTAGAAAAACCATTTAAAAGACGTAAATACTCAAAGCCTCCTGCTGAATCGACTAAAATTTATGATACAAGCATTGGGTATTCGTCTTTTAGAGTAGCAGCATTTAAATCTTTAAAATCAATACAGACTCTAAGAGTTCCATTCTTTTTAATAACAAGAACTGTATTTGCTAACCATTCAACATACCTTGCAGTCATATGAATTTGTTACTCATAAGCCTCTTGATTTCCTCTTTGATCTTCGACATCACTTCTGGTGCAAACCTTCTTGGCGTCTGCTTCACTAGCCTCTTATCTGGTCGAATTAGAAGATTTAACTCCACCAAATCTCGACTAAGTCCTAACATTTCATCATAATCCCAAGCGAAGAAATATTTGAATTCTTTAAGCAACTCGACCATCTAGATCTTTAAGCTTGGATCAATCTTTGCGCTTATGTAAGTTGGTTTTTTTATTGTTCCATCTCCTAAATCATCTTCTTCCAATGGATTTTGCGATTGTGTTCACTTATCAAAATATATTGAATCTTTTTATAATCCCAAAGGCTCGTCATCCTGGATACAATCAAGACTCTAGCCATCTAAAAATTGGGTTCTCGCCAATTTCATATGCTTTATTAGTTTCAACTGTAGTGGCTTCGACAATAATTCTTTGTTGGCAATTGGCTTATGGGCTTTTATTCTATTCTCATTCATATAGGCCAAAATTCGAGCAATTTTGCTCGACTAAGTCATTGTTATCATCCGTCTCCAACCATCCAATACCTTTGATTGTCTCGTACTACAACATGAACTCATGTGTAGGATGTAACCTCATCGAATATAACACATCTCCCTGTAGGGAAAACCCTGTTCCAGCGAGCATATATGGCAAATTGTTCGCAAATTATCTATCACATTTTTTCTTATCTATATGGTTAATTTTAGTTGAGAAATAACTCTGATATGCCCTAATATTTTCTACAATCCCATCAAGTCTCCAAATCGAGATCCTCTGGTGCAGTGTAGAAGGGACTTCTCCCACACAATTAATCCATTCTCTACCAAGCAATAGGTTATAATTTGCCTTAGTTGAAATGACCACAAATAATGTTAGTCTTATAATGGTCCCTACAATAATGTTAACTTGTATGACTCCTAAACATTTGCTTGTTTTCCCTCATAATTCGATAACATTGTGTTATGAGGCCCTAAATCAGTATCATATTTCCCAATCTTCTTTAACAGATAATGTAACATTAGGTTAATCGCCACCCCTCAATCTACTAGGACTTTGTTAACCCATAAATTCTCAACCTTAGCCCATTCAGGTGTTGTTGCATTCCTAAATCAAGCCTTTCGAAAATGGTCTTATCTTCATCTACGCAACCGTTATTCATTATATAGTAACCCAAAGGCTTATGGTTTTCTAATTCTTTAGCAAATTCATTATCCTATTCTTCCATTGCCTCAGTTATCCTATCGAACTCAATGGGAAAAATATAAACAACATTACAGATAACATCAAAATCATTTTTTGATCCAAAGTCGAAATTGTTTGTCGGTGTAACGCCCTAAATTCCCCACGTCAAATAAAACAATTATCAGAGTAAAATTCAAATTTAAAATGTAGCAATCAGGATGTTACCAACAACATGCACCTGCTCAGATAATTAACGTGTAACACATAAATATTAATATTAAAATCCTTCTCAATAAGCAGCGAAAACTTCACCAAATTCTACAATTAAAACACAACATGTTTAAAGCACGTGTTCATCATAAATTAAGGCAAACATCATACGGTACATAACATAAGACATAGCGTTCCATAATCCCCAGTGTTACATATCAGAGCAGACGCTAACTCGAAACATAAAGTGAAGGACTCTGTCTTCACTAACCGCAACTCCACACTACTCTTGATTATCTGCATGTTACCCACGTGGAGGCAACATTTAAACAGAAGGGGTGAGATTCTCAATCAACAAAAGAAATGCATAATATAAATATAAAAGCATGTAATCAATTACACAATTCACCCTATCATTACTACATCAACGAAATCACACTTTTCCACATAAGCAGACAGCCGTACAATCCACCATACCACACAACATAATGCAATGCAATGAGACCCACAATCCGACTCAATGCATGTGGTACCAATTCGATCCTTTTCTCATGATCATAATTCCCGTCGGAATTTCTATATAAGTCGCTCACACCCCACACAAGCACACGACACACGTAATCGCTCACACCCCACATGGGCACACGATTACCTCAACAATAACAACAACACGATTCTATTTTAAAGAATCCGGATAAGACGCTCACACCCCACATGGGCACACGGCTTATCACACAACTTTATGCAACATGAATATGCATTCAACGACGACATGCAACAGCGACTAATGCATATGACTAACATACAGTCAACACATCACACTACAACTGTCCAACACACAGCATATACCTGCCAAACATGCAACAACTGAAATCTACAACTACAACACGCAATCACACAACCAAATACAACATTTCGGCGTTCAACACATCTCAACCTACACGGAATACAATTAACGCGTCGAATAGTTTGAATTCTGGTATTGAGATTAATTTTTACAGAAAGTACATGAAACCAGCTCTCCAATAATTCGAACGGTGATTGAAACAGACTTGCAGATCAAAAGATATGAATTTTTGAAATTCAAGAAAATTATGTTCGTAACAGCAGAAACCCGAACTGTCATGCTCGCTCAAAGTTCGCCCAGCGAACTATCCTTCGCTAGGAGTTCTCCTAGCAAATTCGCCAGCGAAACATCTTCTCCATACAAAATCCAGAGGCTTACGTATTTTCCTCTCCCTTCGCCTCTGCATTTGCCCAGCGAACCTGGGACGAACCTCAGCACACCTCATTCCAGTATCCCATTCCCTTTCTCTTCTTTCGCTTCTCACTTCATCCAGCGAACTGCCAGTGAACCCTTCGCCTAACGAACTTCTATTCGCACGATGAATTGCGCAAATCAGCAACCCAGTAGTTGCGATTCTGCACGATTTCGACCCTAAGCCTTCTCTGATTTCAACAGCAAACAACACGAAGATACACATAGAATCCACAGTTTTTACACAATCAATTAGAGTCACATAAACCACAATTTAATCGGTCAATTTACACCAATTACGTGTTATTACGAACATCGACACGCAACCAACAACAATCAAACAATTAGAGATGCATACAGATGAATCTAACGAATTACCCACCCTCATACATACATTATTCATCCCTTAAGTGATCGAAGAAGCCCACCCTTACCTTATTGACGATTCTTCGAAGGTTCTCTAAGCCCTAGCTCTGCTCCTCTCTTCCGTTCCTCTTTTCTCAAAAAATGCGATCGTTCCAAACTGATTCTCCTTTTTCCCAATATTCTCTTTTCCTACTATAACCCTTAGACCCTTGATATGGTTTTCCTTCCTTACCCTTACTAACCCTCTTGAATAGTCCACTTTGCCCTCCTTATTTCTCTACTTATATAATATTATTGTTATATTATTATTATTATTATTATTATTATTATTATTATTATTTAATCCAACCATTAAAATAATAACAACAATAATAAAACTAAATATTTATTTAAATAATAATCTCCTCATATTATTTAATTAAATAAATAATAACTAATTCACATAATTAGTATACTCCTCCCACCACCACGTTCTACACTTTTGGTCATTACCCTCCACTAGGGGTCCCAAAACATTTTTGTCACATAATTATACATATCAACACGTGAATATAATTATGAATAATGATTAAAATAAATCAGGGTGTTACAACTCTCCCCCACTTAGAATATTTTCGTCCTAAAAAATTTACCTCATACGAATAACTCCGGATACGACTCTCGCATCCTGCTCTCTAATTTCCAAATCATATTTCCACCGGCAGCTCCTCCCCACACTACCTTCACAAGAGTGATCTCTTTACCTCTCAATTGCTTTACCTCGCGGTCTTTAATCCGTATTGGTAAGGCCTCAACTGTAAGGTTATCCCTCACTTCTACATCATCCATCAGAATCACATGTGATGGATTCGGAACATACTTTCGAAGTTGTGACACATGGAACACATCGTGCAAATTCGACAATTTGGGTTGCAACGCCACTCTGTAGGCAACAGGTCCAGCTCTTGCAAAAATCTGATATGGACCAATAAACCGAGGAGTAAGCTTCCTCAACTTCAACGCACGTCTAACACTGGTCACCGGAGTGACTCTAAAAAACACATGGTCTCCCTCTTGGAACTCAAGATCTTTCCTCCTCTTATCATGGTAGCTCTTCTGCCTACTCTATGAAGCTTTCATCCTTTCCCAAATCAGCTTCACCTTTTCAGTAGTCTGCTGAACAATCTCAGGTCCAAGTACTACACTCTCACCAGATTCATGCCAACACAAAGGCGTCTGGCACCTCCGACCATACAAAGCTTCAAAAGGTGTCATCCCAATACTGGAATGATAACTATTATTATAAGTGAACTCAATCAACAGCAAATGGCTATCCCAAGCACCTCCATGTTCAAGCACACAAGCCCTCAACAAATCCTTAAAGGATTGTATAGTCTTCTCCATCTGTCCATCCGTCTGCGGGTGATAAGCTGAGCTCAATCTCAGTTTCGATCCAAAAGCTTCCTGCAAACTCTCCCAAAATCTGGAAGTGAATCTTGGATCTCTATCCGACACAATACTCAACGGAACTCCATGCAACTTCACAATCACCTGAATATAAATCTCTGCTAGCCTCTGCAAAGGAAAACTGATATTGATCGGAATGAAATGTGCTGATTTCGCCAGTTTATCCACTACTACCCAAATGGAATCATGTCCTCTCGGCGTATTAGGAAATCCAGTCACAAAATCCATAAAAATGTTGTCCCACTTCTATTCCGGAATATCTAACGGTTGCATCAAACCAGCAGGTTTCTGATGTTCCACCTTAGCCTTCTGAAAATTCAAACAAGCGTATACAAACTTAGCCACGTCACGTTTCAGTCCAGGCCACCCAATTATCGTCTTCAAGTCTTGATACATCTTTGTAGCTCCTGGGTGGATACTCAAGCTACTTCTATGACTTTCTTCTAGAATCATTCTTTTTAACTCAGAATCATCAGGAATACAAATTCTATCACGAAACCTCAACACACCTTATTCATCCACTCTGAAGTCATTACCTTCTGTCTGCTCATTTCCAATCATCAAATCCACCAGTTTCACATCCAACTTCAGACCCTCTTTGATACTATTAAGAAATTCATTCTTGATCTTCAGTATGCCCAACATCACACTATACGGTGTCTGCTCACAAACTAGACTCATATCTCTGAACTGTTCAATCAATTCTAATTTTTTAACCATCATAGCAGACATATGCAAAGTCTTCCAACTCAAAGCATCAGCCACGACATTAGCTTTACCAGGGTGATAATTCAAACCGAAATCATAATCCTTTAAGAATTCTAACCACCTCCTTTGCCTCATGTTCAACTCCTTCTGGTCAAACAAATACCTCAAGCTCTTATGATCACTATACACTTCAAATCTGGAAACATAAACATAGTGCCTCCAAATTTTCAATACGAACATCACTGCAGCTAATTCCAAATCATGAGTTGGATAATTCCTCTCATGGACCCTTAACTGTCGTGAAGCATAAGCCACAACCTTTCCATCATGCATTAATACACCTCTTAAACCCATCAACGAAGCATCGCAATACACCGTAAACGGTTCATCTGGTTCATTTAGAATTAAAACTAGAGCTGTAGTCAATCTCTTCTTCAACTCAATGAAACTCTTCTCACAGTGTACATCCCACACAAACGTTTTACCCTTGCAAGTCAACTGAGTCAATGGAAGTGCCAACTTCGAAAATCCTTCAATAAACATACGGTAATAACCAGCCAAGCCCAAAAAGCTTCTAATCTCAGTTGCCGACTCCGGAGACTTCCACTGTAGAACAACATCTACCTTGGGTGGGTCCACATCAATACCATCACCTAAAATAACATGACCAAGAAAACTTACCTCTCTCAACCAGAATTCGCACTTAGACAACTTAGCATAGAGCTTCCTTTCTTTTAACACTTGTAGCACAATCCACAAATGCTCAGCGTGCTCCCCTTCTGACTTATAATAGATTAGAATGTCGTCAATAAAGACAACCACAAATTGATCCAAGTAAGCATGAAAAATTCGATTCATATACTCCATGAATACACCAGGTGCATCAGTAACTCCGAACAACATCACTACATACTCATAATGTCCATATCGAGTCCTGAAAGCCGTCTTCTGAATATCTTCATCCTTTACTCGTATCTGATGATAACCCGACCTCAAGTCAATCTTGCTAAACACACGGGCCCCAACTAACTGATCCATCAAGTCATATATTCTTGGAAGCGGATACTTGTTCTTAATCGTCACTTTATTCAATTGTCTGTAGTCGATACATAACCTCATACTGCCATCTTTTTTCTTCACCAACAACACCAGAGCTCCCCAAGGCGACACACTTGGTCTCACAAATTTCTTCTCCAATAACTCTTCCAGTTGCTTCTTCAACTCTGTTAATTCTAAAGTCGACATCCTGTATGGTGCCATTGAAATAGGTTTGGTACCAAGGACAAGATCAATAGTAAACTTCACTTCTCTCTCTGGCGTTACATCAACAATATCATCCGGAAACACTTCGGGAAATTCATGCACCACCTGCAATTCATTAATCACCGACTCATTCTCCACTGACAAGGATGCAAACAATGCAAGAACTTGAGCTTCTTCTTCTAGGAGCTTCCTCAACTCTCTAGAAGATAGAAAACCATCTTCTTCTCCTTCCTCAAGAGCAAGAAATCACACCGACTTGTTAAAACAGTTAATGTGAACATGATTGAACTCCAACCAGTTCATACCCAATATCACATCAAGATTTCCTAAAGGAAAGCAAATAACATCCACACCAAAGTCCTTATCAAATATTGATAGTGGACAATTCAAACAGACTAGGGAAGTGGTCACCGATCCCTTTGCATGAATTTCGACAACCATCTCTCCCTTCATAGGAGAAATGATAAGGCCTGGCCTTCTCACACAATCAGCAGCAATAAAAGAATTAGTAGCACCAGTATCAATAATAGCAATCAAAGGCGAATCATTAATGTAACATATACCTCTGACCAGTCTGTCATCACTGGAAGTCTGAGTCCCTGTCAAAGCGAACACTTTTCCTCCAATTGAAGCTTGCTTTGGCTTCTGGCAACGAGTACTAATGTGACCCTGTTCTCCACAGTTGTAACAAGTCACCACATTAACTTTGCAGTCCGCAATCAGATGTCCTACTTGTCCATACTTGAAGCATTTCTTCACATCACTCATGCACTCACTGACACGATGACCTAGCTCACCACACCTGTAACACTTAAGAGGAGCAGGGGCACCTCCCCCACTCAGCTTCTTGCCACCAGCGTATTTCTGTTTACCTTTCTCAGCTGGAGCTGCATAAGGCTTCCCACAGTTCACCCGTTGTTTTCCCCTCCTCTTGGCCAACCCTTTATAGTGAGCCAATCGAGCCTTGCTGTCTTCCTCAAAGATCCTACAATAATCCACCAAATCTGGAAAGCTTCTGATCCGCTGATAACTAATCGCCTGTTTGATCTCTGGCCTTAACCCATTCTCAAACTTGACACAATTCGAGAACTCAGCAATCGCCGCACTATAGTGAGGGTAAAACTTAGCCATATCTGAGAATTTGGCAGCATACTCCGTAACCATCATGTTACCCTGCTTCAATTCCAGAAACTAAATCTCTTTCTTTCCTCGGATATCTTCAGGAAAATATTTCCTCAAGAACTTCCTACTGAACACAACCCAAGTGATTACCTCTCATGTTGTTCCCAACAATTGACGAGTGTTAACCCACTCATCATCAGCCTCCTCAACTAGCATGTGAGTACCTAAACGCACCTTCTGTGCTTCAGTACATTCCATAACCCAGAAGATTCTCTCGATCTCCTTGAGCCAAGCCTGCACCCCATCCAGATCATATCTTCTCTTGAAGGTAGACGGTCTATTCTTCTGAAACTCGTCATTCTCACCAGCATGAGGCGGGTTCTGCACCGCCTGAGCAAGAGCCTGCAAAGCAGCAGCGATAGCAGCATCGTTTCTTTTAGCCATTCTAAATATGTTACACACGAACAACAAAATACAAAGGTTAAGGAACCGACATCGACAGTAATCAACTGTCACACGACAATGACTCGACAACTTGGCCGGACAGACCGACCTGCTCTGATACCACTATGTAACACCCTAAATTCCCCACGTCAAAGAAAATAATTATCAGAGTAAAATTCAAATTTAAAATGTAGCAATCAGGATGTTACCACCAACATGCACCTGCTCAGATAATTAACGTGTAACACATAAATATTAATATTAAAATCCTTCTCAATAAGCAGCGGAAACTTCACCAAATTCTACAATTAAAACACAACATGTTTAAAGCACGTGTTCATCATCAATTAAGGCAAACATCATACGGTGCAGAAAATATGACATAGCGTTCCATAATCCCCAGTGTTACATATCAGAGCAGACGCTAACTCGAAACATAAAGTGAAGGACTCCGTCTTAACTAACCGCAACTCCGCACTACTCTTGATTATCTGCACGTTACCCACGTGGAGGCAACATTCAAACAGAAGGGGTGAGATTCTCAATCAACAAAAGAAATGCATAATATAAATATAAAAACATGTAATCAATTACACAATTCACCTTATCATTACTACATCAATGAAATCACACTTTTTCACATAAGCAGACAATCGTACAATCCACCATACCACACAACATAATGCAATGCAATGAGACCCACAATCCGACTCAATGCATGTGGTACCAATTCGATCCCTTTTTCATGATCATAATTCCCATCAGAATTTCCATATAAGTCACTCACACCCCAAACAGGCACATGACACATGTAATCGCTCACACCCCACATGAGTACATGATTACCTCAACACCAACAATAACACAATTCTATTTTAAAGAATCCGAAAAAGATGCTCACACCCTACTTGGGCACACGGCTTTTCACACAACTTTATGCAACATGAATATGCATTCAACGACAACATGCAACAGTGAATAATGCATATGACTAACATGCAGTCAACACATCACACTGCAACTATCCAACACACAACATATACCTGCCAAATATGCAACAACTGAAATCTACAGCTACAACACGCAATCACACAACCGAATATAACATTTTGGCGTTCAACACATCTCAACCTACACGGAATACAATTAACGCGTCGAATAGTTGGAATTCTGGTATTGTGATTAATTTTTACAGAAAGTACATGAAACCAGCTCTCCAATAATTCGAACGGTGATTGAAACGGACTTGCGGATCAAAAGATATGAATTTTTTAAGTTCAAGAAAATTATGTCCGTAACAGCAGAAACCCGAACTGTCATGCTCGCTCAAAGTTCGCCCAGCAAACCGTCCTTCGCTAGGAGTTCGCCTAGCGAAGTCTCCAGCGAAACATCTTCTCCATACAAAATCCAGAGGCTTACGTATTTGCCTCTCCCTTCGCCTCTGCATTCGCCCAATGAACCTGGGGCGAACCTCCGCACACCTCATTCCAGTATCCAATTCCCTTTCTCTTCTTTCGCTTCTCAGTTCACCCAGCGAACTGCCAGTGAACCCTTCGCCTAGCGAACTTCTATTCGCTCGATGAATTGCGCGAATCAGCAACCCAGTAGTTGCGATTCTGCACGATTCTGACCCTAAGCCTTCTCTGATTTCAACAACAAACAACACGAAGATACACATAGAATCCACAGTTTTTACATAATCAATTAGAGTCACATAAACCATAATTTAATCTGTTAATTTAAAACCAATTACATGTTATTACGAACATCGACACGCAACCAACAACAACCAAACAATTAGAGATGCATACAGATGAATCTAACGAATTACCCACCCTCATACATACATTATTCATCCCTTAAGTGATCGAAGAACCCCACCTTTACCTTATCGACGATTCTTCGAAGGTTCTCTAAGCCCTAGCTTTGCTCCTCTCTTCCGTTCCTCTTTTCTCAAAAAATGCGATCGTTCCAAACTGATTCTCCTTTTTCCCAATTTTCTCTTTTCCTACTATAACCCTTAGACCCTTGATATGGTTTTCCTTCCTTACCCTTACTAACCCTCTTGAATAGTCCACTTTGTCCTCCTTATTTCTCTACTCATATAATATTATTGGTATATTATTATTATTAGTATTATTATTATTATTATTATTATTATTATTATTATTATTATTATTATTATTATTAAATCCAACCATTAAAATAATAACAACAATAATAAAACTAAATATTTATTTAAATAATAACCTCCTCGTATTATTTAATTAAATAAATAATAACTAATTCACATAATTAGTATACTCCTCCCACCAACACGTTCTACACTTTTGGTCATTACCCTCCACTAGGGGTACCTAAAACATCACAAAATACGCATAGTCACATAATTATACATATCAACACATGAACATAATTATGAATAATGATTAAAATAAATCGGGGTGTTACAGTCGACTTCTCATCATCTTCATTTGGAAAGGGATATTTTCCGCTTGGTTTAACTATTGCTAGAAAAGGAGGAAAAATTCTTTCCTTCATGGGCTTTTTTTACCATTTGATCCTCTGTTAGTGTTGGGGATTTTCCATTATTAATGGACTCTACTGCCTTCATAGATTTTTTTGTGCCTTATCCGTTGAGTTATAGTCATGATATTTTTACCCAAATAATTTCTAGAACCATAATAGTAGTTATTCGATACTTGATAATTGTCTTAATAGGAATAATCGACGCCAACTTTGACTACCCTCCACTTTTGTTGATAAGTGTTTGGTCTAACTGTTGGTCAAATCCATTCACTTTGGGGAACAGTAGCTGATGGAACGTAAGTATTGCTTTGACTTATCCACTTGTTTGTAGGCTCCTGGTATTTTTTGTAGGGGACTCCCCTATTGTCCAAATCAAATTTTGGCCTCCTATCACTCTAATTATTCCTCTTTGGTTCTCCAGGCTTTAGATTTTCGAGGTATTTGGTGGTTTCCTTGTCAAAACTAGCAATGCAACGAGGGTATAATATCACCTCAGAGCTTTTGAGCCTCCACTTATTAAGGAAGTCAATCAATCTTCTTCAGTCGTAGGGTAAACCACCTTCATCTTTTTAGTGTAGTCCGCCATGGTCACTTATTTGACTTCTGTGTCGAGGCCTTCAGTAGCCTCAACCATCAAAATTTCTATAGGTTTGATCAGATTTGCTTCTTGGACCAACAAAGAGTTTGACTCGATTGTACCAAATCACTAAAAAGAACACATTGATACGTTTTATGACCAAGAAAGTTATGATACTTACAAAAATATCTTTTTTTACTTTGTTCTAATGGTGGCTTCTTTAGGCCTATTGGCACTATGATTTTACCATCAGCAACTAGAAGTTCAAAGATCTCATCACATTTAGTTATGTCGAAGGTATGTGTTTTTGTGTCAAAGTTTTCGTTTTTACTTGGTTCGACGAGATTTTTCCCATTTGAAGCTCTTATAACCTTGCAAAAATATGGAGACCCTGCCTTTAATTCTACCAGATTAACCTTGCTTTCTTAGATGCATTAAAAAATTATGTCAATGTCTTGACCATTTTCATTTGCCTCCATGTAAGTAACTTTATCTTTCCTAGGGTGTCGATTATCTCTAGCCTTTTCAGCCTTCAAGAGTTTGACTTGTCGAACCCTGTCTGATAGTTCAGTCATGTCCCTTAGGTATCGTGTATCTAACTTCTTACTAATTGAATAATTTAGGCCATCTGCAACTATTTCGGCAAACTCATGCTCATGCACTTGAGTAAAACTTTTCACATTCATTAACCTAAACCTATTGATATAGTCATGTATTGACTCAGAGAATTTTATGTTCACACTGGATAATTCTTTCAGGCTAATTTTCGACTGACACATATAGAACTGCTCATGGAATAATCTTTATAGTTAATTCCAATTGTATATGGAGTGTGGAGGAAGGGTGGTGAATGATGTGAAAGCGCTCCAAGTTAAGGAGTTTGGGAAATATTTCATTTTAAAGTTTTCATTATTGGACAAATCACTAGCCTTTGATTGATATTGAGCAATATGTTTGATAGTAAATTCGTTAGTATCACCTACATACTTAGTGAACTTTGGGAGTTTCCAACCCCATGGAAGTTCAGTATGTAATACATACTGAGACAAGGCAGAAATAAAATTTGGTCTGTGAAGACACCCATTAAGAACTTTTTAGGCTAAAATTTATTCAACCATATTGGCTATGTCATTTTTCCACCCAAAATGGTTTTGTTGAATTCTTCCAACCACTTGGTCTACATATTGGTTCCTATTGACCAAAACTACCTCTGGTCAATTTCAACCTAAGTCTCATTCGACTACCCTAGGTATGGGTTGTTCAATTGGTAGAGGCATAACCATTTGATGCACCTGATTATTAGGAAAATCTTTATTGTTTGCAACTCCTAGATGTTGAATTGCTCGACCTATTTGTATTTAAGGGACTGGTTGAATAGGCGCCTGAGGAGCAATAAAGAAATCAACAATTTGACCCATTTGATGTGCCAATTGTTGGTAAGTATGCTATGTATTTTGGATTAGAGGATTAAATACATTATGATTTGTTGGGTAAGCATATTGACCATATCATGTGAAGAAAAGTTCTTCTTGTCCTTGGTTATAGTTTTGATGAAGAGAGACACATCAACAAAAAGAAGTCAAAGCTTGAAGACTAGAGCAATCAAGTTCAAATGATCATAACCTTTGGAAAGTCAATGGAAGAATCAAGATGGTTGAGTATATTTTACAATTCAAGTATATATATATATATATATATATATATATATATATATATATATATATATATATATATATATATATATATATATATATATATATATATATGTTCATATCCTATGAGAATGCAAGTTTTATGTAATAACATGAGAATGAATCTGAATCATTAGATTTTAAAACAAATGGTGGAGATTATGTGTGGTTTTTGTTTTTCTCTCTCCTCCGTTTTTAAAATAAAGGGTTAATAGCCATTTTGCCCCCTGTCATATAGGCGATGTTCGAAAAATCCCCCTGTAAAAAAAACTTGCAAAAAAAAACCCTAACATTTGAAGATTCTCTCAATTTTGACCTTCATCACATCCAGTCACCAAAAACCTGCCATTTTGACCCCTGCCATTTTGGCAGCGTTTTTATTTTGACCCCTGCCATTTTGGTAGCACTTTTATTTTGACCCCTGCCATTTTGGCAGCGTTTTTATTTTGACCCCTGCCACATCAGCTTTTTTGGTGACTGAATGTGATGAAGGTCAAAATTGAGAGAATCTTAAAATGTTAGGGTTTTTTTTGCAAGTTTTTTTTTACAGGGGGTTTTTCGAACATCGCCTATATGGCAGGGGGAAAATGGCTATTAACCCTAAAATAAATGATGGAGGAGAGAGAAAAAAAATTGACACATAATCTCCACCATTTATTTCAAAATCTAATGGTTCAGATTCATTCTCATGTTCTTACGTAAAAATGACATTCTCATATGATACGTTCCCTATATATATATATATCTTAATTGCTCAGAATTATCTTAATCATATTCACACATATGCATAAGTTACTTTAACATTCCATGGCCTTACACACAACCTTTTTTCATAAGTATTTTTCAATTTCATAACAGTGGTAACCGATTACACATTTATTTTAACCGGATACATGAACCCTTAACCCTTTTTTTAATATTTTTGAACAGGTGTAACCGGTTACACCCTTTTGGTTACCGGTTACACATACGAAATTTTGAATTTTCAGGTAACGCTTTAAGTGTAACCGGTTACGATAATGTGTTAATCGGTTACCACTGAAGAAGTGACACTTTTTCATGCAAAATATGATTCCAACATTTTGCATCTTTCATACATCAATCATTGCAATGTTTCATGAATATACACTCTTTTAGAAGGGTATATTGCATGTATATATACTTGTGGTTTCAGATTTTCAAAAAGAGACTCTTTGACACAAAACTTTCATATTTCAAAAGAGATTCTTTAATATATAATTTCACATCTCATAATCCAATCATGTTTCTTAACTTTCAAATATGAAACTTTCTGCATGAACTTTCATACATATTCATTAAAGTTTCATTCATATTATTCTGAGCACTTAGGTGTATATGTTTGGATTATGATCAATACAAAGAGAAAATCAGTTAACACATAATTGATTCAAGATCTATAACTTCAGTTACAAACTCAGATTTGTGTATACCTTGTTGTCCATGATTGTAGAAAATAAGAGAGTGAAAAAATAAGGATTGTTTTCTTTTTCTCTTGTGTTGCTTATGTTAGAAGGTTGTAGGATAGGTCTTGGTGGAAGACTTGTACAAAGATCTGACATAGTGTAAAATATCTCATGGGGAGCAAAGGGATTGAATGTACTCTCAGATTGTGAGGGGAACCGGGATATATCATTGTGTCCTTTACTTTTTTCGTTTACTTTTCAGCATATTTATTTTCATATCAGTTCTGAAAAATAACAAAACCAGTGCTAAAGCTTCAAATTGAGAAAAGTTCAATAAATCTAATTCACCCCTTTTAGGGATTGCACATATACTTACAATTGGTATCAGAGGAGGTTCAAGTAATATGCTCTTGTAATCCATAATGGCTTCCACAAACCTCGTGTTCAGAGATTGTGGCAACATTAACAAGCTTCCATTGTTTTGTGGTAAATACTTCAATTTTTGGAAAATTTACATGAATGCTCATCTAGAGGCACGAGGAGAAGATATATGAGATGCTGTACAAAATGGTCTGTTTGTTCCTACTAATGTTGTCGATGGTTTGGGGACAACAAAGAATAAAATTTCATGGAATGAAGATGATAAGAAGAAGGTACTCTACAACAAGAAAGTAATCGATACACTTCAAAGTGCACTCAACATGGATGAATTCTTTTGTATCTCTCAATGTACAATGGCAAAACAATATGGGATATCTTGGTGGAAACTCGTGAAGGAACCACTGAAGTAAAGAGATCAAGATTGAATACGATGTGTCAAGAGTATGAGTTATTCAGAATACAGACCAGGGAATTAATCCTTGCTCTACAAAAGAGATTTTTTTCACTTAACCAATCACCTGATTGCTCTCGATAAGACTTTTACTAACGATGAATTAAATCTTAAAATGCTTAGGTATTTAACAGGGAATGGCAACCAAAGGTAATGGCAATATCAAAAAAGAAAAGTATTTATACCATGATATCCGCTTCCTTATTCGGAAAACTTCAAGAGCATGAAATAAAACTTGAAAGATTGGAGCAGCATGAAATACAAGTAAAAGATTCAAAAGTTGTTCTATTAAAGACACTAGTCAAGTTTCATGATAGCAATCAAGAGGAAGAATCCACTGATGAACATGATGATCTTATAAAAAAATTTGAAAAGTTATTCAGAAAAGAAAGGAAAGAGGAGATAATTCAGAAAGAAGCACCAATAAGGAAAGTTACATGTTTTGAATGTGGAAAAAGGGGACATGTCAAAAGTGAATGTCCTAAACTTGAAAAGAAATAAAAATTCAAAAGCAAGAATCACAAAAAGGAAAAGAAAGCATATGTAGCATGGGATGACAATGAAATAAGTTCATCTTTAATTGAAGATCATGCAAACAAGGTATTGATGGTCTCATATCATTCAAGTGATGAAGAACATGAGGTTAGTGATTCCAAAACTGGTGATATTCCATCTTATGATGAATTACAAAGTGCTTTTCATGAATTACATGATGAACTTTTGAAACTTTCTAGAAAATGTACAAGTCAAAATAAAACTATTTTAAATCTAGAAAGAAAGTCTAATAACACTCAAGTGGAGTTAGACTTAATCAAAATATCTGCATGCAATAATTGTTCATCTCTTAAGTCTAAAATTGTTGAATTAAAACAAGTAATTCTGAAATTTGAAAAAGGTCAAATTGATTTAGAAAATGTGTTAAGTTGTCAAAAAATTTGAAATGATAAATGTGGTCTTGGCTTTACTAACATTGATAAACCTAGTACAAGCCAAACCATATTTGTAAAGGCTACTAACGAGTTCAACAATGTAGAATAAAAGAAACAACATGTTGTAAATGATCATAAAAGGCCTTATAAGAGGAATCGTGTTTTTAGACTTACTTGTTTCTATTGTAAAGCAAAAGGCCATATTACCAATGCTTTCTACATAAGAAAGTATGGCATTCCTTATAGTGAGTATGTATTGGTGAGGAAGGTATCTAACCCAAAAGGACCCAAAGAAAATTGGGTACCTAGATGTAACTAATTGTTTTTGTAGGTACTTCAAGGTCATATGATAGCATTGTCAAATCAAGATTAATCCTTCAAGACGCAAAACCATATGATATGATAGTTCTAAAAGTTTCATTGGTTGAAAAGATGTTTTGAAGGAACATCAACATTGATATCAGCTTTGACATCAAATCCTTATAAAGGAGACAAGTGTCTAATTTTGTGCTATTAATTTTCAATTATAATTATATATTCTTCAAATGTTATCACTTTGCTTTATACTTTATTATACTTTGTCTTCTTTTTGATGATGTCAAAAGGGGGAGAAATAGTATATATTGTATTTGTTCTTGTTCATAATTTTTTCATGGGAGAAAGCCTTGAATTGTAAAAGCAAGGGGGGATATACAAGATAGGGGAGATTCTAGTTGTTGCTCAACATTTCAAAAACTCACATGTTGAAGCAACTCATTGATGAACAAGTGAAATTTCAAAGGATGTTTTGTCATCACCAAAAATGGAGAGAATGTGAAGAAGAGTTCTTCTTGTCCTTGGTTATAGTTTTGATGAAGACAAACACATCAACAAAAAGAAGTCAAAGCTTGAAGACTATAGCAATCAAGTTCAAATGACTACAAGCTTTGTAAAGTCAATGGAAGAATCAAGTTGGTTGAGTATATTTTACAATTCAAGTATATATATCTTAATTACTCAGAGTTATCTTAATCGTATTCATACATATGCATAAGTTACTTTAACATACCATGACCTTGCACACAACCTTTTTTCATAAGTATTTTTCAATTTCATAATAGTGGTAATCGCTTACACATTTCTGTTAACCGGATGCATGAACCCATAAACATGTTATTTGGAAATTTTGAATAGGTGTAACTGGTTACACCCTTTTAGTTACCGGTTACACATACGAAAATTTGAATTTTCAGGTAACGCTTTAGGTTTAACCGGTTACATGTGTTAACCGATTTCCACTGCAACAATGACACTTTTTCATGAAAAATCTGATTCCAACGTTTTGCATCTTTCATACATCAATCATTGCAATGTTTCATGAATATACACTCTTTTAGAAGTGTATATTGCATGTATATATACATGTGGTTTCAATTTTTCAAAAAGAGACTCTTAGACACAAAAATTTCATATTTCAAAAGGGATTCTTTAATATACAACTTTCACATCTCATAATCCAAACAAGTTTCTAAACTTTCAAATATGAAACTTTCTGCATGAACTTTCATACGTATTCATTAAAGTTTCATTCATATTATTTAGAGCACTTAGGTGTATACGTTTGGATTATGATCAATACAAAGAGAAAATTAGTTAAAACATAATTAATTCAAGAGCTATAAATTTTGCTACAAACTCAGATTTGTGTATACCTTGTTGTCTAGGATTGTTGGAAACAAGAGAGTGAAAAAGAAAGAATTGTTTTCTTTTTCTCTTATGTTGCTTGTGTTAGAAGATTATAGGATAGTTCTAGGTGGAAAACTTGTACAAAGATCTGACACAGTGGAAAATCTCTCACGAGGAGTGAGGGGATTGGATATACTCTTGGATTGTGAGGGCAACCAGGATATATTGTTGTGTCATTTACTTTGTGCATTTATTTTTTAGCATATTTATTTTCATATCAGTTATTGATCGTGAAGACTGGATCAGATCCTGTTGAAGTGGGCCACCAAGTACGTCTGAGATGTTGGGCGTATGGAGAGGAAGAGGGGGTGTACTTGCAAGGCACTCCGACGCTCAAGTAAGAAAGTGCCGGAGAAAAGGGGTAAGTACAAAGTATTAGTTCGTAGGGTGAATATTTGATACCTGACCCTCTCAAGTGAGAGGGTTTATATAGTGCCCCCAGCGCGTGGCCAACGGTTCTATTTTTGGGGCGAAATAACAGTTTTCCCGAAGAATAGATAACTGCCCAAACTAGCCGTTATGTCGGGCAGGGTGCCCAAAACTAGTCGTTATGTTAGGCATATGCATATTTTTGGGCACATGCCTTTATCTATTCGGGGAGTGGAGACGCCCTGCGAAACGGACAACATTTCCGAGGAGAGTTATGCAGTCCTTGCCCGGTTGGAGGGGTAGAAAGGTCACCTTTGCCCCTTTGTGGATTAGACTTAGGCAATTGGGCCGTTCTGGGAGCAGAAGTGGATTGGGTCGTGCCTGGCCATCAGTCCAGTCCAGAACAGGAGCCCCCCAAGTCGTTGCTCAAAAGCATGAGAGTGATGACTTAAGGATAGTTTGTGGCTCCGGCGAGCTAGCGTGAAGTCGTTGTTTGGTGACGGAGAAAGTTGTCTCGTGGTGCCCGTGACCCCTGGTGTTCATGATTTCCGTGGCCGTGACTAGACTGCCCGTCATACGGGGAGACTAACGGTCTGGAGGAATTGAAACGTTGGGGTGCCACGTGCGCCTCAAGCCTTGTGCCGCAGTTACTAGGCAATGATGGCTAGTTAATAGCCATGATGATCTACGAGGGCGTGCCATTGCACGTGCCCCTCAGTATAAAAGGGGGAAGGCTCAGTTCATTTGGAACTTTCGCTTTTTCTTCTCTTCGTCTTCCTCAAAGCTTTTGTCCATTGCCATCGTTCGCAGCTCCGACCGCCGTACCAGTTTCCGAGCAACCGCCTTTCATCTTTCTAACCAAGTAAGTTTGTTGATTTCGTGCTCTTTTATCCATTTGAAGGTCATTTGTAGATTGCATGCAGTTAGGTTTATGTTTAAAAGATGAAATAGATTCGTTTTTGGCGGTTGGTGGTGGTGGATGGTGGTTATGCCATTTTCCGCAGCCGGCGAGGCCGCTGGGTTTTTGGGATATTCTTGTGAGTCGGGCGGTTTCCGGCGTCATTGCGATGATGATGCATGCGTAACCGTCGTGACTGTTCAGATTCTGGAGCAACGCTGAAGTTTTCGGCGAGCCTTTGCAGTTTCCAGTGAAGCTTTGCAGCTTTCGGTGAGGCTTTAAACGGAAACTGGGAATGGGCTCGAGGGAGTTCCTCGTCCAGGAGTCGTTCGTCCCTAGCGCCTCCTTGTGTGGAGACTCTGAGCTTTTCGTCGAATTCACTTTTTTCTCTGCTTTTCAGGTGATTGACAAGGCGATAGGGCCAGACGGGGAGATTATAATAGATTCGTCTGAGGAGGAAGCGAGTTCCTCAGAAATCAGCAGTTCGAAATCCTCGAGTGTCCCCAGCGCAGCCGGGGAGGAGGAGGAAATAGAAGAGGATACTATTGAAGGCTCCACAGAGGAGTGGATGGTGGCTGGGCCAAACGAGCATGTATCCACCTTCGCGACGTATCTGGGGGATGTCTTTACGGTCGTCGGGCCAGAGGGGGAGTGGAATGTGCATTTTCCCTCCGAGGATGATAGGGTCTGCACAAATTTTGGGCAGCGTTTCGCCATGTACGAGTACACCTTCAAAGAGCTGGGGCTGAGGCTGCCGTTTACTGATTTCTAGCAGTCAGTGCTCGTGCATCTGGAATTGGCACTGACGCAGCTGCACCCAAACTCGTTAGCCTTCATCCGGGCATTTGAGCTGACGTGCGAATATTTGAGGATAGGGGCTACTCTCCCTTTATTTTTCATTGTCTTCCATCTTCAGCGATAGTTGACGGGGAGGAAGTATGGTTGGGTTTCGTTGAAATAGCCTCGCAAGCTATTCAAGCCCTTCTCGGAGTCGATTCAGACGTTCAAGAAGAGGTTATACATTATAAAGCCTGTGTCGGAAGCTGCCCAGGATAACACGTATGTCTGGGTGATTGAAGTTGACGAGGAGGGTAACGACCTGCGCGATGAGGCTGAGAGGTTCATCGGGGAGAGAGTATTCAAGTTCGTTATCCACTAGGGACCTGGCCATTTTACCAAGGCGTCCAATGAGTATGTTCTCCAGCTGCACGACCTCGACGGGCAGGATGTCGTTGCTTATGATATGCTGGTGAAATATGTCAACTCCTTCCGGCTTGCTGAATGGTGGACGAAGAAAGGTGACCCCATCTTCGAGGAGGATGAAAGCCAGAGGGTGGAGTATCGTTTCATTAACACCAAGGCGCTTTTGGAGTGCAAGACTCCCGCGGACGCTTATAAATTGCTCGGTAGTTTTATTTAATTGACTTGTCCGACATATTTTTTCTTCGTCGTCTAACGCTCTTATTTTGTTTGTGCAGGTGAGATGCCTCTTGCTCACGAAAGGATGGTAAAGAACGCTCTCGCGAGGAATAAGTCCATAATGGTTGCTCCCAAGTCTCGATTTGCCCAGCGTGCCCCTACTCTTCCTTAGCCTGCTGCGGGGACCTCTTCTCCCACTCCTGCCCCTCAGGGATCTCTCTTGCCTATGGCCTCACGACCCAAGCGGTTCAGGGCCACTGAAGGGGTAGATCTCAGCCGGGCGCCAGAAAAGGGGAAGTTTGAGCTTCCTCCGTGCATCCTTGACAGAAAGTTCTTTGAGGGGACATCCTTGGTTGTGCCGCGGGTAGAATCTCTCCAGCTGGAAGGCATGGATCGCCCGAGCAAGAGGGCGCTGGTGGCTGTCATACCCCAAATTTTGACCACTAAGATTTCCCATCATTATGCAAATCATCATCACAATATGGATGATCCATCATGCCTCATCAAATGCCTCAAGGGTTGTTGAGCATTCACTACAATCAAAACTAGGGTTTTAAGCCCTCTCAGAGTCTTAGACAAAGGATCAATCAAGGAATGACTTGATCTTTAACTTGTCTAACCTCTAGAATATCCACAATGGATCAAAATGACTCCCACTTCAAGGATTAAGCACAAGGCTGCTCCCTTCTAGGTGGATCAAGTCTCAAGATCGACAGTGTCACCAAATTAGGGTTTTGGTCGACCAGGGCCTCCAGATGGAAATTTTTCATCTGGGCACAAGCCAATGATCCAAAACATAACCTAATATACTCCATGGAACCTCATGGACCCAATCATCAAGTCAATTTAATCTCAGGGGATGCATACATCAAAAATCAGGAATTAGGGTTTCTTGACCTAATTCACCCCTAAGTTGACTTTTGGGACAAATCATGAGCCAAGACCTCAAGAGAGGATTTGAGGGTTTTTAATATACTATATTGATCCATTTGCAACAATGGATTAATCCAAGAAGCTTGAGCAACAAGTCTCAATTTCATCTGCACCACAATTAGGATTTCGCGAAGAAAGTCAACTGTAACTTTGACTTTTGACCAGGACATGCTCCCAAACCCTAAGACATGATTCAATATACCCTATGACACCCATGGAACATGTCCATCAAGTTTGATTTAGGTCAAGGACATGATTTCCTGAAGAATTGCACAGTTTGGAATTCATCTGATAAAAAGTCAACTGTGCATAAAAGTTAACTTTGACTTTTTGAGATTTTTCACCAAAATGGATTTTTAACCCTAAAATGATGTTAATGTATGATTTGAATCATCATTCATCAAGAAAAACAAAGAAAGTGGGATAACTTGTAAAAGGGGTAGCCATAAAACTTAGAAAAATTTCTAAGTTATGGAAAAAGTGACACTAATGTGACAACTTTGGAGGAGCATAACTCCTAAACCACAAGGCCATTGTTCCTCATTCAAATCTTGATTTGTAGATCACATTGCCCTCTACAAAAGCTTCATACTGACCTATGTCCAAATTCCTCATGTATTTTGAGTTATGGAGTGATCAAAATCAAGAAAAGTCACTTTGTTCCAACACTTAGTGAAAATTTCAAATGTAGGGGGATTTTTCACTTGGATTCAAAAGAGATCAAAACCAAACATGTTTAAACAGTTGTTGTATCATGTAAGGGCTTTCCAAAATGGCCAAGAACATTACCAAATTCAATTTGAGCTATGAGATATGACATTGGCAAGATGCCTTGCTGAAATCTGCCAAGGCAAGGCAGATTTTTGCACTTTTGGTCGATTTTCTAAAATCAACTAATTCCAAGCCTTGTCATCACTTTGGACACATCTGAGGATTGAATCTAAAGGGGACAATCACTGAGCCAATCCTCCAAAGTCTTTGTAACAAGAAATAGCATGTTGAACCTAGAATTGCCAAAATAGGGACAAGACTCCAATTTTGGATTGAAGCATTCAATGGAAGCATCAAGGTGGCATGGACTGAGCTCTTAGCAACTGAATTCAGTCAAGACTTATCCAAGACCAAGGGAACCAGCAGCCTGTGCCCTAACCTCTAGTCAATGGCTAGAGGAGACTTGGATTTTCATTTGCCAACATTGGCCAAACCTACTCAGCAGTTGCCATTCACTATTCCTTGCAAAACAAACTTGCTCTACTATAAATAGATCTCAATTGTGATCAGTTTGAGTACACCAAAGCCATCAAACAGATGCTTTCCTCAAAATCTCTTCTTTCACTCCAATTTTGCCTTCTAAGGCAAGTCACTATCGGGTTTTGAGTTTGAGAGATTTTCCAATCAAACCAATCACACACACACCTCATATACATCACATATGAGCTGATCATACACTTAAACAACAACTGGAACACTGATTTCTCAGAATCACCAGTCAATTGCTCAAGGTTTTAACCAAGTTGCAGTTGAGATGCCATGAAGTGATCCAGCCAACTTCAATCAAGTCCAAGCATTCAAACACACTCCATAGGGTGTAGGGAAGCTGTTCAGATCATCACAACTCATCTGTAACACCTCCAACACAAATCACGATCACCAGCTGCAAGTGGTAAGCATGAGCTCTTCTAACTCTATGATCCATGCTATTTTTGCTGCACAATAATTTGGCCATATGTTCATAATCATGCATGGAATGTTTCCCCTCAATTAATTGCATTGTTTGAATCGTGTATCAAAAATCCCAGCCTTCATGCAGAATCTAGGGTTCTTGAGGATTGTTCATGATTTATTGTCTTATGTTTAATTTAAATGAAATTAATTGTCATAGACATGATCGTGAGGTTGAAACGAGTTGATAGGTATGTGGATTGCATGATATGATTAAGTATTCAATGAGATTGTATAGAAAATGCAAATCTGGGAAACTCAGAACACGCGCATGTTCTTGCCCTTGTTCTTGGCGCCATTTTCCAACATTTGAATATTTGAATTTTGTGATTTTTATTTAATTGATTCAAAAATTAATTTCTCTCTGAGTTTTAATGATTTTGAGTTGATTCTTTTTTTAATAATTCACAAAAATGTTAAAATATTTTATTTTCCCAAAAAATCCCAAAAATATTATTTATTTGATATAATTGATATTTTTGCAAAGAATTAATATTTTAATTGTTTTTGACATTTAAAATATTTTTTCCTCTTGATTTTGTAAAGATTAATGACTTCTAATTATTTTGTAGGTTAATACTTGATTTTTGAAGCATTAATCCAAGATCATAATTTGTTTCCCACATGTTAAACAATTTTTGATCATTTTAATTGAATTTTTATTAAATTAAAATACATTTTGGAAATAAATTAGGGTTTTTGATTAATTTAACCCTCACAAATCATTTTCAAACACTTTTTGGGCCTCTATTAGAGTGTAAGGCCCAACCCACTTGCACAGAAATATTTTGGGTCTCACTTATTGTATAAGTCCCTCTGTACATTTTTAAATTCGGCACGATCGTCGCCAGTTTAAAGATAAACCATCTGGGCCTCTCATTGAGCTATAAGACCCATTCACAACTTTTGGGCCTCTATTAGAGTGTAAGATCCAACCCCCTTTTAACCAAAAACAACTTTGGGCCTCAGATATTGTATAAGCCCCTTTGCGTTAAAAGAAAATCTCGGCGCGATCGCCATTTTAAACGAAAAATCATCTGGGCCTACCCTCGTGTTATAAGCCCCACTCTTTTTCTTTAAACCTTTTGGACCTCTTGAGAGAGTGTAAGACCCAAATCCCTTTGTACATAAAACAATTTTTGGGCCACAGTCACTTGTATAAGTCCCTCTGTACAAATTCAAACAGTGCGCTCACTGATAAAACCCTGGGTCTCTCCTTGAGCTGTAAGCCCCAAATCTTTCTTTTTCAAAGCACTTTTTCCTTTGATTTTGAATATTCTGTTGTTTTCAATCTTTCTTTGTTGAACAACTAACCAAACAGCATGGAAGCTCTACAACCGAGTAAGTGTTTATATGCTTTCATTTACCGCTTTCATATACATATAACTGTATTGTGGGGCTGTTTCGCTGTAAGTCTTCTTTCATAAACTCATATAAACTGTGTAATGATAGTATAGATATTTAGAGTTTCCCCGGTAACTACGTCTAGCATTAAGCCCGTTGATCACTCTTAGAAATAGTCAAAACTAGATCCCCATAGGATTACCAGACACAGTCTTCCCTCCTCTTGGGGTTAAACAATATGGAGATATGAAAGACAACATTCTCTGTGAACCCTTTCATAGACTGTCACTCGTAGAAGTTGTCAAAGAAACTTTACTCCCCAGAGATGATCTCTTCTCCGTGAATTGCATCTCTTGAGTTTCTTCCAAATTCTCGGACTTTCCTGGCTTGATCTATTCCTTGTGAATGGCCTGTCTTGAATTTCTCGGGGTTTGGGGACCCATCGGCTTCTTAAAAGCATCGGCCTCCTCTTAGGCATTGTTCAAGGACCCACAGGCTTCCTAAAAGCATCCCGGCCTCCTCTTGGGCGTTGTACAAGGACTCGTCGGCTTCTTAGAAGTATTCGCAGCCTCCTCTTAGGCTTCGTATAATGATTCTTCCTCCGGGAATGATAGCCTTCTCTTGGGCTTCATACAAGGACCACTCGACTTCTTAAAAGTTTCCAGCCTCCTTTTGGGCTTCATACAAATTGTCCCGACGACCTCCTAGAGGTATAGGAACAGAACTTAGTCATCTTCATAGAACAGTCCTTTCCAAGAGTCTACAACTGTTTCTCAAAGCATAGTACAAAAGATGAAACTCTAGACACGGACAGTCTAACATCCTTGAGTCTCAAAGACATTCTCAAGTGACCCCTTCAAAAATAGGAAGGAACCCCGTGGACTCGGACAACCTCAATACCCTTTGGATTTCCCACTTCCTTAAAGAACAGGAAATATCCCTGATCCTCGAATCAAAATCCCTGAGTGAAAACATTACTCATATAAGAACTGATTTTCTCTTTAAATCAGCATATTGGACCTGTCACTCAACTGAAACAGTAACCATAGCCTCCTCTTGGGCTTTGTACAATGATTCTCCCCAGCGGAGCTAACAATTTTAGCCTCCATCTCGGGCTTCGTATGAGATACCAGAGACTCCCTCGTTGAGTCAATCACCCCTTTCGCCTCCATCTCGGGCTTTGTACGAGATACAAAAACTCTCTTGTTGAGTCAAATAACCTTCATCTCGGGCTTTATACGAGATACCAAAAGATTTCCTCGTTGAGTCAAAACCTTTTAGCCTCTTTCTCGGGCTTTGTACGAGACACATATTAGTCTCCTCTTAGGCTTTGTATAAGAAAACCACTGGTTGATCCAATCAACCTTTTAGCATCAAAGTTGTGCCTCGTTCACAGTACACAAACATCAACAACTCCTTCCCCTTCATCTAATTACTGTAAGCGGCAAGCCTCTGAATCATCTACATCCATGCCACTGTCCCTCTTTTAGCATGAGAAATTCCTAAGGAAAGATAGCATTGCTCTACACTGAGTTAAAGTCTTCTCCTTTAGGTTGGAAATCCCCTATAAAGGAAATTATGGCATTGCCGGATTCACGTATCCCAGTTAAAGTAATTCTCCCTTATAAACGGTTATGACAAACAAACCCCTCTTTAGAGATGAAAAATTCTCTCTAAAGTTGAGACCTTTCAGCTTTACATCTTGGGCTTTGAACAAGATACAAACTACCTTTCGCTTCACGTCTTGGGCTTCGAACAAGACACCAAAACAACTATTTCCTCCCATAGAATATGAGGAACTACGAACGCTCTGATTTCCCTGTTTCGGTAAACGGGAATACATAGGCATAAGATTGAAAGAAAAATCTTAGCGAGCACACTAAACAAAAAACCCAAAATCCCATACTTTCATATATCTGTCCTAACATCCCAACCTCCCACCAATCGACCGAACACCACTTTTAAAAAAATACACCCAATAGAGACCCCGAATCTTTGTAGCATTTGTAAACCAACAGTTTTGACTGTTTAACCTCAGTTTGCAAGCAGGGTTAATTTGAGACATCTATTTCCCTTCCTTCATCAGCTTTAATAGGATAAAAAATGAATCAAGCTGTAGATACCAAAGAGCGGTAGTGCTTCGAAACCACGTCCAAAAACCGCTCGCTACAATGGCCCAAGATGCCTCTGCATTGGTCAGAGTTTTGGAGATGACGACCATCTATGCTGAAAGGGACTCTGCAACTGAGTCTGAGCTGAGGGTTTCCCGGGTTACCATAGCATCTCTGGAAGAGACGTCGAGCAAAGCCAAGGAGGAGGCTAGGAGTGCTGAGGATGCCCGAAAGAAGGCGGACAAGGAGGTGACCAAGCTGAAGGGGGAGAAATTTATGCTGGTTGCAGAGAAGAAGGCGGTCGAGGAGCTGGTCAAGCAGCTGAGGGCGGCCAATGCTCTGGGCGAAGATGAATCCAAGGACGTGAAGGAGCTAAGGACAAGGTCTGAGCTGGTTGCCCGTATGTTGGCGGTCGAGGACGACAACATCGGCATTGCGGATGAATCCTTCAGGAATGTCGTGTCTCAACTGCGGGTGGTGAACCCCGAACTTGACTTTTCCACTGAGGGTACCCACTATCTGGCGCACGTTAAAGATGGTCGGATAATTAGACTGGACTCCCTCCTCGAAGAGCATGTCGAGAATCATCCCATGGAAAGCCAGGAGCCTCAGCCTAATACCGAGTAGACTGATCAGATGGATAAGTGAAGGTTTTTGTTGTTGTTGTAATTTTGTCCGGCCTACATGCCGTGTAACTTGTTGTAACTTATTTTGGATGGGGTCGTGGCCCCCTGTTTATGTAACAAGCACAATTGTGGTCCTTGTGGCCACTTATTACTTTTAATTATGTGCCCGGTCCTTGTGGCCGTTTTATAATTTCATGGCTTTATCTGCTTTAAATTTCGCTAAGTGTTGTGTTTATGCTCGTTATGCATGTGCGTGTGCCCGTGATAGGGAGTACTTTAATTTACGTTAAGTTTCAGGGAATTGCTCATTGTAGATATGTGCAGTGAGGGGTACTGGTCGAACGGCCGGGGAATATTCGGGCGAGGATGCGGAGCTCAGGTCGCGTTTGAGGCCTGAGTTCGCGACATGAACCTCTCATCGCGAGCTGGGTGTTCTGCCTGTCGTGGTACTTTGACGACGGCGGTGCTCGATTGAAGGACCGCTGTCGAGTAGAGACCCGACTCATTCCTGAGCAGGGTTCTGCTTCACTGGCATGCGACGCTTGTACCTAGGCGTGCATCATGGTCGGTAGACGATGCTCGTTGTCGTGACGGATCGAACTGATAGTTAAGGCCTTAGCTGTAGTATTGTTTCAGCTTTTTGACGCTCCATGGTCGAGCAAGTTCTTCCCCGTTGAGACGTTATAGGTAATAGGCCCCATTTTCCGTTTTTTACCGGACACGATAGGGTCCTTCCCAGTTGGTGGCTAGTTTGCCTTCGCGAGAATCTTTATGGTTTCTCCTTAGGACGAGGCTACCCATGTTGAACTCTCGTCGTATGACTTTGGCGTTGTGCCTGATGGCAATTTTTTGTTTTAACGAGGCTTCGCAGAGGGTTGCCCCTATTCGAATTTCCTCGACGAGATCGAGTTCCTCCCTTAGTGCCTCGTCGTTCATTTCTTCGTCTAGGGGCGATTCTGTCCGTTTGGAGGGTACGTGAACTTCGATGGGGATCACAGCTTCGATCCCGTAAGTCAGGCGAAAGGGGGTCTCCCTGGTTGAAGAGTGTGGAGTTGTGTGGTATGCCCATAAGACGTTGTGCAGCTCCTCGACCAAAGCCTTCTTCATTTCATCCAGCCTCCGTTTGAGGTCTCAAAGGATGACTCGGTTCGCCACCTCAGCTTGCCCGTTTGTTTGAGGATGTTCGACGGATGCGAAGTGTTGCTTCGTGCCTAGCTGGGCGACGAAGTCTTGGAACTTCCTGTCCGTGAACTGTGTCCTATTGTCTGTGACTATCGCCAGGGGGATACCAAAACGTGCGAGGATGTTTCGTTTGTAGAAACGCAGTATGTTAAGGGCAGTTATCTTGGCTAGAGCCTCCGCTTCTATCCATTTTATGAAGTAGTCCACGCCTACTATTAAGTATTTATTCTGGTTTGATCCTACCACGAATGGTCCCAGGATGTCCAGGCCCCACCAGGCGAATGTCCACGGGGAGGACGTAGCCTTGAGCTCGTTAGGTAGAGTTAGGTGCATGTCCCCATGCCGTTGGCATTTATCGCATTTCTTCACGTGCTCTTTAGCGTCATGCTACATGGTTGGCCAGTAATATCCTGCTTGGAGGGCCTTTCGGGCAAGGGACCTTCCTCCGAGATGTTGGGCGTTGATTCCTTCGTGGATTTCAGGCAAGATATGGGCGACCATTTCTTCCTCAACACACTTGAGCAGCAGGATGGAAAATCCTCGTCTGTAGAGTTTATTTTCGACCAAGACGTACGAGCAGGCACTTCGCCTGACTACGCTGGCTTCATTAGGGTCGGACGGGAGTTCGTCTCTAGTGAGGTAGTTGTAAACGGGGGTCATCCAGCAATTGCTGTCGCCGATCACTTGTACATCGAGGGTCAGGGAAGCTTTCTCAATGCTGGGCCGAGGAAGTACTTCTTGTATAACGGACTTATTTCCACCTTTCTTCTTCGTGCTGGCTAGTTTGGACAAAACATCTGCCCGGACATTGTGTTCGCGGGGAACATGCTTTATCTCTACCGCTGCAAACTTCGTCATCTTCTTCCTAACCAAGGCTAAGTATTCGGTCAGGTTGTCATTTTTGGCTTGATATTCTCCTCGGACTTGAAGGGCCACGAGTTGTGAATCTGTGCAAATAACGACTTCTTCTGCGCCAAGGTCTTCAGCCAAGCGTAACCCGACGAGAAATGCTTCGTACTCAGCTTGGTTATTGGAGGTGGGGAAGGACAGGGTGAGTGATACTTCAACGATGATTCCCTCGTCGCTTTCCAGTATGATGCCCGCCCCGCTTCCCGCTGAACTAGAGGCCCCGTCCACGAAAATGGTTTATTTGCGTGCTCCGCGAGCGGGGGAGTCTGCGAACGTCATTTCTGCGATGAAGTCGGCCAGAGCCTGGGCCTTGAGGGCTTTCCTGCTCTCATACTGGATGTCGAATTCGAATAGCTCGAGCGACCATTTGAGCATTCTACCGGCCATGTCTAGTCGCCCTAGTAGCTGCTTTACGGGTTGATCTGTTTGAACCACAATCATGTGGGCTAGGAAGTAGTGTCTCAGTCTTCTAGCCATGTTGATGAGGGTCAGCGCCACTTTTTCTATTTGTTGGTATCTCAACTCTGGTCCCTACAGTGCTTTGCTCGTAAAATATATGGGCTTCTGCCCGTCAGGCGTCTCGCGGATAAGAGCGGCGCTTACCACCTCGGTTGCTACGGCGAAATACAGGTATAAAGTTTCGCCGTTTCCGGGCGAGAGAGAACGGGTGGTTCTGAGAGTGCTCGTTTCAGGTGGAGAAGGGCCTTGTCACATTCCTCGGTCCATTCGAATGTTGTCTCCTTACGGAGGAGTTTGAAGAATGGTAAGGCGTGTTGGGCAGACTTGGCCACGAAACGGGACAATGACGCGAGCATCCCGTTGAGGGACGGGATGGATTTCTTTGACTTGGGTGTCGTAAACTCGGAGAATGCTCGGCACTTATCGAGGTTGGCTTCGATTCCTTGTTCTGTTAAGTAGAAGCCGAGGAACTTGCCTGCCCGGACACCGAACGTGCACTTCTCCGGGTTGAAACGCATTTTGTACTTTCTGGCCTATTCGAAAACCTTCCTTAGATGTGCAGTGTGATCGGTTTCCTCGTGGTATTTTACGATCATGTCGTCCATATAGACTTCAAGCATGTCGCCTATCTCTCCCTGGAAGACCTTGTTCATCATTCTTTGATAGGTCGCGCCGACGTTCTTCATGACGAAGGGCATTACGTTGTAGTAATAGTTTTCCAATTCGGTCATGAAGGCCGTGTATTTTTTATTGCTCATTGCCATTGGAATTTGATAATAGTCCGAATAGGCATCCATGAATGATAAAAGTTTAAAACCGACCGAATTATCAACAAGTTTATCAATATTGGGGAGGGGGTAGGCATCATTCGGGCATGCCTTATTAGGAACGGTGTAGTCAATGCATATTCGCCATTTGCCATTAGATTTTTTCACAAGTACAACGTTGGACATCCAAGTGGTGTACTTGGCCTCCGAGATGAATTTGGCCTCGAGGAGGTCTTTTACAGCTTTTTCTGCAGCCTCCGTTTTCTCCGGAGACTGCTTTCTCCTATGTTGTGCTACTGCTTTGACGGCCGGGTCAATCGTGAGATGATGGAAGGCGACAGATGGGTCCAAGCTGGGCATCTCGGCGGCGCTCCAGGCGAAGAGGTCGACATTCTCACGGAGGCAGGCCTTGAGTTGCTTCCTCGCGATGTTGGGGAGGTCCGCTCCAATCTTCACTCCCCGCTGGGGGTCATCGCCGAACAAAACGAGCTCAAAGTTACCATCCGGGATTAGGCGCATCGGATGGGAGTTGCTGCTGGGCAGGGTAGATGAGCTGGTTGAAGCTGCTTAGTCCTCTTGCTAGTCTTCTTCTTCAGGGAAGCGGCTGTCGAGGTCAATGGAGTCGACCTGGGGTAGAGGATTGGCTTCCTCGGAACTGCTGGGCAGGGCTGGCTTGCTCGATACCTTTGGCTTGGAGGCGATGGCGTTGAGTCCCTTCGTGGCTGCTTCGAAACATCGTCGTGGAGCTTCGATGTCGCTGTGAAGGGTGGCGACCATCACCTTTAAAGTGTAATACTTCATCTTGAGGTGGACGGTTGAAGGCACAACTACCAACTCGGCCAATGTCGGTCTTCCGAAGATACACTGGTACAGTGACGGGCAATCGATCACCAGAAATTGCACTTTGACGGACCTGGCCATCTCTGCCGATCCAAAGGTTACGATCAGTTCGACGTACCCCCAAGGTTTGGTCACTAATCCGTTGAATCCTTGCAAATCAGACCCCACATAGGGGGTGTGGTGTGATTCGTCCAGCTGAAGTGTTAAAAATAGCTGGGAGTACATAATGTCAACCGAGCTGCCTTGGTCGACGAGGATTCTGCGAACGTCGAAGTTTGCCATTTGAGCTCTGAAGAGAAAGGGTATGCTCGAGTTTGGAGATCCTTCGAGGAGCTCTTCCCGGTAGAAATAGATGGGGGCGGAGCCCTTCTTGGCTTGGTCGAGCGTGGTTATCTTGCTGGAGCTCGTGCTGATTAGGTGCTCGAATTTCCTTTTCACAGAGCCCACCGTGACTTTATTGAAGCCCCCGCCCGAGATGACCATGGCGGAGGGGAATGTTTCTCACAGGTTGTGGGCCGCGAAGTAGGTAGAAGCGCTGAGCTCATCTGGGACGTAGAAATCCTCTGGTCGTGACACAGATATGGTGACCTGGATGTTGGCCTCTTCCGAGGAAGACACCTCTTCCTCTACCTTTTTGGACTCCTGGAAGTCCTGCCGGGGAGCATCTTTCTTATTCGTGAACTGTTTTAGGTGGCCATCCCTGATCAGTATCTCGATAGCATCCTTCAAATGGATGCAGTCTTCGGTAGTGTGGTCGTGACTCTTATGGAAACGGTAGTACTTTGATTTGTCGGCGTTGGGTTTGGCCGGTATTTGCTTAGGGAAGCGGACCCCTGCTTGCCTGAATTTTGAATTCGCGTATTCGGACAATATCTTTTCCTTGGAGGCGGATAGGGGGTATAGTCGTGGAATCGTCCGGAGGGTCCCTTGCTGTCGCATGAGTCCCGTGGACGGTCTTCGCGCTTCCTTTCTCCTCGAAGGGATGTCGAGGATTCTTCACCTCTGGAGGCTCGAGCGTTCTCCTGGTGGCGGAAAGCTCGGACGGAGTTGGCCGCTTCCTTCTCCTCGTACTGAATGTGCGATTGTGCCTTTAGGAGGAGGGCATCCAGGTTCCTCGGAGGTGCGAGGCCGAAGACTTTAGAAAATTCTGAGCCTGGGCGGAGTCCTTGCTCGAGCAGAAATTTTTTCATCTCATCCGTTGTAGGGACCTGTACCACTTCTTTGTTAAACCTCTCGATGTATGCCCGGAGAGGTTCGTCCTTTCCTTGGATTATGGCCCCAAGGGAGGCTTCAGTCTTGGGGTGACATCGCGACGCAGTGAAATGCCGGGAGAACATCCTCCCCAGTTGCTTCCACGATGTAATAGATTCTTCAGGCAACTGCTTGTACCACGTCATTGCCCCTTTTCGGAGTGTGGTTGGAAATAGCCGGCACTTGATGGCGCCCTGGACGCCACGGTAATCCAACAGCGCATCGATGTTTTCGATGTGCTCATTAGGGTCAGTCGTGCCGTCGTACGTGCCCAGTGTTAGGGGCTTCTCCAGGCCCTTGGGGAGGCGTGTTGCCAAGATCTTTTGGGATAACGGGTCGTGAGGCTCATCATGGCTGCTAGAACTGGTTGGTGACGGGGACCGGATGACTCGCTCGTGTCGACGACTTCTTCGGGAGAAAGGTGAACGGGCCCGACCCTTTGACCTGACCAGGGGTAACTGCTTGTCTCTTCGGGTCCTCTTGTGGCCGGGAGAGTGCTGGTTCCGCGGGGAAACATGGTCGCGTTTTCGAACAGCACGAGATTCTGGTTCTTGGCGCAGCCTTCGGTCGACTTCTCGCCGAGGTTGCGGGCTCTCGGATCGTCGATGGTTCTTCCTTGGAGGTGGGGATCTTGGATGGGTGGATTCCTCCAAAGCCCCGATCCTTTCGTTCTGCTAAAAGATCAGGAGGTTGGTCGTGTTGAGCGCCTCCAGAAGGGCCACCACGGCCGGGTCGGCGTTGGGTGGAGCAGGAACGGGCTGGACGGCCAGCGAGGGCTGGTCATCTTCGCGATCAGCAGAAGTAAGGAAAGGAGAGGCTGTGGCCCCGTCTCTCAGAAAACGGGGATCTCCGAGGAGAGAAGATGGACTGTCAACGTCAGTCTTATTGACGGGGAGGACAGCGGATTGGTGAGCACCTTTGGCGTGATCTTAAGAGGCCATGATGATTATCTTGAAAATTTGCTTTGATCTTTGGTTTCCAGGGAAAGAAAGAAGGGGAGACCAAGTTTCCCACAGACGGTGCCACTGATCGTGAAGGCTGGATCAGATCCTGTTGAAGTGGGCCACCAAGTACGTCTGAGATGCTGGGCGTATGGAGAGGAGGAGGGGGTGTACCTGCAAGGTACTCCGACTCTCAAGTAAGAAAGGGTCAGAGAAAAGGGGCAAGTACAAAGTATTAGTTCGTGGGGTGAATATTTGATACCTGACCCTCTCAAGTGAGAGGGTTTATATAGTGCCCCCAACGCGTGGCCAACGGTCCTATTTTCGGGGCGAAATAACCGTTTTCTCAAAGAATAGGTAACTTCCCAAACTAGTCGTTATGTCGGGCAGGGTGTCCAAAACTAGCCGTTATGTCGGGCATATGCATAGTTTTGGGCACATGCCCTTAGCTATTCGGGGAGTGGAGACGTCGTGCGGAATGGGCAGCATTTCTGGGGAGGAGCTATGTAGTCCTTTCCCGGTTGGAGGGGCTGAAAGGTCACCTTTGCCCCTTTGTGGATTGGACTTAGGCAATTGGGCCGTTCTGGGAGCAGAAGTGGATTGGGTTGTGCCTGGCCATCGGTCCAGTCCAGAACAGTTATGAAAAATAACAAAACCAGTGCTAACGCTTCAAATTGTGAAAAGTCCAATAAATATAATTGACCTCCCCCCTTTTAGAGACCGCACATATACTTACATATCAAGGTTATCATCGTCCATTTTTTTGCCTCATAGCCATGAGAGAACTAGTAGTTAAGGGTGGCATAACCTGGGGGCATATCATAATCCTCCTTGGGGTTGTGCCATTCGACTATGATTACTGATAAGAGATTTTGATGCTAAGTATTGATTAAGAGAAGATGCAATAGTCATTGTAGTATTTGCATACATAGATGCATTAGTTTGTAGGCTTGTCATAATTGTTATTGGCATGCCATATGGATATTCCCTACTACCAGGGGGTGGCATAAAACTTTGTAGAAAAGAAGGCATAAGGTCTCCTATAGTAGTTTGTGTAATCCTTGGAGTAGTTGAAAAACTAGTTGGTCATGGTGGAGGAACCACCAATTTTAATAATGTCGTCAAAATTGACATTTGACTTAATATAGAAGCATCCACTCCAACAGACTTTGAATTTCCTGCGCCATCAACCATTGATTCGGTTAATTATCCTTCTATATTTGAAGCGTAGTTTTAGAGAAATAAGGGATTTTTCAACGTTGGATGTGCCATCTCAACAAGAGTTTTACCATTCCTCAGACGCATAAACACCCAGACATTGGAAACACTGCACGTATGAAGAACGAAATAAATAGTAAAAGCACAAATAACTTTTCTACAAAATTTTTTTTTTTTTGCACAAAAGGGTCTCATTGGGCGTGCTAATTTGTTTACCATTGTTATTAGTAAATCAATCACAAGTTTTGATTCACTTACATGATTAAACTCGAAAAAATTCTAAGACATATTGTGCAAAATTGTTTAAGAGAATGTGGTCATGCTTGAAAATTAAACGTTTGAATATGGGATAATTGGATAGAAACTTCAATAGTAAATTGTATAATTGCTTGAATAGTAAAGTAAATGCAAGGAAAAGATAAAGTCAATCGAATGAAATGCTTAAGTTAAAAATGGGACGCAAATTCATACATTTTCTCGCAAACTCACTATCTTTGTAACTTGAATGTTTGATCTCAATAAAGGATAATAATAAAAAATGTGAACCCTTGCTACATAGACTAAATCGACTTATATACATGGACATTAGTAACTATCGATAATGACTAATACTATAGAAATCGATACCTACACTATTGCATGGCCTTTTGTTATCTACATTTGAAATTCTGGCCTATGAAGAAAACATATGTCCTAACACATGTCAAGACATTATGCTACATAATCTTTTAAACTTGGAGGCACAACAGCAGACTGATACCTTGAATATCAAAACTTCACCCTCACAGATGTCACGAAATCTGATCCAACATGTTCATCATGAACCCTAACAGAAAATGTAAATCTGCAGAATGATAAAGAACACAGTAATTGTTAACCCAGTTCGGTACAACTCACCTAAGTCTGGGGGATACCAATCCAGGAAGAAGACTTCACTATGTGTAGACTGTTACAAAGTTAAACTCCCACGTTTACAACTTTATCCCTAACATCTACCCCATGAACATCTTTACCAAGGTTAAACTCAAACATTTAGAACCCTAATACGAGATACCCCACTCACTTCCCTCAACCACCAACTGTGATTTCTTCATCGTCCATGTCAATACAGAAATCTGTCAAGCCTACTTGACAAACAAGCTAACTCGAATTTGCTTAAAAGCTTCATCCAAGAACAATACACAATCCAATACCTCAAGGCTTATGGATCTGTGTGACACCTATATCTACCACAGTGTATCAACTGATACAAAGGGAGACTTACAACCTAGAGAGCCAACGACTCTCAAAACCCTAAACCCTTGTTTCTTATGCAAGAAAACAAGGTTACAACAGTCGTTCTAAAGGCGTAACAAACCTAGGTCTAAGTATTCTATTTATAGTATCTTCTGCTTCCTTGGGCTTCAGTCTTCAGTCCTTGATCCATGCGAATTATCCACTTGCTAAATCAGTGCAGTACTTCAGGATGTCATGACTTTAAGTTATGACATCTTCTTCGACATCTTTGTTCAATCCAGATTTATTCATCTTTATCATCCATGTGTTTTACCAAAATTTATCAAACTAAAGGTGCTTTCAACATTGCTTCCACGTATCTTCAGTTCTTGAACTGTTGCAAAACTACCACTTCTGTAGAGAAACATTCTAAAGTCCTTCAATTGCCTCTTTCGAGAATTCTTAGTCGAATTTTGTAATCTTGGTGTCGAACCACGCTTTAGCTACTTGTGTTTAGCATGTGTATTTATCGCACACCCTATTCTTGTTGAATATGACAAATCACTGCAAACCTTTTTGAGATTTTGAACATGTTTTGAAGAGAGAGTGATCATAATCTTGTGGATCTGTTCTTGAGATTCTTCCAAGCCAGACTTAGTGAGTTTCAGTGATACTTAAGTCGAAAATCACAGGCTAACAATATACAAGTGCTTTTGTTGGCCTTAAAGACTTTCCTTCATGCACGAGTAAAAAGTAAGGATGCGATATATAAAAATACTGTTGAATATATCCAAACATGGTATTCTAAGGGTTGAGGAATATGGAAGGACTGCCTCAACCCATATCATCTAACTCATGATCTGTATATTGAGAATGTGGAAGGAGTGCCCCATCTCAAAACATCTAAGATGTATTTGATATAGCCAGATGCTTCAAGAAAGTCTGTAAATATCCAAATTAGCACATAAGTTGTTATTGTATGAAACACACCATGTGAGAGACACCACCTATGATCCTTCATAAATACAAGTAGATTTCATTGAATAAATGTGCCTAAAAGTGGTCAGCATAGTGGTTGAACCAAATGTTGTGTGTGAATAATGGTTTAAATTGATACTGCTGTTGATTTACTTAAACCAAACTCATAGTGAAAAAACTTGGAAAATTATAAAAGAACACCAACACATGTTGGAGAATTTCCAAAATATAGACTTGGAAAATTATATTTATAATGATTAAAATATAGTCAATGTACATATTTGACATTAATTAAGTAAATTGAGTAATCGTTAAAAAAGTTTTTGTTTTTATTATTGATTAAATAAAACAAAAGAATTAAAAGGCACATTCAAGGGATTCAAACTCACAAACTTGTAAGAAAAACACCTACTCATAGGTGGATACCATTGAACCATTGCAACCTATGTTATACCTCTTGAGCATTGAAAATATATATTATTTCATATCATAGAGTTGCACCCCTTCACCAATTATTATGAGTTTCTCTATAAATAGAGACACTTTTGAGGCATAAAGAGATACAAAAATTCTATATTTCAAGAGGTAAAAATTATATTCAAGTCATTATTTTATTTTTATAGTGCACGAGAATAAATGAGAGAACTTTAATTTGTAAAATAATGTTGATCGATATGCTTGATGCGAATGTGCGATTCATGTTAAGGTTTCCAAGTGTATTCTGAATGAAATTCATCGATTACCCATTTGAAATCAATTTACCTAAATTTGTGGGGGCGAATTGAACTTAAAGCTTGATGTAAACACATGCTTTGGAAAATATTTTTTGCAAGTTTTATCATGCCATTTTCATCATCTTCTTATTCATGTTTTGCAGCATACCCCCGACACAAGATGGAACAAAACAACATAAATCAGGGGGGAAACTAACCCTACATAAAGTTCAAATTTTAAATCGAGGCAAAAATTCCTTATGTCTGAATTTTGAAATCCAAAATATACAAGAATATAAAAAAATATAGTACTCCTATGTTGCTTAATGCTTTAAGAATTGCGAAATATGGTGGATTGATTGTAATTTTGATGAAAAACCTTGGATTTTAGAAAGGTTTGTGGAGTTTCATTTTTTTATTTTTCTAGAGAATATTAATTTGTAAAAACATATAAGATAAAGAAATTAAGGGTAAAGTTCATATATGTAGTGAGTTCGAATTCTAAAGTTCAGACTCTGCCAATTTCAACATTTTTAGGGGTTTGAAAATAGTTGGAGAATAAGGATTCATCGGTCACAATCAATTCAATAAGCCCAAGATTTTCCATAGGGAACCTTAAGTACGAAGTACTTTAAGTACACCAAAATGTGTATAAAAGAAATGAAGGAGTCCTCCGAGAACAACAAATGCACTTTGATTGTGTATTCCTTGTGAGTGTCCATGTTGATTCATCCTGATCACCTACTGTTTTGTCAGTTGTAATTAATTATGAAACTATTTTTTCACCCAGATGAAGGGTGCATGAGCCCCACTAGCGACCTTACACTTTCATAAATACGTATCACCGTCAGCTCCAATCTGATTTACCAACATCTAAACTACCCGACTTATGATAAACATGGTGTGGTCCAACAAGCAACAAATGGAAAACAAATTAAAGAGACAAAATATATCATAAAATGTCATTTTCCTCTTAGCAATTGGGAGATGAAAGTTGATGGGTTCTAGGTGTCACCCCTCAACAACAACAAACATTGATGAACCAAGCCATATTTGTGGATGACAACCTCTAACAATCCTTTGTCATCAATGGCGTTGATGGACCAACTTGTGTTTAGAATGTCTGTAAGTGCGATTGGGAGACTTTGTCTCTTTTGAGTCTATGCAGCCTTTCCCATTTTTTTTAAACAGAGAAAATTAGTGCAACTATGTTTTTTTTTATAAAAAAATACGATTAACATCCTGTAAAATTTATTCCATTAACGAAAGAACATGAATTAGAAAAGAAAATCAAAATATGTTGGAGAATTTCCAAAATATAGATTTGGAAAATTATATTTATTATGGTTAAAATATAGTCAATGTACATATTTGACACTTAAGAAGTAAACGGGCTAATGGTTGAAAATGTTTTGTTTGTTTTAATTATTGATTAAAACCGACAAAAGAATGGAAATGTACATTCAAGGGATTCAAACTCACAAACTTTGAGTAAGAAAAACACCTAGTCATATATAGGTGGTTGTCATCGAACCTTTGCAACCTATGTTATACCTCTTGAGCGCAAAAAGTATATCTTATTTTATATAAAAGAGTTACACGCCTTCCCTAATTGTTACACATTTCTCTATAGATAGAGACACTTTAAAGGCATAACGAGACACAAAAATTATATATTTCAAGATGCAAAAATTCTATCTAAGTCATTACTTTATTTTTCTAGTGCACGTGTTTCTATATAAATTTCTATATCAACTACCTTTGTCAACTAAGACATTTGAGTAAGGAGGGGGGGACCATAAGTAACTATAGAAAATGTCAAACACAAAATAAGATGCGAAGAAATATTTGAATGACACATCATGTATCTAAATAAGGCCACCAACATTAATTACTTTATAAAGTCTCATCAAATGTTTGTGACAAATTCATTTATGGCATAAAAAAACCAACAAGGATATATTGACCTAAACCAACTTTTTCACATGATTGATGTGATGATCCATGTGCAACAAGGGCTTAGTGATCATGACAAATTTCTACAAAAGACATGATCTGGTAATCAATAATGAAAAAAGAAATTATGTTCTTTGCCAGAGACATCACCACGTAAGCATAGTTGAAAAACCTGAAGGCAATGACACTAGTGATACTTACACCAATCAAGTTGTAGAGAATAATAAAAGTGTTCCAGACTGAATCAATGACTAGGCATGACCCAATCCGCTTTTGCTCCCAGAACGGCCCAGTTGCCTAAGTCCGACCAATTTGGGGAAGCATTTACCTTTCTGCCCCTTTACCGGGCATATATGGTCGGATGACCCCAAGGGTCATTTGCTCCTCCTTGGTATTTCCTGCCTGTTACGCACAACTCCACCATCCAGAAACAGTTGTGATGCCTGTGCCCGAAACTGCATCTTTGCCCGTAGCAACGGCTAGTTTCGGGCACCTCTACCCGTCCTAACGACTAGTTTTTGGCAGTTACCTATTCTTTGGGAAACAGTTATTTCGCCCCGAAAATAGGGACCGTTGGCCACGCGCTGGGGGCACTATAAAACCCTCTTATTTGAGAGGGTCAGGTATTCAAAATCACCCTACGAAACACATACTTTGTACTTGATTTTCTATCTTTCTCTCTCTCTCTCTCTCTCTCTCTCTCTCTCTCTCTCCTGATTCTTACTTTAGCATCGGAGGACCTTGCAGGTACATCCCTCTCCTCATCTCACACACACCCAGCATCGCAGATGTCATCTTTGGCCCACCTCAGGTTCTGATCAACCGTCAAGATCAGTGGCGCTGTCTGTGGGAAATATGGCATCCCCTTCTAACATCCGTTGTAGATTCAAGACCAAAACAACTCTTTGTCCAAGATTCGGATCATGGCAAGCAAAGATTGCATTCATGATGCTCGCAACTCAGCTTTTCTCCCCGTCAGCAAGACTGATACTGACGGAACTACACCCTTATTTGGAGGCGACACACATCATCTGAGAGATGGAGCCACTGCGTCTCCCTCCCCACTCGTGCTGATCACGTTGAAGACCAACCCTCCCTGGACCACCAGCCTGTTCTCGTTCCGCCCAACGTCGATCCGGTCATGGCGGCCCTTCTTGAATCTCTCAATAAAACCAATCTCCTAATCCTCCAACAAAACGCGAGGATTGGAGCCCTAGAGGCGTCTGCCCGACCAAGATCCCCTCCGCCGAGGAAAGTGCGCTGACGATCCCGCAACCCACCTCCCCGACGTGAAAGAGACCGTCGGGAACCGCCTGAACTAGAATCCCATGTCATCCGGAAGCGGGACCACATCTCCCCGCGGAGCCAGTACTGCCCAGGAAATAAGAGGACTAGGAAAGACCAGCGTTCACTCCCGCCCAGATCCAAGGGCCGAGAACGAACCCCATCTCCCAGCAGAAATCACCGACATGTTCTCGAGCGAAGCACCCGCTCCCCGTCATGGACCAGTAGTAGCGGCGACGATGAGCCTCGCGGCCCGTTGTCTCAGGAGATTATGGTCATGCGCCTCCACAAGGGATTGGAGAAACCACCGTCTTTGGGCACCTATGACGGTACCACGGATCCCAACGAGCACAACAAAAATATCGATGCTCTGCTCGACTATCGTGGCGTCCGAGGCACCATCAAATGTCGATTGTTCCCTACCACGCTCAGGAAGGGAACCATGACCTGGTATAAGAAACTCCCCGACGAGTCCATAACCTCCTGGAGACAGTTGGGGAGAATGTTCTCCAGACACTTCACGACATCCCGCCGCCACCCGAAGATTGAAGCCTCCCTTGAGGCCATAATTCAAGGGAAAGATGAGCCTCTCCGAGCCTACATCAAGAGGTTCAATAAAAAAGCATTACATGTCTCAACGACCGATGACATGAAGAAGTTCTTGCTCAAGCGAGGACTTCGTCCCCGTACAGAATTCGCCAAAGCTGTCGGCATTGAAACTCCAAGGATTCTGGACGCCTTCCTCCTCAAGGCTCAAGCATATATCTAGTACGAGGAGAAAGAAGTGACCAGTTTCGCCCGGGTCTCACGACACCAAGAAAGTGCCCGGACCTCCAAGAGCGATGAACCCTCGACATCTCGTCAGGGAGATAAAAGACGTGAAGATCGCCCTCGGAGTCCCGAGACAACAAAGGGCCCTCTAGACGCTTCCATGAGTATACTCCCCTGACCGTCTTAAGGGAGAAAATCCTCTTCAAATGTGCCAACTCGGAGTTCAAACAAGCAGAGGTTCGATTCCCTAAGCAGATACCGGCCAAGCCGAACGCTGACAAGTCGAAATACTGTAGTTTCCACAAAAGTCACGACCACACAACCGACGACTGCATCCACCTGAAGGATGCCATCGAGATACTGATCAGGGACGACCACCTAAAACAGTTCACCAAGAAGAGGGAAACTCCTCGGCAGGACGCCCAGAAGTCGAAGAAAGTCGAGGAAAAGGTGCCTTCCTCCGAAGAGACAAACCTTCAGGTCGCCATGAGCGTATCGCGGCCTGAGGACTTCTATGTTCCTGAGGAGCTCAGCGCTCCCCCTACTTTGCAGCATATAGTCCATGGGAAAGTTTCCCCTCCGTCATGGTCATCTCCGGAGGGGGCTTCAACAAAGTTACTGTGGGCTCCGTTAAAAGGAAATTCGAGCACCTTCTTAGCACGAGCTTCAACAAAAGTACCACGCTCGACAAAGTCCGGGGAGAATCGGTTCCCATCTCTTTTTACCACGAGGAACTCCTTTGTGGGGCTCCGAACTCAAGCATTCCGCTGTTCGTGAGAGCCCAGATGGCTAACTTTGATGTTCGCCGAATCTTAGTCGACCAAGGCAGTTCGGTCGACATCATGTACTCGCAACTGTTTTCCACCCTCCAGCTAGATGAATCGCACCTGACTACCTACTTAGGCTCTGACCTACAGGGTTTCAACGGGTCAGTCACAAAGCCCTGGGAATATGTGGAATTGATCGTGACTTTCGGATCTACAGAGACGGCCAAGTCTATAAAAGTCCAATTCCTGGTTATCGATTGCCCTTTTCTCTATCAGTGCATCTTTGGGCGGCCAGCCTTGGCCGAATTGGTGGTCGTACCATCAACCGTGCTCCTGAAAATGTAGCATTATACTTCTAAGGGTCTGGTTGCCACTCTACACGGGGACATCAAGGCAGCAAGGAGATGTTTCGAAGCGGCCACCAAGGCCTCAACACCATTGCAGCCAAGCCGAAGACTTCCAGCAAGCCGGTCCTGGCCAGCAACTCCGATAAGCGCAAGCCGCTGCCTCGCATTGACTCTGTCGACCTTGACATCCGCTTCTCCGAAGATGACCAGAAGGAGACCCAGACTTGTTCGAGCAGCCCTTCAGGTTCAACCAGCACTGGCGACAGCTCCCATCCGTTGCGCCCAATTCTGGATGGCGAGTTCGAACTCGTCCTGCTCGGCGATGACCCCCAGCAAGGAGTGAAGATTGAGACCAGACTCCCTAGCTTAGCGAGGAAACAACTCAAAGATTACCTCCGAGAAAATGCAGATTTGTTCGCCTGGAGCGCTGCGGAAATGCCCGGCCTAGAACTCGCTGTCGCCTGCCATCAACTCACAATTGACCCCGCCGTCAAGGCTGTAGCACAACGTAGGAGAAAGCAATCTCTAGAGAAAACGGAGGCTGCAGAACAAGCTGTAAAAGACCTCCTTGAGGCAGTCTTTATTTTAGAGGCCAAGTACACTACTTGGCTATCCAATGTTGTACTCGTTAAAAAGTCTAATGGAAAGTAGGGTATGTGTGTTGATTATACTAATATCAATAGGGCATGCCCTAAAGATGCTTACCCCCTCCCCAATATAGATAAACTTATTGATAATTCTGCAGGTTTTAAACTGTTATCATTTATAGATGCCTATTCGGGCTACAATCAAATACCAATGGCGAAAAGCGACAAAAAGTACACAACCTTTATGATCGAGTCGGGCAACTATTACTACAATGTAATGACCTTCGCCTTGAAAAATGCTGACGCTACCTACCAAAGGATGATGAACAAGGTCTTCCGGGGAGAAATCGGGGACATGCTCGAAGTCTATATGAACGATATGATCGTGAAATCCCATGAGGAATCCGATCACGCAACCCATTTGAGAAAAGTCTTCGAGCAGGCTAAAAAATACCGAATGCGTTTCAACCTGGAGAAGTGCACGTTCGGGGTATGAGTGGGCAAGTTCCTCGGCTTCTATCTAACGAAACGGGGAATGGAAGCTAACCCCGACAAGTGCAGAGCCGTCTCTGAGTTTCTTACGCCCAGCTCGAAGAAATCTATCCAATCTCTCAACGGGATGCTCGCTTCGTTATCCCGTTTTATGGCCATGTCTGCCCAGCATGCATTGCCCTTTTTCAAACTCCTCTGCAAGGAGGCAACTTTCGAATGGACGAAGGAATGCGACCAGGCTTTCCTCTACCTAAAACGAGCATTGTCTGAACCGCCGGTCCTCTCCCAACCAGATAACGGCAAAACCTTGTACCTTTATCTCTCCGTAGCAACCGAGGCCGTCAGCGCCGCCCTCATTCGTGAAACACCCAACGAGCAAAAACCCATATACTTCACGAGCAAAGCCTTGCAAGGAACAGAGCTGAGATACCAATAAATAGAGAAAGTAGCCCTGGCCCTCATCAACGCTACGAGGAGATTACGACACTACTTTCTAGCCCATACGATCGTGGTCCGAATAGATCAGCTCGTGAAGCAACTGTTAGGACGACCAGACATGGCTGACATAATGCTTAAGTGGTCGTTAAAAGTATCCAAATTCGAAATTCAATACGGGAGCAAAAAATCCCTCAAAGCCCAGGCGTTGGCCAACTTTTTCGTTGAGATGACATTCGCCGATTCTCCCACTTACGGGGCGCGCAAATGGATAATTTTTGTCGACGGGGCATCCAGTTCGGTAGGAAGCGGGGCAGGTATAATTCTGGAAAATGACGAAGGAATTATCGTCGAAGTCTCGCTTACCTTATCTTTCGCTACTTCCAATAATCAAGATGAATACAAAGCCTTCCTCACCGGTCTACGCCTAGCCGAAGACCTAGAGGCCGAGGAAGTCATCATCTGCACTGATTCTCAACTAGTGGCCCTCTAAGTTCGAGGAGAATACCAGGCCAAGAACGACAACTTGTCCGAATACTTGTCCCTGGTCAAGGAGAAGATGACGAAGTTCCCAACAGTAGAAGTAAAACATGTCCCCCGCGAACATAATGTTAGAGCAGACGTGTTGTCAAAACTGGCGAGCACGAAGAAAAGGGGGGGAAAATAAATAAGTCATCCAGGAAGTACTTCCTCGATCCAACATCGAGAAAACTTCTGCGATCCTCAACGTCCAAGTCATCAGCGACAATAACTTCTGGATGACCCCAGTCTATAATTACCTTGTTAAGGATGAACTCCCATCCGACCCCAAAGAGGCCGGCGTAGTCAAGCGTCGGGCCTGCTCCTATGTCCTGGTCGAAAACATGCTCTACAGACGAGGGTTCTCCATCCCTTTACTCAAATGCGTCGAGGAAGAGATGGTCGCCTGTATCCTGCGTGAAATCCACGAGGGGATCAACGCTCAGCACCTCGGGGGGGGGGGGAGATCCCTCGCCAGGAAAGCCCTACGAGCAGGATACTATTGGTCGACCATGCAGCATGATGCAAAAAAACACATGAAGAAATGCTACAAATGCCAACGACACGGGGACATGCACCTAGAACCGCCCAACGAGCTCAAGGCAATGTCCTCCCCATGGCCCTTCGCACGGTGGGGCCTGGACATCTTGGGACCATTCGTCGTGGGGTCAAACTAGAACAAATACCTGATAGTGGGCATTAACTACTTCACCAAGTGGATAGAAGCAGAGGCTCTGGCCAAAATAACGGCCCACAATATACTTCGCTTCTACAAGCGGAACATCCTTACCCGCTTCGGCATCCCCCAAGCAATAGTCACAGACAGTGGGACGTAGTTCACTGACAGAAAGTTTCAGGACTTCGTCGTACAACTGGGCACGAAACAACACTTCGCGTCCGTCGAACATCCCCAAACTAATGGGCAAGCTGAAGCAACAAACAGGGTAATCCTATGGGGCCTCAAATGAAGGCTGGATGAAACAAAGAAAGTTTGGGTCGAGGAGCTACACAGCGTGCTCTGGGCCTACTGCACCACGCCCTATTCTTCGACCGGGGAAACACCTTTCCGTCTGGCTTACAGAACTGAGGCAGTGATCCCCATCGAGATACATGTACCCTCCAGGTGAACTGAATCCTCCCTGGACGAGGAGACAAAAAACGAGGTGCTAAGGGAGGAGCTCGACCTCGTCGAAGAGGTCCGATCAGGAGCAGCTCTCCGCGAAGCCTCACTAAAGTAAAAAATTGCAATTAGGCACAACGCCAAAATTATACAGCGAAAATTCCAAGTGGGCAGCCTTGTCTTAAAAAGGAATCATAAAGATTCCCAAGAAGGAAAACTCGCCGCAAACTGGGAATGACCCTATTGCGTCCGAGCGAAGACAGAGAATGAGGCCAACTACCTAGAATACATCAACGAGGAAGAACTTGCTCGACCATGGAACGCCGAAAAGCTAAAACAATATTATAGCTGAGGCTCTAATCGTCAGCTTGCTTCGTCGATGCGATGAGCATAGCGTCCCGACTACGAATGTGCGCCCAGGTACAAGCGATGCATACAAACTAAGGCAGGCTTTCGCTCAAGAATGAGCAGAGCCCATTCCCGACGGCGGTTCCTCGACCGAGCCCGCCCTCGTCAAAGTACCATGATAGGCAGAACACCCAGCTCGCAATGGGAAGTTCACGTCGCGAACTCAGGCCTCAAACGCGACCTGAGCTCCGCTCTCATGCCCGGTAACTACCCTGGCCGTTTGATCAATCCCCCTCACTGACGAACATATCTAAGTCGAGTAGGCCCCGAAACAACAAATCATTAAGTCACCCTTATTACGGGCACACACATGTACCGAGCAAAGTTACTACACTTGGCAAAAATAAAAACAGATAAAGCCATGCGCGAGTATAAATCATACAAAACCGACCAGAACGGTCGGAAACGTGCATATCATAATAGTAAGCGGTCACGAGGACCACAAATTGTGCTTGTTACAACAAAAAGGGGCAATGCCCCATGCAAAACAATAAATTACATAAACACGACACACATGCCAGAAATACATCAAAAGATGTCACTCTTCCATCTGCTGGTCCTCCTCGAGGATATTCTACGTCTGCTGAGCCTCCTCCTGAAGAATCTGAACATGCTTCTCTCAGATCTGAAGAAAGTCGGGGATGACGATCTTTTCACCCTTAACATGGTACAAGAAACTAGCCCCCTCAGTGGACAGTGGGACCCCAGGGTTCGCAAGTTTCAGTTGCGCCAAAATGTTATTGAAAGAATCCTTGCCAATGGCACAAACGTCATCCTCCGCCTACACAATACGGGCAACTAACTCAACCCGAGTCTTCAGCTCCTTCAGACCTTCGTGCTCGTCTTCAGCCGGGGCAGCAACATACCTCATTTGCCCGACCAAATCCTCCACGACTTTCTTCTCCGCAGCAAGGGTGTCTTTCTCCTCTTGAATCTTGGTCAGCTCCTCTTGAGACTTCCTCCTAGCCTCCTCGGCAGCTTTGGCCTCCTCTTTAGCCTTCTTCACATTCTCTTCCATGGCCAATATCGCGGACTGGGCCTTCTTCAGCTCTGACTCATGAGGGGAATCTTCCTCGGCATAGACCGCCGCCATCTCCAGGACCTTAACCAGCATCACTATTTTTCTCGGGCGGTCCATTCCCTCGAGCTTCAGAGACTCCGCCCAAGGAACCGTCAAGGAGGGGCCTTCGAAGAACTTTTTGTTGTGAAGACATGGAGGAAGCTCGAACCTGCTCTTCTCCCCCGCATGGCTGAGATCCACCATCTCAGTAGGCCGAAAACGTTTAAGCCTCGAGTTTGCGGGCACTAGAGAGTTATAGACAGGCGACGGAGTCGACGAGGAGGTCCCCGTTTGTGGAGGTGGTACTCGTTGGCTGAGCCGACTCTTCGTGTTGGCTGCGCCACCTTTGCCCTTCGCCTGAGCATTTTTTACCATCCGCTCGTGCGCTGAAGGTATTTCACCGGCAAAAACATAACGGGCACGTTAGCAAATAGGGAAGACAATAATCTAAACAATCTAAAAAATAAAGACTACCCAGCAATTTAAGAGTGTCAGCGTGAGTCCTGCACTCAAGGAGCCCATTCGTGTTAATGTAGCGGCTCTCTACCTTCTACCCGTCATCTTCCTCGAAAATTGGATCCCCATTCTTAGTCCAACACTCCGCAGGGGTGAAACTGTTGACAAAATTCACCATCGCCGCGTAGCCGACTTTGTCATCATCTTCCAGCATCTCTAACTGGGCAAGATACTGGTCAGTTCCCTGGGAAAAATGAGACCCACTCCAGCAGAAGAGGAACTTCAGCAACCTATCCGCCACTACTTTGCCCTGCTCGTCATGAAGATCCTTCCCGTTTTTATCCGTCGACACCTCCCAGACGTACGTAGAATCCTGGGCCTTCTCCGAAAAAGGCTCGATGACGTAAAACCTCTCCTTAAAAGTCCTTATGGACTCGGAGAACGGTTTGAACAACTTTCTCGCCTGCTTCAACGAGACCCAGCCGAACTTCCTCCCCGAGACTTGCCTCTGGAGATGGAAGATTATAAAGAATAAGGGGAGGGTGGCTCCTATCTTTAGGAACTCACACGTCAGTTTGAATGCACAGATAAACGCTAAAGAATTAGGGTGCAACTGCGAAGGGGCCAGGTCCAAATGCACGAAGACAAATCTCTGGAAGTCAATAAAGGGCAGCCTAAGCCCAATGTCCTTGAATACATACTTATACATCGGGAACCTCTCCCCGTAATCTGTGCAGATACAGTCGTCTTCACCATGAAAGTGCACTTCCCACTCCCCTTCCGCCCCCACGGCCGTGAAGGCATCCCCGATAAACGAGGAAAAAACAGAGGCATGCTCCGCAGGCTCTGCAACTATCCATTCCTCTGCGGAAGTCCCCTTAAGCGGAGTCTCGCCGACATCGCTGAGAGTGGCCGTAACTTCTGTGTTGCTACTCTCCGAGGAGCCCTCCTCGGACGAATCTATGAGTATTTCTTCTTCGGGCTCACGAGCCATTTTCTTCACCTGAAAAGCAGAGGACAAAAGTGAATTCGATGACAAAATCAAATCCACCCTTCCATCGCTAGTCAAGTGAAAGGGTGTGTGAAGGCCTGAGGACGACGTCCCCGGTCTAAGCCCTACTCAAATGACACAAGTGTGGCGCGAAGAGGTGCCCGAGGCAACCCCTCCAACGCACGCTGGGAGATTCTCCCCGGTTCGCTACCAAAAATTCTGTTTGAAGGCCTATCGGAAAACTCATAAATCTGCCGGAAAACCAATAGGTACACCGGAAAATTCATGAGCTCCGCCAGCGACACACACTCCCGTCGTTGCAACAGCGTCAGAAATGACCTAAACCTCTAGGCTCCTAAGGTTTCGACGACCACGACAACACACAGAAAGTGGCCAAACCACTATCTGCCACTAACAGTCACCGGAAATCGCTACTGTGTTACCTAGAATCATCCTAACCGCACGCATTCTAGAAAAACAAGAAGCAAAAAAGTTAGAAACTAGAGTAAAGTTGAACAACTTACGTGGTCGAGGAAGTATCAGAGGGTCGAAGACGATGCTCGGAGCTGGTACGGCGGTTGACGACGACTTGAACGACAACGAACAGAAAACTCAGACAGAGAAGCGAAGGAGGAGAGAAAAGCGAAAAGTGCAAATGAGCAGCTTCTCCCTCTATTTATAGGCGTTCTGAAGGCACGTGCACGAGTACGCGCGACTAGGGGCATCATCATGACCCTAGCCTAGCCATCATGACACATTTAATACTGCATAGGGCTCGAGGCACACATGGCGTCCCACCTCTTCAGATCACATCAATCGTTGGACTCCCCGTATGCCGGGCACGCTAGACAACGTTACGTATCCCGTGGGCACCAACTCCCTCGGGCATCGTAGAATAACTCCATCTCGTCGGCAAGCGTCAACCCTTTCTAGATTTCCCTGGGATTGTGAATTACCCTTAAGTCATCACTCCCAAGCTCGGGAGCAACGACTTGAAGGCTTCTATTCCGGACTGGACCAATGACTAGGCATGACCCAATCCACTTCTGCTCCCAGAATGACCCAGTTGCCTAAGTCCAGCCAATTTAGGGCAACATTTACCTTTCTGCCCATCTACTGGGCATATATGGTCAGATGATCCCAAGGGTCATCTGCTCCTCCTCGGTATTTCCTGCCCGTTACACACGGCTCCACCATCCAGAAACAGTCGCGATGCCCGTGCCCAGAACTGCATCCTTTCCCGTAGCAGCGACTAGTTTCGGGCACCTCTGTCCGTCCTAACGGCTAGTTTCTGGCAGTTACCTATTCTTCGGGAAACTGTTATTTCGCCTCAAAAATAGGGACCGTTGGCCACGCGCCGGGGGCACTATAAAAACCCTCTCATTTGAGAGGGTCAGGTATTCAAAATCACCCTACGAAACACATACTTTGTACTTGCCTCTCTCTCTCTCTCTCTCTCTCTCTCTTTCGATTCTTACTTTAACATCGGAGGGTCTTGCAGGTACATCCCCCTCCTCATCTAACACACACCAGCATCGCAGACGTCATCTTTGGCCCACCTCAGGTTCTGATCAACCGTCAAGATAAAAAAATGAATAATAATGCCATCTAAACGATGAGTGTTAATGCTTAACACATTAGAAAATGCTAGGCTGGAAGGTAGAAGTTGTAAGTGACACAACTCCATAAATAGGATGTTGCTGCCACCATGGACATGTCTACCTCGACATGATAAAAAGAAACTTCGATAAAATCCGAAATACATAGATCTTTCTAAAAGGAACCATTGAATTTCTTAATTAAGTCAAACCAATTATCCCAACCATCATTGTAGTGGAACGAGGCATTCATATAATGCACACCTCTAAAGTACAAAAGAAAAATGATACGAAATATATGAGCGAGAATTTTCTCATAACAAAGAAAAAAGTAAAGTCTATACTTAAAAGGATCTCCTTTGGGTCTCAAGCGAGGCCTCGAGACAACAACGTGGAGATATTTATTATGAGAACATGTATGGGTGATTAGTTGTTTCCATAAGTTGAAGCTAGTGGGAATTTCGTCACTATATGAAGTAATGGTCACAAATTTGAAAACTTCTGCATGAAGATCAGATCAATGAAGGCTAGAAAGAAAATTTGGAAAGTTTAAAGGAAGAATGTGAAATTTTTAAGCAATATACAGGGATAGATAGCATTAAAGAGGACAATATTTCAAGAAAAAACCTTTTTTATTTTATTTAGTTGAACTTGAAAATGTTTTAATAACGAGATGACTAATTTTAAGGTTTCTAAAGATTAAATACTCATCAACTTACTTCGATGTGAATTTTGAAAGATATATAACCCTTTGACGAATCTCACAACATGTAAAATAAGTAGTGAAAGACACATTACTCAAAGAAAGACATACTACTCAGAGAAAGACACAACTTTTATAGATGTGCCGATTCATCAATTAAATTAAATTATGATCATTCGTTAAACTACTAAAATTTGTGGCTGTATGTTATATGCAAAATTTAAGTTTTATCTAATAAAAACTATGATAAAAAAATTGTGAAGAGTTAAGATCGAAGTTAGTATAACCATCAGTAAAAAAAAATTCAACCGTAGTCAAATATGAGCATGTCGAAAAACGAAAGGATTCAATAAACAACGCAAACTTTTTTCCTTAAAACCTAATTGTAATTATTTGAAAAGTGTCTTACTCATATTAATTTGTTTAAATTTATTGGATAGTATATGATTGTTTCGATCGAGTTTAGATAATTATATTAAATCCGTTATAAATCGAAACCGATCAAACTTAATTAATATATATTTTATTTATTTTTATTATTATATAGCTGACTCATTATAAAAATGAGATTTATAATATTGTAAGAATAATGTCATTTTCATAATTTAATGACGACACTGTGTACTTCGAAATATAAAAAAAAAACATGCCATATGAAATTTTGAATATTATTTATTTTATAGTTTAAAGTATATAATATATTTTTTTCAATAATAAAAAAATAATTTTTTACACTATTGTAAAATTTTGATATATATTTAAAAAAAAATAAATATTTGTGAATTTTATAAATAAATTGTCATTTTTATAAATTTCCTCTAATAAATATTAAATCGATTCGATTTACTTATTAAATCTATTTAACCGAATTCCTCAAAAATCAAAATTTTATCAATTAAAATTGGGTCATAAAAATGAAATTATAGTTTGAATCGAATTTAAATTTTGAATTTGAAACCAACGGAAACCGATCAATTGTGAAACGTTATTTTGATATCTAAAAACAATACCATGATTACAGGACGATATCACTTATATATTAGTTATTATCATAAGAGTAAGAGTAGTATTTTAGATCGATGGTTATGTAAATGTTGTGTAAGCGAAAATCATGAGACATTGTAAAGGAAACCAAATTACATGACACGTTTGTTGCATGTGTTCTGTACTTCCGTGGGTGGTTGAATTAAAACAAGACAAAAATCACACATCACTTGGCTTCCACCGCCTGTAAACAAAGTGTGAAGGTAAACGTGCTCATTAAGAACACGTTCATAACTTTTTATTGTACAATACAGTATTTAAGAAATTATTTAGATAAATTTTGATTAAAAATATTTAGATATATTTTGACTAGGAAGATCTAAGGCATTTAATGAAAATAAGTAACCATAGTTTTTTCTCATGACCTGATTGGTTGATCGAAATCAAATGCAGTACTTTAATTTTTGGAGTAAGATAAGTTAAAGTAGAAGCCGGTAAAAAAATAAGATAAAACGCAATTATAATAAATAAATACAACCTAAAATATATAACAAAATTTTTGCATATGAAAAAAAAAAAAATCAGAAATGGTTCTGGGAAAACCCAAAAACCAATGAGCCAAACGCAGACGCAAAAGCTATAAGCGATTTTCACAAATAATCAAAATCTTTTACTATTATTGTCGAATTCGAATTCCCCTAATCCTTTTCTCCTCCGCCGCTGAACCCTCTTCAACGTCCCCGCGGTGCCTCCGCGGGATTCACTAGGGTTTTCTGATCGTACCCTTTCAATTTCCACTGTTTTTCCACGACGTCGTTCTCCGAGTCATGCCTCCGGCGCGTAAACGCGCGGCGAACAAGGCTAATGCGAACGGACACTTGCGTTTAGGCGATCTTGTACTCGCTAAGATCAAGGGTTTCCCACCTTGGCCTGCCAAGGTGTGCGCTACTCTTTTCATCTTTTTTTCAGTTTTTTCTTCATGATTTCTTTGTGAATACATTGTGAATCTTTGTTTCATGTAGCTAACTTTGTTAATTGTTCGGATTAGGAATTTTAAGTTTTTTTTGCTGATTTTTTGTCTGATTGTGCATTGCTGTTGGATTATCAGTTTATGGATTGGTGGGTTGATTGAGGTTTCAGTTTAAGATACCGATGAATGGATACTGATTTTTTTGCTTTGTTTTCAGATAAGTAGGCCTGAGGAATGGGAGAAAGCCCCTGATCCAAAGAAATATTTTGTTCAATTCTTTGGCACCAAAGAGATGTAAGCCTCTCTTACCTGATTTCTCTTGTAACTAACATGTTGCCAAGTTACCAAGTTATCGGTGAATGACGGGGATGCGCCTTTTATAATTTGTGATCAAAATTAGGGACTGTTGTGTGGAGTTAGTTAGGAGGAACACACTTTAGTGTAAACTGATTAGTAGTTTGGATGTGGAGAAAATGTACTGATGACTTATGTAGGGGTGTCGGAATATTATCTCACTTATTATTGATTGGCCTTATGTTCCGAGTCTTTGGCTGGACGGATGTTGATGTTGCGGGTTGCGGGATAGTTGTATTTGACACACCTACTGATAAAAAGTTTTAGAGTATAGTGTAGATGTGTTGGTGTTTTTATAATGGCATCCTTAATGTTGAAACTGAATGACAAGCTTCCAATTATGTTTATTATATGATTATATAATTATATAATTCTGAATTCTATATCTGCATGTTCTTCTAGGTTAATACAAATAGTTGTTTCCACTAGTTGCTTGTAGTATAACCGAATCTGCAGTTTATTGATGGCATTGTCAACTTATCTAAAAGGTCAAATTGTTAGGAGAAGGCCCAAAAATGGTTTATATTTCTAAGAAACTCATCCAAACAAGGGCCCTACGAGTTTAGCCTCTATAATTCTGGATATCCTTTATTTAAAATTTATGCTGAAACTCAACTGGTAAAATTGGGATTGGCAAGGATGTAATTCTTGTTTCCTGGAGGGTCTTTATACTGTGCCAAGGACTTACTTCCCTAAAAGATTCAGCCTCAATGTCCCATGAGTGGTTTTATGGGTCTGTTTGTTTATGCTCAAAAAGGCGATTCTATGATCCACCTTCTCTTAGTGGTTTTATTTCTTTCTGAAGCCACTATTTTTAACTTCCAAGTAAAGCACTAATCGAGCTTGTTTTTAAGAAAATCACAAACTATGGGACCAATACCTCTAAATAAATTAAGTTTAATGATTATAGGGCTCAAGAGAAAGTGAGCAACTTTTTATGCTGCTGTAGATATTGTTGTGTCATAACCCCATGTTAAATGTGAGAATCTTCTGTCATGATCTATGTGGGCGGGGCGGTAGTGTGGAGATAATCTGACTGTTGGAACAAACAAGGCTTAGACAGATGCCTAGTTTTTGTTTAGGGGTTGTGTATATTAGTCATATTACTCGCAGTGTTTTTTTACACTTTTTCTTGTGTTTGTACTAAGTTTTATCAAACGTAGTCGTTGATTCTATTCTATTTGATTCCTCAACTACCTTCCCTGGTTATTGAATGCATAAGAAAAAGAAAGAAACATAAAGATCATTTACCTGATGAATTTGTTGGTCTGCCAGAGTTTAAAATTGAATCACCTTATATAATAACCATATAAAGTTCATGGATTATTAATTTGGGATGGTAATGTGTCAATATGAAATACGCCATAAAGTAGTTTTTGGATGCAAACAAATAGTAGTTTTTTAATTAGCAATTGCCTAACAGAAAGTTTTAATGATACAAAAGTGATCTGGATTCTGGGAGACTTTTCAGTGCTAACTGAATGTTTTGAGATTGGATCCTTCTTGCAAAGGGGATTCATCTGATCTTTTAACTAATTTATACTCCCTCCGGTCACTATTATAAGCAAAAAAAACACCTTAAATTTTAGTCACTATTATAAGCAAAAGTCATTAAATTTTAGACTAATTAATACTTGTATTACTATTATACCCTTAATTTAATTCAAAAGCATTTAATGTTGAAAGTTGATTCATCAAATAAACTAAGGATATTATCGTAAATTTTACTATGATTGTACATGAAATCAAAAAAATTAATTACACTTAACTAACTTTCTTAATACGTGTGAAAGTAGTTATTTTGGCTTATAATTGTGACCGGAGGGAGTATCTCTTAATGGGTTCTTTTTCTTGTCTTTGACTGTTCAGCGAGGCTAATGTATGCTCTGCTCTAGTACATCTTTTCTTTTGGTATTTATGATATTGTTTCAAAAAAAAGTTGTCAAGATTTTGTAGCTCTACATAATGCTCTAACATAAGTATATTCTTCATGTCATAAGCAAAGGAGAGTTTTTATAATAGATTTTGTGACTTGTTCTCTGTCAACATTATGCAACTCACAATTTGATAATGCATAAATTTAGGATCCTGGAAATATCTCTTAAATTAAAATTTTGTCACGAGTTGATTACCATGATTAAGGTCATGTTGAGTAAATTCTGGTTAATTTGAAGGGTAAAAGTCTGTTGATTTTCTAAATATCAAGGTAATCTGATTTGGGGATTACTCTTATGATTTCTGCTCTGCATCCTTCATGGTTATTATTTTTTATTAGATTATTATCCTGTATTTATTTTGCCATATCATTGCACCTATGTTATTTTCTTTTCCTTTGCAGAGCTTTTGTTGCACCCGCAGATATTCAGGTTTTTACGAGTGAGTGTAAAATTAAGTTGTCTTCTCGGCTTCATGCAAAGACGAGGTACTTTACCCAGGCCGTGAAGGAAATATGTGCAGCTTTTGATGAGATTCAGAAACAGAAGGCCAGTGGTGATGACACAGATGATTCTCAGATTGATTCAGAAGCTCCTCCTGTTGATGAGACAGTGAGTAATCCAAAGGATACCACTGATGCTGTGATGTCTCATGCAGAAAAGGATAACATCTATGTGGGTAATGTTGACTCCAATTTGGAGGACTGTTTGCTGAAAACCGGAGAGAGGGTTAGCCTAGATGAGAAGCTCACAAAGTCTGGCCGTCCAAATGAAAGTTCTTCTGTTTCATCACCTTTGGTCAAAAGTAAATTATCCACTGGTCCAGAGATAAAGAAGAATTCTAGCAAACCTACTCTTAAAGGTGCAAGTAATGTTAATGATTTTGGTCAACATGATAACGAAAATAGTGTTTTAACAAATGGTAGTAAGCCAAGAAAGCTTGTTACTGGTTCAAAGAGGAGACTTGAAGTTACGGATGATATAAATAAAAATGGTGGATCATCTACTGGAACACTTTTGAAGGTGGGAAAATCTACTGGCAGTGCTGATCTTTCCAGGTCAGGGGAGACATTTAAATCTGGAAAGAAAGGGAAAGATGCATCTGCTGTTAAATTAAATTCTCCAGAAACTTTTAAACCAGACTCGAATGGTAGTACTGGAGAAAAAGGTAAGAACTTGATTTCAAAAAAAGCAAGCCTCGAGGTAAAAAATGAATTACAGGAGGCTGATGGCAAAAATTCAAGTATGGGAAAGAATAACCAAGTTCATGCAAAGCATAATGTGGGGGCAAATGAATCCTTACATGCTACGAAGAAGTTGAAACGCATGGAGACCAGAGATGATTTAATTTCAGGGCACATCCCAAAAGATGTGAAAAGTGCTTTGCCTTGCTCTACTTTTGTTGAAAACAAATCATCTAAAATGTTAGAGTTGAAAAGGTCCACATTAAATTCAAAAACAGAAAAAAGCTCTGTCCATGAATTGCTACCTATGATCAAACAACATAGCCAAGTTCAGAAAACTATGCCTGATTCTGATAGAGTTGCTTCTGATGATAAAAAAGTTTGGAGCAATCTTAAACTGAAAGGCGATACAAAGGATGTTATGACAAAACAAGCACAGAAGAAACGTAAAGCTGTTTGCCTCAATGAAGATGATGACATACCTAAAACTCCTGTTCATGGAGGAGCTGCAAAAAATATTAAGTCGCCTTTTGCTTCAGAAGTCAAGAAGGGTAAAGCTGTTTGCCTCAATGAAGATGATGACGTACCTAAAACTCCTATTCATGGAGGAGCTGCAAAAAATATTAAGTCGCCTTTTGCTTCAGAAGTCAAGAAGGGAAATAATGCACATTCTGAGAAATCTGATGCTGCTAAGCTGGCTCACAGAAATTCTAGTGAACTTGAGGAAGCTCATTTGAAAGGGCCGTCTTCTCAATTACATATTGATGCATCATCAGTTAAGCCCCCTGAAAAAGAGAAAGCCGATGAAGTCATTCCCGTGCATGTTCCTATTAGTCATGATAAGTTAGATTCGAAGCAGTTTCCCTCTAAGGTGGCAAGAGTAAGCTCTGCCTCCCCAGTAAAATCACCTCAGCCAGTTTCTGCAACAACAAAGTCAAATGCTGAGCGGAATAAATCTTCCAAACCTCTGCTTAAAGCTTCCAGCATTGCTACTCTAAAGAAGGCTGACAACGGGTCTTCCAAATCTTCACATAATCTCAGCTCTTGTCAAAATCAAGTTTCTGCTCATAAGAAGAAGCTTGCATCTTCGGCTGAAAATTCCAAGACTACTCCAAAGTCATTGCCTCAGGAAGTTGACGTTCCTGTTTCAACAATAGATTTTAAGGAGCCTGATGCACTGCATTTTGATAGGTACTTATGCTTTTTTAGTCCTCTCATTTTGTTTGGTGTTGTTTGCTGATCCTTTTCCCTTCCTTTTTTTTTTAATATATTTTTTCAGATTGGAAGAGAGCATGGAAGAAAGAAGTAATATATATACTGGTTCTGGGACTCCAGAAACATCTAAGACTATGAAGCATCTTATTGCAGCTGCCCAGGCAAAATGGAAAAAAGCTCATTCTCAGTATCTTTCTTCTGATATTCATAATGTCCAGGGGGGGACTCCTAGCCCATCCACAGTTCAGCCATTTCTCCCCGTTTCAAGGAACTTTGCACAGACCGATGTGCCGGGAGTTTATGAGCTCGCAACTTCGGCTTCTCCGCCAACTAATGAGTATCACTCTGCATCTCAAAATCAGCTTGATGCGGATGAGATTGAAGAGAGAAGAGTCGGTTCAGTGCAAAGGGGTCCTGAAGGATCACTCAGTGGGGGTACAGAGGCTGCTGTTGCTCGTGACGCTTTTGAAGGAATGATAGAAACTTTGTCAAGGACCAAGGAAAGTATCGGGCGTGCAACTCGTCTTGCCATAGACTGTGCTAAGTATGGCATTGCCAACGAGGTCAGCTCCATCATATTATTGCTAGTTATAAATTATGGAACAAATGATGATCCCATACCCTCTACTCTTCCTTGCAAGTTATATGAACTATTAGAGGGGATGATGTTGCAATTGAAAGGAACTTAAATTATTTAATTACTACCATAGTGCACAAAAAATGTTGTGGAACTGAATGTTGGTCGTCTAGGTATTTTAAAACTAAAACGTACACTTAGTATATTAGGATGTGAATGTTACAATAATGTGTGGCTATACAGGATTAGACATGGATTAGAAATTAGAAACACAGACATTAGAGAGAAAATTGGGTTTGCCCCACTCATTGTTGAAAAGATGGTTGCATCCTGTTCTAGGTGGTTTGGGCATGTATGGAGAAGACTTGCACTTATAAGGAGTAGTGTAGTCAAGATCAAGTGCTGAATCGTAAGATCTTGTGTGCTAAGGATGCCTGAGATCGAGGGAGACCAGGGAATACTACATGCCAAACATTAAGAAAGATTTAGAGTTAAATGAACTAACTTTGATCTTAATACATGAGAAGACTCAATGATGTTGGTTGATTCATAGCCAATCCCATCTAGTAGGTAAAGGCATGATAAATGTTGTTTTATAGTTAAGATGCCCAAAAATATGTCTCAAATCTGATATTAAGTTGCAATTACAATTATGTGATATGCAAGAAGTTGAAAGTAATTGGAATCTCCCAAACCAGCATTGCTGGTTTTATTGGGGGAGGAGGAGATGCACAAGCCTCATATTTACTATAATGAAGATTCTGGAACATGATTTTGAATGTTAGAAGTCCTGGAGTAGGAGCATCAAGGATCCATGGAAAATAAGAAATGCATCTTCTTTCTGTTTGCTTTATATTAAGTTAGAGATCATTATTAGGAGTGTGATTGTAGATTCTAAGATGCTATACTCTTTGCTACTATTTTGGTGGTTATGTTAATTTTATGGTCACTGTACTGGACTTACTTCTAAGTCCTTATGTTCAGGTTGTTGAACTTCTCATCCGGAAGTTGGAAAATGAAGCTAGTTTTCATCGCAAAGTGGATTTATTTTTTCTTGTTGATTCTATCACTCAGTGCTCACATAGTCAAAAAGGTGGGTGAAAAAATGAGATAATCCTTTATTATTAGCATTTATTAACAGTGTTTTTGTTTTTGCTTCTCTTCCCAGCTCAAAATTGCCAGTTTAGGATTTTTTTTTTCATTGTGGCATCTGTCTCACTAATTGATGTTTTTTTTAGGAATTGCTGGAGCTTCTTACATCCCTATAGTTCAAGCAGCGCTGCCACGTCTTCTCGGCGCTGCTGCTCCCTCTGGAGCTAGTGCCCGTGAAAATCGTCGTCAATGTCACAAGGTCAGTTTGTTTGTTTTTATTTATTAACAACAATAATTGTATTAGGGGAAAGAACAATAATTGTATTAGGGGAAAGAAGCAGGGTAGAAATAGGGGAAGGATTGGAATACATCAAAATCCTAAAAAAAAAAGAACCAGAAAGAAAAAATGTTAATAATGCAACAAGGCTAGCCAGTTAGTTTCTTTGCATATTAGTAGAGGAAAGCGTCTGGAAACGTGCACAAGCCTTAGAGAGAGGCCACTGATTCATGTAGTCAACCTTGTGCTGGATCAGAACTGGGATACTGACAGGCCATACAAGATGTCAGTGTTTTACTCGATTAAATATACTATGTATACTATATAGCGTAAAACCCACCATTCACCACTGAAATTGCCACTTCAATTTTCTTCTAATTATTTTAAACAATCATGGATATATTGCTTCAAAGTCAAGGGGCTAACGTTAGATTCATGCAGCATCGCAAACAAATTATTCCAAGGGAATTTAGCTCCTCACCATTTATACATAAATGGGCTACTTTTCTTAATTGACATGTAAATAGTTTTATGGGGAAACATTGAATTCATCCAGCATTGCAAACAACGTCATTGTTCTTTTCCTCAAATTGTGCCCCACGTGATCATGTTGTATGAATGCCAATTACAGAATTACTTGTCTTTGAATAGGTTTATTTCCTGTGAAATGAGTTTTCATTTGAATATGTATATTTCCTTATTTTCTATCTTTGGGTTGTTTGCAGGTTTTGAGGTTGTGGCTTGAGAGGAAAATTTTGCCAGAGTCTGTTATTCGCCGTTACATGAATGAAATTGGGGTTTCAAATGATGATATTACAGTTAGCTTTTCCTTCAGGCGCCCGTCTCGTGCCGAGCGATCTGTGGATGACCCGATTAGAGAAATGGAAGGCATGCTTGTTGATGAGTATGGAAGGTCTGGTATTTGTTCCATCAAAATTTTAGATCAAGTGTTTTCCATTAATAAATTCATGTTCTTCTTAATTTATATCAAGGTTTTTCCTATCATGAGTTGCTGGTAACTTTTGTACAGTTAGTTTATCCTTGCTAAAAACAAGACGAAATAGTAATTTCTGAATCCTTAAATGATGCATGAAAAACAACCACCAAGTGGAATATTCTACATTGCAAAATGAGCTTGGCATGAGGTGCAAGCATAAATAAGATAATTTGTGATAAGACCCAGGAGTTGGAAAATATCCAAAATGCTAAAAGAAATATGTCAAACTGTGTTAAAAGCTATGTTAATTAAATAGACTTGTACAATTTTAGGAGAGGTTAAAATTTTAATTCCTGGTTAAGAAATTATGAAGTTACAAATAGTACCAATTTATGTTCATATTATCAGAGAGAAATATAATTCGAATGCCGAATATTCATGGATAATGGATATATTATATGTATTCTTGCATTACCAAGCTTCTGGAAATCTCATGACATGCTTTGAGATTGAATTGGTTTTGAAAATTGAAGCATGGGCATATGACCGGGAACAATAGAAAGTGGACTCTGATAGAGACTTGGGTACTCAGGGATGCCCAAGTCCCATATTGAGTTGTATTGAATACTTGGTGGACTATTAAAGTGACCTGATTCTCCCCCTTGAACACTTATCAATTGATATTAGAGCCTGGTTGTTGGTGGCTCTGAGAGGGATACTATTATGCTGACCGGACAGCCCAGGTGTCGTAGAATGCCTCCTCCAGTATGTCAGCCTCTGGTGCTGGTGCTGTGTTAGTCCCACATTGAGGAGTATGGGATGCCTCGATGCAGTATTTAAATAGCTTGGTTCTTTCCCCTTGATAGCTAGCTTTTAATGGAGGGTTCTCCTAGTGCTTGTAGATACTATTCAAATTCCTATATTGATAGCATGCCTCTCACGAGTCACGAGTCCATAACTTGAAGTTGTAGCGCATGATGGTGATGTGCCATATGTATTTACTCCTCTATCCTTGTGATGTATCATAAGTATATGGCATGGCTCTCACGAGTCCATAACTTGTAGCACACGAGACACATGCCCTTCCAACTTATTGTTGACTATATTATGCCCTCCTCTAACAGTTAAGCAGTATCCTTGTTAACAAAATATTGAAACATGAACAGAAGGAAATAATCAGTTATCATACAGAATGCCTGATGCGATGATGGACTATATTTTTGTATTGAGCTTGTTTTAAAAATGAGAAGATCATGTAAGCTTTGCTATGGCGGATTTCCTATCATATGATGGGAATACATGATTAGCTTTTTTTTTTGGCTCAAATTCAGGTGGGGGTTTGCATTGGTGGATTTTTACTTTGCTGGACATTTGATTAACTGTAGAAAGCTTACTTTGTATTTCGTGTTTTCTATCCTATTACCATTTTATTTGTTCAAAAAAAGTTATTTGGATTCTGATTCTTGTTATATTCACGTGTGTTGTCTATCAGTAATGCTACATTTCAGCTGCCTGGCTTTTTATCTTGTCATGCATTTGATGAAGATGAAGATGAAGAAGGTTTACAAATCAATTCGTGTACGGATATGTATGGTACATCTCCGGCAGATCCCAAGCCCAAGTTTGGAGGATCAGATACTCATACTGTGACCCCAAATGACAAACGCCATTGTATCTTGGAGGATGTGGATGGTGAGTTAGAAATGGAAGATGTTTCAGGTCACCCAAAGGATGAGAGACCTGTATATTTGAACAGTTCTGATGAAACTGATATGCTTCTTCAGAGCTCAAATAGAAATTTAGACCCAACTTCAAATATTTCAGAAGACATATTGGCTACTCCGGAGGGTTCCCCTCCATTACCTCTCGATTCACCCCCTCCAACCCCACCTTTGCCTTCTTCACCTCCCCCTCCTCCTCTATCATCTCCATCTCCTCCCCCACCCCCACCACCTCCAATGTTGCGACCCCCACCTCTTCCTTTACCATCCTCAGCCCCACTAGTATCATTGGTTCCTCAATCGTCTGGACTGCCCCGGCCTTCACATGTCTCCCAGTCATTAATGCCACCTCAGTCATCATATCAGTCATCACCAAAGTTGGGGTATCAGCAGAACATACTTCATGACTTTAGTAGCTCAACTAGTGTAAGAAAGTTTTGCTTTTGATATCTCCTGTTTGTTTTCTATTTATTTGATTTCTCACATGGATAAACACAATCCTCTTTGCAGGGTAACCAAATAGTTCAAATGGCTGGTAATTCTTTTTCTGGAGGTCACACTAACGCAATTGTCAAGAATGAACTATTTCCACAGCCATCTGCTTTTACCTTGGCTGCAGGATGCAGTTCCCAGGAGCCTTCTGGTTTGAACCCTTCAAGACAATTAGAATACGGACATAATGATGTGTATTTAAATGCTCAAGTTCATCAACCTAACCAGCAATATCAGCAGGGTAACATTCCATATGCTCAGAGACATGCACATCCTGCACCACCCCAAAATCTATCAAATCAGTTCTCATATCCAAATCACACAGTTCAGCAACACCTTCCACATGCATTTCACCCTCCTTTTCCTTTACCATCTCTTCCAGATGGCCCAAGGCAATTTGTTGCTGATGAGCAATGGAGAATGTCATCGACAAACAATCAACATCAAAATGGTGTATATAGAGGGATAAATCCTTCATGCCCTGGTCCTCCCTTTGGACAAGAAGGTATGTTAATCTATTTTCCTTGCAATTCCAAATGTTTTATTATAGTAAATTGTTGGAATCTCTGCCTTCGCTGCGGTCCGCCCCTAGTCGCCTTAATTGCGGCATTTGGCTTGCGTTTGTTGCAGCCTCCAACACCTTCATTGTGTTGGGCTTGAAGGGGTGGATTTAGTCCCACATTGCTTAGAGATATGACTTGTGTTTATAAGTGGGAGCAATCCTCACCCTACAAGCCGGTTTTGTAGGATGAGTTAGGTCAAACCCAAATTCTGAGATGGTATCAGAGCCTATCCTAGATCACTTGTTGGTCTTCCCGCATCGTCCATGCTTCAGCCTCATTGAGGTCCGAGCGTTAAGGGGGGATGTTTGAGTTTCCGCTTTCATTGTGGTATGTCTCTAGTCACCTTAATTGCGGCATTTGGCTTGCCTTCATTGCAGCCTCCAATACCTTCATTTTGTTGGGTTTGAAGGGGTGGATTTAGTCCCACATTGCTTAGAGATATGGCCTGTGTTGTGTTTATAAGTGAGGACAATTCTCACCCTACAAGCCAATTTTGTAGGGAGTAGTTAGGTCAAACCCTAATTCTGATATAAATAAATTAATGTTTGTCTTTTAAACTATTTATCACATATTGCATTCGTGAAGTTAATTTTCAGCTTGCAGAAGTTCTTTTCCTTCTATTTATTTTTTATTTTTTTTAGTTTTACTATTTATTTATTTTTTGTTGCTGATGACAATTAAAGCTTTGTAATTACACGGATGTTATTGCTGATTTGTTTTGCTTGTAAGAGTAATCTAATAGTTGCTCATAATTTTCTTTTAATGACGGTGAAGGTTTCCGACCACCACTTGAAAGGCCGCCGCTAAGCAATGTAGGTTTTCAGCGAGCAATTTCAAGCGCCCTACCTAGTGCACCAGTATCAGGTGACTTTTTCGAAATTTCTTTGTTTTTATTTTATTTTTTATTCTTTGCTTTTCTTTACTGCATTTGATCTTTACTTGTTAAGAAACTATTTTTATGAATTATGGATCAAATCAATCTCATTGTTCCCTTCACCAGGACACGGTGCTCCTCAGATGTTGCCTTGCAGGCCAGACATATCTGCTGTTAATTCTTGGAGACCCACTTGAAGTTGATTGGACACTAATTAAAATTAAGTATGTTTTCTCTCTCCTCAGTTTGGACATCACTCATATATCACTACAATGATTTGTGAATGTTTTATTTTATTAATTACGGACTGCTTGCTTATTAGGACTTTTAAAATAATATTGGCCCCTGTTTTGAAATTTTAGACTTCATTTTCTATTGGAAGAAAGACGAGTCTCATATTGCTTAGAGGTATAGCCTAAATAGAGTGTACAAAATTCAGGCAGTCCTCTCTTCACAAGCTAGTTATGTATTGTTCATAAACCAGGACCAATAGCCCTGGGCGTGAGAAGGGTGTAATGGAAAAACATCCAAGCCTCACTTCGCAAAGATATATGACCTATATAAAGCTTACAAAGCTTGGGAAACCCTTATCTTACATGCTGTTTTTTTTACGCATAATTTATGGTTTGCAAAACTGATAACAAGAATATTATTTGTCATTGTGTTTGTGACGTTAGAAATCCCTTTCATATTTTATATGGACCAAATTTCTTTTAGAGTAAATAGTTTAATGTTGTTCTACTTACCCGTAGCATGTTTGTGTCATTTTCTATTCAGGAAAATTGTTTTTAATGTTCGTTCTCCTATAAATATTGATTTATGACTGCTTGTACCTTTCAGTGTTGTTGCTGGTGGATCAACACTCACGGCTATAAATTGTACCACAAAGTTAGATTTGCCTGTGTTGTACATACAACTTACCTGTGAAGAGAATTTTGAAAAGTTGCGGAGGCTTTCGGCAGGATTGTGTATATTGTATTTTTTCCTGACAATGTATCCCAGGAACATTAGCTTCAAAGTTTAAGCTCATGTTTCTGACTTGGTTAGTTTATCTGTTTCCCATCCCTTGTAATTATTACATGACGTCTATATATAAATCTGTTTCAAGGATTCAATTTTAACTAATAATAATTTAATATTAATTTTACTACATAGGCTTTTTTGTTCAAATTTTGTTTTCGTATTGTCGGTTGCATTTTCATAATAAATTTTAGCATGTTTTATTGACTAGTATTTATATGTTGTAACACTTGTATGAAGCAAATTCTGAAACTCTTTCAGGTATGCTAATAGTTTTGCCCACATTTATTAAGAAATGAAAAAAATAAATGATTCGTGAAGTGATGCACTCTTGTGTTGTGTTGCTTGAAGTTCATATTACTCAACTAAATAGTTGTTCCTTGTAGTTGTGTAATCTTGTGCACCATCTCTTCTTTCCCTAATCCCGAATCAAACCTCTGGGTACCTATTAGCCTTTAAACTTTGGCTACATGATCCCTGTATAGCCTTTAAACTTTGGCTACATGATCCTTGTGGTTGTATGAATTTAGTAAGAAAGGCCCACTGGGTTTAGGTGTAATATTGCTTCATTTTTTTTGTATTTTATAGTTGTGTTTGGCGGTGGGAATAATTAAAATTTTTTTTCTGCTTCTTTATGAGATGACACTGGGTTTAGGTGTAGAAATATATTTTATGCTTTCAAAGTTTGAGTGGCTTATAAATGTAAGATCTGTTTACTTTTTACTGATTGTTAATTGGTAGCTTTGTTATATTTAATAAAGCACTGCAACCTGTTTTTACATAATTATGAAATATTCATTCATGCTATGGTAGCATCTAAGCATTGGATAGGTTAACATGAGTTTTGGTTTATACGTTGAGTCTTTGACCGATGTTTTCGATATTTTTATGGACATTAAATTAATGTATTGTTGAGTGTCTTTTGTTATCGAAGTTTGATGTTTTACCTCTCAAATAAAGTGACTAGTGCTGACATTTTCATATGGATTGTTTTGGCCACTGCTTTTCTTAATCAAACTGCTATCTTAAGTTTGTTTTTTTGGATCAACTGTTAAGTTAGAATTCTTGTCACCTCTATATTACTTAAGACTTTGTGCCATGCTTCCTCTTTATGTTTTTTCAAATGCACCATTTTTTGGTAGTTACTAAATTACTTTTGTAGTCTTTGTTAAAAGTTATGCGTAATTTATATTTAAACTTATCAACAATTAATACCTTGAGCCTTCACTTGGTTCTGTTCATTTTTTTCCTCCATTCAGATAGGATGATTTGTATGCATGTTTTGTTTTCTTTTAATTTTATGATGTATCTTGTTTGTTGTGTAGCTCTTTTTCTTCAAATTTTATGTATTAATCCTCCCCTTGCTCTACTAGTTAGATTTAGAAAGTCACTGTCCCAATTGTTGGCACATTTTACTCTATTTTAACATTTAAGGCATATATAAGATTTGTATTTTTGGTTAAAGTTTCTATGTTCAAGAGGAATTCTAAATAACTTGATGATTTCAGGTTTTGGCAAAACAAGAATAGATGTCAAATCCTTCTTGATGTTTTGAATGATATAACTCAATAAGGCAAACTTCATCCCCTAGAAAGACGGTTGATAATTGAGGTAAATAGTCATGTAATTTTAGAACTTACAATGCTTTAGTTAATGACTTAAATTGGTATGCAAGCGCGCCTATACATAATGTATAAAAAAATCCCATAGTGATATTTATTGTACATTACATTTTCTAGATTGTTGTTAGAATTTTTAGTTCTCCCATTTTCTTTTCAAAGAAATCAGAAATTGGAAAACTACCTAAATCTTGTTTGAATTTTGCTGCATCGTTATACTTGAGAATTATTATATTTATGGTGACTTGCTAATAGATTTTAGGCATAATCTTTGTCATGTGTTGTAATGTTAGCGTCTTTTCTGACTCAATGCTGAAAGAGAGATTCAATATTTTGGCTTTGAAAACATAAAAATTAAATGTACCATAATCTTTGGAAACTGTTATTGCATAGAATTTCTCTCTATTTCTTTCTTGCTATTTTGTGTTCCCTGGGAAGTCGGTGCCAATATAAGTATTTGTAATTATTAATATTAAAATAACCATTGCCATCCTAGAAACTTTATCAATGATCAATTAGGTCATTTTAAGCATTTGCAAAATATGGATGCAACAGTGGTTTACGAAATAGAGTTTGGTGATTGTGAAGTTAATGTGATGATTGAGTTTAAGTAATAGAGTTAGGTGATTGTGAAGTTAATGTAATGATTGAGTTTAAGTAATAGAGTTTCATGATTGTGTATTTAACAATAAATGAGGAGTTCATTTATATATCGAGTAAAGAATAATTTTTCTTAGGGAGAGGTATAAAAAATGCACTTACGCCAAAAGAAAAATTTGCATGATTAGGTGGTCTTGTAGTTTAGACTTAGAGGCAAATTAGTCATAATTATGAGATTTTATTATAGAGTCAATAGAAGAGACTCCACGGTATATGTTAGAGCCTATAAAAGAGACTGTTTTCTAGAATGCCTTTAACAAAAATTGAAGAAATTCCTATCCACCAAACAAGATACGTAGGAGGTGGGATTGGGAGGGATTGAGTAGGGGTGGAACTTCTACGAAAAGATTTACTCTGTATTTTTAAACTCAATGTTTACTATTTTGAAATAAGTTAGTTTTTGTATTTTAGAACTAGTTTTAGTTAGGCAAAATAAGTAATTTTTGCAAGTGCTAAAATAATAATAATAATAATAATAATTATTATTGTGAGGCTTTTTAAAAAATTAAAAGGATTAATGATGCTAAAGATGAGACTGAGGGGTTGAATTCTCAATTAACATCTGGCATCCATTTAGTCCAACTAATTATTTGTTGAGCTATCTCATCCACTTGAATGCATGTTTGGTTATGCACGGAAATTCATAAATTTAAGGGTTAATAGTTATTTATCCTCTGTAATATAGACAAGTTTTGATTTACTCCCCTTTAAAAAATAATTTTGGATTACCTCCTGAAATTTTGAGGTATCCCTTAAGCGTGTAAAAATCAGGGAGTAAATAAAAAAAAATATTTTACAAGGGAGTAATTTTTCTATCTGAGGGAAAAAGACTTAAAATTTTAAAATTTCAGGAAGTAATTCAAAAAACTTTTTTCAAAAGGGGGTAAATCAAAATTCGTCTATATTACAGGGCGTAAATGACTATTAACTCTAAATTTAATAACTAAATTCACATTTAAATTTTAAAACTAAATCTTAAATTCAACTAAATTATTGAGACAATTAATTTTTCCAGCCATATTAAAATCAATTTTTTATGTTTTGGATGAGCAAACAGAAAACAAAACACAAGCATAATAGCAAAGGTTAAAAATGAAAACTTTAAGGCTTAATGACATTTTTGGTCCCTATGGTTTGACCAACTCACGAAATTGGTCCCTATAGTTTAAGAGTGAACGAACTAGTCCCTATACTCTAAAGTTTTATGTAGTTTTAGTCCTTATTCCTATTTTTCCCTCCAAAAACGCTGATGTGTCCAATTTTTAAGTGATGTGGCAAAAATAAGGGTCTGTTTGATTTGCCATGTCATTTAAAAATTATTTGTCCATTTAAATTAATTAGAAAATATATTTTCAAAATAAAAACAAATTATAATTTCAATGTCTCTCATTGTTCTGAATAGTTTTCTTGCGTTCATTCATCTTCTTCCTTGTGTTGCTTCATCATCTTCCTTGCGTTCATTTCATCTTGTTCTTTCTTCGTCCATGACAGAGAAAGAGAAAGCCAAATATTGATGCAGGTATGTATATGTTCTTATAATTTAGGGTTTTTTTTGCTCGTAAAGTGATAATCTGTTGATTGAGAGTTCTAATCGATTAGGGTTTTTTTTGTTGTTGTCATATGGTTAGGCCTAGTGATGAACAGAGGTTGAGGTTCCGTATTAATCATGGGGGTTATTTTGTAACATTTCCTGTTAAAGTGTATGTGGAGGGTCAAGTGTATGAGATGGAAGACACTGTTGATGCTGATTGGGTGAACTATAAGGATATTCGGAGTCTGGTACTGAGTGTAGGATACACGAAGTTTAAGAATTTGTGGTATCAGCATCTAAAGCTCTCGTTTCAGCGTGGACTGAAGCCTCTAAGTAATGATGATGAATTGATGGAGCTTGTTTCAGATGCTAAAGCGTACAAGTTTGTGGAGTTATTTGTAGAGCACGAAGTTGATATTCCAGATGTAGTTGAAGTTGGGGATGAAGGTCCTGCAAATGTAGTTGAAGATGGAGGGAATTCTGATTTTGAAGAAGTTGTTGTGGAGGAGGGAAGTGGTGAGAAAAAAGGTGATAGAAGTGATGAAGAAGTTGTTATGGAGGAGGGAAGTGGTGAGAAAGGTGTTAGAGAGACATTGAAATTATAATTTGTTTTTATTTGAAAATATATTTTCTAATTAATTTAAATGGACAAATAATTTTTAAATGACATGGCAAATCAAACTGGCCCTTATTTTTGCCACATCACTTAAAAATTAGACACATCAGCGTTTTTGGAGGGGGAAATAGAAATAAGGACTAAAACTGCATAAAACTTTAGAGTATAGGGACTAGTTCGTTCACTTTTAAACTATAGGGACCAATTTCGTGAGTTGGCCAAACCATAGGGACCAAAAGTGTCATTAAGCCAAACTTTAATTAGGGGTGGGAATAGGTGAGACCAACTAACAGGGGTCTACGGCCTAGCCTCCATAGGCTCAGGCCAGACTAGGCTTTTTCTTAAATAGAAAAAGTCTAGGCTTTTTTATAAGCCTATTTAGCTAAAGAGGTTAGGCCACAGAATGTAAGAAAAGCCTTTTAAGCCTATCAGGCTGACCTATTTAAGAAAAAATCAATAAATTTATTATTATTATATTCTATTTTGTACATTGTACTAAAATACGAAAATAAAACTTAGTTATCTTGAAGAACTTATGAAAATAAGTTGAAAAAACATTATAAAAAATGTCATAAGATGTTGTCATAAGTTTTTCTCATAAGTTATCTTCAACAAATAGTATCACTAAACTTATACTAATAAGAAAACTTGAACGAGACAATAAAAACAAACATTTAATCTCGTTGATCTTTTAACTTGTTAGTCTATTTAACATTAGTTGAATTTCTTATTTATAGATGTTCAAATAAAATAGGCTTTTAAATAGGCTGGTAGGCTAATCAGGCATTCGAAAAGGCCAGACAGACTTAAGCCTAAAAATAAGCCTATGATAGGCTACATGCCAGACTTAGGCTTTGAATTTTTTAGCATGTCAGACTCAGGCTTGGCAAAGCCTAGTTCGGCCTAGCCTATTCCCACCCCTAACTTTAATATATATATAAATAGAATTTGATTTTATGTAAATGTTAAAAGAAAAATTAAAATATTTATTTATATGTATTAAATAGTTTATTAATTTTATTATATTTTTAAATAATTACAATCTAATTTAATTTGTTTATTTTAATTTTTTAATACATTTATATTACAAAATAAAGTAAATTTCAATTTTAAAATTGAATGGAAGATAAATTTATTATTAATAAAAAGTTTATTAAAAAATCATAAAATCAAAATTAAAAACAATTATTTATATTTATTTAAGACACTAATATATAAATAAATATATTACTATTGTTTTATTTAACCAGTTTTGATATTGGAACACTTCACATAAATAAATTTTATGAAGAAAATTTAACCCCATACCCCTACATTTATCCCCATACCCCTACTCATCAATTTTTTGGACGAAAATACCCCCATATAAATAGTATTTCTTTCAAAATTTTCATTTTTCTTTCTCATTTTGTCTTGTTACAAACTGTAAAGAACGCTCAAACTTTGGCTTCCGGAGAACACACTGAGACTACTTCCTGATCACAAAAAATACACTTCCGGAGAACACACATGGGCTACATCCGGAGAACAAAAAACTAACAACCGGATAACGCAAGTAAGTTAGTTCCGGTTCTTTATTTTTCGTTGACACATACCGGATAACTTGGCACCGTGTTATCCGGTTTGTGTAGTTCCTTCACCGGATAACTTCATGCTCTGTTATCCGGTTTGTGTATTTCCTTCACCGGATAACTTGATGCTCAATTATCCGATTTGTTAATGTCTTCACCGAAAAACTAGATGATGAGTTTTTCGGTTTTGTATCGATTTTTAATTTTTTTTTACAGTGGCTCGCCGTTTTAGAGGACGCGACGGATTTATCTATCGACGATACGCGGATGGATCGGTAGTTCGCGCACTTGATGTTCCAGCTGAAGATCGAATAACTAATCCTCCACCTGTACCAGCAGCAGCTCACATTCCACCGCTTCCACCATTTCCTGGAGGACCGACTGATACATCACTTTTGGTGAGGTATCAGAACCATGTGGCTCGTTATTTGTGGGATGACCAAGTAAGTAAATCTATGACCTTTCTATGTTGAATAAAATGTAATTTTAATTATTTATGTATTATGACATGTTCTACGATTTATTTTTCAGGAGAGAGTTCCGAAGAAGGAGCTGAAGGTTGCTGCACATGGCAGCAAACTGATTGGATGAGCTCCATCACATCTCCCACGTGCGATTGAGCGATGGGTATCTAATTCTGATTTATCCTCTCTGCAGAATACCAGTTTATCGAGGATAGATCAGAACCTGTTATCTGTATTTCTGGAGAGGTGGCATCCCGAGACATTGTCATTCCATATGCCATTTGGCGAGATGACGATTACACTGGACGATGTTTCTTGCCTCCTTCATATACCTATTAGAGGGGAGTTATGTGACCCTGCACAAGGGTTTACTGACTCGGATGCTATTAACCAGGCTATTAGTCTAATGGGTGCTACACTAGAGGAAGCAGCTGAGGAGATTCGTGCAAACAGAGGTCCTTACTATAGGCTTGATTGGTTGAAGAAGTTATTTGTCCGTCTGCGAGGTGATAGCAGATTTGATTGTGCGGCTAGGGCGTATATGTTGTTGCTACTAGGCTGCACTATTTGTACAGATAAGACCTTTACTCTTGTAGAGGCAAAGTATTTACCACTGTTTCAGGACTTGGAAACATGTGGTAGATACTCTTGGGGTGCTGCTGCTCTTGTTACATTGTATAGATATCTCGGAGATGCTTCATTCTATAGTTGCAGACAGCTTGGTGGATATGCCTCTCTACTACAGGTACAACTGCTTAATTTTAATTTCATTTAAATTTGTATTATATTATTTACAATACCTTTAATTGATGATATTCATGATGTGTCACCGTGTTGGATTCACGAGTATTTCCCAACTGTTGGGAAGAGAGGATTTTTGAAGATAACTGGTGTTGGTAGTCCACTTCCGAGAGCGATGAAGTGGTAATACAAGCAAGGGACGCAGAAGGTGGATGAGATTAGGGCAGTGCTTGATGGATCGACACTTACTGATGTCATTTGGAGCTCGTTCGAGGATCACAGATAGACCATAACATTTACTGATATTTGTTTGTACAGGGGTGGCCTGAAGTGGTATGGTACATCTGTGCTTTATTTACCTGACAGATGTTTACGCCAGTTTGGATACAGTTAGTTCATCCCATTTCATCCACCTGATATTGATACACTTGATATACATTTCGAGTGGGTTTCTTACCATGCGAGCGTCTCGCAATTGCTACATCAAGTCGAGTTTGCAGATACTCCGTATGATACGGTGGCTGAATATATGGCTTGATACTACACAGTTTCCCATCCTCTTTTGATACCACCTCAGGGGGAGGCCAGTGAGGTTCTAGTTCTAGAGTTTGATGATGGACTGGCAGATCCGAGGTTACGACATATTTCACATGAGTTGCGTCGCTATCTCGCTCGTCACGATGCCGAGGAGGATGATGATGATTATGTTGAGATCTTTCGAGCACTACATTTGACTTAGGGTGAATCGTTACCTCAGGGTAGATAGGTTACTTATGTATTATTCAGACTTATAATTTATATTTATGTGATATTATTCAGAATTATATTATGATTGATGATGCATAAAAAATATAAAAACTAATATGAAGTTAAACGTCACTCATAAAAATGTAAAAAATAATATGAAGTTAAACGTCAATCATAAAAATGTAAAAAATAATATGTAGTTAAACGTCACTCAAAATAACAGAAAAAATAATATGAAGTTAAATGTCGATCATAAATTAACATGTGTTGGGAGCACAGGGTTGCTGCCAGTGTTGTAAATGTCCAGCAAATCCAATTATCCATGATGTTGCATCTGATGTCCGATGTGTTCTCCAATCTGTTGTGACTGGTGGCAAGGGAAATCCCTCATTCATATTTACCTGTTAAGAAAGTTAATAAGTAAGACGTAAATCGTATAGAATTAAGTAATATAAAAAACTATAATATTTACCTGAACCAAATGATTTGAGTTTACAAAACCAATGCAGTAAATCGACACATTAGGCTTATGTGCTGTCATCATAGGGAAGCAACTCAAACTAAGAGCACTTAGTGAGACAAGAATGATGTTATACCGATTTGCTATCACATAACCCATTTCTGGCAGTGTCATCCATTTATCAAATGGTTGAAAACCTAAAGATGATATCAACAAGGATTCTCTCACTTTTGAATAATTAGTTTCAAATAACTTCTCATATAGACTTTTTATGGGACCTCTCATTTCATTATCCAAATCACGACGAACCATTGACCATCCTTCCTCACCATATCCATGCAAAGATGCAATAGCTCTAAACCCACAATTTCCATCATCCTTTACATCAACAATTTCATCAATAAATGGTCTTATATGTTCTGGAAATTGTACAATGTACCTGTGAGATGGTTTGTTCTTTGAGGTCTGGGATAACTGCGAACAAGGCTTCTTTGAAGATTTTTGGGAATTGCTGTGTTCTTGATCAACATACTCATGATACGAAGGATCACGATAAACATCATACCCAACAGGTTTCTTCCCTTTTCTCTTCACTCCTCCTTTGGTCTTTATTTTTTCAGGTGGTGGTACCATCTTTGTAGTAGTGGGGTAAGCAATTTCGCACACCCTGCTTTTTAGTGCTCTCTTTCCTGCAAGATCTAATGAATGAAACCTCTTCCACAGTGCTTCAATCGCATTTGTCATATCCACCTCTGCTCCATCCTCTGTATCTACTTCTTGTTCACCTTCCATACTCAGTTTCCTCCAATGGATATGAATATCATCAATTGGTATTGGTTCACCACTCAATGTGTATCTTCCTAACTCACAGGCACAAGGTAACCCGTATACTGTTCTACGAAAACACCTGCACATCTGGGTGTTTGTACCCACCATGTCAACCCTATGCCACTCTTCAGTAATGTGCCGCAAAGCAGCTCTAGATACTGATCCACGCAAATTCGAATAATATGGACTAGTGTGTGCATGCTCAACCTCATAAAAACTCTTCTGAAATGAAGCTCTAATATTGCCCACTTGAATCTTGATGTTGCCATTCATAGCCTCCCAGCACTTGACCATATCACCTAAACTGTTCTCCAACATATGCTTCAGCTTCCAATGCGCAGATTCGACTCTAACAAAAATAAAAGAAGTTCAGTATAAGTATCAGTAACATTACCATAAACAAACTATGGCTATAAAACAAACACATTACCTGTTAGTAGTGATGTTGCCTAAATGCAACACTTTATTGATCCAAGCTTCAACAAATCTATGCCTATGAGGTGTCAACCATGTGTCTTTCACATAATCCAGAAAAGGTCCATATTCTAAACAGGCATGCTCAAGCAATTTCAACTTTTGATGGTATTCCACCTCATCACTAGCTTTTACAAGTTCATACCAAAGCTCCTCTATCGATTTTCGCATGTCATTCACAACATACTCCTTGCAATTCGCTTTCACATTCTTGTTTATGTGAAATCGGCACAGCAAATTAACTGTCGTAGGAAATACTGTTTCAATCGCTTTCATCAAAGCAAGATCTCTATCAGTTAAAATTACTTGTGACCATAATCCTTGTTTAGTAAATAACTTTTTCAATTTATCTAGTACCCAGCACAAAGTCTCTGTTTGCTCAGATTTCATATAGGCAAATGCAACAGAAAATGTTAACTCAGTTGATGTCACACCAACTATTTCAAACAAAGGTTGCCTATACTTATTGGTTTTGTAAGTACTATCCATAATCAACACAATAGGAAACAGATTCAACAACTTCACAGAGTCTGGATGGGCCCAGAAAATATCTCTCACAACTTCTGACTCATCTTTTTTCCTACTCCAATAAACATAATCAGATTCCTCTATCAATTTAAACAACTGTTGCATTTCTGTTCTAGGGCCCCTGATGTTTTTTTGAATCTTACTCTTATGTTTATATATTTGGGTGATTCGAGTCACACTCTTCGGATCTCGTTCTTTCAATGACAATAATATGTGTCTTGGAGGAACATGACGTTTTGACAAATCAGCTATATGTTGTTGGTCATTATCATTGAGTCGACTTACAAACGTATGGCCTTCACATCTATCAGGTAAACCATGGTTGTGAACTCCACATTTTACATCAATTTTCCAACCAGACCCATCTTTTGAAGGTGTTGATCTTACTTTGAAAGGACAATTACATTTTTTGGTAGCACTTTGTGTTTCGCTATCCTCTTCTTTGTATTTTCTACCTCTATCACAACCAAATATAACTTTGTCACTTCTTCCTCTCTTGCCAGTATTGGTGTCCGAACGGGTTATAATAACAGTGACTCTATTCCTCAGTCCAACCTCCTTAATCCACCTAGTCGCCTCTTCTCTTGTAGGAAATTTTTCTGTAGTTGAGAATATTTCTGTTGTATCTACACCTGTCTGGTTTTTGTCACATATCATCAAAGGAATGTCCATGTCTCCTAAACAAACTTAACTTAAAAAAAAAAACGAACCGGATAACTATGGACCAAGTTATCCGGTTGAATAGTAACAAAAACCGAATAACTTGACAACAAGAAATCCGGTGAAGAAAAATATACAAACCGGATATCTTGGAGACAAGTTATCCGGTTAACAAACATTGTCTCTAAAATTCAAATCGGATAACTTATGGTTGTGTTATCCGGTTCACTAAAAACAGTAACCGGATTTTTTGTAGTTAAGTTCTCCGGTTTAAAAAAAAACCATTCCGGAAATCCTTACCCGGGATTCTCCGGTTCTCGTCGAATAATGACAAAAATTACTTTTAGACTTGTGTGACTGAACGGTAAAAAGTAAAAAAAAAATTAAATAAAAAATAAAAGGACAAAATTGAAATTTTTAAAAATTTGTAGGAGTATGGAGATAAATATAGGAGTATGATGTAAAATTTTCTTTTATGAAGCAGAATATTAAAATTTGTACTATTAATCACTATAGTTTCTAACTTTTACTAAAAAAATGTGTTATAACATTATAAGGTACTAATTCTTTTTCTTTTTTCTTTTTTGATCGAAAACACCAATTCAAACTACGAAACATTTTATTCTATTTCCATGTGAAAATGTCGCATGGAGAAATTGCCATTACTGCTCACGATATCACCACTTCGTTGAAAGTGCTAAGATTGAAGTTGAGTGTGTCCAGTCTATTTGTCAAACTTGCCGACAAGAAAAATATTAAGCATTTGATTGCCAGTGCTGTGGCAGTGGAGCTCCGGGAGCTGTTGTGCTGTAGGTGGTGCAACTGCTACTGCTTAGTAGTCAAGGAAAAAAAGAAGGAACCAAAAGAAGAGAGTGATGGTGACACGGGATTTAGCTTGTTTGATTAAGCTCTGATTTAACACAATTCAGTTAATTTTTGCTGTGGTACTTTTAGTTAACTGAATATTGTTCTACAAATTTTTAGTTTTGATATCACTTGTGTCCATTTGATGATTCGGCCAAGTACATTATTCTGTCTTTTCACTGTTTGTTTGAATGTAATTCATAGTTTTGTCTGTTATTAAGAAAACATTTTATTCACACACATATTTCCTTTCTACCTATATATATTTTTTAAAATTCTAATATTTCCTTTCTACCTACATTTTTTTTTTAATTCTAACAAACAAATAATTATAATAATAATAAAATAAATTAAAAAAGAAAGTTAGATATTATAAAAACAATCATAAAAACATTGTTAACATCAATACAAAATACTATTAAATATGAGAAAATTTCTATTTCACCAATTACACTTTTTTTAATCAATTTAACAGTTTTAATTAATTATTTATACAAAAAAATATTTTTAAAAATAATTAAATTAAATGATCAATTAATATCGTAAGTAAACTTATTCTTGGGATAAAAATGTCTCTCATATATATATATTTCACAAGAAAAACTTTTTGTTTTTGTTTTTTAATTTCTTCATTATACCATTCTCATATACTCTTCCAAAAGCATGCGTTAAAAACCGGGTGTCAAGAATTTTTTTCTTTGATAAATTTGTATCAAATATTTTAATTGTGTGATTCAAGCCGTTGATGTATTTAACAAAAAATATGAAAAAGTTTTTCATAAAAAAAAATAAAAAACTATAGTTTAAATATGAAAAACTATTATAATATCTTTGAAGAGCCTCATACACGGCCGCCTACTAGTCTCGAATTTGATATGTTATTCCTCCTATTGAGGGAGTTGAATCGTTTAACCTTCGACCTTATAGATATTGACAATTTGGTATACTCTAGTGTTCTATCATTGACAATTTGGTTAATGATACGTTGGCAACAGGAATGAATCAAGTTACAATTAAAGATAGTTTTTCTATACCTATAATTGATAGCTTAATAAACAAACTTGGTGGTAATTCTATTTTCTCTAAGATACATTGGCTATCACCAAGTGAACATGATTAAGGTTGAAACTCACATTTTTTTGTTGTTGTGAATTAGGATGTCTTTAAACAAAGTATAAACAGTTTCTTTATGATTAAGAAACACACAAGGGTTAGAGTTAACGGAAATACAAGGGAAAAACAACAAGAGAAAACAACAATGATTGGTTATAAACTGTTATTCTTTCCTTACTCCTTCAAACAAGGTTACAAGTATACAAGAATAACAAATAACCTCTCTCACTTGAATTAGGATTTTATCGTCCTATTTTTCCTTATACAAGATGAGAGACTAACATGCTATTTATAAGAAAACTAACACACTAACCTAATGAGCTTTTTAACAATTACCCATTACAAGCTAACTTAGGATACTAGCTAACTTAAACAATTGGATCCTTAACACAAGGCCCAATTCAACATGCTAACAAACTTAGCAGCATTGACTAATGCATGTTAGAACAAACTTCGACTACAACACGCATTACTCCGACAGCAGCATGCGAACAGTCTTTGACCTCATGTTTAATTCCTGTTGAACCTGAAGCTACCATTCGACCATACTAGAGTTTGATCCAATATCTCACAAATCTCCACCTTGGAACAAACTCTATAACATCAAGGAATAAACTAGCTTTCTTCATGTAGCTTTATCAACTGCATACAGTGGAAAAACTTGCAACTGGGCAACGTCTTGGTGATCTTATCAGCAACATTATGATCTGTCGAAACCTTCAGCACTTGGACTTCTCCACGCTCGATTACCCCTCTGACGAAATGCAGCCTCACATCAATGTGCTTGTTTCGCTCATGATAAGCTGAATTCTTCGACAGATGTATTGCACTTTGACTATCACATTTAACAGTGATAACTGGACCTTGAAGTTTCAGCTCCTTTGCAAAACCTTCAAGCCACAATGCTTCCTTCACAGCTTCAGTTAGGGCGATATACTCTGCTTCAGTGGTTGATAAGGCAACAACCTTCTGAAGTGTTGCTTTCCAACTTATTGTTGCGCCAAACATAGTGAACACATATCCAGAGATAGATTTTCAAGAATCCATACAACCTGCATAATCAGAGTCGACATATCCTTCGATTACTGCTTTACTATCTTCACCCAAGGATCCACCATAAATTAGGACTCTATTCAAAGACCCATTTATGTACCTTAAAATCCACTTCAATGCTTGCCAGTGAGCCTTTCCAGGATTCGCCATGTAACTGCTTACAAGACTTACTGCATATGCTATGTCAGGTCTAGTATAGACCATAACATACATCAAAGAACCCACTATATTAGCATATGGAATGCTATTCATATAAGCTCTTTCGACATCAGTATTGGGACACTGATCTATACTCAGCTTGAATTAAGGGTTTGTTAGAGTCACAACAGGCTTTGAATTCGACATACCATACTTTTCGAGAATCTTCCGTAGGTATGCCTCCTGAGATAAGCATAATTTCGACTGCTTTCTATCTCTTCGGATGTCAATCCCAAGAATCCTGGACGCACCTCCCAGATCCTTCATTTCGAACTCCTTATTGAGTTCAGCCTTCACCCTCATTACCTCTTCGACATTGTTGTTTGCTATTAGAATATCATCCACGTAAAGCAACAAAATAACAAATGAATTACCAGGTCAAAATCTGAAGTAAACACAATGGTCGAACTGACTTCTGATGAAACTTATGCGTGCCATGAACTTGTCGAATCTCCTATTCCACTGTCGAGGAGATTGTTTCAGTCCATATAAAGATTTCTTCAGCTTGCACACATAATCTTCCTTCCCCTTTTCGACATACCCTTCAGGTTACCTCATCAGGATTGTTTCATCTAGATCACTATACAAGAACGCAGTCTTCACATCCATCTGTTCCAGTTCAAGATCGAACTGTGCCACCGTGGCAAGCAACATTCGAATGAACCTGTGCTTCACAACAGGCGAGAACACATCATTGAAGTCGACACCTTATTTCTGAGTGAACCCCCTAGCAATCAACCTTGCATTGTATCTCTTCGACGCTACTCCTTCGATTCCTTCCTTAAATTTAAAAATCCATTTATAGCTGACTAACCTGGCTCCAACAGGTTTCTTGATCAGTTCCCACGTGTTGTTATCATGAAGAGATTTTATCTCATCATCCATGGCATTCAGCCATTCAGTCTTCTTTTGACTCCTCATAACTTCCTTATAGTGTCTAGGTTCTTCGTCGAGAACCTCACTTGCAGAGATTAATGCATAAGCTATAAGATCTGCATACCCAAGTCTCTGAGGTGGCTTGATGACTCTCCTCGATCTGTCTCTTACTAGTAGGTAGTCATTTTCATTCTCCTAATCTTCGACAACATCTTCTGCTTCTTCTTCGACTTCATCTGGGGTACGCAATTCACCATCAACATGCTCCACCTCAACAGGAATCTCTTCATGTTCCAGCTCTTCGTTAACATCAATTTTCTTGAAAGCCATCTCAACTTCATTGAAAACTACATCTCGACTTGGTGATACACACCCTGTGACGTGGCTCTAGGCACCATAACCTATAAGCTTTGACTTCTTCAGGGTATCCCATGAACATGCATTTCAGAGCTCTAGGTTCGACCTTGTCTTGCCTAATATGAGCATACGCCACACAGCCAAATACTTTCAGTCTGTCGAGACTAGGTGGATGTCGCGACCAAACTTCTTCAAGTGTCTTCATTCCCAAGGCAGTCGAGGGACATCTGTTTATCCGATAAGTTGCTGTCGAAACAGTCTCCGCCCAAAACACATTCTTTAACCCAGCACTAGTCAACATGCATCTAACTCTTTCCAAAATAGTTCGATTGAATCTCTCTGCCAAACCATTTTGTTATGGAGTACCTGCAGTAGTTTTGTGCCTTGCAATACATGAGGCAACACAAAAGCTGTCGAACGCCTCATTGCAAAATTCAAGGTCATTGTCGGTTCTCAACCTCTTGACCATTCTGCCAGTCTGATTTTCGACCAGAGTCTTCCAACCTTTGAAGTTCTCAAAAGTTTCATCCTTAGTCTTCTGGATGAATACCCATAACTTTTTGGAATAATCATCGACTATGGATAGAAAATACCTTGCTCCTGAATGTGATGGACACCTTGTAGGCCCCTAAAGATCAACATGGATGTAATCAAGGGATCCATGAGTTCTTTGTTTGCCTTTGTTGAACTTCACTCTGCAAGATTTTCCAAGTACACAGGGTTCACAAAATTTCAGCTTTCTACTTTGTCTCCTCCAAGCAGATTTTGTTTCCCTAATTCGACCAAACCTCTTTCACTAACATGGCCCAATATCATGTGCCAAATTTCTATTTTTGATAGCGGTTTCGTGGATGCAACATCTGTCGAACCACTTACAACTTCAGCCTCAAGGGTATACAAGTCTTGTTTCTTTACGCCTCTCAAGACTTCCTTCGACCCCTTCATGACTCTTAGGATACTTTTCGCTCCCTAGAAAACATATCCCTTCTTGTGGAATTCACCAAGAGAAATTAAATTTCTCTTCAAATCAGGTACATACCTGACTTCAGTCAATAACCTTATTGACTCATCATGGATCTTGAATCTCACAGATCCAATTCCTGCAATTTTGCAAGCTTTGTTGTTTCCCAGCAGCACTGATCCACCATCTTGATCACATAGCTCCTCGAACAATTCTCTGTTTAGAGTCATGTGCCAAGTACAACCTAAATCCATAATCCACTCTTTTCTTGAGTCGCCGCTTGAAACCACAAGGACATCAGATGATTCGAAGTCATTTTGAACAATGGTTGTGTTGCCATTATCCTTACCTCTATGATCTTTCAGGCGTTCAGGGAACAATTTTCTTGTGTGACCCTCCTTCTTACAGTGATATCATCGAATACCAGATGCTTCACCACTATAAGACTACTTCTGACTTTTACCTTTCTTCTTGTCGAACTTACCATCCTTTCGCAAGAATTTTCCCTTAACGGGCAAACCTTCACCAACCGTCGAAGGTTTAAGCTCCATTCTTTCATTCAAGTCCTTAGAATACAAGGCTGATTAAACTTCTTCAAAGCTCAGGGACTGCCTTCCATACAAGAGAGTTTCTTTGAAGTGAGCATGTGTTCTGGGAAAAGCACACAACAGCAACAATGCTTGATCTTCGTCATCGATCTTCACATCAATATTTTTCAAGATCAAGAATCAGCTTGTTGAACATATCCAACTGCTCAGCCAAAACTTTGTCTTCACTCATCTTGAATGAATACAAAGCTTGCTTCAGGTAGAGTCGATTCACCAGAGATTTGGTCATGTACAAACTTTCAAGTTTCAACCATAACCCCGATGTCGTAGTCTCCTTTGATACCCGTCGAAGAACCTTATCACCAATGCTCAACAATATTGCGTTGTGGGCTTTCTCTATCATGGCCGTCTTTTCTTTTTCCATTAACGCAGCGTCCGTGGCTGCCTCTCTCTTCAACGCTTCCAAACAACTCTGTTGAACCAGTAGGGCTTTCATCTTGAAGCGCCATAGACCGAAATTGTTCACTCCGGTGAACTTTTCAATCACATATTTTGTTGAAGGCATCTTCTCCACGCTCACCGCACCAATTTGTTGTGAATTAGGATGCCTTGAAACAAAATATTAACGGTTTCTTTATAGGCAAGAAACACGCAAGGGTTAGGGTTAACAAGGAAAAATAACAAGGATTGGTTATAACTTCTATTCTTTACTTTCTCTATAAAATAGATTACAAGTACTCAAGAATAACAAATAACCCTCTCACCCTAATTAGGTTTTGTCACACCACACCACAAAATGAGAGACTGGTATGCTATTTATAATAAAACCTAACATACTAAACTAATGGCTTTTTAACAATTACCCATTACAAGCTAACTTAGGGTACAAGCTAACTTAAACAATTGGATCCTTAACACAAGGCCCAATTCGTCAACTACATACTAGAACATAATTCGACTACAGAATATAGGTCTTCGACAACAGCATGTGAGCAGACTTCGACAGCATGCTAACTAGAGTTCGATCCAATATCTCACATCATATGTGCAGTTCTTATGCAAGATAACAACCTTAAGCTTATATAAACAAATCTACAGGCTCAAAATAAAAAATGATCAATGGCATTTTGATTGTTTTTTTAAAGTGTTTTATACTTAAATTCTAGTATTTTGAACTTCATTTTTTGTACATTTTACTCTCGTTTTATACTTAAGTTTAGAGTATGATCAGAGATTTTAGCAGTAGAATGAATAACAATCAGAAGCAAAAAGTAAAGCAACACACATAGCTATACTGGTTCCTCTCCTAAATTGAGAGAAGTTTAGTCCCCTTGTTTCAATAAGATTTTTTCACTACAATCAAACCAATTACACTTTGATCAAGCAAACTAGCAAGAGATTTTGACAACTCAATCACACTAAAAAGAGACTTCCGCTCAAGAAACCTAGCAAGAGACTTCTGCTCAAGCACATAGGTAAGAGACTTCCACTGCTCAAGAAAACCAGCAAGAGACTTCCACTGCTCAGGAAAACCAGCAAGAGACTTCCACTGCTCAAGCAAACTAGCAAGAGACTTCTTCTACTTTAAACAAATAGCTTAGTAGAACAGATTAACAACTATACGTGATGTACAATCAAAATTATAGAAGAGATACAACAACTATAAAGGTCCCTAACACTTAAGATTTCTAAGATATACAAAGATAAAAATCTTAAGAACTTATGCAATAAATAGTTAAAAACTTTAGCTCAAAGTTATGCTAAGTGTTGTTCTGTTGTAATATTGTAACCTTCCTTCAAATCTTCAACTCCCTTGTATAGAGGCTGGAAAAAGATTTGTTGGAAGGTGGCTTGCATAAGAGTTCTTTGATGATAAGCATTTCAAGAGAGACGTTGGAAGATGAATCTTGTTAAGATTTTTGTCCATTGAGTTATAGCATTGTCCTTAACGTCTTTCTCATACTAGGTATCTACCAAGAAAGTTGGGAAAACTTAAGAGGTCACATCAACTTTCCTTAAACCTTGCACTAAGAAACCCTAATTAACTTTCTTTAAAATCTGGCGTTTGACAAGATAAGTCTACTTTGGAGATAAAGTACATATCAGAAGCTGAGCACCTTTAGCTGAGGTCTTCAGAGTCTGTGTTGTCAACAAAAGTAGGGATACCATGATAAAATTTTGATCCTTCATAAGCTTAGATACTACATTCAGAGTCATCAGCATCTGATCCTTCAGAATCTGAGTCTTTTAGCTTCTCTACATATGCTTTCATCAGGCTCAATTTTGAGTTAAATTTTAGGCTTATGATCCTGCATTCTTGAACATATGTTAGTATACCCAGTTTTTCTTTAAGTAATTTGTTATCATTAAGACCTTAGCGATATGAACAATTTTGTTCCAACATCTCCCCCTTTTTGATGGGACAACTAAAGGTATTTAAGAAGAATGGTTGGTCAATTTAATTAACTTGATAACATCAGAGTCTTTGCTTTGTAAGCTCTCACTGAGTCTAATAGGTCAAAAGGATGAGTTTTGTAAGCTCCCCCCATGTCCTATCCAAGTTATTTATACTTATCTTGATAGCATACAAAAAAAATAATGTTCAGATGAAACTAACAATAATATAGGTTCAAGTAGATATAAGAGTATTCAAAATACTTTTATCCTCTTAAATACTCCTATGATTTTCTCCCTCTTTTGCGATCAACAAAAGTGAATTAAAATAGGATAAGATATATATATATATATATATATATATATATATATATATATATATATATATATATATATATATATATATATATATATATAGAGAGAGAGAGAGAGAGAGAGAGAGAGAGAGAGAGAGAGAGAAATATATATATTTGGAATAAAAAATTTGTGGGAAAATTTAAATTCTGATAAAAATAACTAAAAACAACTTTTGGACTTCCCAATGATTTAATCACGTTTTTCAAAAGAGAGAGAAACACCTAGATTGGTGAAACATTTCTTCGCTTCTCAAGATGGCCAGAAACACGTCATTCAACTTCTAGTAATTGGAAACATCAGAAGTAATCATTGCAATTAAGAGCTAGAGTATGAAGCATTAAAGATTAGAGATGATTAATCTTCCACAAGCAACATATGAGACACTAAATATCCTCTATAAAAGCATAAGTCCATATGTTGAATTCCCACATCTTCATCCAACTCTTTTTCTTCTTAATAACACGAGCTCTCCTTCTGAAGATACCAAAGTCCTTGTCTCTTCTTAGACCACTTTGGTGAAGGAAACCAACACAACCATGGAACACCAACAACTAAGAAGTGAAGAAGCACTGCCTTCTAGTTCAAACACTATCAGAGAGACATTCAAGGTGAGTAAGACTACAAAGAAGAAGAAACTCTGGAAGAAGAAGAAGGTGCCAAAGAAAATCGTTTATTTTGACTCTGATGAAGATGAGGAGGATCCAGATATAGAATGGAGACTACTTTCATTACTCGAGGATATAGCGATGGTTTAGATAAAATATTTTATAACAACAATCTTGTAATCACTTTCCAATTTTAATGAAATATTAATCACTTTCTCCTTTTGCAAGGATACTCTTTATATAGTCTCTCGATTCCTTTTGAATGATCCAATCGTCAGAGAAGTTTCAGAAATATTCCAACCAATTAAGCTCAAATTAAAAAAAATGGAAAAGAGAAATAATTTTAATTTTACCATAAGATAGAAAAAAATTCCCGATAAGTATAGCTCGGAGTTTAAATACACATAAGCAATTAAAATTGAAGGAATTACAGATATAATTTCAAACAAAATATTATCATAAAATAAAACCAGTTAAGAGAATAAAAAAATAAGACATGTGCTAAATCCTAAGCCTAGGGTTTCTTCAGAAGCTCTAGGACAACTTTGAGATCAGCACTCATGATATCTTGTATGGGATTCACAACCTTCATCCTATCATTGATTTCTATCTGCTTGATAGCCATGGCTTCTTTGTTAGCAGAAATGGAAGCCAACTTTGCTTCCATACGATCGTATCTCTTACTGGTAGATGTAACAGACTTAGAAAAGACATTCTTCAGATCCTGAAAGTCTGATACCAGAGAGGTTGTAAGAGAATCCCACTTAGCAACATAAGCTACTGGGTTAGAAGCAGTGGTTCTCTCATCAACTAGATTCTACACTTTATAAAGAAAAATAGTTTTGATTTCTTCCAGATTGGTTTGGATAAATGGTGGAGTAGGTGGAATGTCAGTTTGTGAATGGGAAGTTGAATGGCCAGAAGGTGGATTTTCTTGGATAATCAGACTCATAAAAGTTTTTGGATGAAGTAGGCCAAAAGAGACTTGTTCAGTTTCAATTCACAGTTCAAATGTAGTTTGAACTTGAGATTGGTAGTGAACAATTTATTCAGTCTCAATCAGAGGCTCAAAACCAATTTGAACTTGGTATTGAGTGTGAACATGACTTGGTTCTTTTTGAGATGAAGTTTTACGTGATGGTTGAGTTTCTGGTAGAGATACAGGTTCAGGTTGGATAAAGGTTACATGTACAGCTTCATCTTGAACATATGAATTATTCTGTTCAGAAGCAGAGCATGCTTGGTTAGTTGGTAGGTCTTGAGGGGAGAAGTGTAACACCCTAAATTTACCCCGTAATATTTTAAAAATAAACCATCAGAGTAATCATTTCAAACACACGCAACTTAGGATGTTACGACCAACATGCAAAAACCTGAACATTATTTTATTCACAGCGGAATTATAAACTCGTTTATTGATTCACGGTATGTAAAAGTTAACATGGAATCACATAATCCATCAAACAATAATTAAACATCAAAAAGGAAATGTCTACAATCTCAAAACAAATATAAGTCATAAAATCGTTCCCACACTTCTCAGTGTTACAATCAGAGCAGACACCAACTATAGAGAAAAGATAAGGAGACTCCATCTTTAACTCACACCTGGGTCCTACTGCAGAGTATCTGCACATTGCCCACGTGGAGGCAATATTCAAACAGAAAGGGTGAGATATCATGATAGTATAAAGGAAAGCATGTTAAACAACATGCATTAAGTTAGCACAACAACAATTCAACTAACATCTCACATCAATCATCCAACGATATCATCACCAATTATTCACCAAACAAACAGCAAATCACACGATACAAATCAATTAATCACCAATCACCATGTATTTAACAACTTAGCAACATATATGACATATAATGCAATGAGACTAACACCCGACTCAATGCGTAAGCATGTGGTACCAATTTTTGTGAACACTCAGGTTTACCGTTCTGATCCCCACCTCCTAGGATCAGAACCACTCACTGATCCATCACCTCCGAATCAGCTACCGGCCCAATCCACACAATGGGATTTTAGGCTCACCAACAACGGATCACCTATCCACAAATGTATGCAATGCAACTATTTATGCATACAACAACACCAACACCATCGTGTACAATAACCCCCAACCATGGTTATTCTACACCACCCAAATTGGTGAACAAGCATAAAAATGTATCTCATACAGTATATATATATATATATATATATATATATATATATTATACAATCACAATGACATCATCAAACATGCTCATTTTACACTAATAACACCACAACAACCTCTTTATAACAACATTCAAGTTTCGCCACTTACAACGAGATTTCATTACATGCACAACAAGTAATAGTCATAATCTTCAACATATTAAACATACAAATATTAGAAAAATGGTTCATCTAAGTATACCATATTAAATTTCTGCTCATTAGCTTTCCAACACTTCGAACGGTTCGTCATTTGGATTAACGGTTAAAAAGTTATGACCAAAACCGTTTCTGGCGTTTTTCTGCCTATGAGTCAACACAAGGGTCAACATGCAGGGTACTTAGGTCGACGAAAGGCTTGTGAGTCGATGTATACTTGTAATACGGTGGAGAACTGACTTTTTAATTTTGTTTTCGCAAAACATGTTGCGGTTAGCAAGAGTCGCCACCGAGTTTTCTTTTATCCAATTTATTTAGGAAAGGTGAAAAGAACAGGAAAGACCTTTTTGAAAAGATTTTGAGTTCGGGGGGTAAGTTATGAAAAGGGAAGGTGTTAACACCCCTTTTCATCCGTAGTTATCTACGGGCTCTTAATTGCTTGCTCACTTTAACTTGTTTTTTTTTTTTTTTTGAAATGTGGTGTGTGTTTAGAAAATATTTTTGAAAGAGTTGACTTTGTAATAATTCGTGTAAGAATGTATACAAAGTGTTTGTTTTTGAAAATATTTTCGAAAATGTGAGGTGTGAAAAGTATTTGTTTTGAGTTGTGAGCAAGCATTTAAAAGTTACTTACTCTTAATTTATAAGGTCTTTCTTGTACTTATCCTTTTCCGTGAGAGATAGTAATATCCCTACCATTAGTGGGTAGGTAGTCCTATCTATTGGATGTGAAGGGACAGCGAAGGGTCATCGAATGGTCATAGAAGGCAACATGTAAGGATACCTTAGCAATTCGAAGGGACTATCATCATTTTTCCATAGGGTCATCGAGGGACAAGATCATTTTTTCGTAGGCAACTCGAAGGGTCATCGAGGGACAAGATCGTTTTTTTCGTAGGCAACTCGAAGGGTCATCGAGGGACTATGATCTTTATATCGAAGGGACTATGATGATATTATTCGTAAGCGTCTTTTGTTAAAGTATCCCTACGTTCGAGGGACATGACCATGTTCGTAAGGCAACTGAGAGAGGCTACCCTAGAGGTGCAAGTGTGATTGAGTGGATTAGTTTCAATTATTTATCTTGAATTAGGGTTTTCTAGATTTTTTTTTTAGTTTTGCCATACAAACCCTAATTACTACACAATTGTAAAATAAAATAGCGGAATGTAAAGTGCGGAAAGTAAAATTCCTACGCTATTACAAGGCTTTGGGAGAGATACATAAGTATAACAAACCCTGCGGGAAATAAAACTATGGCTATTACAAAAAAAAAAAAAACTGTGCGATCTATACAATTTTTCTAGGAATTTAAATAGCAAATAAATAAATAAGTGAAAGAAAATGTCAGAAAAAAAACTTGATACGAACGTTAAAAAATGGAGGGAGGAGGCGGATCTAAATTTATCAAAAACGTAAAGCAAAAAGAAATTTTAAAACATGTAAAAAAAAACAACAATGTTGCTACCGCGGAACTGGGATCATCGCAACCGGATCCAAATCGTGAGGATCTAAATAAAAAGAAATAAAGTAAAAGAATTTTTTTAAATTTGATAAAAACCAACAAAGTTGCTAACGCGAAAACACGGTCATCGCAACCGGATCCAAATCGTGAGGATCTAATTTTTTAGAGATAGAAAATGCATAAAATGTAAATTTAACGTGCTAAAAAAAAATATCAACAATGTTGCTAACGCAAAAATGCGATCATCGCAACCGGATCAAACCAAACGTAAATGTCACGCATCAAGCACATAAATATGCGAATAGCGTATCAACATAATTCGATCTAATTAAATTGATAAAATAAGAAGAAAAAAAAGAAAAAAAAAATTAAAATTAATAAATATAACAATATAATGAAACCTGCCTATATATTAGCCATCGAAACAGTACGACTTTTGTAATTGAAAAAAAATGACGGCGGATTGTACAATGCTATATATAACCGAAAAGCAGATATTAGTAATATATACATAACATATAATTAGAAACTATATATAATAAGAAAAATAAAGAAAAGCCAAACTGCAAGTCATGTTCATAAAAATCTGTCAAGACGTGTAGGATAATAGGTATAACCATAATGTCCATAAAAACATATTATATACATAATGTTTATAAAAACTTATTATATAGATAATGTTTATAAAAACTTGTTAGGTATAAAAATTGGTTTATATCTTACAACATACGTATCAATGAGATTCATGTGTAAAGCCAACAGTGCCGCCGAACAAGGACACGAACAACGACATTTATAAGTATAATATATAAAGCAAAACGGCGTGAATAGTGGCTATAGATCAAAAGTAAAAGATCTCACCTTCAACTTTTGAATCGTGAATTTACTCCCTCAATAACATGCGCCGGTTTTCTCTTTTTTTTTTTTTTGCTCCTCCACTCCGTACATACACACACACACACACACACACACACAGATATATATATATATATATATATAATGAAACAAATTAGGGTTAACTATTTTCTAAAATCCAAAAAAGTCCTTAATGGATAATTTTAGGCCCAAATTAAATAATACTAAATAAAAATTAAACAATAAAAATGATTAAAATTAAATTAAATTAAAAATAGTAATAAACCTATTGATCAAATAATATCTGAATAAAAATCAAATAGTATCTGATTTTTATGAGTACACAAAAAGAAAAATATTTTTTTGCATCTATTATGATTTTTTGCACTCCTTTTTGGTAAAAAGTGCATAAAATCAAATAAATAACTATTTTTCAAAAATGCCTTAAAATAAAAACGAAAATTAAAAACAAATAATAAAAAAAAATACAATTTTTGTCATTTTTTTGAAAATAATTTAAAATGGAAAGAAAGTTAGTAACAAATAACAGAAACAAATTCAAAATGTAACATGTGAGATCCGAACCCGCGACCTCATACTTGCAAGCGTTATCTCCTTTCCAATTGTGCCAATTCATTTATTCGAAACAAAAATGCACTTGAAAGCATATGAAAGTCAAACAACTATTTGTTATTTAAACAATTTAAAGTAAACTGTTGCCTATTTTTTGAGTAAAACTTACTGTTTAAATGTTAGTAAAAATTGAACCAAAAAACTTATAAAATCAAAGTTAAAAAATAATTTAAATGTTAGAAAATAAGGCAGGAAAATTTTGGGGTACAACAGCTGCCCCTGTTAGATTGGCATGTCTGCCATTCGTGATCTGAAGGTGGAAAAGGATTGAACACTTAAGTGCCCTGAAATTTGCAGTCACGGATGCACGAAGTAATGCTTGTTGGTTGATTGTATTGCTTGAATGGGCTTAAAGATGCCATTCGGAAAGATGACAGGATGGAGATGGTCTTATAAATGTCATCCAAAGTAACTGCTGATAGGAGTATCAGAAAGGGTCTAGGTTTGACTGTATCTGAGGAATATACTAGAATGAGTCTGTGTCCGACTGTATCTAGCAGACGTGCTGGGGAATGCCAGAATGATTCTTATGCCTTGAATGTATCTGTATGATGTTCTAGAATGAGTCTACGTCTTGACTGTATCTATAAGGAGATCAGAATGAGTCTTTGCCTGACTGTATCTGGGAGTCGTATTAGAATGAGTCTACGCCTGACTGTATCTGAAAAATTAGTATTAGAATGAGTCTTCAACCGACTGTATCTAAAAGATGTACTGGAATAAGTATCAGAATGAATCTGTGTCTTGATTGTATCTGAACTGTGTCTAGAAGATGTACTGGAATGGGTATCAGAATGAATCTGTGTCTTGATTGTATCTGAACTGTGTCTAGAAGATGTATTGGAATGAGTCTACTCCTGACTGTATCCAAAGGAGTATCAGAATGAATCTTCGACTGATTGTATCTGAAAGATGATAAACTGTTGACAATATTTGTCCGTTTGAGAACTAACCTGAAAAAACCAAGTTAGTTTTATGCAATGTCATGATATATGTAATGCATTGCGTAATGATGCTCTTAAACTAAATGAGAATGTTATATGCGTTTTGTATGCGTATGCTATGATGTATTGTAAATGATGTATGGGTATGAAATGTCGCTGAAGGTAACAGTGACTTTGAATAGTAAAGTCTGATTGGGGAAAATAAATCCCTGACTGTTGTTGGGGATGGAGAAAATAAATCTTCAGATCCTGTTTGGAATGACTCTACTGGGGATTCATACTTTCCGTTTGGGAATATTCCGCTGGGGATCTTTGACTTCCGCTTGTGGATATAAGTATTCTGTCAGGAGAGTTAGTAGTCCGTGGTTCTTTTACGGTGGAAATTGATTGTATGCATTCTGACTAGGAATAAAAGAGATGGATAATTCTCCGATGCACTATCTGACCAGGTTTCAGACACGAGTGTCAACTCTTCTGGGGATAGCATCCTTGAATAAATTCTGCTGGGGGAGAGGATTCTATAAACTCAGATGGGGAATTGAATTCTGTATACTACATAGAGGGAATAACCTCCGATGGGGATTAGAATTTCGTAGGCTGCGTTGAGGAAATTTCTGCTTTATGCTGGGGAAATGATCAACTTCTTTATCTGCTAGGGGATCTATGATCATGCCAAGCTGTCTATCGAAGACATGGAAGTGAATCGCTTGAAGATGCCCCGATTTCTGTCTGAGGGCATACTAATTCTGTAGGGGAATATATCTCTGTTGGGGATGAGCTTGTGAAGATAGCTCAATAGAGATAATTCCATGGAGATTGCTCTGTGGGGATATTTCCATGAACTGGCTCTGTGGGGGTTCGTGGATATCTTGAACACTATCCCAACTCCTAGAATCCTTAGTAAATGTTATTCCTGTTTTCATGTATATATATTTTTTGGTAAACATCAATCATATTCAAGTGCATATGTTCATTCAAAGTACCCATTGGACGTTTACGCAAACAAAACAGGGAAAATAAAAGCAATTTTTGAATTTGAAAATAGACTTGTATTGATTTTGAAATTGGCCTATAAACAGGAAATTTTGTACAAGGAGACAGAAATCCTAGTAAGTGGAAATTGTCGTAAAATTGAAAAGGTACAAAGTGATAAACAAAGAAAAACAACTATGTGGAAATGACCCCGTTGAGTTTCAACTCTGCTATTGCCACTATATCTTCAAGCATCTCATCCCTTACTGTCGGAAGGAAGATGACTGGATTGATCTGCACCGTTCGAACTTGATAAAACTAAGCTGGAAGCAGATAAGTGATCCAACGGGACATAGTCGTACGCTTTAATCCCTAACTTTTACCTGGACCGCCTTTTCAGGTTTTCAGTCCACCGGGATACCCTTTTTTGCCCAAGCCTCCTTTTCAGGTTTTCGACTTGCCGGGTGTACAGTTCTTTTGTATATAGATCCCTAATTTTTGCCCGAACCTTTTTGGTTCGCCGGGATGCCCTTATTTTTGCCTAGGCCAGTCAACCTAGCGGGTCTCTTTTTGTGCGTAGTATCTTTTGACTATGTCCGCATTCACAGGGTGCGGGAAATCTTCACCGTCTATAGTAGTAAGCATCATAGCACCTCCAGAAAATATTTTCTTGATTACAAATGGACCTTCATATGTGGGAGTCCATTTTCCCCTGGGATCACCCTGTGGTAGTATGATACGCTTTATTACCAAATCACCGGCCTGGTACAATTGATGCTTGACTTTCTTGTTAAAGGCCTTGATCATACGCTTCTGATACATCTGGCCATGACAGACAGCCGTAAGCCTCTTCTCATCAATCAAATTTATCTGATCAAGTCGAGTCTGAACCCATTCATCTTCGTCTAAGCCTGCATCTTGCATAATCCTTAGGGAAGGAATCTGAACTTCAACAGGTAAAACTGCCTCCATACCATAGACTAAAGAGAAAGGGGTTGCCCCTGTTGTGGTACGTACTGAGGTGCGGTAACCATGAAGAGAAAATGGTAACATCTCATGCTAATCTTTGTATGTCACTGTCATCTTTTGCAAGATCTTCTTAATATTCTTGTTGGCAGCTTCCACTGCGCCATTCATCTTTGGTCGATATGGAGAAGAATTGTGATGCTTAATCTTGAACTGTGTGCAGAGTTCAGTGATCATAGTGTTGTTCAGATTAGTACCATTGTCTGTGATAATCCTTTCAGGGATGCCATATCGACAGATAAGGTTATGTTTGATGAACCGAGCTACAACATTCTTGGTAACAGAAGCGAACGAGGCTGCTTCCACCCACTTCGTAAAGTAATCGATAGCAACAAGGATGAAACGATGTCCATTGGAAGCGGTAGGTTTAATCTCTCCAATCATATCAATGCCCCACATTGCAAAAGGCCAAGGAGCAGTCAGAACATTCAACGGAACCGGTGGTACATGTACTTTGTCAGCATAGATCTGGCACTTGTGACAAGTTTTGGAGTGATGATGGCAATCAGTTTCCATGGTAGACCAGTAGTAACCTGCTCTCAAAATTTTCTTAGCCATTGTATGCCCACTGGAGTGAGTGCCAAAAATTCCGTCATGCATCTCTTACATAATCTTTTCTGCTTCCTTCTTGTCTACGCAGCGAAGCAAGGTTGAATCGTGGTTGCGTTTATACAAAATTCCGTTACTAAAAAAGAACTTAGCAGAGAACCTTCTTAGAAACATCCTGTCATTGGTAGACGCCCCTTCAGGATATTCCTGAGTTTCGAGATATCTTTTCACTTCGTGGAACCAAGGTTTCTCTTCTACCCCATCAGTATCAACTTCATAACAGTATGTCGGCTCATCTAGTCTGTCAATAGTAATCCTAGGAGCCTCGTTGTCCCATCTGACTTTGAACATAGATGACATGGTAGCTAACGCGTCTGCCAACTGATTCTCTTCTCGTGAAATATACTCAAAAGTGATTTCTTCAAAGTATGGAATCAAAGTCAACACATGTTCTCGGTAAGGAATGAGATATGGATGCTTCGTGTCCCATTCTCCTTTAATCTGACTGATCACTAGGGCCGAGTCCCCATATACATTCAAGAATTTGATCCTCATATCAATGGAAGCTTTGATACCCATGATGCATGCTTCATATTCAGCCATATTGTTGGTATAGTGAAAGCAAAGTCTAGCAGTAAACGGTGTATGGCAACCCTTAGGAGAGATAATTACAGCACCAATACCATTGCCGAGTGCGTTAGAAGCTCCATCAAAAACCATAGTCCATCGGGATCCTAGTTCAGGTCCTTCATATGGTCCAGGTTCTTCATAATCAGTAACAAGCATAATATTCTCATCTGGGAACTCAAAATTCATAGACTGATAGTCATCCACCGCTTGATAAGCCAAATGATCAGCTAGTACACTTCATTTGATTGCTTTCTACGTAGTGTACTGGATGTCGTATTCTGTCAAGACCATCTGCCATCTTCTTATTCGCTCGGAGAGAGCAGGTTTCTCAAATATGTATTTGATAGGATCCATCTTAGAGATCAATAAAGTGGTATGAGTCAACATATACTGTCTTAGTCGGCGAGCAGCCCATGCCAAAGCGCAGCAAGTTTTCTCAAGCAGTGAATATCTTGTTTCACAGTCGGTAAACTTTTTGCTAAGGTAGTATATTGCATGCTCTTTTCGACCAGACTCGTCATGTTGCCCCAACACACACCCCATTGAATTCTCTAGCACTGTTAAGTACATGATTAGAGGTCTTCCTTCAACTGGTGGCATCAGAATCAGAGGTTCTTGGAGATACTCCTTGATCTTATCAAAAGCTATCTGACATTCGTCGTTCTACTTCATTACTTGATCTTTTCTCAGTAATTTGAAGATTGGCTCACAAGTAGCGGTCAAATGGGAGATAAATCTGGAAATATAGTTCAAACGTCCCAAGAAACCTCTGACTTCTCTCTCAGTACGGGGAGCGGGCATATCTTGTATAGCTTTTACCTTTGTAGGGTCGACTTCAATAGCTTTACCACTGACGACGAAACCCAAAAGTTTACCGGATCTAACCCCAAAGGTGCATTTGTTTGGATTCAATCTCAACTTGTACTTCTTCAACCTCTCAAACAGCTTGTGTAGGTGGTCAAGGTGCTATTCTTCATTCTGAGATTTGGCTATCATATCATCAACGTATACCTCTATCTCGTGATGGATCATATCATGGAATAAAGCAACCATAGTGCGCTGGTATGTTGCCCCTGCGTTCTTCAAACCAAATGGCATTACCTTGTAACAAAAGGTACCCCACTGTGTAACGAATGTAGTCTTCTCCATGTCTTTAGGTTCCATCTTGATTTGATTATAACCTGAGAAACCATCCATGAATGAGAATATCTTGTGCTGAGCAGTGTTGTCTACCAGAACGTCAATATGCGGGAGAGGGAAGTCATCTTTGGGGCTTGCCCTGTTCAGATCCCTGTAGTCCACACATATACGGACTTTACCATCCTTATTAGGCACTGGTACCACATTTGCAACCCACTGAGGATATGATGTGACAGCTAGAAAACCTGCATTGAATTGCTTCATAACCTCGGCTTTGATCTTTTCAGACATCTCAGGGCGCATACGACGAACCTTCTGCTTTATCGGAGGACAACCTTCCTTCATCGGTAAATGGTGAACCACGATATCAGTATCAAGTCCTGGCATATCTTCGTAAGACCAAGCAAAAATCTCAGCATAATCATGTAGCATCTGAATCAGTCTTTTCTTGACACGGTCTTCTAATCCGGCACCTATCTTGATTTCTTTCTTATCCTCCTCAGTACCTAGATTTACGACCTCGACTGGCTCTTCGTGCGGTTGTATGATCTTTTCTTCTTACTCTAATAGTCTAGCAAGCTCTATAGGCACTTCACAATCTTCCTCACCTTCGTCCTCGGCTTGGTAGATCGAATTTTCGAAGTCATAATTGACAATAGCAGAACCGTTATCAATGGGATCCAGAGTGGATGTGGATCTGCAATTTTATCGCGTGGGTGTGTGTAAGAACACATAGCTATTTTGATGAATATAAAGTAAAAGAAAAGACAAAGAGCACAAAATTTGAATGCAAAATGTCCATTGATTTATTGAATGAAAATATGCGATGAAATGACAACCCTAACAAATGGGCCATTGTTCCCCGGGCAAGGCACAAGGCTTAAAAGTTTTATTGTTCAAATTAACAAAACCAAACTTCGAAAATAAGAAAAACAGAAAATATCATTTACTCCTGACTAAAGGAGATAGGAATAATGTCTTCAGTCTTCCAATTGTTGAGCCCACTGCCAATGGTAGGAAAGATCCAACTGTCTAGATCACAGTCACTATCAGCATCCTCCACAACGTTGACCTGATCTTTATGAACTCCTTTATTGGTGATGCGAATAGCATGAGCACGACGTACAAACCTCTGAGCCTTTGAAGTGAAGCCCAAACCAAATTTGTCATACTTGTAAGGGATGTCAGGAAGCTGACCCCAAATGGTACAACCACCTTCTTCAACCACAGCTCTAGCATCCTTTAGGGAAACCATTGTAGGAGGCACTCTAGTAACCTTGGGAATAGTAGGAACTGGTTTAGCAATAGGAGCAGTCTGAGGAGCCAATTCAAATGTTTGACAAGGAGTCTCGAGGAATTCGCCATCCATCTCAACATACTTGAAGGTATTCAAATGACTAACCATATACTCTTCTTCACCATAGACGGTGACAATCTTGCCTTTCACGGGATACTTCAGCTTCTGATGTAAGGTAGAAGTCACAGCGCCTGTCCCATGTATCCAAGGGCGCCCAAGCAGACAGGAATAGGCAGGACGAATGTCCATTACATAGGAAGTAGAAACAAAGACTTGAGAACCCACTCTGATTGGAAGATCAACCTCTCCGTCCACTAATCTCTTTGAACCATCAAAAGCTCTCACCACAACATCACTGGGTCTCAGCACAACCCCTTCACAGTCAAGCTTGTCTAGAGCAATCTTCGGTAATACATTCAATGAGGAACCCGTGTCTACCAGTACATGAGATAGAGTAGTGCCCCTACACTCAATGGAGACATGCATGGCCTTATTGTGGTTCCTTCCGGCAGGAGTCATATCAGCGTCAGAAAATCCTAGACCATTATCAGTTGTCAGGCTAGCGACACAATTTTTAAACTGGTCAACAGAGTTTTCCTGCGGCACATGCGTAGATTTTAAAAACTTCACCAAAACCTTAGCATAGGCCTCAGAGCACAACAACAGAGATAACATAGAGATCTTGGAGGGGGTGGGCCCTAACTGTTCAACAACATTGTAATCACTCTTACGGATAATTTTCAGCGCTTCCTCCATTTCTTTGGAGGGATCTTCGATAGTAGTTTCACTCGGGGTCTTCATTTGGGCAGGCTCAACCACCGGTTCTTTGTCTCGAGTCTCAGTAATTGATTTGGAGGTAGAGATATGAACTGGAGTAGTAACAGTCTTCAGAGAGATTTCTGGGGAGAAAACTCTTCCACTTCGGGTAACCTTACTAGTCCCGACGATATTGTCGACATCGGGATTAGTAACTTCAGTAGTTTCATCAGTCAAAGGCTCTTGCTTGACTCCATGAATGTAAACATCCGCACCATACTTACAAGGGATAGCCTTGCTAGAGGAATATGGAATCGGACCGGGCATAATAATAATCAGGGGAGCCACTCTAGGCTCGGCAGTAATCTTCACAGGAACTTTAGAGGTGATTCTTACAGGAGTTTTGGAATTAGTAACCACAGATACGTCCTCAAACTTTAGACCTCGGGACAAATTTTCACATAAGCTCTCCATAGAAGGAATTTTCTCAAATAGTATAGTACGGCCGTCCATCAAACGCTGAATGTCCTCTTTCAGCTTCATACAACCATTGGATTGAGATGCACAATAATGACAGTTTTCAACGCAGCCCGAAAATAAACCGGCTTGCAACAACTTCTTCTTAACAATTGATAGAGGAGTAGTCAAGTCAACCACAGTAGCAACATAAGAACCATCATCAATAGCACTAACGATCTTGTCATGATTCGGCATAGGAGCGGTAATCACATTAGGAGTCTCAGGGGGATCAAACTCAATCTCCTTAGCGTCAATCATGTCTTGAATCTTGTTCTTCAGCGCCCAACAACTGTTTGTATCATGTCCAGGACTATTAGAATGGTATGCACACCTTGCATCGGGATTATAGCTAGGAGCGGAAGTATTAGGATTCCTAGGAGGATCCCTCAAAGTAACCAACTCTGACTTCAACAGAAGCTGCAACGCCTGAGCCAATGACATGTTGATCTTTGTAAACTGTCTCCTGGGTGTATCCTGTTTACACTGATCAACTTGTTATTGTTGTGGCGCCGGTGCAGAGATCAGAACTGCCCCAACAGATTGGTTGCGACCTTTTTGGCCGTGTACAACATTAGATTCCTTCTTCCCATTATGTGGCTTCTTTGTAGTGTTTGAAGATGTAGCCACTTGTATTTTACCACTTCGAATTCCATTTTCAACACGTTCTCCTGTCAATATCAGCTCGGTGAAACTGGATGACGAGCTTCCAAGTAGATGACTATAGAAAGGACCGGTTAATGTGCTCATGAACATGTCAATCAACTCTCTGTCAGCTAAAGGAGGTTGAACTCTGCTTACAAGATCTCTCCACTTCTGTGCATACTCTTTAAAGCTTTCCTCAGAACCCATTGACATACTCTATAGTTGCATTCGGGTTGGTGCCAGATCAGAATTGTACTGGTATTGTTTGTAGAAAGCTACAGCCAAATCTTCCCATGTATGAATGTTGGTACTTTCAAGTTGATAGTACCATTCCAACTGTGCTCCAGACAAACTCTCTTGAAAGAAATGCACCCACAACTTCTTGTCAGCAGTGTGTGGTTGAATCTTTTGGACATATGATCTCAAATGTAGCTTCGGACAAGAAACACCATCATACTTAGCAAAAGTGGGAATTGTGAACTTAGGAGGAATGACAACCTCTGAGACTAGACCCAAATCCTCAAAATTCAAGCCAGGCACCTTATGGATTTCCATAGCTTTCAGACGTTCTTCTAATAGCTTATACTTCTCATCAGCAGGAGGGTATTGTTCATCCAAATAATCTTCGTCCTCTCCATCAGAATATTTGTCAGAACCATGGTTGCTGTTTTCCTCAGTTTTAACACTTTTACCATCTTCATCCTGTTCATCATATTGGTCTACTGGGATCCCAATTTCCTTGACCTGTTTAGCCGGACCTCTGAATCTCCTCCCCAGGTTGATGACGCCAGTTGATTTTCTTGCTTTCTTCTTCTTCTTGGTCAGAAGTGCTTTCAGTTCTTCTTGCCCCTTGGACAAGTTCAGGATCAGCTCTTGGAACTGGGCGTTCTGGGCCTGGAGATCTTTGACGGTTTGATCGAGAGCCATTTCTTCTGAAATAAACAGCGAGAAGATGAGAGACCTGTCTTAGAAACTTGCTATGCAATGATTATGAGATGTAGATGCATATGCAATGATTTCAAGGACTTTAGAGTTTATCTTTGCAAACAGAACAAAAGGAAAACTTTTATTAGTAAACTCAAAATTCATTTTTTTTTCTTTTATGCCTCTTGGGCTACAATGAAAGGAAATTTCAAAAAGCAAATTCAAAAACGCCTAAGACCTATGACTCAAGACTCAAGTCTCCCACGGGCGCTTCCTCTTTGTGCCGATGTAAGCATTGATGCTCTGCTCCTCATGAAGTAATTTCGTCAACTCCAACACCTTCTTCTCACTAGCATAGAACTGAGTCTCAAAGGTGTCTCTTTCTTCTTTCATCTGAAACCATGATTTCTGCAGCTCTTCAAGATCGGTAGGCATATCTGGATGGAGAATGACTTGAGGAACATCTCCCTCAAACTTAGGTTCAACAATCACTGGTCTGACAGCTGGATATGGCATAATAAGATCTTGAGCATGAGTGCGCACCCATCTGAGGTAAGGCTCCAAAGGAATAGAGTTCTTCTATCCCAAGGTCCTACTTTCAGTCTTATACACATTATTCCATGCGCGTATAAACCTTTGACGGTAACCTTGAGGATCATCTTCATAATCGAACACAATACCCTGAATAAGCATATCATGAGGACCATCCCTTCTAGCATAACCAAACTGGCGCAAGGCTAGCGAAGGATTATAGGTGATGCCTCCCCTAATGCCAAGGAGTGGTACATTAGGGAATTCCCCACAATGATCAATAAGAGTGAAGTCTTCAAGAGATCGGGCACACCAATAGATATCTGAATGGGAGAGTGACATTATCCTTCGAGACCACTGCAACCTTTGTTCATTCTTCAATACTGACCGGGGAAGGTGCGAAATAAACCACCTGGATAGTAAGGGTACGCAACACATGAGAGTCCCTCGCTTCTTGATAGTACGAGTGTGAAGCGAGTGCAGAATATCCCCGAGCAAGGTAGGTACCGGGTTATGAGTCAGAAATATTTTGACAGCGTGCACGTCTATGAGTTGGTCTGGATTAGGGAACAACACCAACCCATAGATCAACAAAGCCAATACCTCCTCAAAAGCATGGTAACTCATAGCGCTTAGGAACAATTAAGCCATCTCAATCAGGAACTTAGCAAGAAACCCCTTGACTCCACTCCTTGTTTCCCAATTAGACACAATGTCTGACCTCTTCAGATGTAAAGCAGCTGCAATGACTTCAGGCTTTGGAACGTTTTCTAGACCGGTAAAAGGCATCTGATCGAGAATAGGTATTCCAAGTAACTTTGAGAACTCCTCCATCGTGGGCACCAATTGGTAATCTGGGAAGGTGAAATAGTGGTGCTTAGGATCGAAGAATTGGAATAGGACTCTCATCATGTCTTCTTCAAAACCTGAGGTAACCAAGTCGAGTAGAAAACCATGCCTTTTGGTGAATCGAGAACCATCGGGAACCTTTGAGACCAATTCTTTAAGCTGGGAAGAAACCCTTACAAAGTTGACTCGGATGAAATTTCTAGGAACGGAAGCCATGACCTGCAATGACGAATAAAGATAAATTCCTTGGTCCTTGAAATGGTTAGTGAAAATGATATGTTATGATGTTATGATGTCATGTACATGTTAATAGTAAATAAGTAGTACACATAAACAAGTCATACAAAAGCCTTAGGTTCAAAGGCTTGTATGAAGTCCATAGGTAAGTACCCTTCCCCACTGAGGTTTAGTTGGCTCAACCTGTCCTAGAATAGTAACCGGGTTCTAAAGGACTCATATCATGAATCTTTCTCAAAGGCTTTATTTTAGTGCGACACTCGAGTGGCCGACCAAAACATCCCGAATGTCTGATCTCAATGAGCGTAGCCTCGAGTATCAACCAACTTCGGTCTAAATCCAAAGTCGGCCATCTCACTACCTTCTAATGGCCAAAGATGAGTTAACTAGGGTTCTAAAGACTGTGACCATCATATCAACCATATCGGTACATGCCGTACAGTCTCCATGATCTATTGTCACTTACCTAAGGAATCACTAGGTCCGGGTGTAGGACCTTTCACACAAGTAACCCCAAGACAAAGCCCATTAAAAATAAAGTACATAAGTCAAAAAATTTTAAGCAAGTAGTAAAGTGATCTAACTCTAAGGAAACCCCTCTTTTAAAATATCCCCAGCAGAGTCGCCAGTTCTGTAATACGGTGGAGAACTGACTTTTTAATTTTGTTTTCGCAAAACATGTTGCGGTTAGCAAGAGTTGCCACCGACTTTTCTTTTATCCAATTTATTTAGGAAAGGTGAGAAGAACAGGAAAGACCTTTTTGAAAAGATTTTGAGTTCGGGGGGTAAGTTATGAAAAGGGAAGGTGTTAGCACCCCTTTTCATCCGTAGTTATCTACGGGCTCTTAATTGCTTGCTCACTTTAACTTGCTTTTTTTTTTTGAAATGTGGTGTGTGTTTAGAAAATATTTTTGAAAGAGTTGACTTTGTAATAATTCGTGTAAGAATGTATACAAAGTGTTTGTTTTTGAAAATATTTTCGAAAGTGTGAGGTGTGAAAAATATTTGTTTTGAGTTGTGAGCAAGCATTTAAAAGTTACTTACTCTTAATTTATAAGGTCTTTCTTGTACTTATCATTTTCCTTGAGAGATAGTACTATCCCTACCATTAGTGGGTAGGTAGTCATATCTATTGGATGTGAAGGGACAACGAAGGGTCATCGAATGGTCATAGAAGGCAACATGTAAGGATACCTTAGCAATTCGAAGGGACTATCATCATTTTTCCGTAGGGTCATCGAGGGACAAGATCATTTTTTTGTAGGCAACTCGAAGGGTCATCGAGGGACAAGATCGTTTTTTTCGTAGGCAACTCGAAGGGTCATCGAGGGACTATGATCTTTATATCGAAGGGACTATGATGATATTATTCGTAAGCGTATCCTACGTTCGAGGGACATGACCATGTTCGTAAGGCAACTGAGAGAGGCTACCCTAGAGGTGCAAGTGTGATTGAGTGGATTAGTTTCAATTATTTATCTTGAATTAGGGTTTTCTAGTTTGGTTTTTTTAGTTTTGCCATACAAACCCTAATTACTACACAATTGTAAAATAAAATAGCGGAATGTAAAGTGCGAAAAGTAAAATTCCTACGTTATTACAAGACTTTGGGAGAGATACATAAGTATAACAAACCTTGCGGGAAACAAAACTATGGCTATTACAAAAAAAAAAAAACTGTGCGATCTATACAATTTTTCTAGGAATTTAAATAGCAAATAAATAAATAAGTGAAAGAAAATGTCAGAAAAAAAACTTGATACGAACGTTAAAAAACGGAGGGAGGAGGCGGATCTAAATTTATCAAAAACGTAAAGCAAAAAGAAATTTCAAAAGATGTAAAAAAAACAACAATGTTGCTACCGCGGAACTGAGATCATCGCAACCGGATCCAAATCGTGTGGATCTAAATAAAAAGAAATAAAGTAAAAGAATTTTTTAAAATTTGATAAAAACCATCAAAGTTGCTAACGCGAAAACGCGGTCATCGCAACCGGATCCAAATCGTGAGGATCTAATTTTTTAGAGATAGAAAATGCATAAAATGTAAATTTAACGTGCTAAAAAAAAATCAACAATGTTGCTAACGCAAAAATGCGATCATCGCAACCGGATCGAACCAAACGTAAATGTCACGCATCAAGCACATAAATATGCGAATAGCGTATCGACATAATTCGATCTAATTAAATTGATAAAATAAGAAGAAAAAAACGAAAAAAAAAATTAAAATTAATAAATATAACAATATAATGAAACCTGCCTATATATTAGCCATCGAAACAGCACGGCTTTGGTAATTGAAAAAAAATGACGGCGGATTGTACAATGCTATATATAACCGAAAAGCAGATATTAGTAATATATACATAACATATAATTAGAAACTATATATAATAAGAAAAATAAAGAAAAGCCAAACTGCAAGTCATGTTCATAAAAATCTGTCAAGACGTGTAGGATAATAGGTATAACCATAATGTCCATAAAAACATATTATATACATAATGTTTATAAAAACTTATTATATAGATAATGTTTATAAAAACTTGTTAGGTATAAAAATTGGTTTATATCTTACAACATACGTATCAATGAGATTCATGTGTAAAGCCAACAGTGCCGCCGAACAAGGACACGAACAACGACATCTATAAGTATAATATATAAAGCAAAACGGCGTGAATAGTGGCTATAGATCAAAAGTAAAAGATCTCACCTTCAACTTTTGAATCGTGAATTTACTCCCTCAATAACATGCGCCGGTTTTCTCTTTTTTCTTTTTTTTTCGCTCCTCCACTCCGTACACACACACACACACACACACACACACACACACACACACACATATATATATATATATATATATATATATATATATATATATATATATATATATATAATGAAACAAATTAGGGTTAACTATTTTCTAAAATCCAAAAAAGTCCTTAATGGATAATTTTAGGCCAAAATTAAATAATACTAAATAAAAATTAAACAATAAAAATGATTAAAATTAAATTAAATTAAAAATAGTAATAATCCTATTGATCAAATAATATCTGAATAAAAATCAAATAGTATCTGATTTTTATGAGTACACAAAAAGAAAAATATTTTTTTGCATCTATTATGATTTTTTGCACTCCTTTTTGGTAAAAAGTGCATAAAATCAAATAAATAACTATTTTTCAAAAATGCCTTAAAATAAAAACGAAAATTAAAAACAAATAATAAAAAAAATACAATTTTTGTCATTTTTTTGAAAATAATTTAAAATGGAAAGAAAGGTAGTAACAAATAACAGAAACAAATTCAAAATGTAACATGCGAGATCCGAACCCGCGACCTCATACTTGCAAGCCTTATCTCCTTTCCAATTGTGCCAATTCATTTATTCGAAACAAAAATACACTTGAAAGCATATGAAGGTCAAACAACTATTTGTTATTTAAACAATTTAAAGTAAACTGTTACCTATTTTTTGAGTAAAACTTACTGTTTAAATGTTAGTAAAAATTGAACCAAAAAACTTATAAAATCAAAGTTAAAAAATAATTTAAATGTTAGAAAATAAGGCTGGAAAATTTTGGGGTACAACAATACTGTTCAAATTTTCACAATTTTGTATTCGGGTAGCATCAGGTCGACCCAGGGGTTCTAGCGGTCGACGCACACTGTTCCGAACCCCAAAAATCACTTTTTTTAAAAGCACTTTCACCATAAATTTTCTCTCCAAAGTCTATACCACTAACCCCCATCACCCTAGACCCAATTTTATATCAAAATAACATCCTAAAACTCAATTATGTTATGTTTTACTCATGAATTAACAACAAATTATCATCAATTTCATACTTTCGACTCGAAGCTCCAAAACTCAACAATGAAGGCACTTTCAACAATTTCCAAAACAGAATTACTACACACATATATGTACATAACTCGTCACATATCAGTTAGAAAAACATCATTTATCACACAATCAACTTACAATTTCCTCATTGATCAAGTATTCTTAGTAATCATAACACAGAACAACATTCGACCCATAAGACAAAACCTAACTTTTGCCCACCATTCAACATATTAACCCTTTATAAAACCAGAACCCCACCTTTACCTCGAAATCAAGCTTTCCAAACTCTCACAGATGATGGTTCCTTTTCTTCTCTTCTAGCCCTAGCCTTTGTCGCTGTCAGTTCTAAAATACGTACGATCAGAAAATGACTTCACTATCTTCTAAGTCCCTTATAACTCCCTCAACTATGGTTTGCCTCTTTTTCCCTTACTCGTTCCTCTATCTCTCTATTATGCCCTCAACATTCTCCCAATTGCCAATTATGTCCCTCCTTCTCATTTTCACCTTAATATTCTTATATTATTATAATTATTATTACCAATTATTTTATAACTAAAATAATAACAACATTATCTCATAATAATTAAATTATTAATATCACTTATTAATCATTCTCACCACACCACCAATTCTACAAATTAGCCACACACCCCTCACCCTCGAGGTCATTAACATTAAGGTCACTACCTCCTACCGCAGGGTACCCAAAACTCGACAAAGCACACATAATCACATCTATACACACAACTTCACAACATTAAATTACCAAAAAAATTTAAAATTAAACGGGCGTTAAAACTCTCCCCCGCTTAGAACATTTTCGTCCTCGAAAATTACCTGACGCAAACAACTCAGGATACAACTCTCGCATCCTGCTCTCCAACTCCCAAGTTGCATGTCCTCCAGCAGCGCCTCCCCACACGACCTTCACGAGGGAAATCTCCTTACCTCGCAACTGTTTCACTTCGCGACCATCAATTCTCACAGGCAAGGCCTCCACAGTAAGGTTATCCCTTACTTACACATTGTCCATCGAAATCACATGCGATGGATCTGGAATGTACTTCAGTAACTGCGAAACATGAAATACATCATGCATATTGGAAAAGCTTGGTGGCAACGCCACTTTATAAGCAACAACTCCTACCTGCTCAGATATCTGATATGGACCGATCAACCGAGGAGTGAGCTTCTTCGACTTTAGGGCACGTCCAACACCGGTCACTGGAGTGACTCTCAAGAATACATGGTTCCCTTCCTGGAACTCAAGATCTTTTCTCCTCTTGTCATGATAGCTTTTCTGTCTACTATGAGAAGCTTTCATTTGTTCCCGAATTAGTTTCACTTTCTCCGTAGTCTGTTGAACTAATGCAGGTCCAAGCACCACACTCTCACCAGATTCATGCCAACACAAAGGCGTCCTGCATCTCTGACCATACAACGCTTTAAAAGGTGGCATCCCAATACTAGAATGAGAACTGTTGTTATAAGTGAAAACAATCAACGACAAGTGACTATCCCAAGCACCTCCTTGTTCTATAGCACAAGCCCTCAACAGATCTTCTAACGACTGAATAGTCCTCTTCGTCTGACCATCCGTCTGTGGATGATAAGCCAAACTCAATCTTAGCTTAGTACCCAACGCCTCTTGCAATCTCTCCCAAAATTTGGAAGTGAACCTCAGATCTCTATCTGACACAATGCTCAACGGAATTCCATGCAACTTAACAATCACACGGATGTAGATCTCTGCCAACTTCTGCATAGAAAAATTGATGTTAATCAGAATAAAATGGGCCGACTTCATCAGCCTATCTACGATCACCCAAATAGCATCATTCCCTCTCGGAGTATATGGCAATCCCATCACAAAATCCATAGAAATTATGTCCCATTTCCATTCTGGAATATCCAATGGTTGCATTAACCATGCAGGTCTCTGATGCTCAACCTTCGACTTCTGGAAAGTCAGACAAGCATAAACAAACTACATCACATCGTGCTTCCTTCCTGACCACCAGAATATCTTCTTCAGATCTTGGTACATCTTAGTAGCTACCAGATGGATACTTAGGCTACTCCGACGACCTTCTTCTAAAATCATCTTATTTAGTTTCGCATTATCGGTAATACAAATTCTATTCCTGAATCTCAACACACTTTATTCGTCTACTTTGAAATCATTCTTTGCATCTTGATCATCTTTAGCCATCAAGTCCACTAATTTCACATCCAGTTTTTGATTATCTTTAATTCTAGCGAGGAGATCATTATTGATTGTTAGCATCCCCAACTTCACACTCCGATCTGTTAGTTCACAGACTAAACTCATGTCTTTGAACTATTCAACAAGTTCCAACTCTCTAACCATCATTACCGACATGTGCAACGACTTCTGACTTAAAGCATCAGCCACGACATTAGCTTTACCGGGATGATAATTCAACCCGAAATCATAGTCTTTCAAGAATTCCAATCATCTACGCTGCCTCATGTTTAATTCCTTCTGATCAAACAAGTACCCCAGACTTTTGTGGTCACTGAACACTTCGAACCTAGAACCATACAAATAGTGTCTCCAGATTTTCAATACAAACACTAATGCATCCAACTCTAAGTCATGAATAGGATAGTTTCTCTCATGAATCCTCAACTGTTGGCAAGCATAAGCCACAAACTTTCCATCTTACATCAACACACCTCCCAGACCCATCAACGACGCATCGCAGTATACTACAAAAGGTTTATTTGGTTCGGGTAAAACCATAATCGTAGTTGTAGTCAACCTCTTCTTCAACTCTATGAAGCTCTTCTCACAATGAATACCCTTACAGGTCAGCCGAGTTAGCGGAAGTGCTGACTTGGAAAACCCTCAATGAATCTGCGGTGGTAACCAGCCAAAGCCAAAAAGCTTTGAATTTCGGTAACTGACTTCGGAGTTTCTCATTGTAGAACTGCTTCTACCTTGGAAGGATCCACTGCAATACCATTACCTAAAATAACATAACCAAGGAAGCTAACCTCCTTCAACATGAACTCACACTTCGATAGCTTAGCATAAAGTCTCTTCTCCTTCAGAACCTGCAACACAATTCTCAAATGCTTTTCATGCTCTTCTTCTGACTTAGAATAGATCAGAATTTCATCAATGAACACTATAACAAACTGATATAACTAGTTATGAAAAATCCGATTCATATACTCCATAAATACACCGAGTGCATTAGAAACACCGAAAGGCATCACCAAGTATTCATAATGTCCATAACGAGTCCTGAAAGCTGTATTTTGAACATCTTCATCTTTTACTTTTATTTGATGATAACCCGACCTCAATTCTATCTTGCTAAACACCCGAGCACTTACTAGCTGGTCCATCAGATCATCTATTATGGGAAGGGGATACTTATTCTTAATCGTCACTTTGTTCAACTGCCGATAATCTATACACAGTCTCATACTACCATCTTTCTTCTTTACCAACAATACCGGAGCTCCCCAAGGTGTCACACTTGGTCTTACGAACTTCTTCTCCAACAAGTCTTCCAGTCGTCTCTTCAACTCCACTAATTCTGAAACAAACATCCTGCATGGTGCCATGGAAATAGGCCTGGTACCAGGGACAAGATCAATAGAAAATTCCACTTCTCTTTCTGGTGGTACATCCGAAATATCCTCCGAAAATACTTTTGGAAACTCTCGTACCACCTGCACTTCATCGACCACAGCTTGGCTGTCAACAGATAGCGATGCAAACATCACAAACAACTGAGTGTCATCTTCTAAAATATCCTTCAACTCTTCCATGGATAAGAAATTATCCCCCTCCTCATCACCAGGAATAGGAAACCACACCGATTTATTAAAATAATTCATCTGAACATGGTTAAACATCAACCAGTTTATTCCCAAGATAACATCGAGATTCCTCAGCGGCAAGTAAATGCGATCCACACCAAAATCCCTATCAAAGATTCTCAAAGGAAAATTTAAGCAAATAAGAGATGTAGCCACCAATCCCTTAGCAGGAGTTTCGATGACCATTTCTCCCCTCATCACAGACACATTAAGGCCTAGCCTTTTCACACAATCATCAGAAATAAAGGAATGAGTAACACCAGTATCAATAATAGCAATCAAAGGCGTATTATTAATATAACATATACCTCTGATCAACCTGTCCTCACTGGAAGTATGAGTTCCTAACAGAGCGAACACTTTGCCTCTAGTTGCAGCTTGCTTTGGTTTCTGAAAATGAGTACTGATATGACCAGGTTCTCCGTAATTGAAGCAAATCACTACCTTCTCTGTGCAATTAGAAATCAGATGTCTTGTCTTACCACACTTGTAACTATTCTTCACATCGCTCTTACACTCATTGACGTGATGACCCGTCTCACCATATTTATAACACTTAGGAATAGTAGGAGCACCTCCCCCACTTGGCTTCTTTCCATCAGCATATCTCAGTCTGCCTTTATCAGCTGGAGCAACATAAGACTTCCCTCAGTTCATCTGTTGTTTTCCTTTCCTCTCGGCCAACCCTTTATAGTGAGCCGATCGAGCCTTGCTATCTTCTTCATAGATTATACAACAATCCACCAAATCTGGAAATCTTCTAATTCGTAGATACCCGATTGCTTGTTTGATCTCATGCCTCAAACCGTTCTCAAATTTGACACACTTCGGGAACTCAACAGTTTCTTCACTATAGTAAGGGTAGAACTTAGCAAGTTCCACAAATCTGGCAGCATATTTCGTAACCGACATGTTACCCTGCTTCAACTCCAGAAACTTAATTTCCTTGTTACCTCGGACATCTTCAGGAAAGTATCTCCTCAGGAATTCCCTACTGAACACAAGCCAAGTGATAACTTCTCCTGTAGCTCCCAATAATTAATGGGTGCTAATCCACCAGTCACCGGTCTCCTCAGTTAACATATGAGTACCTAACCGCACCTTCTGTGCCTCAGGAAAATTCATAACTCAGAAGATCCTCTCGATCTCTCTGAGCCAAGTCTGCGCTCCATCTAGATCGTATCTTCCCTTGAAGGTAGGTGGTTTGTTCTTATGAATCTCGTTATTCTCACCAGCATTACACTGATTCTGCACGGCCTGAGTAGCTGCTTGCAAAACGGCAACAATAACAACATCGTTTCTTCCAGCCATTCTCTGTTACACATCAACAACAACACACAATGGTTAAGGAAACGACATCGACAGTAGTCAACTGTCAAACAACAACGACTCAAAAAATTGGCCTGACAGACCGACCTGCTCTGATACCACTATGTAACACCCGAAATTCCCCCCGTAATATTTTAAAAATAAACCATCAGAGTAATCATTTCAAACACACGCAACTTAGGATGTTACGGCCAACATGCAAAAACCTGAACATTATTTTATTTGCAGCGGAATTATAAACTCGTTTATTGATTCACGGTATGTAACAGTTAACGTGGAATCACATAATCTAACAAACAATAATTAAACATGATAAAGGAGATGTCTACAATCTCAAAAACAAATATAAGTCATAAAATCGTTCCCACACTTCCCAGTGTTACAATCAGAGCAGACACCAACTATATAGAAAATATAAGGAGACTCCATCTTTAACTCACACCCGAGTCCTACTGCGGAGTATCTGCACATTGCCCACGTGGAGGCAATATTCGAACAGAAGGGGTGAGATATCATGATAGTATAAAGGAAAGCATGTTAAACAACATGCATTAAGTTAGCACAACAACAATTCAACTAACATCTCACATCAATCATCCAACGATATCATCACCAATTATTCACCAAACAAACAACAAATCACACGATACAAATCAATTAATCACCCATCACCACATATTTAACAACTTAGCAACATATATGACATATAATGCAATGAGACTCACACCCGACTCAATGCGTATGCATGTGGTACCAATTTTCGTGAACACTCAGGTTCACCATTCTGATCCCCACCTCCGAGGATCAGAACCACTCACTGATCCATCACCTCCGAATCAGCTACCGGCCCAATCCACACAATGGAATTTTAGGCTCACCAACAACGGACAACCTGTCCACAAATGTATGCAATGCAACTATTTATGCATACAACAACACCAACACCATCGTGTACAATAACCCACCAACATGGTTATTGTACACCACCCAAATTGGCGAAAAAGCATAAAAATGTATCTCATACAGTATAGACATACACATATATATTACGCAATCACAATGACATCATCAAACATGCTGATTTTACACCAATAACACCACAACAACCTCTTTATAACAACATTCAAGTTTCGCCACTTACAACGGGATTTGTTTACATGCAGAACAAGTAATAGCCGTAATCTTCAACATATTAAACATCAAAATATTATAAAAATTGTTCAACTAAGTATAACATGTTAAATTTCTGCTCATTAGCTTTCCAACGCTTCAAACGGTTCGTCATTTAGATTAATGGTTAAAAAGTTATGACCAAAACCGTTTCTGGCATTTTTCTGCCTATGAGTCGAGACAAGGGTCGACGCGCAAGGTACTTATGTTTTAACTCTTAAGAACTTTTCGCCTCTTATCGTTAACGTGCTAAGAGAATATCAGAGTTGCGTTGAGAGACTCTAAGATGCGAAACGTCATTCAGATTGTGCGATGCATGAAGCATAAGCGAGAAGGAGAATCTGAATTAGCGATTCTTGAATCAGACTTGCAATGCGGAAGCTTATAAGAGTTGGGTTGCAATGTTCTGACTTGCTATGCAAGGTTCTGATAATTGATACAGAAACATAAATAATAAATCAAAGCATATGCAAGAGTAAAGAACACACGATATATCCTAGTTCACTTGAGCCATTCTCAAGCTAATCTAGTCCACCCTTCCAAGGTGATTTCGCCTTGACACAAGGTCTTAATCCACTATAATCAAATCCGATTACAGATGCACGGGCTAACATCGGCGACTAACAACCTGCACAACCGCAACTGTGACTAACCCTCAATGAAACGTTCATGGATCCAAGTTAATAGGTTCCAATCTCGCAAGATCTACTATCAGGATTTCACAACTAAACGTTCAGGGATCCAAGTTAACAGATATAACATTTACTGACCATTCTTCCATGATTTTCAAAGAGTTCCATCAGTGATCTCACAAGAGTCTGACCCACAATTGGTCCTCTTTGAGATATGACTATCATTGACCATATTTCAGGATTTCCACAATGACACCCAGCCATTGTCTCCTCAAGTCTCCGATCACACTGATCACTTGAGGAATCCTAATTCACATAGAATTAGTTATTCTGGAGATTACATTAATGCTTCTTAACAAGCAGATAACTCCTAAGTTTAAGTACAAATGAACACAAAGTGTTCTTACAAGATATGAGCAACAGCTCCTTGCTATCTTCAAATTCTACAAAGATGTATGTTGATTTGACAGTTGATGACATCTTGTAGATCTTCTTCATCTTCTTTGTTGAGCAAGCTTCGAGCAACAACTCTTTGCTTCAGATCTTCAATATAGCCCATATGATAAAGTTGGTTGATGACTTGAATGATTTGCAATGTTGTCTTGTTCATCAACAACTTCTGTTCTAATTGATTGTTGTTGTGTTGAATGATGATCTTTGAGATTCAACAACAATGGTCATGTGTTAATGGTGATAACTTTAAATCTTTAGTGTAACAACGATAACTGATCGTTGAGACCATCATCACACTGACACCTTTAGAAGCACATACTCCTTTCCTTTAAATAGCCAAGTAAAATATAGCCGTTGAAGAGCTAGTGGCTGTTTGAAAAGAGTCGTTATGCAATGATGAAAGTTGTACTTCCATATCTTCTTTTTACTGTAGAAGAAGTGATGGGATAGATCTTTTTAGTACGGTGTACAGTCATTGCTAATGGTAACATTTGTCTTCAAATCTTCAGAGGCTTCTGATGGTAATTAAATGAAGCATGAGTAGAGACTTTATAACAGGGTCTTCAAAAACTTCAAGTCTTCAGTCTTCAGAACTTGTCCATTAGGAATCTGTCTTCAAAGCTTCAGCACTTGTCTTGAAACCCGTTATCTTCACTGCTTCAAGTCTTCAGAATCTTCAGAACCTTGTTCACTCAGAACGCTGTCTTCAGAGTCTTCAGCACTTGATCATTTGAATCTTAATCTTCAGAACACTTCAGTCTTCAAAGTCTTTCTGCACTTGGTCTTCAGAGCCTTCAGCCTTCAGAACTTCAAGTCATGAGAATCTTCAGCACTTTGGTTCTCCAGAAGATTATCTCTTCAGAAGCTTCACTATCTTCAGAATCATAACCACTTTCAGAGTAGCATCCACCAGAGCATTACAACAACAATATCGACATCCTTGGATCAATCTGATTATGATAAGATACAAAAGCATACTTGCTTTTTGCGACTTGTGTTACACACAGTAACTCACATATGATCATTTACGCACATCTTGCTGGTGTTTGTTGGATCTGATATCTTCTATGATTATGATCTGCACACAACACACATTAGAACATAAAATAGTTATTTCACAAATACTCATTGTTATCATCAAAACATAGAGATGACTTGCAGAGACAACTCTTGCTCTTACAATCTCCCCTTTTTTGATGATGACAAAACCATGTATTTTGATTGAACATTTTATACAAGGTAATCACCAAACTAAACATATTCAGAGTCCGGAACAACAACTCCCGCTGAATGTGTTATCCCCAAAATTTTATCTGTGATCATCTAGAATCTTATATGATCCAAAGACTCACAAAATAACAATTTTGAGTTGTCAGAACATAGAATAGAGAAGGAATACTTCCTTATCTGTCTTGAGGAGACAAAATTCTTCAGCATCTGGACTTGTTCATCAGAACCTCTATCTTCAGATCTTTAGAACTTAGTTCCTTTGGTCGTCGTATCAGAGCTCATAATCTTCAGAGTCTTCTGAAGCAATTTCTACTTTTTAGTAGAATCATTTTAGCACAGAGATATAACAGTTCTCTTCTAATAACTTAGCCATGCTATTTATCAGAAACAAACACTGTCTTATAAGAAACCCCCCTGAGTTTCAGACTTTCAGATTCTTGATTTGGTCATACCGGTTCTGATCATCATTTAAGATCTTGACTTTTCAGAGTTTGACTAGACAACAGGTCTTCATCTCAGCACCATGTTTCTATCAAAACTCGATGGAGGATCACAACTTGATTCTTGATCTGTTTGAAATATTTTTGTGATCAATCAAATCTTGATTCTGAATCTGATACCAACGTACTCTTGATTCTTAGTCTCCTGAGTTTGATACCAATTATAGATTTAGTATGATACCAATTCATTTTCTTCTAAGTTGAATTTTTGGTTTATCAAAACTTCTTCTCCTTATTTCTTCAAGATCAAAACACTATACTTCTAGAGTATCAGAGTTTATCCTGACAGATCTTCTTTTTCTTGGATCTTTTAACCAGATCTTCAGATAGTCTTCGACTTCTGATTTGCTCAGTTCTTCTGAAAAACATATTAAATTGTATACTTTGTCTTGACTGCTTTCAGGAAGATTTCTTCTTCTGATTCTTATGTTCTGAATATCATATTCTCAGACAGCTTACAGCTTCTGAACAATATGAAACGAGAATCACGATGACTTTGACTTTTAGAAAGTTCTCAACTTCTGAACAGTACTTGGTCAATCTGATTATGAACACATGTTCACGAAGTGTACAACTTCGATTATATGAACAACAGTTCATAAGAACTTTTAATAGAGTTCTTTCAATTCAACCTGTTCTAAGAATGTCTAGTGAACTCGTTCACAGTTCCTCGGTTAAACATCAAACAAACGTTAGTGGTAAACGCATTTTATATCGGAGTTGATATTTAACATTCTTTTAACATATATCAAAATCATATTTCTATTTCTCCCCCTTTTTGACATCATAAAAAAGTTAGAGTATTTATGCATTTTAAACATGATCAATATGATAATGAACAATCTATCATAAAATATGTTAATTTCGAATAGTTTCAAAGGATATTTCATTTATAACAAGATATAGGTTATTCTTAACCCTAAGTAATTTTGGAGCGATCAAAACATAGGCTATGAAAACAGATTCCTAGGGGATAGTTTAGGAGGTGCCTAAGGATAGGGAGGAGGTGGAAGACAAGCTTCCAGACTCATCGGTTTGTGAAGCATGCATCTGTTTATCTTTAGCTTGTGTGATTTCCAACTGCTTGTTCTTCACAATTTCTTCAGACATCCATCCATGAAATTTAGTCCAGATATTTCCTATAGCAGTGGGATCCATGTTGGAACTTGATATATTTATTAAGTTTTGGATTCTGTTGATAGCATTATCCTTGAAGGATGTTAATACTTCATTAACAGTCTTTGATCTTTTCGAAGAAGGTTCTTCGCTATCAGTACTTTTCTGCTTCTTTCCCTTTTTCTTCCATTCTGAGAGTTCTTGAAGCACATCTGTAATGTTCTCCAGATTAATCCATACACCAATGTCTTCATCTTTGAATTTTCGCAGATAGTTTGCCACTTCTACTTGATCATGTGTTTTGTTGAAGTTAGGAAATCCTTTAACAGGAACTCTTATAGCCATCGTCACTTGCCTTAGTGACGTATCATCAAGATCAGTGTCTTCTTTCTTTTTCCTTAGATCCTTAAATATGAGAATTTTTCCTGCGCTTTTTAGAAGTTTGCTTGATTCTCCTTCGTTGACCAGAATGTCATCAACTATTCCTGATTCCACCAGAATATCAGAGATGAGTCTCCCATATGGAACATGTCTGATTTCCGTGCCAGAACCCATTATGGAGTCCCTTATAGATTCTTTCAGAAGTTTGAAAAGGATTGCTGGAAGATGTATCTTGATTCCTTTTAGAAGAAGGTATAGTACACACTTCTGAGTCTCATTGAGTTGATCTGAGGGAAGATGGTGAAACATGTTTTCTTGCAGGATTCTGAACCATACTTGTTGGGAGTCCTTCAGACTTGAGAATATTGGATCCTTAGTATTAACCACAGTTTCTTCTTTAAAAATATATGCCAACAATTTCACTTCTCTTTCCTTGCTTAGTCGATCCTTGATGATTCTTAATCCGATATTGTCATGCATCAGTAAATCTGAAAGGGTCTTTTCGGATATAACTATTTTCCTTCCAAACACAGAAGATACAATGACAGTTGTGCACGTAGTAGCATGAATCCAGAAGTCTTTGACTAGACAAGCATAGGTTGGTCCTTCCAACATTTTGAAGTAGTTGCTCCACCCTTGATCATTCATGGAGTGAGTCACATCACATCCGTTTGCTTTCAAACTCTTGAAATTCACAATTGTTTCAGACTTGACAACGAGTTTTTCAACTGGTGTTTTTGTGGTGATGGGGCATAATGCACTTTGACAGAAGGAGGCCATTGTTGAAGGTGAAACACACTAACAGAGTTTACTCAAGATTTAGATGATGTGAAGGCCGTGAAGAGTGATTTAAGGTTGATCCTATTTATAGAATAATGAGGAGAGTAAGGCTTAAGAATTTGAGAGGGTAACGGTTGATCTTTCCTAGGTCGTGGGAAAAGAAGGTGAATGATTGGTTTCTTTAATGAGGGAAAATTAACCAATCATGATGCCTAACTGTTCTTTTATGAGTGGCGAGAGTAATCGTCACACATTTATGACCTAAAGAGATATTGCAGTTTCTTTATAATCCTAAGGCTTTTCGTGTGACTAACAATAGAAGCATGTAATTAATTATAATGCTTAATTATTTTATTCTAAATTATAGTGAATTTATGAAGTGTAGATTAAAGAATGCATCGTGATAAGATGAGCATAAGATAAACAGGGTTACTTTATTAATTGATCAAGGAGATACAAGTTGAATTTAAAATAAAAGGACAGACAAACAAAGACCTTGAAAAACTATGACTCTAGGAAATCTAACTTCCTATTTTAGACTAAGAATGTCATAGGTTGACAGAACTCGGGAAGAGTCTTTTCAGTCATTCCATTTCTTCTGCAATGACTAATTACTCCTTGAAGATCAAGAATGTGGGAAATGACTCTGCAGTAGGGAACTTGATAGACAGTGTCTTCCCTAGACAAGATAATTTCATCCTTCAGATGATTATACATGGATTGTGGCAAGTTTATTTTGATCCTAGAGACTAAGAAGAAAATAAATAATCTCTCCTTGTCAGATAACCATCCTGCTCCTCTTTCTCTTGGTCTTAAATTAGTTACCATTAATTTGTACCAATCTTTAGCTACGAGACTGACGGTACATGGTTGAGTGGGATGACCTTCAGTCTCAAAAATCACATGCAAGTGCTTGTCGAAACAAGCATTGTTGATGTGGCTTTCAACTATCAAACCATCTTCATTGCACTCAATGGCTTTGGCAATGATGGTAGGGTTGATCATGACTAGACAGCCAACAACCACATAAAAAATAGCATTTTTGCTATAATCATACTCTAATACACGAGCGTTTGCCCATAACTCAGTTACAAGTTTAGGGAAGACCGGTCCAGTAAGCATGTTGAAATAGTTTTCCCAGTTCTAAAATTCAATTCCAGAGAGGATACTTGTTTTGCTGAGTTGTGGCAGATGACTTAAATTCAGAGTGTATTCCTTCAAGAGTTCAAGATCAGAAATTTCTCCTCTGATGTTGTGGGAAGAAATCTTGATCAAGAGTGATTTTGTTTGAGAGAAGGAGATTATAGATGAAGGAATGTGAGATAGTTAAAGAATGACTTTTCTTTGACTAGAGGAAACAATATGAGAAGGGCTTAGGATTGATAGCTATTTAATGAGCTGGGACAAGTGAGGTTCATCATTTTTGATACTAGCTATGAGTAGTTATGGCAGTCATCTTTAGGACGGAAAGACATTTGATAGACTCTATATAGTGGTTGTCAGAGCAGAACACAAATAAGATTACGAATCGATGTATACTTATGAGCCGTAAGGGAGTGGCTGACACAAAGTAATCATAACTACTTATTTAACTCTCAATATTCGTCTAATCATAAATGCGTGAGAATCTTACTCTATTTTTAATAATTCTTACGAAACCTAATGTGTCAGTGAGGAAAAACATACCTTAGAGATTCTAAAATCTTTTTACAGCGATTCTATATCTGAGTGCTTTCCATTATGATTTCTCGAAAGTTTGATAGGAGCGTCCTTGAAAGAGCTTTTGATCTGTCTTGTTCTGCATCTGCTTTCTTCAGATTGACTTTCCAGAGGTTCTGAACAAGAGTGTCAACTGATTTCTTTTATTTTGAAAAGCATCAGTGACTTAAATCCTTTTTGGCTTCGAGTGAATGACTTATGTCTTTGCATCTAGTCGAGCATCTTCTGATTCCAGGATTTATGAAATTTCGAGGGAAATATCAGATAACATTCTGACCAATTACAGTTGGCTCGAATGAGATAGAATCTCAAGTTAACAGAACTCAATAGTCTATGTTATTTCAACCAAGACTCATAATTCATTCTTAATCAGATTCCTGATGAATCACCAGATTTCCTCTTTCTGAATATTCTTCCGTTTTCTGCAAGGCTTCTCAAGAAAATAGTATTCAATTCTTCATTGAATCTTCTAACTGCTTGATCAGTTAAGATTCAGATGTTGAATCACTTCTAAGAGTTTGAATTCTTCAGTTTTCTGGCTTCTTCAGCAGACTTCATTCTGAAGTTCAAAATCATAGAACAACAATCTTTCTTCTTTACATGAAGAAATTCTTAATGAGCTCGAAATGAGAAAGTCAAGGGTGGACTAATCCGTTTCTTGAAAACATCTCAAAAACTCATAAAGAAATAATCTTCAGCAAACAAGATTTCTTGTTTTCTGATGATTTAATCTTGATCAAATACGTTGTTTATCCAAACGTATTTCTGAGATAGGCATTCAACAGATACTACTTCTGATCAGCTGATTCTTCAATCTTCTTCCAAGCTTTAATGTAAAAGATTCTGTTGCTGACAACTGCAAAACTTCAAGAATCAGTGACTTACTCAAGTAATCCGTTTGATTATAATTTAGTACACAGTCATCTTCTGCACTGATACTAAAATTGTAAGTAGATTGAAATCTCACCCAGAGTATTTCTACACACCATATCTAGATCTTTTTCTGACACTGTTAAGTGTTTGATATCCATCAATAACAGAACCAGGCTCTGATACCAATTGAAGGTGTGAGAAAGACACAAGAAAGGGGGGGTTTGAATTGCGTTGAGAGACTCTGACATACGAAGCGTCATTCAGATTGTGTGATGCATGAAGCATAAGCGACAAGGAGAATCTGAATTAGCGATGCTTGAATCAGACTTGCAATGCGGAAGCTTATCAGAGTTGGGTTGCAAGGTTTTGACTTGCTATGCAAGGTTCTGATAATTGATACAGAAACATAAATAATAAATCAAAGCATAAGCAAGAGTAAAGAACACACGATATATCCTGGTTCACTTGAGCCATTCTCAAGCTAATCCAGTCCACCCTTCCAAGTTGATTTCGCCTTGACACAAGGTGTTAATCCACTATAATCAAATCCGATTACAGATGCACGGGCTAACGCCGGTGACTAACAACCTGCACAACCGCAGTTGTGACTAACCCTCAATGAACCGTTCTAGGATCCAAGTTAATGGATATAACGAACATTGACCTAATAGGTTCCAATCTCGCAAGATCTACAATCAGGATTTCACAGCTAAACATTCAGGGATTCGAGTTAACAGATGTAATGTTTACTAACCATTCTTCCAGGATTTTCAATGAGTTCCATCAGTGATCTCACAAGAGTCTGACCCATAATTGGTCCTCTTTGAGATATGACTATCATTGACCATATTTCAGGATTTCCACAATGACACCCAGCCATTGTCTTCTCAAGTCTCCGATCACACTGATCACTTGAGGAATCCTAATTCACATAGAATTAGTTGTTCTGGAGATTACATTGATGCTTCTTAACAAGTAGATAACTCCTAAGTTTAAGTACAAATGAACACAAAGTGTTCTTGCAAGATATGAGCAACAACTCCTTGCTATCTTCAAATTCTACAAAGATGTAAGTTGATTTGACAGTTGATGACATCTTGTAGATCTTCTTCATCTTTTTTATTGAGAAAGCTTCGAGCAATAACTCCTTACCTTAAATCTTCAATATAGCTCAGATGATGAAGTTGGTTGATGACTTGACTGATTTACAATGTTGTCTTGTTCATCAACAACATCTGTTCCAATTGATTGTTGTTGTGTTGAATGATGATCTTTGAGCTTCAACAACAATGGTCGTGTGTTAATGGTGATAACTTTAAATGTTTAGTGTAACAACAATAACTGATCGTTGCGACTATCATCACACCGACAGCTTTAGAAGCGCATACTCATTTCCTTTAAATAGCCAAGTAAAATATAGCCGTTGAAGAGCTGTTGGCTGTTTGAAAAGAGTCGTTATGCAATGATGAAAGTTGTACTGCCATATCTTCTTTTTACTGTACAAGAAGTGATGGGATATATCTTTTTAGTACGGTGTACAGTCATTGTTAACGGTAACATTTGTCTTCAAATATTTAGAGGCTTCTGATGGTAATTAAATGAAGCATGAGTAAAGACTATATAACAGGGTCTTCAGAAACTTCAAGTCTTCAGTCTTCAGAACTTGTCCATTAGGAATCTGTCTTCAGAGCATCAACACTTGTCTTGAAACCCGTTATCTTCACTGCTTCAAGTCTTCAGAATCTTCAGAACCTTGTTCACTCAGAATGCTGTCTTCAGAGTCTTCAGCACTTGATCATTTGAATCTTAATCTTCAGAACACTTCAGTCTTCAGAGTCTTTCTGTACTTGGTCTTCAGAGCCTTCAACCTTCAGAACTTCAAGTCATGAGAATCTTTAGCACTTTGGTTCTCCAGAAGATTATCTCTTCAGAAGATTCGCTATCTTCAGAATCATAACCATTTTCAGAGTAGCATATATCCACAAGAGCATTGTAACAACAATATCAGCATCCCTGGATCTATCTGATTATGACCAGATACAAAAGCATACTTGCTTTTTGCGACTTATGTTACACATAATAACTCGCATATGATTATTTACGCACATCTTGCTGGTGTTTGTTGGATATGATATCTTCTATGATTATGATATGCACACAACATACATTAGAACATAAAATAGTTCTTTCACAAATACTCATTGTTATCATCAAAACATAGAGATGACTTGCAGAGACAACTCTTGCTCTTACAATCTTTACATAAAGTTATTAAATCAGATTTAGAGAGTTTCGAAAATACATCTTATGTATCCTCTGAATCTGAATAAGAACCAACTTTTGATTCTGAATCTGAGAATTTTGAAGGAACCAAAGCTAGGTTGGCTTCTTCAGCTTCTTCTTTGTCATCAAGTTCATCCCACATTACCACGAGACATTTCTTGAATTTACTTCTGAAGTTTTTCTTCTGGAAATTTCCTTTTTCTAAAGATAGGGGCAATCAACAATGAAGTGATCAGCTAACAGTTGAAGCAACCTTTCTTATCATCCTTGTTTTTCTCTAGAACTTGTTCCTTTGAAACCACATTTTTTACCAGATAACCTCATATTTTTGTTGGCAAGATACTAAAATATTTTTATGATGAATGCCATTTCATCATCATCAGAATCTTTATCATGAGTGGCTTCTTTGTGCTCCCAAGTCTGAGAAGAATTCTCAGACTTCCTAATAGATTTCAAAGCCAAAGAACTTGATTTCTTAATTGGTTCTTCATCTCTATTGAGTTCTAACTTATGACTTTGGAGATTACTTATCAGACTTTCAAGACTGGTGTTGTTCAGGTATTTTACTTCCTGAATAGCTGTCACCTTTGGTCTGTATCTGATAGGAAGACTCCTAAGAATCTTCTTTACATGATCGTAGGCGGTGTAGCTTTTTCTATAACTTGAAGCCCAGACACAAGTATCTAAAACCTTGAAAACATGGTTTCAATACTCTCATCATGTTCCATTCTGAACGTTGCATATTGTTGAACCAACAGATTAGCCTTAGCTTCTTTAACCTGCCAATTCCCTTCATAAGTAGCACATAATGATTCAAAGATGGTTTTGGCAGTTGATTTGTCAATGATCTTTATGTACTCATAGTGGGTAGAGATTCCACAAAAATACCCCTCACTCTATGATGCTTTCTGTAAACCTTTTTCTGAGCAGGTGCGAGATTCTTTCTATCAGTCACCATACATAATCCATCAACTTCAAAGTTGATTCCATCTTCAATAATATCCCATAGCTCATCATCAGGCCCTATGATATAGGTGTACATTTTTCTTTTCCACCAATTAAACTCAGTAGAGTTACCATTGAATGTTGGTGGTCTAGCAATATAATTGTTTTTATCAAATGTAATATGATCATGGTTATTATTACCACGAGGAGTACCACCATCAAAACTAGTTATTTTTAGGATCATCAGACATGATGGAAGATGTATCTTTCTCTGGACTTTTCTGTACCATTGTTAAGTGTTATAGCATATATCATGCTTTGATTCCAACTGAAGGTGAGAAAAATACACAAGAAGGGAGGGGGTTGAATTGTGTATGTGTTGGCACTAGATTTCGATTGGCATGTGTTGATCAGAGACGTCCGAAACAAGCTGACGCAGGAGAGAGGTGCAAGGCAGTGCTGAGTCGACACTAGCGGAAAGGCATGTCGAAGGACCGTCGATAAGTCCTGGCGTCGGAAATAAGCTGATGTCAGTTTCATGGAACGATTGTTTAGGCGGGAAAAAGTTTGAAAATTCCAAAACCATGGGAAGTTGAAGAGAGAGTGGGGTGCCACGTGTCAGCTTCAGAAAACGTTTGGGCAGACAGAGAGTTATTTTTTAGGCCTATATAAGGCATTGTTTTTTCTATTTTAGGGGTCGCATTTTCTCAGGTTGTAAAGGGAAAATACTCAAAGTACCAAGCTTAGAGAGAAACGAGTTCACTCCCACAGACAAATGTATACTTGCGTCCAAATCTCATTTAATGCAATTTATTTTCCTTTTCCGCATATAATTTAAAGTATTTATATTTTTTGTTTGTTTTTCCGCTTTGCTTTCCCTTGCCTTTCTTTGCTTCTTCTGCAAACCAACTCGCAACCGTTAAGATATCCTTCGCGTCACCCAGATCACTTAAACGTGACACTTAAACGAATATTAACAAAGTAAAAACATACGCTTCCAATTCCAAGTTCTAGGATTCGTCTGGCCGGTCCCGCAAGCGAACCAACGACGGAAGGCCAGCGTTTGTTCGCGCGGGCGAACAAATTGGCACACCCGGTGGGACCCGTGTGAATTGAGTATATGTTTTTGCGTAGTGGTAATATGGCAACACCACGACCAAACGTAGAACCGTCTCCGACGGAAACGGTGATAGGGACACACACAACTGATGTTGGCTCTGGTACCATATCAGCGGTGTCAACCTCTCCTAGCGGACCAATTACAACACTACGCCGAAATGACCCTAGGCCGACAACGGCTGGGACTACGGGGCAATATATGCCTAGTATCACCATGCCCATACCTAGATCGTATGGAATGCCACCATAGTTCATGTCAAGTGTGCATTCTAGCGGGCATTTGTTTGGAGAGAATTCGTCCCCAGTATTTTCGACTTATCAGGGGATAGGACCCTTGTCGAACCCGATGGTTCGACCTCCGGGATTCAACATGTCCTCTTAATCCATACCGACCTTTACCTCTAGTTCCGTCGCGGTCATGAGGCAACAAATGGACGAGAGTAACCATGAGATGGTTCACATGTTGACTCAGCAGATGGGTACAATATTAAGGCCATTGATACAAGAATCAACCCAAAGTTACCAGCAACTGGCGACTCAGATGACACGAATCGGTGATTTCTTAGGCGCACCTAGGGCTCAGGGTCGACAGACCCCACCACCGCGACCGGTGACGCCACCTCGTCAAGACGAAGTCTTTGATGAAGCCATAGAACAACCTCGTGAGTTCGAGGAAACTCCTAGGAGGTTTCAAAGACCACCTGTAATCGTCCATAGGCACCAAGATCCAGATTTTGTTGTCCAACAGGTTCGACAGGACGCTCTGGCTGGAGAACATAACTTGGAAGCTGTGGTCGAACGTATCATGGTCCGTAATGGGGCGAACCCTGGCCTTCGACGGCCAACCTATACATCTCCCTTGCCAGATTTTGTCCTACAAACAGAATTACCTAGGGGATGGAAAGTGCCAAAATTCACCAAGTTCGCTGGGGAAACAGAAGAGTCCACCGTCGAACACGTCGCTAGGTATCAAACCGAAGCGGGTGATATAGCAAACAATGAGGATTTGAAATTGAAATATTTCCCAAGCTCCCTCATAAAGAATGCGTTCACGTGGTTCACCACATTGCCCCCACAGTCCATTCATACATGGGCGCAATTGGAGAGGCTTTTTCACGAACAATTCTATATGGGACAGTAAAAAATAAGCTTAAAAGAATTGGCAAGCGTCAGACGCAAGGCCGCGGAGTCGGTAGATCAGTACTTAAATAGGTTTAGACTTTTGAAAGCACGTTGCTTCACTCAAGTCCCTGAACATGAGTTAGTCGAAATGGCCGCTGGCGGCCTAGACTATTCGATCAGGAAAAAGTTGGACACGCAATATCTTAGAGATATGGCGCAATTAGCGGACCGGGTTCGCCAGGTCGAAAGATTGAAGGCTGAAAAAGCTCAGTCTAACAGATACCGAAAAAAGGAAAAAGTGGCTTATGTGGCTGCAGACGAATACTCGTCCGACGAAGAAGAATCGGTCGATGAGAGCGAGATCCACGTGGCTGAACTTAAGCCAGGACCGCCTTATACCTGCAAATTATTGAAACCATCGAACGGGAAAAATCCCACAGAAACTAACAAGACGGATAAATACGTCGCTAAAACTTATACTTTTGACGTTTCGAAATGTGATGAAATATTTGATTTACTAGTTAAAGATGGTCAAATTATTATTCCGTCTGGTTTGAAAGACCCCCCTCTAGAGCAAAAGAAAAAGAGGGGATTTTGTAAGTTTCATAATTTCCTTGGTCATAAAATAGCTCAATGTGTTCTTTTCAGGGATTTGGTGCAAAAGGCTTTGAAGGAGGGTCGACTCCAATTTGGCGAGAAGCCGAAGATGCAGGTGGACACTGACCCACTGAAGGTCGAAGAGGCTTTGTATTAAGAAGTGTACGAATGTTTGATGGTCGAAGCTACTGAAGGCTTCGACAAACCACCAAGGGTTGAAATGGTGGAATGCATGATGGTCGAGACTACTGAGGGTTCCGACAAGAAAGCAAAGGGTAGACCCGAAGAAGTGTACCCCCAGGCTGGTCAAAGTTTGGAAGAGTTTCAGGAAAAGTGCAGGATAAGCGGCTCCAAAGTCGCACTATGCCCTAGGTGTAATGCCGTGTTCGATGAGAAGGCTACTGAGAGGTACGAGGAAACCAAGAAAGAAATGCTGTCAGATAACAAGCCACCTGTCCCAAGGTTTGTGTTCGACCAGAGTGGGGTCCCTCGTCGAAACGAAGAGTACAGAAAGTTGTTCCAAGAGGCAAGGCCCAAAACTTTCTTGCCACCATCAGACTCCCCACAGGAAAGGTGGATGGCTTTGGTGAATCAGAAAGGAAGCAAGAGGCCAAAGTGGAAAGCTCTTGATTTGGAGAAGGAAGGGAATGTCGCTGATGAAAGGGTCGAGCAAGCAGGATATAGGGTCTCCCCCAATTACAAAGGAAAGAACCCTATGACCAGGACCTAGTGGAGGCGCTATCAGTGAAATAAGAAGGCTGAAAGAGAGGCTGCAACTTCAAAGGCAAAGGCTGTCGGAGCATCTGCGCAGAAACGCCAGTACCCGAAAGAAAAGTGGGTAGAGAAGAGCAAGGTGGCGGCGAACTAGACCATGGCAGTAACTTTGAACGCTTTAGGAGGGAAGGAAGTGGTGTCGACTCAAAGGTCAAAGTGCACTTCGATGACAGAAAACAAGAAAGAGCCAGAGTATACTCCTCAGTCAGACGAAGAGGAACCAAAATACTCCCCTCAGTCCGATGAAGAGTATGACCCCTCACCTGAAGGCGATTTTGATGAAGACATGTATGACGACACCAATGACGACACCTATGGCGAAGATTTCGTGGTAAACTGCGGTATTGTGTCGGTCCTACCAGCTGAGTATGACGTGGTGTCGGAGATCTCCGAGACTGAAGACGACTTCATCACAGGGGAAAATGCGGAAGACAAGCCACTCTGTTATTATGTAATGAACAGTGGCGTGGTCGAGGAACAAACAGCTATGTTCGAACGTCCTACCCCTGCGATGATGTATTATTTGAAGCCGTTGTTCATAAAGGTAAAGATTGACGGGGTGTCGGTTAACAAAGTATTTGTGGATGGTGGAGCGACTGTGAACTTGATGCCTCACAGTTTGTTCAAAAGAATTGGAAAGACGGAGGCTGACCTCCGACAGCACAACATGGTCTTGTCCAACTACGAAGGTAAGACCAGTAACATCCTGGGAGTTGTCCAAGTGGATTTGGCAGTAGGGACGACCAACAGGCTGACGCTCTTCATGGTCATCAAGTCGAAAGCGAACTTCAATCTGTTGGTAGGACGTGAGTGGTTCCATGGAATTGGGGCAGTACCATCAACCATGCACCAGAGGTTGAGCATTTGGAGGAAGGATGGCATCGTCGAAAATATTGAAGCAGGCCAAAGCTATTACAAAGTCGACGAAGCCAAAGGTACTAAGAAATCTTTTGACCAGCACTTAGCCAACGTGGCTCCTTGTGATGACGGATCAGGATCGTACACCTCCGTCGACACGGGTCATGTCCTGAACCTAGACCCCGATTATGGGTTCATCTGGGACGCTGCCGACGCTGGTATGGAGCCAATGGAGATGCCACTAACAGGGTGGTCTACTACTGGTGAAGATGACTGCTGAGTCAGAAGGTATGACTCGGATTTCGGCCTATTTGGCTGAAAACAGGAAAATGTCGGTACTCGAAAAAGATGAAACTCTCCAAGCAACCAAGGGAGCCGAACATGACAAAGAAAATCAGAGGCTTGATGGCATTTACGACGATGAGCCTTTAGGGTTTGAAAAGGGGCTAGAATATGAATTACAAAGAATGCAAGCCCAAGACCCACTTGAGGAAGTCGACTTAGGGGATGGAACGACAAAAAGGCCCACCTACGTGAGTACCAACATGGGACCAACCATGAAGGCTAAACTGGTTAGAATGTTGAAGGAATACAAGGACTGTTTTGCTTGGGATTATGGCAAAATGCCTGGTTTGAGTCGGAGTGTAGTCGAGCATCGCCTCCCAATCCAGCCAGGCAAGAGGCCAGTAAAGCAACCTCCTCGACGCTTCGCCCCTAAGGTGACGTTGAAGATCAAGCAAGAAATCGAAAGGTTGCTCAAAAGTCGGTTCATCAGAACTGCGAGGTATGTAGAGTGGATAGCAAACATAGTTCCGGTTATTAAGAAAAATGGGACCCTTCGAGTATGCATTGACTTTAGGGATTTGAACAACGCTACTCCTAAAGACGAATACCCAATGCCCGTGGCAGAAATGCTAGTCGACTCAGCCGCGGGATTTGAGTATTTGAGCATGCTCGACGGGTATTCCGGTTATAATCAAATTCTTATAGCCGAAGAAGATGTTCCCAAAACCACATTTCGATGTCCTGGAGCTTTGGGAACATATGAATGGGTGGTGATGCCTTTCGGTTTGAAAAACGCGGGGGCAACCTACCAAAGGGCTATGAATGCCATATTTCATGATTTTATTGAGAATTTCATGCAGGTATACATTGATGACATAGTCATAAAATCGTCATCAGAGGATGGTCATCTCGATCACCTTCGACGCTCATTTGAGCGAATGAGAAAATATGGATTAAAGATGAATCCACTAAAATGTGCTTTTGGTGTTCGTGCAGGAGATTTCCTGGGCTTCGTAGTCCACAAGCGAGGCATCGAGATCAACCAAAACAAAACAAAGGCAATCCTAGATCTCAAGCCTCCGACAATAAAGAAGCATCTCCAATCTTTGTTGGGGAAGATAAATTTCTTGAGGAGATTCATCTCAAACCTAAGTGGCAAGACGAAAGTATTTTCACCACTGCTCAAGACCAAGAAAGAAAGTGAATTCCACTGGGGGCAAGAACAACAAGAGGCTTTCGACTCGATCAAAGAATATCTTACAAAGCCTCCAATCCTACTACCGCCTAGTATCAATAAAAACATGAAGTTGTACATTGCGGCGTCGGACACGACCATAGGCAGTATGTTAGCACAAGAGGATGATGGTGGCGTCGAAAGACCCATCTATTACCTTAGTAGGATATTGATAGATGCCGAGACTAGATACACTATGATTGAAAATTTGTGTCTATGTTTGTACTTCTCATGTATGAAATTAAAGCAATATATCAAACCAGTTAATGTTTATGTTTCGTCGCACTTTGATGTTATTAAGCATATGTTGTCCAAACCTATTTTGCATAGTCGAATTGGGAAATGGGCACTAGCGTTAACTGAATTCTCCCTAACATACGTCCCTTTAAGGGCGATGAAGGGGCAAATAGTGGTTGACTTCATTGTCGACCACGCGGTGAGCGATACGTCGATACATAGCATCGAAGTCACCCCATGGAAATTGTACTTTGATGGGTCGAGCCATAAGAATGGAGCAGGTGTCGGAATCCTAATAGTCTTCCTGCAGGGGATTCCAACTACCTTTAAATGTAAAGTCGATGGCAAATATTCAAATAACGAGGCAGAATATGAAGCCTTAATGACTGGTCTCAAGATACTCAAAGACTTGGGAGCCAGAGAGGTGGAAATAAAAGGGGATTCCGAATTGGTGATTAAACAAATTACCAGAGAGTATAAATGCGTGAGTGAACATCTTCTAAGTTACTTTTCACTGGCGAAGCGTTGGTTGGAACATTTCAAAGTTGTCAGCATCTCGCATGTGCCAAGGATGAAAAACCAGAAAGCTAACGAACTGACGCAAATTCCGCCGGGGTATAAAGTGTCGGAAGGTAAGTTAAAAGGTTTCGTCGAAACCAGAAAGAAGATGGTGTCAAATGTACGCGCGCCACCAGGCTGGCCGATACCCAAAGATTCGATGAGTTTGGTCGAAGGTTTAGAAAGTTGTGAGGTTTTTGTTAACGATGTGCCACCAACGGACTGGCGAAGAGCAATTATAGAGTATCTGGAGAACCCACAGGGCAACACCGATCGAAGGACCAAGTACAGAGCCATGAGCTATGTCCTGATGGGAAATGAGTTACTGAAGAAAACTCCAGAAGGGGTGTTACTAAAGTGTCTGGGAGACACTGATGCCTATTTGGCAATCTCGGGGGTACACAGTGGTGCTTGTGGGGCTCACCAGGTCGGCCAGAAAATGAAATGGCTTTTGTGTCGACAAGGCTTCTATTGGCCCAGCATGCTTAAGGATTGTATAGATTTCGCGAAGGGTTGCCAGGACTGTCAAAAGCACGCCAACATCCAGCATGTCCCAGCCAGCAAATTACATGTGATTGTCAAACCATGGCCTTTTCGGGGATGGGCTTTGGACGTAACAGGAGAGATTCGGCCAGCGTCATCGAAGCAACAAAAGTTTATCCTCGTAGGAATAGACTATTTCACGAAATGGATAGAGGCCGTGCCTTTGGTGAAAGTGGATCAAGAGGCTGTGATAAACTTCGTCCATAATCATATCTTGTATAGATTTGGGATACCCGAGACAGTCACAACAGATCAGGGTTCTGTGTTTGTGGGGCAAAAGATGCAAGAGTTTGCAGCAGAAACGGGTTTCAAGTTGGTTACTTCGACGCCTTACTATGCCAAGGCAAATGGCCAGGTTGAGGCAGCCAACTAAGTAATAATTGGCTTAATCAAAAAGCACGTTGTGAACAAGCCAAAGAACTGGCATAAAACGCTGAGTCAAGTGCTGTGGGCATGTCGGACATCACCCAAAGCGTCGACAAATTCGACTCCATTCCGTCTAACCTACGGACACGACGCTGTGTTACTTACGGAAGTAAACTTGCAATCCGTCAGAGTGCAGCGACAATATGAAATTCCGTCAGATCAATACTGGGAGATGATGTTAGACGAGCTTGTAGACTTAGACGAGGAAAGAATGGTAGCGTTAAACGTGTTGCTACGCCAGAAGGCTCGAGTCGCCAGGGCCTAGAATAAAAAAGTTCAGGAAAAAACCTTTGCCGCAAACGACTATGTTTGGAAAGTCGTGTTGGCCGTGGATCGACGAGATCCAACGATGGGAAAATGGTCCCCTAACTGGGAAGGACCATTTAGGGTGACGCGAGTGTTCAGTAACAACGCATATGAAGTGCAGGAGTTAGGGGCAGACCAACGAGTCTTAAGAGTATATGGGAAATATTTAAAAAGATACAGACCCATGCTACAAGAGGTTCGCGTCAAAACATAAATTTCATTAAGTATAAGGCCAAGAATGGCTTACAAAATGGTGCATTACATTGTATCAATATAAAACCTAAGGGAATTCAGGGAATCTAGCCTTAAAGTCATCAAAGAGGACCTTCTCATGGTTTGTTTTGCTCTCAAGAATAATCTTGTGTCGTTGCATACGGCTGATGGTGTCCTTAATCTTCATCGCCGCTTCGACATGCACAAGGCCCTGAGCGACTTCGTGGTCGATGGTTTCTTGAGAGGGCAAAGGCTCAGACGAGTCCAAAGAGGCTTTCTAACATTCGACCTCGGCTATCCTTTTCGTCAGCTCCGTGATTTGGGCTTGATATTCAGATATCTGCTGGTCGAAGGCTTGGCGTTTGTTGGAATGCTCTTGTTTTTTGGCTTCGTAGTCTCCAAGTTTCTGTTCACAGACGGAACTAAGATGCCATTCGCGTTTCATGTCTTTGTGATGAAACCGAATCTGAGCATCGGCCTGATGATGCGTCGAGAGATTCTTGGCCATTTGAATAAAGAAAGCTTCAAACTCAATTAGATAGGTGGCCATGGGGGCAGGAAGCTGGAACTCAGAAAGTTCACTCAGGAGATTGAAGACGTCATTGGCTATGTCAGATTCCTCAGCAACGGCCGCCAGAAACTGTTCCTCAAAAAGGTAAGACCTCAGCTGCTGAAGTTTGAGGTTGAAAGAGGCATCCACTTCTGGAGTGGGAATCGAGGTCGAACTGGTGGGTTGAATATCTTCAGCTGTCTGTCGAAGCTTGTGTAGCACTTTTAGAGTTGCAGCTTGGTTCGTGGCTTTGTCCGCTAGGAGTGCCTCTGGAGTAGGAGATTCCCCAGCAGCAGGTGGGGCCTTCTCTGGTTGGTTTTCAGGAATTTGGGGTTTCTCTCTGACGACGGTGCTTACGGCAGGCGGAGGAATGATAGTGACCTCAGGGAATGTGTCATCAGGCTCGACAGTTTCAGTTGCAGCAGGAGGTGTCTTCGCCAAGTTTTCCTCATGCACAAGGGAATGAAATTCGTCAGTCTTTTAGGGACTTGGCGTAATGGTTACACTAGCGTTGGGAGCGTCGGCGGCCGATCCGATATCACCCTCATCAGCAGTGGTCGAAATAACCACATGCTCCTACCAAAAAATAAAATACCAGTGAGTTTAGTCGCCCCCAAGGTCAACTGGGAAGTAAATAAAGTCAAATTACGTGCACAGGAGTCGTTGTCTTGGGGAGGGCGACAGAAGGAATTGTGTCGAAAGCGTCCTCAAGGTTACGCGAAACAACAGGGGCCGTGGTCGAGATGTTGGGCTTTGAGGGCGTCCGTCGCGTCAGAACCTTTTTCTTCCTCACCAAAGGTGTAGCAGGAGGAGATGCTAGAGCTGTTGCAGCAAAAACTCGGGAGTGAGTAGTCTCGTTCGATTCAATCCTTTCGGGGGACGTTGCCTTCTCAGAAACCTGCGCAGAGACAATATGAGAACCAGGGGACGACAAAGCCACAGAACAAGGAAATAAACATACCTGTACAAGGTTGGCCCTAGGTTTTTTGGCAGGTCTAGTGGAAGTGGACCCAGTAGTTATTTCCCGTTTGCGCCCCTGAAAGCAACATTGCCGCTCTTTAGTCCAGACTTACAAAAATATATGTATATAAAATCAAGTCTGGGACATACCTTTGTTGAAATTTCGTCTGCAGGATCGACATCCACGTTGGTCGACGGTTTAGGGATACCAGCTGTAGAAGCAAAGGCGTCGACCACGTTTGCCAGAAAGAGGTTGGGGGTGAAAATTTGGGTTTGATACTCCAACCACCAAGCGTCAAATTCCTGAGTAGTGAAAAAGGAATGACGGAAGGAGAAAACCAGTAGCTCCAAATGTTGAGAGGCTCTGACAAACCTCATGCAAGCTTTGTGACCAACGTGAGTGAGGCGTCGACCAGACCGGACTATATCATCATAATGCCTCACCAAAGGTTTTGGTAACATTTGGCTCAGGCTAAATTGTCGAGCAACCAAATTTGGACAATAGTTCATAAAACCATACCCATTGTTCCCTGTTTCGATACGGAAAGAAATCATGGTAGAAGTAAGAAATGCCCGCCATACAGCATTCGACAGTGCAGCAGCCTGAGGTGAGACTCCAGGGAATGGGTTTCTGAACCAGTCGGGCCCAAACTTACGCTCCACAAATGGTGCCATGTCAGGAACAAAAGAGGAAGTTTCCACAAACATACTCAGATACCTCATGAAGAGGGCTTGTCTTGGAGCTTCTTGAGTAGTCATCAGGGCTAGTCGCAACCCCTCGACAGAACGCGTTTTGTTGAGGATCTCCATCCTTGCTGAGGCTGGATATCCCAGTTTGTGCTCAAAGCTGGCGTTGAGCCAATGCTATAACAACCACATAGGCCCTGAGATGTTTAAGACCTTAGTGGTTTGATGTAGGAGTTTTAGTCTTATGGCCGACAGGCCAAGAGAATGATAAAGGGAGGCCAACAGGAGTTTGGCCAGAGATATTTGTCAGCCTTCATGAATCTGAATGGCCAAGTTAATAAAGCTTTTGGCTATCTGCAGGGAGCCAGGGCAAAACATGTAGTATGATAACCAAAGGGTTAAAAAAGTAATGTGTTCTTCGTCAGAAACTTCTTGGGAGTTTTTGTCATGGTGATCCTCTATGTAGTTTTGGAAACTAGCACGCTCAAAGTCGAAAGCGTTCTCCGTCTCCCAAGTCGGGTCGAAATTCTCACCCAATGGCGAAAGGCCAATAATGGCCGCCACATCAAAAAGTGTCGGCGTGAGCATACCACAAGGGAGGTGGAATGTGTTTGTCGACCCTTCCCAAAAATACATCGACGACAGGAGCAAACAAGGGTTAACCCTGTGGGCAGTTCTGGAGAGTTGGATGATAATTCTTCCATTGTTGTTGACGTTTTCCTTCGACTTTGTCGAGCCAAGCGAGATAATCCTTGTTACCGGGAGTTGGCATAGACCTGAAAACTCTCGACTTTGGTGCCATGTATTTAAGATCCAAGGTACCCCCTTTCTCAAAAGCGGGTGGAATCGTTTGATCAAAACAAGGGAAGAACTTCTGAAGTTCTTGAGGACTGGGTTTGTTGTCTGGGAACGGACCATGGAAGCCATACAACGTGTTTTCCACTGCGAATGGAATAACCATTTGACGGCACCAGTTAGACACCACCGTTTCGTCAGCTGAAAATGGTTGAGGAAGAGATTGACGTGTTTTCGCTTCTGAAAGGACGTACGCAATAGGGTTGTTACCAGTGGTTTGAGGGATGCGAGTGATAGTTGTTCTTGATGAAGCCATTGGAGAAGAGAGGCGTAAAAGAAGACAAAGAGTCAGGGAAGGAAAATTTCACAAAGATGTTTAGAGCAAATGAGGGTTTGTGAAAGAGGAGTTGCTAAAGTGAAAGGGTTTCTAAAGAGGATTATTTATAGGGCGCATGCAGAAAATGAAAAGTCAAGACTTCCCAACTTCTGAAAATAAGTGGTGTTTGGTGTCAAAGCCCATAACTTGGATGAGACTAGCCATCATGGCGTTTTTCTTGGAAATCGTGGGAGGAGATTGCCATCATCATGTCAGGCGGCGCTTGCCACATGTTAAGAAAGAAGACAAAAACGGTTTGCAAAAAAGGGAAGCCGTCGAAATCGTGTGAGAAACCAAAAAGCCAGATTTCTCCGTCGACACAATGCTCAGTCGAAACTGGCCTTTTGAGGGGGCAATTTGTTGGCACTAGATTTCGACTGGCAGGTGTTGACCAGAGACGTCCGAAATAAGCCGACGCAGGAGAGAGGTGCAAGGCAGTGTCGAGTCGACACTAGCGGAAAGACGTGTCGAAGGACAATAGATAAGTCCTGGCGTCGGAAATAAGCTGATGTCGGTTTCATGGAACGATTGTTTAGGCGGGAAAAAGTTTAAAAATTCCAAAACCATGGGAAGTTGAAGAGAGAGTGGGGTGCCACGTGTCAGCTTCAGAAAATGTTTGGGCAGACAGACAGTTATTTTTTAGGCCTATATAAGGCATTGTTTTTTCTATTTTAGGGGTCGCATTTTTTCAGGTTGTAAAGGGAAAATACTCAAAGCACCAAGCTTAGAGAGAAACGAGTTCACTCCCACAGACAAATGTATACTTGCGTCCAAATCTCATTTAATGCAATTTATTTTCCTTTTCCGCATATAATTTAAAGTCTTTATATTTTTTGTTTGTTTTTCCGCTTTGCTTTCCCTTGCCTTTCTTTGCTTCTTCTGCAAACCAACTCGCAACCGTTAAGATATCCTTCGCGTCACCCAGATAACTTAAACGTGACACTTAAACGAATATTAACGAAGTAAAAACATACGCTTCCAATTCCAAGTTCTGGGATTCGTCTGGCCGGTCCCGCAAGCGAACCAACGACGGAAGGCCAGCGTTTGTTCGCGCGGGTGAACAGTACGTTAATTCTTTTTCACTTCTGAATTTCAACTTCAGAATTTGGAAAAGTTTAGAATATGATTAGAGATGTTCGCAGCGGAATGAATAACAATCATAAGTAAGAAGCAAAGCAACACACAAAGTTATATTGGTTCCTCTTCTAAACTGAGAGTAGTTCAGTCCCCTTGTTTGAACAAGAGCTTTTCACTATAATCAAACCGATTACACTTTGCTCAAGAAAACTAGAAAGAGACTTCAACTACTCATTCACACTAGAAAAAGACTTCCACTCAAGCAACCTAGCAAGAGACTTCTACTCAAGCACAAACGCAAAAGACTTCCACTGCTCAAGCAAACCAGCAAGAGACTTCCACTCCTCGAGCAGACCAGCAAGAAACTTCCACTACTCAAGCAAACAAGCAAGATACTTCCTCTACTTTAAACAAATAGTTTAGTAGCGTAGATTAACAATTATACTTGATGTACAATTATAAGTATAGAGGTGATACAACAACCACAAAGGTTCTTAACACTTAAGATTTCTAACATATACAAAAATAATAATCCTTAAGAGCTTATGCAATAAACAGTTAAAAACTTTAGCTTAAAGTTATGCTTAGTATTGTTCAGTTATAGTGTTTTAACTTTCCTTCAAATCTTCAACTCCCTTTAAAAGAGGAAGAAAAAGAGTCCTTGGAAGGTGACTTGCATAAGATTTCTTTGTTGAGAAGCATTTCAAGAGAGATGTTGGAAGATGAATCCTGTTAAGATTTTTGTCCATTGAGTAATAGCATTTTCCACAACATCTTTCTCATACTAGGCATCTACCAAGAAAGTTGGGCAGACTTAAGAGGTCACATTAACTTTCCTTGAGGTTTGCACTAAGAAACCCTAATTTACTTTCTCCAAAATTTGACGTTTGACAAGATAGGTATGCTTTGGAGACATAGTACAAATCAGAAGCTAAACACCTTTAGCTGAGGTCTTCAAAGTCCGAGTTGTCACTAAAATAGGGATACGATGATCAGATTATGATCTTTCATAGGCTGACATACCACGTTCAGAGTCATCAGATTCTGATCCTTCAGAATCTGAGACTTATAACTTCTTTACATATGCTTTAGTCATGGTCAATTCTGAGTTGAATTTTAAGCTTATGATCCTGTATATCTGAACATATGTTAGTATACCCAATTGTTCTTCAAGTACTTTGTTATCATCAAAATCCAAGGGATATGAACAATTTTTTTCCAACATGTTCCATTTTTTATTTGTTATTTTCTCTTGCCTCTTCAGTGCTTAGCAGTTTTAGCTGTTTTCTTTTACCGTTATGACATGAAAACATAAATTTATGCTCATTATTAAGGAATTAGGCCTATAAATAGTCTTATAACCTTGAGTTTAGGGATAAGCAATTTTCTAAATACTAGCATTCTTTTATCTTTTGTTATTTTTCTGCATTTTTGCATTCTGCAAAGTGTTGTTGTTCTACTTTTGTTAAAGTCTCCTTAGAGCAAACTCTTGTATCACATTTCTCGACATTTGAGATTTGAATTTGAATTTTACTATTACGAATATGCTTATGTTTTATGTTGTTTTATTTATGTTAATTGTAAGCATGTTTGAGTAGACCTTTTTAGGATCTAGGACATAAGGATTGTCTAATTGACATAACTCGTGCAAGTTTTATGATAAATGAAATATGATAATAAATATTTTATTTGTTTCAATCATTTTGTTTTAAAGAAATATGTTCGCTACGAAAATATGAACACTTAAACATTAATTATACACTGAAATAGTATAATTTATGTTTGAATTAGAAAATTGAACATTTGAATTTGAGACGATAAAAGTGTCTCAGAGTTAATTGAGAAATACTTTTATGTTTTTAATAGCTAGACATTTAAAGGTTTATAAACAAATGAGACAAGCTGCGAAAGTAAGTAACTTGTTGGTTTAGAACACGACAATGTGCTGATGAAAATAGACATTACTACTAATTTCTATTATAATGACATGAGACAGTGTTAACAAGGTTATTGTTCTAAAGAGAAGACTTGAGTCTAATTTGATATCAAGGATCTTGGAAGATTAAAATATTTTTTAGGAATGAAGTTTCCAAGTTCTAAAGAAGAAATCTTTCTCAACCAACACAAATATATACTTTATTTATTCATAGAAATATGGATGACACAGTGTAAGGCAATAGAAACACGAATGGATCCTAATGCAAAACTAAAAACATCATATGTAGATAAAATAGTAGACAAATAACGCTACTAATAATGGGCTGATAGACTATTTTATCTGTCTCATATAAGACCTAACATAGCCTCTTCAGTGAGTGCGATAAGTTAGTGTATACATGCAACATAGCTCGCGTTCACTTTGAAGCTTTTTTTAGAATATTGAAATATTTAAAAGGTACTCAAGAAAAAGGTTGATGTTAAAAAACAAAGCGCACATACAGGTTGAAGATTATACAAATGCTGAGTGAGTAGGAAATATAAATGGTAGGATATCGACTTTAGTGTATTGTACCTCTTTAGGTGAAAACTTAGTTATATGGAAAAGATAAAAAAACAAAATATTGTATTGTAGCCAAGGGCCGTGCAGAGGCTGAATTCTGCTCTATGGCCTATGGTTTTTGTGAAGTATTATGGATTAAAAAAATTTATTGATGAATTGAAGATCTCTAGTCCAAAACCAATCAAAGTCTATTGTGATAATTTGATAACTATTTCTATTATCCATAATCCTGTCATACACGAAACAAACATGTTAAAGTGGACAAGCACTTCATTAAACAAAATATTGATAATAGTGAGATTTGTATGTCCTATGTAACAACAACAAGCCAAATAATATATATTTTCACACAGAGTCTTTCAAAGAGACAATTGAATGACATGGTGAGCAAATTTGTAATAAGTGACATATACATGCAAAAAAAGGGAAACTAGTCATTGCTAACGGTAACATTTGTCTTCAAATCTTCAGAGGCTTCTGATGGTAATCAAATGAAGCATGAGTAGAGACTTTATAACAGGGTCTTCAGAAACTTCAAGTCTCCAGTCTTCAGAACTTGTCCATTAGGAATCTATCTTCAGAGCTTCAGCACTTGTCATGAAACCTGTTATCTTCACTGCTTCAAGTCTTCAGAATCTTCAGAACCTTGTTCACTCAGAACGCCGTCTTCAAAGTTTTTAGGACTTGATCATTTGAATCTTAATCTTGAGAACACTTTAGTCTTCAGAGTCTTTCTGCACTTGGTCTTCAGAGCCTTCAGCCTTTAGAACTTCAAGTCATGAGAATCTTCAACACTTTGGTTCTCCAGAAGATTATCTCTTCAGAAGCTTTGCTATCTTCAGAATCATAACCACTTTCAGAGTAGCATCCACAAGAGCATTGCAACAGCAATATCGGCATCCTTGGATCTATCTGATTATGATCAGATACAAAAGCATACTTGCTTTTTGCGACTTGTGTTACACATAGTAACTCGCATATGATCATTTACGCACATCTTGCTGGTGTTTGTTGGATCTGATATCTTCTATGATTATGATCTACATACAACACACATTAGAACATAAAATAGTTCTTTCACAAATACTCATTGTTATCATCAAAACATAGAGATGACTTGCAGAGACAACTATTGCTCTTACAATCTTTACATAAAGTTATTAAATCAGATTTAGAGAGTTTCAAAAATACATCTTATGTATCCTCTGAATCCGAATCAGAACCAACTTTTGATTCTGAATCTGAGAATTTTGAAGGAACCAAAGCTAGGTTGGCTTCTTCAGCTTCTTCTTTGTCATCAAGTTCATCCCACGTTACCACGAGACATTTCTTGAATTTGCTTCTGAAGTTTTTCTTCTGGAAATTTTCCTTTTTCTAAAGATCAGGGCAATCAACAATGAAGTGATCAGCTAACAGTTGAAACAACCTTTCTGATCATCCTTGTTTTCTCTAGAACTTGTTCCTTTGAAACCACATTTTTTTACCAGATAACCTCATATTTTTGTTGGCAAGATACTGAAATATTTTTATGATGAATGCCATTTCATCATCATCAGAATCTTTATCATGAGTGGCTTCTTTGTGCCCCCAAGTCTGAGAAGAATTCTCAGACCTCCCAATAGATTTCAAAGCTAGAGAATTTGATTTCTTAATTGGTTCTTCATCTCTATTGAGTTCTAGCTTATGACTTTGGAGATTACTTATTAGACTTTCAAGACTGGTGTTGTTCAGGTCTTTTACTTCCTGAATAGCTGTCACCTTTGGTCTGTATCTGATAGGGAGACTCCTAAGAATCTTCTTTACATGATCAGAGGCGGTGTAGCTTTTTCTATAACTTGAAGCCCAGACACAAGTATCTGAAACCTTGAAAACATGGTTTCAATACTCTCATCATGTTCCATTCTGAACATTGCATATTGTTGAACCAACAGATTAGCCTTAGCTTCTTTGACCTGCCAATTCCCTTCATAATAAGCACATAAAGATTCAAAGATGGGTTTGGCAGTTGATTTGTCAATAATCTTTATGTACTCATAGTGGGTAGAGATTCCACAAAAATACCCCTCACTCTATGATGCTTTCTGTAAACTTTTTTCTGAGGAGGTGCGCGATTCTTTCTATCAGTCACCATACCTACTCCATCAACTTCAAAGTTGATTCCATCTTCAATAATATCCCATAGCTCATCATCAAGCCCTATGATATAGGTGTACATTTTTCTTTTCCACCAATTAAACTCAGTAGAGTTACCATTGAATGTTGGTGGTCTAGCAATATAATTATTTTTATCAAATGTAATATGATCATGGTTATTATTACCACGAGGAGTACTACCATCAGGACTAGTTATTTCAGGATCATCAGACATGATGGAAGATGTATCTTTCTCTGGACTTTTTTGTACCACTGTTAAGTGTTATAGCACATATCATGCTCTGATTCCAACTGAAGGTGAGAAAAATACACAAGAAGGGAGGGGGTTGAATTGTGTATGTTAATTCTTTTTCACTTCTGAATTTCAACTTCAGAATTTGAAAAAGTTTAGAATATGATTAGAGATGTTCGCAACGGAATGAATAACAATCATAAGTAAGAAGCAAAGCAACACACAAAGTTATATTGGTTCCTCTTCTAAACTGAGAGTAGTTCAGTCCCCTTGTTTGAACAAGAGTTTTTCACTATAATCAAACCGATTACACTTTGCTCAAGAAAACTAGAAAGAGACTTCAACTACTCATTCACACTAGAAAGAGACTTCTACTCAAGCAACCTAGCAAGAGACTTCTGCTCAAGCACACACGCAAACGACTTCCACTGCTCAAGCAAACCAGCAAGAGACTTCCACTCCTCGAGCAGACCAGCAAGAAACTTTCACTACTCAAGCAAACAAGCAAGATATTTCCTCTACTTTAAACAAATAGTTTAGTAGAACAGATTAACAATTATACTTGATGTACAATCATAAGTATAGAGGTGATACAACAACCACAAAGGTTCTTAACACTTAATATTTCTAAGATATACAAAAATAATAATCCTTAAGAACTTATGCAATAAACAGTTAAAAACTTTAGCTTAAAGTTATGCTCAGTGTTGTTCAGTTGTAGTGTTTTAACTTTCCTTCAAATCTTCAACTCCCTTTAAAAGAGGAAGAAAAAGAGTCCTTGGAAGGTGACTTGCATAAGATTTCTTTGTTGAGAAGCATTTCAAGAGAGATGTTGGAAGATGAATCCTGTTAAGATTTTTGTCCATTGTGTAATAGCATTTTCCACAACATATTTCCCATACTAGGCATCTACCAAGAATGTTGGGCAGACTTAAGAGGCCACATTAACTTTCCTTGAGCTTTGCACTAAGAAACCCTAGTTGACTTTCTCCAAAATTTGACGTTTGACAAGATAGGTATGCTTTGGAGACATAGTACAAATCAGAAGCTAAGCAGTTTTAGCTGAGGTCTTCAAAGTCCGAGTTGTCACAAAAAGTAGGGATACGATGATCAGATTCTGATCTTTCATAGGCTGACATACCAGGTTCAGAGTCATCAGATTATGATCCTTCAGAATCTGAGACTTATAGCTTCTTTACATATGCTTTAATCATGGTCAATTCTGAGTTGAATTTTAAGCTTATGATTCTGTATATCTAAACATATGTTAGTATACCCAATTATTCTTCAAGTACTTTGTTATCATCAAAACCCAAGGGATATGAACAATTTTTTCCAACGTGTTCCATTTTTTATCTGTTATTTTCTCTTGCCTCTTCAGTTCTTAGCAGTTTTAGCTGTTTTCTTTTACCGTTATGACATGCAAACATGAATTTATGCTCATTATTATGGAATTAGGCCTATAAATAGTCTTATAACCTTGAGTTTAGGGATAAGCCATTTTTTACATACTAGCATTCTTTTATCTTTTGTTATTTTTCTGCATTTTACATTCTGCAAAGTGTTGTTGTTCTACTTTTGTTAAAGTCTCCTTAGAGCAAACTCTTGTATCACATTTCTCGACATTTGAGATTTGAATTTGAATTTTACTATTACGAATATGCTTATGTTTTATGTTGTTTTATTTATGTTAATTGTAAGCATGTTTGAGTAGACCTTTTTAGGATTTAGGACATAAGGATTGTCTAATTGACATAACTCATGCAAGTTTTATGATAAATGAAATATGATAATAAATATTTTATTTGTTTCAATCATTTTGTTTTAAAGAAATATGTTCGCTACGAAAATATGAACACTTAAACATTAATTATACACTGAAATAGTATAATTTATGTTTGAATTAGAAAATTGAACATTTGAATTTGAGACGATAAAAGTGTCTCAGAGTTAATTGAGAAATACTTTTATGTTTTTAATAGCTGGACATTTAAAGGTTTATAAACGAATGAGACACACTGCGAAAACAAGTAACTTGTTAGTTTAGAACACGACAATGTGCTGATGAAAATAGACATTACTACTAATTTCTATTATAATGACATGAGACAGTGTTAACAAGGTTATTGTTCTAAGGAGAAGACTTGAGTCTAAATTTGATATCAAGGATCTTGGAAGATTAAAATATTTTTTAGGAATGAAGTTTCAAAGTTCTAAAGAAGAAATATTTCTCAACAAACACAAATATATGCTTTAGTTATTCACAGAAATATGGATGACACAGTGTAAGGCAATAGAAACACGAATGGATCCTAATGTAAAACTAAAAACATCATATGTAGATAAAATAGTAGACAAATAACGCTACTAACAATGGGCTGATAGACTATTTTATTTATCTCATATAAGACCTAACATAGCCTCTTCAGTGAGTGCGATAAGTTAGTGTATACATGCAACATAGCTCGCGTTCACTTCAAAGCTTTTTTTAGAATATTGAAATATTTGAAAGGTACTCAAGAAAAAAAGTTGATGTTGATAAGGCTTAGTTAAAAGTGTCCCGGGTTTTAGCATTATTTGTTATTAGATTTAATTTAATTTAATTTTTGTAGTCAAGTTTGTTTCCTAAATTCTAGCAGAACATGGGCTGTAGTCTGTTACAACACGTTAGGTTTTCTCTATTTATTAGCTGTATTTTCACAAGGAATAAACCAGTCATTTCCAAACTGTTATTTGCTTTTCTCTTGAGTTCTTTTGCATCTAACAATCTTGTATCTAGAGTCGGTTGTCTGAGAGATGGGTTCAGAAGCAAATTTTGCAACAACCTCTATTTCGAAGTTCGACGGCGACTACGAACATTGACGCATGGTCATGGAGAATCTCCTTCGATCTAAGGAGTATTGGGTTGCTGTCGAATCAGGCTACACAGAGCCCACAAGTAGGGATGGGATGACGGAAGCGCAAATAAAGAACCTGGAGGAGATGAAGCTGAAGGATTTGAAGGCTAAGAATTACTTGTTTCAGTCTCTTGACAAGTCAATTCTGAAGACAATCACGCAGAAGGAGACATCTAAACATCTCTGGGATTCCATGAAGTTGAGGTGTCAAGGCAATGCTCGAGTGAAGAGAGCTCAGCTCAATCGTCCACGCCGGGACTTTGAGGTCTTACCAATGAAGCAGGGTGAATCGATCACATTTTATTTTGGTCGAGTAATGACGGTTGCAAACGACATGAGGAATTATGGGGAAGATGTGGGTGACGTCAAGATCGTTGAGAAGATTTTGAGAACCCTCACTGATAAGTGGAACTACATTGTTTGTTCCATTGAGGAAGCCAAGGACATAGATCAGCTATCCGTGGATGCCTTGCAAAGCTCTCTGCTTGTTCATGAGCAAAAGTTCAAAGTACGCGGAGAAGTTGAACATGCTTTAAAGGTGACTCATGAAAAGATCTATGGTGGAAGAGGAAGAGGAAGAGTTGCTTTTCGAGGAGGCCAGAGATACAGCAGAGGCAGGGGTAGCCAATCGAGGAATAAGGAAACAGTTGAGTGTTACAAGTGTCATAAGCTTGGACACTTCCAGTACGAGTGCCAAGCAAATTATGCTGGTTTGGAGGAATCAGAAGAGCTGGTGCTAATGGCGTATGTTGACACGCTTGGAGGTGATCGAGATGTTGTGTGGTATATTGACTCTGGATGCAGTAATCACATGTGTGGTGATTCATAACTCTTTTGTGATTTAGAAGAAGGGTTCAACAAGGTGGTTAGATTGGGGAATTATGCAAGCATGAACGTTGTCGGAAAAGGCAGTGTTCGATTGACTGTCAAAGGAGTAAATCACCTTGTACGAGATGTCTATTATGTGCTCGGTTTGCAGAATAATCTTCTCAGTGTTGGACAGCTGCAAGAAATGGGTTTGGTTGTCCTAATGCAGTCAAATGAGTGCCGGATTTATCACCACACAAAAGGTTTGGTATTCCAAACCAACATGACAGCAAATTGAATGTTCATGCTGTTATCAAGCACTCCATCAATCAAAAGAGGCAGCAAGGCAGAGTGCTTCCAAGCAACCACTGAAGACGTGGTGCACCTCTGGCACCAAAGATTCGGTCATCTCAGCTACAAATGGTTGAAGACTTTGCAAACAAAAAGCATGGTGAGAGGCTTGCCAAGTTTCTCTGAGGGTGAAATTGTGTGCACTAATTGCTTGAAAGGGAAGCAGCATCGAGATGTAATCTCAAGGAAAAGTACATGGAGAGCATCGACAAAATTGGAGCTAGTTCATGCTGATATCTGTGGTCTGATTTCTCCGGTTTAGGGGGGAAACAAGAGGTATTTCATTTGTTTCATTGATGACTATAGTAGGAAGGCGTGGGTGTATTTTCTTGCTTATAAGTCAGATGCATTCACTACCTTTAAGCTATTTAAAGTTCTTATAGAAAAAGAAAAGGGTTTGTCATTTTAAGTGTCTAAGAACGGATTGTGGAGGTGAATTCACATCAGATGAATTCAAGGAATATTGTGAAATGAATGGAATCAAGCGGCAATTAACTGCTACATATACACCGCAGCATAAAGGAGTCGTCGAGCGGAAGAATAGAACAGTGATAAATATGGCGAAAAGCTTATTGGTTGAGAAAAATGTTCCAAGAAAATTCGGGGCAGAGGCAGTAAACTGGGCATTTTATGTTCTTAATAAATGTCCAACATCATCAGTGAAGGAAATGACACCAGAGGAAGCTTGGTGTGGGGTGAAGCCTTCAGTCGGGCACTTGAGAGTCTTTGGTTGTACATCATATGCTCATGTACCAGATGCTCGACGAACAAAGCTTGAAGATAAGAGCCGTTGTTTTGTCTTTTTTGGTGTAAGTGACGAATCAAAGGCATACCGACTATATGATCCTACCTCCAAGAGGATTATTATCAGTCGGGATGTCGTCTTTGAAGATGACGGGTAATGGAATTGGGAGAAGAGCTCCAAAGAAGATAACACATTTGATTTGGAATGGGAAGATGAGAAAAGTGGAGAAAGGGAGGAATCGAGTGATAGTAATGAAGAAGAAAATGCAGCTGATGGTAATGAAGAAGAAGATGCAGCTTTTCCAGTGACAGAACCCCGAAATAGAAGAGCACCAAGGTGGATGAATGACTATGTCTCCGGTGAAGGCCTTTCTGATGAAGAGGAAGAGGTACAAACTCACTTAGTCCTGTTTGCTCATGCAGTTCACTCTGATCCTACTTCATTTGATGAAGCAGTAAAGGAAGAGAAATGAAGGACAGCCATGGATGCAGAAATGAGATCAATTGAGAAGAATGGAACGTGGGATCTCACGGAGCTGCCGAAAGAAGCGAAAAAATAGGAGTCAAATGGGTGTACAAAACCAAGTTGAATGAGCTTGGAGAATTAGAAAAATACAAGGCTTGCTTGGTCGCCAAAGGGTATGCTCAGAAATACGGAGTTGATTATGAAGAAGTATATGCTCCTGTAGCTCGTATGGACACGGTTAGAATGATTTTGGCACTTGCTGCATAAAGAAGCTGGTGTGTGTTTCAGCTGGACGTGAAGTCAGCCTTTCTTCACGGGAAGTTAGTTGAAAATGTGTACGTGGAGCAGCCAAGGGGTTATGAAATAAAGAATGAGGAGCATAAGGTATATAAGCTTAACAAAGCTTTATACGGACTCAAGCAGGCACCACGAGCTTGGTTCAGCCGAATTAAATCATACTTCAGAAAGGAAGGCTTTGAGAAGGAGGATAGTGAGCAAACTTTGTTTACCAAAGTTAAACAAGGTAAATATTTGATCATTAGCTTGTATGTTGATGATTTAATTTATACCGGAGATGATGAAAAAATGATGTCTGAATTCAAAGAGTCCATGATGAAGGAATTTGATATGTGAGACTTGGGCAAGATAAGGTATTTTCTTGGTATTGAGGTAATTCAATTTGATGGTGGTATATTCATCAGTCAAACAAAGTATGTGATAGAAGTGTTGAGAAGGTTTGGAATGAAGCATAGCAATTTTTTTGAAAATCCAATGGTTCCAGGATTTAAAATCTCCAAAGATGACAATGGTGTTGAGATGGATGGTTCATTTTTCATGCAGCTAATTGGAAGCCTGATGTACTTGACCGCTACAAGACCGGACATAATGTATGCAGTTAGCTTATTGAGCAGGTATATGTCAAGACCTACAGAAGTTCATTATTCAGCGGCGAAAAGAATTCTACGTTACCTGCAAGGTACAACAATGTACGACATTCTTTACAAAAGGGAAGGAAATATGGAATTGATTGACTTTACTGACAGTGATTATGCTGGATCAGTGGAGGATAGAAGAAGTACTTCAGGTTATGTTTTTATGCTAAGTGGAGCTGCAGTAGCTTGTGTAGCGGTAAAATTTGTGAGTGTAAGCTATTGATTAACCAAACTCATAAAGCAAGAGTCGCCACCGCACTTTTATTTATTCCACAAAGGAAAAGGAAAAAAGAGCAAATAAATCCTAAGAAGTCTAAAAAATCAAAAGCTAAAAAAGACAAAGAGAAATGGGTAAGGGGGGTTGGTTACGCAATGAGAAGGTGTTAGCACCCAAAACTTCTATAGTACCCTATAGGAACCCTTTGATGTATTCATACTTTTGGTCTGAAAATGGTTTGCTTGTAAAGAGATTGAGGAGATGAGAAGAGAATTTTTTTTAAAGATTTTTGTGTTTGGAGAGACTTATCGCCTTATGCCTACGTACCCACGATGTCCAATGTAGGATCAAAACCTCGTAGTTCATGGTACAAAGAATGAAAATTATTGGTTATGGTTTATTTTATCTTGAAAAGACAACCCGTCATTCTCAAGAGAGAATACTCAACTAATTACCCAAAGGTATGGGAAAGAGGCATTTGCTTCACATTAATATGGAGGATTTGCTTGGATTAACATCAACAAGACTAATCACTTCAACATCTAAGTGGAAAATGACCATACTTTCAACAAAATACCATGGTTAGAAGTTTTACATCTCAACAAAAAAATGACTCATGTCTAATTCTTTTTGAAAAGTTTAAAAGAAAAAGTGCATAAAAACACAAAAAAGTTTAGATGAGTTTTTGTATTTTTAATGTTTTTTTTGAAATGGTCAAAGCATGATTAACATTGATTGACATTTATTAAAGAAAATGAAGTTTAAAAATCACTTGACCAAAGTCAAGGTTTTATTATGAAAGCGGTTTTAAGTTTGAAAACAAGAAGGTTTTGAAAAAGAGAGGAGATTTTGAAAATTGAAGAAGGGGTGGAGAAGAAGTGACTATCCTAGTGCATAAAGTAAAAGCTAAGGATAAGAGAGATCTAACCACAAATGTAGCTATCTTCACCATAAACCAAACAAAAGCATAAGGCTTCAAAGTCTTCAAACCATAATTCCAAAGCAAAGGGAAAAGGTCATAGTTATAAGTCCAAGGATCCAAGAATAGCATTGAAGTCCAAAGTCTAGGTAAAAAATTCCATGTCCATTGCAAAGGATAGTACCCATAGTCCAAGATTAGAAGCACACGTTTTTAGAGGTTTTGGCCTACTTGCTGGAAAATAACAGGATCTGCTGAGCATTTAGCAATAAGAAGCAAGATAAATATAGCCTGAATATCTGATGCGTCACCAGCATGTTGCTCGAACTAATAGGTACTGAGCACTCTAGAGTAACGGCACATTGAAAAACCACACCAATATCAACCGCTACAGATAATCCTTTCCAACTCAACCTTTTTAAGGTTGTAAATATATTTCACTGCAGCTAATGTTGCTGTTAGAGCCAACATTTTAGGTATCATTAATTGGCAATGACCGCATTCGAGTAAGATGAAAATGCTCATTTTCAATCACATTCTGAGCCAATAGAGCACTATCATTACCTTTTGCAGCAATTGAACTTTGGACGGTGAAATAATGTTAAAAAATAATAACCAAACCGGCAAGACGAGCTAGCATGACATGAGCTTGTCCACTTGTTTATGTCGCCATCAGTGTTGCCAAGACTAATCAAACGAATGCAGATAGAAGTTTGGAAAGTTCATACTCTTCAACTGATTTTCCTGCATCTGCTGCAAATGATGAATTTTTGATACCATTTCCATTAAATTTGCAGCTTGAGTTACGTTGGCTCACGTGGCTTTGTGCTCAAAGGCTGCAGTAGGTGAGCAATTCTTCATTCTCGAGCCTTGTACATCCAATTCAAGCTGGCTGTTCCACAAGAAATGAGTAGAAATAATATTTCTGTCAGCACATTGGAAGAAGTTCTTAGCATGAGTTGTTTCAGCAGAAGCATCTTCAACAAATGGTCGTGATACAAATTCCTCTTCTATCAATAATTCTTTCGACAAGTTGCTGCTAGGTGATGAGCTTGAACACTCTACATCAAACGGATGAATATTCATGTACATCAACGATTGCACCGAGCTTTTGAAATTATTTTAAATTCTTTTTTTAGTCCAGGTAACCCGACAAAGATCACATGGCCACCACTAAGTCCACAAGCATGTGTGAATTAGCTTCTGGTAGCAACTGCATGGAATGCAAGTCCTGCGCAGGGAAGTGTAAACTTCCGAAACTCGTTCCACCACTACATCACGGTTAGGATACAAGATATGCAACTTAAATGGCTTGATCTTTGTAAAGTAGAAAAGCCTTCGTGGATTGTTTTGTACAACTTGTAATAGCCTGTTTTGCGTGATACTTAATGTGCAGCGCGTGGAGCTTGACGGCTTAGTACAAGGTTTCATGTTATGGCACAGCTTCATGTCAACACATTGGCTTGGTTTTGATTGTTCGCATGGAATGTTCATGACTTAGAGATAACATGGTACAAGGCTTCACATTGATAGCATGTGGCTTGAGTGGCACGGCTCAAAAAAGGCTTTCATGGTGCTGGGAATTGTATGGGCTGCTTCTTGGAGTAGCATCATGGTCTTGGAATTGTGAAGCAAAGTCGTGCGGTATCATGAGGTATTTGGTGTGACATTTCAAGGCTTGGGAAATGGTACGACTTGGTCATGTGGGCTTGAAATTTAGTTTCACGAGGCATGAAGTTTGCAACATGACTTGAATACCATTTCATTTTTTGGCAAGTGATTTGTATCTCATGGACACATGAATTTTGGAATTAAAATTGAAATGTGGAAACTGGTTAGACAATAATTGAAAAATGGTTAATGAATATGAAAAAATGGATTTAAGAAAATAGGTATTGGATGACTAATGGTTTAGGAAAATTGGATAACCAAGATGGATTAGTGAACATGGTTTATGAACATTGGGATAATGGATATGGAAAATGGATAATGAATAAAGGTGAACTTATGAAAGAAATGGATCTTCAAACTTTGGATGTTACATGCCTTAAACTTAAATTCCAAGCAAGCCATAAACAATGAATCTTCCAACTTGAACCAACCCTTGAGTGACACAAGTTCTTTAGAATTTAATGCCATGATGAATCCAAATATCAATACTTGTATCTCAATAAACAAACTACCTTGATTTAGCAAGATTCTTCTCACATTGACGATTTAACCATAGAGATAAATCCTTGAGGAATCCTCATCGAAGATATTGCCTTATGAAGAAAAGAACTAAGAAACCCTGAGATGATGATGAACTCGCCATAGGAAAAGAATAATGCTCAATGTTGCCTTGACAAGAAACCCTAACATCAAGAACTTCAACTGAAGAATCATTATCAATACTCAAGCATAATGAACTGAAAACCTAATTCCCTTGACCTTTGAATACTCATTGTCTGAGAGATGGCCCACTGATGCAAATAACTTACCATTGAAGCAAACTCTTAATGGTTTGACCAAGATGAGGTCAAACTTCCATCTAATCTTGACTTGAATTATTAACCACATTTGATTTGAAGCCAATGCCATTGATTTGACAACCCTGTAAAACCCTAAACACACAGAGAAAGAAAAGACAAGCAAAAATTGCAAAATATTTTAGGTATTTTGGTTAGAGGTTAGTAAATATAAACAATCATAAAGCAATTAAGAAACACACGGATGATTGGTGATCTTGTTTGTGATATTAGATGCAAATGACATGTGGGATCTTAGGGGTAAAAATTAGGGTATTACAGCTGCCCCTATTTAAGTTTCTTCTATCCGGAGATATGAAGAGACTTAAATATAACAATAAACCCAATTTTTGGCCCTAAGAGACCACAAAATGATATAATTATGCAGATGGTATGCAGACACGAGACCTCTGTGGGGAGAATATGCCACAGGAGATAAACAAAAGCTGGGGAGCAAAAGAAAAGAGAAAAGACTCCGCAGGGGAAAACACATGAGGGAAAACACATCCCAACAGTGGAAGAAACAAATCTCCACTGGGGAAGAGAAAAGAGTAAGATTCCACTTAGGGAAAGTTACCAACACCAGAAATGAAAGAGGGATAACATCGTCCCAACATAGAGAGAAAAATCTCCGCTGGGGGAAAGATCGTCTAATACCAGACATCTGGTAATAGCATGATCAAAAGGAAAGATCGCCAACTACCAACCAAGTGATAGCTACAACAAGGCAGTCAATCAAAAGGATATGAGAAGAATTACCTACTACCAACAAAGGGTAGGACGACAAAGGTAACGATCTCACAAAGGGGAATGAGAAGTATCACCTACTACCAACACAGGGTAGGACGACAAAGGTAATAATCTCAAACAAAGAAGGGAGAGATTACCAACCATCAAACAAGTGATAGCTACAACAAGGTAATCAAACCCGACTATATTACCTACTACCAACACAGGATAGGACGACAAAGGTAACAAGCTAAAAAGAGGGATTACCAACTAGCCGGGGAACATACCGCACAACTACTAGGACTCATCTGAGGAAAAGATTCAAACTGGGGATAACTACATATGGAAATAAACCATAACACAACAAGGATATAACTCAACAGGGAAGACTTATCACAACAAGGCTCCACTGGGGAAAATTAATACCTCAACAATGAACTATCTCTAGCATACCGAAGAGACTAACCTTCCATCAGAGTAAAAAACCTCAACAACGAACTGTCCCATCTAACCGAAGAGACTTACCATTCATCGGAGTAGAGGAATCTCAACAACGAACTGTCCCGTCTGACCAAAGAGACTTACCATTCGTTTGGGAATACTTTCTACCAAGATTTTTTTGAGAAATGTGTCAACCATAAAAAATTTACTGGGGAATCTATTGCCAAGATCAACCAGAGAACCTTCAAATGAAACACCTTCTGCTGAGATTTTATATGTAATTCCTACTGCCGAGGAATAATCGAAAACATGCCTGATGCCGAGGCTTTACTGAAAAATCTTTTAAAGATTCTACTGCCGAGATCCTAAAAAGAAAATACCTTCTGCCGAGGTTGCTGTAATAATTTTTTTGAAATTATCCGAGAAATCTACTGCCGAGATTCTTGGAAATAAAATACCTTCTACCGAGGCTTGTTGAGAATTCTTTTTTTTTTTATAAAACTTTCTGGAGAATCTACTATCGCGATCAACCAAAGAAATCTGAAATAAAGCCACCTTCTGCCGAGGTTAACTGGAAATCTTCTGCCGAGATTTGCCAGGAACTAGGAATCAATAACTCTACCAGGGATCTTCACAGGAGATATGGGCAAGTTAGATCACGCAACAGACTTCTCAAATAAAGAGACAACCATCTGTTGGAAATTCACAACAAGCTTCTCTGACAGGCACAACCTGAGGGATACCATTTGATGGAAAAGATAACGTCTGATAACTGGAGACACACAAGTTTCTCAAATAAAGAGGATACCGCTTGTTGTCATGCAATGGATTCCAAAAGAGTGTTGCAACAACACTGCTGGAGGAAACAAAATCTTCATCTTCTGATGGTAACCATAAAAAGATAATCTGCTGAGGAATACAAAATCCTCAAAGGTACAAAATAAATGCACTCCCAATCATCTAGGTTGCACAACCTAGAGAGTTTCAAAGTAGTCACCGCTGGAGACCAAAGTTCAATCCAGAAACAAAATGGAGAGAAACAGTCAAACAAGATTCATCCCGAGGAGGATATAACTCAACTGGGGATTGGTCCCATCCAGATAATGAACTGGAAAGGAAAACTGAAGCAAAACTTTCCACAAGGAATAAATTCAGTGGGGAATTAGAAAGGATACACGCTTTTTGCTTAGGGTCAACACTCTAATGGAGAGAGGACACACACACACTCTACTGAGGAAACCACATCCAGAGAGCGGAGAAGTACTAAAACAGATGCAAAATGCACAATGCAACAACATGCTGCACAACAAAAGAATGCGTATGCAATGCGTATGAGTATGAATATGCTGACAAAATAGACACACGAATGAACAAAGGATGAATAAACACCATGGTTCAGCTGAATACTCGGCTAATCTCAACAAGATAGAGATACCAAAAGAGATCCTTTCAAGGAGTACACACAAAGCCAACCCTACAGGGGATATCAACCAATTGGGGGAATAAGAAGTCAACATTACTCTTTGCTCGGGAAGTGATCAAAGTAATCACAACAAGAGGTAAAACTCTATGTGGGGGTTCCACATCAAGGGGAAACATTACCCCAAAGCTTCACAAATATGCTTGATCATAACCTGGCTGGAGAATAGAATCATACTCAGCTGGGGAAATCTGAATCAAGACTTAGCCGGAGGAATACCCAAAATAGTACTTGGACGGGAAATACCCAAACTGGCGCTCAATTGGGGAGTAATGGATTTCAAGAGTCCAACATCTCATAACAATCTTGAGGGAATCCATCATCTGATTAACAACTTGATTACATCCACAAGAACAAATCTGCTTATGTGCGTTGAATTCACCATTTAACTTTTGCCCCAGACTGCATGGTCTACAAAGGATTTTACACCAAAAGGAAACTTTGTACCATAATGACTTGAGATAATCTGTCCCAGTGTCTTCAAAGTCTTGGAGAGATTCGTCGAATCTCGACGTAACTGCCCCAGATTTATTGAACTTGGCACACTCTTTGATCAATAGAGTCTTCAAACTTTGCCCCATGCAAAAGCATCAATCGGGAAAACAAACTTGCTAATATTCAATAAAGCCTTTGGGCAACATGCCCCTGAATATGACCATTCTTGAAATGATTTTCCAATTACTCATCAGAGTTTCAGGCCTCAAAAGATTAGTCTCATCACTGATGCTCAAGTGTAAGCTTCTATGATGTCAAACAAATGTATGTAAGCAGAAACATGTTAATTCTGAGAATGATAATTCTAATGCAACAGACATGTTAATCTTGAAGTTTTTACTGAAAAGATGTCACAAAACCTTGTGAACGAATCACTAGCTAAGACACGACATTGATTTTTGAATGCATATGCAATATCAACAGAGATCTTTTAGCACAACTCATGGGAGTCAGGAACGCTATCTCGTTTAAGTATGCTTTCAAAATAAACCCTACTTCAATTAGGTCTTTTGAGGGTTATAACTTGGTCTGGTTCACGGTTTTCTGAAAAAAGGATTATTAGGCTCAAAATTTATTTGTACCCACCCATTATCCGTGATGTTCTTCAGTCCTACATTCAGCTAATTTGACACAAATGTTCATCTTTAAAAAGATTACTGAAACTGATGGTTTAAGAACCAATGAGGTTATTCGGGGATAACAGTCACCCTTTTTGTCCTTCGACTTGGTAGTCACACAAAGATTTGTTCTTTTGATGAGAATTTTTCTTTTATTCTTGCTTTTCACATTTTCATTCTTTTTATTTTTCCTTAACTTTTTCCTGGACTGATTTTTTTTTGAATTTTTGATGTCCAGCGGGATGCCCCAATTTTTGCCCAAGTCACTTGTTTTCAATTTTTCGACTTAGCGGCCTTTTTTTTCTTTCTTTTTTTGAACAAATCATGTGACATTGGCTTATTTGACTTGTTTGAAAGGTTGTGACTGCCTCTTCCCTTTTGAATGAGGGATAACCATTGTGGTTTCCTTAGACGCACACTCCTTTTGAAATTTGGACACTTGGTCAAATTAACTGAAGACTACCCTGCCCCAAGGTTAAATGTGAGGGTTTTTTCATTTAGAAAAGAAACTCCTACTTCAAGACTCAAAGGGGTTAACAAGGGATTATCTTCCTTATATCTCCGGTGTTTGGGAATTTGAAACAATGCCTTACATCATCAGCAGGGTCTTATTCAAAAGCACACAACCAGAAATTTTGCGTTTTCACTTCATCATCCTCCCTCCAAGAGTTTAAATAAGAGGTTGGTATTGCAAATGCAGAAAACAAATTACGAGCGAATGCGAATGGATTACTTCAAGATAAACATACTCATTGCATTAAGATTAATATTCAAAATCAAACAAGTTTCTACATGCAAACAAAGCATTAACAATCATAAAAGATTACAAATAGTTGCAGTAATAAACTAGAGATCTGAAGAAACTGTGTCAGCTTGAGCTTGAAAGAACATTTTCAACTTTCTTGGGAGACACAGAAGTAAACATACAACCACTGCGGGTCACTATACTAATATCAGTATAAAGGCGTTCCATTCACAAATGCGCTTCCTTCCTTGAAGGTCAACACCTCATCGTCAATCATCTCTTGAACCTTTTCCTGAAAAACCTTGCACTCCTCAATTGGATGCCCCATTACTCCATCATGAAATTCACAACTGGTATTTGGGTTGTACCAAGGAGGGCGAGACTTCATGACTCTGGTTTTTCTGGGTATCTTCACCGAGTTTCGGGAAAAATAAGACCACAATTGACTGTAAGTCATTGGAATTGAATCAAACCGTCGAGTCTCTCTTTCTGAATTATTCAGAGGTCTCTGCTGCTTCTGGAGCTGATTATAATGTTGGTGATAAGGCACCGGAACTGGAGCTTGCGGAACCTTAGAAGAATCATGAATTGCATCAACTTCAACATTTTCTTCCTCTTGGGAATCACATACGGATTTCTCTTCACTTGCATGGTCATCTGGAACATCTCGGATCCTTCCATATTTGAATGCATTCTCGAGGTTTATTCCGACTTCAACAATTTTGGAGAACTCTAGAGGCACAACGCCTACCATCCTGACATAATAAGAGTCTGACAACGTTCTTAGAAACATTTTGGACAATTCTTTCTCTAAGAGTGGTGGATGAACTCGAGCTGCTAATTCTTTCCACCTTTGTGCATACTTTCTGAAGGATTCGTTGTCCTTTTGACTCATACTCATCAATTCATCACTATCTGAAGCCATGTCTAAATTATAGTCATATTGTTTCACAAAAGCGTCAGTTAGGTCTTCCCAAGACTGAATATGGTTCCTTTCTAGCTTCATATACCACATCAAGGATCCCCCATATAAACTTTCTTGAAAGCAGTGAATCATCAACTTATCGTTGTCGACATGAGCGGTCATCTTTCGACAGAACATCGTCAAATGGTGCCTTGGACAACTAATACCCTTGTATATTTCAAAGACTGGCATTTTAAACTTCGGAGGAATAACCACATCCGGAACCAGGCACAAGTCATGAGCCTTAAAACTAGATGCATTGGGTCTTTTCAACATTTTTAATTCCTTATTGAGATCACGAAGTCCTTCTTTCATTTCCACAACTTTAAGATCAATCATCTCTGTCACAGGGTGGACATTCTGAGGATTTGGTATATACCTCGAAAATCGAGAATCTTTTTCAACAACTTGACCAACCAGATCATTTTGCACAGGTCGGGATTGATTAGGAACATCCACTTGTGGAACATCGTCGTCCAGAGGAGAATCATACATCGGATTAGTCATCCCTGTAAAGCCTGACATGAGATCATCATCTTTTGTTCTCTCCATGTTCCTTCAGTAACTACCTCAAACTTGGTACGAATGCCAGAAAATTAGCTAAATCATCTTCTTTCTCTAATTAGCCCGAGTATTAAACTGGTGCGATAACTTGACTGAATGAAGACCAAGGGGAAACAATAAGACACTTGGAAAAGGCAAGAAACAATGCAGAATGATGCTAATGCCAATGCAAAAATGCAAAAAATTCATTCAACTTTCAAGGATCTTTAAAATATAAAGCAATTGTAAATTCTACAAAGAAATAACACTTTTTTTCCTTGAAATACCGATAAAATATCTCATTTTATTGAATATTATCTGTGATGTTTGCAAAAGGAAAATCTCTAAAATCCTTGAAAATCGACTGAAACAGAATGTCCATGAATGCATGAGTGCATGTATGCAGCAACCACAAACAAGATCACACAAAGCACACGGGTTCAAGGTTCCGAGTCACGAGCATGGAGTCAAGGTTAAGAGCCAACCCACAAAGGTATGCACTAAGGGTATAACACCTGCCGAACAAGGTTCTAAAGAAGTTCCCAGAGTCTACAACCTATCTTTCGGATATTATTGATTTCCCAACTTTCTCGGTAGTCAATAATATTCTCAAGAGGGTCTCGTCTGAGTGTGGTATCGCATAACAACTGATTCAAGTCTGCACCTAAATAGCCACCGCACCACGTCCTAATACGGCAAAGATGGGTTAAGGGTTTTAAAGTCCTCAGCTTCGGGTCCTCGGATCAAGAAGCATAACGGGTTTTCCATTTCTGGTCTGCCATTACTACCTCTTGGGAGGAGTGCCTCAACTGAGTCCTCGGGAATGGTCTCCAGAGTCGACAGCTCTCTAGATCAACACCCCGAAATGCGCAAGACACGCACGTCAGAATATCTCCCAAGAAAACCTCGCCTGGATGTGAATTTCATGAACACTAAACGTACCAAGACGGTGCGCAGGTCCCACTACTTTCCACCCTAGTCTTAGGTGTATACTCAAGCCTGGGTATTGGGCTTATCTCACCACACAGAAGAATTCCCAAACAGAATAAACAAATAACAAACAAATCAGACAAAAAGTAATAAATAAATCAAAGTAGGCTAAACACCTCAAGGGATGGACCAGCAAGAGGTCAATCTTTCCCCAGCAGAGTCGCCACTTTTCTGTAGTGGTAAAATTTGTGAGTGTAAGCTATTGATTAACTTAACTCATAAAGCAAGAGTCGCCACCGCACTTTTATTTATTCCACAAAGGAAAAGGAAAAAAGAGCGAATAAATCCTAAGAAGTCTAAAAAAGCAAAAGCTAAAAAAGACAAAGAGAAATGGGTAAGGGGGGTTGGTTACGCAATGGGAAGGTGTTAGCACCTAAAACGTCTGTAGTACCCTATAGGAACCCTTTGATGTATTCATGCTTTTGGTCTGAAAATGGTTTGCTTGTAAAGAGATTGAGGAGATGAGAAGAGAAATATTTTTTAAGATTTTTGTATTTGGAGAGACTTATCGCCTCATGCCTACGTACCCACGATGTGCAATGCAGGATAAAAACCTCGTAGTTCATGGTACAAAGAATGAAAATTATTGGTTATGGTTTATTTTATCTTGAAAAAGACAACTCGTCATTCTCAAGAGAGAATAGTCAACTAATTACCCAAAGGTATGGGAAAGAGGCATTTGCTTCACATTAAGATGGAGGATTTGCTTGGATTAACATCAACAGACTAATCACTTCAACATCTAAGTGGAAAATGACCATACTTTCAACAAAATACCATGGTTAGGAGTTTTACATCTCAACAAAAAAATGACTCATGTCTAATTCTTTTTGAAAAGTTTAAAAGAAAAAGTGCATAAAAGCACAAAAAAGTTTAGATGAGTTTTTGTATTTTTTATGTTTTTTTTGAAATGGTCAAAGCATGATTAACATTGATTGACATTTATTAAAGAAAATTAAGTTTAAAAATCACTTGACCAAAGTCAAGGTTTTATTATGAAAGCGGTTTTAAGTTTGAAAACAAGAAGGTTTTGAAAAAGAGAGGAGATTTTTAAAATTGAAGAAGGGGTGGAGAAGAAGTGACTATCCTAGTGCATAAAGTAAAAGCTAAGGATAAGAAAGATCTAACCACAAATGTAGCTATCTTCACCATAAACCAAGCAAAAGCACAAGGTTTCTAAGTCTTTAAACCATAATTCCAAAGCAAAGGGAAAAGGTCCTAGTTATAAGTCTAAGGATCCAAGAATAGCATTGAAGTCCAAGGTCTAGGTACAAAATTCCATGTCCATTGCAAAGGATAGTAACCATAGTCCAAGATTAGAAGCACAAGTTTTTAGAGGTTTTGGCCTACTTCCTGGAAAATAACAGGATCTGCTGAGCATTTAGCAATAATAAGCAAGATAAATATAGCCTGAATATCTGATGCGTCACTAGCATGTTGCTCGAACGAATAGGCACTGAGCACTCTAGAGTAACGGTGTAACACCCCATTTCTACCCGGCGGATAATAGTAAAATCAGAGTTATAAAATTTCAACAAACAATAGGATGCTACACTTTCATCTTAAAAACAACTTCGATTAATTTCAGATGAACGGATACATAACACTTTGATTGGATGAACCGATAACAACAAAATTCATATATATCTTCTTTTCAAAGCAAAACAACTTCAAGATACGAATATTCAACTTTGATTCACTTAACATTTTTGTTCGACTAAAACAACTTCAAAATAACATAATACTTAATAAGTTCAACTTAAAAATTTAGCAACATAAAACATATTCAACAATAAACAACAAGCGTCCATCCCCCGAGTGTTACGTATCAGAGCGACATCACCGACTCAAACTAGTAAGGATAAACGACCTTCATCTTTGCTAACCTACACGTTACCAACATAGGGGTAACATTCAAACAGAAGGGGTGAAATATCGAATAATATAAACAAGAGTATGATAATCAATACATTAGACTAGAATCATACAATTTCGCTACTTTACAACAACAACAACAAACAACAGTCATCAACAACTCAATAACAACTTTATCAGCAAAATACAACATCGACTTCATCAACAAAATACAACATCAACTTCATCAACAAAATACAACATCAACTTTATCAACATACGTAATGCAACACAAAATGCGACTCAACTATGCGTATGCATGTGGTACCAATGGAGCAAAACTCTCAACTTAGAAATTTCCAGTTTGTCGGGCATCAACAAGGCATAAGCCTTCAACTTCAACTTTTTGCCAATCCAGACCAACTTAATAATTTTGGCAATCCAGGCCAACTTAATAATGCTATGCTATGCATGCGACAACAACCATAACATCAACTTATTCAACACAACACAACAACGACAAAAATGCAACAACCGCAAACAACTTAATCCACATTGGTCACAAGACCTGCAACAGCAAGAAAACTTAATAGCGTTGGTCATAAGACCTGCAACTTAATAATGTCAATAAATCGGGACAATTCAACACAATTCAACTTCACCTGCAAATCAACTTATTCGACATAATTTCAACAAAATAATCCAACCAAGAATACCTACCCGTATACACGACTTACTCCGACAATTTTCAACTAATACCAGACAACTAATTTTTCCGCTTAATTCTACTTATTCGGCTAGATCGGTACTGTTTTGCACACTGTAATTACTACTAGTTAATTTACTGATACGGTTAATTTTTAACTTACGGATACAAACATACTTTTGCTACCAAACTATACTACCATTAAATTCAACTCTGATATAAAACCTGCTACTGTCATTTCTAAGTCCCCACATTATTGCTATTCCTCTGCATTATTAATCGGTTAACATTGTTGAGGCATATTGCACGATAACACCTCAATCGCACACATTCACGACGGTAAAAATCAACACAACGATACGGTTTCAATTTTCTGCTATAATTGAACCAGATACAGACCTCAAAACCATTTTTCCTAGAAAGAACATCTCGTTAGCTCTCCAACGCTTCGAACGGGGGTCAAAACCGACTGACGGATCAAAAGATATGAATTTTCCAAACTTTTCGAAACCATAATTTTTCTGCATAACAGCCCTACGGGATTTTGCATTTTCGTCCGAAAATCCGACCGATTCAATTATTTTCTTCGAAACAAACACATACTCATTAATACCAAACATATAGTAGTGATTTGGAACCATCAAACGTGAATTCTACGACTTTCGATTTCAATCCGAATCTTAACCCCCCAAATCTCCAAAAATGCAAAAACTTACAAAATCAACCAAATTCGATAAAACAAGCATACTCGATCACGACCTAACATTTCTCGACACAACTACGCAATTTATTCCGACTTTCGTCCGCGAAAACATCGGTTTCTATCGATTTAACCAAATTCCAACCTAAGTTTAACACTAGAGAACAACAACCAAACAATATAGCAAACATCAAATTCCACAAAAACAAAACCAATTCATCAATACACTTCAACACATTCAGTAGAAAATTATATAAATCTCAATCCCACGTATCAATTATCATATACCCGGTTATAAAATTCGAACCCCACCCTTACCTTGGATTAAAGGTTGCTCTAAATTTTTTCGGTTGAAAACTTGCTCTAGCAGTCTCTACGAATTCTCTCTCAAAAACCCTTGTTCCTCTTTTCCTCTTCTCCATAACTTCCACGTTCTGCTCATATTTTTCCTCTTTTTCTGCAACTCCCACTTACAGCCACTTTCTAACTCCTCCTTGTTTCTAAAAACCTAATATAATAATTCTATTATTTTATTTTCTTATTGGGCCTCATTACTACACCCCCACTATTACTACCATCTAAATAAGCCCAATATTTTCTTATACTTCTACTAAATTAACACCATATTATTTTCTCCGACTTAAATCATTTTTAATTAAATAATCCTACTAAAGCCAACACAACTTAAATCAATTAAATTAATTAATATTCTACAAAAATAAATATTATTTCTAATATTAATTTCTCCCGACTAAATCGACTAATTACCCGATTAATACTTATTAGCGTCAACCAACATATTCAGCATATTCAACAAATATTCGAAAAAATACTCAATACTATTTAATTAAAATATTTAATTAAATACGGGCGTTACAACTCTCCCCCACATAGAATATTTTCGTCCTTGAAAATTTACTAGATGCACCACACTCCAGATACGTTATCTCAGCTAACAAATCAACTTCTCTGCCCTAAAAGGCAACCCCACGTCTAACACCAAACAACAATGCATCACATCAACGACAACGACAACACGAAACAATGCTCACGCAACTCACCCAACGACTAACTCACGACATAAGGAATAACCAAGTTAAGAACACACCAGTTCACTACGGGTCAGAACACAACACGATCGTTACCATCGCCGTAGGCAACCCTTCCCTAATCCTCCATCATAGGAATTAGCTACTCGCACTCGAACCTTCACCCTAGGTAACGAGGCAACAACAAGGATAAGAGCACAAAAGTTATAACACAACATCAACGTAATCAAACCACCAACATCGTTGTTACTCACATAAGAACCAACTGTTCTACACCGCGCTTTCACTGCGCACTCTGATTACTTGCAACCATCAAATCTACCAAGTTCACATCCACTTCCGACTAGCAAAGCAGTCATAAGAAAAGACTTCCGACTTAATTCTCCGGAATTCCGACCAACAGGTATTCTACACTTTGATTACTGACCACTTCGAACTTAGATCCGTAAATAATACCTCTGAATATCCAAAACAAATACAACTGCAGCCAATTCCAAATCTTGAATAGGATAGATACTTTCAAGAATCCCCAATTATCGTCAACATAAGCTACAACTTCACCGTCTTGTATTAACACATCGTCAAAACTCATCTCAACGCATAACAACATTACAACAGCATAAGGATACATGTGTCCAATTAATCTCAACAAGAAAAATCATCTTCCAAACAGAGCTTAACACCCAATAGCCATAGATTTAGCCTCAATAACCTACACTTAACATGGCATATTAACCAAACCAATCAAACAGACTAATTCATCAAGTCCTACTCATACTAGCACAATTCTCCATACAACTTCATCTGAATTAACACAACAAGGCAACCTCATCTTACAAATCATAATTCACACCTTGCTACCTCAACTCTCAAATACCCTACGCGCCTTCCTTCTGATTACATAGCATATCAGAACATCCACAACAAACACCAGTTATAACATTATCTAAACAAGTATGGAAAATACAATTCATATTTCCTATATACACGTTAAGGCATACCAGTCACCACCATTCTTTATCCGACCTCCTTGGTCAAATCATGGTCCTACATTTCCATTTACTTCCTCCTTGGTTTATCTCTACAATTCTTCAAGTCTCAAGTCAATCGAATTCTCGATCCACCACGAATCAAAACCCAAGTTATCCAGAACACAATTGTGAGTTTCCAAACTACTCACTGATCAACTCGCAACCTCATACTAATATCCTCAAGTCCGCCTCATTTCCCTATATAGGAATCCGCATCGACAACTCAAACAATTCATAAGCACTTGGCTCAACCCCAAACAATTCATTGTGCATACTATTCTAGTTGGCAAGACACGTCTACTCCATCCACATGATTCTGTCTACTATTAACAAGAGATTAAGGGTGATCAGTTCCTCAATTTGTCAATAGACAGTCGGCAACCATAATGGTGGCATAAATTATCATTATACAACTAAAATAGCGTCTTCCTCCTCGTGCTCAACATTATCTAAGCATACTGCTCTACCATTACTCTAAGGCTCACAAACGTTTTTCTTAATTTCCTTATTTCCAAGAACGCACAAAATCCAACACATATATTCTTATACACACTTGTTGCACAACCTAATTATCGAATATCCTTCTGATACATCAAGTACAATCCAAATCGGCCCACTTCAATCGAAACATTTATCCAAGTCCAAAAATTTTGACAACCCTAACCAATCCTTCGTCTTTCTTTTTAATCTCACAACTTCGATGATCCGTATAGTTTCACACTTGATTCTCATTCCACTCACAATCTCAACAATACCATCTCATCATCTGGTTGGTGATATAACTTCCAAAAATTTCTGACTCATGCCGACACATCTCGCCAACAACACACAATCCACTTTACTATTTAACATTCCTCAAATATTTCTATACTTTAATCATTCTAAACTATCATACGCCGCACTTCCATGTGCTTCTCCGGTATTCTTCTTCTTATTACTAAACATTTCATACTTGACTTCATCTTACTATTTCCAGCAAGAATTTTCCAACTTCAAACACAATTATCTTCTTCAATACAGACCTCCCAGACACAAAATTATATTCCAAAATGAAGGGAATTTCTTGTAGATTCCAGAACTTCAAGAATCGCTCAAATCTGAATTACGAGTAAAAAGTTATCGTCCTTGCAATGGGATTGGTCAAGAAATCCCGTATACAAACTTCTACCAAACAAAATCAGCATCAGACCCAACTATTCAAATGCGTCTTTCTCTCTCCTCAAAAACATACCGAAGAAAAAATTTATATGCAAACTGTAGGGAATTTCGTAAACTTTCCGAAAAGTCCTGAATCGTTTTCATCGGAGTTACGAGTAGAAAGTTATGCCTCTTATACTGAAGGTTGTTCCATAAATACGAAAATAAAATCCGAAATTGGTGAACATTAGTTCTACCTCTTTCTCTTGCTTCCAAACTCTTCCAACTACCCTTGGTTTTCACCCAACTCTGAAAATCATCTAACTTCGCTCCAGATATACTCCACTTGCATATCACTATTCGTCACATTGCCCTCTCTTCTCCGAGAAGCAAACATCAATCATACTGACTCGTCCTCCTTCAAATGTCTCAACTGGACCGACAGATAAAATCATGGGTCCATACTTTCGTCGATTCGCAACACAGTTCTAACGACATTTGCACTCTTGCAATCAATATCACCTTGATTCAACTTCACATACTACAAACATCTCTGAGAAGTAAACTTCTCCCCCACTAGTTTCAAACCAACTCCGGCATACCATCGTTTAGGAAAACAAACAAGTACTAACAGTGTTCCACACACTTGTCGCGTACTAAGGGATAAACAACATTAGACAACTTGGCCGGACAGGCCGACCTGCTCTGATACCACTAATGTAACACCCCATTTCTACCAGGCGGATAATAGTAAAATCAGAGTTATAAAATTTCAACAAACAATAGGATGCTACACTTTCATCTTAAAAACAACTTCGATTAATTTCAGATGAACGGATACATAACACTTTGATTGGATGAACCGATAACAACAAAATTCATATATATCTTCTTTTCAAAGCAAAACAACTTCAAGATACGAATATTCAACTTTGATTCACTTAACATTTTTGTTCGACTAAAACAACTTCAAAATAACATAATACTTAATAAGTTCAACTTAAAAATTTAGCAACATAAAACATATTCAACAATAAACAACAAGCGTCCATCCCCCGAGTGTTACGTATCAGAGCGACATCACCGACTCAAACTAGTAAGGATAAACGACCTTCATCTTTGCTAACCTACACGTTACCAACATAGGGGTAACATTCAAACAGAAGGGGTGAGATATCGAATAATATAAACAAGAGTATGATAATCAATACATTAGACTAGAATCATACAATTTCGCTACTTTACAACAACAACAACAAACAACAGTCATCAACAACTCAATAACAACTTTATCAGCAAAATACAACATCGACTTCATCAACAAAATACAACATCAACTTCATCAACAAAATACAACATCAACTTTATCAACATACGTAATGCAACACAAAATGCGACTCAACTATGCGTATGCATGTGGTACCAATGGAGCAAAACTCTCAACTTAGAAATTTCCAGTTTGTCGGGCATCAACAAGGCATAAGCCTTCAACTTCAACTTTTTGCCAATCCAGACCAACTTAATAATTTTGGCAATCCAGGCCAACTTAATAATGCTATGCTATGCATGCGACAACAACCATAACATCAACTTATTCAACACAACACAACAACGACAAAAATGCAACAACCGCAAACAACTTAATCCACATTGGTCACAAGACCTGCAACAGCAAGAAAACTTAACAACGTTGGTCATAAGACCTGCAACTTAATAATGTCAATAAATCGGGACAATTCAACACAATTCAACTTCACCTGCAAATCAACTTATTCGACATAATTTCAACAAAATAATCCAACCAAGAATACCTACCCGTATACACGACTTACTCCGACAATTTTCAACTAATACCAGACAACTAATTTTTCCGCTTAATTCTACTTATTCGGCTAGATCGGTACTGTTTTGCACACTGTAATTACTACTAGTTAATTTACTGATACGGTTAATTTTTAACTTACGGATACAAACATACTTTTGCTACCAAACTATACTACCATTAAATTCAACTCTGATACAAAACCTGCTACTGTCATTTCTAAGTCCCCACATTATTGCTATTCCTCTGCATTATTAATCGGTTAACATTGTTGAGGCATATTGCACGATAACACCTCAATCGCACACATTCACGACGGTAAAAATCAACACAACGATACGGTTTCAATTTTCTGCTATAATTGAACTAGATACAGACCTCAAAACCATTTTTCCTAGAAAGAACATCTCGTTAGCTCTCCAACGCTTCGAACGGGGGTCAAAACCGACTGACGGATCAAAAGATATGAATTTTCCAAACTTTTCGAAACCATAATTTTTCTGCATAACAGCCCTACGGGATTTTGCATTTTCGTCCGAAAATCCGACCGATTCAATTATTTTCTTCGAAACAAACACATACTCATTAATACCAAACATATAGTAGTGATTTGGAACCATCAAACGTGAATTCTACGACTTTCGATTTCAATCCGAATCTTAACCCCCCAAATCTCCAAAAATGCAAAAACTTACAAAATCAACCAAATTCGATAAAACAAGCATACTCGATCACGACCTAACATTTCTCGACACAACTACGCAATTTATTCCGACTTTCGTCCGCGAAAACATCGGTTTCTATCGATTTAACCAAATTCCAACCTAAGTTTAACACTATAGAACAACAACCAAACAATATAGCAAACATCAAATTCCACAAAAACAAAACCAATTCATCAATACACTTCAACACATTCAGTAGAAAATTATATAAATCTCAATCCCACGTATCAATTATCATATACCCGGTTATAAAATTCGAACCCCACCCTTACCTTGGATTGAAGGTTGCTCTAAATTTTTCCGGTTGAAAACTTGCTCTAGCAGCCTCTACGAATTTTCTCTCAAAAACCCTTGTTCCTCTTTTCCTCTTCGCCATAACTTCCACGTTCTGCTCCTATTTTTCCTCTTTTTTTGCAACACCCACTTACAGCCACTTTCTAACTCCTCCTTGTTTCTAAAAACCTAATATAATAATTCTATTATTTTATTTTCTTATTGGGCCTCATTACTACACCCCCACTATTACTACCATCTAAATAAGCCAAATATTTTCTTATACTTCTACTAAATTAACACCATATTATTTTCTCCGACTTAAATCATTTTTAATTAAATAATTCTACTAAAGCCAACACAACTTAAATCAGTTAAATTAATTAATATTCTACAAAAATAAATATTATTTCTAATATTAATTTCTCCCGACTAAATCGACTAATTATCCGATTAATACTTATTAGCGTCAACCAACATATTCAATATATTCAACAAATATTCGGAAAAATACTTAATACTATTTAATTAAAATATTTAATTAAAAACGGGCGTTACAAACGGCACATTGAACAACCACACCAATATCCACCGCTACAGATAATCCTTTCCAACTCAACCTTTTCAAGGTTGTAAATATATTTCACTACAGCTAATGTTGCTGTTAGAGCCAACATTTTTGGTATCATTAATTGGCAATGACCGCATTCGAGTAAGATGAAAATGCTCATTTTCAATCACATTCTGAGCCAATAGAGCACTATCATTACCTTTTGCAGCAATTGAACTTTGGACGGTGAAATAATGTTAAAAAATAATAACCAAACCGGCAAGACGAGCTAGCATGACATGAGCTTGTCCACTTGTTTATGTCGCCATCAGTGTTGCCAAGACTAATCAAACGAATGCAGATAGAAGTTTGGAAAGTTCATACTCTTCAACTGATTTTCCTGCATCTGCTGCAAATGATGAATTTTTGATACCATTTCCATTAAATTTGCAGCTTGAGTTACGTTGGCTCACGTGGCTTTGTGCTCAAAGGCTGCAGTAGGTGAGCAATTCTTCATTCTCGAGCCTTGTACATCCAATTCAAGCTGGCTGTTCCACAAGAAATGAGTAGAAATAATATTTCTGTCAGCACATTGGAAGAAGTTCTTAGCATGAGTTGTTTCAGCAGAAGCATCTTCAACAAATGGTCGTGATACAAATTCCTCTTCTATCAATAATTCTTTCGACAAGTTGCTGCTAGGTGATGAGCTTGAACACTCTACATCAAACGGATGAATATTCATGTACATCAAAGGTTGCACCGAGCTTTTGAAATTCTTTTTTTAGTTCAGGTAACCCGACAAAGATCACATGGCCACCACTAAGTCCACAAGCATGTGTGAATTAGCTTCTGGTAGCAACTGCATGGAATGCAAGTCCTGCGCAGGGAGGTGTAACCTTCCGAAACTCGTTCCACCACTACATCACGGTTAGGATACAAGATATGCAACTTGAATGTTTCGATCTTTGTAAAGTAGAAAAGCCTTTGTGGATTTTTTTGTACAACTTGTAATAGCCTGTTTTGCGTGATACTTAATGTGCAGCATGTGGAGCTTGACGGCTTAGTACAAGGTTTCATGTTATGGCACAGCTTCATGTCAACACATTGGCTTGGTTTTGATTGTTAGCATGGAATGTTCATGACTTAGAGATAACATGGTACAAGGCTTCACATTGATAGCACGTGGCTTGAGTGGCACGGCTCAAACAAGGCTTTCATGGTGCTGGGAATTGTATGGGTTGCTTCTTGGAGTAGCATCATGGTCTTGGAATTGTGAAGCAAAGCCGTGTGGTATCATGAGGTATTTGGTGTGACATTTCAAGGCTTGGGAAATGGTACGACTTGGTCATGTGGGCTTGAAATTTAGTTTCACGAGGCATGAAGTTTGCAACATGACTTGTATACCATTTCATTTTTTGGAAAGTGATTTGTATCTCATGGACACATGAATTTTGGAATTAAAATTGAAATGTGGAAACTGGTTAGAAAATAATTGAAAAATGGTTAATGAATATGGAAAAATGGATTTAAGAAATAGGTATTGGATGACTAATGGTTTAGGAAAATTGGATAACCAAGATGGATTAGTGAACATGGTTTATGAACATTGGGATAATGGATATGGAAAATGGATAATGAATAAAGGTGAACTTATGAAAGAAATGGATCTTGAAACTTTGGATGTTACATGCCTTAAACTTAAATTCCAAGCAAGCCATAAACAATGAATCTTCCAACTTGAACCAACCCTTGAGTGACACAAGTTCTTTAGAATTTAATGCCATGATGAATCCAAATATCAATACTTGCATCTCAATCAACAAACTGCCTTGATTTAGCTAGATTCTTCTCACATTGACGATTTAACCATAGAGATAAATCCTTGAGGAATCCTCATCGAAGATATTTCCTTATGAAGCAAAGAACTAAGAAACCCGGAGATGATGATGAACTCGCCATCGAAGATATATATATATGGTATCAGAGCCTTGTTGCAAGAAGGCTCTTAGAGATTAAAGTTTATTTAAAGTTTTAAATAAACTAGTTTACTTATTATTTTCAAACTTATATTTTCAATATTTGATTTTCTAGCGTTGGTAAACTTGGAAAGTTGTGTTGGTCAGCCTTTAAAAACCCAGGAGAGGTTGAGTTGGTGGTCCCGCAACCAGTTGTGTCCTTGTGTTCCCAAGAGAAAAGAAAAGATACAGAAAATAATTGTGAGAAAGATACAAGAATTTATGCCCCCACCTAAAATAGAGTCTAGAAGACCTAGGCAATTTATTTTAGAAGATGATGGTAGTGTTCGAATTAGAATGAATTAAAGTCAATCCATGAGGATTGAAGAGCCCATTAGTTCTAGAGCAAGAATTGACTCTAGAAAATCCTTTGATTCAACCATTAATATTAACCTGGCAGGAGTTGATTTTGGACCAAATATTCCCCAACCTATATATGAGAACATGGGTAGAAGCGATTCTCCCCCTATGGCTCCCACAGCCTCTCAAATTCTCAATGTTATAGAAGTAGAGGAAGAATTTGAGATAGACAAATTTTGGATTAGACAAGATTTTGAATTCGATTATAATAAAGAAAAAAGACATTGGTATTTTAGTACTTTCTCTAGAAAGCAAACAGATTATTATCTTAAAAGATTTTATGAATATATTAAAAAGAAAAGAACTAATATTTACTTCTTCAGTTGGTTTGAAGAATAATGTGAAAAACAAGAATTAATTAATCCTTTTATTCAAGAAAATTATGTCAATGTAAATACTAAAATTACAAAAACATGGACAACTTTAACAGACAAAACTGTCGAATCAGTTCATCCCCCATTAGAAGCTATTAAAATAGATCAACATAGTGTGTCTTTGGACGCATACCCTTTTAAATTGCCAGCAAATACAGACATAGGTAAAGTACAGTCTCAACTAAATTATTCTAATACACTATTAGGAACAATAGCTGAACAATTAGATAGGGTAGAAAATCAATTAATATCTCTTCCACCTATACCTAAAAGAATAGACTCGTATAAAGATTTCCCAATAGACCCGCAAAGGCCTATATATAAATTAATTAATGTTCCTGAAAAATATTTGAAGGAAATAAAGTTAGGACATAACCAAGATAACCCTGTTAATGATTTCATAGGAAAATTAACAAAATTATCCGTTACCACTCCTCAAGTTAATATCTTAACTAGAGATGATGATGCTTTAGAAATAAATAAAATTAGGAAAAATATGGGTTATCAGGGAAAAACTAGAAATTATTATCCTCGTCCTAGTTTCCCGGATGTAGGATTTGAAGAAGCTAGAGATATAGTCTCTAGCTCTTACAGTGGTAGTTCAATTGTAGAATGGAACATAGATGGTCATAGTGAGCAAAATATCTTGAACACTATTCAAGAAATGACTATGGCAGCTACAACTTTTAAGTCCATATCCAATAATACGGATAAGAAAGCAGCAATATTAATAATGACTGGTTTTACTGGTCAGTTAAAGGGATGGTGGAATAATATAATTAGTAATGAAGAAAAAAATGCTATATTAGAGGCCAGAAAACTTGACCCAATTACAAACATCCCTGGCAACGAAGACGCTGTTAATACTCTATTATATACCATTACTAAACATTTTGTTGGAGACCCAGCTCAAATCCAAGATAGAGCTGCAGACCAATTAGTTAATCTTTATTGTCCATCCATGAGTGATTATCGTTGGTATAAAGATATGTTTTTATCAAAACTTTGTAATAGGCCCGATGGTGCAGCCGATTATTGGAAAGAACGATTTATAGCAGGATTACCTAGACTTTTAGTAGAAAAAGTCAGGATGGCCATTAAAGTCAAAAGCAATGGAGTAATTCCTTACTCTGTATTAACTTTTGGTCAAATATCTAGTCAAATTATCGAAACTGGAATGGGAATTTGTACAGATTTTAAGATCCAAAATAAAATTAAATCTGAACTAAACCAAAGTAGAAAGGAATTAGGTTCATTTTGTGAGCAATTTGGAATAGAACCTGAAATTCTGGTATCAGATGTGCGATGTTAAGTGAGATGTCACAACAACACACTTTGCTAATATGAACAAGGCAATAACAAGCAGTAAATAACACAATAAATTGTTCACCCAGTTCGGTCTAACTACCTACGTCTGGGGGCTACCAAGCCAGGGAGGAAATTCACTATTAGTAGTATCAAATTGAAATTCTGGTACATGTGCAGAATTCAGATGTCCTAGAACATGCCATTCGACATCTGGTCTGACATGATCACAAAGGGCAAGGTATATCATGGTACTGAAAAGATAAAAGCAAGACACACAGAATTGTTAACCCAGTTCGGTCGAACACACCTACTCAGGGGGCTACCAAGCCAGGGATGAAGTTCACTATTAGTAGTATTAATTCAAAGCTAAACTACCCGTTTACAGCTTATCACTTAATCACTACCCAATGACCCTTCTACCTAGATCCTCTCTAGACATGAGAAACCCTTCTCACTCCCAATCATCGCAATGATGTCTAGCAGATGACATCTCAGCCACTGCATCAACGACTCTTTACCTATACAATAATTCAGCAAGGAAATCATCCTTTCAAGACACAACTTAGAGTTATTTAAAAGCTTCCTCCAAGTAACACAACGTACTGCCTCTTACCTATAGGTTTTGAGGAATACGGGTAACCTTCCCACAAGTCAGGAGGTTTACCTAGACAGAACCCTATTCTTCTACATGTTGAGCTCTGCTCTTCCAGCGGTGCAAACCCTTCTATTTATAACCTATACCCAACTAGATTTGGGCCTTTAATCACAGCTTCAATAGCTGTTACAAAACTGCAAAATACACTCCAAGAAAATAGGTATTCAATATGATATTTCCTAATATGTCTCCATATTTAGAAAGTCTTGATTTCTGATTGAATCTTCTAGACCCTTAAAAATGCGCCACATAGACTGCATAATTTTCTCTTAAAATTCTGCACAATTTAAAACACAGCTGAATCTCATTAATCCAGCTCAGCAGGCGCGATGTCGAATGCTTCCTCATAAGACATCTTTTTCGACATGTTGTTCCAGTTGTTGAATAACTTCAACACAGCATGTTCTGGCATTTCAAAAAGGACATCTAGTTGTACCTGTTCTTCTTAGCAAGTTTTATACACCCTATTACAATATTGCTGCTATTATTTGTTTTACAAAATTAATGCCAACCCTTAAAATTAAAGAACTAACATTCTCCCCCTTTGGCAAATTTTGGCTAAAACAAATACATAAACATTACAACACAGATTTCAGCAGCAATCATAATTCTATACTACTGTCAGTAGTCATCAGCAACTACTGAACCTACCAGTAACCATCAGTAGCTACTGTGAACAGCAATCCTGGAGAAACATCTTCTAGGGAATATTTGAATGATGTTAGGACATCAGGTCTGACAACTCTTTTAGCAACGCATTTCTATGAGCTCCATAACATCACCTTCGAGCATCCCACCACAATCACTTCAGGCAGCACATCAGGAGGTAAGAAGTAGAAAGTTCTGAAGTTATGCACATGAGGAAGAAGATATCTGGTCTACATGAGGAAGAAGATTTCTAACGCTCCCCCTTAATACAACACATTTCTTTTTCCTTTCAACTCAGACCCGGATTCATTGCAGAAGACTCCTCCAGAAAAGAAGCGTCTGTCTTAACACAAAGGACCAAAGGTGGCATACGAGATTTCTGCACACCTTACTTGATCAGACGCCCCCAGTCAACCTGTGGCATAAGATGAAACTAATTGGAACTGCAGACTCAGAACAAGGCATTTGTATAACCCATTTCACACACCCTTTCTCCCCCTTTTTAGCCAAAACTTGGCAAAGAAGGCCCTCACAGAACCAGACCCAAGTGAGACTTACCCAAATACGAACAAACGCCATAAGACTAGACACTCACTTGGCTGGAGGAGAAGAGAGCAGCCCCTATAAATAGCTGACCAGTAACTTAGGAATTAACGAGCCTTGAATATGTCAAGGTTCTTGGTCAAAGAAACGCTATTTTAGGTAACAAAACTCCATTCAACATTCAATGCCTACCTTCCAAAAACTGCCTTGACTGCCTTAAATGTTTCTCAACTGAATCTTGCCATAAATTAGGCCAATAACGCTTCATGCATATGCAGAGACACGTGTTTCACCTTATCCTCCCACTACCGACCAGAATAATTCCTTGTTTGGCTCAAGAGAAACATGTCTTGAGTGCTGTTCTGACATCTTACCAAAATAGTTTGTCTGCTTGTTTACAAAGTTATCAACCCAAGACTCCTCAGAAACTTATACATTCCAAGCATATTTTCTTGGATTCCTTAAAAAACATCAGAGAAAAAGCATAGACACTAACTCCACTCAGCTATGATATGTCCCATCATGATGTTTGACATTACACAGCACAAACTTGACCAGCACACATGCATGGGAATTTTAGATACAAGGTCTGCCAAGTCCAATAAACAAAAGCCCACTTGATTTGAAATTTCTCATATATTCCAAACAAATGTCTTGCAACACAAGATAAGGACTGCCACCACCTTTTACTTGTATTAGAAGGAACCTTCTGGCAACAACCTTATAACACCCTAATAGAGTCTTCAACATGAAAGTAGCCATGTATATCCAGAACTACTTACCATCAAGATTAGAATCTGCCCATTCTATTCCACATTATGTCAGAACTGCCACTTCAGACGATAATGCTGCTTCTTCCAACTCCATAAGTATGGTACACAACAAACACAAATGTTGTAACAAACAGTAGGACATCAGCACGAGACAAAAGAACACACTACTTGATCACAACCAGCACCAGCAGTTAAACCAAAAGCAAACTAAAAGGAATTACATCAGATAACCAGACAAGACCTAGGCTTATCCTACTAGGACAACCTCTACCAAGGCACCAAACACGAAGTTCTGGTATCCAATGTGCCAAGAAAAACAGGTTCCCAAGAAAAACAAATTCCCACACCAAAGGCAACTTTGACTGGTCAGGCGATACAACCAAGGTCTCTTTATCCCTTATAAATAACAAGCCTCCTTGCTCCTATCAGCACACCAAGGAAAGAATCATGAGTCAGTCTAACAGGAATGCAGGAAAGAGACACATGCAGGAGGACAAGAAGCCAGATCCTCAGAAGTTGAAGGACACAACACTATCCACAGCTGGAGCAACTTCTGGAGCAACAAGAACACGAAGGACATCAGAGACAAGGATGAAGACCATCAAGAAAAACCAAGTGCAACTTCGAGTTTCTGATGATGTATGGGACGAAGATTGGAAAACTTTTCTTGATTCAGGGGGTTGGGATAATCTTTAGACTCTTTGTTTGTTGCTTTTTCTAATCTTGTATGTTTTCACCGGTGCAATAAAATTCTGTTTAAATTCTGTTCCATTTATACTAAACAAAAGCAATAAGGATCACACCTGCACAAGACACATCACTGTATGCAAATCCCAAAAACAGCAGAATTATCAATCTCCTCCTTAACATCACACATCCAGCTGCATAGAGTTGTAACAGTTTCCCCCTTCCAAGAATAACATGTGCTTCTTCGTACCTTGAAGAATGGAAAACATAAGACACATCTTCATGTCTTCAAGAGCTTACTCTTTGTTCAACTTACAAGTTGAACACAATCATCACTTGTACCAATACTCACATGATCCCAATCTGATCAACTTTTCTAAGACCACCAGTACTCCTTTGCAAGAAGAATACCTTAAATGAATGGAGAACATGAGACTCATCTTCATGTCTTCAAGATCGCACTCTCTGTTCAACACACCTGATAAACACATTCACCTACTGCAAGACCCTCACATCAGTACAAAAATCAAGTAGAGACTTGTGATCTCAGGAGACAAACACCATAACATTCTTGAACACAATGTTTTGCCAACAGATGTTAAGACATCAGTCTTGACATCACATTCCAAAACAGAGTCTCCAAACTTCCCCCTTTAAGCCTCGGGACCAACCATCATAACTCATCACATCACAGAAGCATGAGAGTAGTATTCTCTCATCCAACTCTCATCATCCAGACAGCTTGAAAAAAATTCTTAATACAATGATCTCAAGACATGTCTTCAAGGTCTTCCAAACCATTAGGTACTCTCCCTCAGAGACTGCCAAAAACACTTCAGAGAAACATACCTTCTCCCCTTTAATAACAGCACAGACTGTGATTAGATCATATCAATCCTAAGTACACACAGTCACTACTTATCTAGCTTCACAAGATCATTCAGAACATGCTTCCAAATAACAGAGAAAAATCATGACCTTTTGATCTTTGACCTTCATGTCCAAGAAGTCTGCTAGAGATAATACTTCTTGAATCTCAGGATCTCCACTCCTGCAGCAAGGACCAGAAATAAACTGACCTCAGGAGTAAATAACACGTTGATCACACCTTGATCAACTTAAATATCTAAGATAAGTTCCAGGACCAGAAACTTCTTAGAGATACCACCCAGATGCCTCCTCTTCCAGATCAGGAGTAGGCTCCAAACTCATGTGATCAAACCACATTAGTTTAGCACCCAGAGCATCTGCTATGCCATTCCTTCAGAAAAAAACAGCACAATTCTGATGTTCTAATACAAGACAGGACATCATTCCAAGGAACACATCAAGAGATCAAAGACTGGAGATCAGCCTTTTTTAAGAAAAGAAGTAAGAGTAAATTACTTCTCAGATCTCTTCCATACAACATCACTTATCAATGCCTTTATGAGTGGACTTGAACAATAAGCTTCAAGTATCGTTGACAAAGTAAGTTGAAGCAGTCTGGCATAAATCCCATCACCATAGTGTATTCATTCAGAGAAGAATAGCCTTCTCAATTGTAACCTCAGGAGTTTTCAGATAGATACGCAACGAATCAAAAACACAAAACTCCTCAAAACCTTCAGGTGCCACATATCACCCCTAGCATTATAGTCCAGGTGACACCACAAAACAACAGGTTTGAAAATAAATCAAACCTAACAAAACCACTCCCCCAAGCCTTCAGCACACGTCACTGCCTGTCACGACCAGTCCATCCTCCACTTCTAGGGACCATTCACACACCTATATGAACTACTCCAAGTTCAAACAACTTTTCAGTAGAAAGCTTCTACCTTGACCATGAACCAGAAAGTATCTTCCCTCGGATCTCATCCAGATACATAACAGAATGACCTGCTCTGATACCAATTGAAATTCTGGTACATGTGCAAAATTCAGATGTCCTAGAACATGCCATTCGACATCTAGTCTGACATGATCACAAAGGGCAAGGTATATCATGGTACTGAAAAGATAAAAGCAAGACACACAGAATTGTTAACCCAGTTCGGTCGAACACACCTACTCTGGGGGCTACCAAGCCAGGGATGAAGTTCACTATTAGTAGTATCAATTCAAAGCTAAACTACCCGTTTACAGCTTATCACTTAATCACTACCCAATGACCCTTCTACCTAGATCCTCTCTAGACATGAGAAACCCTTCTCACTCCCAATCATCGCAATGATGTCTAGCAAATGACATCTCAGCCACTGCATCAACGGCTCTTTACCTATACAATAATTCAGCAAGGAAATCATCCTTTCAAGACACAACTTAGAGTTACTTAAAAGCTTCCTCCAAGTAACACAACGTACTGCCTCTTACCTATAGGTTTTGAGGAATACGGGTAACCTTCCCACAAGTCGGGAGGTTTACCTAGACAGAACCCTATTCTTCTACATGTTGAGCTCTGCTCTTCCAGCGGTGCAAACCCTTCTATTTATAACCTATACCCAACTAGATTTGGGCCTTTAATCACAGCTTCAATAGCTGTTACAAAACTGCAAAATACACTCCAAGAAAATAGGTATTCAATATGATATTTCCTAATATGTCTCCATATTTAGAAAGTCTTGATTTCTGATTGAATCTTCTCGACCCTTAAAAATGCGCCACATAGACTGCATAATTTTCTCTTAAAATTCTGCACAATTCAAAACACAGCTGAATCTCATTAATCCAGCTCAGCAGGCGCGATGTCGAATGCTTCCTCATAAGACATCTTTTTCTACATGTTGTTCCAGTTGTTGAATAACTTCAACACAACATGTTCTGGCATTTCAAAAAGGACATCTAGTTGTACCTGTTCTTCCTAGCAAGTTTTATACACCCTATTACAATATTGCTGCTATTATTTGTTTTACAAAATTAATGCCAACCCTTAAAATTAAAGAACTAACACAAATTACAGACTCAACAATCCCAGTTGACATCTACCTAACTTAATCACTACCCAATGACACTTCTACCTAAGAAACCACTTAGGTATGAGAAACCACTCACTCCCTAAATCACCTCAGTGATACAATCCAATGATTACACTTAAAAACGCACCTTGATTCTGCTTAACAGCTTTGATCAAGAACAACACACTCTTGCTTAAAAGCTCTAGAGTGAATACACTTACAACTCAAAATAGTAACACCAATTCAAACATGAATGGTTTACAAAAACACACACGAAAACTTAAATTTACTCTCAGTCTATGCTCTCTGTATTCATTTTTTTCCAACAAGGGTTGAGGTTGCTTTTATAGAATTCTGACTTGGGCTTGAACCTCTTCCAAATATCTGATTTGATTTGTTTTAAAACCAGAATTTAAAACAGATTTGATCTTCAAATCTTTTTAAATCTTTTCAAATCAGCCCTAATGTTAGTTACATGATCTGCTCCATGATCTGCAAATTATTTGATTGAAAATATCTCCTCCAAGATATTCGCATCCAATCTCTCTAACAGATCTCCTCAAAACAAACTAACACCCGTAGCCCTAAAACATCACAACCTGATGTTCTGATGTTCTGATAACTGATGTCAAGACATCAAGTATAACATCAGCATATACAACTTCAACCCTGCAACAACTAATGTTAGGAACCAATGTTATGACATCAGACATATGACATCAACATTGTTCAACTTTGTTTTACCAAAATTCCAGCCAATACAAGAACTAACAATCTCCCCCTTTGGCTAATTTTGGCTAAAACAATCTCTGCCAACATCAGAGGTACCTGCAGCGGAAACACTTTAAACTCCTAACATTCCAAAACACAACCAGCAGCTAAACTCCCCCTCAAAACAAGAACCAACATACCAGCTGTTCAGTCATGCACACTCCCCCTCAAGCCTAGAGGCACAAAGGCTAACTCTCCCCCTTTTTAGCCACAATTGGCCAACTACCAACAAGTTATACCCTAACACTTTACTACAGTTAGTCCTACTAGCTCTCCTTGTTAGTCAAAAGTCAGCACCACAAGACAAGACAAATCATAGAACAAAACCAAGATAAGCATACAAGTACTTTTATCCAAGTTATACACCATGCACACAATGTGCAGAAACAAAAAAAAAACTACAAACTACAAAAGCAATAAACAGCAAAAGCAGCACTTCAATCTTCATTAGCATCAGAACCATCTGCAGCATCCTCATCACCTTCCTCTGAACCTGAATCTTCAGTATTGACATTCACATCATCTTCACCCTGTTCCAAGGATTTGATCATCTGCTCAATTTTCATCTTCCTAGCAGTGCTAGTACTGATAACCATATCAAGATCCTTGCAGGTCGCCTTCAATTCTTCAATCAACTCAGTTTTAGTACTGACCTTCTTAACACCAGAACTTGATGTTACAACAATGTCTGGAACATGATTCCCAACAAACAGCTTGGGATGCAAGGATAAAGCTGACTCCCTCTTACATGTTACATCTGAACTAGTTAAAATTCCAGGATGTTGATCTAAGATCATTCCACAGACAAGGGAAGGGAATGCTATAGGCATCTTGATAGCATTAGTGGCACCATGCTTCACAATTTGATCAAATATGTAATTTCCATAATTGAACTTGACCTTTTTCCCAACAGCATAAATAAACCTTCCTAATCCCACAACTATGGTGGTTTTGTGATTAGTAGGTACCCAGTTAGCAGCTCCAATTCTGTGCAAAATAGCATACTTGATACTGAGTTTGCTAGCTGTCAATTTACCTTTCAGTGGCCAAACCTTCACTTGAGTGACTGTGATATCTTTACACACATCATTATCAGTCACTTCCAGTTCACAACCCTCTTGATCATCTCTTCCCAGATACTTATTGATGGTACTAGGAGAGAAATTAATACACTTACCCTTAACAAACACCTTCATGAAGTCCACACTTCTTTTATCAGAAATGTCTATAGGAATGTTAACAACAAATTCCTTAACAAGTCCACCATAGCACTTAGAGAATTTTGTCACAGTCTTCAACAGGCCAGCAACATGAATGAGCTCCATAATTTCTTTCATCTCCAATGCATCTTTGCCCAGCTCTCTTTCCAGAGCTAATCTCTTTTGACACACAAATTTCCATATTGGAGCACTGCTAGCATAATGAAAGGATATGTTGTCCACTGGCACTTCAGGAACCTTATAAAAAATTCTCTTCAAAATGGACTTTCTGACAGGGGTGATGTCTTGAACATCTTCCTAAACATCATACTCAGATTCAGATTATTCTCTAATCTTTCTCTTTTTGGAAGTCACAGCAACCTAGCTCCAAGATTTAGTTGGACCAACTACAGATGTCTTTTTCTTCTTGCCTTCAACTGTCATATTAGGAGAAGATTCCACAGTCTTTCCTTTTCTAGTCTTCAATCTATTGGCAATACAAGGAACAGCATTACCAATTACTTCATTATCAGATAAGTCAACAACATCCACCACATCAGCATTCTTCTTCCCTCTGGGACTAGGAGTAACATCCCTAGCAGGTGATGTTCCAACATCATGTTCAACATCAACCTCATCTTCAACATGAGTATCCCTTCTCTTTCATCTTCAGCTTCAACTTCATCTTCAATCTCAGCATCTTTTAATGACTGAAACAGCCAATCTGTGAAGATTGGTTTCAGAAGTTTGCATGTCACCCTTTTCTCTAACAGATTGATCAGCAGGCATTTGACTCAGAGGTCTAGATATTCCCTTCACAGAAATCCCTTTCTCAAATATTTTTGTGACAATCTGATCAATACTTTTGTCCACATTTACCATTTCTTCAACAGCTTGAGGAAGAGGGGTGGTAGTCTTAGGAGTAGGTTTGTCTCCAAACAAAACACTAGTGACAAACACTCTACTCTTGCTATCATCAAATTTCTTACCCGTAGATTGATTAGAAGTATTACCTTTTGAAGGCCTCTTAGGTTGATACTTCTCAGGTCTTGTCTTTTCTGAAGCTGGAATCATAGAGATAGGAGCAATGTCCATAGCTTCATCCAAAGATACCTCTTCTGTCGAAACCCTAAAATTTGCATGAGTGGAACTTTTGGACGCAGACTTCTTGGATGGAGATGACACTTGTTTAGACATCGTTCCTGTGTAACAACTAATGAACAAAGGTGTTTTGTAATTTCTGTTCTTAGGGTGGAAGATGAACGAACTTGGAGTGTGGAGATTGTCGTAGCGTGTGAGAGTAACAATAGGGAATGATAACCTAAGGTACGGGGGGCTGCTTTTGATGATCACTTAAAAGCCAATAAATGTATTTTCCCCACCAAAACAAATTTCCTTTTAAATTTTTGAAATTTAATAAATGCACACCATAAGTCACTAACATCAGATGACTTTTCCACATGCCCAAATTTCTACTTAAGATTTCACAAATTTCAGCACACATATTACCCTTCATATCTGAATGATCAACCTCTATGTCCTTAGTTTCTTCAAGATATCCTCTGAATAGTTGTATGACACTAGGTTGTTTGGTGATCCTTCTAATGTCACATTCAGATGTCATAACATCATCCTTGACATTACATGATGAGCTGAACTCTTGAGGAACCCATAAATAACAGTTATCTATGGATCTAACTCCCCTCATAACGACTTCACTCTTCTCATTAGTCACTAAACATTCATCTTTAGTGTAGCTAACCTTGAATCCTTCATCACATAACTGACTGATGCTAATTAAATTAGCAGTCAATCCTTTGACCAGAAGTACACTTTCAAGATTAGGTCCAGCCTCACAATTCAATTTTCCAATTCCTTTAACTTCCCCTTTTTCTCCATTACCAAAAGTTACATCGTTTGTGGAGTAAGTCCTGATATCCATCAACTGATTCTTGAAACCAGTCATATGCATTGAGCAACCACTGTCAAAATACCAACCATCCATAGCTGGAGTTCTAACAGATGAGTATGCTAAAAGACATATGACAGCAGCTTTAGGAACCAATTGTTTAACAGCCTGAGGCCTGTTCTGCTTCTATCTAGGTTGTGGAACAGATTTGGGATAACCATGTAGTTTAACGCAAGAAGATTGTATATGGCCAAATCTTCCACAATAGTAACATCTCACTCTTTGAATCTCTTCTCTGAAGTGATTGAAATGTCTCCCACCTTGATGATGATTTCTGTCATAATGCTGAGGCTGCCATCTGTCAAAATATTGATGATGTCTTCTCCCATAATTAGGCTGTCTTATGTAATGCCGAGTCTGTCTTTTGTAATGATTAGGCCATCTTTTACCATGATGATGTGGCCTTCTTCTGCCATAACCATGAGGCACAACATTATTAGGTCCAAAACCATACATTTTCCCTTGATGTTGAGACATCGGATGGAACATGTTATGTTTGAGACTATAAGCCTGCATACTCCTATGGTATTGGGGAGGCATATACTGTCTAGCTCCAGAAACCTGAGGCTTTCCTTGAGGTTGAGGCAAAAACTTCTTAGGTACAGGACCATAGCCCTTTCCATTATTTTGTGGCCCAAGGTGAGGGACAACCTTCTTAATTCCAGAACCATGTCCTTTTTCATGCTGATGAGGAATGTTTTGTTTAACCCCAGAAGAACTAGCCTCTGCAGATATCTTCTTCTCACCCTCATATCCTAGACCAGTCTTATCACTTGCCCTTTTTCCAGCTTCAAGTATTTTATCCAGAGTGTCAGTTCCACTATTTAACATTCTGATGGATTTTGACATTTGATCAAGCTGGGATTTTAACAACAAAACTTCATTCTTAAGTTCAGCTTTCTCAGTCTCAAGCTGTACAATAATCTTCTTCTGCTTCTCCCCTTCTTGAAGGACCTCTTCACTTTTCAGACACAGCTCTTGATAAGAAGATGCCAGCTCTTCAAAGGTCAATTCACCATCACTAGATTCTCCATCAGAGGCACATATTTCAGTCAATGCCTTAACATGCTTGGCATTCTCTTCTTCACTTTCACTATCTGTATCAGACCAGGAAACAGATAACCCATGTTTCTGCTTTTTGAGATATGTAGGACATTCTTTCTTGACATGACCATAACCTTCACACTCATAGCATTGAACTCCTTTGTCAAGACTGGACTTTTCTTCATCTCTTGTTTTCTTCACTTGATCACTAGACCTGTTGGTGTCAGATGTGATGTTCTTAACATTAGGTCTATAGTTTCTGTCCATTCTCTTTAACACCTTATTAAACTGTCTCCCAAGCATCACAACAACATTTGACAGTTCCTCCTGAGTTTCAAAATTACACTCCTTCTTACCATCTTCAGTATTAGACACCAAAGCTATGCTTTTGGTCTTCTTTTCAGGCTTCTCATTCAATCTCAACTCAAAGGTTTGAAGAGAACCAATCAACTCATCAACCCTCATCTTGCTGATGTCTCAATAGCAGTCACCTTCATTTTATATCTCTTGGGAAGGGATCTGAGAATCTTCCTTACCAGCTTCTCTTCAGTCATTCTTTCTCCTAAAGCACTAGAAGCATTGGACAGCTCAAGAATATTCATGTGAAAATCATGAATGGTTTCATCCTCCTTCATCTTCAGATTTTCAAACTTTGTAGTCAGCAGTTGAAGTCTTGACATCTTGACCTTGGAGGTTCCTTCATGAGTAGTTTTCAAGACATCCCAAGCTTCCTTAGCTACTTCACAAGTGTTTACCAGCCTAAAGATGTTCTTGTCAATACCATTAAAGATGGCATTCAAGGCTTTTGAATTTCCAAGTGCAAGCTCATCTTCTTCCTTTGTCCAATCTTCCTCAGGTTTTAGCTTTGTTGTACCATCCTTTTCAACAATAACAGGTGCTTTCCATTCTTTTAAGACAGCCTTCCAAGCCCTGCTGTCTAATGACTTCAAGAAGGTAACCATATGTGGTTTCCAATAGTCATAATTAGAGCCATCTAGAATAGGGGTCTATTCACAAATCCACCACTCTCCTTGTCCATTGCACCAGAAAGTATCAGCCCTAGATCTCACCCAGAAGCAGAGCAGGATGCCTGCTCTGATACCAATTGAAATTCTGGTATCAGATGTGTGATGTTAAGTGCGATGTCAAAACAACACACTCTGCTAATATGAACAAGGCAATAACAAGCAGTAAATAACACTATGAATTGTTCACCCAGTTCGGTCTAACTACCTACGTCTGGGGGCTACCAAGCCAGGGAGGAAATTCACTATTAGTAGTATCAAATTACAGACTCAACAATCCCAGTTGACATCTACCTAACTTAATCACTACCCAATGACACTTCTACCTAAGAAACCACTTAGGTATGAGAAACCACTCACTCCCTAAATAACCTCAGTGATATAATCCAATGATTACACTTTAAAACCCACCTTGATTCTACTTAGCAGCTTTGATCAAGAACAACACACTCTTGCTTAAAAGCTCTAGAGTGAATACACTTATAACTCAAAATAGTAACACCAATTCAAACATGAATGGTTTACAAAAACACACACGAAAACTCAAATTTACTCTCAGTCTATGCTCTCTGTCTTCGTTTTTTTCCAACAAGGGTTGAGGCTGCTTTTATGGAATTCTGACTTAGGCTTGGACCTCTTCCAAATATCTGATTTGATTTGTTTTAAAACCAGAATTTAAAACAGATTTGATCTTCAAATCTTTTTAAATCTTTTCAAATTAGCCCTAATGTTAGTTACATGATCTGCTCCATGATCTGCAAATTATCTGATTGAAAATATCTTCTCCCAGATATTCACATCCAATCTCTTTAACAGATCTCCTCAAAACAAACTAACACGCGCAGCCCTAAAACATCACAACCTGATGTTCTGATGTTCTGATAACTGATGTCAAGACATCAAGTATAACATCAGCATATACAACTTCAACCCTGCAACAACTAATGTTAGTAACCAATGTTATGACATCAGACATATGACATCAACATTGTTCAACTTTGTTTTACCAAAATTCCAGTCAATACAAGAACTAACAGAACCCATTAGAGCTCCCAATAAAAAAGCTAAGAAGAAATACAAACAATCTTCTAATTATAATCCATATAAAAAACGAAGAAATTATTCTAAGAATTATGAAGGAACGTCTGGCGAGAAAACCTATAAGAAACCTCATAAGAAGAAAAAGACTTCTAAAGATTCTAATAAATTTGATGCTAAATGTTTCAAATATGGGCACTTTGGTCATTACGCTAAAACTTGTCGTGTTAAACAAAGAATTAATGAAATTAATAAGTTAGAAATTAATAATAGATTAAAATAAAATCTAATTAATATATTAAAAGATATTATGTTAAACGACAACTCATCTAGTTCTTCATCAGAAGGATCTTCTTATGAAGAAGATGACCTTAATCAACTAATGAATAGTTCTGACTCAGAAGTAAGTTCAGAAGAAGATTATTGCTTAGGCGCAGAATTATGTACTTGCGATAAATGTATTAAAAGAGTTAATGTAATCACTAGCGAAAAAGCTGACACTGTAATAAACATATTTAAAGAGATGTCTGAATCTCCTCAAAAGGAGGAATTCATGTTACAAATTAAAGCAATGATAGAGAAAGAAGAACAACAGAAAAATGCAATTCAGAAAATAGAATTTTAAGAAATTATGAATAGATTTAAACCTGTTGTTATTCCTCAAGTAACTATTAAAGACCTACAAAATGAAATTTCCAGTATGAAACAAGAAATAGATTTACTAAAGGTAAAAGATTTAGAGTTAGAAATAAAATATTTAGAATTAAAAGGAAAACAAATATTAAGTAATAATGAAGTTAGTACTTCGACAGGAGAAGATACTCCTGGCACGGCTGGAGACAATCCCGCTTATATTGCCACATTAAAATGGATGATTACTCATAAATGGCTTTGTACAATCACCTTAGTTGTTAAAGATCAAAGGTTTGATCTTGTAGCATTAATTGATTCTGGTGCAGATATGAACTGCATCCAAGAGAGATTAATTCCCACAAAGTATTACGACAAAACGTTACAAGGATTAAAAGGTGCAGGAGGACATAAATTACAAGTTCAATATAAATTAACAGATGCAAAAATTTGTAAAGATCATGTTTGCTATAGAACTCATTTTCTATTAGTTAAAAATATTCATCAGCATATTATCTAGGTACTCCCTTTTTATCCCTATTATATCAGTTTAAGGTTACTCATACGGCTATAACTTCAGAAGCCCTGGGAAGGGAAGTTAGCTTTCAGTTTTTTGAATCACCTAGAATTAAAAATTTAAATAATGTACAAGATGTTTCTACATCTCCTTCTATTAATTTAATATCTCAAAAGAAAAAACATATTAATATGTTAAATAAAGAAATTCATTATAAAAGAATAGAAAGCCAGATAGAATCCAAAACTATAAAAGATTAAATTATTTTATTACAACAAAAGTTTGAAAAAGAAATATGTGTTGAGCATCCCAATGCTTTTTGGGATAGAAAGCAACATATTGTATCATTACCTTATGAACCAGATTTTAATGAAAGGTCTATACCCACCAAGGCAAGACCTATCCAAATGAATCAACAATATTTAGATTATTGTAAAAAAGAAATTAAAGATTATCTCGATAAAAAATTAATTAGGTCCAGCAAATCCCCTTGGAGTTGCACAGGTTTTTATGTTAATAATCCTGGAGAATTAGAAAGAGGTGCTCCTAGATTAGTTATTAATTATAAACCATTAAATAAAGTTTTACAATGGATTCGATACCCTATACCTAATAAAAAAGATTTAATTGGTAGATTATCCAACTCTGTTATATTTTCTAAGTTCGATCTAAAGTCAGTATATTATCAAATTCAATTAGAAGAGAAAGATAAATATAAAACTGCTTTTGTGGTCCCCTTCGGACATTATGAATGGAACGTAATGCCACTAGGATTAAAAAATGCCCCTAGTGAATTCCAACATATTATGAATGATATACTTAATGATTACCAAGATTTTTCTATTGTTTATCTTGATGATATATTAGTATTTTCCAATTCTCTTAATCAACACTTTGAACACTTAGAAAAATTCTTTGAAGTAATTAAGAAAATGGATTAGTTCTATCAGCAAGAAAAATAAAATTATTTCAAGTTAATGTTAGGTTTTTAGGATTTAATATATATCAAGGAACTATTACCCCTATTAGCAAAGCCATAGAATTTGGTGATAAATTTCCGGATGAATTAAAAGATAAAACTCAATTACAAAGATTCTTAGGATGTGTTAATTATTTTGCAGATTTTATCCCTAACATTAGAATCATATGTTTACCTTTATTCAAAAGACTTAGGAAGAACCCTCCTCATTGGGATGAGTCTATGAGTCAAAGTATAAGAAAAATCAAACAAATAATTAAGAAATTACCATGCTTAGGAATCCCAGACCCCCAAGCTTTTCTTATAGTTGAATCTGTTTCCTCTGATCTAGGTTTTGGAGGAATATTAAAACAGAAATTATCAAAGTCACCAACAGAACAAGTAGTAAGATATTATTTAGGAACTTGGAATCCAGCCCAATTAAATTATAGTACTGTAAAAAATGAAGTTTTAGCAATTGTTTTATGCGTTATGAAATTTCAAGATGATTTGTTTTCTAAACGATTTTTATTAAGATCTGATTGCAAAGCAGCAAAAGAAGTTTTACAAAAGGATGTTAAGAATTTGGTTTCCAAACATATTTTTGCCAGATGGCAAGCATTATTATCTTGTTTTGATTTTGATATTGAACATATCAAAGGAGAGAAAAATTATTTACTTGATTTTTTTACCAGAGAATTCTTACAGGGAAATAAAGATGAGCAAAAAAGATAACTATGGCCCTCCTCTCGAGGAGTCATAAAAAAGCATTACAACAAGTGCATGTATTATAAAAAATATTACATCCAAACAAGTATTATAAACCCCTATTGCTTTTTCGTCATTACAAACCCAAAACAAATTCACTCCATTAACACCCTTAGCCTTACCAACTTTTTATCCTCCCACAACTTCATTTTCGCCTAGAGCTATTAGACCATCTTCAACCTCCAAATTAGTATCTCCCTTAGCTTTTGCTTTAAACACCCCTTCGTCAATAGTCAACCCTCCAAGAAACCCAAAAAAGTTACCCTTCTATACTCCTCCAGAAAATTTATCTTGTCCCTTTATAGAAAAAGCCTATAAAATAATCATTTTCCTTTTAGAGCCAGAACATTACTCTGAAGGATCATTATTGCAGATTACGTCTAAATTTTTCCCTCAGGGTTTTCATTATCTTCCTTCAACCCTAGAAAATACCAGATTATTCTATGAGTTCATTTTAGTGGATACTGAGTCCATTGACTTGACTCGCACTTTTGATAAAAATGACAAAAGTAAAATTATTTTCTCTAAGTTTAAAATTTTAAAGATTATATCACCTTCGGACTGGAAGGCTCATCCTTCTAACTTGAAGAGCTTCTTATTATGATTATATGGACGCATGGAACAACATGTTATATTACCAACCTTTTGACCATTCTTGGTTCATTTGGTTCCGCAAGAATTTTCCCCTACATTTCCCATTATGGTTTGTTAAATGGTTCCATGAATGGGGCCCTGAAGTTAGCATCTATCCAGATTTTGCAGCTCAAGCTTTTCAGTAGTTTAAGAAAGAAATTAATTTTCCTGACCACATGAAATTACTAGCTTTTCATGCTAGCCTGGGAATTTCATGGATTACTTCTTGGGCATTCAAAAAAGAATTATCTGTCCCAGATACCAATATCTTTTGGATCATTAGATGTAATAAAATTAAATGGTGGAATAAATATAATCCAGGTTTTATTAACGATTCCATGCTACAAGCTTGGTTCCAGAAGAATCCCAGATATCTCATTAAAGGTCCAGATACAGTCAAAGAAAGAGTTCTTGGCTTAGAAATCTAAGTTCTTAGCAGAATTGTCATCCTCCTCCAACAAGAAGGATTTTCTCAAAAACATTCTGGCAGCCATTTCAGAATCAGACATTAACAATGATGAAGACTCGGTAGGTTCTTCTCAAAGCTTTACTCCAGTTAACGAAGATGATTGTTATGGCATTGTAGACCTACAGGATTAATCAATTATGTGAGCGTGACCAGCACTAAATGACATTATGACAGACAACAATTAAAGATAACATTATCTCTGCTTTTGATAAAGCTAGATTCGTTCTTATCCTCACATCATTATCATGGCAGACCAAGACTTCAATACATCAATAAAATGTTTACCTATTTATTGGATAAAAAAATGTTTTGTTTTAATGTTTTTTATTTATTTTAACTTTTCAAATTACATTTATATTAACAATTGATTTAGATATCTTTCTTGACGATCTTCTCTTATTTTCACATTACTTTTTATAGGTTACCTTCTGTTTAGAAGAAAAAAAAAAAAAAAAAAAAAAAAATATATATATATATATATATATATATATATATATATATATATATATATATATATATATATATATATATGAAATAATCGGTAATTCTTCAAACATTTATCAAAACTTAATGTGTTCTTATCTGAAATTTTGGAAATTCGGTATTTGTTAAAAAAAAAAAACTAAAAGTATCTGGTATTTTTTACAATATCAAATATTTCTTCATTTAAACGAGAAAAATCCGATAATCTTTTAAAAATTCTGATACTTTACGCTACTTTAAAAATCTAAAAATATTAAGAGCATATAACACTACTGACAGGTCAGTGTGACTGGATAAATTCTCCAAATTTAGACATGTCTTTTCTTAATCAACTGCTATCTTAGAATTTGAGTTTGTTTTTTGGATCAACTACTAAGTTGAAATTCTTGTTGCTACATTATTAAAGATATTATTTTCAAATGCACCAGTTCTTTGGTAGTTACTAAACTATTTTTTGCAGTTTTAGTTAAAAGTTAAGTATAATTCATATCAAATGTTATCAAATAGTAATATAATGACCTTTACTTAACTCTTCATTTTTTTTCTTTTCAAATTAGATGATTTGTATGTGATCGTGAAGGCTGAATCAGATCCTGTAGAATTGGGCCGCCAAGTGCGTCAGAGATACTGGTCGTATGGAGAGGAAGGGGTGTACCTGCAAGGTACTCCGACGTTCAAGTAAGAAAGGGTCAGAGAAAAGGGGCAAGTACAAAGTATGAATTCTTAGGGTGAATATTGGATATCTGACCCTCTCAAGCGAGAGGGTTTAAATAGAGCTCCAACGCGTGGCCAACGATTTTATTTTCAGGGCGAAATAACCGTTTTCCCCAAAGAATATGTAACTACCTAAACTAGCCGTTATGTCAGGCAGGGTGTCCAAAACTAGCCGTTATGTCGGGCATAGGCATAGTTCCGGGCACCTGTCCATAGTTGTTCGGGGAGCAATGAAGCCGTGCGTGACAGACAGTAATTCCGGGGAGGAACGTTGCATTCCTTGTCCGGTTGGAGGGGCAGAAAGGTAACTTTTGCCCCTCTGTGGATTGGACTTAGACAATTTGGGCCGCTCTGAAGCAGAAGCGGATTGTGCCATGTCTAGCCATTGGTCCAGTCCAGAATAATATGTTTGTTATTTTATTTTATGATGTATCTTGTTTGTTGTTCAACGGTTTTTCTTCGAATTTTATATTTTAATTTTTCCTTTACTCTACTAAATAGATTTTAAAAATTAATATTTTTGCAATATTTTTTTTTGATGTTTTAAAGTAATTTTAAATAATTTATAATTTCAAGTTTTGGTAAACTAAAAAAAACATTGAACAATTCATAAATGATATAATTCAATAAAACAAACTTCATCCCATAAAAAAAGAGGTTGATAATTGAGATAAATAGTCACACTATTTTGAATGATTGAGTTCAACTAATATACAAGCGAACTTATACATATTCATATTCATAATGTATTTAAAAAGAAATACATAGTAATATCTAATGCAGCAGTTGTCAACAATCCTCCAATTCATATTTAATGTACACCATATCTTTTAGATTGTTGTTAGAATTCTTAATGTAGTGTATAGGTATTATTGATACTTATAACATTTTTTATTTGTTTGAAAATAACAAATTTGTTTTCAAATTTCTATTATATTTTTGAATGTTTTTTTAGAATAAGTGAAATGAAAAAACAAATTTATCCTCATTTTTGGAAATAGTTATGACACCTATAGTATTTCTTTCTTGTTTGTACTTAAAATTTTTATGAAAACTTATTTGAAAATTTTATAAGATATATAAAAAAAATATAAGTATTAATTATGAATAGATGTGTTTTCTCAATATGCTTATACATAAATAAATTTTATTTAAAAATAAATTGAATATAAAATCAGTCCACAAATTTAATAATTAAAATAATTTTAAAATTTACAAATATAAGTTTTAATTTCAACTAAATAAATTATTTTGATAATTATTTTTTGATTGGACATATTAAAATCAATTTTGAATGTTTTGGATAAGCAAAGAGATAATCAAGTCATAGTAGCAAAGACTAAATTGAAAACTTCAATATATGAAAATAGAATTTGATTTTATAATATTGAAAAAAAATTAAAATATTATTTAGGGCCTATTTATTTCATTTTTTTAAATGTTTTTTTTATAGTGTAACATATTTTTGTTAAAAGAAAATTTATAAAGATTTTTTTTTTTAAGTTTCAAATGAAAATTGGTTTAAATAGTTATTTTTAAAACGTTATTTTAAGTGTTTTAAATATCAAAATTTTAAAAAATCACTTAAATTTAAAGTTATTTCAAATAACTTTTTTTAAAAATCATATTTGAGATACATGAAAAATTATGATTTTGACTATGTTTTGTTATTAAATAATGTATATTTATAGTATAGAATGTCAAAATTAATATTTCAATTTATAAAAAATGAATTTGCAAAAACTTGTAATGTTTTGAAAAAAAATAGTTTTTTTAAAAATAAAAAGAGAAAATTTATTTAATTAAAATTAAAAGAAACGAACCCTTAATTACATGTATTGAAATAGTTAATGGCTTTTATTATAATTCAAATAATACAATTTAATTTGATCATTTTATTTTTTTAATAGATTTATGTTATAAATTTAGCTAAATTTTAATTTAAAAATTAAATGGAAGATAAGCTTATTATTTAATATAATTTTCACTAAAAGAACATTATATCAAAATTTAATAAACTAGAAGGTTACTTATAGGTAAAACTAAAAACTACTTTTCTAATAGAATTAAAATTGTTTTATTATTGTCTGTTTAGATTTTGGATAAATTTTATAAAACACAATATTGTTATCTTGTTGAGAAGATAAAAAGTGTTATAACATTATTATAAAGCATTAATTAATTTTTTTGACAACACCCATTCAAATCAGGAAACATTTTATTCAATCATCAGAAGAATATATAAAATTGAAAAACAAGATTAAAGAAAAATCAATCAAAATAAATAAATAAAAACTACATATTTTCCAATTCTAAACCATCATAGTTAAAAAAACAAATTAAGATAGAAAGTAAGATATTTGTAAAAAAAAAGTAATAAAATGAATTCGACATAAAACGAGAAATATTTATATCTCCTAATTTGAAGTACCTCAAAATTTATTGTTTTTCGCAATCTCATGATTAATAGTTAAAATGTTGATATATATATATATATATATATGACATTGATTTGTCAGGTGACTTTAACTCAATCAAGTGCTCGGGTGAACAAATTGGCTGCACTAGCCATAACAGAAAATATATGAAAGAATTTGCTTAATTCATAAACATGAGTGGCAGTGTGGATCTACCAGTTTCAGGTATCAAATACTCTTGGTTCAAATTAAGAGGTAAGTCTTGTAGCCGTCTTGATAGATTTTTAGTATCCCCAGGTCTGTTTATCGATTGGAACATGGTCTGCCAAAAGATTTGGGAAAGGGACGTTTCAGACCATAGACCTGTTTGGATCTCAACCAAAAATACAAATTGGGGACCCAAACCGTTTAAAGTTTTATCATGTTGGTTTGAACATCCAGGATTTATTTCAATTGTTAAAAAAGAGTGGGAAGATTTAGTAGTTGTGGGGAAGGCTTCTTTCATCTTGTCTAGGAAACTGCAATTCCTTCGGGAGAAGCTCCGGTGGTGGAATGTTAATATATTTGGTTGGGTTGATACTAGTATCAAGATGGAAATTGGAATTATAAATGATGTTGAAGACTATTTGGAGAAAAAGCAAGGTCGTATTGCTCCAGAAGATTTGGACAATAGGAATGTTGTAGAAGATAATTTATGGAAGAGTTTAAGGATTAAAGAAAGTATCCTTAGACAAAAATCTCGGATGAAATGGATTGAGGATGGAGATGTTAATACAAAATTCTTTCATGATGCCTTAAAGAATCGTATCAACCTGAATACAATTTCATCGATCCGTGTTAACGGAAGTTATGTGGAGGAAGTGGAAGGAGTTAAAGAAGCTGTCGGAGAACATTTTGCTAATAGGTTCAACAAAGCCTCAAGGTCATTCCCTTATATAGGAGGGCTCGGATTCAAACACCTTTCTGAAACAGATAAAGATGAGATCGATGAAGATGTTGACCCGACTGAGATTAGAAGGGCGGTTTTTTAGTGTGCAGGGGACCGGAGTCCGGGTCCTGACGGTTTCAGTTTTGAATTTTTCAAAAATTGCTGGAACATTGTAGGCCAAGAGTTTACAAATTGCATCTTGGAGTTTTTTGAAGGCGAGAAGTTACATAAGGTACATGCTTCCTCCTTTTTGGTGCTCATTCCCAAAAACGAAAGCCCGAGGAATCTAGACGACTACATACCAATCTCTCTAATTGGTTCGGTCTATAAAGTAGTGTCTAAGGTACTTGCAAATAGACTCAAAAAGAAAATTGGAAGTATTATTTCTAAATCTCAAACAGCGTTCATTGAAGGAAGGAATTTACTCGACGGGGTTTTGGTTCTTAATGAAGCTATCGATTTTGCTAAAAGAACCAAGAAAGAGCTACTGTTACTAAAGGTTGATTTTGCCAAAGCTTATGACTGTATGGATTGGAATTATTTGGCGAAAAGTGGTTGCGGTGGATGGATAATGGGGTTTTCAATAGCTACACATCGGTTTTAGTTAACGGGAGCCCTACAAAGAATTTTGCCGTATTTACGGGCCTCAAGAAAGGTGATCCTCTAGCCCCTCTTCTATTTACAATAGCGGCGGAAGGTCTTGCAGTGCTAATGGATAGAGCTGTGAACAGAGGAGTTTACTCCAGATTCAAGATTAATCATGAAGTCTCTTTTCATCTTTTGCAATACGCGGACGACTCGGTTTTATTAGGTGAAGGATCATGGAACAATATTTTGGCTATCAAGGCTATTCTAAAAGGATTTCAGCTGGATTCTAGCCTTGAGATTAATTTCAGCAAAAACTCCCTATATGGTATCGGAGTGGAAGAGATGTTTCTTTTGGCTGCGGAAAACTACCTTGCTTGTAAAGTTTCTATATGCCCTTTTAGATTTCTTGGAATATTTGTTCGTGGCAACCTTAGATTGGTTTCTTTCTGGAAACCTATGATAGATAAGGTGCGTTCAAGATTGAACTCTTGGAAAGCTCGGTTTTTATCAATGGGTGGTAGAGTAACACTAATCAATTCCGTATTAGTAAACTTACCTATCCACTACATGGCATTCTATAAGCTTCTTGGTGCGGTTACTAGTATCCTTACTTCTATCCTAAAGAGATTCTTGTGGAACGGGTCGACGTCAAAAAAAGGAGTGTCTTGGGTTCGGTGGAGTACGGTATGCAAACCCAAAGAAGATGGAGGATTAGGGGTTAAAGACTTAAAGTCATTCAACCTAGCTTTACTCTTTAAGTGGGTTTGGAAAATAATGTCACAGGAGGAGAGTTTGTGGAGCGGATTCATCGCCAGCAGGTACCCTAATCCTGCCCATGACTTCCATTTAGGTGAGGTCCCAAAGTACATTGTTCCTCCATCACTTTGGTGGAGAGACCTACTAAATGTATCTGTCTTGTGTGGAATTAATCACTCCTCTGGTCTGCTGGCTTACAATATTGGCAATGGTGTTAACGCCTCTTTTTGGCTTTCACGATGGGCTGGACCGTTTGCCTTGGCTACTGCATTCCCGGAACTTTGGCTCTGTGCGGTTAACAGGTCAAGTAGGGTTGTAGATAATGGATATAGAGAAGATGGAATGTGGCGATGGAATGTGGAGTTATCTCATCCAAATACGACAGACGAATACAGCCAGCAGTCTGCAAATTTACAAGCCCTGCTGAATGGAATTATTGTGACTGAAGGAGAGCATGACAAGGTCATGTGGTTGCAAAATGATACTTCTCAATTCTCTGTGGCTTCACTGTATGTTTTTTTGCAGGAAAACTCAACTGTCAATGGTATGGTGACCCAAGAGGACCTTCGGTATGCACTTAAGCTGGTTTGGCTTGCGAAGGCTCCCTTTAAGGTGAAATTATTCGGATGGAGGTTGATGCATAACAAAATTCCAATACGGGACAACCTAGTTCGAAGAGGAATCATCACCAACAATCATGAAAAGGTCTGTTCTTTTTTTTTCTTAGAGGAAGAAAATGTTGAACACGTCTTTTTTCATTGTTCCAAATCAATTCTGATCTGGAAGTTTGTGTGTAACTGGCTGGCTGTTCCGGAGATTTACATTGGTGATATTCTGAACCACTTATCATCTTGGGTAGATGGTTGTGTTAGGAAAATTTTTAGTGTGGACATTGCTGTAGGTTTGTGGTTGATTGTATGTTGGGCCATATGGTCGTCTAGAAACAATATTATGTCTAGAGATGAATTTTGGGATCTAGATACGATTTCTAATCGGGTCATAATTTTGGGATCTAGAGATGAATTTTTTCTTGTAACTACTATGATTGGGTTAATGCCCCTTGTGATTTTTGTAGGTCTTGATTTTAGTTAGAGACCTATCAATATATACAGGTTTAGATACCCTTTTGTATCCTTGATATATAATACAGAATTTAGCTTATTAAAAAAAATATATGACATTGATTTGTTTATTTTATTTGGTTACACACATAACATTTATGAGTTAAAGTTAACAGTTATACATAATCATAATCAATTTATGTTTAAAAAAATCAAAATAATATATAATAAATTATTAATTAAAAAAGAAGAACTTTAATTGAGTCTAGTCTCTAAAATACTTTTAAAAAAGAAATATGAAGGAGTTTTTCATATAAAATGAAAGACTTTAGTTTAATTTTTTTTTTAATTTTGTTTACTTATATTTATGATTGAAATGAGTGCTTCATAAAATAATACAAAGAATGCAATTTAGATGGTTATTAAATTAAAAAAATTATTTAAAATTTAAATATGATGTATTGCAGCTCGAGTAGCCTTGTTTTGTTTTTTCTTTAGTTCGAATTTTTTTTAGGATAACCTATTTTTAAAATAAAAGAAAAAACAAAATATTCATGTTTTCAAAAAATTTACCAAAGTAACGTAGTTTGAGTTTTGAAGAACACGGATACGCCAAAATGAAATGACGCATCTCTCAAAATTTCTTACTATGAGCCATTTGAAATGGCTGATACATGTCCACCAAGTCATATGAAATGGCGTCTCCTTTTAATGTTAGTACACATGCGTCATTTCATATGGCGCCTCCTTTTGTATTTTCTTTGTTTTTTTCTTTTTTTTTTTAAATCATCAAAATGTAAAATGTCTTCTTTCTGTAAATGAAGAGCAATGGGTCTGGCATAGACGCCTTGGTCATGTTAGTTTGAGAAGAATTTCTCAGCTGAACAAGCTAGGTCTTGTCAGAGGCTTGCCAAATCTGAAGTACTCTTCAGATACTCTTTGTGAAGCATGTCAGAAAGGCAAGTTTTCAAAAACCTCCTTTAAAGCAAAGAATATTGTTTCCACCTCCAGACTGTTAGAACTTCTTCACATTGATCTTTTTAGACCAGTGAAAACTGCTTTGATCAATGGTAAGAAATACGGACTAGTCATCGTTGATGATTACAGTCGTTGGACATGGGTGAAATTCTTAAAACACAAGGATGAGTCACATTTTGTGTTTGCTTCCTTCTGCACTCAAGTACAAAATGAGAAAAATTGCAAAATCATCAAAGTCAGAAGTGATCATGGTGGAGAATTTGAAAAAAAAGACTTTGAAAACCTTTTTGATTCACACGGGATATCTCATGATTTTTTTTGTCCTAGAACTCCACAACAAAATGGAGTTGTAGAAAGAAAGAACAGAACTTTACAAGAAATGGCTCGCACCATGATCCAAGAAGCTGACATGGCTAAGCATTTTTGGGCAGAAGCAATCAACACAACATGTTATATTCAAAATAGAATCTCTATTAGACCTATCTTGAATAAAACTCCTTATGAATTGTGGAAGAATAAAATCCCCAACATTTCCTATTTTCATCCATTTGGATGTACTTGCTTTATGTTAAACACTAAGGAGAATCATGGCAAGTTTGATTCCAAAGCACAGAAGTGCCTGCTGTTAGGATACTCTGGACGCTCAAAAGGCTACAGAGTTTATAACACAAAATCTCGGATTGTGGAAGAATCAATTCATGTTAGATTCAATGACAAGCCTGACTTTGAAAAGTCAGAGCTAGTTGAAAAGCTTGCAGGTTTAGAAATTAGCTTCTCAAAACCTAAAGAAAAGGCAGATGAAGTCAAAGACCAGCAGGATCCTACACCGAACTCCACGGATGTAACTTTGAATACTCCACATCAAAAGAAGAGAAGAATGTCCATACCTCATCCCGAGGAACTAATTCTTGGTAACAAGGACGCTCCAGTCAGAACCAGATCAGCCCTCAGACCATCAGAAGAAAGACTCTTGGGACTGGTATCGTTAATCGAACTAACTACAGTTGAAGAAGCACTTATGGACAAGGACTGGGTTCTGGCTATGGAAGAAGAACTGAATCAATTCTCAAAGAATAATGTTTGGGATCTAGTTTCAAGACCTAAGAATGTTCATGTTATTGGAACCAAGTGGGTATTTAGGAACAAGCTAAATGAGAAGGGAGAATTTGTCAGAAATAAAGCACGACTTGTTGCTCAAGGTTACAGTCAACAAGAAGGGATTGATTACAACGAAACTTTTGCTCCAGTCGCCAGATTTGAAGCAATACGGTTATTAATTTCTTTTCCAGTAAATCATAACATCACCCTATATCAAATGGATGTTAAGAGTGCATTCTTAAATTGTTATATATCAGAAGAGGTATATGTCAAGCAACCTTCTGGCTTTGAAAATTCAGAAAAAAATCAGATTTTGTCTTTAAACACAAAAAATGACTCTATGGTTTAAAGCAAGCTCCCAGAGCTTGGTATGATAGATTGAGCAAATTTCTCTTAGAAAACAATTTTACCAGCGGAAAGGTTGATACAACTCTCTTCTGTAAATCATATAAGAATGATATTCTTATTGTTCAAATCTATGTTGATGATATTATCTTTGGTTCTACTAACCCCTCTCTTTGTGAAGAATTTTCAAAGTTAATGTAAGCAGAATTCGAAATGAGTCTGATGGGTGAGTTAAAGTTCTTTCTGGGAGTTCAAATAGATCAGAAACCAGAGGCAACTTACATTCATCAAAGTAAGTACACAAAAGAACTTCTGAAGAAATTCGACATGATGGATTGCAATATAGCTAAAACACCAATGCATCCAACATGTGTCATGAGAAAGGAAGAATCAGAAGCTAAGGTTTGTTAGAAGCTCTATCGTGGTATGATAGGCTCTCTCTTATATCTAACTGCTTCCAGACCTGATATATTATTTAGTGTACATTTATGTGTCAGACTCCAATCAGATCCAAGAGAATCTCATTTAACTGTTGTTAAATGAATTCTGAGGTATCTGAAAGGGACAACTAACCTTGGCCTGATGTATGAGAAAACATCAGAGTACACTCTTTCTGGTTACTGTGATGCAGACTATGCTGGAGACAGATTGGAAAGAAAGAGCACATCTAGAAACTGTCAGTTCCTAGGAAATAATCTAATCTCATGGTCAAGTAAGAGGCAATCTACAATTGCTCTCTCTACAGCAGAAGCAGAATACATCTCCGCGTCTCAATGCAGTACACAAATGCTCTGGATGAAAAATCAGCTGGAAGACTATCAGATATATGAGAGTAACATTCCAATCTTCTGTAATAATACAACTGCTATTTGTTTAAGTAAAAATCCAACTTTACATTCTAGGGCTAAACACATTGAAATAAAACACCATTTTATCAGAGACTATGTTCAGAAGGGAACCTTATGCTTAAAATTTATTGATACAGACCATCAATGGGCTGATATCTTTACAAAACCCTTAGCTGAAGATAGATTTCAAATAATTTTAAAGCATCTGAAAATGGTGTATTGCTCAGAATGAGATTATTTCAGAACCAAATGTGTTTAGTCAGAGGAAATAAGTATTTTTAAATCATCAGAACCATTTTTGTGAGAAGTATCTCAGTTCTGATTAATTTTTCTTCTGAGTCAAATCTGACGCGTCATTTAATTAGAAAATGGCTTTTGCATGTGATTAGATTACATCTAATTCACTATATTTACCCAAATCAAACGAACAGCAATTTTCTTGGGAATGACTCAAAACATTATTACATTTATTCACTTATTCCCTGTACGGTGTTTATCTCTTTAAAATTTAAAAAAAAAAAACCTTTTGTATTCCCTCTTTCACCTAAACGAAAACCCTAAAACCTTAATCGTTTTTCCTCTTCTAAACCAACTCAATCCTTGCTCTCATCTTCTCCGATCCAAATGAATCACATTCAACAAGAAACTGTCAAATTTTTCAAAGAAACAGAAGCATCTTTGAATCCCTCCAAAGGGTCATCATCATCATCAGTAGTGTCGTCTTCCACTTCAACAATGTCCACAACATCTGTGACAGTCACGCCATCTTCCACACAATCTTCTAAGATAGATAAGAATCATGTAACTCAACGAGAAGCCTCAATCACCTGTACTCTTCAGAATTTACTTGTACTCAATGAACTACATGTAGACTTTGAAAATCTTGCTGAAAATGGATTTAACCTGATCGATGATGTGAAAGCTCAAGGTTGGAGCAACTTTTTTGATAGGCTTAAAGGTCCAGTTTTTGAAGCACTCTTCAAGGATTTTTGGAGACAAGCTATCTGTGATAAACTCCATGTCATCTCCTATGTCTTGGGAAGAAAAATTGTCATCACAGAAAAATCAATTGCTGAACTTTACAAACTGGAATTTCCAAAGAACAAAAGAGTTTATGGAAGGGTCAATTGATCCCTGTTTGTGAAAAAGGTAATCAACCCAACTATCTTCACCAACCATCAAGCAAATAAAACAAAATACAGGAGAGAAGACCTGCATATACATCTAAAAATCTGGCACAAGATCATTCTTGATTGCATCAATCCAAGACCCTCATCATGTGTTGCAGATTATTTCAATGCTAACCAGAAGTATATGCTATATTATTTGTTCACCAAGGAAAGGATCTGCTTACCCTCTATCTTATTTTATCATTTGAGAGATATGGTGAAGAAGACAAGAACAACAGGGGAACCGAAAAGTGACATACCCAAGTACATTCCTTTTGGAAGAATGCTTTCAGACATATTCTATGAAAGTGGTATAGTGGACACTCTGATTACAGAAGTTTAACACACGGAAGATCTGACAGCAACCCTTGGAAAGACAGTCAATGCCACAACACTCAAGCATATGAGAATAATTAATAAAGTAAGAGTAAAACCTTTTTCTGTCTCTGAGGACTTATTTAAACGCGGGATCGTAGTACCAGGCTATCCTGCCTATTATAGAAGCGACCTCATTGAAGAAATTGTTGCATCTATAGATGCACTAAAAGCACGAGGATATGATGTATCTGAAGTCAAGGAGGAAGAAATTGAACTTAACAAAGAAGAAGAAGAGCAAACTAAAGAGGCTGATGAATCTTCCCCTGAACTAACTCTTGCAGAATCCTTCAGAAGGAAAAGAAAGCAAGCTACTATTATTTCTGAGCCCCAGAAAAGAAAGAAAAATGACAAATCAGACATCTCCAAAACTATTACTCTAACCTCTACTTCAACGAAAACAAGTAAGGTTATTTCTGATCCATCTGTCTTTAGAGTTGAATCAATTTCTACCTCATCTTCTCAACAAACTATCACTATTTCTACTTCACAAGTGAATTTTAAACCACCATCTTTCTCAATTCCTCCTTCTACTATCACTATCCAATCTTCACCCAATTCATCAAGCAGTGCCCCTATCTCGTTTGAATCCATTCCTACCTACAAAATAACCTCATTAATCATTCAGCCAAATGAACAAAGTTCCATGAACCTAATATCTGAATCTCAAGTACTCAGTATTGAGTCTATCTCCGAGGAGACAACCTCTGAATCTCTAAAAATCATCACCCCTGAATCTCTCATGGTCTCAGACACTCAAGAAGTGACATCTCCTACTGATCAACCAAGCAATCAACATCCTCCTACTAAGATTGGTTCATCTCATCAAGCGCCACCTGAGTTGAATTCTGCCAAGCCTGACCTTGATTAGTCATCTATATTAAACCTCCTCCAACATCTTTCGAAGAATGCACAAGTCAACTTTATGACAAGGCATTAAGGAAGTTTGCGGACCTAAGAGCGGAACTTAACATAAGTACCAAGCCTATGGAACTTGAAAGATCTTGTCAAAACTTCTAGAAATGGTTGAGCAGTGAGCTTACAAGAATTGTAAGCTTTTCAGATGCAACCATCAAAGATGGAATTCAACGGGAAAAGGAGAGAGCAGAAGCTGAAGAACGGATCAGGATACTTCAGTTCTTGGCTGCAAAGCAGAAAGAAGTTGAAGAAAAGGCTGCTGAGGAAGCGAGACTTCTTGCAAAAAAGGCTGCTGAAGAAGCTAGAATAGCACAAGAAACTGAAGCCATGAAGAAGGCCGAGCAAGATGCTACAGTTGTTTCTACATCTGATCCTACTGTCAAGCGTTTAGAAGACGCCATTGGAGAAATCAGAGAAGAACAACAGAAGTTCAGAGAAAGCCTTGAGGAACAAAGGACTGTCAATGCTGAACTAAAAGGCATGCTTCAGAAGATGTGGGACAAGATGTCCTATGGAAGCACCTAATTCTTATATCTTTGTTGTCCTTAAATCCTTAGATCCTTGTTTTTCACCCTTGCACCACTTATCTTTTCGATCAATGACAAAAAGGGGGAGAAGTAATATAATGTGATATCTTGATTCCATAGTCAATCTCTGAAAAATGTTGTTTACATGCTAACAGATAAAACTGTTATTTCTATTAGAGTGTTTTTCTTTTCAGGTATTCTGATCCAAATTAAAGTCTTGTTAAGAAAAAGAAAATCAGAACTCTGCTGAAAAGAGAATCAAGTCTAAGAAAATCAAAACTCATGATCTAGTAAAATCAGGGGGAGCCCCAAGCTCAGAAATTCATCAAATCTAAGACTCAGGGGGAGCACTTTATACGGAGGATAAGCTATCTTTAGAATCTGTTATTTTCCCTGCATTATATATACCAAAATTATGTCATCAAAATACATAGTTTTGTCATCATCAAAAAGGGGGAGATTGTGAGAACAAGATTTGGTTCTGCAACTTTATCTCTAAGTTTTGATGATATCAAAGTGTATTTCTGTATGAACAATTTTGTACAGCTAATGGTTGTTATTTGTGAGAACTTAACAAACAGATTATGCTTCCGTAAAACGGCGCGAACTCAATACTTAAAGTAAAATACTTCACCTAAGAAGCAGGACTCAATATGAGAGAAAACAAAGTTCAGATGCTGATACAAAAAAAGGAGAACGAGTTCAGAAGATCTGAAGACATAGGTTCTGATAGAACGAAGTTTAGATGCTGAAGACTTGTGCTCTCTGATCAAGGTTCTGAAGGCCTAATCAAGTCTCTACCCATGCTTCAATCAGATACTATCAGAAGCCTCTGAAGATATGAGGACAACGCACCAAGCAAACAAGGTTCTAAATACCAAGTGCCGAAGACTCTGAAGACGCTGCTCTGAAGATCCGAAGACTTGAGAAACTCAAGAACCTAGCTAAGTTTTCCCTTCTTACTCATGCTCATGAAAAGCCTCTGAAGTTGAGAAGCCAAGAAGACAAAGCTACATAGTACAGCTGTACCTCAATTCTAGCAAAGATATCTTGGTAACAGTGCAACGGTACAATCGAAGACAGAAAGCGCAGCACGCAAAAGGTTTTATCTGTCCTCACGCTTCTAGCCACCATCCTACTTAGATATAATGATTACACTTCAACGGCTCTTTTCACACGGCTATAAAAGGAAGCAAAAGACTTGAAGAAAGATACACATGAACGCTACCGCATACTCTCTCTATCTGAAATCTTTCTTAAGTCATTCTGGTCAAAAACGTGTTTACATTTTTATCTTGTATAGAAGCACATTTCTGTAAACGTAATTTGTTCAAACTTAGGTTTGTGTTCCTTGAGAAAGACCTTGTGGTGGTATTTCTTGAGAAGTCTAAGTCGTGTGTCTTAGAGGTTGATCCTTGAGTAAGACCTGTGAGGTTGTATTACTTGAGAAGTCTAAAACTTGTGAGTTTTAGAGGTTGTGTTAGTCACCAGCAATTGGGCTCGTGCATTATACTGATTTGAATGAATAGTGGATTAAGACCTCGTTGAGAGAGGCAAAATCACCTTGGCGGGTGGACTAGACTAACTTGAGGGTTTCTCAAGTGAACTAGTATAAATATATCATGTTCATCACTTGATTCTTAACATAGGTCACTACCATTAAAACGAACGGTTTCTAAAAAGAATTTATTTTTAAGAAACAAGTTTATTTTTGAAAAACCAATTCAAACCCCCCTTTCTTGTGTTTTCACTCCTTCAGACATGTGGCCTGAGGTTGATGTTGAGGAGATGTTGCCTCCATCATACAAAAAAGGCCCTGGTAGGCCAAAGAAACTAAGGAGGAGGGAACCTGATGAGGACCCTAACAAGGGAAAGACACAGACATCTTATTATTGTACCAACTGTGGTGTACATGGCCACAACGCAAGGAGCTGTACAGTTCTGGTGCCTGATCCTGAAGCTCAGAAAAGAAAGATATTACTGTAGCGCGCGACTTTTGTCGGTGACGCGACCACCTTATCGCGGAATTTGGGTTTTCTCCTCAATGAAGAAGAGGGGGTGCTACTTTCTGATTTCTTATTTATCCCATGAAGCTGGAAGGGAAAGAGAAGCTATCTAAAACTAACCTTGCACGTGAATGTTTAACTGAGCAAACACTTAAAGAGATTCGGGGAGTCCGGGGTCAGGTTATACATTGGGGAGTTGTCAATTACCCATCCTATATGTGGTTATCCACAGGTTGTTAGCTTTAGGCTTCGCTTTGTACTTGATGGTGTTGAGCAATGTCATTTTTCCTTAGTAATTTCTCATACTAAGAGAGGGACAGTGGTGTGGATGTAAATAATCCAGAGGCTTGCTGCTTACAGCAATTAGATGAAAGATAGGATTTACCAGGATAAAAGATGGACAACAACTTGGATATTTGAATCAACAAGTGTGCCACTTACAGCAGTTATCTGGGATTAGGGTTTATTTTGATTTCTGTTTTGATAAGTGATAAACAGAGAAGTGACTTCCTACGGAGATAATTTTGATTTCCTCCGAGGGGATGTTGATTTTTGTGTGCCTTGATCAAAGCCCAAGGTTGAAGCTAAAAGGTTGATTGACTCCACTAGGGAAGTCCTTATACAAAGCCTAAAAGGAGGCTAGAAAAGGCGGACTCAACAAGAGAGTGTTTATATATGTCTTGTACAAAGCCCAAGATTGAGGCTAAAAAGAGACTGACTCTTTTGTGGATATCATTATTCAAAGTCTAAGAGGAGGCTAAAAGCTTGACTTTTCCGGGGGAAATGTTCTGTCAGTCTTGTACAAAGCCCAAGATTGAGGCTAAAAGTGGATTTTGACTCCGTTGGGGGAGAGTTTGTATGTGTCTTGTACAAAGCCCAAGATTGAGGCTGAAAAGAAGATTGACTCGGTGGGAAAGAAATCTTTATCTGTCTTGTACAAAGCCCAAGATTGAGGCTAAAATAACTCGACTGACTCAGCTGAGGGTATTATAGGTGCCTTGTACAAAGCCCAAGATTGAGGCTGAAATGAGTTTGCCTCTGCTGGAGATTATGATCTATCTTGTACAAAGCCCAAGATTGAGGCGGAGATAAGTTTGACTCTGCTTAGGAAATTATTTCTCAAAGCCTAAAAGTAGGCTGAGAGGAATTTACTCCGTTGGGGAAGATATTTGTCCCAAGCTTAAGAGAAGGTTATGAAGATTTATGTCTTGTACAAAGCCCAAGATTGAGGCTAACAGGGTTTGACTCAATAAGAGAGTGCTTTTATCTGTCTTGTACAAAGCCCAAGATTGAGGCTAAAAGGGGTTTGACTCAACAAGAGAGTCCAAAAAGGTGATTGAATCAACAAGAGAGTCTGAAAGTTGATTTACTCAACAAGAGAGTCTAAAAAGGTGATTGACTCAACAAGACAGTTTGAAAGTTGATTGACTCAACAAGAGAGTCTGAAAAGGTTAGCTCCACTGGGGAGAATCATTGTACAAAACCAAAGAGGAGGCTGGATATGTTGAGGAAAGATCATTATACAAAGCCTAAGAGGAGGCTATCTTTGCTGGGGATTATTGAGATCCCGAGGCAGGTCCAAATGGGGAATCAACTCTTGCTAAGGGTTATAGAAGAGTTGAGATATCAGATACCTTAAGGTTCTGATTTGGGATAGTGTTATACTGATGGCAAACTGATCCTGGCTGGTGATTGATCGGGTGATCAGGGTTTCTCCTATGTTTGTAGGGAACTTGAGAATGTCTTTCAGACTCAATAGGAGATTTAGACTGTCCAAGTCTAACGGTAAGAAAGATTTTATCTTTGTATGATGCCCAAGAGGAGGCAAGTGTTTTAAGGGATTGTTGCGGTGAGAGTCGGATATCAAGCTATTAATTAACTTGAATCACAAAACATGAAGTTCACCACCGAGCTTTGGTTTATCCAAAGGAAAGGGTAAAGAACGAAAACCCTAAAAAAAGAGAATCTAGGTTCGGGGGTTGGTTATACAAAGGGAAGGTATTAGCACCCTAAGTATCTGTAGTACTCTACAGGAACCTCTTGTTAGTATTTGTGTTATACTAAAATTTGCTTGCTAAGGGAAGTGCTAAAGTAATGACCTAGGGGTATATACAAAGTATGCTCGCCAAGACGTCACATCTTGTGCCTACGTATCTGACTAAAGAATCAGAGCAACCGTAGTTCACCTCAACGGGGTTGAGGAACTCGTGACTGTGGTCAAGGTTCCAAGGGAAAGTAGGGTCTGACAGCAAGACACCTACGTGGAGTGCGGCAACTCCAAATATAAGTGAGAAATGAAGTTATGTGCCGGCAAAGAGGAGCACAAAATTAGTGAGAAATGACACAGTTAAAATCAAACTCAAACGTATATCTTGAGTCGCGAACTTATGAGCTTAGTGGTTAAATCGATTAAAGGAAATGGTTAAAAGACAAACTTAAATAAATAAAAACTAAATACTTAATTTTTAACACAAATAAAGATTTAAAGAAATAGTTTAAAGGAAAAAACAATTAAGAAAAATATTATTATTATATTTTTTAGTTTTCAATATTTCCATAAATAAAAAAAAATGTTCTTAAGTTCTAATTAAAAGATATTATTACATAAAATAAAAACAAAAAAATAAAAAATAAATAAATAATAAAAAAAAACCTTTAAAGAAAACAAAACGGGCCTTAGGTGGATAGCCCCATAAGGTGGCGCTGGGTTTGAAAAGAAATGCGTCGGACCAGCCTCCATCAAATAGAAAGGGTCAAGAAACCCGTTTCAGCCTCCATCAAATAGAAAGGGTCAAGAAACCCTAAATCGAAAGCCGTTCCCAAAATCTCTCTCCCTGTACCTCTCACGAATCACTATCAGCTTCTCATCCTCACACTCGCTAATCCTTTCCATCTCTCTCGCTAAACTAACCTTCTTCAACCTACTTTCTGTGACGAAAACAACACGCCGCCATCCTCCATCCTTTCCAACTAGGCTTCGCTTTCTCACGATATAAACCTCTATGCATTGTATCTCTCTCGATCGCGTATCCGTCTCAACAATTCTCACAACAACACTTTCTCCCTCTTCGCACACCTCCGTCTCAACCAACCCCGCTCTCCCTCACGGATTCACCATCGCCACTCTCATCCTCGCTTCCAATCGCACATGGTTATGTCACCAACAGTGACAACGGACTTCGCCGGGCATCGCCAGAAAAATGAAAAAAACTCATTTCATTCGCGAACTCTCAGTACCATCAATACCAAGCGAACGCGACATTAGAACGGCCAATGGCTCACACATACAAATACTCAATAATTTGAATCGAAGACAGCAAATTATAATTGAGTTTAATCGAAAGGATGGTGTACCTTTGAAGAGTTTCGGCGCGACGGTTCAGCGACGAATTTCGGGTATTGAATCTTTCGTGCTCTTCTTCGTACGTGTATACCATATTTTTGTGAGTCTTGCAAGCTGCTCTTTGTTTTGCCAAAAATGTTTGTGATGTCGTGGTTGATCTTTTTGAAACCGTGTGTTCTTGCTCTATGTGTGGTTGTTCTGTGAATGCTGGTGTGGATATATGGCAATGGAATTTTTTTATTGCATGTGTTGATCCTGGTATGTTGCAGGTGGATGTATGGCTATGTTAAGGTGTTTTGAGGTTTTAAAAAAGAATTGTTGAAGGTTGACAGTGGAGAGTGGTTCATTGTTCACATGGAGGGATAAGTACCTGTATGAAGGGTTTAAAGTGAATGTTGTGAATATGATAGAAATGCAATATGAATAATGACAGAGAGGGTGAGGTCTCAGTCACTGTGTATATATGAAGTTGGAGGTGAGTTCTTTTGTTCTGCCCACTTTATGATTTTCTTCATCTCCATTTTATTAAGAATCTTTTCTTTTGAAACTACCAAAATCAAAACTTCCGGGTTAAGTTTCAAAATCTGAACCATCCTTGTACTGTCACTTTCATCACAGGATTTTGTTTGAGGTTGGATAGACCAACTTTGATTTCATAGCAGCAGGTATGTAGGGTATGCGGGGTATTGGCTCAAGGAAATGGCAAAATTTTGATAGCTGGAGGTTGCGTGACTGTTTGGAAAGTAGTACGTGAAGGCTGAGTTGTTGTTGTAGGTCGTACGAAATTGGTCAGGACAACATAGCAAGAAGCAAAGTTCTTGTTGGTTTTCTTTGGCAAGGCTGCAACGGTACGGAGGTTTGGAGGCTGTAGCAGGCAACTAATGTAAAAGGTGTGGAGAGTAGTTTCCTGGTTTGTAGGTTATGTAGCAGAAATTGGTGGAGTCTGCTTGAAGTACAACGGGTTTTGGTGGTAGTGTGGAATTTTGGATTTTGTAGCAAGTTGTAGCTTTGGTTGACTTGTAGCAGTGGGGGTCATGGTACAGCAGTATGAAAAGTTGTACGGTTTAGCAGGGATTTTGGCTCAAGTCTTGGTAGTAACCTTGGTAGCAGACAATTGCTGTACTTTTTTGTGTTATATTATAAAAGAGATGGGACTCTATATTCTTTACACTAATTAAACTAAATTAGAAAATAAAATAAGATTAGACTAAATCAATAAAATTAAACTAGTTAAATTAAAAGTAAAACAAATCAAAATTAATCTAGTTAAAAATTAAGGTAAATAAAAGGCTAAAACAAAAATAAAAATTAAATTAAGTTAATGATAAAACTTTACATGAAAATAAACTAATATATAAAAACTAAATAAGAAAATAAACTAAATTAATTTTAAATAATTCAAAATAAATATTCAAGTAAATATATAAATAAATATGATCAGGGATGACATGGAAGATTAAAGTGCATGATCAACGAAATGTCTTACTGAAAAAAATAAAAAAAAAAGACCGACTTAAAATGATATGCAAAATATCAAAGAATCTAAGGGTAAAATTTGGGGTATGACAGTTGCCCCTATTTAAATATCTTTACCGGATGACATGAGTGATGATGATTCTCAAGAAATCATGGTGAAATATATTTAAATATAGATAACCGAAAATTTTGCCCTTAGATGCAATGACATGCCATGCTATGGACAAAAGAAAACTAAATCTATAATGCTGACATGCCATGAACTTCTAGTATGATGATATGATGCCATGATAGTGCAAGAATGCAGACAGACTCCGGAAATAAAGGACAAACCACAACAGATGAGCCTTACTGGGGAAGGATGAAGGTCAATATTCACAAGGAAAATTTACCGGGGATACAGGCTGACCGACAAAAGACTCACTGGGGAGAATAAAAGCACGCTCTTTACTAGGCATGGAACCAGAAAGAATACATGATCTCTACTGGGGATCAATTTGAAATAAAAGGATAGACATCAACAAAAGATTTTCTGGGATTTTCTTATACTGAAGAGTTCAAACGGGATCTTCAAGAAAAGCCAGAAAAGACAGAGAAAGGCACATCCGGAAAAACATCAGATGGCAAAAGAAACCAGACATCCAATAATGTCTTGGAATGAAAGGTACAAATCACGATATCTAATAATGGATTTAGATGAATGTGAACAGAGACTACATTCAAGAATGGCATTGAATGCAAAGAAACCAGTCATCCAATAATGACTTTGAACAAAAGGTACAAATCACAATATCTAATAATGGCTTTAGACGAATGTGAACAAAGACTCGATCTGAAAAACATCAGAAAGAGAGATACCTTCGGAAAGGCATCAGATGGTAGAGAAACTGGACATCCAATAATGGATTTGAATGAAAGGTATAAATCACAATATCTAATAACGGCTTTAGATAAAGTGAACAAGGACTCGATCTGAAAAAACATCAGAAGGAGAGACACATCCAGATAGGAATCAGATGTTAGAGAAACCGGACATCCAATACTGGCTTTGAATGAAAGGTATAGATCACAATATCTAATAACGACTTTAGATAAAGTGAACAAGGACTTGATCTGAAAAAACATCAGAAGGAGAGACACATCCGGATAGGCATCAGATGGTAGAGAAACCGGACATCCAATACTGGCTTTGAATGAAAGGTATAAATCACAATATCTAATAACGACTTTAGATAAAGTGAACAAGGACTCGATCTGAAAAAACATCAGAAGGAGAGACACACCCGGATAGGCATCAGATGGCAGAGAAACCGGACATCCAATACTGGCTTTGAATGAAAGGTATAGATCACAATATCTAATAACGACTTTAGATAAAGTGAACAAGGACTCGATCTGAAAAAACATCAAAAGGAGAGACACATCCGGATAGGCATCAGATGGTAGAGAAACCGGACCTCCAATACTGGCTTTGAATGAAAGGTATAGATCACAATATCTAATAACGGCTTTAGATAAAGTGAACAAACAAGACTATATGGCGTCGAATAAAAGGACACCAGGCATTCAATAATGGCTTTGAATGGAAGGTACAAATCATAATAGCTGAGAATGGCATCGAATTATAGCGAGAAAAATATCCAGGAATGGCACTGAATGCAAAGGAGAAAACTTATCCCAGGAATGGCACTGAATGGAAAAATAAGACTTTCAGGAATGACACTGAATGAAAAGGACAGGTATCGTTTTGGTAAGGTAAGACGTGGACAATGACACGACCTCGGGAGAAATGCAAATGAGGATGAAACACTCATGCTATGCATATGTATATGAATTATGCAGATGATATATGATCAAATACAAATGCAGATGTCGACGACATGGCTCGACTCTCTAGGAAGACAAGATTGGAAGACTGATTCCTCTACACGGAGATCACTGCCATTCTGCTTGGGGACTAGAGATGCTAATGCTGGACGCATCCCGGCCACACTGGTAAACTGTATCAAGTGATGATCCTTGTAGGAAGAATGAAAAACTGCTTGAAAGTTGCATGGGGATTCTTCAAGTAACTTGCCCCAAATTAGCTTACTGTTGTAGATGAACTGATCATCACTTCAGTTTGTGTGAGTCTGGAAATGATCGTTTCATGGTGCTCCTGGAAAGCTTGCCCTAGTCTAAGTCTTGAAAGATGATTGTTTTTGCTGTACATTGGGATTGCTTGCCCCAGTATGAGTCTTGAAGTATCTTCTGAATAAACCAACTCTGAGAAGTCGCCATTAAAACACAAATCTTGAACTGATTCTCAACAGGATATGGAGGGAACTTGCCCCTGATAGGATCACCGACCAAGTTTCTCAAATGTTTGAAAATTCCTTAAGAAGAAAGCTAGTTTGCAAGAAAAAAATGTTCATACAAACGTGGTAAATGCAAAGTTCCTGCAACTTTTGAATTCAAAATCATTTTTGGAAAGATGCAAAGTATAGGAGTCACTGGTCTGAACACCGTGGTTAAAGACATCAAAGTAAAAAGTAAAAGTATCAATCAATGGTCAGAACACGGTGGTTCAAGACATCAAAGGTAAAGCAAAAAGTGTAATGACAAAACAAATAATCTGCAAAGATCTTTGGAGTCAGTTTACGCAACCTCGTTGTAGTATGCTTTCAAAATAACCTTGCTTCAGTTAGGTCTTTCGAGGGTTGTAGCGTGGTCTGGTTCATGGTTTAAGAAACAAAGGATAAAAGCTTAAAATTTATTTGTGACCCACCCAATCTACGTGATGAACTTCCAATCCTAAGCTCAGTTAACTCAGGTTATGCATTCAGGTTCCCATATGTTGGAATTGTACTGATGATAGTAACGATGATGGTTCAAAATTCAATGGACTTGAGATGGCAGTCGCTGCTTCTTACAACATTCAGTCAACTAGTTTTGTTTTTGAGGATTTTGGTAACCTCTTGATCCAGCGAGATACCCAATTTTTGCCTAAGTCTCCTTCATAGGTTTTGACTTAGCGGCCTTTTTTTTAGTGACTGCCTTGCTTAATGATTACAGTGAACCATCATTGGCGTTAGACCTGAAAGACATCTTCGACACTTGCTTGCCGTGTGCGAAGGGAAATTCTTGAATGCAACCTTTTATTGAAAGGCGTCTTGGATGTTAATCCTGTATTTGAATGCACAATCAAGCTAACTGAGAACTACCCTGCCCCAGGTTAAAATTGCGGGTCATTATTTGTAAAGAAAAGAAACTCTTACTTCAAGGCTCGAAGGGGTTAAAGAGGGGTTAACTTCCTTATTTCTCCAGTGTTTAGGAGTTGAAAAAATGCCTTACATCGTCAGCAAAGTTTTGATTTGAAAGCATGCCAACAGCAATTATGGGTATAACGTTTTCATCATCCTCCCTCCAATCTTTGCTTAATCAGAAGAAAGTGGACAAGAGAACTTTTTTATTTTATTTTTCATGAAAGAGGAAGCAATAAGAAGTAAATAGCAAACACAAATGAATTGAATCAAAAGTTGCAATGCTCATTTCATTAATTTTGAAAATACAAACATAATTTGAAAGCAAACAGCTATTACAAAATAAGGAAAATGCAAACAACAAGAAACAAAGGCCTAGTGACTAATCAACACAAGGATGAGCTGTCCTGTCTGAAACACTGGCTTTTAGGAGGATAGCATGCTGAAGTCGACTGAAGCTTCACTTGGCGTGCCCTAGCAGAGGGTTACTCTGGACATTGGGATTGTCTTTAAAGGAGAGGATTTTGTTTCTCATCAGCTCTTGTACTCTAGCCTTCAACGCAAAGTAACCTTCCAAATTATGGCCCGCACCACCTTGATGGTATTCACAATGAAGATGAGCCCTATAGCCGGCTGGAAGAGGATTTGGAGGAGGTGGCATAGGCCTTGTGGTAATCAAACCTTGCTCAACCAGACTAGGATACAGTTCAGTGTACTTCATGGGAATTGGATCAAAATGATTTCTATTACGGTACTGGTTTTGTCCTGTAGTCGGACATGGAGGAGCTCGAGCTGGCATATCAGTCTGACCAACCGTAGCAGCAGATGCAAGTGGTGGAGAATAACCGTGTGGCAAATCAAACTCTAGCCAAGTTGAAGGTGGCACCTGAACAGGTTGAGGATCAGCATTTGAAAACTCTTGGATGACGGTCCTTTGAGGTTGCTCTCCCCTAGCAATCAAAACTTGAATAATCTCAGTGAGTTTGGTCACGCTTGACTTAAGGTCATCGATCTCCATTCAGATCTCAGCATTGTGTATGTCTTGTTCTAACATCTTGCGTCTGTAGTCAGCTCTAGTCTGGTATCGGTGTCGAGGCATTATCTTGACGAATCACAGGCAGACTCTGGAATATAGAGGCCACTGGAAATAAGTAACTGGACAGACAGACGCATGCAATGAATCATGCAAAGATGCAAATGATATGCAATGCAATGCAAACAGGATGCAAACACATGTAATAGGATCAAAGGTTCGAGATCACAGCATGAAGTTCGGGTAAAGAACCAACTACAGGGTGTGTACTAGGGTTCTTGTATCTGCAGAGCAAGGTTCTAAAGAGTTCCCAGAGTCGACAACCCATCTTTCAGATATTATCGATTTCCCAATTACTTGGTAGTCAAGAATATTCTCAAGAGAATCTCGTCTGAGTGTAGTATCGCGTAGCAATCATTTAGGATTACTCCCTCATAATCATCGCACTACATCCTAAATAGGCCAGGTGGGGTAAAGGGTAACTAATGGTCATCAGTATCCCTGGCACCAAGGTTGAAAGTGGCAACGCATTCATGATTGCTCGTTCAGCATATACCACCCCCAAAAGGGCCTCAACTGAGTGTGGAACCTCAAGTCTACTCCTTTGGGATTTCTCCCTCAAAGTCTCCTTGACTATGTCCACGATCCTATCATATGTGTATGCTCAAGTCCGGGTTAGGACATATCCTCACCACTCAAGGTAGCAACCCTGCACACAGAAAAACCAAGCACAAATATATATATATACATATATGAATATATACAGATATACAAACAAGCAAACATGTAAGATAACACAAATACAAATAAGGTGGGCTTAACCCTCTTAGGGAAGCGTCCCCAGCAGAGTTTCCATTTCTGTTGCGGTGAGAGTCAGATATCAAGCTATTAATTAACTTGAATCACAAAACATGAAGTTCACCACCGAGCTTTGATTTATCCAAAGGAAAGAGTAAAGAACGAAAACCCTAAAAAAAGAGAATCTAGGTTCGGGGGTTGGTTATACAAAGGGAAGGTATTAGCACCCTAAGTATCTGTAGTACTCTACAGGAACCTCTTGTTAGTATTTGTGTTATGCTAAAATTTGCTTGCTAAGGGAAGTGCTAAGGTAATGACCTAGGGGTATATACAAAGTATGCTCGCCAAGACGTCGCATCTTGTGCCTACGTATCTGACTAAAGAATCAGAGCAACCGTAGTTCACCTCAACGGGGTTGAGGAACTCTTGACTGTGGTCAAGGTTCCAAGGGAAAGTAGGGTCTGACAGCAAGACACCTACGTGGAGTGCGGCGACTCCAAATATAAGTGAGAAATTAAGTTATGTGCCGGCAAAGTGGAGCACAAAATTAGTGAGAAATGACACAGTTAAAATTAAACTCAAACGTAGATCTTGAGTCGCGAACTTACGAGCTTAGTGGTTAAATCGATTAAAGGAAATGGTTAAAAGACAAACTTAAATAAATAAAAACTAAATACTTAATTTTTAACACAAATAAAGATTTAAAGAAATAGTTTAAAGGAAAAAACAATTAAGAAAAATATTATTATTATATTTTTTAGTTTTCAATATTTCCATAAATAAAAAGAAATGTTCTTAAGTTTTAATTAAAAGATATTATTACATAAAATAAAAACAAAAAAATAAAAAATAAATAAATAATAAAAAAACCTTTAAAGAAAACAAAACGGGCCTCAGGGTGGATAGCCCCATAAGGTGGCGCTGGGTCTGAAAAGAAATGGGTCGGACCAGCCTCCATCAAATAGAAAGGGTCAAGAAACCTGGTTCAGCCTCCATCAAATAGAAAGGGTCAAGAAACCCTAAATCGAAAGTCGTTCCCAAAATCTCTCTCCCTGTACCTCTCACGAATCACTATCAGCTTCTCATCCTCACACTCGCTAATCCTTTCCATCTCTCTCGCTAAACTAACCTTCTTCAACCTACTTTTTGTGACGAAAACAACACGCCGCCATCCTCCATCCTTTCCAACTAGGCTTCGCTTTCTCATGATACAAACCTCTATGCATCGTATCTCTCTCGATCGCGTATCCGTCTCAATAATTCTCACAACAACTCTTTCTCCCTCTTCGCACACCTCCGTCTCAACCAACCCCGCTCTCCCTCGCGGATTCGCCATCGCCACTCTCATCCTCGCTTCCAATCGTACATGGTTGTGTCACTAACAACGACAATGGACTTCGCCAGGCATCGCCAGAAAAACGAAAAAAAGCTCCTTTCATTCGCGAACTCTCGGTACCATCAATACCAAGCGAACGCGACATTGGAATGGCCAATGGCTCACACATACAAATACTCAACAATTTGAATCGAAGACAGCAAATTATAATTGAGTTTAATCGAAAGGATGGTGTACCTTTGAAGAGTTTCGGCGCGACGGTTCAGCGACGAATTTTGGGTATTGAATCTTTCGTGCTCTTCTTCGTACGTGTATACCGTATTTTTGTGAGTCATGCAAACTGCTCTTTGTTTTGGAAAAAATGTTTGTGATGTCATGGTTGATCTTTTCGGAACTGTGTGTTCTTGCTCTATGTGTGGTTGTTCTATGAATGCTGGTGTGGATATATGGCAATGGAATTTTTTATTGCAGGTGTTGATCCTGGTATGTTGCAGGTGGATGTATGGCTATGTTAAGGTGTTTTAAGGTTTTAAAAAAGAATTGTTGAAGGTTGACAGTGGAGAGCGGTTCATTGTTCACATGGAGGGATAAGTACCTGTATGAAGGGTTCAAAGTGAATGTTGTGAATATGATAGAAATGCAATATGAATAATGACAGAGAGGGTGAGGTCTCAGTCACTGTGTATATATGAAGTTGGAGGTGAGTTCTTTTGTTCTGCCCACTTTATGATTTTCTTCATCTCCCTTTTATTCAGAATCTTTTCTTTTGAAACTACCAAAATCAAAACTTCCGGGTTAAGTTTCAAAATCTGAACCATCCTTGTAATGTCACTTTCATCACAGGATTTTGTTTGAGGTTGGACAGACCAACTTTGATTTCATAGCAGCAGGTATGTAGGGTATGCGGGGTATTGGCTCAAGGAAATGGAAAAATTTTGATAGCTGGAGGTTGCGTGACTGTTTGGAAAGTAGTACGTGAAGACTGAGTTGTTGTTGTAGGTCGTACGAAATTGGTCAGAACAACATAGCAAGAAGCAAAGTTCTTGTTGGTTTTCTTTGGCAAGGCTGCAATGGTACGGAGGTTTGGAGGCTGTAGCAAGCAACTAATGTAAAGGGTGTGGAGAGTAGTTTCCTGGTTTGTAGGTTATGTAGCAGAAATTGGTGGAGTCTGCTTGAAGTACAACGGGTTTTGGAGGTAGTGTGGAATTTTGGATTTTGTAGCAAGTTGTGGCTTTGGTTGACTTGTAGCAGTGGGGTCATGGTACAGCATTATGAAAAGTTGTACGGTTTAGCAGGGATTTTGGCTCAAGTCTTGGTAGTAACCTTGGTAGCAGACAATTGCTGTACTTTTTTGTGTTATATTATAAAAGAGATGAGACTCTATATTCTTTACACTAATTAAACAAAATTAGAAAATAAAATAAGATTAGACTAAATCAATAAAATTAAACTAGTTAAATTAAAAGTAAAACAAATCAAAATTAATCTAGTTAAAAATTAAGGTAAATAAAAGGCTAAAACAAAAATAAAAATTAAATTAAGTTAATGATAAAACTTTACATGAAAATAAACTAATATATAAAAACTAAATAAGAAAATAAACTAAATTAATTTTAAATAATTCAAAATAAATATTCAAGTAAATATATAAATAAATATGATCAGGGATGACATGGAAGATTAAAGTGCATGATCAATGAAATGTCTTACTGAAAAAATAAAACACAAAGACCGACTTAAAATGATATGCAAAATATCAAAGAATCTAAGGGTAAAATTCGGGGTATGACAGGGATGAAAATCAACCCTAAATTGTCCGAGGTTTTGACTTTTTAGAAAGGCTACTCTCACAAAGGATGACTAGGTTCTGTCTTATACCCTTAAGAGGTCTTCAAGGTCCTTGTATTAAGCCCAAGAGAAGGCGTGAGAACTTCTAAGAAGTCAGAGGGTCCTTGTACAAAGCCCAAGAGGAGGCGGGGATGCTTTTAGGAAGCCTGTGGGTCCAAACTTAAGAAGAGTTCAAGAAAAGTTTCACCGGGAATAATCTTTTCTTTAGTGAACAATTCTAGGGTTTGAAGAAATTCAAGACAGGTTTCACCGGGAATAAATCCTCTCTGGGGAAATGAACTTCTTTGACAAGTTCTAATAGTGACAGTCTGAGAAAAGGTTCACCGAGAATACTGTTTTTCTTTTTGTTCCATATTGTTTAAGCCCAAGAGAAGGCAAGACTGTATCTGGAAATCCTATGGGGATCTAGTTTTGACTGTATTAAAGAGTGACCAACTGGCTGTACCTAGTTCTAGACCTAGTTGTCTAGGAGAACTATAAATAACTATACTAGTATAGATATAGTAGATATATGACAAGTATTTAAAAGGAAATGAAAGAAGGACTTACAGAGGAGGAGCTTCCTACAATACAGTTATATATATTAAAGCATGTAAATGAAAGCGGATAAAAACTTACAGGTGAGCAAGCTTCCATGCTGTATTGTTAGTTGTTCAAAGAAATTAAAGAAAGTTTTGATAACAACTGTATATTTGAATCTAAATCAAAAGAGAAGTTATTTTTGAAAAGATTGTTGGGGCTTATACTCAAAGAGAGGCCCAAGGTTTAACAGTGATCGCACCGTTGTTTTGAAACTTGTACTGGGACTTATACAATGACTGAGGCCCAAAAAGGTTTATTTACAAAAGGGTTGGGTCTTAAATCTCAAGGAGAGACCCAAGGTGTTTTTAAAGAAAAGAGAATGGGACTTACAACACGCGGGGAGGCCCGGATGATTTGATTTTGAACTGGCGATCGTGCCGAAGTTTTTGAAAATGTGTTGGGACTTATACAATGTCTGAGACCCAAAAATTGTTTATGTACAAAAGGGGGTTGGGTCTTACACTCTATTAGAGGCCCAAAAGTGTTTGAAAATTTAAAATTGATAGGAAACCCTAATTTTAAATAAAAGTGTTATTTTTCAAAGGAAATTAAATGAAAAAATGATATAAAATACAAAATATATTCAAAAATAAGTTGTACACCTTGAAAAACATTTTGAAAAATCATGTTTAATTACATGAGAGTTTGAAATTCAATTGGTTTTGAAATATCAAAGTGGGAATTCCATTTAAAAATGTTAAAAAACAAATAAAATGAAATTAATTACAAAAATTCTAACTATATTAAATAAATAATAGGCTTAAATGCACTTTTGGTCCCCATAGTTTAATTTTTCTAAACAATTGATCCCCTTTTAAAAAAACCCAGCTTTTAGGTCCCTTGTTTTGATTTTTTTTTGGAAAAATTTTGGTCCCCTCCCAGTTTAGCATATGTGGCGCTCCAAATAATGACATGGCAATATTTTTGTTGACCAATTTTGATGACTCAAATGCCACCTCATTTGCCACATCAAAAGCCTATTTTATATTTAATAAATTAATAATTATTCATGGATGGCTAGAAATTAATTATTCAAATTTTGGAAAATAATAACTGGGCCTAAGCCTAATCTAATCAGCGTCAATATCACTTACCATTGGTTCAACCCACAATGTGACAATAATCATTGTGTGATTTCATTTTATAAACACTTATTTTATTTACAAACAAAACAATGTGGGACTTTGTTGATGAACAAAACAACTCAAGCTCAACTTATGCACTATCATTGGCATGAACATAAATCCATATGTTTCCACTTGTGGGTTGAACCAGTGCTAAACATCATACCTTGTATGAAGCTTTCTCTTGGCATTTAGGCGAATCTGTCCATCTCAATACATCAACCAAAATTGCGATTCCATCCCTAACAACACTGATAGCTTTTCTACCTTCTGGAGTTGACACCAAATTGCTTAGAATTGAACAAATTCTCTCACTCACTTCCATATCTTCAATCGAGTTTATCATAAACAATACCAAATCCGTTTACAAAATGAACGAAATGTTGGTCTGATTGATCGAAAGATTGTAAAGAGCCCGAAGAGCATCTTGCTTAACTTGTGAACTACTTTTACTAATTTTATCTAGATTTTGAAGGGTTCTAACTAAAAAGGGTATTGTGTAATGCCCCGATTTGTTTAATTCTATTTATTTATTTCACTTATTTGAATTTTGTGAAATGTGTGAATTTATTCTATTTTACCTGCTAATTGGTTAATTTCCCGGATAGATAAAATATTTGTATTAAATTATTATTTCTTTTCAACTTTTATTTTCCGAAATATATTTCATCAGTATGGTTATGTTTTATCGCATTTTGAGAGCGTTTGGGAGATATTTGGGCTGAGGGGTAAAATGGTCATTTTGAGGGGTTAGATATTATAGAAAAATTAGATATTTTTATAAATAGAGATTTGAGAGAAAAGAGAGTATTTTAAGGTAACTCTAATAATTGATCAATTGGTATTAGAAGACAAAATATCAATTGGAGATATTTGACCCTATTGGATTTATATTATATAATAAGTATTATATATATATATATATTAGTTAGAAAGAGAGAAAAAGGAAAAGTTAGAAGAAGAAGAAGAAAAATAGAGAGAAAGAGGAGAAGGAAAAGGGAGAAGAGGAAAAAAAGAGGAAATCGAGAATAGCTCCGTTTCAAGCGCAATTAATCGGGTAAGGGTGAGAAGTTTCAATTATATCTTGTTTGTGTATGTATATGTGTTGTTTGTTGTGATTGTTTTGGTTATTTTCATTAGTTTTTCATTTAGGTTGAAAATGAGAAAAATGATTAGAACTCGATGTTTTCACGGTTAGAATTTGGAATAAGTTGTGTAGTGTAGTCGGGTAAGGTTTGGGTTTAATCGGGAGTAGTTGTTTGCGTGTTTTTCCGCGGTTTCGATCGAGTTCGAAATTAGAATTCAATGATAAAATTATGTTTCAAAATATTTCAAAAATGGAAAATGTGTTGGATGACCTTTTTATTGTGAGAATATTGTAGTATGTTGAATTCTGAGATCGCAGCTTTTTACGGAATCGAAATCGGAGGTCCGGAAGTCATTTAACGATCGAAAACTGAGTTTTTATCAAATTCTGCGCAGTATGCGTCGACCTGAAGGGCTTTTGCGTCGACCTAAAGTGCCCTGCGTCGACCTATAGACTCGACCTGTGCATACCCGCGCGTGACGAAAATTTTCCAAAATGTCCGATTTTGTTTTCTTCATAACTTTTGAACCGTAAGTCCGTTTTGACCCCCGTTTGAAGCGTTGGAAAGGTAATGAAAAGCTCTTTCTATTAAAAATGGTTTGGAGAGTAAAAGATGAATTAATTAATTCGTGTTTTTGGAAAAATAGTCGGGTTGTCGGGTTTTTATTGCGTTAATTGTGTGCGATTGATGTGTTATCATGCTATATGCTTTTGGTATGTAACATGTAGCTTGTGTGCCGTTATATGATGTGAATATACATGATGAAATATTGTGATGATGGGTTGTGGCCTTATGGCAAGTATGTGCATTGTTTTGGATTAGACTTCGATGCGTGATTAATGATGTTGTTGTGTGGTAAAATGCATTGTTTGAATTGTTTTCAATGCATGAATATGATGATGTGTATTATGCAATGTGCTGTGGATATGGATGTCGTATGACTTGTATGCTGTTGTGTGATGATAATGCATGTGATGACATGTTGTGGTGATGAATTATGGCCGAAAGGCAAGAAATTGCAATGTGTGTATTTAATGGTATATGCATGACTATATTGTGAAATATGTGTGCATTGCATGAGTGTATGTGGTCATTTTGTATGAGAAACATCATGACATGCATTCATGTGTCGCGATTCGTGGAGAATCGGGTGTAATATCACGTCCATGTTGGGTGTGAGTGATTGATTACACAAATGATCATTTGAGGTTCCTCTGAACATTGCGTAGTCAATGGGTGTAATCGTTGCGATGAGTTACACTTGATTCCGTGGGAATCTTCAGAATGATTGTGTGCCCTTGTGGGGCTTGAGCAATCGGATTGTGTCTGCGTGAACAATCCTGAAACATCGGATGCCATGATGGTATGAGCGATGGGGAAATATCGTAGGCCCGGCAGGGAGGATATTTCCATTGAGTTCTTCAATTGAGCTCGGGTGATGAGTCGGTACCGCATGCATCTGCATAGAGTCGAGAGTCGGTCTCTATGAGTTGCATTGATCATCTTTGTATTTGTGCATTGATGAATAAACATTGATATATGTATGTTTATGGGAAATGATATAAACTGTATCTTATAATGATGCATTGTTGAATGAACAAGTATGTGTATGTTTATGTGGAATGATAAGAATTGTGAAAGTATGCATGATGAATATGCTTGGTTTCGTATATATATACATACATTGTGATGTATATGAGTGAGTTGTGATGAATTGTGGTGAGAATTGTGAATGGATGTGTTATGTGTGGAAAATCATGATTTGATTTATTATGTGTGATATGTTTTGTATTAGTGGCATGCTATATGTGTTAGTATGTGATGGTATGGGTGAGATGATTTATGCATGTGTTTGGATGTGTGTTGGCATATTATTATGCAATCTTGATTTAGTTGTTATTTCTCACCCTTCTGCTATTTTATAATGCTCTATGAGGCATTGCAGATTAGAGCTGCTGGAGGTCTTTTTGTGAAGATTAGTCCTCAGTTCTGTTGTCAGTCTTGGTGTCTGCTCTGATACGTAGCACGGGAGTCGGGGAACGATATATATATATATATATATATATATATATATATATATATATATATATATATATATATATACATTTGTTGAATGTATTTTGTGGTACTTTTGTGTAAAACAAATCGGTCATATATGGAAAAAGTTTCCCCTTTGAGGGTATTCTATTTTATGCTATGTATCAAATTAATGAGCAGGGATGATGTTTTGTTTATTTAAATGTGACATCCTTGTTTCTGTCGGAAAAATAAATTTTTAGTTACTCTGATTTATTTATGTATTATTTATTTGCGATGGGAATTGGGGGTGTTACATTAGTGGTATCAGAGCAGGTCGGTCCGTCCGGCCAAGTTGTTGAGTCTGTTGGTGTGACAGTTAAATACTGTCGGTGTTGTTTGTCCCTTAGTACGTGATATGTGTGTGGAGCACTGTCGGTACTTTCTGGTTTTCTAATCCTTTGTCTTCAGGTGTTGGAATGAGATAAGTGGGGGAGAAGCTGGTACTTCTCCAAGTTGCTTCAGGTGTGGGGCGTTGGCTCAGTGTGTTGTGAATTGCAAGATTGTAAGTGCTCTTTAGACAGTGTGGTTCCCGGTTCTGGAGGGAATGCGGAGGTAAGGTTTATGTCAACTAAGGATTTGTGCCTTAGGTAGTTTTGTGCATGAGATGTAAGTAATGCTATTATAGTTTGGTGAAGACGGTTTATGCCCCATCATGATTGTCGGCTGTCTATTGACAAATTGAGGAACTGATCACCCTTAATCTCTTGTTGATAGCAGACGGAAATTATGTTGGATGGAATAGACGTGTCTTTCCGGCTTAGATAATGTGTGCAATGAGTTGTTTGGAATTAAGCAGGTGATTACGGATTGTTTCGATGAGTTGATGAAGATTCTTATACTGGAAGATGAGACGGATTAGAGGCTTTGGTATGTTAGTTCAGTATAAAGTTTTTGAGAGAGAATGATTGGGCATCGTTATTGGTTGTTCTCAGAAAGTAAAGTGTGAACTAAAATTGGACAAAGGTAAGGATTTGAGGTTTAGATCTGCTAAATAAGTAGAAGAACTTTTAGGAAGTGAAGCTCAAATTGAAAGAGCGGTTGGAAGATTTGCTGGAAAAAGGGATTTGTGAAACCAAGTGTGTTGTCTTAGAGAGCCCCAGTATTGATAGTAATACAAGGAACTGATGATTGAATGGAATAACAAGTATGATGGAGATGATGGTATTGGTATTGAGACTATGAAAAGTAAAACTTAGAGTTCTGGTGAGGTTTGGAATCTTTGGAGTTTTAGAGCAATAATGGAAATCTTGAGAAGACCCTTAGGTGTGGAGGTAATATTTAAGAGTTGTTTTTGGTTGATTGTTGCTACATGTTGGGATTTATGGAATTTGGACGGTCAAGAGAAGAAATTGTGTATGGATTACTGACAATTGAATAAGGTAACGATTGAGAACAAGTGTCCACTTTCATGAATAGATAATTGGAATGGTTTGGTTGAGTTGAGTGGAATCACCATTGTTTGGAATGTTTGATAAGAATGGTGAATTGTGTGAGTTGAGGCTTTGATCGATTTAATGTGACTGGTTATGGTTGTTATCGTTGGGATAGGCTGTTATGTACTCGGTTAAGCTTGTGTGTGAGTAACCAGTTACCCAGGGAAAAGAATTTTGCAAGAACTTTAAGAATTTATATCTTTTGGAATTGTTTGAGCATTACAATGCTCAGTGATGTGATTTGGTGTTAGTAACGCGTCTGTAATGGTTGTGGAGTAGAGAAATCATATCTTCCATATTTATTTGGATAAGTTCGTAAGGGCTTTGATTGAGAACGTTCGGATCTGTTATAAACTCAGAGGAAGAACAGGTAGAGTGTTTGAGGTTTGAATTACAAGTGTTGATAAGAGACGAAGTTTTATGCTAAGTTATTTGAGTGAGAATTTCGGTTGAAAAAGGTTAGTTTTCTTGGATAGGTTATTTCGGACGAGAGTATGTTAGGGATCTATCGGAAGTAGATGCAGTTCTACAATGAGAGGCTCCGAAGTTGGTTAAGGAGAATAGAATCTTTTTGGACTTTAGTTGGTGATTCTTGGAGGTTATGGAAGGTTTTTCCAAGTTAGCGTTTTCGTTACTTCGGTTGACTTGCAAAGGGTAAGTCGTTTGTTTTGGATGTTCATTGTGAGGAAAGTTGAGAGGGTAAAGTCGTAGCTTATGCTTTACGACAAGTGAGGATTTATAAAAGGATCTATACTATTCTGGATTTGGAATTGGTTGCGGTCGTATTGTGTTGGAGTATTTGGAGGTATTATTTTTATGGTTCTAGATTCGAAGTGTTTAGTAATCACAAGGATATGGAGTACTTGTTTGGTTTGAAGGAACAGAGTACGAGATAACACAGGAGAGTGTGAGGATAGGTATATTAAAGTGCACAGTGATTTTTGGCAGAGGTGAGAAAGAGTTAGACCTTGGACGTGAGATTGGCATACTTGATGGTTTCGAGTAATCAGAGTGCACAGCGGAAGCGTGATGTGGCACAATTCGTATTTGTATGTGGGACTTGTAAGAGTTCATAGGTTGAACATTGGGAACAGGTAGGAATGGTGAGACTATTGGACGTTTCAGGATGGAAGTGTTAAGTGAAAGGTTTAAATATTATTCATGGGCTACTATGTAGATGGATGTTTTGGTTATATGTTCGATTGGGAATCATAGCATTGTTGTAATAAGGTTATGTGACAAGGATGTTGGTATTCTGGTTTTGTAGAGGTTGTGGAATCGATGTTGTGTCGTGGAACTTGTGTTCTTGTTTGTGTTGTGCCTCGTTTCCATCGTGATGGTTCGAGTGCGTGTGGCTAATTCTTTGTGGTGAATTAAGGGAGTGTTACCTGTGGTGATGGTAACGATCTTGTTGTGTTTCGGTTCAAGAGTGAACCTGTGTGTTCGTAACTTGGATATTCTTTGAGTTGTGAGTTGGTCGTCAAGTGCATTGTATGGGCTTTGCATCTTGTCGTTGTCGTTGTTGTCGTGTCGTTGTTGTAGCTGCTGTTAGCTAGGTGGTGTGTCAGTTTGTGTTATTCGTGGTGTGCTTTTTTGGCTTGTTAGTTTGTTAGTTGGATGCGAGAGTCGTGTCCAGGAGTTGTTCGTCTCGTGATATTTTCGAGGACGAAAATGTCTAAGTGGGGGAGAATTGTAACGCCCCGATTTGTTTAATTCTATTTATTTATTTCACTTATTTGAATTTTGTGAAATGTGTGAATTTATTCTATTTTACCTGCTAATTGGTTAATTTCTCGGATAGATAAAATATTTGTATTAAATTATTATTTCTTTTCAACTTTTATTTTCCGAAATATATTTCATCGGTATGGTTATGTTTTATCGCATTTTGAGAGCGTTTGGGAGATATTTGGGCTGAGGGGTAAAATGTTCATTTTGAGGGGTTAGATATTATAGAAAAATTAGATATTTTTATAAATAGAGATTTGAGAGAAAAGAGAGTATTTTAAGGTAACTCTAATAATTGATCAATTGGTATTAGAAGACAAAATATCAATTGGAGATATTTGACCCTATTGGATTTATATTATATAATAAGTATTATATATATATTAGTTAGAAAGAGAGAAAAAGGAAAAGTTAGAAGAAGAATAAGAAAAACAGAGAGAAAGAGGAGAAGGAAAAGGGAGAAGAGGAAAAAAAGAGGAAATCGAGAATAGCTCCGTTTCAAGCGCGATTAATCGGGTAAGGGTGAGAAGTTTCAATTATATCTTGCTTGTGTATGTATATGTGTTGTTTGTTGTGATTGTTTTGGTTATTTTCATTAGTTTTTCATTTAGGTTGAAAATGAGAAAAATGATTAGAACTCGATGTTTTCACGGTTAGAATTTGGAATAAGTTGTGTAGTGTAGTCGGGTAAGGTTTGGGTTTAATCGGGAGTAGTTGTTTGCGTGTTTTTCCGCGGTTTCGATCGAGTTCGAAATTAGAATTCAATGATAAAATTATGTTTCAAAATATTTCAAAAATGTAAAATGTGTTGGATGACCTTTTTATTGTGAGAATATTGTAGTATGTTGAATTCTGAGATCGCAGCTTTTTACGGAATCGAAATCGGAGGTCCGGAAGTCATTTAACGATCAAAAACTGAGTTTTTATCAAATTCTGCGCAGTATGCGTCGACCTGAAGGGCTTTTGCGTCGACCTAAAGTGCTCTGCGTCGACCTATAGACTCGACCTGTGCATACCCGCGCGTGACGATAATTTTCCAAAATGTCCGATTTTGTTTTCTTCATAACTTTTGAACCGTAAGTCCGTTTTGACCCCCGTTTGAAGCGTTGGAAAGCTAATGAAAAGCTCTTTCTATTAAAAATGGTTTGGAGAGTAAAAGATGAATTAATTAATTCGTGTTTTTGGAAAAATAGTCGGGTTGTCGGGTTTTTATCGCGTTAATTGTGTGCGATTGATGTGTTATCATGCTATATGCTTTTGGTATGTAACGTGTAGCTTTTGGTATGTTGTGATGATGGGTTGTGGCCTTATGGCAAGTATGTGCATTGTTTTGGATTAGACTTCGATGCGTGATTAATGATGTTGTTGTGTGGTAAAATGCATTGTTTGAATTGTTTTCAATGCATGAATATGATGACGTGTATTATGCAATGTGCTGTGGATATGGATGTCGTATGACTTGTATGCTGTTGTGTGATGATAATACATGTGATGACATGTTGTGGTGATGAATTATGGCCGAAAGGCAAGAAATTTCAATGTGTGTATTTAATGGTATATGCATGACTATATTGTGAAATATGTGTGCATTGCATGAGTGTATGTGGTCATTTTGTATGAGAAACATCATGACATGCATTCATGTGTCGCGATTCGTGGAGAATCGGGTGTAATATCACGTCCATGTTGGGTGTGAGTGATTGATTACACAAATGATCATTTGAGGATCCTCTGAACATTGCGTAGTCAATGGGTGTAATCGTTGCGATGAGTTACACTTGATTCTGTGGGAATCTTCAGAATGATTGTGTGCCCTTGTGGGGTTTGAGCAATCGGATTGTGTCTGCGTGAATAATCCTGAAACATCGGATGCCATGATGGTATGAGCGATGGGGAAATATCGTAGGCCCGGCAGGGAGGATATTTCCATTGAGCTCTTCAATTGAGCTCGGGTGATGAGTCGGTACCCGCATGCATCTGCATAGAGTCGAGAGTCGGTCTCTATGAGTTGCATTGATCATCTTTGTATTTGTGCATTGATGAATAAACATTGATATATGTATATTTATGGGAAATGATATAAACTGTATCTTATAATGATGCATTGTTGAATGAACAAGTATGTGTATGTTTATGTGGAATGATAAGAATTGTGAAAGTATGCATGATGAATATGCTTGGTTTCGTATATATATACATACATTGTGATGTATATGAGTGAGTTGTGATGAATTGTGGTGAGAATTGTGAATGGATGTGTTATGTGTGGAAAATCATGATTTGATTTATTATGTGTGATATGTTTTGTATTAGTGGCATGCTATATGTGTTAGTATGTGATGGTATGGGTGAGATGATTTATGCATGTGTTTGGATGTGTGTTAGCATATTATTATGCAATCTTGATTTAGTTGTTATTTCTCACCCTTCTGCTATTTTATAATGCTCTATGAGGCATTGCAGATTAGAGTTGCTGGAGGTCTTTTTGTGAAGATTAGTCCTCAGTTCTGTTGTCAGTCTTGGTGTCTGCTCTGATACGTAGCACGGGAGTCGGGGAACGATATATATATATATATATATATATATATATATATATATATATGTATACATTTGTTGAATGTATTTTGTGGTACTTTTGAGTAAAACAAATCGGTCATATATGGAAAAAGTTTCCCCTTTGAGGGTATTCTATTTTATACTATGTATCAAATTAATGAGCAGGGATGATGTTTTGTTTATTTAAATGTGACATCCTTGTTTCTGTCGGAAAAATAAATTTTTAGTTACTCTGATTTATTTATGTATTATTTATTCGCGATGGGAATTGGGGGTGTTACATATTGCGCCAGAGGATCCAATTATTGGTATGTTATAATCCAAAGCACTCAATCCAAGGAAATTCACAACAATTGCCTCAGAAATCGACGAATCAACAGCAGCACCCGGCGATTCAATTAGCTTCAGCATCTTATGAACAACACCAACTTTTACAATCGCTGCTTTATTTCTGTAACAGATCAAACACAAAATTGCAAAATTAGAAATATATGAAACCATCAAATTGTTAACAGGGTAAATTCATAATTGCATTCGCATGGAAAATTTTCCCACATAGCAGTTAAAAAGATAATAGATTAGAACAATCACATTATCAGAGAGAGGGAAAATTTTCCCACATAGCAGTTACGAAGATAATAGCTTGGTTCAACCCACAAGTGGAAACATATGGATTTATGTTCATGCCAATGATAGTGCATAAGTTGAGCTTGAGTTGTTTTGTTCATCAACAAAGTCCCACATTGTTTTGTTTGTAAATAAAATAACTGTTTATAAAATGAAATCACACAATGATTATTGTCACCTTGTGGGTTGAACCAATGGTAAGTGATATTGATGCTAATTAAATTGGGCTTAGGCCCAGTTATTATTTTCCAAAATTTGAATAATTAATTTCTAGCCATCCATGAATAATTATTAATTTATTAAATAGAAAATAGGCTTTTGAGTCATTAAAATTGGTCATCAAATAATTATTAATTTAATTAATTTCTAGCCATCATAAATTATAATTCACATTATTGATGTGGCAAATGAGGTGGCATTTGAGTCATCAAAATTGGTCAACAAAAACATTGTCGTGTCATTATTTGGAGCGCAACATATGCTAAACTGAGAGGGGACCAAAATTTTCCCAAAAAAAAATCAAAACAAGGGACCTAAAAGCTGGGTTTTTTTAAAGGGGGATCAATTGTTTAGAAAAATTAAACTATGGGGACCAAAAGTGCATTTAAGCCTAAATAATATAAATTGGATTTTTTTGTAAAATAAAATATTTAAACATTTTAGTGAATTTTGAGAAAAAGAATCAATTCAAAAACATAAATATTCAGAGAGAAATTAATTTTTGAATCAATTAACAAAAATATCAAAATATTCAAATATTCGAAAATTTGAAAAAGGGCGCCAAGAACACCAAGTTCTTGCCCGCGTGCCCTGTTTCTGCAGATTTGCATTTTCTCACTTTTCTCCATGATTCCTCAATGGTTTTGCATGATTTAAGTACCAATCTTGTTCGTTTTTTAACAAGGATCACAACCATATAGATTAATTGCATTTATTTTGAGTATTGAGTGAGAAATCAGAAGAAAACCTCAAGAACCCTAATTTCAGCATGAACATCATGAAATTCCATACACGATTTATTAATGGCAATTGATTGAGGGTTATCACTCCATACATGATTATGAACATGTGGCCAAATTATTGTGCAGTAAAATATGCATGCATCATGGAGTTTGAAGAGTTCATGCTTACCTCTTGCAGCTGGTGATCGAGTTCTGAGTTGGAGGTGTTACATCTAGGTTCCAATGATCTGGATAGCTTCCTTAGGTGCCATAGAGTGTATTTGAATGCTTGGAATGGATGGAAATAATCCGGAACTGGAGATGGTACCTCAACTGCAAATCTGTCAAGAACTTAAGCAGTTGGCTGGTGATTTTGTGAAATTGATGTTCCAGATGTTATGTAAGAGTTTGGATCACTTCTATATGCTATATGGTAGGTGTGTGAACCCTTGGTTTGGTTGGAATTATTCTCAAACTCAAAACTCGATGGTGACTTGAGTTAGAAGGCAAAATTGGAGTGAAAGTGGTGATTTTGAGGAAAGCATCAGTTTGGGTGCTTTAGTGTACTCAAACTGATCACAATTGATGTATATTTATAGTGCAACAAGTTTGTTTTGGCATCAATAGTGAATGGTAACTGGTACTTGTCTGTGGCCAATTGTGATCAAATGGAATCTCAAGTCTCCTCTAGCCATTGACTTGAGGTTAGAGCACAGGCTTTGTAGCTTTGGTTCAGAGATAAGTCTTGACTGAATTCAGTTGGAATAGGCTCAATTCATGCCACCTTGATGCATTAATTAAAGGCTTGGAAACAAAATTGGAGTCTTGGCATCTTTGTAGCCTTTTTAGGGATGACAAGCCTAATGTAGATTCTTGGACTTGGGAGGCTTGGAGATCAGATCATCCCCCTTGGATTTGATCCTCTGATGTGTCCAAATTGATGACAAGGCTTGGAGTTATCAGATTTGGACAAATCGAGCAAATGTGCACAATTCTGCCTTGTAAAACCAGTCCATGATTCCATGTTTCAAGGGTTGTATCTCCCTGCTCAAATTGAATTTGGAGATGATCTGGTACTTGTTGGAAAGCCCTTATGGCATACTTTAACTTTGATGTTTACCCCTAGACCTGGTTTGACTTGGATCAAGGTGAAAAATGTCCCTACATTTTGGAAAAAGTAAGGCAGATTCTGACTTAGTGAAAATTTCACTAAGTGTTGGAAAAATGTCATTTTCATGTTTTTTGTGATTTTGCTCAAACAATAACTCAAAATCCATGATGAATTGGAATGAGGTCTAGTTGACATATTTGAAGTATATAACATGAACTTCAATCTGAGCTTGAATGGGAGAAAAAGGCCTTAGGGTTTGGGAGATATGGCCTTGCAAAGCTGGTACCCTAGCCACTTTGTTCCATAACTTAGAAAAATTCTAAGTTTTTTGTGGTTACCCCTTTTACAAGTTAACTCACTTTCTTTGATTTTTCTTAATGAATGATGATTCAAATCACATATTAACATTGTTTTAGGTTTAAGGAACCTTGTTTGACCAAGAATAAAAAAAGTCAAACTTGGATTTTTGTACAGTTGACTTTTTCATCAGATGAAATTTTGACTTTGTGATCCCTTTGTGAAATCAATCCTTGGGCTCAATTAAACTTCATGGATGGTCTCCAAGGGTATTTAGGGATATCTTGGACCCTTCCCCAAGGTTTTAAATCAAGGATAGGCCAACAGTCAAGGATAGGGTTGACTTTTTCCATCAGAAACCCTAATTTGTGATCAGATGGTTTTGGGTTCTTGTGGCTTATGACTTGAGCTCTTTGAGTTAATCAAATCTTGTAAACATGCCAATGTGATGTATTTGAGGTCTTTGAAGTTTATTTTGAAGCTTCAAGCCACACCTCCCTTCACAAGTTAACTCAAAGGGTTGAATTAGGTCAAAACCCTAATTCCTGATTTTTTGCTAGATGGATCTTCAAGGTGATTTTGCCATTGTGGACGGGTTCTTGAGATTCTTTTGAGTTTGTTAGACCATACATTGAGACATTGGCTCATGCCCAGATGGAAATTTTCATCTAGAGGCCTCAGTCGACCAAAAATTTGGTGACACTGGCGATCTTGAGGCTTGATCCACTTGGTATATTGCAACCTTGTGCTTAATTCTTGATGTGGGAGACCTATTGACCCTTCATGGATGTTTGAGAGGTTAGAAAAGTTGAAGCTCATGTCATTTCTTGATTGATCCTTTGTCTAAATGCTCTGAGAGGGTTTAAAACCCTAATTCTTGATTGTATTGAATGCTCAACAATCCTTGAGGAGATTGATGAGGCATGAAGGTACCTCCATATTGTGATGATGATTTTCACAATGATGGGAAATCTTGGTGGTCAAAATTTGGGGTATGACAATTACCTTAACCTAATTATGTATTTTTACTTAGTGTTTCTAACTGATAATGACTGAATCACTCTATGTGCACAAAAAGCCAAAGAAAACTTCTACACAAACAACACAACCTTAGGCTTCTACACAAACAACACAACCTAAAGCTTCTAGTGAACAGCCAGAAACACAATGTGATGTGGACCCAGAGTTTGAAATGCTTGCAGCAGATCTTTGTGCAGCTTTTGAAAGAACACAACCTCAACCCAATCTCAATGATGTCACTTCCCTAATACCAGCTCCAACTAGTGTTGCTAGTGTCCATGCTCCAATTATTAAGGCTGCTGCAGAGGTTAGTGACTCACAAGGAGTTGGTGACTACATTCTGTCTGCACCTGTTACAGAGGTTGAGCCTACACCTAATGTACCAGTTCATGCACCTCCTCCTAAGGAACCTGCTACTGCCCCTCCTAAACCAGTTGAGTATTGCTACTGATTAAATGATGTTAATGTGTATGTTTCTTAGTTTTAATTGAAATAATGAACCTGCACAACCGGTTGAGTATTGATCTATTGTGTCTTTGTAGGCAAAACAGAAGAAACAAAAGGTCGCAAGGAAGTTGGCTTTGAGGAAAAGTGACAGACCAAGGGTGCTGAGAAGCAACAAGCACAAAGGAGGAGAAGGAAGTAACCCTGCTAAAAGGAGGAGAAAGAAGTAACCATGCACAAGTTGGCTCTGTGTCTGAGTAGTTTTCTGTTTTGACCTATGTTTTGTTAAACAACTATACTACAATGGTGTACTTAAGCCTTGTAGTTTTCTATTTTGTATTTTGATGACAATGTGTATTTTGGCTAAGGAATTAATGTTTATGCTACAATGTGTGTATTGGCTTAAGCCTTTATGTGTATGATACAATGTGTTTATGATACATTATCAAGTTTGTTTAATGAATTTTATCAAGTGTGTTTAATTATACATTACCAAGTTTGTTTACTGCAGTATACCAAGTTTTTTTAATGCAGTAACTTATGTACACTTTTATACCAAGTTTGGCTCAAGTTACTTTTATGTACACTTATTATGGCCAATTAACAACTTGGATTATATGCAAATTAAAAAGTCAGGTTAATACTCAATTCAAAATAGGAGGAGCAATACAATTGCATACATAAACTGTCCAAAAACAAAACCTCTTTTTCATTCATCATATTGTACATGGGCCAATCTCAAAATACATCAATGTTACAAGGACTAACAACAAAAAACGTAACAGACATAAACAAATGGGATTCACCACCATTTTTGATAAGCAAAGAAAAACACCCAGGACACAATCAACAATGTCTTCAACATATACGCTTTCCTCTTCTCCTTCTCCAACTTAATCTTCATCTTGGACTTTTTGCCAATCTCAGTCTCTTTAAGAATGGCCCCAAATTCCTTCAACATTTCTGAGCAGTTGCAACCACATGAACTTTTGAGATCACTAACTGGATTTCGTTGAAGCTCATCGTCCCAAATGAACAACTTGCAACCAAACATTAACCCTACATTTTGACACTTCCAAAATCTTCTTTTAGGGTTTTCAACAGAATTAGACATAAACAATTTCATGCTTTTGTTGCAACCATAAACTGGTGCTTGAAATTGAAGAGAGTTCGCGGACGACGAAGACGCCATGGATGTAGATGGAGCAGACGAGACCCAGAAAGGGATGAAGAAGAAACCACTAATTGATTTTAGGAAGAAAGGAGAATCAACCCAAAATGTTCTTTTTTTGCATTTGATCCCTCATTGAAAACTATATCCACGTGGGTCCTCTTAAAAATAAAACAAATGATAAAACATTGGCCAGGTCATCACCGTCTGCCATCTCATCTTTTTTTTAACGTCCCATTAACAGCAGGGACCAACGTCAAAGAGAAATGAACATATGGGGACTCATACCAAAAAAAAATATTCAGGGACGAAAACCAAAAACACGCTAACTTACAGGGACGAAAACACTATTTAAGCCTTAATATTTTAATTTTGGTTAACTTTGAATTATAGTTACAATTACACTAACATCACACAATCCAACTCACAACATCAAACCTAAAGAACATTCAATTCAAAATAACATAAAGATCAAATTGTTCACTCTAAATAACCACAAATTAAAACATGTTATTAACAATTTTTCTTTTTTATCAACTGCTCAATCTCAATTCAATTAGAGTTTGAGGTTTGGCATTTGGAAGTTCAAACTTATGGCCAGTTCTATTGTGGTTTTCTAGAAACTAATCAAACATGTCCTTAAAATAATTGGGTTAGTAAATTGAAGTGCAATGCACTTATAGTGCTTATTTAGTATTCAAAAATATTACTGCACGACATAAACAAGTGATAATGATGCGATTAGTCAGAATTATTGGAAAAGTTTGAGCTTATTCATAAAGCTATATTAAAAAAAATTATAGAAGATGAAGTTGTGATTAAAGAATAAAATGGGAATTAAATCATGATTAGAGCAAATTGGTTAACCTAAAAATGTGTGAACGAAAACATAACCTATTTTTTTTCTTTGGCTTTTGGATAACAATCGGATTATAACCGGATTCATAGATGGATAACCAAACCATTTATAAATTAACCGGTTGATAACCATTTAATTATATCTGGATATTTAAAATGGATTTGGACTTGGTTATGGTTTTGGGCCTTATAACCAGATATTTTGCACACCCCTAGGAAAATGTCATTTCCACTGACACAAGTCTCGTCTGGGGTATACGCCGGCACGGTCTCCAAGATGGAAATAGTCCCTGGAGCATATTGTTTAAGTGCCACCAAGTATTTTGGAAGTTCTTTGTACGACTCTTCCCAATTTCCGAACACCATTTCAACTTCCTTAGTCCTAGCTATCCATGTTTTCCTGTACGACGGAGTATAATTGTATCTTTGAACGATATGCGAGATTATGGTACTCACCTTCAAAGATGGATTTTCGCTAATGACAGTCAGAATTTCATTGCATATCAATTGAGAGCTAAGTTTGCGATGATCCTACATCAGATTGGTGATTATACAAGTGTGCTCAGGACCCATAGACCCTCTCTTCCAAGAATCACTTCTTTTTCGGTAAGATGTTGTCAATCGGAACGGGCACACCTCGTTACGACAGTAGATCTTATACAAAGTAGGATTCGTTCGGTCGACTCTATAATCAGTTGATAATTTATGTGAAATTGTTTTATAGCTCGAACACAATCTTCTTTTGTTCGAAAATTGTCTCCCTCTTTTAATACTCATTTTGTTTGTATGTATGGATTGTGAAAAATATCTGTTAATGGTTCATCTGCACCCAAGTTCAGGCTTGTCATGTATTAAGGTGGACAATAAACATGACTGGCGGGTAATAGGTCTTCCTCGTGGTCGGCAGTGGAATCGTTAACCATTTCATCAATAATTAGCTCAGCTTCTTCTTCTTCTTTGCCTACAACTTCGACTTTAGCTTGTTCGTCGTCAGATTCGCAAAATAAAATTAGAAGGATCAACAAGTTGAGACATTTGTTGTTGTTGTAATATAATATAAAGCTTAATATCATTGAAACCAAAATACTCATGACTGAGAAACATATTATGAACATCTTCATCATCTCGAACCTTTAACTAAAAATATTTTACTTGATTGTCGGTAAAAAACACTGGATTCTTGTAGATGATCTGGCCCACTGAACCACACTGTGATTTATTTTCTAATCTCGCTTTAAAATGGGAAAAATTTGATCGTCTGTTAATTGAAAACCGAGTAACATCGGTGTTTTGAAAATTGAAACCTGTTATGGTATAGTCAAATATCTCACTATTAAGATGTGCACTGATCATGTATTGTGGTGTTTGAGCCATAACAAATATTTTATTGTACTGGTGTTTGGTAGAATTGTAGTGCAATATTTCAGTGTACTGGTGTATGATAGAATTGCAGTGCAATAAAATGTTAGTTTCATGTTTATTAATAGACCTCTAGTTTCATGTAATCGAATTTTTAATATATTATTGTCTTGTCTCAATGATACATGTGTATTAATATTATTTTTAAAATAAAATTATTTATTTGTGTTTTTTTAACTTTACAGGCATTAGTCTTGTATCCACTTCTCAATTATATCAATTATATCTTCTTACATGCATTAGTATTGTCTCATTTATATCTTCTTATCACCTTCCATGCATTAGTCTTATCTTCCTTTATATCTTCTTATCTCCTTCCATGCATTAGTCTTGTCTCCTTTATGACTACCAAGACCCTATTATTGTCTTCTTATAGCATGCATTACTTTTGTCTCCTCTATGCATGCATTACACGAATTTGTTATTTTTTTCTTACACTATTCTCTTACTATTTTGTTACACTATTGTCTTGCATGCATTACTAAGATTCACATGTCTCCAAGATTCACATGTAACATGCCTACAAGATAGTCTTATTTCCTAGTCTTACAAGATAATATAATGTGGTAAAGAGATTCACATGCCTACAAGATAATGTGGTAAAGATAAGTTTATGCATGCATTACACGAATTTGTTACTTTTTTCTTACATTATTTACTTAGTATTTTGCTACAGTATTGTCTTGCATGCATTTGTAAGTTTTTTTGTCTCCAAGATTCACATGCAACATGCCTACAACATAGTCTTGTCTCCTAGTATTACAAGATAAGATAATGCTTTAAAGAGATTCACATGCATTTGTAAGAGATTCTTGTAAGAGATGCCTTAAACGATGTAAAAGATGCCTTACACAATGATTCCTCTCATGCAAAAGAGAGAAGACGCCATTTCATTTGGCTCACCTTCTTAGTTTCAAAAGCATGTGCCATATGGTATGGCGTGTATGTACAAATGGCACAAAGCATGCGCCATATGGTATGGCGTGTATGTACAATAACCCATGCAAACCCTAACATCCTAACCTAACACGTGAAGAGAGGACTTGCACTATAAATATGTTACTCATAACTTTGCTCCTCACAACTTTCAACTTTCAATAAGCAAACTTTGCTCCTTACAACCTACCCTCATTCCAAGCCACAAAAATGTCTCTACTTACTATGGGCGATGAACACAGAGGAACAATTGAGAATATTGTTGCATTTGTAAGTTTTTTGGTTTATTTGTTTTGTCTCCCCTTACTTATTTGTTTTGTCTTTCTAACTTAGTTTCTTTATATTTTTTGTCAGGATGTAAGGAGATCTCAATGTCGTGTACATGACTATATACCACACACCCCAATCAAACAACCATACCTTGTATCATGCGGTTTCAGTCATTTGATAAACATCACTTCGTACTCAATTAACGCCAAATTATTCTAGCTTTTCTAGAACAATAGAGACCCAAGACCCACACATTTCACCTTCCATTAGGTGAATGCATGCTTGAACTGTAGTAAAGCAGCAAGAATCAAAAATTTAGTTTTGAAGGATTCACTCCGGGATTTATATCGTCTCCTCAGGGATCGGTGCGATGGAAAGAATGTCGTTCAACGGTCTCTATATTTCTAAGCTTGTGGTGCAAAAGTTTGGTTGAAAGATTTAAGGCACCAAAAATAAAGTCAGAAAATATAAAGACGGAAAATATAAAGTAAAGACTGAATTATAAACGGAGCCTTGTTGGGATTGGATCTCATTAATTGATAACACATGCATTCTTCTAACTAGTTAAACACAAATCAATCAATCGTCTGATATCCTCACGTATCACTCACAACCGAGGTTATGTCTAACACAAAGCAGAGAGAACAACCGTATTGTCTCATTGGTGATGTCTCACGCAACTCCACAACACAGAGCATTAAGAACTGATACTCAAGCAAATGTTAAGCCTAAATCTATGTCTAGAGTCTAGAACCTAACAGGTATTCAAAGATGATACCCATATCAGATTCATGATTGATTCACATAAAACACCATGATCAGAATACATACATACGCTTAACCCTTTTTACATGTATTCAACTAATTTGCCAAATGTATGTGAACAAGTTCTTCATCTCTATTATCACGCATCCTCACAATACCGTTCGCGTCAAAAACGTTATCATGGTTTTTACCGTATTGATCCTACTCATTCTACTCATGCTACTAATCAACACAATAAAATAAAAGTGATACTAGTGAATATCAAATTAAAAGACTATGTCAAAAGTTTGCTCATTGATAGATGAATATCTAAGATCTAAGATTTGAAAAGAGTTTTGTCAAGATCCACAAATAAGAAATCAAAGACAACATCAATATTGAATCAAAATTAGTTCACAAACATATATTAGATGAAATACATAAGGTATCAAAAGATTACATCCAAACCCCAACAAGAAATCGAAACTCTTACTCGAAGATCAAGCTCCGAGTTGCTTTGATTTGTGCTTCTCCCTCTTAGGGTTTGTGTTTCTCTCTCTAGAATATGCTTGGAATGAAGAGAGATAAAGTTCTGATCCCAAAATACAAGTCTAGTTTCTAAAAAGCAAGAAAATACTTATATAATAAAACAAAAATATATCATGTTCGCCTAGCAAACACCCTATTCGCCCAACGAAGACTACTTTTGGGCATTTCAAGTGCCTCAGGAACAGTTAAGCCAACCTTAGAAATATCTGAGTTCGTTGTGCGAACACTTCTTCGCACAACGAACCTCTTCACTATAGACTCGCCCAACGAACTTTGGGTCCTTTTCCTACTGCCTCTAAACTGGGCTGGTTCGCTGGGGCTTCGCTGCGAGCTCGCCCAACGAATATTCGCTTCAAGTTCGCCCAGTGAACTTAGTGCTCTTTTCTTACTGCCATCATTCTGAGATGGTTCGCTAGGGCTTCGCCAAGAGCTCGCCCAATGAACATTCGCTGTTGTTCCTCGCTTGTTGTTCGCCCAACGAACATGCTGATTCTTCTTCATTTCTTTGGCTTCCTTGTTCAATCATTTGTGTCTTAATCTTTGATGTTTTATGCCTAAATCCTGCACAATAAGACATACATCAAAGAATCCAAAGGTATTTTTGATATAATTGAAGAATCACACAAGAACAAGAAATAAATCTATTAAAACATGAGAATTGAGTTGAAAAGTGCCAAGAAAGATGGTTCAATTAAGTCAAAATTTGCACTTAACGATGCACTGTCGCATTGAAAGATGTGTATATGTTGATGGGTCTACGCATCGATGGTAAGGCCGTTAACGACAAAGTTGGGGTTGATAACCAAATTTGCGAAGATTTATTGGGTGCCCCTCTTTGTGAAGAGACAGATCCGATACAACGTGCAGGTCAACCCAGGGGTCAAGGTATAAATTTAAAATACCTTAGAGAACATTATAATAGTATCACATTAGACGAAGAATCCACCGAGTATGATATGATACGTAAAACTTGGTGTTATATTATGATTTTATTTGGACATTTTTTATTCCCTAAAAGTACTGGAAATACAGTAAATATAATGTATTTGTCGTTGTTACGCAACATTCATAATGTAGGCACTTATAGTTGGGGTTCAACTGTTTTAGCCCATCTATATAGTGCCTTATGTAAAAATGCAAAAAAAGATACTTGTACGTTTTATGGTTGAGCCTTTCTACTTCAAGCATGGGGTTGGTCATGAATGCCGACACTAGCTCTGGTCAACCTGAATCCATACACATTCTCCTACGCAAACAAGTAAGTTTATTTTAAAATATTAATCATGTATACATTTATAACTCAAGTTTAATTTGTAACTAATTTATTTATCTCACTTTTTGTTTTAGGTGGTCAGTTCTGGGAATGAATTACAACCGATGTCCCATAAATGCAATAATTGTGTACCTCAATCTTTTAGACCACATTGGACCAAACGATGTAAATTATTCTACGCTACTATAAATTTGGCTATAAAATTAACACACTGCAATTTTTCTCATTATGTATTTTGATTATGCAGTTTGTCTGGAGGTCGTATCTAGGTCTCGACCATCAGTATAACCATGATGATCTTGTAGTCTGGACAGCAAAAACACCATTCATTCAGTTCACTACAGTGGAGATGCACCAAAGTGATCGAGTGAAACTGCAGTTCGGCATGCAACAAGATATTCCAGTCGATCTGACGTGTTTGGGAGACCGTCATCAATTGAGAGTAGATGCACAATGGGGTTATGATGATTAGAGAGACTTTCCTAAAGAGATGTGTAGACGTTGGAAGAATCAACATCGCCACATCTTAAACGAGCCTGTCATGGAAGAGGCTAGACCAAGTCATCAATATATGATTTGGTTTAGGTCGGTTACAACACAATAATTTGTGTCTGAGCCAACATATTTGATAGATCCGCGCCAATGTGCTTCATCCTCATACACACAACAATAAACACCTTCCCAATAACCAACCCCGCACCACACCCAACAATAATATCTACCCACCCAATCCCAACTACCCACCTCATACCATCGACATGCCAAGTACACGGAACCATCAAACTTCCAAACCCATAACCCATTCATGCCACCCACCCAATCACAACAACAAGAGTCTGACCCTTACCGCCAACATCCAAACACCGACACCACATCTTCCTATAGCCCCGATGACTCATTCGACTCCACCCCAGCCCTCCATAGCCCCCACAAATAAACACACATACATCCTACCTTCAAAACACCCAACCACTATTTGACTACCTTACCCTACAACAGCCATTGCATCGTTTCCAAAATAATTCAATGTATCAATTCGGCCAACCATACCGTCTTCACCTAACCCAACCATTGCATCCCAACTTCGAAAACATGGGCACGAAACTAAATTACGACAGCGCCGTTAGCAGCAACCCCCTGGCTATTGGGGACAAATGATTGAAAATTTGTCAAATACGTCGGGACCCTCCCACCAAATATATTTTCCACAGACCAATATACAAAGCCACAAACACCTCAACAAAATCGTGGTAGACCTCGGAGGCATGCTAATGCACCGGGTTGTGGAACCGGGGGACGTTTTGATCGGGCCGAACATTGATTTTTTGTTCATTTCTTGTAAACTTTAATGTATTTTAATAATATTTTTAATTATTTCTCATTTGTTTTTATTTTTTCCCAAATTTTTAACCTATTTTAAATTAATTTTCCTAACAAAAAAAATTAGGGAGGATGCACCATTTGATATGGCATATGCACTCCAAATTAGGGCATGTGGTGTGTAGACGCCATTTGATTTGGCTACACCTACATGTATGCTACAAATCAAATGGCGCATGAACTTTCATTTGTGCACATACTCCAAATGAAATGGCGCCTCTTGTTACTCCATTTTGAAACTACGCTATTTTGGTAAATAAAATGAAAGTGATGTAATTTTGGTATTTAAATTGAATACATTCGTTATTCTAAAAAAAATTCCTTTAGTTCTATTTGTTATTTCAAATTTTAATAAGAAACTTTATTTAATTATGAAAAAAACACCTTTATTATTTAAGGTAACAATTTTTCTTAAACGAGGGTTAAATTCTATTGGTTTAGCATCCACACCCTTTGGCCGATCTTGAACTTTTAAGGATGAGTGTTGCATTTGCTTTTCTGGTGTCTCAAAATAAAAGAGAAATTTTTATTGCATCTTAGGTGTCTCTAATGCACCGTGTAAATTTTTACACATGTTTCTTGATTCTAGAGATACATCTTTGGATGCACCCAACACAAATTCAACAAAGGTTATTCTGAGCTACGCCTTTTCTTTTGGGTTAATGTATGTCGGAGATGCATCTTTGGAATAATTTCGTAGTTACATCTCCGAATTCACACCAGAAACAGATTCAACAGATGCAAAATGAAATTGATATTCATAACATAAAATGATCATTACAATGATGATTTCAACAGAAAATTCAATATTACTATTCAACATCCCGGTGGATGCCTGGACATCTTAAGGATATCTTCGACCGATCTTTGTATCGTCGCTTCAAACTCGAGCGGAACTTTCTCTTGTAGGTTGAATCAAGTATCAGCACCATAGGAAACGTGTTGAACAACTTTTTGGAATCAGGATGAGTCAAAAAAATATCTTTAACCAAAAATCCATCATCGCACGTTCGGTATCTGGACACGTAACTGTTTTCTTCCAACAGTTTCAAGAGTTGTTGCATCTCAATTCTACCCCCCAAAGTGCCTTGTTAGTGAGGTACCAAATATTATACACTTGCTTGATATTTGATATATTGTCGGGTCGTTTTGCGTTTCAATGTTGCAAGTATATTTTTCGGTTGAACAAGATTTAAAGTCATGTCATTAATACATTCATTCTCTTCCGGCTTGAGCCTACAGACACTAGGATGACCGCCTAATTTTAAACACAGATCATAGTTATGCAAATCACGCATAACCTTAAATCTCCAATTTTTGTTTGTCAACATGTAATCACGAACCTTAAATGGAGACTCACATTTTCTACTACCTGTGTCATCTCTTTTAAAATTCCGGAGAGGAATTTGATATTTCCCGCTTCTTTCGCACACCATTGTCACAAAGGCACATCTTCTATCTAAACCATTATCAGACCTTCCAATAACCACACCAAATCCAAGTTTAGAGGCCTTCATACGAATCCACTCAAGCATTTGATCACGAGATTCAAACTCTTGCTTGTTTTTAAAATTCGCTGCCAACATCTACTGCCTTCACAACAACCCCTTGAACAGTCAGAGAAACAACTTGTTTTTGGAAAATATCGGGGTGCACCATATCTATTGAAAACAATTAAAATAATAACACAACATTAGTTCAACTCCTGCTACAAAATGACTGGAAAAATGAACACAAACAACTTTCGAAAATGCATCACCGGACAAGTTCATATACGTTTTGGAGATACATTTCCGGACACAGCGTAAGTTTTTTTTTTAAAAAATTGATGATTAATGCGAGCAATGTAGAAGGACAAGAACAATCTTTACTTGAAATTCTATATTCTTTTGCTCCCTGTGATATGTTGAACCAAAAGGATGGAGATTTAGAGTGAAAAAATAGATTGAGAATGAAGCGTTTTTAGAGTGAAAGGTTTGGTTGAGAATGAAGTATGACAAAAATGGAGGAGTGATCATGCAGCTGGACGCTATATCAAATACTTCTTGAGATGCATCTATGGAAATACCTAACATGCAAAGGTGACAAAAAAGTTCAAAATGTCACCTATAATTCTTGAGATGCATCTCCAGAATATCTATTGAACTAAACACTTAAAATGTTTTTCTTAAAATATTCTGGAGATATATTTCTGGAATAAAACTAACCCAATGTATGGGGCGTAACTCAGAATGGCCTTGGTTGAGTATACAAAAAGTGCGTCCGAAGATATATCTCCGAAACTAGGGAGCATATGTGGAAATTCACATGGTGCATAAGAAACATCTAGGGTGGAAAAATAAATTCTCAAATAAAAAGGGATTTCTCATTATATATGAAATGATTCTCCAATACCTTATGAATGTTTGAAAATACTCTTTTGCCGCGTCCAAAAGTTATTTTTTGCACACACCCTAATCTATAAACAATGGTTTGTTTATTTGGAATGGTAAATGGGAGTACGAAATCAATATGTCTGAAAGATAACTTTCAGACAACAAGTTACATAATTCAAATATTATTTTTCGAGAATGTAACATTTCTTATATTACCAACCAACTTCTTAAACCCTCTCAAAATCATTTCCCTTCTTATTCAATTATTGCATTTTGGTAACACAATTAAATTGTATTTCGACATCATAAACATCATAATCGTCCTAAATTATAGGTAATGTACATATGTATCTTTTTTCATTGAATCACAATTTGATATTTTTTGTGCGATGAGGAGGTTGTGTAGAAGATATCATCCAAAAAAATTATGAACCTTTGGATTGGTTGCTTGAATTATCTTAGATTGCAATTATTGTGGGTATGGTGCATCCAGATACTCTCAAACCATAATGCATCATAGGATGGTGCATCAGAGAAGAAAATTGTTGTTAAGATGACAATGAACATGGTTCAACCCAAAAATATACTCATAACTTTGAAATAAAAAAGATCTGATAGTGTCTCAAATATTAAACCAATTTATAATGTTTCTTAGATAAATAACCAGGAGATCAAGAATCCAAGATTTAATATATAACCGTTGTTGAAATTATTAGATGAATATCATTATGTTTCTAAGTATAGAATGTGTGAGGATGGAAACTATGTTCAAGATACATTTTGAACGCATCTTATAATCTATAAAATTGTTTAACATATTTTCCAATGTAATGATAATCGATTCGACATTTAACATAAACAAATAAATCTTCCCTTTGCTTAAAATTGTTGGCGTTACTTTTTATAAAGATGGCATCTTCGGTTGGATTTATTTTTTGGAATGTGAAAAAGATGATAATATTTACTTTAGCTCTAGAAATTTATCACGTTAGATTAAAGACTAAAAAAAATGTCACTTGTGATTGTCGCTGATTGCGATAATTCATTTATAAAATATGTTGCAAAAAATATTTTTCTTACATCATGTGATTCATTGTGTCGGTATCACATAACACTAAATGTTTGGTCTAAAATTATGGGATTCTTAGGAAACAAACAAATCAAAAGTGAAAGCGGAAAAAAAGTCAAACCTACGCAAAAATTGGAACTCATAATGGATGTGTGGAAGGTTATAGTCAATTCTTCTACAAAGGAGTCATATGTCAATTTTTTCATGCAATTGAAAAACGTTTGCACGAAATATCTAGATTTTTTTTTAAATATGTTGAAACTACAATATTATACTAGGTGAAGAAGAAAATAATTTGTGCATGGACTAATTAAATTAGATACCTTGTCAACACCACAACAAATAGAGTTGAATATGTTCATCTTAAATTGAAGAAATGTTTTAAAGATAGTAAGGTGATATTTTGCAAGAGTTTGGAAGCAATAGACAATATAATTGTATTGTAGGATAACGAGATACAAACATCCTTTGGTAAAATTATCATAATACTAGAACATAACTTCAAGAACAAAAGTTTGTTAAACCATACATTTTTTTATTATCTTTTACTTTGTTTTCCTTGCCTAAGTCATCCTACCGTTGAGATATTATCCTTTTTTTATCATAGTCAGTTACTCAATTGAGGTGTATATATGTTGCGTTGAGAATCGGAGACCTTAGCTATTGAGTTAGCTAGGCTTAACAAATCTTTAATTCACCACCGATCTTTAATTTATCCAAGGGAAGGGGAAAAGAACAAATAACTCATAAACATGCAGTGCAATGAAATAAAGAGAATCTAAGGTTTGGGGGTTGGTTATACTAAGGGAAGGTATTGGCACCCTAAGTATCTATAGTACTCTATAGGAACCTCTTGTTGAATATGTGTTATAGGTTTGTTTGCTTATTGGAATTAATTGGGGAGATGAGAAGAGAAAAGTTTTTTATTGTTTTTGTTTTTGGTAAGACACAAAGTCTTATGCCTACGTACCAATAAAGGATTAAAACCTCGTAGTTCGGGGTAGAAATTGAAAAGAGTTTGTTATGGTGGATTTTATTTGAAGAAGAGACAAGTTATCATCCTACGGAGAATACTCATCTAGACCACCAGAAACATGTGGAAGAGGGGTCTTTACTTTACATTGAGGGAAGGGCTCCAACTTGGATTGCAATCAACAAGTATGACACATACCTCCCTCAAGTGAAAAAGAATCAATCTTCTTTCTCACCATGTTATGGAGTAAGGGATTTATATCTCAACTAAGGAGGACTAAAGTCTAGTCCATCTTAAAAAGGTTTTAAAGTTTGAAAAGCCAAAGTGGCAAAAGGTTTGAATTGAGCTTGTATCATTTAGTCTTTGCAAGATGTTTGGATATGATTAATGTGTTTTGAAGTATTTGATTAGGAAAAAAGTTGAAAACATCAATAACCTAAGGTCAAGGTTTTTAATGAAAGTGGTTTTGAGTTGTAAAGGGGAAACCCTAATTGAAAATGCCTAAGTTGAAAGGTAATCCTAAGGGAGACTTCCTAAGGGATAGCAAGTTCTAGGATTACAAGAGGGATATATGTACAAGAAGATGCCAAAATGCAAATGCAAATGACCAAAAGGTCAACAACAATACCCTTCTCTTGGAAATGGATAACAATGATCACACAAACAGTTATTGAATAAACTTCATGCACAAAACATTAACATGGTCTAGACATAATTAACATGAACAAGACATAAAAAAGGTTTACATAACATCACAGAGAACATCTCATGGACAAACATAAGACAAGAAAACATGCTTAACAATATGATGTTTGTGAAGAAAGTATTTGAAAACAAGTGAACATATCAAGGCATGAATCATGGTATACAAACATAAACAAGGATCGCAAAGATCACAAACACATAAGTGAAACAAGACTTAACCCTAAAAAGGGAACAACATGCACACAAGATGAGGGACAAAGTCATGGCAAGTGCAAGATTAATCCTAAACCTAGGAGACATAAGCATATTTTGACAAATAAGTTCATGAATAAAGTACTTGAATATGGTGACAATATGGCACATTTAATCAAGGTGGGCAACTAAGGCATAACACTTAGACATGGTGCAAGACATAACAATGGTTATACAAACATTTATGAGTCACTTGACTGAAGAAACAACTCAAAATAAACATGAAGAAGTCTTAAAAAAAACTACATAAAATGGACATGTTTTCAATATAATAAAAATAGGTGAAATAAATGATATTTTTGGATTTTTGTTCACATGTTCAAAAAATAAATATAAAAAATAATAAGTGTGCAAAAATCAGTCCAAAATGATAAATAGATAGTGAGATATGATCAAAAGAAAATTTAAAAAACATAAAGCATACAAGTGATAAAAAAGGAATATGATGATTCAGGAATATGATAAAAAAGGAATATGAAAATTTAAAAAACATAAAGCATACAAGTGATAAAAAACACACACATGGGTTGAACTCACGCACCTTGGATTGCAGCTTAAAAGACTAGCCACTGGGCCAGTTGCTTAGGCAATTAGAGCAAGGTCCAATGCCCTTTTCAAGTGATTACATAAGGTATATGATGATTCAGAAAGCTTCTATGACCTCCCTTGATGCTTTTGGAATGCTCACTTTGTATTGGAACAGCTTCAACAAGTCAACTCGAATCCATTTGCCATGGTTGAAAGCGTGAACTTAATCTTCAAGAAAATTGTGTTACTGTTGTAAAATGGCACTTGGAATAGTTCAAGGAATATTTATGGATGGTGTTTGAATCTTTGGATGGATTGAAAAAGGGTTGTATGAAGAGTTGAGATGTTTTATACAAAAAGTCAACATAATGAGGTTTGAAGGTTGACTTTTTGATCCTGAAGGTTTTTTATGAAGATGATGGTTTAGACAACTTGGTTATGTGTTTTATGATGTGTGTGGATGGGCGTTTTGATAATTTTGTGAATAGACAAGGTTTTGGACAAGTCTGTGAAATGGAGGTTTTTGGCTTTAATGGAGTTAGATGCAAGTTCTGGTGTGCTCAAGTGTTTTTCAAGTGTCTTTGGTTCTGAGGTATGATCCTCTATTTATAGAGGCCTCAAGGAACTAGCAGAAACTTGGTTTATTTCATTTGGAATTATGGTTTGGAAAATTTGGTTCAACTTGCACAAGAAGGTACCATGGATCATGATGAAAAGTTTGAGTGAATTAGGGGATATGTCTGTGATTTTCTAATGTTTTGATGTTGATTCTGAGAATTAGGGGGCTAAGCATGATCAGAGAAAACATTTTAGAGGCTCAATGCACAAGTGGTTTGGCAAAAGCAACTTTACAAGAATGGCCATGGAACTTTATGCATAACATTCCATGAATGGTATCAAGTCTTGGATAGTACTTGAATCTCTTGTGTAATACACCAAAACCTTGTACAAACCTCAGATTATGGTGTGATTTAGAAGTAACATGACCTGCAAAGCAAGATTATGTAGGTTTGGCTAGGGTTTGGTCATGAACTTGCCATGAAGATGACTTGAAATTCAATTTGGAGGAGTTAACTTCATACCTTCGAAACTCCTAGCTCAAGCATGATAAAATTGTGTTCTTGTACTCTTTGGAAAGCTTGAAACATCCTCTACAACTTTCATGTTGACAACTTTCCTTGATTCAATTGGGATCATGATGAAAAATGATTTTAAAGTTGGCTTCATGACAAGGTAGATTTTGTTAAAAAAAATTCTAAGTTTTTTGTTCCAAACGTATTGAACCTTCCACTTCATGGCCTCATATCTCTCAATCCATGCGTCTTTTGGAAATCACCCCATATGACAAAGTTGTAGTATGAAACAATATCTTCATTTTGGTCTTTGGAGAAAAGCAAATGGTTACTTGATGAGGAAGTTATGAGCTTGGAAAGTTGAGTAAAAATCATCGAATTTCATAACATAGAAAAAATCATGAAACCTTAATTTTCCCAAATATTGATCCTTTGATGTTTTCCTTAATTTTCTTGATTGAACATGATCCAAACCGCATGTATTCATGATCTTTGACTTGAGGAGTCCATGTTTGACCAAAATTCTCAAAAGTCAAACTTAGTTTTGGACACAGTTGACCTTTCATCAGATGAACATGAATTCTTGCATTGCTTATGAATCAAGATTCTTGGATTAATCCAATCATGCGAATGGACTAATATGATGCATTTGAGGTCCTTTAAACATATCTTGAGGTATTGGATCATGCCTTGCTCCAAAAGTCAATCCAGGGGCTAAATTAGGTCAAAACCCTAATCTGAGTGTATTTGATGACTTGAGCCTTGTTGATCTTGATTCAATACAACTTTGCATTTGACTAATGATGAGAGAAGACCCTTGAGCAATATTGGATGAATTAGGGCTAGAGAAATTATGGATCCCATAATCCTTTGACTGGTAAACTTCTGAGCCTCTTGAGAACCAAACCCTAGCTATGATCAAAACACAACCAAATCACACATTCTTTTTAAAATTAGGAGGGGTTAGTGAATGATCGGAAAAATAGCTAGTGTACTATTTTTACCAATGTAGTAATAGTTGGGGTTATCCCCAGAATCGATCTCTCGAGAACTGCGTGTAATTATAAGTGTAGATGTTATTTCAATTAAACATAAATGCCTTCAGGGTTTGTTTGTTGTAGAAATTATAATAACTATTAGGAAAATAAGCATAACGAATAAAATGACTTAAGCAAATATGAGAAGCTATGCTAGGAGAAGTGTATAAATTGCTCTGCAATAAACCCAATTATTATTCAAAGAGACATGCCTCAAACCTTAGCTTACCTAATCTTATTAGTGTTTTTCCTTAATTCCTTAACAGAAAAACCTTTGATATTCTCCCTTGACCCTAATTCCTTAGTAATCTCAGAATAACATCAAGCAATAGTTCTGACAAGATTTTTAAAGGTTATTGCGGGGTATCCTCATTCCTAAGCAATATCTACCGCAATATTATTTTACAAAAGCATTAGGGTGGTTTGTCCGACCTAATCCTAATCGTAAATCAAATTCAATTGGTCCGATCGAAAAAGCATTAAGAACATTGCAAAATAAAAGCTTAAAGGAAAAAGGTATAATCTCATAGAATGATTCAAAATAGGTTCATTACATTGCAATTTAGGGACAGCCCCCTAGCATTGGGGGTTTAGCTATTCATAATATTAAAAAGAAATACAATACGAAAAGTAGACATTACAATAGTAATCGGATGATTTTGATCTTCAATTGTTAGCACTCATGAAGAATCTCCCTCCTCCAGATCACTTGATCGCATGAAACTCTAACGTAAAATTGTTCGTAAATGCCAAAGTGTTCCCTCTTCTCTCCCTTGAGGGAAGAAAATTGTTATGCTCCAGACCTACTGACACGGGCACCCGTGTTAGCCCCTGCCATATTTCCAACATTGCCTCTTTTTGGTACTCTCCTGACACGGGCCGTGTCAGGCGACACGGGTGGCCGTGTCAGGCTACTGTCTTCCTACTTAAAACTCTTTCGAAACTTGCAATTTTTATTGTTCTTTTGCTCTGATTCCTCTTAAACATTTGTATGAACCTGAAAACACTAAAGGACACAACCAAGGCATAAAATGTGGTAAAAGAGGTGTAAAACAAATAAACAATGACGAAATATTAACTAAAACAAATAGTGAAATAACGTATGAAAACCACCGATCAAACTGCCCTAAACTTAAACCGTTGCTTGCATAAAAAATTTTCAGATCAAACGGTACATATCAAATGATAGACTTGTGAAGGTAAGGTGTGTCTGTACTCATACGTAGCCTTTGTTCCGATCGGCGAAAACTAATTTTCTTGGTAATTGTTCGTTAACGAAGGTATTACACAAACACATATCGCGGTAAAACCACATACCTAAATCCCCCTTTCGGTTACCTCTCCAACTATGCTTTGGGCTTAAGTCTTTTCTTCGATTTTCTACCCATTTCATCTGGATAATCAGATTAAGGCAATTTTTTTCTTCGTTTTCCCTCACATGTACAAGATTGATCGAAGGTTTTTCTAGGCACCATTATCTTTTTTTTTCTCTCGCTCATTGGCGTTTATTAGTCCACTTTGGGACAAAAATTGAGACTCAACCGCTGTTAGGCTAAGTAACCGGGTGAGGGTTACCCAACTTAGAAGGACTAGTTGTCTTTATCGCCATTATTCACTTTTTCGGTGCCTTAAGTCACTCTATCAATCAACCTTATACATGCAATTCTTTCTAATCATGTCGGACTATCCTATGAACTAATCGGGGAATACTTCTCAAATCCAAGTACTATGGCACAAATCTACACGTTGGACTCGTTTTCTTACTCCAGGGAATCTAGGGTGTTCGGGTCATTCCTAAGTTTTCAAACTTTCCCAATGTCCCTATTTCTAACTCCTCTTCCCTAAAACTCTATATACTTTCTTGACCATCTCAAAATCATAGTATTCACAAGAAAAATTTTGACGGTTCTACTCTGGAGAGAATTCAGAGAGGTTTTCATAAAACAACACACAAAACAGACATGACCCGTACAAAGAGGAAAAACTAAAAGCAGTAAATCCTCCCCCAAAATTGAACTACACATTGACCCCAGTGTGTTAGAACAAGAGCGAGAGAGGTCACTCACATAGATCCTTATTCAGGATGCTGACGGTAATGCCACACCACTGCTACATCATTGTTTGGACATGTAGGATCCGGATTATTTCCTGCAACCAAAACAAAAACAAACAGCAAATAGAAAGTAATTAATCAGACAAGCGTGGGTTTCCTCCCATGTAGCACTTCGTTTAACGTCGCATGGCTCGACGGGTTGCTCCCCAATGCTATGGGGGTACTTCAGCTTACACGTTTTGTTGCTTTTGTTGCTTGACCTTTTCGCAACAGAGCACCGGTCAGATTCAGTACTAAGAGCTACATTGTGATTCAACTCACATCCAATTTCCACATTCTTCCTTTGATGTTGTTTTCTCTTCTTTCTTTGATATTTCTTCCTCTTATTGACTTCTTGACTGGATGTTGGAGTCTTGCTAGGTGCAAAAGATGACTCAGATGCTGCAACCTGATGGATTATTCCAGAGACTTTTTCAAGAAGTGGTTTTGAGCTTTTGCTTTTTCCCACTGTTCGGATCATTCCAACTGAGGGGTGATTACTTTCCTCTTGACCTTGCTTCTTGAGTTCCAACACTTTCAAGGTTACTTCTTCCTCAAAATATTTCAAGGTTAAAGTACCAGCCTCAATGTCCACACTGCACCGACTAGTCATCAAGAATGGTCGACCCAGTATGATAGTTGTCTCCTCATCCTCAGGTATATCAATGATCTCAAAGTCTACTGGATAGGTGAAGTTATCAATAGTCACAAGCACATCTTCTGCTAAGCCGTATGATCGCTTGATTGTGAGGTCGGAAAACTTCAGATTTGTTCCTGTTTCACTTATTTTCTTTATACCCAGCTTTTTGAAAATCGAGAGGGTCATGAGACTCACGCTAGCACCCGAATCAATCAAGACTCTCTTAAAAGTTATGTACTTTATGGTACAGGGGATTGATACAAAACCAGGATCTTTCCGTTTGATTGGAATTCTCCTACCTTGTGATTCCCCACTACTCTCCTCAATTAGACTATTTACCTCCTCTCCACTAGGTTTCTTTTTTTCCAATAACCTCCTTCATGAATTTCTTGTATAGAGCCATTTGTTCAAGTGATTCAAAGAAGGGCATATTAATCTCTAACTTTTTGAACAATGAGCTGAATTTCTCAAAGTCTTTTTCTTGTGTCTCCTTCTTTGTCACTCTTGAGGGGTACGGTAACTTGATCTTAGGTTTAACGACTTCTTTTCTTTTCTCTTCGGTTGGCCTGGCTTCTTCTTATGCAACTTCCTGGCTTTCTGTGGTCACAACATTGACATTCTCATGATTCTTCGGATAGGGGATTGTGGCGCTTGGGAGGGCGCCTGGTGTCTGAGAACTTGCTAATTGTTGTGCTATCTAGCTCATTTAAACTTCAAGATTTTTAATGGAAGCACCTGTGTTCCTCAGATTACTTCTTGTCTCTTCTTGAAATTGGAAGCTTTGAGCGGCCATTTTCTCAATGGCAATCTCCCATTGTGCTTTTTGGGGAGCTTGTTGATGTTGTGGGTATTGTTGTTGATTTTGATCTTTCCAGGAGAAGTTAGGATGATTCTTCCACCCTGGATTATAAGTTTGAGCGTAGGGATTATTCTGCTACAGGAATTTTATCTCTTCAATTTGTTGCGGAGTCGCAACACAATGTGCAATGTAATGGGGTCCACTACAGATCTCACAACTCATGGGTTGACCAATTTGAACTTGTGCCACACTTTGAGTACCCACTTTCATAGCCTTTAACATTCTTTCCGCAACAATCTGATCTTTTATCTTCACAACCTGATTATTCAACTTCAAATCAATCACACCCTTAAATTTACTCACACTTCGATCATATAGCTCCAAATGTTTGTTGGCTGCAATAGCTTCAATAATTTTCTTGATACCAGTCGCGGTGGTGAAGTTGGATGATCCATCTGCAGCTGTATCAATAAGTTGCTTAGTTTTCATTCGGAGGCCGTTGACGAACACCTGCATCTGCTCAGTTTGATCCATGTTGTGAGTCGAACAGGCTATCAAAACCTTCTTGAACCTCTTGTAAGTGTCTCCGAGAGATTCTCCGTCCTTCTGTTTAAAGTTCACAATATCATATCTTTTACGGATATAAACAGAGGCCGGAAAATACTCATTCAGAAATGCCTTCTCCATATCTTCCCAAGTGGTAATACTCCCAGCAGGTAACGAGTAGAACCACTCTTCAGCCTCTTCCGCCAGAGTGAAAGGAAACATTCTTAACATCTTTGCTTCCTACGACTGCCCCTCAATCTTGAGAGTGGTGCTCATAGTCAGAAATCTTTGCAGATGTTTGTTAGCATCTTCATTAAACTTTTCGGTGAAAGGTCTCCTCTTAAGTTGAGTGATGATGCTAGGATGCAACTGGAAATTCGGCACATTCACCAGTTGGTTCACAATGGTCAACCTACCAGCCGATGCATTTGCCCCACCGTAATCGCCCAGAAGTCTCTCTGCTGGTTAATTTCCAGCCATAATCACAGTATCTCTGTCCGCCTCTGAACCTGTTTCTGAACCTGAATGTGATTGTTCTGAGTGGATAGAAACTTTTTCTTCTTTTGGTGTTTGGACTGACGGTTCTGCTTCTGAAGCTGCTTGTCTTGCTCGTCTACGTCTTGCGTATAAAGTTCTTTCGATATCTGCGTCAAAATTAAAAGTTGCTGAGGGTTTTCCTCGCATAAAAATGTTAGACGCGGATTAGTAGTAACAGTAATAATCCAAAAATTATAAAATAAAAATAAAAATAAAAATAACAGAAAAATAAAATTTTAGTCACATAGTGAATAAATTTCAATTGAATTAACACGCGAACTTATAATTTGGCAGTCCCCGGCAACGGCGCCAAAAACTTGATCGGAAAAATAGCAAGTGTACTATTTTTACCGATGTAGTAATAGTTGGGGTTATCCCCATAATCAATCTCTCGAGGACTGCGCGTAATTATAAGTGCAGATGTTATTTCAATTAAACAAAAATGCCTTCAGGGTTTGTTTGTTGTAGAAATTATAATAACTATTAGGAAAATAAGCAGAACGAATAAAATGACTTAAGCAAATATGAGAAGTTATGCTAGGAGAAGTGTATAAATTGCTCTGCAATAAACCCAATTATTATTCAAAGAGACATGCCTCAAAACTTAGCTTACCTAATCTTATTAGTGTTTTTCCTTAATTCCTTAACAGAAAAACCTTTGATATTCTCCCTTGACCCTAATTCCTTAGTAATCTCAGAATAACATCAAGCAATAGTTCTGACAAGATTTTTAAAGGTTATTGCGGGGTATCCTCATTCCTAAGCAATATCTACCGCAATATTATTTTACAAAAGCATTAGGGTGGTTTGTCCGACCTAATCCTAATCGTAAATCATACATGAGATGGTATATGCTATGCAAAATGATGCAAATGAGGTGGAATCTTAGGGTTAAAAATTAGGGTGTGATAGTATATTAAACCTATCATACAAACTGTAAAATTCATTCAATTATAATATTTTGAATTCATTTCTTTGTGTCATAATATTTACATGTGTGTTGGTTGTCATAATGGAAATCACAATTTAACATGGTATCAAAAGCAAATCCAAGGACTCTTGTTTCTTCTCCCATCAATTTCAATTTTTACCGTCTTGATTTCTCTCTATACGTGTGATTTTCTTTTCTCCGTGTTCTCACTGTTTCATGTTTCCAATACATATTCAATTCCTTATGTTCTCCTTTCCACGTGTCAACACTTCATCCTCTTCTCTAGGTTTTGTTTTCCTTCTTATTCCAACAAATAATATTTTTTTTCTTCCCATCAGATGCATTTCAAGCTCTAATTTCACTATTTATATTTCACCTTATCTCTTCCTCCATTGAGATAGGTAATCTATCTGATATTCTCTCATGTTCTTTGGTTTTTTATTCTCTCTTCTCCTTTATTATATCCTCATATCTCCCTTTTTCTTCAAACCACCAAGCTCAACATTCATCACATGTTTCGACCCATCCTTCATTTTTCTACAATTTTCTATACCTTTGTACCAACATCGACAAATAAACCCAAAAATGTTTATTGCCTCACATCAATTTCAAGAAAATAACCCAAAAAAATCCATCAATATTCATACATTAATCTTTAAATCAATAACACTGTTCAGAAAAATCTAGACACATTCATACCTTTACCTTTATCTCAACATCAACAACATAACCCAGAAATCTCTAGAAAATTCATAACTTATAACCCATGTTCTCGATATTTCCATAAAATTTCATCCTTTTCTCTTAAAATCAAGAACATCTTCTTCCCTATTCAAACTATTAACCTTATTTTACGATTTTCATCAACACCTTTTTCTAGTTTTCAATAAATATGGCTACTAAAGATGGTTTTGTTGAAGATGAAACTCATTCTACCAACCCACCTCAATCCCATTCCATTTCCATTATCGATACCCAAAATGCTAACAATAATTCTCAAAGAAGTTATCAAACTGACATGCCCAATCCCTTCTTCATGCACCCCTCTGATAACCCCAACCATGCTATCGTTACACTTAGTTAACCAATCAAAATTACCATACGTGGTCTCCATCCATTCTCATCACCCTTAGATCGAAAAACAAATTAGGGTTCATCGATGGAACCCTAATCCATCTTGCTTCTAAAGACTAAAAATCCATGGCTTGGGACCACTGTAATACCATGGTCATGGAATGGATCATAAATTCCATTAGTCTTGATATCGCAGAGAGCATATTTTGGTTGGAAACGAATCAAGAAAATTTGGAAGAACTCAAGGAACGGTACCATCAAGCAGACATCTTCCGTATTTCAGAATTACAAGAATAAATATATGCTTTTCTCCAAGGAGACCTTTTTATCACTCAGTTCTTAACCACCCTAAAAAAATGTGGCAAGAGCTGGATAATTTTCTCCTTATCCCTTCCTACACTTGCACTTCCTCTTGTTCTTGCAATCTCCTTTCAACAATCAAATGTTATACGGTAAACGATCATGTAACCTACTTCTTAAAGGGCCTCAATGAGCAGTACACCTCGGTTCATTTCTAGATCATGCTTACACAATCCTCCCTCACATCAACAAAGTTTTTTCTATAATGATCCAAAAAGAAAGACAACATGCTTCCCAACGTGATCCTGACAAAATCATTGTGCACCTCAACAAATTTCAGCCTAAACATCGTCCTCAAGAATTGAATTTCAAAGCTACAACTTCTAGAAAACGTAAAGTTTTAAAAATTTGTTAATACTATAATATGCCAGAACACACAATAGAAGTATGAAGTATGTTTTAAGAAACATGGGTTTCCCCCATATCTGAAGAAAATGAATCTCGCACAAGCTACTGAAGAATCAAATGACGCTGTCACCCAAGATCAAAACGAGCCACCTCCTAATCATAATGTTATTAACAACTTCACTTTTTACCAGCATAAAACATTATTGGCTCTCATCCATCAAGTGCCTAAGTCATTACAGGCTAGCATTCATCAGCTAAATACATATATACCAAAATCTTCAGGTAACTTTAAACCCCAATCTTATTTTTTTCAGTAAAAAATACTTGGATTTAGGATATCGGGCCACAAATCACGTGTGTCAATCCAGTTCTATGTTTAGTCATCTAATAGAAATGAAACCCCTCGTTATTAAACTCCCCAATGGTGCCTTTTGTAACACCCCAATCCTCATCGCGAATAAATAATACATAAATAAATCAGAGTGAATAAAATTTTATTTTTCCGACAGAAACAGGGGTGCCACATTTAAAGAAAGAAAACACAATCCCTGCTAAAATATTTGATACACAACACAAGATGGAACAAACATAAAAGGGAAACTTTTTCCAACCAAGGGAAAGTTCAATTATGGAATAAAGCGAAAAGATCCATAACTGACTTGTTTTACAAAATAAATTATTTTATAACATCAAAATACTCATACAAAGGTAATACAAAATATATTCAACAATGTACACATATATAACAAAAGCGTTCCCCGACTCCCGTGTTATGTATCAGAGCAGACACCAAAACCGACAAAAGAATTGAGAACTAATCTTCACAAAAGCCTCCAAGACTACTAATCTGCAATTTCCTCATAGAGCAATAAACCACAGCAGAAGGGTGAGAAATAACAACTAAATCAAGATTGCATAATAATATGCAAATACATAACAATTCACATGCATAGTTATTCTCACCACATTTATCACACACCAATACATATAGCATGTCACAAATACATAACCTATATCAATTATCCAACATAATCACGTATTTACACATAAGGCATACCAAGTCATCACATATAGAAACACATCACACATCACATAGCATATGTCTATGCATAAAACATATTATCCACAACTCATGCATTTATCACATATGCACATCAATTACCAATGCTATCACAATCTCAACACATAACAAATCAATGCACAATTTCCACACATAATCAATCCATTCATGATTTTCCACACATAATCAATCCATTCATGATTCTCACACATAATCAATCCATTCATGATTTATGCAAATGCACAGAGACCGACACAACGACTCTATGCAATGCATATGCGGTACCATCCATCCATCAATCTCATCACTAGTTCACTCAGGAACTTTTGGAATGATCGCTCGTTACTTAATGTAACTCCCCGTCGGGCATACGATGTTCCCCGTCGCTCACACCCCACAGGGCACACGACGTTTATGGATCGTTCACACCCCACACGGGCACACGACCTGATCGCTCACACCCCACACGGGCACACGATCGTCTATAATCATCGCTCACACCCCACACGGGCACACGACATTATAGAGGATTCCCTCTGGAATCGATTCGTCGCTCACACCCCACACGGGCACACAACATCACAAGATGCATATCATGATGCTTGACACACAAGAACTCATGACAATCAAATGCATCTTCACAATTCAACCATATGACTTATCTCATCATCATTATTCATGCATTGAAAACACTTCAAACAATGCATTTCAAACCATAAAGGCCACCAAACAACATACATTGAATTTCACATAAACAATGCATTTCATCATAATCCACAAACCACAACAATTAGCACTTTAGCACATACACTCATATCAATTCGCATCAAGAATTACTCCCCATCAACCACAACAATCACAACAACTTATCACATGCTTCAACATCATACAAACCACAACAATCCCACAAAAGATCATAACAACATACATTGATATTTAATCAAACCATGTATCTTACCATACAACAACATCATTATCACATGCATCAACATCATATAAACCACATAAAAGCTCCACGTTACACAACAATAGCACAACACACGGTAAAACACCGACCGCACGCATTTAACGCAATAAAAACCCGACAACCCAACACTTTTACAAAACCACAACTTAAATAAATCATCTCCTACCCTCCAAACCATTTTAAATAGAAAGAATATTTTATTAGCTTTCCAACGCTATGAACGGCGACCAAAACGGACTTACGGTTTGAAAATTACGAAGAAAACAAAATAGAAAAATCTGCACTTCGCTCCAGTATTCGCTAGGCGAACCCTAGAGAACCAAGGCAGTGGAAAAACAACATAAAGTTCGCTAGGCGAACCTCTAGGCGAACATTCGCCCGTTCCTTCGCTGGGGGTCACTAGGCGAACCCGCGAGACCCAGAATTTGCAGCAGCGTCAATATAGTTCATATGGGACCAAAATACATCATTTCTACCACCCAAACCCTTCTAATTCATACCAGAACAACCAAAACATGTTCATACATAATCAACAAGTGTTCTACGCAGTTTATATCGAATTTCATCCGTGAAAACATCGATTTCTATCAATTACTCCTAATTTCAATCGATAAGAAAAGTCGCGAAACAACCAAAACAATTACAACAAACAACACATATACATACACAAGCAAGATATAATTGAAACTTCTCACCCTTACCCGATTATTCGCGCTCGAAACGGAGTTCCCGCGGTTTTCCTCTTTCTCCCCTTTTCTTTCCTCTTCCTTTCTATCTTCTCTTTTCTTTCTCTCTATTTTCTTTTCTCTCTATTTCCTCTCAAATCTCTATTTATATAAATATCTAACTACCCAAAATGACCATTTTGCCCTTACGCTCAAATATCTCGCAAACGCTCTCAAAATGTGATAAAACATAATAACGATGAAAAATAATATATTGTCAAATAAAAGTCAAGAATAAAATAATATTAAAACAAAAATAATTAAATCGACTCGATTAAATAAATCGGACAAAACGGGGCGTTACAACTCTCCCCCACTTAGACATTTTCGTCCTCGAAAATCTAACTGATACGAACAACTCCGGATACGACCCTCGCAAACGACTAACGAACTATCAGGCCAACAAAAGCACACCACGAATAACATAAACTGACAAACCACCTCGCCAACATCAACTACTACAATGACACGACAACGACGACAACTACAACGACAAGATGCAAAGCCCATACAATGCACTTGACGACCAACTCACGACTCAAAGAATACCCAAGTTACGAACACACAGGTTCACTCTTGAACCAAAACACAACAAGATCGTTACCATCACCGTAGTAACACTCCTCTAATTCCCCGCACAGGAATTAGCCACACGCACTCGGACCATCACGATGGAAACGAGACCACACCACAAACAAGAACATAAAGTTCCACGACCCAACATCGTCTCAACAACCTCGCCCAAACCAGGATACCAAACATCCTTGTCACACAACCTTATTACAACAATGCTACGATTCCCAATCGAACATATAACCAAAACATCCATCTACATAGTAGCCCATGAATAATATTTAAACCTTTCACCTAACACTTCCATTCTGAAACGTCCAACGGTCTCATCATTCCTACATGTTTCCGATGTTCAACCTATGAACTCTTACAAGTCACGCCTGCATATACGAATCATGCCACCTCACGCTTCCGTTGCACACTCTGATTACTCGTAACCACCAAAACTATCAATTTCACGTCCAAAGTCTAACTATTTCTCATATTCACCAAAAATCACTATTCACTTTTAATATACCCAACCTCACACTATCAGATGTCAATTCACACACCAACCCAAATCTCTAAATTCTCCCAAAAGTTCCCACTCTTTAACCATCAAAGCAGACATAAGTAAAAACTTTCGACTTAACTCATCAGGAATTCCAACCATTCGACCGTGCCTCAATCCGAGTTACAATTCAACAGTTATGAAGGAAACAAAACTGCACAAACTGACATGTTCGCTAGGCGAACCCTCTAGCGAGTATTCGCTACCACCTTCGCTAGGCGAATATCTAGCGAATCCACTATCAGATAAAAACAGACACAAAGTTCGCTAAGCGAACCCCTTGGCGAACCCAGGCAGCAACACCCAGAACCAAAAAGATACAAAGTTCGCTAGGCGAACAACGTTAGCGAACATTCGCTGACCTTCGCTAACTGGCTTGCTAGGCGAACCCGCGAAAAATCATTCGCTACTGCTTCGCCCCAGGTTCGCTAGGCGAACTAAGGAAAACTCATAATTCTAGCTGTGCTGTTACTCATCCAAAACCATCATTTTCTCCATCCAAACACCTGGAACCTAAAACCCTCAAAATAATACCTCCAAATTCTCAACACAAAAGTAACCGCAGCCCTCTTAAACTCATGAATCCTCAATTGTCGTAAAGCATAAGAAATGACTTTACCCTCTTGCATTAGCACACTAGCTACACTCATCATAAACGCACCCCAATATCCTCACAAACGGTTTATCAGGATCATGCACTTACTCACAATGAACATCCGAAACAAACGACTCACCCTTTGCAAGTCAACTGAGATAACCGATGTACGGACTTAGCAAAGTTTTCCATAGCCTGCGGTAACAACCAACTGAGCCCAAAAGTTTCTAATCTCCTTAACTAACTTCGGAGCCTCTCAATGTAGAACTGCATCTACTTCCGATGGATCCATAACCATACTCTCATCTGAAATAACATATCCAAGAAAACTAACCTTTTTCAACCCAAAATTCTCACTTGAATGACTTAGCATAAAACTTCGTCTCTTTTCAATACTTGTAATTCCATTCTCAAACACTTTACTTGTTCTTCCTCTGAGTTTGTAACAGATCCGAATACCCTCAATCAAAGCCATTACGAACTTATCCAAATAAATATGGAAGATACGATTCCTCTACTCTACAACATTACAGACACATTACTAACACCAAATAACATCACTGTACGTTGTAATGCCCAACCAAAATCCAAAAGATATAAATTCTTAAAGCTTTTGCAAAACTTTTCACTGGGTAACTGGTTACTCACACACCAGCTTAACTGAGTAAATAACAACCTATCCCGTTGATAACAAACATAACCAGTCACATTACGTCGATCAAAGCCTCAACTCACACACTTCACCACTCTTATCAAACATTCCAACCAATTATAATTCACTCAAACTCAACCAAACCATTCCAATCATCTATTCCCAAAAGTGGACACTTATTCTCAATCGTTACCTTATTCAACTGTTAGTAATCCATACACAATTCCTTCTCTCGACCGTCCAAATTCCATAAATCCCAACATGTAGCAATAACCAACCAAAAAGAACTCTTAAATATTACATCCATACCTAAGGGTTCTCTCAAAATTTCCATTAATGCCTTAAAACTCCCAAGACTTCAAACCACACCAGAACTCTAAGTTTTGCTTTCCATAGTCTCAATACCGTCATACACATCATGCTTGTTATTCCATTCAATCGTCATTCCCTTGTATTACTATCAATACTGGAGCTCTCTAAGACGGCACACTTAGTCTCACAAATCCCTTTTCCAGTAAATCTTCCAACCGCTCTTTCCATCTGAGTTTCACTTCCTAAAAGTTCTTCTACTTACTTAACAGATCCAAACCTCAAATCCTTACCTTCGTCCAATTTGAGTTCGCACTCTACTCTCTGAGAACAACCATTAACGATGCCCAATCATTCTCTCTCAAAAACTTCCCAACTGGACCAACCTACCAAAGCCTCTAATCCGTCTCATCTTCCAGTATAAGAATCTTCATCAACTCATCGAAATAATCCGTAATCATTTTCTTAAATCCAAACAATCCATTGCACACACTATCAAAGTCGGACAGACACGTCTATTCCATCCAACATAATTCCCTTATGCTATCAACAAGAGATTAAGGGTGATCAGTTCCTCAATTTGTCAATAGACAGCCGACAATCATGATGGGGCATAAACCGTCCTTACCAAACTATAATAGCATTCCTTACATCCTGTGCACAAAACTACCCAAGGCATAAATCCTTAGTTGACATAAACTTTACCTCCGCATTCCTTACATCTCTGAGGGACAAGAACAATTACAACTCCTAATCCAGAGTCATTGCAGAAAAACCTTGTAGTTCTTGCTCAGTCCAATCTCATTCAATCTAGACCAACACATCCAAAGAATTTAGAGACACATGTCGACCAAAGTCGACTAGTGCTCAAGGGGTTTAATTATGCTTCTTACTGAAGTACTCTAGGAGACATTAACTTCAGTTGAGAAACAATCGATTACCTAAGCATATATCATGCTTGACTCAAGACAGAAAAACACATAACACATAGGACTCCAAACATTTACTCCCACTAAACCCGACACTTGATCAGCTTAGGACACCCAACTCACCACCCCACAAAAATCTAGACCAAAGCTCTGATACCACAATGTAACACCCCGATTTTTAACGCCAGGAGTGTATTTTTTTTTTCAAAACTTATACCACACAAAATATTGACGACTGTCTTTTCTGGAAATAATAAAAATGATAAATCAGAGTACGAGCTTTTCGGTCTAAGTCTTTTCCATAAATAGGACCAGAGCAATGCCCAAGGTTAGAAAATATTTGACCACTTGAATATAATTTCGTACAAAGTATCTGACAACAAGTAAAGGTCAAAACCACATACACAAATTAAGCATTAAGCTTAAACAGCCAACTTCCCAATAAACAAACATGGACAACACTCCGAAACAAAACCCTAAGTTGATCTTGAACTCCAAGCCAATGCTGACTTGGTACAAAGGACTCACTAAGACATCGAGTCTTGATGATTATGACCGCCAAAGACATTCACATCTTGCAAGTCTTCACGACACCTGGATACTCTAACTATCACAACTTCTAATAACCTGGGTGGTCGTTAGCCACATCATAATAATAGTAGAGGGTCACAATCTAAAAACAGCATATATGAAAGAATACACATATGCAAGTACACCATGATACATATCACAATTATAGCAGTTTTTTCCATTCATAGAGTAATGCACAAATATCCTAATGCAGACTCTATATGAGTGTGATCCCCCTACCCGGGTTCCTCACATGCATATGATTCCGGAATTTCAATCCCTCCGCAAAGGGTCGTGGTATCGCTTCAAGATTTAGCACCACTAAGGTGATGGGTATCTACACCATCAATCAGACTCAATGATCCACGTCGGGATAAGGTGGTTTCATCTCAGACACACACCTCATGCCACCTCTCCGGTGTGCACCTCGTGACTCCTCTCCGGTAGCCACGTAACTATGAAATGCATGAGCAAACATATGCAAATGCAACAACGTAAATAATCTCATCAGGTGTAATCACAATTCACAATTCAGTTCATATATTTATCACAAATCATATTATCACAATTCAGTACAAACAGGTGGGCTCCGTCCACTAGAGTCCTCACCTCGTGTTGTCCCCTCGACATACACTCAACAGGCTAATCATATATTCCTCACAAATCATATGAAGCACATTCACAAATTTAGCATCATAGCATAAACACACATCCCCAACTGGGCACACAATCATCACACATCCCCAAAAGGGCACACAACCATGAATACAACCACACATGCATTCAATCACATATAATATCGTTAGAAAGTGCCCTTACCTTGGAAAGCATCCAACAAGTTCATCTTACATTATACGAGTCTGATCTGTATCTCTCGATGGACTCTCCGATCCAGTTCATACTTTAACCCTTTTAAATTAAAGAACGTAATTAAGTTAAATACAAACCAAACTACATTTGTCTTAACCACTTACCTAATCAATTAGGTTTAGGTTTTATCACTGTTTTACTAACTTAATCATTTTATATTAAAGTACATCTTTTCAAATAGAAAATAATTTTTCTCTTCAAAAGAATAATAAAATATTAATTCAAAGAGGTTTCTAACTCACTTATTTAAAACATTTATTATTTTGAACATTCCATTGTATCAAATACTTTGATCATATTATTAAAAATAAATTATTGAAAATAGATTATTATAATTAAATCCTTATTAAGTATATAATTGAATAATATCAATTTCAAACTAATTAAAATTTAGTTATTAATTTATACTTAACAATTAAACATACTATTTGAAACCAAAATTAAAATCTCTAATTACTATTAACTTCTTAAAAAATAATATTGACTAATTTAACTCATGATAATTACTTTAATTATATTTCTAAAATTATCATAGTTTAAAACAAAATATTTCCCATAATTTTATTTTTGTGCAGATTTAAAATTAGAGTAATTTAGTCCAGCTGATTATAAGTTTATATTAAAAACTTCCATCTTAAAATTAGAGTAGAGAAATAATCTTTTAAGATATATAATAATATATATTTGAAATTATATCATAATTTAAGTAATTTAAGTTAAAGCAAAAAGAGTTATCACTTATTTCTAAATATAAATAAAATCAGTGAAAACAATTATAAATAACTAACTAATATTCTAAATTAAACAATATTCTAATTTAGAATTTAGAATAAAATAGTATTTTTCTATTCAAAATAAATTATTTTGATCTAAAAATATTTCGACATCAAAACTTGTTAACAGTTTTTCAAACTACACAAAAATCGCCACTGATTGTACCTTAAATTACTCTTACGAACGTATCCGAAAAAATTCCGACAAAATAAAATAATTAACTAAATAAAAATATTTGAAGTAAAATAAATATTCTTTCCATAAAAAAAACAGAAGAAAAAAAAATATCACAGAGACCACAAAACGAGACTGAAAGAAAAACAGTGTGGCGCACACCACACTAGTAGTGTGGCGCTTGCCACACTTAAAGAAAGTGGCGCCAGCCACAAATACTACAAAGGGAGGGGTGGCGCCCGCCACCTCCATTTTTTTTTTTAACGTAAAAAGATTTTTTTTTTCAACGAAAAATCTTTTTTTTTTTTATGGCAATCCGGACCTAATGTCGAAAAATTTTCTCAAAATATTCAATAAGATGACATCAATTAATTATTTTTATCAACCAAAAAAAATTTAGGGAGGAAAGTTTTTACCTGAAATAACAGCAGTGGTAAAATTTTAACGAAGAGGTTTAGCTAAAGAATAATTATTTTAGAGAGAGTGCAGAGAATTTCGTTATCTGAGTGAGTGCGAAATACAGTGACAGACTTCAGTATTTATAGGCGTAAGGAAAAGGCCATGTGTTAAATTGAAATTGAAGACGTGGATGGATTCATCCAACACAGTCCATTTCTATCATTCTCTTTAATTACCTGGTAAGAATATTCTCTGTTTAGAATATTCTAAGTGATCCAAATATCAGATACGTATCTTCTTCCATATCTACTTCATATACCACTTTTGTCACATAAGTGCAATTTCCGGTGTCATGTGATACTAGTAAAAATTCCGAAATAATTTTTTTTTTTCGATAATAAAACTTTTTTTTTCCAGTTATTCTATAAAAAAAATCGATCGAGAAAATAATTTTTTTTTTATACTAATATCTTTTCAATATACTATTAAAAATAATTTTGTGACTCTATCGATAAAATTTCGTAACCATAAAAATAAAAATAAAAATTGTTTTCAAAAATTAAGACGGCTATTTTTTTTTTAAGCATAAAAACTGAAACGAGAGTTTTTAGAAAATTTCTACCGTAACTTTTTAATTAAATCAAAACATAATTTTCGACTAAATTTTTATTCCGAATAAATTTTGTTCCTTAGCTTAGAAAAATATATTTAGATAAAATTCTCATTCTAGACGATATATAAAACCCCTATTTAAATTTTGATGACAATCGGAGTCAGTGAAAATTTAAACGACGGGTATATTTTGCTCTTTTTCTTAAGAATCAGAAGAAATGTATTTTTGAAATTTCTACACAATAGAAACATTTGAAATCAAATAAAAATATAGAGTCAATTGAAAAAGTCTGATTGGATTAAAGAAGAAAACGTGTGGATCAATCTGGACCACAAACGAAAGTCCTTGAAATAACAGGTATATTTTGTTCGCTACTCAAAATTTAGTAGAAAACATAGATTAGAATGATAAACATTGCAATCTATTGAGGACTAAAATAAACGGGTGTTACATTACTACCCTCCAAAAAGAAGTTTCGTCCTCGAAACTCGAGGCAAGTGTAACAACTTAACTAGTTCTCACTAACACACTCACTAGAACGACCGGGCACCTATTGCAACCCTCTACAAAGTCGCGTTGACTCGGACTCTAGACGTAAGGCTAGACATCACTCTACCACTCAAAACAACTTCACAAGAGCACATCCATAAATGCTAGGTCCTCCAAGATCCTAGGTCCATGCTCAAACATTGCACACTATCAAGCCGGCAAGAATCATCTATTCCGTTCAACACAATCTCGTCTACTATCAACAAGAGATTAAGGGTGATCAGTTCCACAATTTGTCAATAGGTAGGCGACAACCATGATGGTGGAATAAACCATCGTTACCTAACTACAATAGTGTCCTTTGTAACTTTTTCTCAAATTTATGCGAGGCACAAGGGTCCAATACCCCTTCGAGGTTTTCTAAATGCTTCCTCAATTTCTTGCTACCTCGATCTCAACAACGAGACAATTTCCCAAAACAAGTTACAGTTTCCTTTACACTCACTTAGGTCGGAACAACCGTTGAGTATCCTCCAAAGCAGTAAACTCTAATACCCGAGTACAATTTAACCTGTTTCGCTCCAAACGAAATCGTCATCCATGTAAATAACTTCACCACTCCGCCAATGTCCATAAATCCTTAGTGATTCCTTTAATCTCATAATTTTGGCGATCTGTATAGGTTCAGATTCGAATCTCATTCCAAATTACAATCTGAATAATAACATCCCAAAATCCGGTTGGTGATTGAAACTTCCCCAACTTTCTTTCACCTGCCAAAACTATGCCATCTACAGCACACAAATTCCCTTTTCACCAGTCTTAAACTATTGGATCCCACTCTAATCCAACTACCTTCTTTCCAAATCATTACTTCGCTTACTCTCGTATGCCTTAAAATGAAATGTTCCCCTTCGTTGGCCATCACCTTTGGCACACTCCGTCTTCCGTGTTATCCTACATCAGCTTCAAAAATCTATTGAGTTTCTTTCCTCTTACCATTAAATCCTATTTTCCTCAAAAGAACTCATCAATCTAACCATTCTTAATTGTTCTAACATCTTATATTCTGTTGTTAAATTGTTTGCGATGTCAACATCTGACGTCCCATATTTTCTCAATGCATGTTTTCCATTATGCTATGCTAGTCTTCATTATACAAGTACGATGAATCCAAGCCTTACTAGTCTCCACCAAACATTTCCATTTCATACTTGATTCGTCCTACTAGGCACATGTTTAATCCTCTTTATTCCCGAATATGACAAACGCACCTCACGTGATCAGTTTAAGTTGTACCTTTAAGTTTTAAGCATACACTTACAATCACAATTTCAAAATTATGGGTGAGGAAATTTCTCGCACGAATTCTAAATTGACATAATTCGCATCGCCATGTGGTTCTCCAACACTTTTTCTTAACACCTTTTTCCCAATACTAATCTTTTCACTCCATTTATTCGTTCATCAGTGACACATCGTACTTAACCTCGTCCTGACTTCCCATGTCTCATGTGGAATTCTCCAACCAACCGTCTATAGTTGTTTCTCAACCTACCATGACCTTTATCTTGTCAATTTCAAACCATATCTTTAATTTTCTTCACCCAATCTAAATATCCTTTTATAACACAAACCAATCCTCTGTGCATAAGCTCTTGCTAACTATCCAGCCAAAATTTCCTTTGCTACCATTTCTTTATTCTCATATTCGATCCCTAAATCCAACTCTAGACTTTAATCTTCAAGAACTCCATATACTTGTTATAACATATAATGTCATTCATTAAATCCGAAACCATGGTTCTGTGTCTCTCCAGATATTAACTTCTAGCGTCTTATCGCTCTTCTAATAAACCATTGTCTACCCGCGGTCTGATATTTCTAGTAAAACCATGTCGCCCATACTTGAATGATTTAACACTTCCCAAATTGACTCATATGATTACTTATATTCATGGTGCTACTTCTACCTTTTCCTCATATAAACCGTAATACTCATTCTCTCCCAAACTCCCACTTCTAGTTTTGAAGACAACTCCACTCATTGTCACCTTCACTAAAATTATGCTGGTGATACTTGGTTTCCTACCTTCAACATCACATGATTCATCCTTAAGGCATTTAGTTACAGTTCTAACATAGCTCAAGAAACCAAATTAAACCCTCAAGTACCTACCAATCGCATAACCTTCCTCTAACTTTCCTAGGTTCGACCACTTTTAACGTGCAACCCGCTTTCTTCCTAGTGAAGATGTTCCATTGATATCCAAGCTGCTCTTCAATTCCAAAGAAATATTATCTTCTTCCTAGTCAATAAACTTCATCGCATCTTGTTCTAAACTCACCGGAATGAACATCCAATAATTTTTCTCAAAAAGGTCCCCCAAATCCGGTTCGTACTTGAAATCCTTTATGAACTTGACTTCCACTTATCCCCACTCAACATCTCTGAGGGACAAGAACAATTACAACTCCTAATCCAGAGTCATTGCAGAAAAACCTTGTAGTTCTTGCTCGGTCCAATCTCATTCAATCTAGACCAACACATCCAAAGAATTTAGAGACACATGTCGACCAAAGTCGACTAGTGCTCAAGGGGTTTAATTATGCTTCTTACTGAAGTACTCTAGGAGACATTAACTTCAGTTGAGAAACAATCGATTACCTAAGCATATATCATGCTTGACTCAAGACAGAAAAACACATAACACATAGGACTCCAAACATTTACTCCCACTAAACCCGACACTTGATCAGCTTAGGACACCCAACTCACCACCCCACGAAAATCTAGACCAAAGCTCTGATACCACAATGTAACACCCCGATTTTTAACGCCGGGAGTGTATTTTTTTTTCAAAACTTATACCACACAAAATATTGACGACTGTCTTTTCTGGAAATAATAAAAATGATAAATCAGAGTACGAGCTTTTCGGTCTAAGTCTTTTCCATAAATAGGACCAGAGCAATGCCCAAGGTTAGAAAATATTTGACCACTTGAATATAATTTCGTACAAAGTATCTGACAACAAGTAAAGGTCAAAACCACATACACAAATTAAGCATTAAGCTTAAACAGCCAACTTCCCAATAAACAAACATGGACAACACTGCGAAACAAAACCCTAAGCTTATCTTGAACTCCAAGCCAATGCTGACTTGGTACAAAGGACTCACTAAGACATCGAGTCTTGATGATTCTGACCGCCAAAGACATTCACATCTTGCAAGTTTTCACGACACCTGGATACTCTAACTATCACAACTTCTAATAACCTGGGTGGTCGTTAGCCACATCATAATAATAGTAGAGGGTCACAATCTAAAAACAGCATATATGAAAGAATACACATATGCAAGTACACCATGATACATATCACAATTATAGCAGTTTTTTCCATTCATAGAGTAATGCACAAATATCCTAATCCAGACTCTATATAAGTGTGATCCCCCTACCCGGGTTCCTCACATGCATATGATTCCGGAATTTCAATCCCTCCGCAAAGGGTCGTGGTATCGCTTCAAGATTTAGCACCACTAAGGTGATGGGTATCTACACCATCAATCAGACTCAATGATCCACGTCGGGATAAGGTGGTTCCATCTCAGACACACACCTCGTGCCACCTCTCCGGTGTGCACCTCGTGACTCCTCTCCGATAGCCACGTAACTATGAAATGCATGAGCAAACATATGCAAATGCAACAACGTAAATAATCTCATCAGGTGTAATTACAATTCACAATTCATAATTCAGTTCATATATTTATCACAAATCATATTATCACAATTCAGTACAAACAGGTGGGCTCCGTCTACTAGAGTCCTCACCTCGTGTTGTCCCCTCGACATACACATCAACAGGCTAATCATATATTCCTCACAAATCATATGAAGCACATTCACAAATTTAGCATCATAGCTTAAACACACATCCCCAACTGGGCACACAATCATCACACATCCCCAAAAGGGCACACAACCATGAATACAACCACACATGCATTCAATCACATATAATATCGTTAGAAAGTGCCCTTACCTTGGAAAGCATCCAACAAGTTCATCTTACATTATACGAGTCCAATCTGTATCTCTCGATGGACTCTCCGATCCAGTTCATACTTTAACCCTTTTAAATTAAAGAACGTAATTAAGTTAAATACAAACCAAACTACATTTGTCTTAACCACTTACCTAATCAATTAGGTTTAGGTTTTATCACTGTTTTACTAACTTAATCATTTTATATTAAAGTACATCTTTTCAAATAGAAAATAATTTTTCTCTTCAAAAGAATAATAAAATATTAATTCAAAGAGGTTTCTAACTCACTTATTTAAAACATTTATTATTTTGAACATTCCATTGTATCAAATACTTTGATCATATTATTAAAAATAAATTATTGAAAATAGATTATTATAATTAAATCCTTATTAAGTATATAATTGAATAATATCAATTTCAAACTAATTAAAATTTAGTTATTAATTTATACTTAACAATTAAACATACTATTTGAAACCAAAATTAAAATCTCTAATTACTATTAACTTCTTAAAAAATAATATTGACTAATTTAACTCATGATAATTACTTTAATTATATTTCTAAAATTATCATAGTTTAAAACAAAATATTTCCCATAATTTTATTTTTGTGCAGATTTAAAATTAGAGTAATTCAGTCCAGCTGATTATAAATTTATATTAAAAACTTCCATCTTAAAATCAGCGTAGAGAAATAATCTTTTAAGATATATAATAATATATATTTGAAATTATATCATAATTTAAGTAATTTAAGTTAAAGCAAAAAGAGTTATCACTTATTTCTAAATATAAATAAAATCAGTGAAAACAATTATAAATAACTAACTAATATTCTAAATTAAACAATATTCTAATTTAGAATTTAGAATAAAATAGTTTTTCTATTCAAAATAAATTATTTTGATCTAAAAATATTTCGACATCAAAACTTGTTAACAGTTTTTCAAACTACACAAAAATCGCCACTGATTGTACCTTAAATTACTCTTACGAACGTATCCGGAAAAATTCCGACAAAATAAAATAATTAACTAAATAAAAATATTTGAAGTAAAATAAATATTCTTTCCATAAAAAAAACCAGAAGACAAAAAAATATCACAGAGACCACAAAACGAGACCGGAAGAAAAACAGTGTGGCGCACACCACACTAGTAGTGTGGCGCTTGCCACACTTAAAGAAAGTGGCGCCAGCCACAAATACTACAAAGGGAGGGGTGGCGCCCGCCACCTCCATTTTTTTTTTTTTAACGTAAAAAGATTGTTTTTTTCAACGAAAAATCTGTTTTTTTTTTTTTAAGGCAATCCGGATCTAATGTCGAAAAATTTTCTCAAAACATTCAATAAGATGACATCAATTAATTATTTTTATCAACCAAAAAAATTTAGGGAGGAAAGTTTTTACCTGAAATAACAGCAGTGGTAAAATTTTAACGAAGAGGTTTAGCTAAAGAATAATTATTTTAGAGAGAGTGAAGAGAATTTCGTTATCTGAGTGAGTGAGAAATACAGTGACAGACTTCAGTATTTATAGGCGTAAGGAAAAGGCCATGTGTTAAATTGAAATTGAAGACGTGGATGGATTCATCCAACACAGTCCATTTCTATCATTCTCTTTAATTACCTGGTAAGAATATTCTCTGTTTAGAATATTCTAAGTGATCCAAATATCAGATACGTATCTTCTTCCATATCTACTTCATATACCACTTTTGTCACATAAGTGCATTTTCCGGTGTCATGTGATACTAGTAAAAATTCCGAAATAATTTTTTTTTCCCGATAATAAAACTTTTTTTTCCGGTTATTCTATAAAAAAAAATCGATCGAGAAAATAATTTTTTTTTATACTAATATCTTTTCAATATACTTTTAAAAATAATTTTGTGACTCTATCGATAAAATTTCGTAACCATAAAAAAAAAAAAAAATTGTTTTCAAAAATTAAGACGGCTATTTTTTTTTTTTTGAGCATAAAAACTCAAACGAGAGTTTTTAGAAAATTTCTACCGTAACCTTTTAATTAAATCAAAACATAATTTTCGACTAAATTTTTATTCCGAATAAATTTTGTTCCTTAGCTTAGAAAAATATATTGAGATAAAATTCTCATTCTAGACGATATATAAAACCCCTATTTAAATTTTGATGACAATCGGAGTCAGTGAAAATTTAAACGACGGGTATATTTTGCTCTTTTTCTTAAGAATCAGAAGAAATGTATTTTTGAAATTTCGACACAATAGAAACATTTGAAATCAAATAAAAATATAGAGTCAATTGAAAAAGTCTGATTGGATTAAAGAAGAAAACGTGTGGATCAATCTGGACCACAAACGAAAGTCCTTGAAATAACAGGTATATTTTGTTCGCTACTCAAAATTTCGTAGAAAACATAGATTAGAATGACAAACATTGCAATCTATTGAGGACTAAAATAAACGGGTGTTACAAATAACAACTAAGTCAAGATTGCATAATAATATGCAAATACATAACAATTCACAGGCATAGTTATTCTCACCACATTTATCACACACCAATACATATAGCATGTCACAAATACATAACCTATATCAATTATCCAACATAATCACGTATTTGCACATAAGGCATACCAAGTCATCACATATAGAAACACATCACACATCACATAGCATATGTCTATGCATAAAACATATTATCCACAACCGATGCATTTATCACATATGCACATCAATTACCAATGCTATCACAATCTCAACACATAACAAATCAATGCACAATTTCCACACATAATCAATCCATTCATGATTTTCCACACATAATCAATCCATTCATGATTCTCACACATAATCAATTCATTCATGATTTATGCAAATGCACAGAGACCGACACAACGACTCTATGCAATGCATATGCGGTACCATCCATCCATCAATCTCATCACTAGTTCACTCAGGAACTATTGGAATCATCGCTCGTTACTTAATGTAACTCCCCGTCGGGCATACGATGTTCCTCGTCGCTCATACCCCACACGGGCACACGACGTTTATGGATCGCTCACACCCCACACGGGCACACGACCTGATCGCTCACACCCCACACGGGCACACGATCGTCTATAATCATCGCTCACACCCCACACGGGCACACGACATTATAGCGGATTCCCTCTGGAATCGATTCATCGCTCACACCCCACACGGGCACACGACATCACAAGATGCATATCATGATGCTTGACACACAAGAACTCATGACAATCAAATTCATCTTCACAATTCAACCATATGAATTATCTCATCATCATTATTCATGCATTGAAAACACTTCAAACAATGCATTTCAAACCATAAAGGCCACCAAACAACATACATTGAATTTCACATAAACAATGCATTTCATCATAATCCACAAACCACAACAATTAGCACTTTAGCACATACACTCATATCAATTCGCATTAAGAATTACTCCCCATCAACCATAACAATCACAACAACTTATCACATGCTTCAACATCATACAAACCACAACAATCCCACAAAAGATCATAACAACATACATTGATATTTAATCAAACCATGTATCTTACCATACAACAACATCATTATCACATGCATCAACATCATATAAACCACATAAAAGCTCCATGTTACACAACAATAGCACAACACACGGTAAAACACCGACCGCACGCATTTAACGCGATAAAAACACGACAACCCAACACTTTTACAAAACCACAACTTAAATAAATCATCTCCTACCCTCCAAACCATTTTAAATAGAAATAATATTTTATTAGCTTATCAACGCTTCGAACGGCGACCAAAACGGACTTACGGTTTGAAAATTACGAAGAAAACAAAATAGAAAAATCTGCACTTCGCTCCAGTATTCGCTAGGCGAACCCTAGCGAACCAATGCAGTGGAAAACCAACTTAAATTTCGCTAGGCGAACCTCTAGGAGAACATTCGCCAGTTCCTTCGCTGGGGTTCGCTAGGCGAACCCGCGAAACCCAGAATTCGCAGCAGCGTCAATATAGGTCATATGGGACCAAAATACATCATTTCTACCACCCAAACCCTTCTAATTCATACCAGAACAACCAAAACATGTTCAGACATAATCAACAAGTGTTCTACGCAGTTTATATCGAATTTCATCCGTGAAAACATCGATTTCTATCAATTACTCCTAATTTCAATCGATAAGAAAAGTCGCGAAACAACCAAAACAATTACAACAAACAACACATATACATACACAAGCAAGATATAATTGAAACTTCTCACCCTTACCCGATTATTCGCGCTCGAAACGGAGTTCCCGCGGTTTTCCTCTTTCTCCCCTTTTCTTTCCTCTTCCTTTCTATCTTCTCTTTTCTTTCTCTCTATTTTATTTTCTCTCTATTTCCTCTCAAATCTCTATTTATATAAATATCTAACTACCCAAAATGACCATTTTGCCCTTACGCTCAAATATCTCTCAAACGCTCTCAAAATGTGATAAAACATAATAACGATGAAAAATAATATATTGTCAAATAAAAGTCAAGAATAACATAATATTAAAACAAAAATAATTAAATCGACTCGATTAAATAAATCGGACAAAACGGGGCGTTACACCTTTGTTAAAACTTTTCACTCATAAATCATTCATTTTAACAAACATTTTTATCTTGATAATGTGTTATACATCCCCGAATTTATACCAATTTAATTTCCATTTCACGCATAGTTTCTCCATTAGACAGTTGCATTTAGTTTGATTCCTCTAAATACTTGATTCAAGAAAACCATACCCCGAGGACAATTGGTGCAACTAAGCTATTCAATGGGATATATATGCTTACTTCTCCCTTGATTAATGTTCCCAACAATAACAATTTGTCTAAACATGTTGATAATAGTAGTTATGTTTGTTGTAATAACATAGTCAATAATTATGACCTATGGCATCTTCGCCTCGACCACCCTTCATATGACACAATTACTCTTATTAATAAAATATATCCTTTGCATTTAACCTATAAATCATCCTGTATTTGAGACACTTGTTTTATGGCTAAGCAAAAACGATTTCCTTTTTATAATAGTACAACTAAACCAAATGCTTGTTTTGACATTGTCCATATGAACATTTGGGGTCCCATATCTACCCCTTTATGCTTGGTCACAAATATTTCCTAACCATTATGGATGATCGCAACAGATTTTGTTGAATTTTTGAAATGAAACTTAAGTTTGAAACTTTTTCTTTATTTCAATTTTTTGTTCATTACATTCAAACTCAGTTTCAGAAAACTATTTGGACAATCAAATATGATAATGATCTTGAGTTTACCATGAAGCTTTTGTTTACCAAAAACACATGATCATTCATCAAACCTCTTGCCCAGATACCCCTCAACAAAATGTCATTATAGAACGAAAGCACCAACACTTTTTAAGTGTCACTCGTGCTCTCATTCTACAATCTCATTTACCTAAAATTTTTTGGGCCTATGCCCTCACTCATGTTGTTTATGTTATTAATAGGCTTCCATCCAAAATTTTAAATTTTCAAACTCCTTTCCAAATTTTGTACAACAACATTTCTTACTACTCCACAATAAATATTTTTGGATGCTTAGTATTTGCTTTCACCCCTAAATATAATAGAACCAAACTAGACCCTAGATCTCGTAAATGCATTAATCTAGGGAACAAAGATGGGGTCAAAGGGTACATCCCCCTATGACCTCCAATCTAAACTCATATTTATCTTCAGAGATACTACCTTTTTTGAACACCTCTTTCCTTATCCCACTATCAATAATAAACATACAACCACAACTATTCCTCTACATTCACAAACTTTTGACATTGACTTTGAATACATTGACCATTATCCTACACAAATAGACTGACCAACAGTTAACCCTTCCCAAAATACAACTGCTTTCATTGATACAGTCCCTCACCTTATTCCTTAAACAAACATTCCTTCACCAATTACAACCACTCCCAATATAACCCTTCTTATTACCCAACCAACTAGAAAATCAAACTGTGTTACAAAAACCCCTTCCTATCTCCAAGACTTCCATTGTTATCTTGTTCACAGTCCCTCAATTCATATGTCAGAACTAATAGGTAGCTTTCTTTATCCTTTATATAAATACTTATCTTATGATAATTTATCTAAAGTTCACAAATATTTTTCCTTAAATTTATCTTCCATACACGAACTTGCTACTCTACTGATATATCTTATCCAAATTGGAAAAAGCTATAGATCTTGAACTATAAGCTCTTATTAATAATAACACTTAGTAAATTACTTCCCTTTCTCCAAATAAAAAGGCTACATGTAGCAAATGGATATTTAAATTTAAGTTTCACTTTAATAGAACCATAGAAAGGTACAAAACCCGTTTATTGGCTAAAGGTTTTACCTAAACTGAAGGTTTTACCATGAAAACTTTAGCCCAGTTGTCAAAATGACAACTATCAGAACCCTCTTTTATATTGCCTCCACCAAAGGATGCGATTTACACCAGCTAGATATTAATAAAACTTTCCTTCATGGTAACTTAGATGAGGAAGTTTACATGAAAATTCCTCTCGACCTTAAGTTTCCTTCCAAAAACGTTGTGTGTAAGTTAAAGAAATCTATCTATGGCCTTAAGCACGTCAGTAGACAATGGAAAAACACCCTCACTAACACTCTTCTTGACTTAAGCTTTACCTAATATAAAGCTGACTATTCTCTTTTTATCAAAAATAATAAATTATCTTTTAGTGACATTCTAGTCTATGTGGATGATCTTCTTCTTGCAGGAAACCCTTTATCTAAATTTGATAACATCAAAAATTCCCTAGAAAAAAAATTTAGCATTAAGGACCTGGGTCACTTGAAGTACTTCCTAGGTCTGGAAATTTTCCTCTCTTCTCTAGGCATATCGTTATGCCAAAGAAAATATTGCTTGGACCTTTTACAGGATACTAGTTTATTAGGAGTCAAACATGCGTTAACAATAATGAATCCTACAATCAATTTGAATGTTGAGCCAACATATTTGTTGCCTGATCTGACACGGTTCAGAAGCTTGATGGGTAAGTTAACTTATTTAAGGGTTAAATATGTTTGTGGTCCTCCTAAATATCTCAAATTTAGTTTTTAATCCCTCAAAAGTTTTCCTTCAAAGAATGGTCCTAATAAAATTTTTAACCCACACTTTTGGTCCCTGATACTAAAATCGTCGCTAAAATTGTTGGTTATTCAGTCGCTAAGTAATATATCATCGCTAAAATCGTCGCTAATTTTGTCGCTAAGTTGTAAAAAATTGTCGCTAAGTTGCAGGAGAGACTAAAAGTGTGGACAAAAAAAATTTAGGAGAACCATTCTTTGAAGGAAATATTTTGAGGGACTAAAAATGAAATTTGAGGTATTTAGGAGGACCACAAACATATTTAACCCTTTGTTTAACTCATTCTCAGCCTGATATTTGTTTCTCTATGTACATAATCAGTCAGTTCCATGCCAACCCCACCATAATGCATCTTGTTGCAATATTACAGATTGTTTGATACTTGAAGAACTCACCCGCAACAGGGTTCTTTTTCAAATTATCTTCCAAACTCATTCTTGCAGGATTTACAGGTGCTGGTTAGGGCTCTTGTGTTATACGAAGACGACTTATCTAGAGGGTGTTGAATAGATCCCCAAAAAATTTTGCTATACAAAAACTATTTTTTTAAATGGCTAGGGAAAGAGACACGAATCAATTTGTCTAAATCGATCCGCTATCGAACAGTTCAGATATGCGTATATGAAAAGCAATTGAAGATAATGATAAGAAGTTCAATCAATATATTTTAATCACAATCCCTTGAAAGCTACTCAACAAGTAACATTATTCCCAATGATAAATCACACAAAAATACTATTGAGACAAATTATCGAACACCTTATTGCAATCGATTTTGTTTGGAAATTTAAATAGTTTTGTTGATCTTAAAATCCAACCACAATCTAAAGGATTGTGATCAACTCAACAAAACATTTTTCAAATGATTTTCAAAAGAATTAACCAAACATATTGATCGCACAAATGATGAACTCAACAATTTGCAAATTAAATGTAAAAGTGATAGATAGATAGATAGATAGATAGATAGATAGATAGATAGATAGATAGATAGATAGATAGACAGACAGACAGACAGATAGATAGATAGATAGATAGATAGATAGATAGATAGATAGATAGATAGATAGATAGATAGATAGATAGATAGATAGATAGATAGACAGACAGACAGACAGACAGACAGACAGACAGACAGACAGATAGATAGATAGATAGACAGACAGACAGACAGACAGACAGACAGACAGACAGACAGACAGACAGACAGACAGACAGACAGACAGACAGACAGATAGATAGATAGATAGATAGATAGATAGATAGATAGATAGACAGATAGATAGACAGACAGATAGATAGACAGACAGACAGACAGACAGACAGACAGACAGACAGACAGACATACAGACAGATATACAGACAGACAGACAGACAGACAGACAGATAGACAGACAAACAGACAGACAGACAGACAGACAGACAGACAGACAGACAGACAGACAGATAGATAGATAGATAGATAGATAGATAGTAAGATAGAGAGAGATAGAGAGAGAAAGAGTACACAAGGATTTGTGTAGGCGGATCACCAATCAGCCACGCTATGGGTACATTTTCCCTCAATTCGAACTCGAATTTAGATAGTGAAATTAACCTTACTTTGCAAAAGTAGTTTACAAGAGAAATGTAGCAATGGAACCATACAAACCCTATGTTTGATGTTGATTCTAACACTTTCTCTTCCCTTGATCTGGGCTTATTCAAGTCACCCAAAAATGCCAATTTGATTCGCTGTCTCACTCTACTCCTTTGCAAGAACCCTCGTTCTTTAAAGCCTTCACTAGATCGAATCCAAATTGCGAATAGTTGTAACCCAAGATTTACCAATTTGATTCAGCGTCTCACGTTACTCCTTTGCAAGAACCCTTCGTTCTTTAAAGCCTTCACTCGTTCGAATCCAAATATGCGTAATCTTGTCCAAAACATTCCAATCCCCAATTGATCTTGAGGTAAAACCCCACCTTGGTTTTCTTATTTGAAACCCCCCAAAGATCTCAACCCAATTTACAATACTACAAGCTAAATTGGACGTTATCAACATGATTCTAGATGGCACCAAAATAATGAATGATTATGTGTACTTTATTTGTGTGTATGCATAAAATCAAGCTTGAAGATGTAGACGACTCTTTGTATGTTCCAAGTTGCGTGTGTGTGTGTTAGCAAGTATGAACCAAACGGAATGTAAAAGAAATAGAAGACAATGTAAATTTTCAAGATTTTTGATGCATGTGTCGACCTATGTAAGTCATAGGCCGACCTGTAAAGGTCATGTGTCGACCTGTAGAGGCGACACATCAAACAGAGCCTACATGCTTAAAAAATGCAGCAAATATGCGACCTCAAGTTCGTAGGTGTCAACCTGTAGAAGAAATTTCCTTCTATGTGTCAACCTATAGAGCGTATGTGTCGACACATAGCTGTTTTTCACATAAAAATTCATTTTTTTGATGCATGAAGCCTTTTCTTTGATGCATGAACCTTTTTTAAACCTTTTCCAACCTGTTGTTATTCTTTTTTATGCTAAAATGCACAACTAGACTCTGAAGATACCGTCCAATGTACATAAACGCTAAAGTATCCTAGTTTTGACATCATACAAAATGCATCTAACGGAGGGTTGCACTCACATACTCCCCTTTTTTATGATGGTAAAACTTGAGACAATGTGTTCCGTGTCTTCGTGAAGGCTCCTCCTGAATGTATGCATCATAACTTCATTGCTGCAGGTACTTCTCCCCCTTTGGCAACATCAAAAAGAGACAAAGCAAGCTATTAGCAGTATCACATAGATACAATATAACACATATACAATATATCATACAGAGGTGTTTGCAAAGATAAGAGTGTGCACTCACATATATACTACATACATGAAGATACACAATAGAAATTAACACAACATAAATAGAGACACAACATTACAATATTGTAATCAAGATTCAAACACATAGAAAAACCATTGTCTTACATTATCATAGTATTTACATTGTCAAGACATAATCTTAAAGAAAAACAAACCAAAAAAAAACATAAGACCCATGATGACTCAAACTATGTAATGCATGATAGAAAAGTTCAACACTGTGTTTGACACAAACAACACAAAGACCAAAAAAACATAATAGCAACACACTTTAACGTCCTCCTCGGCCCCTAGGCATTGGCCTCACGCCCCAATGCCAACCTTGCCCATCATTACCAAAATGATAATTCAAGAAATCACACATTTCTCGGTAAAATTGAGCATAATGATGATGATTCTCATTCTGAGCAGAGATCATATGATTTATCCTAGAAATTGTATCTGCATGATTTTCATCCATCTCATTGCACATAGACACGAGACTTTTTGTTATATAAGAGGCAAAGGCATCAAAATTGGCATCTTGTGCAGTCTTCTGCTCTTGCATTAGAAGAAATCTTTCCACTTGAGCACCCTCAAAGGCATCTCATCTCCTACAATCTTCCTCATAACGCTCATCTTGCTTCAGCTGCATGTTCTGAAGCATAGTCGTGATGGAGAACGGATCACCAAATCCAGCACCAAAAGTATTACCATGAGCATCCCCATAAGTAGCATCTCGCATAACATCATCACCCTCAGGAACATCATGAGAAGTACCAATTGGTTGATCATCGACCATATGTGTCTTAGCAGCAGCATCACCAAACTCTGCAGGATCATCGAAATTATATATCTTCCTCCCATTCTTTCCCATACGGAGGCAGTACACCCGGCAGCTTACATCCCAACAGCATATCATGTTTGTCAAGGTGCGCTAAGAAAACTCTTAAGATGGGCTTGGAGATTTATACTGAAGATTCTCCATCCATATGTTGAAATATTTCAAAATCTTGGCAATCATGGAAACATAGAAGAATGAAGTTCCTTTGTTACAGTCCTTGATGGAGAACATCCGATACACAAAATAATTTTCCCAATTAATTTTAATATTGTTCAAAATAATATAGACCAAATGAATTTCAGCATAGTCTATCTTTGAGAACCCGCCATTCTTTAGGCACAAGATATGAGAAACCAACCACAGTAAAATCCTAGGAACCATCTTCAATTGACCAGTTGTTAAAGGATCATATCAATCATCAGTACGAGGAGCCTTAAGTAATTGATCTGGATGTGTATTCCACTCAAAATGTTGGTGGAGATTAGTGTTCATCACCAACGGGTCAGGCTCATCATTATCATCAGCATCAACAATAGTAATACCAAATAAATATTTCTAAAGATCATCAGTGAATTCATAAACAATGTTACCTATGGTGAACTTGAAAGTTGAACCCCTTCTATCATGTAACCCCGAGTAGAATACAGGAATGAGGTCTTCATTATAGTCATGTGCAAGCTTCAGAAAGTAATCAATTTCTTGATGTGCAACAAGACTAACCACTTCTGGAATATCCAAACAACCAACCACAATAGGCTTCCAAACGTATTGCTTCACAATAAGTCGTTGTTGATGTTTTTGTTAAATTTTTCAACACATCTAGTTAAAACCAGTGAAAATGGATTTTCCCGAACTGAAGAAGGTGTGCTTGCCTTACCTTTACCTTTAGAATCACCCTTGGTTTTTGAAAACTTAGGTTCCATGGAGAAATGTTCAAACAAGGTTCGCACACCAACTGTTCGATGAAATGTGTGAACGAGAAATTAAGAAGTTTGAGAGGTAAATGATTACCCACAAACTCAAATCAAACAAACAACCTCAAAAACATACAAAGATGTGAATAAAAATAAAAAATGAGAGAAAATTTGGAGTTTTGGAGAATTTGGATGAATGAGGGTTTTTGAAGATGAAATGAAGAAAATTGATGAGAATGATAATGATTTGTTGGACATTTGAATGTGAATGACATATGGTGAATGAATCTAACAAGAGTTAATGGCAATTGATTGATTACAAGACTCAATATGAAATATAGAGATTAGGATATTTGAGTGCATGTATGAGAGTGAATGAGAAATGAAGTGAAAATGTCCACAAATGACTTATGAGTCGACCTCTAGGAAGCATGTGTCGACCTCTGAAGGTTATGAGTCGACACATACTGAAATAAGTTTGAAAATTTTCAAAATTAATTCTATGTACCGACCTATACAAACATGAGTCGACACAGACTGAACCAATTTTGAAAAATTCAGAAGAAAAAAAATTATATGCCGACTTATACGAAACATGTGTTGACACGTGAGGTCCAAAAATTGAAAATTTTGACGCATATGAATTTGGTTTGACTATGGAAGATTCAAATTGACACATACATAACTAGTGTATGAGAGACACGTACAAATGATATTTTTTCATGATTTGCTAGCCAATAACATGCAAACACACAAATGTAAGCATGAAATATTAAAGGGATATAGAATACATGTGAAGATATTTAGAATGAGACCACTATAAACATGTTAAATGAAACACACAATGGTTATCATTTGAAATTTTTGAAAATGAACACCCATAACATATATCATACACACAATATATCACATACATTTGAGAAATAAATAGGTAAAAGAAAGAAACTTACTTTCAAAGAGAAAATTGAAACGATATTACCTCACCGTACGAATGGCGGAGGATGCACATGCATTCCACAAAAAACTCTCAAACGGAAGTTGGAATGAATGCAAAATGTACCACAAACCTATTAACAACAATGACCTTACCACCTTTCAATTTGACAAAGTATCCAATAGTGTGATTTGTAATGAATCCAAGAAAGTTATTGATTTGATGATCATCCCTTTTTGTTGGACTTTCATTCTTGTCCTTTTCATGATAGATATCTTGCTCCTCCTCAAATTTCATCATTTTAGGTTGATCAATCCCTTGTTAGATGTTATTGAGTATGTATTTTGAAGATAAGCCTACGTTATGAAATGAAATACCTTTTCCACATTTCTTGGATAGAAGCATTACAGGTAATTTATACACTTTTCCAATCAAAGAACACTAGTTGTTGACTCCCCTGGTAACACACCCCTTCTTCCTTGCCACAAAGTTAATGAAATAGGGAGATGTCACCCATTATATATCTTGAGCATCGACAAACGAGATCTCATTCTCTCTTCATAGAGCCAAGACATTTATCCTACAAAATCAATAAGAAGTTCTAGGTACCCAATCTTCATTGGGTCCTTGAGGGTGAGTAAAACCTTTTCAACAAAGTTATACCTTCTATAAGGATTATGAAAACGCATTTTATATTTAGTAGTATCAATAGAAAAAGTGACATTAGGTTGTAATTCCTTGTCCAATTTAGCTTTAAGAGTATTTACCTCTCTTTGAAAAATGTGACAAGTTTCACAACCGAACCATGAAGGTTCATCATCCTCATATTTAACTTTTTGAATATCTACCGTAGATTGCTTAAGAGCTTCCATATTATTTTCGGTTTCCGAAATTTTATCCTCAAAATGTGCAAATATTCTTTTGTTTGAAGCTAAATTTTTTAAAGCGTCTATGGCTTCTCTATGTAGATTTTCAATAGCTTTTTGTAACTCAAAATAAGACAATTTATCAACATGTTCATATTTAGAATGACTTACTTTCTTTTTCTTCTTTTCACGATAATAAGTCGAGAGACAAACATTTGTCAATTCTTCCTCATCACTTGACCTTTCATCACTTGAGGAATCGCTATCGCTTTCCCACGCAATATAAGCTCTTCTAGACTTGCTAGATTTCTTGTGATGGCCTTTCTCTTTGTCTTTCTCTGTCAATGGACACTACGGCTTGTAATGACCGATTTTTCCACAATTTTAACATGAACATCTTGATCTTCCTTTCTAGTTATCATCTTCCTTATATAAGTTTGACCGTCTTCTAAATTTGATGAGGTTTTTGTCGGAGAACTTTACACCATTTCTTTTGATGTATCTATTGAACCTTTTCACCAAAATTCCTATATCTCATCATTCGAATTCTCGTCATCACTTGTTTCACAATCACTTTTCTCATTGGTTGAGGACTTTGAAATTGAAGTCTTTAGAGCAATAGACTTTTGTTCGTCCTCCTTGTCTTTATCTTTCTCCTTCTTCATTTTCTTCTCATGCTTTTTCTCATGTTTTTCTAAGCAAGTGAGTTCTTGCTCATGTTCTTCTAGCTTGCCAAATAAAGTTGTGAGATCAAGTGTCACTATTCCCAATGATAAATCACACAAAAATACTATTGAGACAAAATCTAACACCTTGTATGCAATCGATTTTGAATGGAAATTTGTATAGTTTTATTGATCTTAAAATCCAACCACAATCTAAAGTTTTGTGATCAATTCAACAAAATAATTTTCAAATGATTTTCAAAAGAATTAGCCAAACATATTGATCGCATAAATGATGAACTCAACAATTTGCAAATGAAATGTAAAATAGATAGAAGATAGATAGATAAATAGATAGATAGATAGATAGATAAATATATAAATAGATAGTAAGATAATAGATAGATAGAAAGAGTACACAAGGATTTGTGTAGGCAGTTCCCCAATCGGCCTCGCTATGGGTACGTCTGCCCTTAATTCGAACTCGAATTGAGATAGTGAAATTAACCTTACTCTGCAAAAGTAGTTTACAAGAGAAATGTAGCAATGCAACCCTACAAACCCTATGTTTGATGTTAATTCTAACACTTTTTCTTTCTTTTATCTGAGCTTGATCAAGTCATCAAACAATGCCAATTTGATTCACCGTCTCATGCTACTCCTTTGCAAGAACCCTCATTCTTCAAAGCCTTCACACGATCAAATCCAAATTACAAATTGTTGTAACCCAAGATTTACTAATTTGATTCACCATCTCACGCTACTCCTTTGCAAGAACCCTTCGTTCTTCAAAGTCTTCACTCGGTCGAATCCAAATATGCGTAATCTTGTCCAAAACCTTCAAATCCCCAATTGATCTTGAAGGAAAACATCGCCTTGGTTTTTTTATGTGAAACCCCCCAAAGATCTCAAACTAATTTACAATACCACAAGTTAAATTGGACGTTATCAACTTGATTCTAGATGCCCCCAAATAATCAATGATTATGTGTACTTTGTTTGTGTGTATGCATAAAATCAATGTTGATGAAGAAAATTCTTTGTATTTTCCAGGTTTTGCTTATGATTTTCTCAAAATCATCGAAAATAAATTTTGCATGTAATAGGTATATATATGTTAGCAAAAGAATGCAAAAGAAGTAAAAAATAATGCGAATTTTCAAGATTTTTGATGCATATGTCGACCTATATAAGTCATAGGTCGACCTGTAAAGGTCATGTGTCGACCTGTAGAGGCGGCACATCAAACAGAGCCTACAGGCTTCAAAAATGCAGTACATGTGCCGACCTGAAGTTCGTATGTGTCGACCTGTAGAAGAAATTTCCTTCTATGTGTCAACCCTTAGAGCGTATATGTCGACACATAGCTGTTTTTCACATAAAAATTCAATTTTTGATGCATGAAACCTTTTCTTTGATGCATGAACCTTTTTCTAGACCTTTTCCAACATGTTGTAATGCTTCCTAATGCTAAAATACACAACTAGACTCAGAGGATACCGACCAATGTACATAAATGCTAAAATATCCTAGTTTTGACATCATACAAAATACATCTAACAAAAAGTTGCACTCACATCGTGCACTCTCACACGTAGATCAACCGCAAGATTATGTTTCTACCCCAGATCTTCCCTTATCAACTGGAAATCAAAGAAATAACAAGTAGTTTCATATCATCTTTAGTGGCTAAATACATAGATATTGCCAACACCACATGTGAGGCACAATGGCTCTTACATCTTCTTCAAGAATTCTCCTTCTTGCAAAAACAACCGGTTACCATCATTTATGACAATCAAAGTGCAATCTACATAGCCATGAACCCAGTATTTAATGAGCAAACAAAACACATCAAAATGGTTTCTCACCTTGATAGATATAAAGTCTAAAACAAAATTGTTCACCTTCATCCAATTCAGTCCTCAAATCATCAAATCAAGTAGCGAACATTTTTTACGAAGTCCTCTCATCTAGGCCCAATCAATTCTTTAGTTTCTAAACTAGGACCTCCTCAACATACACTTTTGTTTGACGTGGGTTGTTAAAACATATGGTTGTGTATTATCTTTTAATTTATTAGCCTTGGTTGAGTCATCCTGTTATTGATATATTATCTCTCTTTTTCTCCTAGTCAATTACTCTATTGAGGTGTATATATTGAACCTATTGTATAGATTGTAAAATTAATTCAATGATAATATTTTGAATTTATTTCTTTGTGTTATGCTGTTTATTTTTGTGTTGGTTGTGATAGTGGGAATCACAATTTAACAAAGTTTGTATTCACATTTAACTGCTAATATATCTCTAAGTTGCGCAAGTTGAGAAAAATGGGCAAAATACCTCCAAGTGTGGTTGCACACTTAGAAACGTGTATGGTTTTTCATGTGCTTGTTTAATAGTTAAGAAGATGAAGTTTGATAGACATATATGTATGAATGTAAGAATAATATTAAAAAGGAATAAATAAATAAATAAGTTCTATTAAATATAATTTTAAATTTGATTGATTGTTTAAAAATGTGATTGGTTTTGAAATAAATGCATTAATACAAGACAATTTCTTATCACACCACTCTTGTTTCTTAGGCGCCATCTGAATTTTTGGTTTTGCCCCCTGATTCCGGATGTGCACATCCGGACGCACCAATTTTTTTAAAAACGCTGATTCTTTCCAGAAGTGCACATCCGGAAACATTCCTGATCTACAGATCCGGAAAAAGGCAGAACATTATTTTTTTTTTTAAATCGGTTTTTTTGCTTGGTCGTATATGTTAATAAATCGTCGCAATTTAATATACATTTGACAACATCCATATATAAAATAAAATGATATATATATATATATATATAATAAATCTCTGTCAAAATACAGTGCATACATCTAATATAAATATAATACATCAAACAAAAAACTACTGCGTATGGCGAAGGATCTCTCCTGGCTCCCCTGCTCCTCTGCCCCTACCCGCCATCCTGGATCGATGTCTGCGGTACTGAAGTGCCCCCTGACCAATCGCAATAATCCTGTCCACGGCAAGTCTGGCACCAGAGCCCTCAGGGAGGTGACCGTCCGCAATGGCCTGCTGCGCTATCTGCTCTATCTGACGACAGCGTGGTAGGACATCCTGAGTGTGGTCCAGCTGAGACTGCCGCTCCTCTAATATCTCCTGATGAGCAGGTCTGGGTGGCGATCCCTCAGCAGTGGGCACCATGCATGGGTGTGAGACGGTGTAGAACCACACGATGTACCCGGCAGCAACACTCCAGTCTGTCTCCGCTCTGGTCGCCCGAGCCTCCTCCGGTACCAAGTGGGACTGGTAGTCAGCATATAGCTCATCTATCTGCCTGCGGGTCAAGCCTAGAGGAGCAGACTCATGAGGCATCCTGGGGATCGTCTGCGTGTAACCGAACTGACGCAAGACGCACTCTGGCAGGTATCGGGCAGGACAAATGCAGCAGCACGTGGCATATCCTCAGTGTACCCCTGGGCACTCCCCCAACCAGTAATATAGGGAAAGTGCTGTAAAATTCACGCCTGAAATGGAAAACATAACATGGGTGTCAAACATTATAATGAATACAGAAAGAAAAGAAATGAAAAAATCACTTAGAATATTAGATTGTTACCACGTATAGCGTACAGCTGCTTGCCACAGTCTTGGCTGCCCAGCGGCAACCATCAGAGAGCCTGGAATAGGTGAATGCCAGCGCAGCCGCCCCCCAGTTGTACCCATGGATCTCTGTCTGATCCGAAAGGTACATGAGGTAGACGATATCAACATAATAGGCGCTGGTGTCCACAAACACCTGCGTGCCTAGCAAAAACAAGTAGTAGCACCTTAGGGCACGCGTCCTATGGATCGCCACCTCAGCTGGATCACCATCTGCCCGTCCTACCTCTGCAAGCGCCTCAGTAAATCTATCCATAAAAAATGAGAACCGGACGTGTGCGCCCCTCAACTGGTGCACCTCCGCATGTGCCTTCTCTGGGCTAGCCCCAAGCTCTGTAACCAACAACTCTATGTCGTCCGCCTTCGTCATCCTACCGTGACTCAGAAGGGTACCCGTGATCGGTAGATGTAAGAGGCACGAGATGTCGTCTAGCGTGATCGTGATCTCGCCGTACGGTAGATGGAATGAGGATGTCTCAGGGTGCCATCTCTCAACAAATGCCATCAGAATACCGTACTAGATCTGGGAATACCCAATCCTAGACAGGCCTCCAAGACCAGACTCCGCAAGTGCAGACGTGAACCACTCAGCCTCTGACAGCATCTCAATCGTGTCCATAACCTTGCCCCCATGGTTATAGAACTTATGTGAATCCTTATCCTGAAAATTTCCAAATAAAACAATGTTACAAATGAACATATTTTCAACGAATACAATTCTATAAATAAACCGAGAAAGGTTACCTGTCCTAGCCAGACAAATCTGGCAGTATGCTCAGAGTACCCCGCGAGTAGGGACATATTAGACGATCCCCTGGGGTAACCGCCCAGCTCATCGAAATCGTCATCATCGTCAACACCCTCATGTGTTGGGTGATCACCCTCTGGAACAGGAACAGCAACAGGGGAACGAGGAGGAGCAGCTGATGGAGCTGTAGTCTCCCGACGACGCCTGCGTGCAGGCTGGGACCCTGATGAACTAGCAGTAGAATCCCGACGCCTCCGAGATGTAGAATCGGCGGCTGACGAGGGAGTGGCTTGAACCTGTGATGTGGATGGCTGTGGTGTAGGATGTGGTGTAGGATGTCCCTCAGCTGTAGGGGCTACCCCAACTCCCTCTGCGTCGGAAGCCTCGGCTGTAGACTGCATCCGCTCACGTCGGAAGCCTCGAAAATTACTACGAAACTCTAAAATTTGAAAACTTACCGATTAAAATGTGATACGGAGGATTTGGAGTGTGTTGATCGTTGTAGCAGTTGCTCTGCACCGAACTCGAGTGGAAAAAATCGAGATTTGTGGTGATTGAAAATTTGAGAGTTTGAGAGATTTTGGAAATGGAAAGGTGAATAATGAGGGGGAAGAACGTCTGGCGCGAACTAATAAGAAATACTTCCGGATGTGCACATCAGAATTCTTTCCGGATATGCATATCCGGAAAATCTCTACGGTTTTTAAAAATTTGGTGCGTCCGGATGTGCACATCCGGAATAGAGGGGCAAAAAAATCATTTCACATGGTGCCTAAGAAACTTGGGTGGTGCATTAAGAAATCTCCTAATACAATATGCAGGGTGTCTCAAAATACTCATACAAATCCTTGACTCAAATATTAATATATGAACACACCTTTGGCTCAACTCATGAATCTTGTTAAACCAACATATTTTGTACGCAAAATATACCAAGATATTAATATTCGAAGACACCCTAACTCAACTTTTAAATTTATTTAGCCTACATATTTGTGTATCCGAATATTAATATTCTAATATACCCCTTACTCAACTTTTAGACTTTTTGCTTGTCCTGCCATAAAAATGAAAAAAAAAAATCCCATAATGCCACACCTTGAAAAAATAGTCCCAAAATGCCATGTTTTTTGGCCTTTTGTGGGATTATTTAATTGTTATTCAGCCCCCTCCATCTCAGATGGCGATGTGGTAGAGGACCTAGTGTTGGTCCGCCATCTGAGATGGAGGACCCTTTTTTTTCGTTTATTATTTTCTGAAATATTTTTAATTGTTTTTAAATGTTATTTTAATATTTTAATTGTTAAAATAATATATAAATTAAGAAATTAAAAAAAAATTAATATTATAAATGATATTATATTTAAGTAGAATTTTTTTTTATATTAATTAGCTGTTTAATTGCATGAATTTAATTAATTTGGATTAATTTAAATTGAATAAATTAAGAATATTAAATTATGGTTTTCCCGCCAATAGCAATGTGAGAAAAAAATTTCCCTCCCTTTGAGCTACTATAAATAGAGGTGTTGAGGACTCAACAAATCATTCTCCTTTTTTTCGTCTGCCGAATTGTTTCGTGTATTTCATAATCATGTCTGTGGCGTGTGTTATTTTTTTTGAAACAGACAAACACATGAGGGTGTCTTTGAATCCACAATGGAAGTTCTGGCAATTGGTTTCTGCCATCAATGCATGGTTTCGACAGTTAGGTGGTCCAATTCGATGCGTTAGAAAAATTGAATATTATTGTCCCTACATAACTCTAACGGATGCCAGCCCAGATGGTACCTACCTTCATTACTGGGACCGGGTTGAAAATGATCTGGATGTCCAATGTATGTTTTCCGCACATAGCGGAGAAGTAAACCGCGGCGTTGTAGATCCACTTGTTTTAGTTGTTGTTGTTTAATACGTCAAGATGGTCAATCATAATGGTTTGTTGTATTATTAATCGTGTAGTGTTTGGTTTTGGATTATGTTTTGGTTTGGTTATGTTGTCATCCTGAACTAGTTGTATCATTATTTTGTTACGCTCCATATAAAAGATGGTGTTGTTGTTAGGGAATGACATACAAGAGTTTAATAAATAAAAGTACAACAAAATAAAATAAAACTCGTTCCACAACTAACTAGAAGGTTCAGCCCTATTTGGACATTTTCTGCGCATATGTCCGATTTCGCGACAAATGTCGCAGCGCCTTTTTTCTTTTTCAATGTTGTTTACTTCAGTTCTTATTCGGCTACTGTTTGGACGACCTTTCTTTTTCCTCCGCATGCTGTCGTTGTGGCATAGAGTGTCACCTTCGTATTGTGGCCAACTTGTATCAGTAGGGACCCCGATAAAGCTCTCCTCATAGACCTTAAACACGTTAACAACTTTGAACACATCAGCTATATGCACAGTATAGTCCTGTCTTATGCTGGAACAAGCAGCAATTGCATGTGAGCAAGGGACGTGGAAAGTTTGAAATCTTCCGCACTCGCATGTCTGATTCCTTAGGTCAACGTTGTAATGCGTAGCCGGTCTACCGTCGTTGTAATTCACCGCCATATCTTGAGTATCCACCAATACAAACTAACGACCAGCTTATTTGGAATGCAACCACCCCTATCTTATGTTTTTGAATTGCTGAGATGCATCAGTCCGATAGGGTAAAATTGCAGTTTGGGTATTATCAAGAAATACTTAACCCTCCAAAATGCCTCCAAAATCAACTTAATATGACAATGCAAGAGTCAGGGAGGTACCACTACACCAGTTTAAATAAATCTGAACGTACACTTTGGGAAAACAGACAACGGTTATGCTTGACTGGGGTACAGTTCCAAGGTGAAATGAAACCAACTCAAGAATACTTGAATTGGTTTCATACCCTCCCATTTCAATACGCATCACTTGAACAATTTTTAATTGACCCCCGTGAACGATACCCCACACAGCAGGTGCCAAACCATCCACAACATAATTTCCAAAATCATCAGACATCCACGTCCACGTGATATCAACCACAAGACTACCAAACACATACTCAACCTACACCAACACATTACACCTTCCAAACTCCTCAACAACACCCACCCTTCAGCTATCAAAGCCAACAACAATAACTCCACCGGCCACCAAGACACCACACACCAATTCCACAACCAAACTTTAATTTCTCATTCACAAACCGACCATCCTCATCCCTCGATGTGTCAGACTATTATGTCGCAACCATCGAGCCTACTGCCCCTAACCCCACTCAATTATCACAAGAATTTAGCGGAATTCCTCCAAATGATTTTTTTGAGAATTTCGAGCCGTTTCAAATTTTTCCAAACCAAACTCCTGTCATACCTACCTCTGCCAATCAGCCCACAACTTCAACCACTCTTCCTCCTAATCCAACGAAAAATGTAGGTCGTGGTTGCAGAATTCGTATTTCTGCCAGATGTGGAACCGGCAGTCATTTCCTTGACGAAGATTTAGATGACGAAGAAAATTATTTTTTTTTTGGCACAATCCTATTGTAATCCTTTTGTAAATAATAATAGTATATATGATATTATTTTTTTCCTAATGTGTCATTTAAAATTATTTAATATTCAATTTTATTAAATAAATACTAGTTAAATATCTTAATTTAAATACTTCATTAAATACTTCCATAAAAAGAGTGAGCCATTAAAACTCTACTTAAATATAATATTATTTATAATATTAAAAAAAAAATTAATTTATATATTATTTTAATAATTAAAATATTAAAATAACATTTAAAAACAATTAAAAATATTTCAGAAAATAATAAACAAAAAAAAAAAAGGGTCCTCCATCTCAGATGGCGGACCAACACTAGGTCCTCTGCCACATCGCCATCTGAGATGGAGGGGGCTGAATAACAACTAAATTTTTTATAAAAAGCCAAAAAAACATGATATTTTGAGACTTTTTTTTTAATGTGTGGCATTATAGAATTTTTTTTTTCATTTTTGTGGCAGGGTAAGCAAAAAGTCTAACTTTTAACTTTGTTTAGCCCATATATTTTGTACACATGGTGTATCACTGAATCAACTTTTAACTTTGTTTAGCCTATATATTTTGTACACATGGTGTATCACTGAATCAACTTTTAACCTTGTTTAGCCAACATATTTTATACACAAAGTATCTCCGAAAATTAATATCAAATCAATCACACTCCTGACTCAAAATTACATTAAATAAACATAAAAGTTCTAACTTAGAATTCAAACGTCTAACATACGAATAGAGCCAAAAAAAAGAGTAGGGGTGCTGTCATAAAAGATTTTTTTTTAAAAACTAACCAGTATTTTCAAATAAAATTCCAAATAAATACCGTATTCAAAACAATTACTACCTCCGTTCCTTTTTAAGTGTTACATTTTAATTTTTTATACATACCAAGAAAGTTAATCAACATTGCTACTTTTCATACAATAATTACCCTTTTACCTATAATATCCCTATTTATTTATTACATTTATTTTACTTTTTCTCTTTCTGCAATAAATACATAGGGGTAATTTTGATAAAAGTGCAATCAATATTTCATTAAACTTTGCAAGTGACAATTAAAAAGAAACAAAAATTTATTCTAAAAGTGACAATTAAAAAGGAACGGAGGGAGTACTAAAATAGCTATGTTTTAGAGTGAAAGAAAATTGATGTGCCATTTCAAATGACTCATATGCATAGGCGCCATTTCAAATGGCATATGCATGTATGTCAAGCCATATGAAATGGCGCATACATGTAAGCATCGAGTACATGCGCCATTTGAAATGGCGCATCCTCTTTATATATATTTTTTTTTTATTTCTAAGAAATGTAATTAAATATACAATAAAAAATAGAAATAAAAAAAATAAATATAAAATAAATAAAACTATTATTTATATACATTAAAGGTTACAACAATTGATTTGAAAATCAATTACTTGCTCGGTCAAAACGTCCCCTGGTTTCACATCCCAGCGCATTAGCCTGCCTCCGAGGTCTACAATGATTTTGTTGAGGTGTTTATGGTCTTTGCGTATTGGCCTGCAGAAAAGGTAGTTGGTGTGAGGGTCCCGGCGTATTTGACATAATTTCAATCATTTGTCCCAAATAGACGGGGAGTTGCTGCCGTAATTCAGTTTCGTGCCCATGTTTTCGAAGTTGGGTCGTAGGGGTTAGGTTGGGTGAGGACGGTATGGTTGGATGAATTAATATATTAAATCTTTTTGGAAACGATGCAATGGCCCTTGTGGGGTAAGGAAGTCAAATAGTAGTTAGGTGGTTTGGAAGTGGGATGTATGTGTGTTCATTTTTTGGGGGCTATGGTGGGTTTGGGTGGAATCGAATGAGTTATCGGGGCTATATGCTGATGTGGTGTCAATGTGTGAATGTTAGCGGTAAGGGTCAAGCTCTTGTTGTTGTGTTTGGGTGTGTGTCATGAATGGGCTGCGGGTTTGGATGTTTGATGATTGGGTGTACATGGCATGTTGACGGTGTGAGGTGGGTAGTTGGGATTAGGTGTGTAGACATTGTTGTTGGGTTTGGTAAAGGTGTGGGGTTGGTTGTTGGACAGGTGTTTGTTATTAGGTGTATGACGACGAATCACGTTGGCACGGGTCGATCAAATACATCGGCTCAGACACAAATTGTTGTATTGTAACTGACCTAAACCAATTCATATAGTGATGAGTTGGTCTAGCCCCTTCCACGACAAGCTTGTTTAAGATGTGGCGACGTCGACTCTTCCAATATCGACACATCTCTCTAGCAAAGCCTCTCCAATCTTTGTAACCCCATTGAGCATTTACTCTCAATTGATGTCAGTTTCCCAAACACGTCGGAGGTACTGGAATATCTTGTTGCATGATGAACTGCAGTTTCACTCAGTCACTTTGGTGCATCTCCACAGTAGTGAACCTAATGATTGGTGTTTTTACTGTCCAGACTGTAATATCATCGGGGTTAGGCTGATGGTCGAGACCCATATACAGCCTCCAGACAAACTGCATAATAAAATTATATAATGACAAGAATTGTAGTATGTTAATTTTAAAGCCAAATTTATAGTAGTTTAATTGTAATATACCGTCCGATCAAATGTGGTCTAAAAGATTGTGATCCACGATTATAGCGTTTTTGGGACATCGGTTGTAATTCATCCCCAGAACTGACCACCTAAAACAAAAAGACAGAAAAGTAATTAGTTACAAGTAAACTTTATAGATTGCAAATTTTTATTTACAGTAAACATTTGAAAATTTAAAATAAACTTACTTGTTTGCGTAGGGGAATCTTTGTGTTGACCGGGGCGAGTGTCGGCATTCTTGACCAACCTCATGCTTGTAGTAAAAAGGTGCAAGCATAAAACGTACAAGTATCGTTTTTTGCATTTTCACACAAGGAACTATATAGATGGGCCAAAATAGCTAAATCCCAACTATATGTGCCTACTTTATTTATGTTCCGTAAGAACGGAAAATACATAATATTTACCGTATTTCAAGTACTTTCAGAAAATAAAAAATGACCAAATAAAATTATAATATAACACCGAGCTTTAATTATCTTTTCATACTCGTTCGATTCGTCGTCTAATGTTAAACTGGAATAATGTTCTCTAAGGTATTTTAAATTGATACCTTGACCCCTGGGTCGACCTGAAGATTGTGTCGGGGTTGTGTCTTCAAAAAGAGGGGCACCCAGCAAATCTTCGCATATTTTGTTATCCAGGTTAACTTTACCGTTAACAGCCTTACCATCGATGCGTAGGCCCAACAACATATACATATCTTCCAGTGTGATGGTGCATTCACCGAATGGAAGGTGAAATGTGTGGGTCTCGGGTCTCTATAGTTCTAGCAAAGCAAGAATAAATTTGCAATCAATTGAGTACGAGACTATGTTTATCACATGACCAAAACCGCATGATCGTAGGTATGGTTCTATGATTGGGTCGTGTGGTACATAGTCATGCACACGACATCGAAATCTCTTTACATCCTGACAAAAGATATAAAGAAAATAAGTTAGCAAGACTAATAAACCATACTCTTAAAGAAACTATATCTCTCTTTTAAGTAAATAAGTAAGCAAAACTAAAAAACTTACAAAAGATGTAATATTGCCAATTGTTCCTCTGTGTTCATCACCCATAGTAAGGAGAGACATTTTTTTAATAATAGATGTGGCTTAGAAGGTGGATAGATTAAGAGATTTTTTTAGAAGGATTATAGAAGGATGAAATTCTTCGGAGAAAGTTTTGATGAAAGTTGTGAGAAACATATGTAATTTGTGAGGAATATTTATTGAAGGGGTAGCTTCTTCACGTGTTATCTTTTGTGTTATCTTTTTTGCATAGCCATTTTGTACTCATACGCCATATGAAATGGCACATAGGTTCAAGTTATAAGGCATACGCCATTTGGTAGGCACATAGGTTCAAAGTCACATGCATTAGCCATATGAAATGGCGCCTTCTTTTTGAATGGTGTAAGGAATCATGCAAAAGGAATCGTGTGAGGAGTCTTGTAAGGCATGCAATAAGAAGACAAATAAGGCATGTAAGATAAGGCATGTATAAGGCATGTAATTAAAGATAAGGCATCTTGTAAGACTAGGCATGCTACTAAAGTTAGGCCTAAGCCATAATGAAGGAATCGTGGAATGCATGCATATAATAATAGCGTCTTAATAGTCATAAAGGAGACAAGACTAATGCATGCAATAAGAAGACAACAATAAGGTCTTAGTAGTCATAAATGAATGCATGCAATAAGAAGAAAATAATAGGGTCTTAGTAGTCATAAAGGAGACAAGACTAATGCATGTAACAAGTAGATATAATTAAGAAAACAAGTAACATGTATAGTCTGAACGAGTATGCATGCAACTAGGAAAATAATACACCATATAAACAAGCATAAAATATTACAACAAGAAAACAAGTAAATAATAATATTTAGAAAACAGTACATTAGTATAATTATATTAATACGTTTCAAACTGAACTCGCACAAGTATAACACAATACAATTCTATCAAACACCAGTCCACTAACATGTTGCATACATGACTCAAACACCACACTACATGATCAATGCACATATCAATGGTGAGATATTTGATTGTACTATAACCGGTTTCAATTTTTTGTAATACCGAAGTTACTCGGTTTTCAATTAACAGACGATCAAATTTTTTCCATTTGAAAGAAATAATAGAGAAGAAATTGCAATCTGGTCCAATGGGCCAGATCATCTACATGAATCCAGTATTTTTTCTCGACAACCAAGTCAAGTTTTTCCAGTTAAGGGTCTGAGATGATGAAGATGTTCATAATATGTTTCTCAGTCATGAACATTCTGGTTTCAATGATATTGAGCTTTATATTATGCAACAACATCATCATCAAATATCTCATCTCATTGATCATTCTCAAGTTTTTTGTGAATCTGACGACGAGCAAGCTGAAGTCGATGTTGTTGACGAAGAAGAAGAAGAAGAAGAAGAAGAAGCTGGGGTATTGGTTGATCAAATGGTAAACGATTCCACTTCCGACCACGAAGAAGAGCCATTGTCGGCTAGTCATGTTTATTGTCCACCTCAACACATGATAAACCTGAACTTGGGTGCAGATGAACCATCATCAGATATTTTTTACAATCCGTATATGCAAACACAATGAGCATTAAAATAGGGAGACAATTTTCGAACAAAAGAAGGTTGTGTCAGAGCTATAAAACAGTATCACATGGAATTATCAGCTGATTATATGGTCAATTGGACGAATGTGACTAGGTATACGATCTACTGTCGTAATGAGGTCTGCCCGTTCTGATTGACAACATCTTACCGAAAGAGGAGTGATTCTTGGAAGATATGGTCTATGGGTCCAGATCACACTTGTATAATCACAAATCTGATGCAGGATCATCGCAAATTCAGCTCTCAGTTGATATGCAATGAAATTCTGTTTGTCATTAGCGATAATCCATCGTTGAAGGTGAGTACAATAATCTCGCATATCGTTACACGATAGAATTATACTCCGTCATACAGGAAAGCATGGATAGCTAGGATTAAGGCGGTTGAATTGGTGTTCGAAAATTGGGAGGAGCCGTACAAAGAACTTACAAAATATTTGGTGGCATTTAAGCATTATGCTCCAGGGACTGTTGTCATTTTGGAGACCTTGCTGACATATACCCCAGACAGGACTTGTGTTAGTGGAAATGGCATATTCCACCGACTCTTTTGGGCATTTGAACCATGTATCAAAGGTTTTTCCTTCTGTAAACCTATTATACAAATTGATGGAACTTGGTTATACGGGAAATATAAAGGAACACTACTCATGGCACTCGCACAAGATGGCAACAACAACATTTTTCCAATCGTCTTCACTCTAGTTGAAGGAGAGACTAATGAGGGGTGAATTTTTTTCCTAAAAAATCTCCGATTACACGTTGCACCTCAGCCTAACTTATGTTTGATTTCAGGCAGACATGCATCAATTGAGAGTGCATATAAAAATCTTGATAACGGCTGGTTGGATCCTCCTTCGACGCATGTCTACTGCATTAGACACATCGCTCAAAATTTCATGCGGGAGATCAAAGACAAGACGCTGCGGAAGAAGGTTGTGAACGCATGGTATGCATTAACCGAACCTTCCTTCAAACATTACCGTGAAGACATCATATTGATAAATGTCGATGCAGTAAGGTGGATCGACAATATTCCATTGGAGAAGTGCACCTAGGCATACGACAATAGACAATGATGGGGCCACATGACAACAAATTTCGTGGAATCAATGAACTCTGTCTTCAAATGCGTCTGAAACCTACTGATAATCGCTTTGGTAAGGGCAACCTATTTTAGACTCGGCTCACTTTTTGATATCAGACGTTCAAAAGGGAGTTCTGTCTTACCATCTGGGCAATTGTTCAGTGATAGTTCGATGAAATTCATTAAGGAGGAAGATGCCAAAGTTAACACATATGTGGTCACAGTATTTGACCGTAATAAAGGTTGGTTCAGTGTTGCTGAGTCAATGGATCATAATGAAGGGAGCCCGAGGGGATCATACTGAATAGAACTAGATAGAAGTTGGTGCGACTGCGAAAAGTTTCAAGTCTTTCGTATGCCTTGCTCCCATGTCATAGTGGCATGTTCAAAGGCTCGCCAGGACCCTTTCATCTTACTGTCCCCTGTTTACCAAGTCTTAAACCTATGCAATGTCTACAACAATAGCTTTTTGGTGGTAGCAAAATAGGACTATTGGCCTGTATATGAAGGGGGTATAGTCTGGCACAATGAAATTATGCGAAGAAAGAAAAAGGGTCGCCCCAACAGCACGCGTATTTGAACCGAAATGGACACGGCGAACAAAATGGTGAGATTGTGCAGTTCATGTCGTCAGCCCGAACACAATCGTACAAACTGTCCCAATGTTGGACCAAGCACAAAAACATATTTTTAAATGTAACAGATTTGATTTATATTTAAAACAACTTTCATTTCATAAATAACATAATATTCTGTTACAATAATTTAAAAACAACGACTAAACAATAATTTAAACAACAAAACAAACAAATACAACGACTAAATAACATAACTATGCAATTACAACCATCAGGACAATTTCTTTAGAACTATACATCAACGTGTAAACATCTCCGTCGGTTTTAACATTCTCTCATAAACGAACTTCCCCATTTTGGTTGAACGTGGTAACAAGCCTCTGAATTCTTTTGATCTTTTCACCCTCAATGTCTCCATCTAACCAACGAATTAGGCTTCTGTTAAGATGTTCGAACGTCAGTGTATTCTAGAGTCAGATATTCATCGGAGGAAATACGGACGAATAAATTAAATCGGCATTTCTCGTATGGATATAGGGAGACATATATGAAGACATTTTGAAAGAAAAATGTAGGGAATTTATAGAAATGGAAGGATAAATTATAGAGGAACTGCGAAAAACGAAGTAGAGAAATGAAGAAGAATGGTGTTGTATTTATAGAAAAGATATAGAAAGGTGTGACCACAGGGGCGGAGACAATGGGGTAGAGGGTATTCCCTGGAATACCTTTTTTTTCATTTTTACTAATATACCCTCTCTCTTATTTTAACTCTTCTTTTACTACTATTATTATTTTTAGGTTAACAAAGAAACATCACTCCTCCCAAATCCAGAAGCAGCCGCACGCAAGACACCAGCTAAAAAGCACCCAACATCACAAATTCCCATTTCTTGTAGAGAGCACCCAACATCTCAATCTCAAATTCCCATTTCTTGTAAGTTCAATTGCATTCCCAATTATAATACTGCTATTATTACTATTATAAAATTTTCAATTGGATTTTCAATTATAATTTGGCTAAAATACAGTTTTGGTCCCCCTGTTTGTCAAAATTCACGGTTTTAGTCCCCCATTTTATTTTTTAACAGTTTTGGTCCCCCACCCCAATTTTGGTCCAAAAAAATGATGAACAGTAACTAGTCCGTACATGAACAGTACATGTCCGTACATGAACAGTACACGTCCGTACATGAACAGTGAGGGGTGGGGGACCAAAACTGTTAAAAAATAAAATGGGGGGACCAAAACTGTGAATTTTGCCAAACAGAGGGACCAAAACTGTATTTTAGCCTTATAATTTTCAAATCAACATCAACTTACTGTAATTGAAAATTGGATTTGATTTTGTGATTCTCATTCCAATTTCTGCTATTAATTTTCAACTTCAACTTTAACTTTCAATTGGATGAATTAAACTTACTGCTATTGTAAAATTGGACTTGTGATTTTCATTCCAATTTCTTTTTTGTTACTTACTGTAATTATAATTGCGAATTTGTGATTTGAAATTTTGAATAGTAAAATTAATTGGATTTTGATTGTTATTGTAGAATGTTGCTCAAATACTTTATACCCGAACCGAGATTTCCAGAGCCAAAGAAGCTTGCTTCTTCAAATGGGCAGCCCGAAGAACCAGAACCTCATTCTTCATATAGGGTGTTTAAAAAAGGGGCTTATTTGGAGACGGATCCTGGAAAAAGAAGTCAAATTCTTGAGTATCATCCAAATGATCAAGATGAGGTAAGAAGAGCTTACCTTATGAATGAGCCATGTAAAATTAAATTAACTAAATATGAATCCACAGATATTGGGGAAAGGATCGTTCTTTTCAATATAGTTGGCTTGAAGAGTATGATTGGTTGGAATATAGTGTAGAAAAAGATGTTTTTTGTTTGCCTTGTTATGTGTGCTACAAAGGTACTAGTAATTCTGCATTTGTGGTGACGGGTTTTAAAGGTTGGAATCTAAAGCATAAGTTGAATAAACATGTTGGTGAGAAACCGAATAGTCATCATAAAAAGTGTGTGAAAGCATGTGAGGATCTTATGAAGAAAAAGCAGAGTATTGAGTTTTCGTATGCAAAATATAGTTCAAAAGAAGAAGTAGATTATCTTGTTCGTTTAAGAGCATCACTTGAGGCTGTCAAATATCTTGTTAGAGGTGGATTGGCATTTAGCGCACATAATGAGGGTGAAAATTATGTTTATAAGGATCATTTTCTAGAATTTGTAGAAGCCTTGGGGAGACATAATGAGAAAATAGCTGCAGCAATAACAAATGGTGGGGGAAATTGTAAGATGACTTCTCCTGTTATTCAAAAAGAACTTGTAAATGCATGTGCGGTTGAAACTATTAAAAAGATAGTTGGAGAAATTGGAGATGGTTTCTTTTGTGTTCTTGTTGATGAATCTGGTGATTGCTCTGGTAAAGAACAAATGGTTGTTGTAGTGCGGTTTGTTGATGTTAGAGGGTTTGTTGTAGAAAGATTTATTGGCATTGTTTATGTTGAGGATACAAGTGCAATAGCGCTTAAAGGGGCTCTTGAATGTTTGTTGTCGGGGTTTGGGTTATGTATATCTAAAATTCGAGGTCAAGGGTATGATGGAGCAAGTAATATGCGTGGTCAAGTTAGAGGTTTGAAGACTTTGATTCAAAAGCAAAATCTGCAAGCCTATTATGTTCATTGTTTTGCTCATCAACTTCAATTGGCTCTTGTTTCAACGGCGAGAAAGCATGAAGATGTTGATTGGTTTTTTTGTGAAGTGTCTCGTATTGTTACTTTCTTACGCTCATCCAACAAAAGACAAGCTCTACTTCGGAATAAACAAGTTGCTCATTTTGCAAATCTAATTGAAAAAGAATTGGTGGAAACTGGTACTGGATTAAATTAAGAGTTGTCCATTGCAAGAGCGGGTGATACACGTTGGGGATCTCATTTTCGAACTCTTAATAGGTTGGTTGATTTGTTTACTCCTATTATTGAAGTGTTCGAAGATTTGAAAAGTGATAGTCATTGTAAGGGTGAACCAAAAAGTCTGTTACTTGTTATGCAAACTTTTGGTTTTGTGTTTATGTTGCACTTAATGGTTGAGATTTTATCTTTGACAAATAATTTGTCACAATCATTGCAAAAGGGGGATCAAGATATTGTGCATGCTATGGAACTTGTCCAAATATGCAAGAAAAAGTTGCAAGAATTTAGAGATGGTGGATGGGAAAGACTTTATGAGCAAGTTGTGGCTTCTTGTGGTAATGTTGAAATTGATGTTCCTGACATGGAGTCTCGGTATGTGAAAGATAAGAAATCCAAAGGACTTGCTCCTTTTGTTACAAATTTTCATTATTTCAAGAATGATTGCTTCTTACATGTCATAGATGTGGTATTGAAAAAGTTGAATGATCGGTTTACACCTGAAAATACTGAGTTGATCAATTGTGTTGCTTGCTTGAGTCCTTGTTATTCATTTGAACCATTTGACATTAAATCACTTGTGAGATTGGCAAGATTGTACCCAAATGACTTTGAGGATCTTACAGATAAGGAATTGTCTAGTGAGTTGGAGACTTATATTGAGAGTGTCAAGATGGACGATCACTTTTCCAATTTGTCTGGCATCTCGGAACTTTGTAGGACTCTTGTTTGAACAAAGAAGTATAAGACATTTAAGTTTGTGTACACACTTGTTAAACTAGCTTTGTCCTTACCGGTGGCAACTGCAAGTGTTGAGCGAGTATTCTCGGGGATGAAATATGTTAAGAATGAGTTGAGAAGTAGAATGATTAATCCATGGCTAAATGATTGCTTAGTGACATTTGTGGAGAAAGTGGTGTTTAATACAATCGATGATATGGATATCATCAAGCGTTTCCAAGGAATGAACAAGAGAAGAATGCATTTACGATTAGAATAGAATGTTTTCTATTTTTGAGTTATAATTGAAATACTAGTGCATTTTTATGAAGTAATATTATCATATTTCTTATCATTAATTTTTTCATACATTTTTTTATATATTTTACTCATTATGAGAATCCCCTGAATTTTGATCCTGGCTCCGCCCCTGGGTGACCACTTGAAATGGCGCATGCATGGATGGTTGAATGGGGTCGCTATTTCATATGCCGCATGCATGGTGGGTTTGAAATGGCGCATGCATGGATGGTTGAATGGGGTCGCTATTTCATATGCCGCATGCATGGTGGGTTTGAAAGTATGCGCCAATTCATATGGTGCATGGTATATATACAAGCCATATGAATTAGCACCTATATTCATGTGTGGAATGTATGCGCCAATTCAAATGGCAACTTCTCTATTTCTCTTTCCCAAACATGATTACTTCAGTAATTATTTTAAAAAGCTAATTTATTTAATAATATATTTAAAATAGTGGTTAGTTTAAAAAAATTAGTCATCAGATATCATATATTATCATATATAAAACATCATAGAATCATATATAAAATCAATTATCATATATAAAACAACAGAGAATCATATATTCCTGTAATACTGAAAGTGAATGTTCAACTTTTCACTCTCTTTAACTATTTTTTCTCTTTCCTTTTTTTCTTTTATCTTTTTCTTTTTTAATTGGGTATTGGAATAATCCTCAATCTTGGAAACTTTTTTCAAGCAATAAATTTTAAATTTATAAAAAAAATATATTCAAGAACAAAGCATATCAAAATCAATTTTCCATCTCTTATAAATCAATTATGACTGTTTCAAACAGAAAATCAGACATTGGAAAGGCTCTATATTTGCTTTTATTGTGTCAAAATAAATGTATGTATTTCTAATACAAAAAATTTATAATTCTCATTAATTCTATTTATATAAAAGTTTCATTTAATACCCTATGTCCTAGTAAAATTTATTTGTTCTAAAATAAGAGTCATTTGTAATTTTCAATATAATTTTAATTTTTATCTTTTAATTATATCCTTTAATATAATATTCATAATTTACTATTTTTCTCACTTTACATTAAAGATAATTTAAATAAATTAATAGCCAATAAAGATAAGTAAAAGTGTTATATGACACTTATTTTGGACCAGTGAGTATCAAATTATAAGAAAAATAAATACAAGAAATAAGTCTGTGAAACCCATTAAAATATATTTAATGAATTTCTTTAAATTAAATTTGTGAATTTTTTATTTTTTTATAAATAAATAGTAAATAAAGAGAATAGATGTATGGAACAAATCCAGCCAGTGCAGTGCCTTCATGGATTTTCAATAAACAATAAAGCGCTTTTTCATTTCTATCTAATCTACTACTTTCTAAATGCTTTTGGCGATTTTTAATTTCATACTTAATTTTGTTTTATACATTAAATTATACTGCTAATTGCAAAACATAGTGAACTTTAGGCAGAAAAGAAAAGTCATATAGCTTACTCAAAATTTGCAATGATTTAACAAGAACAAAGGAATTGTATGTTGCAACCACCAGAATGAATAACAAATTTTCCGGCGGTACCTTTCATTTGTGTTTTGGATTGTTACTATGTTCCTAATCAAGCTCTTCATCAATTTCATTATCCTCTGGATCTTCTCCATCTTCATCTTCACCGTCTTCTGAATCTTCGTCATTATTGTCAATCTCATTATCGGTTTTTCCTTTGTCACTGGCCTTTCCTGACGCTGGAAGAGATAGAACAACAGAAATGTCAGATCATTGTGGTATGATATACGGCATAAATTTCTCGATAAATGTGAAATGAAATTACTCGAAGAAAAAGTGTAGGATGATGTACCAGTTTCGCTGAAGAGGACTTCACCAGAACACAGTCCTTTCTCAATCCTTACGAGTTGAAGAGTCATCCTTGGACCAATCTCTTGAAGTCTTACCGCACTTTTTGTAGAAGCACGGTTAACTCTACCAATATTACTAGACAAAGTCACTGTTGCTGCTTCTTCATCCGCTTCACTTTCTGATCCATAGCCAGCCCTTTCAAATCACAAATGAAAAATAAAAATGAAGCATTAACTATGGTTAATTATTTTGTATAGCACAATTATAGTTCACTTCTGTATGCACTTTATATGATTATAACTGCTGCAGACAAATAAATAGGAATAACACAATCATGAAACATTTCACTAGAGAAAATAACATTCGAAAACCATTTAACAAATTTATCAGACAACTTCATTAAAGGTTAATCTCATTGTAATTCTGATTATTGCTTTATGATATGCAATTGCGTAATTGCAAGCGTGCAATGCCAGTCTCAGAAATGAATTATACTAGCTCTTCTTCCAGCTAATCATTCAAATAGAAGAAAAAAAAAGAAGGCTTATGCAAATGAACAAGTATCTTACTTTGTGACAAAATCACTAACGTCTTGAAGATTCCTTAGATCAGGAACCTGATGGCTTTGAACAAGTTTTCTAATTCTCCGTGAAACACCTATAGGTTGTAATCTAATCGAATAATGCCGGAAATCAATGAGCTTGGTGTCTTTGTTGTAATTAAGCAACACAATTCTTTGGCAAGAAGCGAGTTTAACCTGAAATACGTTGTGACGTTAGGAGAATGACTTGGATGTCAAGTAAGTCTTTAATTTGTTAGTGTCTGTGAAACTCACAGTTTTAACATCAATTGTTGGAAAAATATTCTGGAACATGTTAGTTGTAAGCCGTAGAGGCAAATCTCCACTGACAAATCCAGAAAGCACAATCTGATACAAAAACATGACAACATCAGTATTGGAAGAATAACAAAAGCTGTAAGTTAACTATTAAATACAGCCTTCAACTTCAGATGAATTAAGGGAAAAATATAATACGTAATCTCTTTCTTGCATTTCATTAGCAAATCTGGTGATGATTTGCTCTAACATTCTGTTTTTTACTATCTAAATAATAATTTAAATAAACAAAGAAACACTTTACCAATGCAGAATTTTTAAAAAGATCTTTAGGGCATCGAGGATGCAATTGAGATCGAGCAATATCAGCAGCCAATGCGTATTCTTGTATCTTAAATGTAAGAGTAGGTCCTTGTGGGGTAGTTGCAACCCTCAAGTAAGGCGCAGATGCAGTTTTTGACAATATGAGGAAATGTGTAACACCCATAGGTCCAGCAACGTTCAAAAAGTCTCTCAGACTATTCCGTTTCTTTTCCTGCAAAATAGGAAACACAGGAGTATATAGTCAAAACTAGAATTCAATCCACTACAGCGCGCGATTGAAACTGATCAAATTGTGTATATTATAGTGTCAAAGTTACAAATCTCTACAACAATCAATTTTACTGGGTAAATTTCAACATGCAACTATATTCATATCTTAAACTCTAAGGTATAACGGTCATTTTCTGCCCATTCGATCAATTTGTCTAGAAAGTCTCAATTAAAGAAATTGAGAAACTTTAAAAGTCAATTTGATAATCTTTTCAAGAAGAACCTATGAAAAGCGATATCAAAATCATCTTTTAAGATTTTTGATATTTCTAACAATATCTTCCAACTTTGTCAGAAGCTCTCTCATTTAAATTGTCCTTTTGAGAGTAAGAACCACAGACTTATTTAAAATTGAGAAACTCCCGTAAGTTATAAACTAACCCAAACTAGGACTACGATAACAGAATAAGGTACACATTGCCAATAGCCACTCCCAGGATTCTCCAGATACAACATTGTTTTACCAAAGTTAATCAATCATTCCAAAGGTCTCCAAACAGATAAACTCATCTTATTCCACCAACGCATTAAAATTGATACAGGGACATAAATAACTAAACTATTTACCAGAACAATAACATTCCACCGTCTTTGAAGCATTGTGAATGACACACACATATCCACTGAAATAAGCACTGTAACACAGCTTGGTTGAGCTTATGACACAATTTTCAATTTGTTTTTACAAGCTATCTAAATAGCTATGAAAATAGGTTACATCTATGTTCTATCTTTTGTTATAGAAAAGCTTAAAACAAGGATCATAAAAAAGAAGAGATGAATATTAACCTTGAGACTGAGGGCAGTATATGGAAGCATCAACTTTCTAAGGTCCATCTGAAGCTGTTTAAGAGGAACAGGCAACTTCCCTCGCGCAAAAACAAAACTTTTCGGAATCTTCTTTCCCGTAATGGGATCAACACTGGGCTGTGACTCTGGTTGTTTATGATTCCTCTTGTTCTTGATGATAACAGGTCTTCTAAACCCATTTTGTTTTTTCCTCTGTTTCATTCATTACAAGGATAGAGTAAATTCCAAGCATAATGCACCAACATTAAAAATAAATAAATAAATAAAACACAAGTTCAATTTTCAAGCTAGGGTTTGATACTAAATACCAGTTCAACAATCGAAATTTGAAAATATATAAAACCTAAACGAACAAAGTGATGATGATGATTGGATATAGAACAAGAGAGAGTACCATGGTTTGAGGCGGATTATAATGGAGTTTAACACCGGCGTCGGAGACGGAGAGAGACGACGGAAAGTTGGAGCTGTGGGAGAGTTACGGCTGCTGGTGCTAGGTTTCAGCATATAGCAGAGAATTGAAAATATTTGAAGTAAATCGGGTCGGGTTGCAGTTTCAGGCTGTTGGATTCAACTAACCTGGTGCCCGACCCAGAAAAATACACCATACATATGATAGGATGTATGAAGTTTAAGGCGAATTTTAAGTCCATAATATTATTTTAGTAAAATTATTATCATTTGATTTTATTTTATTTTTTTAAAAAATTAACATAAAATTATTTATTAACTATAAAAGGGTTCTGTTAATTTTTTTTTAAAGTAAAGTTGAAAATCAAATGGTTGAAAAAATATTAGTTTTAGATCATTTTTTTTTACTTTTACAAATAGTAAAATATGTAATTTTTTATTAAATATTTGGAGGTCTAAGTTGTGAGAGATAAGAAAGACTTAATTGTTGTCATGTTTCCTAGGTTTGAACAAAGGAAACTCTGATTCCTTGCCAATTCAAAGGTAGATGAATTCAAAGGAAACTCTGATTCTTATATACAGGGAAGAAAACTTCTATGTGGACTATTTTGTTTTTTTTTTGAAGCAGCCAAAACATATTTATTAAGTACTGGCATAAGAAATGCCCATATTATAATATATCAACCCCCTGCTATAAGTTGCAGTGAGAAACTATAGGCAAATACTGCAGCCTAAAAACACACAATGGACAGCAACACCAAATATCTATACCCTGCTAAACAATTGAGCAGAGACACCCAAGGACAACAGCCACAACAATGTACTAAACATTAGTGCCATAAAAACCTCACCCATCAAATCTCTAATCTAAATAACCGATTAACAAAGAGTAACCTACTAACAGAGTTAATGTGTAAAAAACACCAATCACAACCAGAGAAAATTGATGACACTCCAGCAAAATCCACCGAAACTGAGCTGTAGCATCAATTTTCCGCAACCATGTTGCTCCATCTAGAATCATTCAAGCAGCAACCAAACTTCAGACAACTAAACCGAATAACTGCAGAAGCATCGCGTCGGAAACAGAAACACCACGATATAGCTAACCCGCCACAACTCTTGATATCTTGACATCATAAATACATATTTCCAAAAACAACTCCCTGTGACTAGATTGACACACCCTAACTGAACCAGACCAGATGAAAATAACGCCAAAACTCAAAATATTTCTCTGAATATGCAGGATATCACTTGCCAACGCGAGCTGATGCACCCATTCAAGACTAGTAGACCAGAATTAAAGTGAACCCTTGACATCATATCTCCAGTCTAATGGCCCAGACAAGTTTTGGGATTTAACCACCATATTGCATATTCATCTTTGATCCTGTTAGACTTCAATTTTAACCATCTCCATGTGTTTACCGTAGCCTCCTCTACCACCCGAATTATCTGAGTTTCTTTGTTGTGGAATATTTTATGATTCCGAGATTTCCATATGCTCCAAATACACGCGCACCATAACACCTGAAGTTTTAGGGATGATTCTTTTCCGCCTCCGAGCAGATTTTCAAATTGACTCATATGTTGCCACCCTTCATTATGCAGTGCCGTTGAGACTCCTATCCATTTGCATATGTGACTCCATGTACCTGCAAAAAATTGGCATTCGAAAAATAGATGCGAAACCGACTCCTCCCTCCCACAACCACCCACACACCTATTCTGACCTTGTAGCTCTACACCCCTTTTCTCTATGTTATCTTTTGTCGCGATCCTATTTTGAACCAAGCTCCATACCAAACTAGACACTTTTGACGGGATGGCTTTATCCCATATCTTCAACCATGGTTTCCTACTCTCATCTGAAATTTCTGGCAGCAGTCCTTTGTATACGTTTTTCACTGAATATTCATTAAACTCCTCTAAATTTCCCCCTTCCGTCAAACATACTTCTTTCCACCAACGTGAACTATCTCTACCTCCTATATGGAATCCTTCCACGTTCAACCCATACCTATTTATAAGAGCAGAATACCAAATTCCCTTATTTTCATTTTGATTTTGGATCCTCCACTTCCATTTTCCTAGAAATGTTGTGTTGAAGATATCTAACCTCCTAATTCCCAGCCCCCTTCCTCTATTGGCCTACACACCGATTCCCACTTGACCCAGTTAATTTTCCTCCCGACCTCACAACCCCCCTAAAGGAATTGTTTAAACATGGATTCTAGTTTAAGAATGATACCTGCCGGAGCCTTGAAGAAAGAGAGAAAATATATCGGGATCGTGTGTAAGACCGATTTTAGGAGAACTATGCGACCTCCTATAGAGAGATATCTGTTCTTCCAATTGGATAGCCTTGCTTTCACCTTGTTTATAACACCTTTCCAAGTGACCAAACTTTTATGGTTCGCACCAATTGGCAAACCAAGGTAGGTGATAGGCGTTGGGCTCACACCACACTTTAAAATCTTCGCAGCTTCTGGAATCCATTCTTGAGCAACGTTTATCCCCACCAACTTGCTCTTGTTCAGATTTACTTTCAAGCCTGACATAAATTCAAACAACATCATAATCCCCTTTATTGTTCTTATGTTTGTCCACGATTTTTCGCATATTACCAAAGTGTCATCCGCGTACTGTAAATGTGTGAATCTCTCATTTCCTACTTCGAATTTGTAACCTTGAAATCTACCCAGCTGAATTTTGTTAATTTGGGTTGCACATTTAAGACTCTACATTTTTTGAAGTCATTCTTATAGATATTAGAAGTGATTTTGTAAAAAAAATATATGATTAACTTGCCTTTTTATAGGTTTCTTTATCCTTTAAAGGGTTTTGACCTAGTCCCCCTCTTTTTTTTATGTGTGCCACCTTTTTCTTTCTATTGAATTACCTTATTTAAAAAATATATATCCTAGGTTTGCAAGTCTTAGTTTATGTTTTGTTGCTTGTCAATTTAGTTTTTTGATTTGTTTGTTGTAATTGAAACTTCTCACATAGTTGTGTATTCTAAGGTTAAGTGCTAAATCGTTTTTGCGTATGCATAAAGTATTTAATACTAATAAAAAAATTAAACTATTTTCTTAAAGTCGGAGAAATATGAATTTAATTTTGTCTTTTATGGGAGAGGTATAATTACTCTTCCTCTGGTGGTGTGAACCTTCGACACTATGAATACGCTCATTGACGTATCATGTCTTCTTTTCGACGTTGTTTTCCTCGCTCTTTATATAACATTTTGTCCTGGTGACTACTTCCACCAACAAATGTGTTAGCTTTTGGGTGAGAGACTCGTTGAAGTGTCTCTCCTTGGGTTCATTTTGGAACGCCCCCACAAAAATTTATTGGTTTAGTGGGACGACCCTGATGGTGGCTTTGTTAAATCGGGTGAGGTAGTCCCTCAACAACGCTGATGGACATTGCTCTATATTAAACAGGTTGGTGGCGGACATCTTCCTATGACGATTTCCACCCCAAGACGATGACAATAAAGTTGTGCACCACACACACTCAATACTACAACAAGAGGATTCGCTGGGGGCGGGGAGACTAGCTTCGTCCGTAGAAGGTACGCTTGGCAGATTCTGCATATAGAAGACTGATAACACTATTTTAGTGTGTTACTTTGACCCTTTTTATGTTGCATTTTTAGTTTAGGATTTATTGATTTAATGTGAATTTAGCTTATTTCAGTATGTTTTAGCTTTGAGCACACTAGGTGCTTCTTTTATGGTTTTCATTGTGTTTTTGTCTAAAAGGAAGTCAGTTGATGGCAAGTTGAGGCGTGACCCTGGAAGACAGACTCTGGAGCATAATGGAAAGCTGAAGAAAAGGAAGTAGTTGATAAATAAATCAATTATTTCACCAAGAGAATTGGGGGAGAAAAGAATTACTAGGGCTCACGTGGCATTAGTTTGAAGAGCAAAGGAGCAAGAGAAATAGATAAGATCAAGGAAGCTAGAAAACAAATGGTAATACGGTAGGGACCACGCTGCAAAAAGAGCGCCCAGCACCAAGCCACCAGCCGTCTGCGCTGCTCCACTACTCTGCCACAGCCGCCTGCAGAAAAGCAACTTTGTCTCCCACCAACATCTGTACCAGATAGCTTGCAACGGAAGGATTGAGGGATAACTGGTCCCCATTTGGATTTGATTTGGGCCTAACCTTATTTTCATCAAGAAACCCATGATCCAAGAAAGTAATGACTCTCACTTCCACTCACCTCTATATAAAGAAGACATGCACATTGAGAAGAAGAGAGCTGGAGAATTTACACACAAGAAAATAGTTTTTATTTCAGTTATAGTTTTAATTTATTTTCATTCTACGAGTTAGAGTATTGGTATAGGGTCTTCTATTTTCATCCAGTCCTGTGCACTCTACTGAAAGATGTCGTGACTGAAGAGAGTTGTTGGTGTTTACTCAACGCAAGAGATTTCCAAGTTACTATTAGGTTGTATTTCTTTACTTCACTTTGTAAGAAGATGTTTCCTGTTAGTTTCACTTCAGTAGTTTGTACTCAACCCACTATGAGCTAAACCTTTGTTTGATGAGCCTAATGAAGTTAGTATAAACGTTGTTTTTATGTTGAAATGATGTGATGTTTAGTGTCTTATTTTGTTATGTGTTTTTATGTTAAAAACTTGATTCTTAGAGTGATCAACTAGGAAAAAGGTAAAAGCTTGTTGTTGAGAGAGATCCAACAAACAAGTGGATTTCATAACAAAAGTGGTTAATAAAGTAGGATAGAGACATTCACTTAATTCAACTTGCTTAGAGATAAGAAGTTGAGACCATAAAGAATTTCAGAATTAAAACCAGACGTATTTTAGGGTTACAAGTGAGACTTAGAGATTTGTTCCCTTGTCCTAGTTATGCATGTTTTTAATGTTGTAGAGATACACCACTAGATCACGTTCTGACCTTTTGAGGCACGACACTTCACGTCATACAAACATTTAAATAATAACTATACTAATGGATTTAGCTCATCAACTACTCTCTCTGATATTTTAACTCCTTTTTAGTTATAAATTTTGTCTTAGTTTTAGTGTGTTACTCCTGTTCTTTATTATAATTATTTTGTTACCTTGCTCATACTTTCTCTTAAACAAAGAAATCAATACTTGTAGTTCAAAGCTTTCATCACTTCCTTGTGGGTTCGACCTTTATTTTATCACTTGCTACATTATCAAGCATGTATACTTGCATGTGACACCTTTGCTTTAAACATTTACAAAGAAAAGCATTACATATAAAGTAGAGAACAAGATTTTGGCGCCGTTGCGGGGGAAGTGTATAAAGTTTGAAACACTGTATTTATTTATTTTTTGTTTAAGATTGTATTTGAGCTTTTAACGTTTGCTGTGATTTGGTGTTACGACAGGCTTAAGCTATTTGCATGCGCAGGTCGTTACAACCAGTTTACAGTGGTTATCCTGAACCTGAAAGAATTCTCAGCGCACGAAGGAGATTTTTACGTACTCATCAAATATCTGGAGATTCCTCAACCTCGGCGTGACTGAGTCTGAAGGAGTAGTGCACGAGGAAGATACAGACGAAGAAAGTTCATCGTCTTCTTCAAACGAGTCACTGTACGAGACAAACATGGCGGAGCCAGATATCATTGGCATTGCCAATGACCAAGCATGCAGCATAAGGGACTACGCTGTCTTTGATCCTAATGCTATGAATACTGGCATTGCTAGACCAGCCATCACATCACCACAGTTTGAGTTTAAGCCTATGATGTTTCAGATATTGCAAGCTGCTGGTCAATATTCAGACTCTCCTCATGAAGATCCACATTTGCATTTAAAATAATTTATGGATGTTGCTGACAACTTCAAGATCCTTGACGTGCTAGTGGATACCTTTAGGTTAAGGCTGCTTCCATACTCTCTAAGGGATAGAGCCAAGAGCTGGCCTAATTCTTTGGAACCAAATTCCACTATTACATGGAATGCTTTGGCAGAAAAGTTTCTGGCCAAGTATTTTCCTCCTTCCAAGAATGCAAAGATGGGAAATGAGATCACATCATTTAGGCAAGGAGATGATGAATCGTTGTTTGATGCATGAGAAAGATTTAAGGAGTTGTTGAGACAATGTCCTCATCATGGGATCCCAATTTGCATACAACTTGAAACTTTCTACAATGAATTAATTCCATCCTCAAGGAATATGTTAGATGCATCCAGTGGTGGAGCTTTTTTGTCTAAATCTTATGATGATGGTTACAAGTTGATTAAGAGCATTACGGCCAACACCTATCAATGGCCAGTCACTAGGGCCACTGTAAGTTCAACTCAAAAGAAATCTGCTGGAGTTCATGAATTCACTGAGACCATAGCTCTTGCTGCTCAAGTGGCTCAGATCCACCAAATGATGAAGAATCTGATGAGTCCTGAAGTGACAAAGCCATAACCAGTTAAGGTGGTTACTGACCCTACTGAGGTTGCCTGTGTCTATTGTGGAGGACCATATTTGTTTGAAGAATGTTCTGCAAATCCCATTTCTGTTAATTATATTGGCAATCCCAACAACAAAAACAGATACAACAATCCATACAGCAACACTTACAACCCAGGATGGCGCAACCATCCCAATTTTTCTTAGAGTTACAATCAAAATCAACCAAAACCACAAGCAACTACACCACAAGTTCCACCTAGTTTTTCTAAACCTAACTATGCTGGGGTTAATCAAGGAAACAACCATCTGGAAAATGTTCTTAAGTTCTTTATTCAAGAAGCAAAGAATCAATTCCAATCACAAGGGGTGTGTATCAAGAACTTGGAAAATCAAGTAGGGCAAATTGCCCCTGCTTTGAGTTCAAGAAACTTGGGAACTTTCCCTAGCTCTACTGAGACTCCAACTACACAAGCTGGAGCGAAGAATGTTGAGACATGCCAAGCCCTTAAACTCAGAAGTGGTAAAGAGATAGAAGAGGCCGTTACAAAGAGCAAGGAGGCAAGCACTGATTTGTCTATGCCAGACAGTTCTGGAGCAAGAAACCAAGTTGTTGAAAAACCTTCTTCATCTGGGCAACAGAAGGATAAAGATGATGTACCTACTACAGACCTCATTCCTCAAGAGAATCAAGAAGATATTACTGAAGCCAACAGAAAGTAAAAGTTTGTGCAAGAAAGGCCACCGCCTCATTTTCCATAAAGGATCAAAAAGGCCAAAGAAGAGCAACAATTTTCAAAGTTTATGGAGATCTTAAAGCAGCTTCACATCAACATACCATTGATTGAAGCTATTCAACAAATGACAAATTACTCAAAGTTCATGAAGGATGTGCTTACCAAGCGAAAAAAGGTGGGAGAATTTGCTATGGTTACACTGACACAAGAGTGTAGTCAATTGGTTCAAGGCAAACTCCCTCCCAAATTGAAGGATCCTGGAAGTTTCACTATTCCCTGCACCATTGGAGATACCTTATGTGGAAAATCACTTTGTGATTTAGGGGCTATCATTAATCTTATGCCCCTATCTATTTTCAAGAAGCTGGGGATAGGAGCTGTCAGGTCTACCACTATCACCTTGTAGTTAGCAGATAGAAGTATTTGCTACCCACAAGGAAAGATAGAAGATGTGATGGTAAGGGTTGACAAATTTGTCTTCCCTGCTGATTTCATTATTATGGACTTTGAGGCTGATGAGGAAACACCCATTTTGTTGGAAAGGTCATTCCTAGCAACGGGTAGAACTTTAATTGATATAGAAAGAGGAGAACTCACTGTGAGGGTGAACGGCCAGCACGTAATGTTCAACATGCTTAATGCCTTGCAATATCCAGAAGAAGAGGTCGTTGAATGTTCCATAATATCTAGTTGGGAAGGTTTAATTCATAAAAACCTCCTAAAATCTAGTGATGTGTTGAAAATCGAGCTAGGCAAATTGGAAGATGAAAGACTAAAAGATGGGATTATTTATGGTCCAATGAAGAAGCATGAGGAAGAATCTGTGGAAGTGATAGAATCTACCACTGTTGCTCACAAGCAGCAGCTGCCTTCCATAGAGGAACCTCCTGAATTGGAGCTCAAGCAACTGCCGGATCATTTACAGTATGCATATCTGGAGGCAGGACAGAAGCTGTCAGTTATCATTGCTACAAATCTGCAAGAGGAGCAGAAAGAGCAACTAATTTCATTACTGAAGAGACACAAGAAGGCAATTGCATGGCAGATTTTTGACATTAAGGGAATCAGCCCAGCAATTTGCATGTACAAAATTCTATTGGAGGAAAATGCTAAGAATAGCATTAAGAGTCAACAAAGGCTAAACCCTATCATGAAAGAGGTGGTAAAGAAAGAAATTATCAAGTGGCTGGATGCAGGAATTATTTGCCCTATCTCTGATAGTGTGTGGGTAAGTCTTATCCAATGTGTGCCGAAGAAAGGGGGCATGACAGTGATAATCAATGAGAAGAATGAGCTTATCCCCACTAGAATTGTTTCTAGTTGGAGGATTTACATGGATTATAGGAAGCTGAACAAGGCAACTAGGAAGGATCATTTTCCTTTGCCTTTCATTGATCAGATATTGGATAGGCTAGAGGGAAAGGAGTATTATTTCTTCTTAGATGGATATTCGGGCTACAACCAAATTGCAATAGCCCCAAAAAAACAAGAGAAAACAACATTCACATGCCCTTATGGCACCTTTGCCTTTAGAAGGATGTCGTTTGGACTGTGCAATGCACCAGCCACCTTCCAACGTTGCATGATAGCTATCTTCTCGGACATCATAGAGAATTCCATGGAAGTCTTCATGGATGACTTTTTAGATTCAAGGATTGTCTAAAGAATTTAGAGCTGTTGCTGGCAAGATGTGAAGAGAACAACCTGGTTCTTAATTGGGAAAAATGCCATTTTATGGTAAAAGAAGGAATTGTTCTTGTTCATAGAATCTCAAAAGAATGATTAGAGGTGGATCAAGCAAAGATAGAGGTAATTGAAAAGTTACCCCCACCAATCAACATCAAGGGCATTAGGAGTTTCTTGGGGCATGCTGGATTTTATAGGAGGTTTATAAAAGATTTTTCAAAAATAACCAAACCCCTATGTCAGCTGCTGTAGCATGACACGCCTTTTGTCTTCAGTAAGGAGTGCCTTGGACCTTTCAATCTTTTGAAGAAGGCTCTCATTGCTGCACCTGTAGTTAAAACCCCAGATTGGTCCAAGCCATTTGAATTAATGTGTGATGCTAGTGACTTTGCCATTGGGGTTGTGTTGGGCCAAAGGCATAACAAAGTTTTTCACACCATCTACTACGCAAGCAAGACTTTGATTCAATTACACAACCATAGAGTAGGAGTTACTGGCAGTAGTGTTTGCTTTTGATAAGTTCAGACCTTACTTGGTAGGAACTAAGGTCATTGTGTACATAGATCATGCAACAATCAAGTATTTGATTGCCAAAAAAGATGCAAAGCCACGGCTCATAAGATGGGTTCTTTTACTACAAGAGTTTGACCTAGAAATAAGAGACAAGAAAGGAGTGGAAAACTCAGTTGCTGATCATCTCTCAAGACTACCTGAAGAGGTTCAATCCCAAAATAGTGGAGACATTAAAGAAAGTTTTCCGAACGAGAAGCTGTTGTTGATTACTGATGGCATGACTCCTTGGTACGCTGACATTGTTAACTACTTGGTCAGTAGAGTCATACCACCAGAATTCAACTTCCAACAAAGAAAGAGGTTTTTTCACACTATCAAGAGTTATTTTTGGGATGAGCCTTATCTGTACAAGAAGTGTGTTGATCAGTTATTAAGAAGATGTGTTGACTATGAGGAAGCACGACAGATTCTGTCAGCCTGCCACAAAGCCCCCTATGGTGGACACTTTGGTGGAGTCAGAACTACAACGAAAGTGCTGCAATCAGGTTATTTCTGACCTTCTATTTTTAAGGATGCTCATGAATTAACAAAAAGATGTGATAGATGCCAGAGGGTTGGAAATGTGTCCATGAGACAAGAAATGTCACTCACGAGTATTCTTGAAGTAGAAATTTTTTATGTGTAGGGCATTGATTTCATGGGACCTTTCCCTCAATCCTTTGGCAATCTTTACATCCTTGTAGCTGTGGATTACGTGTCCAAGTGGATTGAAGCAGTAGCAACACCATCCAATGATGCTAAGGTAGTGACCAAGTTCTTGCTCAAGAACATTCTGACAAGACATGGCACGCCTAGAGCTATCATCAGTGATGGGGGATCCCATTTTTGCAATAAACTTTTTGAAAACTTAATGGCAAAATATGGGATAAAGCACAAGATTGCTACCGCTTACCATCCACAAACTAGCGGACAAGTGGAGATTTCCAATAGAGAAATCAAGAGAATTTTGGAAAAAGTGGTTAACCCCACAAGAAAAGATTGGTCCAAGCACTTGGACGAAGCACTATGGGCGTATAGGACTGCCTATAAAACTCCCTTAGACATGTCTCCTTATAGACTTGTCTATGGAAAGGCTTGTCACCTACCCATTGAATTGGATCATAAGGCATTTTGGGCTATGAAGCAACTAAATTTTAACATTAAAAATGTTGGTCAAGCTAGAATGCTCCAATTAAATGAGTTAGATGAGCATAGGCTATTCTCATACGAGAATGTTGAGTTGTATAAAGAAAAGACTAAAAGGTGGCACGACAGGAAATGTCAGAAGAGGAAATTAGTGAAAGGCCAAAAAGTTTTACTCTTTAACTCAAGGCTGAAGCTATTCCCTGGAAAATTAAAATCAAGATGGTCTGGCCCCTTTATTTTGGAAGAAATTTACCCCCATGGTGCTGTGGAATGAGAAAAATGGAGAAAGATTTAAGGTTAATGGCCAAAGGGTCAAAGCTTATTTTGGAGAACCCTCACATAACACAAGGGGTTCCCTCCATTTCATTGATTAATAGACACTTATTTTGGTCAGGCGATAAGACCCTAAAATAGCGCTACTGGGAGGCAGCCTAGCTTTATGTATTTTCTTTTGTTTTTACTTTTGTACAGGATCATGAAGGTTTTTGGTGGCATCAGCTCATGACAAGATATGACACGACAACAGAGGACAATAGAAAAGTATAAGTGAAATATGGGAAGATGAGAAGGAATCAATTTTGTTGAGTCCATAAGAAAGAAATTAATGCTGACCTGGCACTAAATATTTTCTTTCGGACACTAGAAAGAAAATGAATTGTTTTGTTTTAAGAGAAGGAGAACGAATCAAAGTGTGGCATAGGGATCACGCGCCTTGGGCCATGTGTAGCAGCAGAGTAATAATGACCTTGTCTGCCACGTCAGACTGTTCAGCTAACCAAACACGCAAAAACCACTAATGGTGTCTTTTCTATTGTCAGTCCCAAGTTCATTCACCCTTTGCCCTAATTATCACAAAAAGGGAAATCTTTCTCTCTCCATCTTCCCAAGGACGTATTTTATTTTCTCAAATTTTTCAATCACCTTTTCAACTTCCCTCAATCTCTCTCTCTATCCAAATATTCAAAACAAACTTTTCACTTTTCATTCTCTACCCTCCCTCCCGGAACCCTAACCTCTCAAACCCTCTCACCTTCATTCACCAAGAAAATGACTAGAGATCCAACTACTGGCCGTCATTACCAGACTGCAGCAAAGAAAACCGTCGTCCCTACGATCGACCTCTCCAGCCAATATGAAGACGGCACCTTCGTTAACATTGAAGCCCACAAAAGATTTATGGAGCACTTTAGCAAAATGAATGTGTTCACTGAAAGTGGATTTATCATGGACAATGAACATGAAAAGCTGGGACTTCCAGGTGACCTAGGAATAACTATTTCAAATCTAAAGTGGGGTGGCTTTTGTAAGCAACCCGGACCTTACAATGCAACGCTGGTCAAGGAGTTCTATTCCAACTTGATGGACCCTGGGCACAAGAGGCTAGAAGTATTGGTCAGAGGAGCGAAGGTGATCTATAACGAGTCCAATATCAACTTTTATTTCAAGATGGGAAACATTGAAGATGAATACCAGAATCTGGTACTCAGTTCACAGGAAGATGAATACGATGCCTACATGGAATCGTTGTGTGTTGCTGGAACGAGCTGGGTTGAGAAAGCTGTGAGAAGAATGGATTTGAGGTCGGAGGTGAAAGTATGGCACCAGTTTGCCAAGCATTCAATCAAGCCCACTGCTTATAACGAGACAGTATCCAGGGCTAGTTTGGTGCTGCTCCATTGCATAACTGGATTGATGGAAATTAATATTGGCAAAATAATTGTTCAAGAGATTCACGCCTGTTCAAAGAAGAAAGAAGGAATGTTGTATTTTCCTTGTCTTATAACAACCCTCTGTAGAAGACAAGGTGTGCCAGAATATGACTCAGATATCTTTGGGTATCCACAACAACCCTTGGATAAGACCTTAATCATGACTTTGATGAAACCAAAAGGATTTAGAAAAAGGACAGCAGCGGTGAGCCAAGCTTCTTCTGGAGCATCTGAACAACAAGACCCAGCTATGGAAATCCTAATGCAGATGCAAAAGGATCAGCAGGAGTTTTTGCATATCAAAAGGCTAGGGCAATATGGCAAGAAAAGATGTGGGCCATGCAAACCCCCTCCAACTTGCTTGAGGCCCCCAAATTCCCTGATCATATTCTGGGAAGTGTTGAGCCTGTTGCTGCTGAGAATGAAGGAAAGGAGAAGAAATCTACCAAGAAGGAGAAAATGAAGAAGAAAAAGAAGGAGAAGGAATTAAAGAAGAAAGAAGTAGAAGAGACAAGCAAGGGCGTGTCTGTAGACACCACTCAGAGCCAGGTCAAGAAAAAGAAAAATTTGAGAAAAACATACTCATCTCCACCTCCAAAACTTGAAGGCAGCCCCAAACAGAAAAATATGAAAGCAGAATGGAAGAGGAATGAGACCACTACAGCCCCAACACCACCTATCAGTCCTGCCAATAACTTTGATCTCAACAAGCTCTATCAGGAGGAAGGAGGCTCTGGCAAGGACGAGGTTTTGGAAAGCTTTTTAGCAGAAGTGGATAAGGATGCTAGGGATCTGGAAATGAATAAGGAAGATGTAGCTAAAGAAGAGGAGAGGAGTAAGGAAAAAGAGAATCCAGTGGAAGAAACTGTCCAGCTAGAGGGAACTGAGGAAGATATTGAAGGAGAAGCATTGAGGAAATATTATTCTTCAACAGAAACCACAGAAAAGGAAGGAAATGTTAAACGAGATGATGAGGCAGACAGTGAAGAGACAGAGAAGATCGTCGTTGAACCAGAACCCAATCCCGTCGTGGAACCTGCTGTGAATGCAGATGATAATGTTGCAGAGGAGCAGCCACAGAAAGCTGAGGATCAGCCCAAGAAGAAGGCTAAAAGTCCAAACAAAGCTGTTGGGAAGATGGTAATTGGAGTCGTGGCTGAAGAGGGCAATGAGAAAAAGGAGCTGGGAGCACAGGGCACAAAGGCAAAGAAGAAGAAGAAGAAACAAGACATGCCTGCACCAAGGAAAAGCTCCAGGCTTAGAGCCTAGTTAGTAAAGTGAAATAGGCAAGCGATGTCCTGCCTTCTCTCATCACTGAACAGTGAGGACACTGTCCTTACTTTAATTTTGGGCGAGGACGCCAGCGCTTAGCCTATTCTCACCACTCTAACCCTCTAATATCATAAATTGGATATTATGTCTTTTGTCTTGCATGTTTCTGTTTCTGGATAATGTTTTGGATTTATGCTTCGGATGGCCATGTTTTGAGCCATAAGTTTTTGAATATTTTGTGGGGAAGCCTTGATGCCCCAAGAACTTGAGGATCTATTTTTATTAATGTTATGTGTGTTTCATTTAGTTGTCATCTGTTTTATTTATTTTGCTGAATATGTTTCATTTAGTTGCATGTGTTAGTTTAAGGATGCTAGGGAATGTTTGGGTTAAAACTGCAGTAAGCCAGTGTTATACCCCAAATTTTACCCATTAGATGTCATAACATTTTGCACTTGCATTTAAGCTTCAATCATCTATGCATTGTTAACTAACCCATATCTTTGCTAGTTTGTTTCTTTTGTATTGAAAACTAGGGTTTACACCAGAAAGAGGGCAAGGTCTCCTAAGTCAGGCTCTCACATGATTCAAGGTCTCCTAAGGCATTCTCTGGCTCCATACAATCATCACAAGTGTTCACCAGTTTGGGATCTCAAAGACATTGGATCAAATCAAGTCAACAAGAGACTATCAGACCAAGTTGTGGAATTAAGGTTTTAACCTGAAGAATCACTGAAGAAGTTTGTCATGATCAGTCAAGGTTTGATTGGTTCATCAAACAATTGAACTTACCTACATTCAAGAGGTCTTGTGCAACAAGAAATCAAGATCATCTGGCTTTCATCACTAGCACAAAGAGTCACAAGCTCATTTTGTCCCCAGATTAGGGTTTTGTCAGGAAAGTCAACCTTGGCCTTTGACTTTTGATTAAGGCATGTTCCCAAGCTTTGAGACATGGTTCCATATGTTCATAAACATCTTTGGAGGCCATCCATTGGCATTATAAGAGATTGAAGAAGCAAGATCCTCAAGATCATCCAGTGGAATTCCTGAGGAAATTAGGGTTTTGACTGACAAAGTCAAGCCTCTGACTTTGATGATATTGACCCAAAATGAAATGTTCACGTCACATTCCATCTTAACATGTTCAATCCTTGAATTAGAGCATGAGAGACCACCATTTGAAAGGTTTCTTGCAAGAAGGGCAAGGTTTTGTTCTTAAATTTTTCTAAATAAGGAAGAATTCACTTCTTGTGCAAAATTGGGAAAGTCATAACTTTCAAACCACACATCCAAATTTTGTAACTCAAAGCTCAAATTGAAACTCTCATCATGAACTTCAAAACATATTAGAGGACCCTTCTCAAGTTAAGGATTGGTTCTTAAGTTACGAGGCTTGGAAGTTCAAAACACTTAAGGACTTAGTGAAATTTCACTACATTTGGCCTTAAAAACCAACTGACTTCACCTCCACTTTTCACCAAGATCCCTTTTGATCCAGGATTTGGAGTGAACATGAATGTTTTAGAGGACATTTGGGGTTTTCCAAAAAATACTAGAACTTCTCAATCCATGGTGTAAGCTGAGAGATTCAAATGGTTGAAGTTTGGTGTCTTTTCTTGAAATGCAAGCTTTCACACTTAATGCATAATGATGCATTACCATTTCTAAGCACCAAAATACTTACTCTTCTGATCTTTAGATACAATATTAGCATGCTGCAAACCTCTGCCACGATTTCATTAAGTTGTAGCATTAAAATAACATGGTTTAATCAACTTGGGGCAACTTGACACAAGGAAAGAGAATATTTTTCAACCAAAGCATGGTAGCCTTCTTTCTCCTTGTAACTTGGACTCTGACCCAATCAAATCAGTCCACAAACACTACAGAGCCTAGGGCTAGAGCTTTGAAGACACTTGACTCAGCAAAGCCAGCTCACACGAAGGTAACTTAAAGAAAGGGCAAATTTGGCAAGTTTCCAATTCTGACCATACCTCATGCCCTCAACCTTTCCTATAAATAGGGCATTATTCTACACTCTAAAGTACACCAGAATCACCCCAAGAAAAGGCTGATTGCTCTCTCCATTCTCTTATTCACATGTTCTTGCAAAATTGCAAGATCTTCCCAAACACCAGTTTCACTCGTGCATTTCCTCTCTAACTCTACAAACCATCTCTAAACACCTTGTAGAGAAGATTCAAACACTTAAACCCTAACTGTAACACTCCTGCCACCATCTGCCATTTTTGAGCTTCAACTTGCACAAAGGATCGGGTTGCATTGTCCAAGCAATTTCCAAAGCTTCTAAGCATCTGCATCTTCTCTCCAAGGATCCACAAGGTCCCAGAAGTTGGGTTTTCTCATTTACAAGTGCTATAGAAGAAGCCTTGGACTTTCTCCAAGAGGTAAGGTTTCTATCTCTGAAACTCACATATTCATGCATTATTCTGTTGCTGTTGCCAGTTTGAATGTAAAAATGTGGTATGTTCATTGCTTTGTGATTCTGAATACATGCTTGCCTTGTTTGATCTGAATATTGCATGTTGTGGCTTGCTGAAACTTTGAAATATTGCACTGCTGTGTGTTGATTTATGAATCATGTAATTGTTATTTATAGAAGGTAATGTCATATTGTTGTTCCTCGTGAAGAATACTACATTTTTTTTATCTTTATTTCATGAGGAATGGTTGAGGGACGAGTGAGAAATGTGTGCTAGAAGATTTGGCTATGGTTGTTGTTGTTAGGGCACGAGAGAGAAGAGAACGAGGGAAGAAGAAGAAGTTGGTGTGGCCCCCATTCAGTCAAACATGGCGCTGAGGTGGCCATTTAATGGTTGTCTTAAAATAAAATCGTTTTGAAGCATATTATGCTTGGATGAGAGCGTAGCACCGTTGGTCCATGGAGGAGGTTTGTGTATATTGGTGAGCGAAGGGTCTGGGGTTCCAATCCCCCTTGCCCCAGACCTTTTTCCTTTTTATTTTTTCCATATGTGACACTTGTTTTGATATTTTATTGAATGCTTGCCCCATGTGTTCACAGCGCGCTCTTGGTTCAGTTGGCAAGGCTTTTGAGCCCTAAGCCCCAGGGCATGAGTTCAAGTCCCATGTGGGACATTTCCATTTCTTTTTAATTACTTGTTTCTTTTATTTTATGGTTTATACCTCCATATTCAAATGCTCATAACTTGCTCATTTTTTTCTCTTTTTGATCCATCCTTTTTGCAAAATGTTCCTTAACATGTCTATATTCTGATTGTGGAAAGAAATTGGTAAAAATAATCATTTTTGAAACATTTATTAATGTTGAAAGTGAAAGGCTTTTTAGGGTTTTCATAAAAATATCTTGACTTCTCTTGTTTTCTTCACCATGTTTTCTTGTTCATATTGATAAAATGAGACCTGATGCATGTTGTTCAAACCTTGTATGATGTTGTGACATTATGTGCCTTTGTTTCACCTTTGTTCCTTGAGGTGTAAATGTGGTGTTACATGTAAATATCCTTTGAAATATCATGAGATCTCTTTAGATCATTTGCCTTGTAACATGAGTTTGTTTGATCAAATATGTGACATGCTTATGTCTTGAAACTTGAATGCCATGATTAGAACCATATTTAATTGCTTATATGCCTTGGATTGTCATTTCTGATTACATGAACTTTAAGATGTTGTCACACTCTCTTTTGCTCACCTATACCACCTATGTTTGCTAAACAAATCCATATGTGCCCCCATGAAGTGTTTTGGTTATTACCATGCTCATGTTTTCATCTTGTTTATGATGTTTATTATCTTATAACTTCATTAAGTCTCCCCCAAGTGAGGCTAGATTTTTAGCTCTCCTCCTTAACCCTCATTATTCCCCTCCTTCCAAAGGAAAGACTCTCTATTGACTTTTAAGTCATAGATAGCTCATATACCATCTTGGCCTCCTTAGAGCCATCCTCTATCCTTATTAGGATCCACCCTTAGTTCTCATTAGAACCCTTCTCCCTCTAGAGTTCTTCGACTCTACTTGAGTAATATCCTAATAGTATTCTCCTCCACCCTTAGTTTTCATTAGAACCCTTCTCCCTCTAGAGTTCTTCAACTCTACTTGAGTACTATCCTAATAATATTCTCCTTTACCCTTGGTCTCCTTAGAACCCTTTCTCCCTAGAGTTCTCCAACTCTATTTGAGTACTATCATCATAGTAATCTCTTCTCTCATCTGCCTCCTTAGATCCACTTACCTCATGACTTAGGTTTCACCTAGAGTTCTCCAACTCTATTTGAGTACTATCATCATAGTACTCTCTTTCCCTTTGGCCTTAGAGCCATTTACCTCTTAACTTATAAATAGGCTAGAATTCTTCAACTATATGTGATTCTCATCATCATGAGTATTCACTTCCCCTTTACAACTTAGACTTAGAGAGTTCTTTAACTCTATATGAGTACCATACTCATCCCCCTTGGAACTTTGGGCATAGTCAATGGTTCCTCACCATTAGTTAGGTGAACTACGGTTGCTCTGATTCTTTAGTCAGGATACATAGGCACAAGATGCGACGTCTTGGCGAGCATACTTAGTATATACCCTTAGGTCCTTACCTTTAGCACTTTGGTCTTCACCATAGGTCCATACCTCTACCCTTAGCAGATTTCCTTAGCAAGTAAACATAACATAACACACAAATAAATAGGTTCTTGTAGAGTACTACAGATACTTAGGTTGCTAATACCTTCCCTTAGTATAACCAACCCCCGAACCCCGATCTCTTAGTTGTGTCTTCACATGGCGCAAAAGGTTTTTCTTTCGATCTTTACCCTTTCCTTTGGATAAATTAAAGCTCGGTGGTGAATTTCAAAGTTTTGTGATTCAAGTTAATTAATAGCTTGATATCTAATTCTCACTGCAACAGAAATGGCAACTTCACTGGGGAGTCTTTTTGAGGGTTAAGCCCACCTTGTTTGTGCTTGTGTATTTTTTTGCCTGTATGTTTGTACATATTTGTATATCTGTATACCTGTTTTGTTGGATTCTTCTGTTTGGCAGGGTGTTACTATTGAGTGGTAAGATAAGTCCTAACCCGGACTTGAGCACACTTATTATAGGACAATGGTATATTTAGGGAGGCTTTGAGGGAGTCGATTCCCGAAAAGTTGACTTGAGACACCATCACTCAATTGAGGCCCTCTTGAGAGTCTAGTCATGTTGAACGAGTCTATTAGTGAAAATGTGCTACTCTCGACCTATGTGCCCTTGATATTGAGAACCGTAGTTACCTCTAACCCCACTTAGCCTTTTTAGGATGTAGGGCGAGGACTATGAGGGAGTCTATTGCCGAATTGGTTGCTACGCGATACTACGCATAGACGAGATTCTCTTGAGAATATTATTGACTACCGAGACATTCGGGAAATCGATAATATCCGAAAGATGGGTTGTCGACTCTGGGAACTTCTTAGAACCCTGTTCTACAGTTGATAAACCAATAGTACATACCAATTGAGAAGGGTGAACCATGGCTCCATGCCCATGACCTTAACCTAAGCCTTTTGTCTGTATGTTTGTACATTTGTGAATATGTGTACATCTATGTGCTTATACTTGCTTTGCATTCATACATCATAAGCATTCATTTCATGTCAGTTTCATGGAACTTAGACCTCCTTTTGTGAATATCATAGGGATATCATGGACAGTGCAAGAAGGAATACCATAAAATACACTTTCAAGAGTCCTAAACTGGACGACCTAAGGAGGTTCGGAGACTTGCTGACAGACCCCGAGGGATTTAAAGACAGATATAGGAAGTTGTGTATCTTGTTGAATAAGAAAGTTGATGAAGGACTACTCTTTACTTTACTTCAGTTCTATGATCCAAAGTACCATTGGTTTACTTTCCCCGATTATCAACTCTTGCCCACCCTTGAAGAGTATTCTCAGATAGTTGGTTTACCTATTAAGGATGAGTCTCCTTTTCCTATCTTCAAGAGGAACCCCAAAGAGCAAGAAATAGCTAAGGCTACTTACTTGGAGTTAGTGGACATCCAAAACAACATGACTGCCAAGGGAGGAATATTTGGTTTGACTGCTAAGTTCTTAATTGGAAAGGCTCAATACTACGCCAAGCACTCAAATAGGGATGCCTTTGAAGCCATTTTCACATTACTTGTCTATGGGCTCTTTCTTTTCCCAAACTTTGATAATTTTGTGGACATAAATGCTATCAAGATATTTTTGAAGAAGAATCTTGTACCAACCTTGCTAGCCGATGCTTACCATTCAGTCTATTTAAGAAATGCCGATGATGGAGGTCAGCTCACTTGTTGTGCTCTTGTGTTATATAGATGGTTTGTTTCACATCTGCCAAAGGTAGGCGCATTTTGGGACCCTAAGAAGGGATGGTGGTCTAAGAAGATTATGGCTCTTTCTCATTTCGATATTGATTGGTATAACTGTGTGTATGATGAGATAATGATCACAGACAGTTGTGAGAACTTTGGCAACGTACCTCTTTTTGGTACCAAAGAAGGAATCAGCTACAACCATGTGTTGGTTCGTCGACAATTGGGGTACCCTCTAAAAGATAAGCCTCTTGGTATTCATTTGGAAAACATCTTTTTTGAAGGATATGACAAATATGAAGAGCAGAGAAGATTTATCTTGAGTGCTTGGGGTGGCAAGCACAAGAAGGGAAGGAGTGTTATGGGAAAACCTAGTTGTGTGTCCTTGGAACCGTGTCTCCAATAGGTCTGAAGAAGAGTTATTAAGTTGAAGATGCCTTATTCTAGACAAGAACCAATTGCTTTGAAGGAAGAGCCCGTTCTATTTTTCATGTCAAAAGAAGAAGAGCTGAAGATTTCATTAAACCAAGCCAAACAGACATGAGAAGCTTGGAAGTACAAATATCAAGTGGTTGCTGAGGAGAACCTAAAACTTCAAAAGCAACTACAAGCCAAAAATGAAGAGCTGCTTTCATGCAAGAAGAGGAAGACCCAAGAAGGGCTAAGCACCTCTGATACTCAATCTTCCCCATGGAAGTTCATCGTCGACAAGCTCATCATGGAAAAGGCTCGGATGGATAAGGAAATTAAAAAGCTCAACATGAGGCTCCTAGAAGAATCTCCTTAGGTTTTTTTAGCTTTTATTTAGCCTTATGTTTAGGACTTTTAAAAGTGTATTGACTCTTGTAATTCACTTTGATATTAATGAGAATGAGACTTTTGGGTATCCCTTGGTATTTCACGAGTGCCTGAATTCCATGAAACTTTGCATTTGCATCCCGCATTCTTTTTGCTAAACTATCAAGAAACTAATCTTGTTTTGCAAACTTTGTAGAAATGGATGCTGGAAGAAGAAGAGTTTGGCCGTATACTTTCGAGGTTCCCGGGGTTGAACAACTGTTGGGGTTGGGAGATATGATTAAAAACCCGTCAACTTTCACTAAAAAGTATGGGAGGATCCTGCTATTGCTAAAACTCCAAGTGAGAGAAGGACCACTTGAAACTTTGGTCCAACTTTACCATCCTGTCTACCACTGCTTTGTGTTCCCAGACTATCAACTAATGCCAACTTTGGAGGAGTATTCCGCTCTGATGGGTATCCCTGTCAACGACTCTTCTCTGTTCTCTGGAGTAGAAGATGAACTCACCAACAAAGACATCACAAGAGGAACGAGGCTGGGATTGTCCGACATCAGAGCTCACTTGACTAACAAGGGAGGACGTCGTGAATTACCTGCTCAATTCTTGCTCGAGAAAGCTCTTTATTTTGCTGATAGAGGAAACTCTGCACTCTTTGAATCAACCTTTGCTTTACTTGACTATGGTTTGTTCCTGTTTCCTAATGCCAAGTACTTTGTCGACGTTCAAGCTATCTGAATCTTCATGCTCAATAACCCAGTTCCTACACTTTTTTGCTCATACTTATCATGTTGTTCATACAAGATACATGCGGAATGGAGGACCTATTGTCTGTTGTGTTGCCCTCTTCTATAGGCGATTTATTTCGCACCTACCGAAGACGCCAACTTTTTGGGAAGTGGAGGATAGCAAGATTTGGTCCAAGAAACTGATGGAGTTGACCCACACTGACATTGAATGATACGACCCAATCTATGGGGGAATTCTGATGATTCATAACTGTGGGGACTTCCCCAACGTGCCTCTCATGGGCAGGAATGGGTGCATCAGCTACAATCCTGTACTCACTCACCGCCAGTTAGGCCATCTAATGGAGGAGATTCCTGATTTCAACGGCCTTGAGATGCTTTTTCTTGAGGAAGATGAAGGTTTTGAGTTTAAGGTCAAAGTGGAGCGTGCTTGGCGCAGCATCAACAGACAAGGATGAACCACTTTGGGAGACCCTAATTGCATTGCTACTGAGGCTTTTTTAGAATGGTCTCACGAAACAGCTCTCGTGATGTGGACGCCTTATCCCCGTCACGAGTCATCTACAGAGGAAGAGCTGAAGTTGAAGAATGTGCTAGGAGAATTGACCCTTCAAAGGGCAAAGATCAAGGAGCGAATCAATAAGCTCATGAGAAAGATCAATGGAGGGGAGGGACCATCCGCCAGTGGATCAGATGCTTAGTTTCCTTTAAGTTGTATTTTCCATTTCCGCTTATGTATTTGAATTATGAAGATGTACTATCTCTGATGTAATATTTGCAAGATTTTCTAATGAAGAAGCTTATTTTGATAAACATCCTATTATCTACAATGTTTGCAAAATTTCTTGGTTTTTTGGTAGTTTAGCTCGCATTTACATTTGCATTTTCATTTGCATCATGTGCATTTTCTTCCCTGCCTTATCTCATGTCACCATATTCTCTTCAGAATCGTCACACTGAGTCCCCGACGCCACTACAACACACGAGCCCAAGCTCGTCAAAAGATCTCAGAATAGAGTTTTGAAATGGACAGAGTTAACAATGAGCTGAGTGAGCTACAAGGAGGAATTGGGTAGATTTTGGAAGCTATTCAAGTTATGAAAGCAAAGATGGACACACAGACCACTGTGGTTTCCGAGATTATCACTCCAACTGTGGAACCTCCTACTACTACTTTGAACACCACATTGGGTATGCCTTTTGATTTTATATGTGCTTCAGTTCTTACTTCTACTCAACAAATTATTTCTTTGGGTAACGAGAATCATTAAGTTATCCCTACCTTTACTCCACCGGCAGTATAAGCTCAAGTGCACCCTGTTTTTCACAACCCGCGTCCGGTTTATGATTACCATGAAATGTCTGAAGAGGGTGATGAGCGACATGAATGACTGAAAGAGAGTGTTGAGACCATCTAGAGAAAAATGAAGGCAATGGAGGGGAGCAACATATTTAGTATTGATGCTAAAGACACGTGCTTAGTCTCAGGCTTGGTAATTCCACCTAAGTTTAAACTACCCAATTTCGACTTACACTCAGGTGCAACGTGTCCTAAGGGACATCTGATTATGTATTTTTGAAGAATGGCTGCATATATGGATAATGATAAGTTGATGATCCACTGCTTCCAAGATAATCTGAAAGGGGCTGCTGCCAAGTGGTACTTAAGTCTGGACTAGTCTAGAATCCGTTGTTTTCAAGACGTATCCGATGATTTTGTAAAGCATTATAAGTGTAACATGGATTTGGCACCAGACCCTAGACAACTTCTGAGTATGTCACAAAATAATTCCGAGTCTTTTAAATAGTATGCGCAGAGCTGGAGGGAGCTAGCTTCACAGGTAGAGCCACCTTTGTTTGAAAAAGAATTGGCTGATTGGTTTGTGGATACTGTGAAGCTAGAATTCTATGAGAGGGTGATCAGCAGTGTCAGCGCCAATTTCGCTGATATTGTTACTGTAGGCGTGAAAGTAGAATTAGGGCTGAAAAGCAAAAAAGCAGTCAGTTCTTCAAGTAGTTCAACCGATACCAATACCAATAAACCTCCTAGCCACTTCCACAAGAAGAAAGAAGGAGAGACTAATTACATCATGGCAGGGAAGAAAAGAAACCCAAGGTGGACACAACCTATGTATCAACAACAGTCGGTTCTGAACTTCACTCAACAGTCGATTTACCCCATGCAGTATGCTCCCCAACACTATGTAGCAGCTGTAATGCCTATCTTTAATCATCAAGTAGCGCAGCAGGCGCCAACCTATCAACAACAGCCAGCTTATCAGCAAGTACCAAATGCTCAGAATTATCAACAGCAACAAAGACAACAAGTTTCACAGTCAGGTGCTCCCCATAGAAGACAAGGAGGAACGACCACATTTTCGCCCATACCAATGTCTTACACTGAGCTCTATCCTTCATTAGTGCAACAAGGACTGATTGTTACCAGACCTCTAGGTCCACCCACAGAGAAGTCTTTGCCTTTCCACAATCCAAATGTTAATTGTGCTTTTCACCAAGGGGGAGCCGGTTATGACTTGGAGGGTTATTTAGCATTGAAATATGTAGTGAAAAGGTTTATGGAAAAGAAGATCCTATCTTTCGCAGACAATCAGCCAAACGTGAAAAGTAATTCGTTGCCCACACACGGAACTACAAATGCCATTGAGGACGAGAATGATGAGGTGTTAATAGTAGATGCATCAAAGATCAAAACTCCTATCAAGGTCTTTCATGCTAAACTATTCAAAGCTGGATTGGTAAAAATCTGTCATGGTGATTGTGAAGAATGTAATATCAGTGTCAAGGGTTGCCAATTGGTCCGAGACGATATTCAGAACTTGACGGATGAAGGATTTCTGCAGGTATTCAGTAAAGAGAGGAAGGATGAAGTTGCAGTAATTGAGCCTGTGTTTAACTTGCCAAAGTCAAAAGAAAAAGTGCATGTGTTAAACATACCAAAGTCTGGTCCTATGACTCCCGTGTTCAATAAGCTTGTACCAATCTTCAACAATTCTGAATCCGTTGTTGCTTCCACTTCTAATCATTCAAAGCCAAGCAACATCCGACAACCGGTTCCATTCCGTTTTAGAGGTTCAAAAGTTGTGTCGGGGATTTATGAAAGTACTGGGGTTGACAAAAGACATTAAGGGGTGGTTCCAAGGAATGAGGTGGAAGCCACTAAGGAAGAGGTGACTAACATAGTGGGGAATAGGAAAATGACTCGCAATGGTAGAGTTTACACTCCTTTATTCAAAGGAATTGTGCCCAAGGAGACTGTTATTCCTGTACCCTCCAAAGATAAGGAAAAAGAGGTGGTTACGAAAGAGGATGATGATGAATTTCTGAGAATTATCAAGAGAAGTGATTACAAAGTGGTGGACCAGCTTCACCAAACTCCATCCAAGATTTCAATTTTGTCTTTGCTGATGAATTCTCCTGCCCACAGAGCAGCCTTGCAGAAAATTCTAGCCCAAGCACATGTAGCCCAAGACATTACTGCTGGACAATTTGACCACATTGTTGCTAACATGACAGCCTGCAATACGCTCAGTTTCAGTGACAAATAATTACCTCGAGGAGGCCGAAACCATAATCTAGCCTTACATGTATCCATAAAGTGCCAAGAGGATACTTTTGCCAGAGTACTTGTAGATACTGGTTCATCTCTGAATGTTCTGTCGAAGAGAACCCTGGAAAAGTTGACCTGTCAAGGAGTTGGGATGAAGCCTACTTCACTCATTGTCAAAGCCTTTGATGGCTCGAGAAGATCATTAATGGGAGAGATTGAGTTACCTATTTTGATTGGTCTTCATGTGTTCAACGTCATTTTCCAAGTCTTGGATATCAATCCCGCTTACAGCTGTCTGTTGGGGAGGCCTTGGATTCACGAGGCTGGTGCCGTAACTTCAACTTTGCATCAAAAGATGAAATTTATAGCTGATGCAAAGTTGGTCATTATCCATGGTGAAGAAGATCTAATGGTCAGTAACCTATCCTCTTTCCGATACATTGAAGCTGATGAAAATGCTTTGGAAACTTCTTTCCAAGCTCTTGAGATAACTAATGCTGTTATGCTCGACATTGAGGAGCCAGTGGCCTCGAATAATCCATCTTTTGCTTCTTTCAAGAGTATCCAATCTGCCCTAAAAGAAGGCGTACCTGAAGGATGGGGCAAAGTCATCAAGATTCAAGAGAGAGAGAAGTGCCAGGGGTTGGGTTACAAACCAACTCTTGATGAAACAACTGTTGCTACAACAAGGCGACTGAAGACGATTTAGGAAGTATTTGTCAGTGGAGGACATCAAGTTCATGCCATCATTGAAGACGCCGAAGACGAGTACATTAGCCACTTGGTTTTTCAGTGTGATGCCGCATTGAGTAATTGGGAGGCTATTGAGATCCCTGTTTTGTACCCTATGCCAGAGTAATTTGCTTGCTTTTGTTGTTTGTTTTCAATTCCGTAGCTTCGCCCGAGGCTATTGGATTATTTTGTATGGGCCACCACTTTTAATTCTTATTAATCAATGAAGTTGATGTTTTGTTAAATTCTTTTGTCTTTATTGATTGTTTTTGCTTTTAAGGAAAAATGGCAATCTTTTAAGAAACTATAAAAACATTTTCTTCTTGCATTCGATTTTGTGCATTTTAATAAAATAAATCCCTCCATCATGCAGAATAAATCCCAAACCTATCGTAGTCAATGACCCTACTCTCACTACCGACTTTGATTCACCTATCTATCAAGTTGAGGATGAGGAGGATTATGAGGTCCCTGATGATTTGGTAGAGATGTGTGAGTATCAATACACGGATCTTCAACCACATGAGGAACAAGTTTACGTCATCAATCTTGGTACCGAAAAGGACAAGAAGGAAGTCAAGGTTGGGGAAATGCTTGGGGCAGAGATCAGACAACGATTAATACAGCTTCTTGAAGAATATGTGGATGTTTTTGCATGGTCTTATCAAGATATGCCTGGTTTGGATACAGGTATTGTAGTTCCTAAACTACCGCTCAAACCTGAATGCCCACCGACGAAACAAAAACTTCGAAGAAGTAGACCCGACATGGCTCTCAAGATCAGAGATGAGGTCAAGAGACAACTGGATACAGGTTTCTTAGCAGTTTCCAAGTACCCCGAATGGGTAGCTAACATTGTGCCAGTAATGATGAAGAATGGCAAAGTGCGAATGTGCGTAGATTATAGGGATCTCAATAAAGCCAGTCCTAAAGACGATTTCCCTCTGCCGCATATCGACACTCTCATGGATAATACATCTCGGTTTGCAGTTTTCTCCTTTATGGATGGTTTCTCAGGCTACAATCAGATCAGAATGGATTCGGCCGATATGGATAAGACTACATTCATCACTCCATGGGGAACTTATTGCTACAAAGTCATGCCCTTTGGTTTGAAAAACGCAAGGGGCAACCTATCAGAGGGCTATGGTAACCTTATTTCATGACATGATCCATAAAGAAATTGAAGTGTATGTGGATGATATGATTGTTAAATCTCAGAGTGAGGATGAATATTTGGACCATCTTCTGAAATTATTCAAGAGACTCCGGTAATATCATCTAAAGTTGAATCCTTTCAAATGTACTTTCGGTGTCAGATCAGGAAAACTACATGGTTTCATCGTCAGTCAATGAGGAATTGAGGTAGATCCCGACAAAGTATGAGCTATTCAAGAGATGCCAGCTCCACAGACCGAGTCTCAAGTCAGAGGTTTTCTGGATCGTTTGAACTATATCTCCAGATTCATCTCCAACATGACTCCCACTTGTGAGCCAATCTTCAAGTTACTCCGCAAAGATCAGACTGTAGAATAGAATTTTGATTGTCAGCAAGCTTTTGATAAACCCAAGAATTATCTGCAAGAACCACCGATCTTGATTCCCCCTGTTCTTGGAAGACCTCTCTCCATGTACATGATTGTGTTGGAAGGGTCTATGGGCTGCGTCTTGGGCCAACATGATGAAACTGGTCGCAAGGAGCACGTCATCTATTATTTGAGCAAAAAGTTCACTGACTGCGAAAGCCGTTATTCACTGTTAGAAAAAACCTGTTGTGCTTTAGCATGGGCCGCCAGACGTTTGAGGCAGTATTTGATATGTCACACGACTTTGTTGATCTCCAAAATGGATCCAATAAAGTATAACTTTGAGAAACCTGCCCAAACAGGAAGACTTGCCTGTTGGCACATGCTCTTGTCAGAATATGATATTCAATATGTCACTCAGAAGGCTATCAAAGGAAGCGTCTTATCAGAGTACCTTGCAGATCAGCCTGTTGAAGATTATGAGCCTCTCAAATTTGATTTCCCTGATGCGGATATTATGTTGATAAAGAGAGATTGTGAAGAGCCAGGCCCTGATGAAGGTCCTGAACCTGGTTTGTGATGGAAAATGATGTTTGATGGTTCTTCCAACTATAAAGGACATGGTGTGGGTGTTGTACTGATGAACCCTAATGGTGGTTATACTCCTTTCACGGCAAGGTTAAACTTTGAATGCACAAACAATATTGCTGAATATGAAGCATGTATCTTGGGTTTAGAAGCTGTAATTAATCTCAGAATCAAATTCTAGAAGTCATTGGTGATTCTGCTTTAGTTATCTACCAGGCTAATGGTGAATGGGAGACTAAAGACAAGAAGCTGATCCCGTACCGTGATTACATTGTGGAGATGATCCAATACTTTGACAAGATTACTTTCCGTCATGTTCCTCGCTCGGAGAACCACATGGCTGATGCTCTAACAATGTTAGCTTTAATGTGGCAAGTTATATTTATTAATGAGGCACCATTAATCAGAATTGAGCACAAAACTGAGCCCACCTATTGCCAGTCAATTGAAGAAGAGGTAGATGGGAAGTCGTGGTTTCACGACATCATGAATCATCTGAAGACTCAAGAGTATCCTGCCAATACTTCCAATCTTGATAAGAAAACTATGCAAAGGCTATCATCAAAGTTCTTCCTCAGGAATGATGTACTTTACAAGAGGAATCACGACATGGACCTACTAAGATGTGTTGATAAATGAGAAGCAGACCTGTTGATTCACGATATTCATGAAGGAGCCTTTGGTACTCACGCCAATGGGCATGTCATGGTTAAGAAGATCTTAAGGGCTGGGTATTATTAGTTGACTATGGAAGCTGACTATATCCAATACTCCAGAAAGTGTCATAAATGTCAAATCTATGCTGACAAGATGCATGTGCCTCCAACACTATTGAATGTTCTATCATCTCCTTGGTCGTTCTCTATGTGGGGCATTGACATGATTGGAGATATTGAGCCGAAAGCTTCTAATGGTCATCGTTTCATTCTAGTGGCCATTGCCTATTTCACTAAATGGGTTGAAGTTGCGTCCTATGCCAACGTGACAAAGCAAGTGGTTGCTCATTTTATCAAGAATAATATTATCTGTCGTTATGGAATCCCTAACAGAATCATAACTGACAATGGGACAAACCTGAACAACAAGACAATGAAGGAGTTGTGTGACAATTTCAAGATTGAGCATCATAATTCTTCACCTTATCGTCCCAAGATGAATGGAGCTGTCGAAGCTGCTAATAAGAACATCAAAAAGATCATGCAGAAAACGGTCAAGACTTATAAGGATTGGTATGAAATGTTACCATTTTCCTTACATGGATACAGAACTCCGGTTCGAACTTCGACAGGGGCAACTCCCTTTTCTCTGGTATATGGAATAGATGTTGTTCTTCCTATCGAGGTGGAGATACCATCCCTAAGAATTCTGATGGAAACCAAGCTTGATGAAGCAGAATGGGTCCAAGAGAGATATAACCAGCTGAACCTCATCGATGAGAAGCGACTGACCGCCATGTGTCATGGTCACTTGTATCAAAAGAGAATGAAGAGAACATTTTACAAGAAGGTCCGTGTTCGAAAATTCCGAGAAGGAGAACTTGTAATAAAAAAGATCTTGCCATCCAAAGGGATGTTCGCGGAAAATGGGCACCCAACTATAAGGGTCCGTTTGTGGTGAAAACTGTGTTCTCAGGAGGTTCCTTATTCCTTACAATGATGGACGGTGAACAACTCGCACATCCTGTGAATGCTGACTCTGTACGAAAATATTACGCCTAAAAAAGCCCGCTAAGTCAAAAACCAGAGATGGCGACTTAGGCAAAAAAAAGGGTATCCCGGTGGGTCATAACCTATGAAAGAGGCTCAGGCAAAAGTTAGGGATCAAATAAAAAGAAAAGAGCTTGCTAGGTTGAAAACTCGAAAGGGCGGCCTAGGCAAAAAAAAGCGTCCCGGTGGACTGAAAACCTGAAAAGGCGGTCCAGACAAAAGTTAGGGACAAAGGCGTTTCACTGTGTCAGAAAGGGTTGTCACCTACATCAAGGAATTCATGAAGAAGTCCAAGTTCATTCATTCTCATCAGCAGCAAAGTTCTTCTTAGGACTCTTAGTCATTAGGGATGGTAGTGGTCATTGAACACGATGTAACCTTTTCCCCAAACTGCCATTTTTCCAAATTTGTAATGTTCTATGGAGCTTCGCTATTCGCGAGTTACCATTCTAATAAAATCAGATTTTTGAACCATTCTTTGTTTGGCATTTATCATTGCTCTATTATTTCTTTTGTTATGCAAAACTTCACTTATTCATTAATAATGGTTTTGAAAGCGGGAAATATTTTGAAAGATCTTTTGAGAAAATACAATGAAAACCTAAATTTACTTTGGCATTAGAGTTTGATTTAGTGAAATCATACGCTCTCCCCAATAAGTCTTGGTTGTGACGAAAGCATTGTTAAATCATCTGGCGTAAGTTCGTCATTAAAATAGATTAAAGATACTTCTTGGATCAGACATGTTGGTAATGACTGACTACTACGATACAAAGGACTTCTCCCCAGTATCTTTCACAGATGATTCGTAAAGGTGGAAAGTCTTTACCTTCTCCAGTAAAAGAAGATTATTCCCCATTCAATCCCCAGAGTGGCCGTTCTCTTCAGGTTCAGTGTGACTCTTGGAAGTGGATGCGTTTTCCTTCCACTAACTTTTCACCAGTCTGTCGTCTCTCATTAGAGTCGTCTTTTGTATATCATCGAGCATTCACATCATACCATATCATCTTGCGTCTTTGCGTCTGGGTGTGCTTTTGCTTGTGGGTCTTTATCTCTCTTTACTTCAATTTATTGATTTATGGATCCTTATCTATGTCCAGCTCGCGTCCGGTCTTCACTTGGGTGCGCCATATTTTGCTCATTATTCATTTTCCCCAGGAAGTCTAATCATCATTTATGCAACCCCGGTACTGACCTATCAGATACTGAACCTTGGTCACCTATGAACCAAAATTTCCAGTCACCTATGAACCAAAATCTCCGGTCACCTATGAACCAAAATCTCAGGTGAACTATAAACCTTGGTCACCTATGAACCAAAATCTCCGGTCACCTATGAACCAAAATCTCAGGTCAACTATGAACCTTGGTCATCTATGAACCAAAATCTCAGGTCAACTATGAACCTTGGTCAGCTTTGAACCTAAAAACCTTGGTCACTATGAACCTAAAGTCCAGTAATTTTTGGCATTGTTTGTTTCTTAGTCAGCTATGAACCTAAAAGTCCAGTAATTGCTGGCATCGTTTGTTTCAGGTTAACTGTGAACCTAAACATCATTCAGGTCAACTGTGAACCTAAACATCATTCAGGTCCACTAGGAACCTTGGTCACCTATGAACTAAAATCTCAGGTCAACTATGAACCTTGGTCAACTTTGAACCTAAAAACTTTGGTCACCTATGAACATAAATCTCCGGTCATCTTTGAACCAAAACCTCAGGTCACATATGAACCTAAAGTCCAACAATTTCTGGCATTGTTTGTTTCTTGGTCAGCTATGAACTAAAACCTTGGTCACCTATGAACCAAAATCCCCGGTCATCTTTGAACCAAAACCTCAGGTCACCTACGAACCTAAAGTCCAGTAATTTCTGGAACCGTTTATTTTTTGGTCAGCTGTGAACCAAAACCTTGGTCATCTATGAACCTAAAGTCCAGTAATTTATAACATTATTTGTTTCTTGGTCAGCTGTGAACCAAAACATCATGTCAACTGTGAACCTCAATCTAGGCCCAACTCATATTGGTGTCTTAAGCCCAGTCTTTACTGGCAAACCAACTCAAATTGGTATCCTACCCAAACAATATTGGTGTTTAATGACATTTTATTTCCAAGTCCAATCATTGTTGGCACTTTAATATTGTTCCCAACAGAGGTTCAATCATTATCAATATCTCTTTAAAAGTCCTTGTAATCTTCATCATTTGGCGTACGCAAAGCTTGTGTTTGTCTTTGTCTTTTCTGGCTTTTCTTGAAGATCCCGTTTAAACTCTTCAATATAAGAAATCCCCAAAAAATCTTTGTAGAATGTCTACCCTCTTATTTCAAGTTGATACCCAGTGGAGTTCATGTCTTCTTTCTGGTTTCATGCCCAGTAAGAATGTGTTTTATTTCCCCAATGTCGTCCGGTCACCTACGAACCTGTCGTCCATCTCCCTGGATCTTCCCCAGTGGAGAACATCTCTATGGATTTTATCTCCAGTGGGGACCTGTGGGATTTCCCCTTTATTTTTCTATCCCCAGTGTTCCTCAGAGTCTCCCCAGTGAGTCTCTTTTGTGGGTCAGTCTGTATCCCCAGTGAGTCTTCCTTGTGGATACTAACCTTCATTCCTCCCCGGTAAAGCTCACCTCTGTTTGTCTGCTTTTATCCTCTAGTGTCTTGTTTGTCTGCATCTTTCCACTATCATAGCATCATATCATCATACTAGAAGTTCATGGCATGTCAGCATTTGCGTGTCTGTTTCCTGTCCTTAGCATCTGCATTCCATCTAAGGGCAAAATTTCTGTTTGCTATATTTAAACTCCTTTTCATCTTAATGCCCCGAGGATTTCCATTCCTCGTGCCATCCGGTAAAGTCATTTAAATAGGGGCAAATCTTGTACCCCAAATTTTACCCCTTAGATGTCATAACATTTTACACTTGCATTTAAGCTTCAATCATCTATGCATTGTTAACTAACCCATATCTTTGCTAGTTTGTTTCTTTTGTATTGAAAACTAGGGTTTACACCAGAAAGAGGGCAAGGTCTCCTAAGCCAGGCTCTCACATGATTCAAGGTCTCCTAAGGCATTCTATGGTGTAATACCCCAAATTTTGACCACTTAGATTTCCCATCATTGTGAAAATCATCATCACAATATGGATGTACCTTTATGCTTCATTAGTCTCCCCAAAGATGGGTGAGCATCCACTACAATCAAAATTAGGGTTTCAAGCCCTCTCTGAGTGCTTAGACAAATGATCAATCAAGAAATGACATGATCTTCAACTTGTCTAATCTCTTAAACATCCTCAATGGATCAAAAAGGACTCCCACTTCAAGGATTAAGCACAAGGCTGCTCCCTTCTAGGTGGATCAAGTCTCAAGATCGACAGTGTCACCAAATTAGGGTTTTGGTCGACCAGGGCCTCCAGATGGAAATTTTCATCTGGGCACAAGGCAATGATCCAAAACATGACCTAATATACTTCATGGAACCTCATGAACCCATGCATCAAGTCAATTTTGCCTCAGGGGATGCATTCATCAAAAATCAGGAATTAGGGTTTCTTGACCTAATTCACCCCTAAGTTGACTTTTGGGACAAACCATGAGCCAAGACCTCAAGAGATGATTTGAGGGTCTCTAATATACCATATTGATCCATTTGGAACAATGGATTGATCCAAGAAGTTTGAGCAACAAGTCTCAATTTCATCTGCACCACAATTAGGGTTTTAAGAGAAAAGTCAACTGTAACTTTGACTTTTGACCAAGACATGCTCCCAAACCCTAATACATGATTGAATATACCCTATGACACCCATGGAACATGTCCATCAAGTTTGATTTAGGTCAAGGACTTGATTTCCTGAAGAATTGCACAGTTTGAAATTCATCTGATAAAAAGTCAACTGTGCACAAAAGTCAACTTTGACTTTTTGAGATTTTTCACCAAAATGGATTTTTAGCCCTAAAATGATGTTAATGTATGATTTTAATCATCATTCATCAAGAAAAATCAAGAAAAGTGAGATAACTTGAAAAAGGGGTAACCATAAAACTTAGAAATTTTTCTAAGTTAAAAATAAAGTGGCAAAGGTACCAACTTTGGAGGACCATAACTCCTAAACCACAAGGCCATTTTTTCTCATCCAAAGATGGATTTGTAGCCCTCATTATCACCTACAAAAACTTCAACTACAAGTCATTCCAATTCATTAAGGATTTTGAGTTATGGAGTGATCAAAGTGGCTGAAAAGTGAAAATGTCACTTTTTCCAACACTTAGTGAAATTTTCACTAAGTCAGATTCTGCCTCACTTTTTGCCAAATGTAGGGGGATTTTTCACTTGGAATCAAAAGAGATCAAAACCAAACTTGTTCAAACAGTTGTTGTATCATGTTAGGGCTTTCCAAAATGGTCAAGAACATTGCCAAATTCAACCTACATCATGAGATACAACATTGCCAAGTTGCCTTGCTGAAATCTGTCAAAGCAAGGCAGAATTTGCATTTTGGCTCGATTTACCAAAATCAGCCAAGTTCAATTGCTCCAATCCACTTGGACACCTCAGAGGATTGAATCCAAAGGGGACAATCACTGAGCCAAGCCTCCAAGGTCCAAGGAACAAAGAATAGCATGTTGAACCTAGAATGGCCAAAATAGGGACAAGACTTCAAATTTGGAATGAGGAATTCAATGGAACCATCAAGGTGGCATGGACTGAGCCATTCTCATCTGAAATCAGTCAAGACTTATCCAAGACCAAGGGGACCAAAGCTCTGTGCCCTAACCTCTAGTCAATGGCTAGAGGAGACTTGGATTCTCATTGGACAACATTGGCCAAACCTACTTACCAGCTGCCATGCACTATTCCTTGCAAAACAAACTTGCTCTACTATAAATAGAGCTCAATTGTGGTCAGTTTAAGTACACCAAAGCCATCTAACAGATGCTTTCCTCAAAATCTCTTTCTCTTGGCAAAAATGCCTTTCTTAGCAAGGTAGCTATCGGGTTTTGAGTTTGAGAGCAATTCCAATCAAACCAATCACTCACACACCTCACATACATCACATATGAGCTGATCAAACACTTACATAACATCTGGAACATCAAAATCTCAAAATCACTTGCCATCCACACAAGTTTGAAGTGAAGTTGTAGCTGAGATGCCATAAACTGATCCAGTCCATTTCAATTCAATCCAAGTGTTCAAACACACTCCATATGGTGTAGGGAAGTTGTCCAGATCATCACAACTTGTCTGTAACACCTCCAACTCAAAATCACATCTGCTCTTGCTGTCACAACTTAGAGGTAAGCCTAAACTTGGTCACCTCTCAATCTATGCATATTTCCTCGCACAATAATTTGGCCATATGTTCATAATCATGCATGGAATGTTTTCCCTCAATTAATTGCATTGTTTGAATCGTGTATCAAAAATCCTAGCCTTCATGCAGAAATTAGGGTTCTTGAGGTCTCTTCGTGATTTCTTGTTGTATGTTTAATTTAAATGAAATTAAAGTACATAGACATGATCGTGAGCTTGAGGCGAGCATAATGATATGTGGATTGCATGATATGATTACGTATTCATGGAGATTGGATAGAAAATGCAAATCTGAGAATTCAAGAACACGCGCGTGTTCTTCAGCCTGTTCTTGGCGCCATTTTCATATATTCAAATATTTGAATTTTGTGATTTTGTTTAATTGATTCAAAAATTAATTTCTCTCTGAGTTTTAATGATTTTGAGTTGATTCTTTTTTTAATAATTCACAAAAATGTTAAAATATTTTATTTTCACAAAAAATCCCAAAAATATTATTTATTTCATATAATTGATATTTTTGTAAAGAATTAATATTTTAATTGTTTTTGACATTTTAAATATTTTTTCTACATTGATTTTGCAACTTTTAATGCTTTCTAATTATTTTGTAGGTCAATACTTAATTTTTGAAGCATTAATCCAAGATCACAATTTGTTTCCCATGTGTTAAACAATTTTTGATCATTTTAATTGAATTTTTATTCAATTAAATACATTTTTGGAAATAAATTAGGGTTTTGGATTAATTCAACCCTCATAAATCATTTTCAAAACACTTTGGGCCTCTATTAGAGTGTAAGACCCAATCCTTTTTTTGACCAAATCATTTTTGGGCCTCACTTATTGTATAAGTCCCGATACCGTCAAAAAACAAACGGCGCGATCGTCGCCTTTTCAAAAAATCATTTGGGCCTACCCTCGAGTAGTAAGACCCATTTCTTTTCTTTAAAAACTTTTTGGGCCTCTTGAGAGAGTGTAAGACCCATCCCCCCTTGTACAAAAACTTTTTGGGCCTCGCTCATTGTATAAGTCTCTCTGTACAAGTAAACGGCGCGATCGTCGCCCGTTTAAAAATAAAAATCATCTGGGCCTCTCCTTGAGCTATAAGACCCATTCAAAACACTTTGGGCCTCTATTAGAGTGTAAGACCCAATCCCCCTTTTAACCAAAACATTTTGGGTCTCACTTATCTCATATATCCCTCTGCGTTAAAAGAAAACCTCGGCGCGATCGCCATTTTTAAACGAAAAATCATTTGGGCCTACCCTCATGTTATAAGTCTCACTCTCTTTTCTTTAAACCTTTTTTGGGCCTCTTGAGAGAGTGTAAGACCCATCCCTTTGTACAAAAAACCTTTTTGGGCCCCAGTCACTTGTATAAGTCCCACTGTACAAATTCAACAGTGCGCTCACTGATAAAACCCTGGGCCTCTCCTTGAGCTGTAAGCCCCAAATCTTTCTTTTTCAAAGCACTTTCTCCTTTGATTTTGAATATACTATTGTTTTCAATATTTCTTTGTTGAACAACTAACCAAACAGCATGGAAGCACTCCAACCGAGTAAGTGGTTATCGCTTTCATTTACTGCTTTCATATTATAAATTGTATTGTGGGGCTGCTCACTGTAAGTCTCCTTTCATAAACTCATATCTACTATGTAATAATAGTATAGATATTTCGAGTTTCCCCGGCAACTACGTCTAGAACTAGGTGACGCCGTTTCATTTATTCGTAGAAATAGACGCCTAGATCCCCAATAGGAGCACCAGATACAGTCTTCTCTTCGGCTGTCCTCCTTAGGAATCGTCAAGAAGCTCTACTCCCCAAGATGAATGTATTCTCCGTGAATGGCATCTTTGAGTTTCTTCCAAATTCTCGAACTTTCCTGACTTGATCTATTCCTTGTGGATAGCTTGCCTTGAATGTCTCGGGGTTTGGGTACCCACTACGGTCATAATCTTGGACCTTAACTAAGGAACCCTCTTTAAAAGTTAAAAGTCGCTGGATAGTAAACCTCGCACGTTTACCAGTGGTTTTTACCTTTAAAAGAGTTATCTCTCCTAATGGAAAGGAGATGATAAGACCCACGGGCTTCTTAAAAGCATCGGCCTCCTCTTGGGCATTATTCAAGGACCCTACGGCTTCTTAGAAGTATTCACAGCCTCCTCTTAGGCTTCGTATAATGATCTCTTCCTCCGGGAATGATAGCCTCCTCTTAGGCTTCGTACAAGGACCCGTCGGCTTCTTAAAAGTTTCCAGCCTCCTCTTGGGCTTCGTACAAATTGTCCCGACGACATCCTAGAGGTATAGGAACAGAACCTAGTCATCCTCATAGAACAGTCCTTTCAAAGAGTCTACTACTGTTTCTCATAACGTAGTACAAAAGAAAAAACTCTAGACTTGGACAGTCTAACTTTCTTGAGTCTCAAAGACATTCTCAAGTGACCCCTTCGTTAAATAGGAAGGAAACCCGCAGACTCGGACAGTCTCAATACCCTTTGGATTTCCCGTTTCCTCAAAGAAAAGGAAATATCCCTGATCCTCAAAACAAATCCCTGAGTACAGTGTTGCTCATATAAGAACTAATTTTCTCTTTTAAAATCAGTATATTGGATCTGTCAGTCAACTGAAACAAACCTTTAGCCTCCATCTCGGGCTTCGTACGAGATACAAAAACACTCTCTTGTTGAGTCAAACTTTTAGCCTCTCTTTCGGGCTTTGTACGAGACACATAAGAGACTCCCTCGTTGAGTCAATCACCTTTTCGCTTCCATTTCGGGCTTTGTACGAGATACAAAAAGGTTCTTGTTGAGCCAAACAAACAATAGCCTCCATCTCGGGCTTTATACGAGATACCAAAAGACTCCATCGTCGGGTCAAAAACTTTTAGCCTCTCTCTCGGGCTTTGTACGAGACACAAAATAGCCTCCTCTTAGGCTTTGTATAATGATTTTCCTAGCGGAAATTAGCCTCCTCTTAGGCTTTGTATAAGAAAACCACTGGTTAATCCAATTAACCTTTTAGCATCAAAGCTGTGCCTCGTTCACAGTACACAAACATCAACAACTCCTTTCCTTTCATCTAATCGCTGTAAGCGGCAAGCCTCTGAATCATCTATATCCACGCCACTGTCCCTCTTTTAGCATGAGAAATTCCAAAGGAAAGATGGCATTGCTCTACACTGAGTTAAAGTCTTCTCCTTCAGGTTAAAACCCTTTCTTCGGAAATTATGGCATTGCTCGGATCCGCGTATCCCAGTTAAAGTAATTCTCCTTCCCCCTCTTTAGAGATGACAAATTCTCTCTAAAGTCGAGGTTCTTTCAGCTTCACGTCTTGGGCTTTGAACAAGACACAAATAGACCTTTCAGCTTCACATCTTGGGCTTTGAACAAGATACAAACAACCTTTCGCTTCACGTCTTGGGCTTTGAACAAGACACCAAAAACCAATTTCCTTCCATAGAATAGGAGGAACTACGAACGCTCTGATTTCCCTGTTTTGGCAAACGGGAATACGTAGGCATAAGATCGAAAGAAAAGATCTTAGCGAGCGCAATCAACAAAAAACCCAAATCCCATATCTCCATCAATTAAAAGCAGTAATTCAAAGGCATCAGTCCTAATATCCTAACCCTTGTTCCCCGCTAGAAAGTCCTAGAAAGAAAGAAAACTGTATTGGCGAAAATACAAATAACTAGTACAAAGGCCCCCCCACATTGATAGCATCCGTAACCTAACAGACCGCTGTTTAAACTCAGTATGCAAAGCAGGGTTAATTGGAGACATCTATTTCCCTTCCTTATTCAGCTCACAATAGGATAAAAAATGAATCGACCTGTAGTTTTAAGCTCAACCGCAGAGAGCGACCAGCGCTTAAGAACCGCGTCCAAAATCGCTCGCTACAGAAAAGTGGCGCCCACCGTGGGGCCGATTCTTTCTTTCTTACAATTTAAACCTTGGGTAAGTCATTTTCATGGCGGTGGCTGCCAACAGAAAAGTGGCGCCCACCGTGGGGCCCATTCCTTTCTTTCTACTTCTCTTGTGTGAAAAATTACACAAAAGGCGACTCTGCTGGGGAGTCTCCTTTTCTGCCTTAGGGCATCATCCCCGTTTTCCACGGAAAATGGGAACTCTGCTGAGGAGAAAGATTGACCTATGCTGGTCCATCTCTTAGGCAGGGAACCACAGATTGGGGCTTCCGCCGGGGAACCCATTTCTGTCAGGAACTTAAGAATCGTAGCTTTATAAGTCTAGGATGATTAGGACAAATATATATACTGCTTTTCCTAATTGCTATACGTGTTTATTTTTCTGCTACTGGGAATGCGTGTGATGCCGCATGTGGTGAGATTGAGTATACACTTAAGAAAAGCCAACCTTTTTCGTAGTGCGGAAGCTATCGGAAATAGATGTTACGCGATACTACCCTCATTTGAGGCTGGTGATCTATTCTTGGTGAATGGCACTTACTCTAAGATTGCACACAACTCGCTGGCGATCCGCTTGTTGTCTGGCTTCCTGGGAGGAGCTGATGATAATGAGTACAGGTACAAAAATCACCCTAGTATAAACCTTTGGGGATGGGTAGAGCCTTGACTTCATGACAACGACCCTCTGACCCCATGTTTTTTCTATGTTTTTGTGTGCTGCATTCATGCATCCATTTAATAAAAAATTAAAACACAAAAAAAAAACTTCTCTTCTAGTCTCTCTGTTTTTCAAATTAAACTAAGACTGTGATTGCAAATATCAGAGAAAAAGATTACGCTAATGGATTTCGGTAGAAGGAGAACTCGCCAGTATACCTTCAAGGTTCCAAAACTAGGGGATTTGAGAAGGTTAGCAAGGATGATCGTTAACCCAGAGGCTTTCAGAGCCAAGCACAGTGGTTTGCTACCACTGTTAAGAGTCCATGTGATTGAGGGAATCATGGATGCGCTCATTCAGTTCAACGATCCGGTTTATCACTGTTTCACATTCCCGGATTACCAGCTATCACGAACGCTGGAGGAGTATTCTCATCTGGCTGATTTACATATCACTGATCGAGCTCCATTTTCTGGACTGGAAGAAATTCCAAAGAATCAGACTATTGCAATGGCAATTCATTTGGACGAGTCTGAGGCCAGGACTCACATGATTACTAAGGGTGGCATCCAAGGTTTGCCAGCCCAGTTCTTGACAAAAAAAGCTCTATACTTCGCTAGTATAGGGAACGGGACTGCTTTTGAAAGCATATTTGCCTTGCTCACCTACGGGTTATTTTTGTTTCCCAACATCAATAACTTCGTCGATATCAACGCTATTAAGGTTTTTCTCATTGGAAACCCTGTGCCGACTTTGCTCGCAGATGCGTATCATTCTGTACACTTGGGAAATTTGTACAGCGGAGGGGAGATCACATGCTGTGTACCTTTGCTCTATAAATGGTTTATCTCGCACTTGCCCAAGTCTGCTGCTTTTTGGGATTGCAAGAGTGTCTTACGTTGGTCGCAGAAGATCATGTCTCTCACCAATTCCGATATAGATTGGTGTAATAGGATTTATGAGGGAATCAGAATCATTGACCGTTGTGGAAACTTCCCCAGCGTACCCCTCATAGGAACTAAAGTTGGAATCAACTATCATCCGATATTAGTTCTTCGTCAATTTGGATACCCGATGAGACACATCCCACTGGGTGTTCATCTGGAAGGTCTTTTCTTCAAAGAAGGAGAAAACGACAGAGCACTAAAGATGGAAATAGTGCAAGCTTGGAAACGGGTTCATAAGAAAGGACGAGAGTCTCTGGGAAAACCGGACTGTGTCTCGGTGGAGCCTTATCTTCATTGGGTACAAACCAGAGCTCTCAAGCTAAAAATGCCTTATCCTCGTTACGGAATTCTTCCGCCAAGGGAAACTGTCATGTACTTCATGACGGAAACTGAAAAGCTTCAGGTTACTCTCAACAAGGTTCAAAAGGAAAAAAAGTCTTGGAAGAACAAGTACCGCACCCTCGACGTAGAGTGTATCCAAATACAGCAACTACTAAAAGAGAAAGATGCTCTGATTGAAATTTTGGAGCGGCATGCTGTAGAGAATCAAGATGACCAAAGGAATTTGCTCACTCCTTTCACTTGGCAAAGGAATGACAACCCGACAACGGCCCAAGCGCCCCGGTCGAAGAAAAGGAAGATACCAGAATCAACACCCGACTTCTCTTCAGAGAGGACTCGGGACCCATTAGTTTAGGTTTCTGTTTCTGCACTTTGTAATCTACCGTATTTCCATTTCTGTAATCCTTTGGATTTCAATAAAAAAGGGTTTCCCCACTGTTTGATATTTGCAATCTAATTGTCGAAGTTTATTTTGATTAAACCAAAAAAACAACAATTAATATAATCATTGCATTCATCATTCTCACATCGCGTATTCTCCTTACCTACGAATCTCACGTTTGTGTCTCGATTCTAGAGTCAAACTGTCTCATTCGTATAATACTCGGGCCAATCGTCAGAAAAAGATGGATGATCTCGAGGAAGAAAATAGAAAGTTGAAAGAAGAGATCGACGCTCTGAGAGAGGATATGAGAAAGCTTCGTAACGACATGCAAGCCATGGCAGAAGCTCAGCTACAAAGAACTGTGATCTCAGAGATCACCTCAACGCCCATCATAGAAAAGTATGATCCTAGGTATCAGATGCCGAAAGATCGTCCTTGGGGCATGCCTGTTAACTATATCCCGGAAGGATATGTTCCGCCGATCACTGAAGATCAGGGAATCGCAACAGAAGCCGCTGGGCCTGAAGGTTACAAACTTCGGGAAATTGAAGATGCTAGGGGCATACTGAAGACTCCTGAAGGTTACAAACTTCGGGAGGCGCCAAGACTTACTGCCATAGTCACGGTACCACCCCCTGTGGTGCACACTGTCCCGGAAGGACAGATTCCATAGACACCTTCTGGTAAGAAGGAAACTATGTTTGACAGAATGGAGGAATTCCAGGAACAGTTCTTGGAAATGCAGATAGAGCTGCAAGCCATTCGCGGTCAGGATCTATTTGGAAAGGATGTCGCAGACCTCTGCTTGGTCCCAAATGTGAAAGTCCCGCACAAGTTCCAAGTGCCCGACTTTGAAAAATACAAGGGTAACTCTTGCCCTCAGAGCCATCTGGTGATGTACGCTCGGCGGATGTCAGCTCAGACGGAGAATCAGGACCTACTGATTCACTACTTCCAGGATAGTTTAACCGGTGCCGCACTCAAATGGTACATGGGTTTAAACCGTACTACGATCAGTACATTCAGAGATCTTGGTACTGCCTTCGTCCAACAATACAAGTACAATTTGGACATGGCACCCGACAGAGATCAACTCAGATCAATGTCGCAAAAGGACAAAGAAACCTTTAAGGAGTATGCTCAAAGGTGGCGTGAAATTGCCGCTCAAATTTGTCCACCTCTTGAGGGAAAAGAGATGACAAAGATCTTCTTAAAGACCTTAAGCTCATTTTACTACGGCCGAATGGTCGCCAGTGCACCCAGTGATTTCACCGAAATGGTCGACATGGGTGTACGTCTTGAGGAAGCCATCTGAGAAGGACGTTTGGTAAAAGACACTGGATCAACGAGCGGTACTAAAAAATACGGTAGTGCTCTCCCTAAGAAAAAAAAGCAAGATATTGGGAATATCTCTCTCGGAAAGCAAAGGCGACGTTATCAACCGGTAGCAGCTGTGACTCCTGCTATCAACCCTGCGTTTATTCCTATGTATCAACCTCAGGTTGCGCAGAGCCAACCTGACCAACAAAGGACACAACAGCCTCTTCAGCAGGCTCGTCCTCCATATAACAACAACCGTACAACACGGCCACCAGGATTTGATCCTATACCCGTAACGTACGCAGAGCTGTTTCCGTTACTGCTGGCTAAGGGGCACATTCGGACTAAGTCTCCCCTTTCAGTTCCGGAAAATCCGCCTTTTTGGTTTAAAGCGGATCAAACATGTCCTTATCATCAAGGAGGTTCAGGGCATAACATTGAGACTTGCCTCAATTTCAAATCCGACGTGCAAAAGCTTGTTAGGAGCGGGCTCTTATCTTTCAAAGATACGAATCCTAATGTTCTTACGAACCCGCTGCCTCAACACGAGAAAGCTGCAGTCAATCTGATTGAGAAAGAGACTAACAATGTCTATCAAATTCACGATGTACTCTTATTGGGGACCAATCTGGTCAAGATGCATTGTAGACAGAGTGGATATGGCCATGTGCCACCTCATAACTATCACCAGTGTGATATCTGCTCTAAAGACAACCAGGGGTGTTCTGTAGTGCAAGCAGCTCTACAGGAACAAATGGATCTTGGATGGATCCAAGAGCACCGAGTTCGTGGAGTTAACATGGTTTACACGAATTCCAACATCATTCAAAACCACGACATCCGTGCGATGAATGTCAACTTGGTGGCGATGCACTCAAGGCAAAGCCAGTATCATAATCTGCCGCGGCACGATTACAGTTCCTGTCTGATTTGCTCGGTAAATAAACAGGGATGCTCTTTCATACAAGAGGCCCTCCAGCGTCAGATGGATCTTGGATGGATCCAAGGCTACCATGATAGGAACTCCTATCAAATCAACATGGTTCAGATCTTTGACATCCGCGTAATGGATACCAACCTGGTAGAGTTACATGCTGAGCAGGTCCGACTTGGATTCTTAATATCACATGACTATCAAAATTGTAAAGCGGGTTGCGAAAATGATCGAGGTTATACCCTTGTCCAGGAGGCACTTCAGCACTTGTTAAATCACTGGTGGATGCCAATCTATATGGACGAAGATACTCAGCAGATTAGTATCAATAACAGGAATCATACTCGTCGTCAAAGTCAGGATGTCCGATCAATGGAAGATAACCTAGTGAGGTTACATTGCATTCAAAGTGGGCGTGGCCAGGTGCCACCACACAACTATGACAGTTGTAGCGTCTGTTCGAAAAGTAACCAAGGGTGTTACCTTGTGAGAGCAGCTCTTCAGGGTCAAGTCGATCATGGAGAAATTCATCCATATCCAGGTTCAGGACCCATCATTTGGTCGCCGAACTACGTTGCCGAGCAAGTTGAGAATGTTGTCACGATCTCTGGTCATCACAGGACCAGGGATGTTTTTGCCATCATCCCTCTACTTGACGAATCTAGAGTTCCCAATCGGGAACGGATCAAGGTTACTTATGATGGTCAGAAAAATCAGAAAGTCCCAATAGTCATCTATCTACCGGGGCCACTACCGTATGAATCAGCTAAGGCAATCCCTTATAAATACGGTGCAACAATAATCGAGAATGGAAAGGAAATTCCATTACCCTCCGTCGTGAATATTGCAGACATCAGTCGTGTAACACGGAGCGGTCGAATCTTCAACCGAGGGGTTGGAGAATCCAACAAAGAAAAGGAACTTCAGGCAGAAATTCCTGATCCACCAGTCGGTCAATATAGTAATCCCGACTCTTCAAAAGACAAGGATGAGATGCTAAAGCTCATCCAAAGGAGTGAATACAACATTGTCGATCAACTGTTACAGACTCCTTCAAAGATCTCGGTATTATCACTGTTACTCAGTTCAGAAGCACACAGAGAGGCTCTACAGAAAGTCTTGGAGCAAGCCTTTGTGGAACAGGATGTAACAATCAGACAATTCGATAGCATTGTCTCTAACATCACTTCCTGCAATAATTTGGGATTTAGTGATGAGGAATTACCTGAAGAGGGTCGTCGTCATAACATGGCGCTCAACATTACAGTTAACTGCCAGGACGATGCTTTAGCCAGCGTACTGGTAGACACAGGGTCAGCCCTGAATGTTATGCCGAAGTCCACTTTGATGCAGTTATCATTTAAGGGCCCTCCGATGAGAGTCAGCGAGGTCGTCGTCAAAGCATTCGACGGATCCAGAAAAACAGTTATCGGCAAAGTTGATCTTCCCATAACTATTGGTCCTCACACTTTCCAAATCACTTTCCAGGTCATGGACATCCGGGCAACATACAGTTGTTTATTAGGAAGACCTTGGATACATCAGGCTGGAGCGGTTACTTCAACCCTCCACCAAAAGCTAAAGTTCATCAAGAACGATCAACTTGTCACGGTTTGTGGGGAACAAGCCTTGCTTGTGAGTAACCTATCATCATCTGTTTGTGTAGAACCCGAGGAGGTTATTGGAACTCAATTTCAAGCACTATCGGTGAGTAAGAACGATCAATCCGAAGAAGGAACTTCAATTTCTTCATACAAAGATGCTATCAAACCGGTCGAGAGTACCGATACAAAAGGATGGGGACGGCTTGTCATTCCCACTGACAATAAAATAAAGAAGGGTCTTGGTTTTTCTACGACCTGTACTCAGACAGCCGCCAACAATGAAAGTCTTCATCCCCTTCAAAACTTCTTCCACAGTGGAGGTTTTCTTCACCTAGTGTCTCAGACAGTTCATGCTATCAATGAGGAAGATCCCTCTGACACGGATGAAGAATGGAAGTCCTACCTTAACAAGGACGGCTATATGTCTCAGGAAGAGGTGCCTATGTCTTTTTTCTTTCCTACAGAAAGTCTGAGATTTATACCAAGATCAGATGTCGAAATGATCTACGGAGATTGTGATCCGGAAGGATGCCGTGCTCCGCCAAATTCATTAGAGGAAGACACTCTGATGAAAGAAAACTTTGATCACAATTACTATGGCCCGATGGATGGTCTGCCAATGTGGCAGCCTTACCCAGGAAACTTGGGGCAAGAAAGTCAGCCGAGTAATGAAACTCAGCTGAGCATCATTGAACAGAATACCTGTGTCCCCGCCATGTCATAGGATCAACACTCAGGTCATTCGGAAACTACTCAACATGAAGATGAATTCGCAACGTTTGCAGCACTAGAATTCATCAACTATGCTTTTCCTGAGGTCAACGTCATCGAGAGGGATGACTTCTCCAGTTCCAAAGAAGTTTGGGACACTCTGGGACAACCAAGTGGAAAATACGACTTTATGGTCAAGTACACTGCTCCCGAAAGCTCTCGTATCAGGCTCGAAGATATCCAGTCAACTGGATGGGGAGATACAGCTGAGAGCACAAATGCTATGCAAAATACAACAGAGGAATCCTCCTACAACAATTCTGCTTGGGAGATAGATTCCAATGATCCTGCTCCACCAGAAATCAGCGTCATTTCTGAAGACAAATCAAGGAAGGTTCCAGACTTTGTGATTCACCGAGGAGTTCGCCGCCAATGGGTTGCTGTCGAGGTTCTGAAGGTCGTTCATCAGTCAAAGTAATTGCCATCTTTAACCTTTCACCCTGCCCAGGTGAAACAGATGTTTTGATAGGGCTCGCTTTTTGTAAATTTTCCTCTTCGCTTTGCCCAAAGTGAGTGAGTTTTGTTTTATAGGGTTGTAGTTTCAAGATTCGACTTGTTCATTAATAAAATAACGTCGTTCTGTAATTTCCGCATTAATTGCTGTTTTCTCTTTTTGCTTTTTCAAAAAATGGTAATCCTAAAAAACATTCAAAAATAAAAACAAGCAGTAAAATAAAAACACTGCACACACTTACATTTTCTCTATCTCTTCTAAACACGAATCATCACGTCATGCAGATTGCTTGTTTTATACCCCGTTGAAACATAAGATCCGATGCCTTCTCCCAACTTTGAGTTCCCGGTATTCGAGGCTGAAGAAGAAGTTGACGACCAAATTCCAGAAGAGATCTCCCGACTACTCAGACAAGAGGAAATGTCCATTGAACCTCACAAAGAGCCGTTGGAAACGGTAAACTTGGGTTCGGAGCAAGAGAGAAAAGAAATCAGGATCGGAGCACTGCTCAGTCCAACTGCCAGAGAGGGTTTGATAAAGCTTCTCAAAGAATTTCCCGATGTATTCGCTTGGTCCTATCAGGATATGCCAGGGTTGGATACCAGCATCGTGGAACATCACTTACCGTTGAGATCGGAATGTCCGCCAGTAAAATAGAGGTTGAGACGCACTCACCCGGACATGGCCATCAAAATCAAAGAGGAGGTACAGAAACAGATCGACGCGGGTTTCCTCGCTACATCTGAATATCCTCAATGGTTAGCCAACATCGTACTCGTTCCCAAAAAGGACGGAAAGGTCAGAATGTGTGTTGATTACAGAGATCTAAACAAGGCAAGTCCAAAGGACGACTTTCCTTTACTACACATTGACATGCTGGTAGGCAGTACAGCAAAGTTCAAAGTATTCTCCTTCATGGATGGATTCTCGGGCTATAACCAGATCAAAATGGCGCCGAAAGACATGGAGAAAACTTCGTTCATTACCCCATGGGGTACCTTTTGTTACAAGGTAATGCCGTTCGGTTTGAAGAATGTCGGGGCAACCTATCAAAGGGCCATGACTACTCTGTTTCATGACATGATACACAAAGAAATCGAGGTATATGTCGATGATTTGATTGCAAAATCAGGAACAGAGGATGAGCACGTTGAACATTTGTCAAAATTGTTCGAACGTCTAAGAAAATTCAAGCTCCGCTTGAATCCCAACAAGTGCACCTTCGGTGTCCATTCAGGGAAACTACTAAGGGTTCATCGTCAGCCAGAAAGGAATTGGAGTTGATCCTGACAAGGTCAAGGCCATTCAAGAAATTCCTTCTCCGAAAACTGAAAAACAAGTCAGAGGATTCCTGGGACGTTTGAACTACATCTCCAGATTCATATTCCTTATGACCGCGACATGTGCGCCGATTTTCAAATTACTCAAAAAGAACCAGGATTACGTTTGGTCAGAAGATTGCCAAACTGCCTTCGACAGTATTAAGGAATACCTGTTGAATCCGCCGATTCTATCACCTCCAGTGGAAGGAAGACCACTGATCATTTACCTCACAGTCCTAGAGGACTCAATGGGATGTGTACTTGGCCAACAAGACGGAACTAAAAGGAAAGAGTCTGCCATTTACTATTTAAGCAAGAAATTCACCGACTGCGAGACTCGGTACACAATGCTTGAGAAAACTTGTTGCGCTTTGGCTTGGGCAGCCAAACGTCTTCGCCAGTACATGATTCGTCATACTACTTGGTTGGTCTCCGAAATGGATCCAATCAAGTATGTTTTCGAAAAACCTGCTCTTACGGGAAGAATTGCCCGTTGGCAGATGTTACTATCAGAATATGACATAGAGTACCATGCTCAGAAAGCCGTTAAAGGAAGTATTTTAGCCGGTCATTTGGCTCATCAACCGATTGACGATCAAGAATCAATCGGGTTTGACTTCCCAGACGAAGATGTCATGTATTTAAAGATGAAAGATTGCGATGAACCGCTACCCAGTGAAGGGCCAGAACCAGGTTCCCAGTGGGGACTTATCTTTGACGGAGCAGTTAATCATTATGGAAACGGAATTGGGGCAATCATTGTTACCCCTCAGGGTACCCACATTCCTTTCACTGCCAGACTTACGTTCAAATGTACGAACAACGAGGCCGAATACGAAGCATGTATCATGGGTCTCGAAGAAGCGATTGATTTAAGGATCAAAAACTTGGACGTATACGGCGATTCTGCTCTGGTTATTAACCAGATAAAAGGAGATTGGAACACATACCAATCAGGACTGATTCCTTACAAAGACTATGCAAGAAGGTTGTTACCCTTCTTCAACAGAGTCGACTTTCATCACATCCCTCGTGAGGAGAATCACATGGCTGATGCATTAGCCACTCTCTCTTCCATGATTAGTGTAGGTCGATGGAATGACATACCTAAGATCGACATCATGCGCCTTGAACGGCCCGCTTACATCTTCGCGATTGAAGCAGTCATAGACGACAGACCTTGGTATCACGATATCAAATGCTTCCTTCAGAAACAAGAGTACCCATCTGGGGCACTCAGAAAAGATAGGAAAACCCTCAGAAGATTGGCTGGAAACTTCCTCCTGAGCGGTGACACTCTCTATAAGAGAAATTTTGACATGGTCTTGCTCCGATGCGTCGACAGACCAGAAGCAGACATGCTCATGAAAGAAATTCATGAAGGATCCTTTGGCACTCATGCCAACGGACACACAATGGCGAGAAAAATTCTCAGAGCAGGGTACTATTGGTTGACCATGGAATCCGACTGCTACAAGTACATGAGGAGGTGTCACAAGTGTCAGATATACTCCGAAAAAATTCATGTACCGCCATCACATCTCAAAGTTCTTTCTTCCCCGTGGCCATTTTCCATATGGGGAATCGATATGATTGGTATGATTGAGCCCAAGGCTTCAAACAGACATCGGTTCATCCTAGTAGCCATTGACTACTTCACCAAGTGGGTCGAAGCAGCGTCGTATGCTAATGTAACCCGACAAGTGGTGGTCCGATTTATCAAAAACAATATCATCTGCCGTTATGGTGTTCCAAGCGAGATCATTACTGATAATGGATCTAACTTGAACAACAAGATGATGAAAGAGTTGTGCACAGAGTTCAAGGTCTAATACCATAACTCATCTCCTTACCGACCCAAGATGAACGGAGCGGTAGAAGCGGCTAACAAGAACATCAAGAAGATCATTCAAAAGATGGTTGTAACCTATAAAGATTGGCACGAAATGCTACCCTTTGCTCTTCACGGTTATCGAACATCTGTCCGCACTTCAACAGGGGCAACCCCTTTCTCTCTAGTATATAGCATGGAAGCAGTGCTCCCCATAGAAGTAGAGATCCCATCAATCCGGGTATTGATGGAAGCTAAGCTCACCGAAGTTGAATGGTGTCAAAGTCGACACGACGAACTGAACTTGATCGAAGAAAAGAGAATCACGACACTATGCCACGGTCAGTTGTATCAGCAAAGAATGAAGAGGGCGTTTGACAAAAAGGTCCGACCTCGTGTCTTCAGGAAAGGAGACCTTGTGCTCAAGAAGATACAATTATTTCTCACTGATTCTCGGGGCAAATGGACCCCAAATTATGATGGCCCCTATGTGGTCACGAAAGCTTTCTCAGGCGGCGCCTTGAGACTTGCAACCATGGACGGAGAGGAATTTGCCTACCCCACAAATGTTGATGTAGTCAAGAAATACTTCGCCTAAAACTAAAAAAAAACGTCTCGATGGATTGAAAACCCGAAAGGGCGGTCCAGGAAAAAGTTAGAGACATGAAAAAAAATCATCCCGATGGATTGGAAATCTCATAATACAATCCAGGCAAAAATTAGGGATAATGGCAAGTAACTATGTTCAACAGAGGCAAGTCCCTCAGCAGCAGTTACAACATCATCTATCGGAGGGAATCTCCAGTCAAAGGTCATCTTCGACAGAAGCTCAGGATGTCCCGAATTCAAAGTTGGTAGAAGGATAGTGGTCGTTATGTTTCAACGTAGCCCTTTTCCCTGTAAATTACCATTTTCTAACTTTGTATATACTCTTTGGAATCACGCGTTTGGCTGATCTCCATCTTATCAATAAAATTGGAGCCCTTGTGCTTTTGTTTGTAATTCTTTACTTGTTTTAGCTTTACAGAACGACGTTGTTTAAACTTAATCAGCGATTCTTGAAATAAAACAAAAATGAATTTACTTGTTAAAAATTTTTCTGCTTTTAAATTAAAGATGGCATTTCTTTTGACTGTTGAACATCAGAAGAACATCGATCGCTTCTCCCGAAGTAAGAGAACTTCAAAGTGCAGAATCAAAGTACTCCTTCTAAGCCAGTACTCCTGAATGAAGGGATCAACTGTGTCAGAGACCTTGTTTCGTCTGACACGCCTCGGCCGAGTTCTCATCTCCTAAGCCCGATCAACATAGCTCCCAACGGGACTATCTCTCCTAAGCAAGGTGGAATTGCTATTTTGAATCAACGGTACTTCTTCGCCCCGCGATGGCCGAGTATCCAATTGTGTCCATCCATTAGTCTGTATGTCGCGTCTGTTTTGTCAGCATATACATACATACATCATGCATTTTTTTATTTGCATTTACATTTCATATTGCATCGCTATCACTCTAGTTGGTCTTGTCCCCTAGTGGTAGAAGTCCTCTCAATCGAGTTGTCAGTTCTTGCCTCGTCAGGAAATACGGTGTCTGAACAACCTCGCTTCCAGTTTAATTCTGGAAAGAAGTTGGTCCTTGACCACTTTGATAACTTGAACCTCTGAAAAGCCAGAGAAAACTTTCAATAAGCATCACTCTTCGCCATTGAAGATGATATCCTTGCTTTCCCGGATTAAGGAAAATCCACAGAGAAAGCCTCGTGATCAGAGATTCGGCAGCACGCCAGTTTTGCTCCGAAAAACCACTGATGAGAAGGTCATTGGCACCTCAAAATTGGACCGGCATTTCTCCGGGAAGATCCCGAAAAAAGTATGATGAAAGATCCCAAACAAAAACAGTCTCTCAAGAGACTCGCTTTCCCCAGTAGAATCGACAAATGGCGTCTCCAAAACAGAGAAGTTTGTGTACCTCTACAATTCAGACGAATGGGTTCCCCAGCAAGTCTGACATCAAAACTTTTTCCACTCAAATGGCATCTCCCCAGGAAAATTCGGCGAGAAGTTTGAGGAAAGCCGCTACGAATAGCGTCCCTTGTCAGTAAAGTTTATTGACAAAAGAAACTAAGACCAGTTCCTTGGTAGAAAACCAGAATCGAGGGGAAGTTTATATCAGAAACTAAGACCAGTTCCTTGGTAGGAAACCAGGATCGAGGGGAAGTTTAAATCAGAAACTAAGACCAGTTCCTTGGTAAGAAACCAGGATCGAGGGGAAGTTTAAATCAGAAACTAAGACCAGTTCCTTGGTAGGAAACCAGGATCGAGGGGAAGTTTAAATCAGAAACTAAGACCAGTTCCTTGGTAAGAAACCAGGATCGAGGGGAAGTTTAAATCAGAAACTAAGACCAGTTCCTTGGTAAGAAACCAGGATCGAGGGGAAGTTTAAATCAGAAACTGAGACCAGTTCCTTGGCTGAAGACCAGGATCGAGGGGAAGTTTACCTTTTCTAAGCATCATTGCTTAGCTAAAGAAGATGAATGCGTAAGCTACCATTCATAACCACCATCAAAATTTCGGATATTCCGATATTTAATCCTCTTGCACCCCGAATGCTCGAATACCTTCGTCATTCACACCTTCGGGTCCAAGAAGATTAAATAGGGGCATCTGTAATACCCCAAATTTTGACCACTTAGATTTCCCATCATTGTGAAAATCATCATCACAATATGGATGTACCTTTATGCTTTATTAGTCTCCCCAAAGATGGGTGAGCATCCACTACAATCAAAATTAGGGTTTCAAGCCCTCTCTGAGTGCTTAGACAAAGGATCAATCAAGAAATGACATGATCTTCAACTTTTCTAATCTCTTAAACATCCACAATGGATCAAAAAGGACTCCCACTTCAAGGATTAAGCACAAGGCTGCTCCCTTCTAGGTGGATCAAGTCTCAAGATCGACAGTGTCACCAAATTAGGGTTTTGGTCGACCAGGGCCTCCAGATGGAAATTTTCATCTGGGCACAAGGAAATGATCCAAAACATGACCTAATATACTTCATGGAACCTCATGAACCCATGCATCAAGTCAATTTTGCCTCAGGGGATGCATTCATCAAAAATCAGGAATTAGGGTTTCTTGACCTAATTCACCCCTAAGTTGACTTTTGGGACAAACCATGAGCCAAGACCTCAAGAGATGATTTGAGGGTCTCTAATATACCATATTGATCCATTTGGAACAATGGATTGATCCAAGAAGTTTGAGCAACAAGTCTCAATTTCATCTGCACCACAATTAGGGTTTTAAGAGAAAAGTCAACTGTAACTTTGACTTTTAACCAAGACATGCTCCCAAACCCTAATACATGATTGAATATACCCTATGACACCCATGGAACATGTCCATCAAGTTTGATTTAGGTCAAGGACATGATTTCCTGAAGAATTGCACAGTTTAGAATTCATCAGATAAAAAGTCAACTGTGCACAAAAGTCAACTTTGACTTTTTGAGATTTTTCACCAAAATGGATTTTTAGCCCTAAAATGATGTTAATGTATGATTTGAATCATCATTCATCAAGAAAAATCAAGAAAAGTGAGATAACTTGAAAAAGGGGTAACCATAAAACTTAGAAATTTTTCTAAGTTAAAAATAAAGTGGCAAAGGTACCAAATTTGGAGGACCATAACTCCTAAACCACAAGGCCATTTTTTCTCATCCAAATATGGATTTGTAGCCCTCATTATCACCTACAAAAACTTCAACTACAAGTTATTCCAATTCATTAAGGATTTTGAGTTATGGAGTGATCAAAGTGGCTGAAAAGTGAAAATGTCACTTTTTCCAACACTTAGTGAAATTTTCACTAAGTCAGATTCTGCCTCACTTTTTGCCAAATGTAGGGGGATTTTTCACTTGGAATCAAAAGAGATCAAAACCAAACTTGTTCAAACAGTTGTTGTATCATGTTAGGGCTTTCCAAAATGGCCAAGAACATTGCCAAATTCAACCTACATCATGAGATACAACATTGCCAAGTTGCCTTGCTGAAATCTGTCAAAGCAAGGCAGAATTTGCATTTTGGCTCGATTTGCCAAAATCAGCCAATTTCAATTGCTCTAATCCACTTGGACACCTCAGAGGATTGAATCCAAAGGGGACAATCACTGAGTCAAGCCTCCAAGGTCCAAGGAACAAAGAATAGCATGTTGAACCTAGAATGGCCAAAATAGGGACAAGACTTCAAATTTGGAATGAGGCATTCAATGGAACCATCAAGGTGGCATGGACTGAGCCATTCTCATCTGAAATCAGTCAAGACTTATCCAAGACCAAGGGGACCAAAGCTCTGTGCCCTAACCTCTAGTCAATGGCTAGAGGAGACTTGGATTCTCATTGGACAACATTGGCCAAACCTACTTACCAGCTGCCATGCACTATTCCTTGCAAAACAAACTTGCTCTACTATAAATAGAGCTCAATTGTGGTCAGTTTAAGTACACCAAAGCCATCTAACAGATGCTTTCCTCAAAATCTCTTTCTCTTGGCAAAAATGTCTTTCTTAGCAAGGTAGCTATCGGGTTTTGAGTTTGAGAGTAATTCCAATCAAACCAATCACTCACACACCTCACATACATCACATATGAGCTGATGAAACACTCACATAACATCTGGAACATCAAAATCTCAAAATCACTTGCCATCCACACAAGTTTGAAGTGAAGTTGCAGCTGAGATGCCATAAACTGATCCAGTCCATTTCAATTCAATCCAAGTGTTCAAACACACTCCATATGGTGTAGGGAAGATGTCCAGATCATCACAACTTGTCTGTAACACCTCCAACTCAAAATCACACCTGCTCTTGCTGTCACGACTTAGAGGTAAGCCTAAACTTGGTCACCTCTCAATCTATGCATATTTCCTCGCACAATAATTTGGCCATATGTTCATAATCATGCATGGAATGTTTTCCCTCAATTAATTGCATTGTTTGAATCGTGTATCAAAAATCCTAGCCTTCATGCAGAAATTAGGGTTCTTGAGGTCTCTTCGTGATTTCTTGTTGTATGTTTAATTTAAATGAAATTAAAGTACATAGACATGATCGTGAGGTTGAGGCGAGCATAATGATATGTGGATTGCATGATATGATTACGTATTCATGGAGATTGGATATAAAATGCAAATCTGAGAATTCAAGAACACGCGCGTGTTCTTCAGCCTGTTCTTGGCGCCATTTTCATATATTCAAATATTTGAATTTTGTGATTTTGTTTAATTGATTCAAAAATTAATTTCTCTCTGAGTTTTAATGATTTTGAGTTGATTCTTTTTTTAATAATTCACAAAAATGTTAAAATATTTTATTTTCACAAAAAATCCCAAAAATATTATTTATTTCGTATAATTGATATTTTTGTAAAGAATTAATATTTTAATTGTTTTTAACATTTTAAATATTTTGTCTACATTGATTTTGTAACTTTTAATGCTTTCTAATTATTTTGTAGGTCAATACTTAATTTTTGAAGCATTAATCCAAGATCACAATTTGTTTCCCATGTGTTAAACAATTTTTGATCATTTTAATTGGATTTTTATTCAATTAAATACATTTTTGGAAATAAATTAGGGTTTTGGATTAATTCAACCCTCATAAATCATTTTCAAAACACTTTGGGCCTCTATTAGAGTGTAAGATCCAATCCTTTTTTTGACCAAATCATTTTTGGGCCTCACTTATTGTATAAGTCCCGATACCGTCAAAAAACAAACGGCGCGATCGTCGCCTTTTCAAAAAATCATCTGGGCCTACCCTCGAGTAGTAAGACCCATTTCTTTTCTTTAAAAACTTTTTAGGCCTCTTGAGAGAGTGTAAGACCCATCCCCCCTTGTACAAAAACTTTTTGGGCCTCACTCATTGTATAAGTCCCTCTGTACAAGTAAACGGCGCGATCGTCGCCCGTTTAAAAATAAAAATCATCTGGGCCTCTCCTTGAGCTATAAGACCCATTCAAAACACTTTGGGCCTCTATTAGAGTGTAAGACCCAATCCCCCTTTTAACCAAAACATTTTGGGCCTCACTTATCGCATAAGTCCCTCTGCGTTAAAAGAAAACCTCGGTGCGATCGCCATTTTTAAACGAAAAATCATTTGGGCCTACCCTCGTGTTATAAGCCCCACTCTCTTTTCTTTAAACCTTTTTTGGGCCTCTTGAGAGAGTGTAAGACCCATCCCTTTGTACAGAAAACCTTTTTGAGCCCCAGTCACTTGTATAAGTCCCGCTGTACAAATTCAACAGTGCGCTCACTGATAAAACCCTGGGCCTCTCCTTGAGCTGTAAGCCCCAAATCTTTCTTTTTCAAAGCACTTTCTCCTTTGATTTTGAATATACTGTTGTTTTCAATCTTTCTTTGTTGAACAACTAACCAAACAGCATGGAAGCACTCCAACCGAGTAAGTGGTTATCGCTTTCATTTACTGCTTTCATATTATAAACTGTATTGTGGGGCTGCTCACTGTAAGTCTCCTTTCATAAACTCATATCTACTGTGTAATAATAGTATAGATATTTCGAGTTTCCCCGGCAACTACGTCTAGAACTAGGTGACGCCGTTTCATTTATTCGTAGAAATAGACGCCTAGATCCCCAATAGGAGCACCAGATACAGTCTTCTCTTCGGCTGTCCTCCTTAGGAATCGTCAAGAAGCTCTATTCCCCAAGATGAATGTATTCTCCGTGAATGGCATCTTTGAGTTTCTTCCAAATTCTCGAACTTTCCTGACTTGATCTATTCCTTGTGGATAGCTTGCCTTGAATGTCTCGGGGTTTTGGTACCCACTACGGTCATAATCTTGGACCTTAACTAAGGAACCCTCTTTAAAAGTTAAAAGTCGCTGGATAGTAAACCTCGCACGTTTACCAGTGGTTTTTACCTTTAAAAGAGTTATCTCTCCTAATGGAAAGGAGATGATAAGACCCACGGGCTTCTTAAAAGCATCGGCCTCCTCTTGGGCATTATTCAAGGACCCTACGACTTCTTAGAAGTATTCACAGCCTCCTCTTAGGCTTCGTATAATGATCTCTTCCTCCGGGAATGATAACCTCTTCTTGGGCTTCGTACAAGGACCCGTCGGCTTCTTAAAAGTTTCCAGCCTCCTCTTGGGCTTCGTACAAATTGTCCCGACGACCTCCTAGAGGTATAGGAACAGAACCTAGTCATCCTCATAGAACAGTCCTTTCAAAGAGTCTACTACTGTTTCTCATAGCGTAGTACAAAAGAAAAAACTCTAGACTTGGACAGTCTAACTTCCTTGAGTCTCAAAGACATTCTCAAGTGACCCCTTCGTTAAATAGGAAGGAAACCCGCAGACTCGGACAGTCTCAATACCCTTTGGATTTCCCGTTTCCTCAAAGAAAAGGAAATATCCCTGATCCTCAAAACAAATCCCTGAGTACAGTGTTGCTCATATAAGAACTAATTTTCTCTTTTAAATTCAGTATATTGGATCTGTCACTCAACTGAAACAAACCTTTAGCCTCCATCTCGGGCTTCGTACGAGATACAAAAACACTCTCTTGTTGAGTCAAACTTTTAGCCTCTCTCTCAGGCTTTGTACGAGACACATAAGAGACTCCCTCGTTGAGTCAATCACCTTTTCGCTTCCATCTCGGGCTTTGTACGAGATACAAAAAGGTTCTTGTTGAGCCAAACAAATAATAGCCTCCATCTCGGGCTTTATACGAGATACCAAAAGACTCCATCGTCGGGTCAAAAACTTTTAGCCTCTCTCTCGGGCTTTGTACGAGACACAAAATAGCCTCCTCTTAGGCTTTGTATAATGATTTTCCTAGCGGAAATTAGCCTCCTCTTAGGCTTTGTATAAGAAAACCACTGGTTAATCCAATTAACCTTTTAGCATCAAAGCTGTGCCTCGTTCATAGTACACAAACATCAACAACTCCTTTCCTTTCATCTAATCGTTGTAAGCGGCAAGCCTCTGGATCATCTATATCCACGCCACTGTCCCTCTTTTAGCATGAGAAATTCCTAAGGAAAGATGGCATTGCTCTACACTGAGTTAAAGTCTTCTCCTTCAGGTTAAAACCCTTTCTTCGGAAATTATGGCATTGCTCGGATCCGCGTATCCCAATTAAAGTAATTCTCCTTCCCCCTCTTTAGAGATGACAAATTCTCTCTAAAGTCGAGGTTCTTTCAGCTTCACGTCTTGGGCTTTGAACAAGACACCAAAAACCAATTTCCTCCCATAGAATAGGAGGAACTACGAACGCTCTGATTTCCCTGTTTCGGTAAACGGGAATACGTAGGCATAAGATCGAAAGAAAAGATCTTAGCGAGCGCAATCAACAAAAAACCCAAATCCCATATCTCCATCAATTAAAAGCAGTAATTCAAAGGCATCAGTCCTAATATCCTAACCCTTGTTCCCCTCTAGAAAGTCCTAGAAAGAAAGAAAACCGTATTGGCGAAAATACAAATAACCAGTACAAAGGCCCCCCCACATTGATAGCATCCATAACCTAACAGACCGCTGTTTAAACTCAGTATGCAAAGCAGGGTTAATTGGAGACATCTATTTCCCTTCCTTATTCAGCTCACAATAGGATAAAAAATGAATCGACCTGTAGTTTTAAGCTCAACCGCAGAGAGCGACCAACGCTTAAGAACCGTGTCCAAAATTGCTCGCTACATATGGCTCCATACAATCATCACAAATGTTCACCAGTTTGGGATCTCAAAGACATTGGATCAAATCAAGTCAACAAGAGACTATCAGACCAAAGTTGTGGAATTAGGGTTTTAACCTGAAGAATCACTGAAGAAGTTTGTCATGATCAGTCAAGGTTTGATTGGTTCATCAACCAATTAAACTTACCTACATTCAAGAGTTCTTGTGCAACAAGAAATCAAGATCATCTGGCTTTCATCACTAGCACAAAGAGTCACAAGCTCATCTTGTCCCCAGATTAGGGTTTTGTCAGGAAAGTCAACCTTGGCCTTTGACTTTTGATTAAGGCATGTTCCCAAGCTTTGAGACATGGTTCCATATGGTCATAAACATATTTGGAGGCCATCCATTGGCATTATAAGAGATTGAAGAAGCAAGATCCTCAGAGATCATCCAGTGGAATTCCTGAGGAAATTAGGGTTTTGACTGACAAAGTCAAGCCTCTGACTTTGATGATATTGGCCCAAAATGAAGTGTTCAAGTCACATTCCATCTTAACATGTTCAATCCTTGAATTAGAGCATGAGAGACCACCATTTAAAAGGTTTCTTGCAAGAAGGGCAACGTTTTGTTCTTAAATTTTTCTAAATAAGGAAGAATTCACTTCTTGTGCAAAATTGGGAAAGTCATAACTTTCAAACCACACATCCAAATTTTGTAACTCAAAGCTCAAATTGAAACTCTCATCATGAACTTCAAAACATATTAGAGGACCCTTCTCAAGTTAAGGATTGGTTCTTAAGTTACAAGGCTTGGAAGTACAAAACACTTAAGGACTTAGTGAAATTTCACTACATTTGGCCTTAAAAACCAGCTGACTTCACCTCCACTTTTCACCAAGATCCCTTTTGATCCAGGATTTGGAGTGAACATGAAAGTTTCAGAGGACATTTGGGGCTTTCTAAAAAGTACAAGAACTCCTCAATCCATGGTGTGAGCTGAGAGATTCGAATGGTTGAAGTTTGGTGTCTTTTCTTGAAATGCAAGCTTTCACACTTAATGCATAATGATGCATTACCATTTCTAAGCACCAAAACTCACTCTTCTGATGTTTAGATACAAGATTAGCATGCTGCTGTAGCGAGTATTTTTGGATGTGGTTGCGAAGCACGATCGCTCTGGTACTACAGCTCGATTCATTTTTTATCCTATTGAAGCTGATGAAGGAATGGAAATAGATGTCTCCAACTAACCCTTCTTGCATACTGAGATTAAACAGTCAAAACTGTTGGTTTACAGATGCTACAAAGATTCGGGGTTTCTCCTAGGTTATTTTGTTGACGAGGGGTGCTTTAGGCTATCGGTTAGGATGTTAGGACGAATGTATGAGAGTATGGGATTTTGGGTTTTTATTTAGTGTGCTCGCTAAGATTTTTTCTTTCAATATTATGCCTACGTATTCCCATTTACCAAAACAGGGAAATCAGAGCGTTCGTAGTTCCTCCTATTCTATGGGAGAAAATGGTATTTGGTGTCTTGTTCAAAGCCCAAGACGTGAAGCGAAAGGTGGTTTGTATCTTGTTCAAAGCCCAAGATGTGAAGCTAAAGGTGATTGACTTTAGAGAGAATTTCTCATCTCTAAAGAGGGGGTTGTATGTCACAACTGTTTATAAAGGATAATTACTTTAACCGGAATGTGTGAATCCGGCAATGCCATAATTTCCTTTATAGGGGATTTTAACCTGAAGGAGAAGACTTTAACTCAATGTAGAGCAATGCTATCTTTCCTTAGGAATTTCTCATGCTAAAAGAGGGACAGTGACATGAATGTAGATAATCCAAAGGCTTGCCGCTTACAGCAATTAGATGAAGGGGAAGGAGTTGTTGATGTCTGTGTACTGTGAACGAGGCACAACTTTGATGCTAAAAGGTTGATTGGATCAACCAGTGGTTTTCTTATACAAAGCCTAAGAGGAGGCTAATATGTGTCTCGTACAAAGCCCGAGAGAGAGGCTAAAAGGTTTTGACTCGAGGATGGAGTCTTTTGGTATCTCGTATAAAGCCCGAGATGAAGGCTACTTGACTTAACAAGAGAGTTTTTTGTATCTCGTACGAAGCCCGAGATGGAGGCTAAAATTTGTTTGGCTCAATAAGAACCTTTTTGTATCTCGTATAAAGCCCGAGATGGAGGCGAAAGGGTGATTGACTCAACGAGGGCGTCTCTTTATGTGTCTCGTACAAAGCCCGAGAGAGAGGCTAAACGTTGTTTGACTCCGCTGGGGAGAATCATTGTATAAAGCCCAAGAGAGAGGCTATTGTAGCTGGAGAAGAATCATTATACAAAGCCTAAGAGGAGGCTATAGTTACTGTTTTAGTTGAGTGACAGGTCCAGTATGCTGATTTAAAGAGAAAATCAGTTCTTATATGAGTAACACTGTACTCGAGGATTTGATTCGAGGATCCGGACCATTCCTGTTCTTTAATGAATTGGGAAATCCGAAGGGTATTGAGACTGTCCGAGTCTACGGGTTTTCTTCCTATTTAACGAAGGGGTCACTTGAGAATGTCTGGAAAACTCAAGGAGATTAGACTGTCCGTGTCTAGAGTTTCATCTTTTGTACCATGCTTTGAGAAACAGTAGTAGACTCTTTGAAAGGACTGTTCTATGCAGATGACTAATTTATGTTCCTATACCTCTAGGAGGTCGCCGGGACAATTTGTACGAAGCCCAAGAGGAGGCTGGAAACTTTTAAGAAGCCGGTCGGTCCTTGTATGAAGCCCAAGAGGAGGCTATCATTCCTGGAGGAAGAATCATTATACGAAGCCTAAGAGGAGGCTGTGAATACTTCTAAGAAGTCGACGGGTCCTTGTACTAAGCCCAAGAGGAGGCGGGGTTGCTTTTAGGAAGCCTGTGGGTCATTGTATGATGCCCAAGAGGAGGCCGATGCTTTTAAGAAGCCCGTGGGTCCCCAAACCCCGAGAATTCAAGGCAAGCTATTCACAAGGAATAGATCAAGTCAGGAAAGTTCGAGAATTTGGAAGAAACTCAAAGATGCCATTCACGGAGAATACATTCATCTCTGGGAGTAGAGTTTCTTGACAATTCCTAAGGAGGACAGCCGAAGAGAAGACTGTCTCTGGTGATCCTATTGGGGATTTAGTTGTCTATTTCTATGAATAAACGAAACGGCGTCACCTAGTTCTAGACGTAGTTGCCGGGGAAACTCGAAATATCTATACTATTATTACACAGTTGATATGAGTTTATGAAAGAAGACTTACAGTGAAACAGCCCCACAATACAGTTATATGTATATGAAAGCGGTAAATGAAAGCAATAACCACTTACTCGGTTGTAGAGCTTCCATGCTGTTTGGTTAGTTGTTCAACAAAGAAAGATTGAAAACAACAGTATATTCAAAATCAAAGGAGAAAGTGCCTTGAAAAAGAAAGATTTGGGGCATACAGCTCAAGGAGAGGCCCAGGGTTTTATTAGTGAGCGCACTGTTTGAATTTGTACAGAGGGACTTATACAAGTGACTGAGGCCCAAAAAGGTTTTCTGTACAAAGGGATGGATCTTACACTCTCTCAAGAGGCCCAAAAAGTTTTAAAGAAAAAGAGTGGGGCTTATAACACGAGGGTAGGGCCAATTGATTTTTCCATTTAAAATGGCGATCGCGCCGAGGTTTTCTTTTAACGCAGAGGGACTTATACAATAAGTGAGGCCCAAAATGTTTTTGGTTAAAAGGGGGTTGGGTCTTACACTCTAATAGAGGCCCAAAGAGTTTTAAGAAAAGAAATGGGTCTTACTACTCGAGGGTAGGTCCAAGGTTTGTTTTACAACGGATGATGATCGCGTCGAACTTTTTGAAATACAACGGGACTTATACAATAAGTGAGGCCCAAAATAGGTTGTATTTACAAAGGGTTGGGTCTTACACTCTATTAGAGGCCCAAAGAGTTTTAAAAATGATTTGTGAGGGTTGAATTAATCCAAAAACCCTAATTTGTTTTCAAAAATGTGTTTTAATTGAATAAAAATTCAATTAAAATGATCAAAATTGTTTAACATAGGAAAAACAAATTGTGATCTTGGATTAATGCTTCAAAAATTAAGTATTGACCTACAAAATAATTAGAAAGCATTAAAAGTTGCAAAATCAAGGTGGAAAAAATAATTGGTGTACTCAAACTGATCCCAATTGAGCTCTATTTATAGTAGAGCAAGTTTATTTTGCAAGGAATAGTGAATGGCAACTGCTGAGTAGGTTTGGCCAATGTTGGCAAATGAAAATCCAAGTCTCCTCTAGCCATTGACAAGAGGTTAGGGCACAGGCTGCTGGTTCCCTTGGTCTTGGATAAGTCTTGACTGAATTCAGTTGAGAATGGCTCAGTCCATGCCACCTTGATGCTTCCATTGAATGCTCCAATCCAAAATTGGAGTCTTGTCCCTATTTTGGCAACTCTAGGTTCAACATGCTATTTCTTGTTCCAAAGACTTTGGAGGCTTGGCACAGTGATTGTCCCCTTTAGATTCAATCCTCAGAGGTGTCCAAGTGGATAGGAGCATTTGGATTTGGCTGATTTTGGCAAATCGAGCAAAAATGTAAAAATCTGCCTTGACTTGGCAGATTTCAGCAAGGCAACTTGCCAATGTCATATCTCATGACTCAAATTGAATTTGGTAATGTTCTTGGCCATTTTGGAAAGCCCTTACATGATACAACAACTGTTTGAACATGTTTGGTTTTGATATCTTTTGAATCCAAGTGAAAAATCCCCCTACATTTGGCAAAAAGTAAGGCAAAATCTGACTTAGTGAAATTTTCACTAAGTGTTGGAACAAAGTGACTTCTTGATTTTGATCACTCCATAACTCAAAATCCATGAGGAATTTGGACATAGGTCAGTATGAAGCTTTTGTATAGGGCAATGAAATCTACAAATCAAGCTTTGAATGGGGAACAATGGCCTTGTGGTTTAGGAGTTATGGTCCTCTAAAGTTGGCACATTAGTGTCACTTTTCCATAACTTAGAAATTTTTCTAAATTTTTATGGTTACCCCTTTTACAAGTTATCCCACTTTCTTTGATTTTTCTTGATGAATGATGATTCAAATCATACATTAACATCATTTTAGGGTTAAACATCCATTTTGGTGAAAAATCTCAAAAAGTCAAAGTTGACTTTTGTGCACAGTTGACTTTTTATCAGATGAATTCCAAACTGTGCAATTCTTCAGGAAATCATGTCCTTGACCTAAATCAAACTTGATTTACATGTTCCATGGGTGTCATAGAGTATATTGAATCATGTCTTAGGGTTTGGGAGCATGTCCTGGTCAAAAGTCAAAGTTACAGTTGACTTTCCCGCGAAACCCTAGTTGTGGTGCAGATGAAATTGAAACTTGTTGCTCAAGCTTCTTGGATTAATCCATTGTTCCAAATGGATCAATATAGTTCATTAGAGACCCTCAAATCATGTCTTGAGGTCTTGGCTCATGAATTGTCCCAAAAGTCAACTTAGGGGTGAATTAGGTCAAGAAACCCTAATTCCTGAATTTTGATGAATGCATCCCCTGAGGCAAAATTGACTTGATGATTGGGTCCATGAGGTTCCATGGAGTATATTAGGTTATGTTTTGGATCATTGGCTTGTGCCCAGATGAAAAATTTCCATCTGGAGGCCTTGGTCGACCAAAACCCTAATTTGGTGACACTGTCGATCTTGAGACTTGATCCACCTAGAAGGGAGCAACCTTGTGCTTGATCCTTGAAGTGGGAGTCCTTTTGATCCATTGTGGATGTTAGACAAGTTGAAGATCATGTCATTCCTTGATTGATCCTTTGTCTAAGGCTCTGAGAGGGCTTGAAACCCTAATTTTGATTGTAGTGGATGCTCACCCATCTTTGGGGAGACTGGTGAAGTATGATGGTTCTTCCATATTGTGATGATAATTTGCACAATGATGGGAAATCTAAGTGGTCAAAATTTGGGGTATGACAGATGCCCCTATTTAATCTTCTTGGACACGAAGGTGTGAATGATGAAGGTATTCGGGCATTCGGGGTGCAAGAGGATTAAATATCGGAATACCCGAAATTTTGACGGCGTCTATGAATGATAATTCACGCATTCATCTTCTTTTGCTAAGCAATGATGCTTAGAAAAGGTAAACTTCCCCTCGATCCTGGTCTTCAGCCAAGGAACTGGTCTCAGTTTCTGATTTAAACTTCCCCTCGATCCTGGTTTCCTACCAAGGAACTGGTCTTAGTTTCTGATGTAAACTTCCCCTCGATCCTGGTTTCCTACCAAGGAACTGGTCTTAGTTTCTGATTTTTGAACTTCCCCTCGATCCTGGTTTCCTACCAAGGAACTGGTCTTAGTTTCTTTCGTCAATAAACTTTACTGACAAGGGACGCTATTCGTAGCGGCTTTCCTTCAAACTTCTCGCCGAACTTTCCTGGGGAGATGCTATTTGAGTGGAAAAAGTTTTCATGTCAGACTTGCTGGGGAACCCAGTCGTCTGAGTTGTAGAGGTGCACAAACTTCTCTGTTTGGAGACGCCATTTGTTGAATCTACTAGGGAAAACGAGTCTCTTGAGAGACTGCTTTCGTTCGGGGTCTTTACATCATACTTTTCTCGGAGATCTTCTCGGAGAAATGCCATATGATGTGATCTAACTTTGAGGTGCCGATGACCTTTTCATCAGTGGGTTTTTCGGAGAAAAACTGCCGTACTGCCGAATCTCCGATTTAGGAGGCTTTCTCTCGGGATTTTCTTTAATCCGGGAAAACAAGGATATCATCTTCAATGGCGAAGAGTAATGTTAACTGAGGGCTCTCTGGTCTTTCAGAGGTTCAAGTTATCAAAGTGGTCGAGGACCCAACTTCAATCCAGAAATAAAACCGGAGGAGAGAGATTGCTCAGACGTAACACTTCCTGACGAGGAAAGGGCTGACAACTCGATTGAGAGGAATTTTATCACTAGGGAACAAGACCGACTAGAGTGATAGTGATGCAATATGACTGTGAATGTAAATCAATAATGCATGATATATGTATGTATATGCTGACAAAACTGGCGCAACATACAAACTAAAAGCTGAACATGACAGGATATTCGGCCATTGCAGGGCGAAGAAGTACCGCTGGTTCAAGATAGCAATTCTGCCTTTCTTAGGAGAGATAGTCCCTGTTAGGAGCTATGTTGATCGGGCTTAGGAGATGAGAACTTGACCGAAGTGTGTCAGACGAAACAAGGTCTCTGACACAGTTGATCCCTTCATTCAGGCGTACTGGCGTAGAAGGAGTACTTTGATTCCGTACTTTGAGGTTCGATTACTTCTGGAGAAGCGACCGATGTTCTTCTGATGTTCAACAGTCAAAAGAAATTGCCAACTTTATTAAAAAGCAGAAAAAGTTTTAACAAGTAAATTCATTTTTGTTTTATTCCAAGAATCGTTAATCATGTTAACAACGTCGTTCTGTAAAGCTAAAACAAATAAGAATTACAAACAAAAGCACAAGGGCTCAAATTTTATTGATAAAATGGAGATCAGTCAAACGCGTGATTCCATTGAGTATTTACAAAGTTAGAAAATGGTAATTTACAGGGAAAAGGGCTACGTTGAAACATAACGACCGCTATCCTTCTACCAACTTTGAATTCGGGGCATCCTGAGCTTCTGTCGAAGATGACCGTGACTGGAGTTTTCCTCCGGATGATGTAACTGCTGCTAAGGGACCTGCTTCTATTGAACATAGTTACTTGCCCTTATCCCTAACTTTTGCCTGGATTGTACTGTGATGTTTCCAATCCATCGGGATGATTTTTTTCTCTGTCTCTAACTTTTGCCTGGACCGCCCTTTCGGGTTTTCAATCCACCGAGACGTTTTTTTTTAGTTTAGGCGAAGTATTTCTTGACTACATCAACATTCGTAGGGTAGGCAAATTCCTCTCCGTCCATGGTTGCAAGTCTTAAGGCGCCGTCTGAGAAAGCTTTCGTGACCACATAGGGGCCATCATAATTTGGAGTCCATTTACCTCGCGAATCAGTGAGAAATGATTGTATCTTCTTGAGCACAAGGTCTTATTTCCTGAAGACGCGGGGTCGGACCTTTTTGTCGAATGCCTTTTTCATTCTCTGTTGATACAGCTGACCATGGCATAGTGCCGTGATTCGCTTCTCCTTGATCAGATTCAATTCGTCGTGTCGACTTTGACACCATTCAGCTTCGGTGAGCTTAGCTTCCATCAATACTCGGATTGACAGGATCTCTACTTCTATGGGGAGCACTGCTTCCATGCCATACACTAGAGAGAAAGGGGTTGCCCATGTTGAAGTGTGAACAGATGTGCGATAACCGTGAAGAGCAAAGGGTAGCATCTCGTGCCAGTCTTTGTAGGTTACAACCATCTTTTGAACGATCTTCTTGATGTTCTTATTGACCGCTTCTACCGCTCCGTTCATCTTGGGTCAGTAGGGAGATGAGTTATGATGTTCAATCTTGAACTCTGCACACAACTCTTTCATCATCTTGTTGTTCAAGTTAGATCCATTATCAGTAATGATCTTGCTTGGAACACCATAACGGCAGATGATATTGTTTTTGATAAATCAGACCACCACTTGTCGGGTTACATTGGCGAATGACGCTGCTTCGACCTACTTGGTGAAATAGTCAATGGCTACCAGGATGAACCGATGTCCGTTTGAAGCCTTAGGTTCAATCAAGCCAATCATGTCGATTCCCCATATGGAAAAAGGCCACGGGGAAGAAAGAACTTTGAGATGTGATGGCGGTACATGAATTTTGTCGGAGTATATCTGACACTTGTGACACCTCCTCATGTACTTGTAGCAGTCGGATTCCATGGTCAACCAGTAGTACCCTGCTCTCAGAATTTTTCTCGCCATTGTGTGTCCGTTGGCATGAGTGCCAAAGGATCCTTCATGAATTTCTTTCATCAGCATTTCTGCTTCTGGTCTGTCTACGCATCGGAGCAAGACCATGTCAAAATTTTTCTTATAGAGAGTGTCACCACTCAGGAAGAAGTTTCCAGCCAATCTTCTGAGGGTTTTCCTGTCTTTTCTTAGTGCCCCAGGTGGGTACTCTTGTTTCTGAAGGAAGCATTTGATATCATGATACCAAGGTTTGTCGTCTACGACTGCTTCAATCGTGAAGATGTAAGCAGACCGTTCAAGGCGCATTATGTCGATCTTAAGTAAGTCGTTCCATTGACCTACACTAATCATGGAAGAGAGAGTGGTTAATGCATCAGCCATGTGATTCTCCTCACGAGGGATATGATGAAACTCAACTCTGTTGAAGAAAGGTAGCAACCTTCTTGCGTAGTCTTTGTAAGGAATCAATCCTGATTGGTATGTGTTCCAATCTCCTTTTATCTGATTGATAACCAAGGCTGAATTGCCGTATACGTCCAAGTTTTTGATCCTTAAATCAATTGCTTCTTCGAGACCCATAATACAAGCTTCGTATTTGGCCTCGTTGTTCGTACATTTGAACGTAAGTCTAGCAGTGAAAGGAATGTGGGTACCCTGAGGGGTAACAATGATCACCCCAATTCCGTTTCCATAATGATTAACTGCTCCGTCAAAGACAAGTCCCCATTGGGAACCTGGTTCTGGCCCTTCACTGGGTAATGGTTCATCGCAATATTTCATTTTTAGATACATGACATCTTCGTCTGGGAAGTCAAACCCGATTGATCCCTGATCGTCAATCGGTTGATGAGCCAAATGATCGGCTAAAATACTTCCCTTAACGACTTTCTGAGCGTGGTACTCTATGTCATATTCTGATAATAACATCTGTCAACGGGCGATTCTTCCCGTGAGAGCAGGTTTTTCGAAGACGTACTTGATTGGATCCATTTCGGAGATTAACCAAGTAGTATGACGAATCATGTATTGGCGAAGACGTTTGGCTGCCCAAGCCAAAGCGCAACAAGTTTTCTCAAGCATCGTGTACCGAGTCTCACAGTCGGTGAATTTCTTGCTTAAATAGTAAATGACAGACTCTTTCCATTTGGTTTCGTCTTGTTGGCCAAGTACACACCCCATTGAGTCTTCCAAGACTGTGAGGTAGATGATCAGTGGTCTTCCTTCCACTGGAGGTGATAGAATCGGCGGATTCAACAGGTATTCCTTAATACTGTCGAAGGCAGTTTGGCAGTCTTCTAACCAAACGCAATCCTGGTTCTTTTTGAGTAACTTGAAAATCGGCGCACATGTCGCGGTCATAAGGAATATGAATCTGGAGATGTAGTTCAAACATCCCAGGAATCCCCTGACTTGTTTTTCAGTTTTCGGAGAAGGCATTTCTTGAATGGCCTTGACCTTATCAGGATCAACCTCAATTCCTTTTTGGATGACGATGAACCCTAGTAATTTCCCTGAACGGACACCGAAGATGCACTTGTTGGGATTCAAGCGGAGTTTGTACTTTCGCAAACGCTCGAATAGTTTTGACAGGTGGGTCACATGCTCCTATTCTGTCTTAGATTTTGCAATCATATCATCGACATATACCTTGATTTCTTTGTGTATCATGTCATGAAAAAGAGTTTTCATGGCCCTTTGATAGGTTGCCCCGACGTTCTTTAAACCAAACAGCATCACCTTGTAACAAAAGGTACCCCATGGGGTAATTAATGAAGTTTTCTCCAGGTATTTCGGCGCCATTTTGATCTGATTATAGCCCGAGAATCCATCCATGAAGGAGAAGACTTTGAACTTTGCTGTACTGTCTACCAGCATGTCAATGTGTGCTAAAGGAAAGTCGTCCTTTGGACTAGCCTTGTTCAGATCTCGGTAGTCGACACACATTCTGACCTTTCCATCCTTTTTTGGAACGGGTACGATATTGGCTAACCATTGAGGATATTCTGACGTGGCGAGGAAACCCGCGTCAATCCGTTTCTGTACCTCCTATTTGATTTTGATGGCCATGTCCGGGTGAGTGCGTCTCAACCTTTGCTTTACTGGTGGACATTCCGATCTCAACGGTAAGTGATGTTCCACGATGCTGGTATCCAACCCTGGCATGTCCTGATAGGACCAAGCGAATACATCGAGGAATTCTTTGAGAAGCTTTATCAAACTCTCTTTGGCAGTTGGACTGAGCAGTGCCCCAATCCTGATTTCTTTTCTCTCTCTTTCCGAACCCACATTTACCGTTTCCAACGGCTCTTTGTGAGGTTCAATGGACCTTTCCTCTTGTCTGAGTAGTCGAGACATCTCTTCTGGAATTTCGTCGTCATTTTCTTCTTCAGCCTCAAATACCGGGAACTCAAAGTTGGGAGAAGGCATCGGATCGTATGTTTCAACTGGGTTTAAAACAAGCAATCTGCATGACGTGCTGATTCGTGTTTAGAAGAGATAGAGAAAATGAAAAAGTGTGTGCAGTGTATTTTTTTATTATTGCTTGTTTTTGTTATTGAATTGTTTTTTTAGGATTACCATTTTCTGAAAAACGAAAAGAGAAAACAGCAATTAATGCGGAAATTACAGAACGACGTTATTTTATTAATGAACAAGTCGATTCTTGAAACTACAGCCCTATAAAACAAAACTCTGTCGCTTTGGGCTAAGCGAAGAGGGAAATTTATAGAAAGTGAACCCTATCAAAACATCCGTTTCACCTGGGCAGGGTGAAAGGTTAAAGATGGTAATTACTTTTACTGGCGACGACCTTCGGAGCATCAACAGCGACCCACTGGCGGCGAACTCCTCGGTGAATCACAAAGTCTGGTACCTTCCTTGATTTGTCTTCAGAAATAACGCTGATTTCTGGTGGAGCGGGATCATTGGAATCTGTCTCCCAGGCAGAGTTGTCGTAGGAGGATTCCTCTGTTGCATTTTGCATAGCATTCGTGCTCTCAAGTAGATCTCCCCATCCAGTTGGCTGGATATCTTCGAACCTGATATGAGAGCTTTCGGGCGCGGTGTACTTGACCATATAATCGTATTTTCTACTCGGTTGTCCCAAGGTGTCCCACACTTCTTTCGAACTGGAGGAGTCGTCCCTCTCGAGGACGTTGACCTCGGGAAAAGCATAGTTGATGAATTCAAGTCCTGCAAACATTGAGAATTCGTCTTCATGTTGAGTAGTTTCTGAATGACCTAAGTGTTGATCCCATGACATGGTGGGGACACAGGTATTCTGTTCAATGATGGTCAGCTGATTTTCATTGTTCAGCTGACTCTCTTGCCCCAAGTTTCCTGGGTAGGGCTGCCACATTGGCAGACCATCCATTGGGCCATAGTAGGTGTAGTCAAAATTGTCTTTCATCAGAGTGTCTTCCTCTAATGAGTTTGGCGGAGCACGGCATCCTTCCGGATCACAATCTCCATAGATCATTTTGACATCTGACTGTGGTATAAATCTCGGACTCTGTGGGGATAGCAAAATGGTATAGGCACCTCTTCCTGAGACATATAACCGTCCCCGTTAAGGTAGGAATTCCATTCTTCATCTGTGTCAGAGGGATCTTCCTTATTGATAGCATGTACTGCTTGAGACACTGGGTGAAGAAAACCTCCAATGTGGAAGAAGTTTTGAAGGGGATGAAGACTTTCATCGTTGGCAGCTGTCTGGGTACAGGTTGTAGAAAAACCAAGACCCTTCTTTGTTGTATTGCTAGTAGGAATGACAAGCTGTCCCCATCCGGTTGTATCGGTAATCTTGACCGCTTTGATAGCATCGTTGTATGAAGAAATGGAAGTTTCTTCTTTGAACTGATTGTTCTTGCTTACCGACAGTGCTTGGAATTGAGGTCCAATAACCTCCTTGGGTTCTACACAAGTAGATGATGATAAGTTACTCACGAGCAAGGCCTGTTCTCCCCAGACTGTGACAAGTCGATCGTTCTGAATGAACTTTAGCTCTTGGTGGAGGGTTGAAGTAACCGCTCCAGCCTGATGTATCCAAGGTCTTCCTAATAAAAAACTGTACGTTACCGGATGTCCATGACCTAGAAAGTGACTTGGAAAGTGTGAGGACCGATAGTTATGGGAAGATCAACTTCGCCGATAACCGCTTTTCTAGATCCGTCGAATGCTTTGAGGATGACCTTGCTGATTCTCATCGGAGGGCCTTTGAATGATAATTGCATCAAAGTGGACTTCGGCATAACATTCAGGGCTAACCCTGTGTCTACCAGTAAGCTGGCTAAAGCATCGTCCTGGCAGTTGACTGTAATATTGAGCACCATGTTATGACGGCGACCCTCTTCGGGTAATTCCTCATCACTAAATCCCAAATTATTGCAGGAAGTGATGTTAGAGACAATGCTATCGAACTGTCTGATTGTTACATCCTATTTCACAAAGGCTTGCTCCAAGACTTTCTGTAGAGCCTCCCTGTGGGCTTCTGAACTGAGTAACAGTGATAATACCGAGATCTTTGAAGGAGTCTGTAACAGCTGATCAACAATGTTATATTCACTCCTTTGGATGAGCTTCAGCATCTCATCATTATTTTTCGAAAGGTCAAGATTACTGGATTGACCGACTAATGGATCGGGAGCTTCTGTCTGAAGTTCCTTTTCCTTGTGAAGTTCCCCAACCCCTCGGTTGAAGATTCTGCCACTCCGTGTTACACGACTGATGTCTGCAATATTCACAACGGAGGGTAATGGAATTTCCTTTCCATTTTCAATTGTCGTTGCACCGTATTTGTAAGGGATTGCCTTAGCTGATTCATACGGTAGTGGTCCCGGCAGATAGATGACTACGGGAGCCCTCTGATTTTTCTGACCATCGTAAGTAATCTCGATCCGTTCCTGGTTGGGAACTTTAGATTCGTCAAGTAGAGGGATGATGGCAAAAACATCCCTGGTCCTGTAATGACCAGCGATCATGACAACATCCTCAACTTGATCGACAAGGTAGTTCGGCGTCCAGTTGATGGGTCAAGAACCCGGATATGGACGAATCTCTCCACGATCCACCTGACCCTAAAGAGCTGCTCTCACAAGGTAACACCCTTGGTTACTTTCCGAACAGACGCTACAACTGTCATAATTGTGTGGTGGCACCTGGCCACGCCCACTTTGAATACAATTTAACCTCACTAAGTTAGCTTCCACAGATCGGACATCCTGAATCTGACGCCGAGTGGGGTTTCTGTTATTGATACTAATTTGCTGAGTATCTTCATCCATATAAATTGGCATCCACCAGTGATTTAACAAGTGCTGAAGTGCCTCCTGGACAAGGGTACAACCTCGATCGTTTTCGCAACCTGCTTTACAGCTTTGATAGTCGTGTGATATTAAGAATCCGAGTCGGACCTGCTTAGCATGTAACTCTACCAGGTTGGTATTCATCATGCGAATATCAAAGATCTGAACCATGTTAATCTGATAAGGGTTTCTATCATGGTAGTCTTGGATCCATCCAAGCTCCATCTGACGCTGGAGGGCCTCTTGTATGAAAGAGCATCCCTGTTTGTTTACCGAGCAAGTCAGACAGGAACTGTAATCGTGTCGCGGTAGATTATGATACTGGCTTTGTCTTGAGTGCATTGCCACCAAGTTGACATTCATTGCACAGATGTCGTGGTCCTGAATGACATTGGAATTCGTGTAAACCATGTTAACTCCACGAACTCGGTGCTCTTGGATTCATCCGAGATCCATTTGTTCCTGTAGGGCTGCTTGCACTACAGAACATCCTTGGTTGTCTTTAGAGCAGATATCACACTGGTGATAATTAGGAGGTGGCACATGGCCATATCCACTCTGTCTACAATGCATCTTGACCAAATTGGTTTTCAACAAGAGTACATCGTGAATTTGATAGACATCGTTAGTCTCTCCTTCTATTAAATTGACTGCAGCCTTCTCATGTTGAGGCAGCGGGTTCGTGAGAACATTAGGATTTGTGTCCTTGAAGGATAAGACCCCGCTCCTAACAAGTTTTTGCACGTCGGACTTGAAATTGAGACAAGTCTCGATGTTATGCTCTGATCCTCCTTGGTGGTAAGGGCAAGTTTGATCAACCTTAAACCAAAAAGGAGAATTTTCTGGTACTTTAAGAGGAGATTTAGTCTGGATGTGCCCCTTAGCCAGTAGTAACGGAAATAGTTCTGTGTACAACATGGGTATAGGATCAAACCCTGATGGTCGTGTTATACGGTTGTTGTTATATGGAGGACGAGTCTGCTGAAGAGGCTGTTGTGTCCTTTGCTGATTAGGTTGGCTCTGCGCAACTTGAGGTTGATACGTAGGAATAGGCGCAGGATTGATAGCAGGAATTACAGCTGCTACTGGTTGATAACGTCGCCTTTGCTTTCCGAGAGAGATATTCCCAATATCTTGCTCTTTTTTCTTAGGGAGAGCACTACCGTATCATTTTGTACTGCTCGTCGATCCAGTGTCTTTTACCAAACGTCCTTCTCGGACGGCTTCCTCAAGACGTACGCCCATGCCCACCATCTCGGTGAAATCACTGGGTGCACTGGCAACCATTCGGTCATAGTAAAATGAGCTTAAGGTTTTTAAGAAGATCTTTGTCATCTCTTTTTCCTCAAGAGGTCGACAAATTTGAGCGGCAATCTCACGCCATCTTTGAGCATACTCCTTAAAAGTTTCCTTGTCCTTTTGCGACATCGATCTGAGTTGATCTCTGTCGGGTGCCATGTCCAAATTGTATTTGTATTGTTGGATGAAGGCAGTGCCAAGATCTCTGAATGTGCTGATCGTGGCACGATTTAAACCCATGTACCATTTGAGTACGGCACCGGTTAAACTATCCTGGAAGTAGTGAATCAGCAGGTCCTGATTCTCAGTCTGACCTGACATTCGCCGAGCGTACATCACCAGATGGCTCTGAGGGCAAGAGTTACCCTTGTACTTTTCAAAGTCGGGCACTTGAAATTTGTGCGGAACTTTCACATTGGGGACCAGACAAAGGTCTGCGACGTCCTTTCCAAATAGATCCTGACCGCGAATGGCTTGCAGTTCCTTCTGCATTTCCAAGAACTGTTCCTGGAATTCATCCATTCGGTCAAACATAGTTTCCTTCTTACCAGAAGGTATCGGTGGAATCTGTCCTTCCGGGACAGTGTGCACCACAGGGGGTGGGACCGTGACTACGGCAGTGAATCTTGGTGTTTCCCGAAGTTTGTAACCTTCAGGAGTCTTCAGTATGCCCCTGGCATCTTCGCTTTCCCGAAGTTTGTAACCTTCAGGCCCAGCGGCTTCTGTTATGATTCCTTGATCTTTAGTGATCGGCGGAACATATCCTTCCGGGATATAGTTAACAGGCATGCCCCAAGGACGATCTTTCGGCATTTGATACCTAGGATCAAACTTCTCCATTATGGGCGCTGAGGTGATCTCTAAGATCACAGTCCTTTGTAGTTGAGCTTCTGCCATGGCTTGCATGTCGTTACGAAGCTTTCTCATATCCTCTCTCAGAGCGCCGATCTCTTATTTCAACTCTCTGTTCTCCTTCTCGAGATCATCCATCTTTTTCTGATGATTAGCCCGAGTATTATACAAATGAGACAGTTTGACTCTAGAACCGAGACACAAACGTGAGATTCGTAGGTAAGAAGAATACGCGATGTGAGAATGATGAATGCAATGATTATATTAATTGTTTTTTGGTTTAATCAAAATAAACTTCGACAATTAGATTGCAAATATCAAACAGTGGGGAAACCCCTTTTTATTGAAATTCAAAGGATTGCAGAAATGGAAATACAGTAGATTACAAGGTGCAGAAATAGAAACCTAAGCTAATGGGTCCCGAGTCCTCTCTGAAGAGAAATCGGGTGCTGATTCTGGTATCTTCCTTTTCTTTGACCGGGGCTCTTGGGCCGTTGTCGGGTTGTCATTCCTTTGCCAGGTGAAAGGAGCGAGCAAATTCCTTTGGTCATCCTGATTATCCACAGCATGTTGCTCTAAAATCTTAATCAGAGCATCTTTCTCTTTCAGTAATTGCTGTATTTTGATGCACTCTATGTCGAGGGTGCGGTACTTGTTCTTCCAAGACCTTCTCTCCTGTTGAACTTTGTTGAGAGTAACCTGAAGCTTTTCAGTTTCCGTCATGAAGTACATGACAGATTCTCTCGGCGGAAGAATTCCGTAATGAGGATAAGGCATCTTTAGCTTGAGAGCTCTAGTTTGTACCCAGTGGAGATAAGGCTCCACCGAGACACAGTCCGATTTTCCCAGAGACTCTCGTCCTTTCTTATGAACATGTTTCCAAGCGTGCACTATTTCCGTCTTTAGTGCTCTGTCACTTTCTCCTTCTTTGAAGAAAAGACCTTCCAGATGAGCATTCAGCGGAATATGCCTCATCGGGTATCCAAATTGACGACGAACGAGAACTGGATGGTAATTGATTCCTCCCTTAGTTCCTATAAGGGGTACGTTGGGGAAGTTTCCACAACGGTCAATGATCCTGATTCCATCATAGATCCTATTACACCAATCTATGTCAGAGTTAGTGAGAGACATGATCTTCTGCGACCAGCGCAAGGCACTCTTGCAATCCCAAAAAGCAGCAGACTTAGGCAAATGAGAGATAAACCATTTGTAAAGCAGAGGTACACAACATGTGATCTCCCCTCCACTGTACAAATTCCCTAAGTGTACAGAATGATATGCATCTGCGAGCAAAGTCGGCACAGGGTTTCCAATGAGAAAAACCTTAATGGAGTTGATATCGACGAAGTTATTGATGTTGGGAAACAAAAATAACCCGTAGGTGAGCAAGACAAAGATGCTTTCAAAAGCAGTCACGTTCCCGATACTGGCGAAGTACAAGGCTTTCTTTGTCAAGAACTGAGCTGGCAAACCTTGGATGCCACCCTTGGTAGTCATGTGAGTCCTGACCTCAGACTCGTCCAAATGAATTGCTCTTGCAATGGTCTGATTCTTTGGAATTTCTTCCAGTCCAGAAAATGGAGCTCGGTCTGTAATATGTAGATCAATCAGATGAGAATATTCCTCCAGCGTTGGTGCGAGCTGGTAATCCGAGAATGTGAAACAGTGATAAACTGGATCGTAGAATTGAACGAGTGCGTCCATGATTCCCTCAGTCACATGGACTCTTAACAGTGGTAGCAGACCTCCGTGTTTAGCTCTGAAAGCCTCTTGGTTTGTGATCATTCTCGCCAAACCTCTTAAATCCTCTAGTTTTGGAATCCTGAAGGTGTACGTATGAGTTCTCCTTCTACCGAAATCCATGAGCGCAATCCTTTTCTCTGATATTTGCAATCACAGTCTTAGTTTAATTTGAAAAACAGAGAGACTAGAAGAGAATTTTTTTTAATGTTTTAATGTTTTTTAAATGAATGCATGAATGCAGCACACAAAAACATAGAAAAAACATGGGGTCATATGGTCGTTGTCATGAAGTCAAGGCTCTACCCATCCCCAAAGGTTTATACTAGGGTGATTTTTGTACCTGTACTCATTATCATCAGCTTCTCCCAGGAAAGCAAAACAATAAGCGGATCGCCAGCGAGTTGTAGAGCGATCTTAGAGTAAGTGCCATTCACCGAGAATAGATCACCAGCCTCAAATGAGGGTAGTATCGCGTAACAACTATTCCCGATAGTTTCCGCACTACAAAAGGGTTTGGCTCCTCAGCTTCTCAGACATCATAACCGGCACATTGTCTAGGTGAGAGAATGGGTTGCATTGGTCAGCCTCCATTGAGGTTGATGGTCGACCTCGTCGCCATCACTTATCTTAAATGTATACTCAATCTTTCCACATGCGGCATCACACGCATTCCCATTAGCAGAAAAATAAACACGTATAGCAATTAGGAAAAGCAGTATATATATTTGTCCTAATCATCCTAGACCTTTAAAGCTAAGAATCTTAAGTTCCTGATAGAAAATGGTTTCCCGGCGGAGTTACCATCCTGTGGTTTCATTCCAAATTAACGGCGTTTTGACCTAAGATCCTAGTGACGTCAAGGTTTCTACCTAGGGGACAAAAAAAAGAACAAGATCCCTAAAGAGACCTGTGATTCTCCCCAGAAGAGTCGCCATTTTTCTGTTGGAAAATGGGGACGATGATGACTAAGGTAAAACAGATCCTCATGACACTCCCCAGCAGAGTCGCCATTTTTCTGTAGCGAGTGATTTTTGGATGTGGTTGCGAAACACGATCGCTCTGGTACTACAACTCGATTCATTTTTTATCCTATTGAAGCTGATGAAGGAAGGGAAATAGATGTCTCCAACTAACCCTTCTTGCATACTGAGATTAAACAGTCAAAACTGTTGGTTTACAGATGCTACAAAGATTCGGGGTTTCTCCTAGGTTATTTTGTTGACGAGGGGTGCTTTAGGCTATCGGTTAGGATGTTAGGACGAATGTATGAGAGTATGGGATTTTGGGTTTTTGTTTAGTGTGCTCGCTAAGATTTTTTCTTTCAATCTTATGCCTACGTATTCCTGTTTACCGAAACAGGGAAATCAGAGCGTTCGTAGTTCCTCCTATTCTATGGGAGGAAATGGTATTTGGTGTCTTGTTCAAAGCCCAAGATGTGAAGCGAAAGGTGGTTTGTATCTTGTTCAAAGCCCAAGATGTGAAGATAAAGGTGATTGACTTTAGAGAGAATTTGTCATCTCTAAAGAGGGGGTTGTATGTCACAACTGTTTATAAAGGAGAATTACTTTAACTGGGATGTGTGAATCTGGAAATGCCATAATTTCCTTTATAGGGGATTTTAACCTGAAGGAGAAGACTTTAACTCAATGTAGAGCAATGCTATCTTTCCTTAGGAATTTCTCATGCTAAAAGAGGGACAGTGGCATGGATGTAGATGATCCAGAGGCTTGCCGCTTACAGCAATTAGATGAAGGGGAAGGAGTTGTTGATGTTTGTGTACTGTGAACGAGGCACAACTTTGATGCTAAACAGTTGATTGGATCAACCAGTGGTTTTCTTATACAAAGCCTAAGAGGAGGCTAATATGTGTCTCGTACAAAGCCCGAGAGAGAGGCTAAAAGGTTTTCGACGATGGAGTCTTTTGGTATCTCGTATAAAGCCCGAGATGAAGGCTACTTGACTTAACAAGAGAGTTTTTTATATCTCGTACGAAGCCTGAGATGGAGGCTAAAATTTGTTTGGCTCAATAAGAACCTTTTTGTATCTCGTATAAAGCCCAAGATGGAGGCGAAAGGGTGATTGACTCAACGAGGGAGTCTCTTTATGTGTCTCGTACAAAGCCCGAGAGAGAGGCTAAACGTTGTTTGACTCCGCTGGGGAGAATCATTGTATAAAGCCCAAGAGAGAGGCTATTGTAACTGGAGAAGGATCATTATACAAAGCCTAAGAGGAGGCTATGGTTACTATTTCAGTTGAGTGACAGGTCCAATATGCTGAATTAAAGAGAAAACCAGTTCTTATATGAGCAACACTGTACTCGAGGATTTGATTCGAGGATCCGGGCTATTCCTGTTCTTTAATGAATTGGGAAATCTGAAGGGTATTGAGACTGTCCAAGTCTACGGGTTTTCTTCCTATTTAACGAAGGGGTCACTTGAGAATGTCTGGAAAACTCAAGGAGATTAGACTGTCCGTGTCTAGAGTTTCATCTTTTGTACCATGCTTTGAGAAACAGTAGTAGACTCTTTGAAATGACTGTTCTATGCAGATGACTAATTTCTGTTCCTATACCTCTAGGAGGTCGTCGGGACAATTTGTACGAAGCCCAAGAGGAGGCTGGAAACTTTTAAGAAGCCGATCGGTCCTTGTACGAAGCCCAAGAGGAGGCTATCATTCCCGGAGGAAGAATCATTATACGAAGCCTAAGAGGAGGCTGTGAATACTTCTAAGAAGTCGACGGGTCCTTGTACTAAGCCCAAGAGGAGGCGAGGTTGCTTTTAGGAAGCCTGTGGGTCCTTGTATGATGCCCAAGAGGAGGCCGATGCCTTTAAGAAGCCCGTGGGTCCCCAAACCCCGAGAAATTCAAGGCAAGCTATTCACAAGGAATAGATCAAGTCAGGAAAGTTCGAGAATTTAGAAGAAACTCAAAGATGCCATTCACGGAGAATACATTCATCTCTGGGAGTAGAGTTTCTTGACAATTCCTAAGGAGTACAACCGAAGAGAAGACTGTATCTGGTGATCCTATTGGGGATATAGTTGTCTATTTCTATGAATAAACGAAACGGCGTCACCTAGTTCTAGACGTAGTTGCCGGGGAAACTCGAAATATCTATACTATTATTACATAGTTGATATGAGTTTATGAAAGAAGACTTACAGTGAAACAGCCCCACAATACAGTTATATGTATATGAAAGCGGTAAATGAAAGCAATAACCACTTACTCGGTTGTAGAGCTTCCATGCTGTTTGGTTAGTTGTTCAACAAAGAAAGATTGAAAACAATAGTATATTCAAAATCAAAGGAGAAAGTGCCTTGAAAAATAAAGATTTGGGGCTTACAGCTCAAGGAGAGGCCCGGGGTTTTATCAGTGAGCGCACTGTTTGAATTTGTACTAAGGGACTTATACAAGTGACTGAGGCCCAAAAAGGTTTTATGTACAAAGGGATGGGTCTTACACTCTCTCAAGATGCCCAAAAAGTTTTAAAGAAAAAGAGTGGGGCTTATAACACGAGGGTAGGCCCAATTGATTTTTCCGTTTAAAATGGCGATCGCGCCGAGGTTTTCTTTTAACGCAGAGGGACTTATACAATAAATGAGGCCCAAAATGTTTTTGGTTAAAAGGGGGTTGGGTCTTACACTCTAATAGAGGCCCAAAGAGTTTTAAGAAAAGAAATGGGTCTTACTACTCGAGGGTAGGCCCAAGGTTTGTTTTTCAACGGATGATAATCGCGTCGAACTTTTTGAAATAAAACGGGACTTATACAATAAGTGAGGCCCAAAATAGGTTGTATTTACAAAGGGTTGGGTCTTACACTCTATTAGAGGCCCAAAGAGTTTTAAAAATGATTTGTGAGGGTTGAATTAATCCAAAAACCCTAATTTGTTTTCAAAAATGTGTTTTAATTGAATAAAAATTCAATTAAAATGATCAAAATTGTTTAACATAGGAAAAACAAATTGTGATCTTGGATTAATGCTTCAAAAATTAAGTATTGACCTACAAAATAATTAGAAAGCATTAAAAGTTGCAAAATCAAGGTGGAAAAAATATTTTAAATGTAAAAAACAATCAAAACAGTAATTCTTTGCAAAAATATCAATTATACAAAATAAATAATATTTTTGGGATTTTTTGGGAAAATAAAATATTTTAACATTTTTGTGAATTATTAAAAAAAGAACCAACTCAAAATCATTAAAACTCAGAGAGAAATTAATTTTTTAATCAATTAAATAAAATCACAAAATTCAAATATTCAAATTTTCAAAAAAGGCGCCAAGAACACACCAAGAACACACGCGTGTTCTGGGTTTGCCCAGATTTGCATTTTCTCTTCAATCTCACTGAATACTTAATCATATCATGCAATCCACATACCAATCAACTCGTTTCAACCTCACGATCATGTCTATGGTATTTAATTTCATTTAAATTAAACATATAACAAGAAATCATGAAAAATCCTCAAGAACCCTAATTTCTGCATGAAGGCTAGGATTTTTGATACACGATTCAAACAATACAATTAATTGAGGGGAAACATTCCATGCATGATTATGAACATATGGCCAAATTATTGTGCAGCAAAAATTGCATGGATCATAGAGTTAGAAGAGCTCATGCTTACCACTTGCAGCTGGTGATCGTGATTTGTGTCGGAGGTGTTACAGCTAGGTTCCAATGATCTGGATAGCTTCCCTAGGTGCCATGGAGTGTGTATGAATGCTTGGAATGGATTGAAATGGTTTGGAGCTGAAGATGGTACCTCAACTGCAAAACTGTCAAGAACTTGAGCAATTGGCTGGTGATTTTGTGAAATCTGTGTTCCAAATATTATGTGAGTGTTTGGATCACTTCTATATGATGTATATGAGGTGTGTGTGTGATTGGTTTGATTGGAAAAGCTCTCAAACTCAAAACCCGATAGTGACTTGCCTTAGAAGGCAAAATTGGAGTGAAAGAAGAGATTTTGAGGAAAGCATCTGTTTGATGGCTTTGGTGTACTCAAACTGATCACAATTGAACTCTATTTATAGTAGAGCAAGTTTGTTTTGCAAGGAATAGTGAATGGCAACTGCTGAGTAGGTTTGGCCAATGTTGGCAAATGAAAATCCAAGTCTCCTCTAGCCATTGACAAGAGGTTAGGGCACAGGCTGCTGGTTCCCTTGGTCTTGGATAAGTCTTGACTGAATTCAGTTGAGAATGGCTCAGTCCATGCCACCTTGATGCTTCCATTGAATGCTCCAATCCAAAATTGGAGTCTTGTCCTTATTTTGGCAACTCTAGGTTCAACATGCTATTTCTTGTTCCAAAGACTTTGGAGGCTTGGCTCAGTGATTGTCCCCTTTAAATTCAATCCTCAGAGGTGTCCAAGTGGATAGGAGCATTTGGATTTGGCTGATTTTGGCAAATCGAGCAAAAATGTAAAAATCTGCCTTGACTTGGCAGATTTCAGCAAGGCAACTTGCCAATGTCATATCTCATTACTCAAATTGAATTTGGTAATGTTCTTGGCTATTTTGGAAAGCCCTTACATGATACAACAACTGTTTGAACATGTTTGGTTTTGATCTCTTTTAAATCCAAGTGAAAAATCCCCCTACATTTGGTAAAAAGTAAGGCAAAATCTGACTTAGTGAAATTTTCACCAAGTGTTGGAACAAAGTGACTTTTCTTGATTTTGATCACTCCATAACTCAAAATCCATGAGGAATTTGGACATAGGTCAGTATGAAGCTTTTGTAGAGGGCAATGAGATCTACAAATCAAGCTTTTAATGGGGAACAATGGCCTTGTGGTTTAGGAGTTATGGTCCTCTAAAGTTGGCACATTAGTGTCACTTTTTCCATAACTTAGAAATTTTTCTAAGTTTTTATGGTTACCCCTTTTACAAGTTATCCCACTTTCTTTGATTTTTCTTGATGAATGATGATTAAAATCATACATTAACATCATTTTAGGGTTACACATCCATTTTGGTGAAAAATCTCAAAAAGTCAAAGTTGACTTTTGTGCACAGTTGACTTTTTATCAGATGAATTCCAAACTGTGCAATTCTTCAGGAAATCATGTCCTTGACCTAAATCAAACTTGATGGACATGTTCCATGGGTGTCATAGAGTATATTGAATCATGTCTTAGGGTTTGGGAGCATGTCCTGGTCAAAAGTCAAAGTTACAGTTGACTTTCCTCACGAAACCCTAATTGTGGTGCAGATGAAATTGAAACTTGTTGCTCAAGCTTCTTGGATTAATCCATTGTTCCAAATGGATCAATATAGTTCATTAGAGACCCTCAAATCATGTCTTGAGGTCTTGGCTCATGACTTGTCCCAAAAGTCAACTTAGGGGTGAATTAGGTCAAGACACCCTAATTCCTGATTTTTGATGAATGCATCCCCTGAGGTAAAATTGACTTGATGATTGGGTCCATGAGGTTCCATGGAGTATGTTAGGTTATGTTTTGGATCATTGGCTTGTTCCCAGATGAAAAATTTCCATCTGGAGGCCCTGGTCGACCAAAACCCTAATTTGGTGACACTGTCGATCTTGAGACTTGATCCACTTAGAAGGGAGCAGCCTTGTGCTTGATCCTTGAAGTGGGAGTCCTTTTGATCCATTGTGGATGTTAGACAAGTTGAAGATCATGTCATTCCTTGATTGATCCTTTGTCTAAGGCTCTGAGAGGGCTTGAAACCCTAATTTTGATTGTAGTGGATGCTCACCCATCTTTGGGGAGACTGATGAAGTATGATGGTTCCTCCATATTGTGATGATGATTTTCACAATGATGCGAAATATAAGTGGCCAAAATTTGGGGTATGACAACTGCAAACCTCTGCCACGATTTCATCAAGTTGTAGCATTAAAATAATATGGTTTAATCAACTTGGTGCAACTTGACACAAGGAAAGAGAAACTTTTTCAACCAAAGTATGCCAGCCTCCTTTCTCCTTGTAACTTGGACTCTGACCCAATCAAATCAGTCCACAAATACTATAGAGCCTAGGGCTAGAGCTTTGAAGACACTTGACTCAGCAAAGCCAGCTCATACGAAGGTAACTTAAAGAAAGGGCAAATTTGGCAAGTTTCCAATTCTGACCATACCTCATGCCCTCAACCTTTCCTATAAATAGGGAATTGTTCTACACTCCAAAGTACACCAGAATCACCCCAAGAAAAGGCTGATTGCTCTCTCCATTCTCTCATTCACATGTTCTTGCAAAATTGCAAGAACTTCCCAAACACCAGTTTCACTCGTGCATTTCCTCTCTAACTCTACAAACCATCTCTAAACACCTTGTAGAGAAGCTTCAAAAACTTAAACCCTAACTGTAACACTCCTACCACCATCTGCCATTTTTAAGCTTCAACTTGCACAAAGGATCGAGTTGCATTGTCCAAGCAATTCCCAAAGCTTCTAAGCATCTGCATCTTCTCTCCAAGGATCCACAAGGTCCCAGAAGTTGGCTTTTCTCATCTGCAAGTGCTATAAAAGAAGCCTCAGATTTTCTCCAAGAGGTAAGGTTTCTATCTCTGAAACTCACATATTCATGCATTATTCTGTTGCTGTTTGAATGTAAAAATGTGGTATGTTCATTGCTTTGTGATTCTGAATACATGTTTGCCTTGTTTAATCTGAATATTGCATGTTGTGGCTTACTAAAACTTTGAAATATTGCACTGTTGTTTGTTGATTTATGAATCATGTGATTGTTATTTATAGAAGGTAATGTCATATTGTTATTGCTCATGAAGAATACTACATTTTTTATCTTTATTTCATGAGGAATGGTTGAGGGACGAGTGAGATATGTGTGCTAGAAGATCTGGCCATGGTTGTTGTTGTTAGGGCACGAGAGAGAAGAGAACGAGGGAAGAAGAAGAAGTTGGTGTAGCCCCCAGTCAGTCCAACGCGGCGCTGAGGTGGCCATTTAATGGTTGTCTTAAAATAAAAACGTTTTGAAGCATATTATGTTTGGATGAGAGCGTAGCACCGCTGGTCCATGGAGGAGGTTTGTGTGTATTGGTGAGCGAAGGGTCTGGGGTTCGAATCCCTCTCGCCCCAGACCTTTTTCCTTTTTATTTTTTCCATCTGTGACACTTGTTTTGATATTTTATTGAATGCTTGCCCCATATGTTCACAGCGCGCTCTTGGTTCAGTTGGCAAGGCTTTTGAGCCCTAAGCCCCAGGGTGTGAGTTCAAGTCCCATGTGGGACATTTCCATTTCTTTTTTATTACTTGTTTCTTTTATTTTATGGTTTATACCTCCATATTCAAATGCTCATAACTTGTTCATTTTTTACTCGTTTTGATCCATCCTTTTTGCAAAATGTTCCTTAACATGTCTATTTTCTGATTGTGGAAAGAAATTGATAAAATTAATCATTTTAGGAACATTTATTAATGTTGAAAGTGAAAGGCTTTTTAGGGTTTTCATAAAAATATCTTGACTTCTCTTGTTTTCTTCACCATGTTTTCTTGTTCATATTGATAAAATGAGACCTAATGCATGTTGTTCAAACCTTGTATGATGTTGTGACATTATGTGCCTTTGTTTCACCTTTGTTCCTTGAGGTGTAAATGTGGTGTTACATGTAAATATCCTTTGAAATACCATGAGATCTCTTTAGATCATTTGCCTTGTAACATGAGTTTGTTTGATCAAATATGTGACATGTTTATGTCTTGAAACTTGAATGCCATGATTGGAACCATCTTTAAGTGCTTGTATGCCTTGGATTGTCATTTCTGATTACATGAACTTTAAGATGTTGTCACACTCTCTTTTGTTAACCTATACCACTTATGTTTGCTAAACATTTCCATATGTGCCCCCTATGAAGTGTTTTGGTTATTACCATGCTCATGTTTTCATCTTGTTTATGATGTTTATTATCTTATAACTTCATTAAGTCTCCCCCAAGTGAGGCTAGCTTTTTAGCTCTCCTCCTTAACCCTAATTATTCCCCTCCTTCCAAAGGAAAGACTCCCTATTGACTTTTAAGTCATAGATAACTCATATACCAACTTGGCCTCCTTAGAGCCATCCTCTATCCTTATTAGGATCCACCCTCAGTTCTCATTAGAACCCTTCTCCTTCTAGAGTTCTTCGTATCTACTTGAGTATTATCCTAGTAGTATTCTCCTCCACCCTTAGTTCTCATTAGAACCATTCTCCCTCTAGAGTTCTTCAACTCTACTTGAGTACTATCGTAATAGTATTCTCCTTCACCCTTGGTCTCCTTAGAACCCTTTCTCCCTAGAGTTCTCCAACTCTATTTGAGTACTAGCATCATAGTACTCTCTTCTCTCCTTGGTCTCCTTAGAGCCACTTACCTCATGACTTAGGTTTCACCTAGAGTTCTCAAACTCTATTTGAGTACTATCATCACACTACTCTCTTTCCCTTTGGCCTTAGAGCCATTTACCTCTTAACTTAGAAATAGGCTAGAGTTCTTCAACTCTATGTGATTCTCATCATCATGAGTATTCACTTCCCCTTTACAACTTAGATTTAGAGAGTTCTTTAACTCTATATGAGTACCATACTCATCTGCCTTGGAACTTTGTCCATAGTCAATGGTTCCTCACCTTTAGTTAGGTGGACTACGGTTGCTCTGATTCTTTAGTCAGGATATGTAGGCACAAGATGCGACGTCTTGGCAAGCATACTTAGTATATACCCCTAGGTCCTTACCTTTAGCACTTTGGTCTTCACCATAGGTCCATACCTCTACCCTTAGCAGATTTCCTTAGCAAGCAAACATAACATAACACACAAACAAAGAGGTTCCTGTAGAGTACTACAGATACTTAGGGTACTAATACCTTCCCTTAGTATAACAAACCCCGGAACCCCGATCTCTTAGTTGTGTCTTCACATGGCGCAAAAGGTTTTTCTTTCGATATTTACCCTTTCCTTTGGATAAATCAAAGCTCGGTGGTGAATTTCAAAGTTTTGTGATTCAAGTTAATTAATAGCTTGATATCCGATTCTCACCGCAACAGCCAGGAACGTTAATTCTCAAAATTTTGGGCTTAAGAATAAAAAAAAAAGGGGGAAGGAAACCTTTATGAGTGAGCAGAGCAAAGTGTAGGAATTTTGCCAAGTGAGTTTTGACAGAGGAGACTGATGTTCTCTGTCACGACACCACTAGTCTTTTAAACCAACCAAAATTTTTTCAAAAAGATAACTGATTCGTTGGGAAACAAGAGGAAGGTTAAAACCTTAAGAATCACAAAGGGAAGGGAAAAAAGACTTGAATAATGATTGAGATGATCACAGAAGGGGCACACTCCACACAAACACACACAAAAGTGTGTAAAAGTGGCAAAGACCACCAATAATAAAGTTCTTGTGCCCGAAACTTGTGGAACAACAAGCGTTTCATCATAATATTCAGTTGGACTCATTACAAGTGAAATTCTTCTGAGATGAGATGTTTTGCCAAAAAAAATAATAGAAATACAAAAATAAGTGGAAAAGTGTGGTCCCAAGTGTGAAAGTCAAAAATATCGTTTGAGAGTCAGAAAAGAATTCCCCTGTGAAACCAAAGGAAGAGACCTCACTCACGAAAGTACACAAAAAAGGAATCAAAAGAGAGAAATTTGGCTTGTTTTCTAGAAGAGTAGGGTCGTGACAAGAGATATCAGTTCGCTTTTGAGCTAACACCACTTTGACCAATTGCAAAGCTGAGCAAGGTTTCACTTGAAATAAGTTTCATTACCCTTCCAAATCTAAAGCCACATTACCTTTATGACCTGACTGAAGCTGTTGAACTCCAATTTCATTTCCTTTGTCATTTACTGTCACATCACCTGAGGACAGGTGATCATTCAAGTTTGGGGGAGTGATAACACTATTTTAGTGTGTTACTTTGACCCTTTTTATGTGGTATTTTTAGTTTAGGATTTATTGATTTAATGTGAATTTAGCTTATTTTAGTATGTTTTAACTTTGAGCACACTAGATGCTTCTTTTATGGTTTTCATTGTGTTTTTGTCTAAAAGGAAGTCAGTTGATGGCAAGTTGAGGCGTGACCCTGGAAGACAGACTCTGGAGCAGAATGGAAATCTGAAGAAAAGGAAGTAGTTGATAAATAAATCAATTATTTCACCAAGAGAATTGGGGGAGAAAAGAATTACTAGGGCTCACGTGGCATTAGTTTGAAGAGCAAAGGAGCAAGAGAAATGGATAAGATCAAGGAAGCTAGAAGACAAATGGTAGTACGGTGGGGACCACGTGTAACACCTCAAAATTTGCCCTCTTATTTATACCCAATAAGTGGCTTATGCTTCACACTTCATTTGCATTTAGGTCATGAACATTGCATACATCATTTGAGCTCCTCAAGGCATGGTATCAAGGGTGTCACCCTCATTATATTGTGCAAGGCAAGAAGATTAAAAGATGTCAAATAATCAAGCCACAAAGGTCCATCACACCTCAAAGACATTTCACATAGTCCACCATCTTATCCAGAGATTAAAATTGGCAAGTGAACGGAAGAGAATCAAGCTCCTGACTATTGATCCTCAATTAGGGTTTTGACCATCTGAGCTGGAGACACCCCATGAGCAAGGAGCTTGGGTCTTTAACATCATCTTATTACATGAATCATACTGGTTTGAGGCAATCCACAACACAGTCAAAGGAATTTGAGTTATGAAGATCAACCATTTTCTCCTGACTTTTGGGGACCAAATTAGGGTTTTGCATAAAAGTCAGTTTATTTCTGATTTTTGGGCAAGACCTGATTCTATGGTATCCCACATGTTCTCAAGTGTCTAGGATTGGAATACGAGCCATCAATTGCATTCATAAGGGTTTCAATTGGAGGATTGACTGAAAATCAAGGAAATTGGGGAAAAAGTCAATTAATTAGGGAAAAAGTCAACTCTTGACTTTTCAAGGTCAAAATCATATTCCCTAGGTCAAACATGGCCAATGGGTGAAATTCAACCAAGAAATGTCAAAAGAATCACAAAAAATCAAGAAAGGTGAAAATTGCTATTTTAGGAAAGTATGGTTTTTAGAGACTTTCCATTTTGGGAAAGTTCTCTCACTTTTCAGCCATGTTACAAGCCTCTTTTGAAAAATCCTTTCAAATGAAAGTTGTATAGGGTTCTTCAAGCTTTCCAACCATATGTGATTCATCTCATTTGGATCATTATTGAAGAAGTTATGATCATTTAAAGAGGGGCTGTTCAAGTTGCACAACATTGCCATTAACTTAGAAAAAGTCCATGCATATGGCAGCTCGTGTGTGACAAGATTCAGGCCAAGTTTTCACTATGATTCAAACCTCTTCTCCACTTACCTTCAACATGGAAGTTGTAGTATCAAGGTTGCCCTTCAAAATAAGCACAAGAGTCACTCCATTTGAATCAAGATTCAATGAAATCCACCCTTCTAAAGACCCAAAAAATCACCCTTGTTAGAGTTGCATGAACTCATGTCAAGAACTTTGTCATGGCAACCTTGTTTCCTTTGTGTTCAACAATGAATTACACCATGTTTTAGACTTCAATCCCATGATTATCCAACATCAATGTTATTTTATGCCATTCCCTCTTTCTCATGGTGCAAAAATCATGCCAATTGGTGCCATACTCATCAAGATACAATGCCCTAAAATCACTACCATGATAATGTCAAATGGGGGTTCATGCCATGCCAAATGCCAAGACCATGTTATCCTTGCCATAGACTAATCCCATGCGCATCATACATCACTCTTATCACCTTACTACAATTGACTAAACCAAAAGCTTACATCCATGCACAACGTACCAACTTGCTTCTTATGCCAAGAGAGAGAAATGGTAAAACTTAGCAAGCAAGTCACTATCCTGACTGCACCAATTCCCCTTCATTTTCATCCATCAACGCCTCATTATCATCACCATCATAAGATACCATGGCATGATCATGCATTATACTCACCAAACCCCTAACCCGTGCCAACAATTCTCACTCATTTTGTAAGTGTCCATTAACCTCACCCTAACTCACATCTTAACCTTGATTAACAAACCTTAACCAACCTATATAATCATCCTAACTAACCCTAACAGAGTTAGTTACAATAGAATTCCAAAATCATCAGAAAATCCATTTTCTTCTCTCATTTGTTTCTCTTTGAATCTAGATCATCCTTGGAGCTTTTAACAAGGTTTCTCCATAATATTCATCACGACAACAAATTCTTCTTTCTGTATGCACTAGTTACCACCTGGAGCCGCCATTGAAGCAGGTGGTGATTCTTTATCAGCTTCATCAAACCTCGGTTTCAGCAAGATACCAAGCTTCCCAGGCATTTATTTTGCCTCCAAGAGTTGATAACAAGAATTGCAGGAAGTTTTCTAGGGTTTCTTGGAGCCAGGATCTCACTTCTGACCAGGTATTCATCTTGAACTTCAAGGCATCATAATTGGATTGCAAGTAATTAGAAGCATGTAGCTAAGTTGCACATTGAAGCCCTACGATTATAGGATCTGTTTTCTGGCTAGGAAATAGAGAAATGTGAGTTTTAGGTTTTTGGATCTTAACTTATTCTTTTCGATCCTCTCTGTGTGCGCATGATATGGATTTTTTGATAGCATTTTTGGAATCATCACGAGATTCTGCGTAGGATAGTGTATAAGTTTGCAATTTATGGGTGATTCCATTTTCAGGCACGGTGGCTTCCCACCGGAGAAGGCGACCAGAGTCTTCTCCGGCCACCGCCTGCAAACCCTAACTCATGACTCAGGCCAAGCTTCATGATTAAATCGTGTCTGTTGATTGATCTGGATCTAACGCATGAGATTGTGACAACCCATTAAAACACCATCTCCTTCTCACGTGCTTGCTATTTTCCTTTTTCTTTTTTTATTTTAATTTCTGATATTTGAAAAATCATGAAAAGGCTTGGTGTGCGTGCGTCCAGGATTTGTACCGTGTGCCTTGATTCCTAGCCATGAGATCTGCATACTATCATTTGACTCTTGATCCAATGATCCATGTTAAGTCAAAATGTTGACTATTCCCCATGCTATGAACCATTAGACCCATGCGCATTGAGCTTTGTTTTCAATGCTACTAACACCCCCCTTCTGTTGAGCCCAAAGACATATCCAGTGAATAAGTGCTAACTGCGCACCCCCTGGCTACATTTCTAGTTTTTTATTTTCTTTTTCTATATGTTTCAAAATGCCAATTTTAAAAATACTTGTGATCACTCAAAAATCCTAAATAAATTCATGGCTGATCTTAAACATGTCATTTAATTTTTTGTGATTTTTATTTTCCATTTTGGTTTGTTTTGATTTTTTTTATTGAATTTCTTTGAAGCGTATTCATGTGATTATACCTTGTAATACTTGTTGCATATTTGATTTTTTGTAACTAGTTAGGAATTGAATTTTTGCGGGCCATCTGGTACATGTTTTAGGTATACATTAAAGAGTCTTATACATTTTTTCCTGAATTTTTAGACTACTTTTGATGGCATGCTTGACACCATTTTGTACATGATTGTTAATTGACCATAATGATTTGTTTAAGCATTGTTTGAGCCTGGTGAAAAAGGAGTTTTGGTCTCATCTTTTAGTTCATGTTTGGCCACTGATCTTACATCAATTTGCTTGAGCTCGTCTAATTTTTATGGCCTTTAATCATGTTCTTTTGGATTGTTTAAATGCACCTTTGTTCATGGATGTTGGTTCAAGACTATGCCTAGGGGTTTTGTGATTATCTCTATGCCATTCATTGCTAAATTGTTGGGACACTTGTGGACATGTATGATAGAGATTATAGGTCTTTGGAACCCAAATTAGGTCATTAATTATTCAACTTCGGATGACTTGTATATGCTTGTTTGAACATGAACTTGTCCTCTTGATTTGCCATTTCCTTGTGGTTCTTTTGATGATATGCCTTCACCAATTCTTTTAGGGCTTAGAAACTAATTGAAATATGACATGCTTACTGACCATGAACCTCATGGATCATTCCCACTTGATTTCTAGTCTCATCTTACTCATTTTTAAAGTTGCATGACTTGTAAATATGGCATTAATGCATAAACTTGTGTCTACTTGTGTGTTTGTGTAGTATGCCTTAATATGATGCTTCTAACTTTGCCATAGCATACATCTACCCTTGCATGTCTTTTTACTTAAACTTGAATCATATGTTGCATACTAGTTTATTACTTTTGCACTTAACTTGCTTAATCATTGAGAATACCTTAATACATGGTTCCTACACTAATCAAATGACATTTGCATCCATTCTTCCATGTTACACACTTCTGACCTAGATGTAAACTCATATTATAATTCACTTACATAGCTCTTAAGCACTCATCTTAATTAGTTTGTGAATCATATGCAATTGTGTGATGTTTTAGTGATAACGCGAAATTATATCGTGTATTTGACTTGACATGCATGAATTTATATTGTGTTTTAACTGGTTTTTCCCGATTTATGTTTTAGTCTACCCGTATTTGTTTATGTTTTTAGGCACTCGAGTCGAACCAGAATTTAATGAAAAAATGAAGATTTATTGAAGAAAATGAAGGGAAAAGAATTGAAGAGGAAAGAAAATGAATGGAAAGAAAAAGGAAGGAAAGAAAAAAGGAGAAAAGAAAAGAAAAATATATATAAAGGGTGGGCCCACCACCACACATATGGCGCAAGCCACATTGTGGGTGGCGCCCACCACCAGCATGAAGAAGTGGCGCAAGCCACATTTGGGGAGAGTGAAGAGGTGGTGCCCGCCACCTATTTCTGGGGAAAAAAAAAGAAAAAACCAAATATTGCACCACCCCTCCTATTATTTCTAGGTTTTCCAACTTACGTGCGTGGTTTTCTCAGCATTTTCCACACGACTGGAACGAAAATATCTCAACTGCCAAGCCCTCTATAAATTGAACTGAAGACCTCCATTTAGAGGGTCGGCGAATTTGGAAGAGAGCGAATTATTTTTTGCAGTTATTGTCAATTGAACAGTCCTCAGTTTTAGTCATTTTTTTCTGCACTTCTGCACTTTCATTTCTTTGTTTTGCCTCGTGTAAGCACTGTGTTGGATTACTTCAAGTTTGTACCAAGGATTCGTTTGCCAATTATTTCAATACCAGGTTTTTATTATATGCTTTATTCTGTCGTTATTTGCAGCATGATTTGTAGTAGCTATATACATATTGTTAGCATGTTTTCCATTCCAACCATGTCTCGCTAAGTATTTGGTATCAGTATGTAAACAAATTATTCACATGGAATTAAGTAATAATCGGTGCTATATTTTTACAAATTAGTTTTTAGGCATTGGTTTCTTATTTTTAATCGATTGGTTTTTCTTACGAAAGTAAAAAGGCATTTAAGGTTAAGGTCAAGATAAACGAGAGTTTGAGAGTTTAACCAGATAGCTGAAACTAGGCATTGATTTTAGACACAGCGGAAGCACTTTAGAATTGATTAGGACTTATTCATTTTCAAAAAAGTATTTTTAAATGCAAATGATACAGCGAGAGCGCTCATTCTGATTTAACGGTATAGTCCAAATCAATAAACACGAGAGTGTGAGATAAGGTCTTTTAAATGAGTATTTTCTACTGAAAAGTAATTTGACACTTAACCCTGCACCGATGACTTATTAAATTCCAGACTATTAATGCGTTACATACTGATATCTCGTTATTGATTATTTTTTATTAAAAGTTAGTATTCTTAGATTTAATTTCTGTCGCCTTATTTCCCTTAGAACAATTAGCTTTAGCTAAACATAGTAACATTCTGATAGCACTAGTTTGATTATCAGTCCTTGTGGGATCGATATCTTTTTAAAACTACGCGATAGACTGTGCGCTTGCAGTTAGTAACCCCATTCGACTCATAAAGTCGCGATCAAGTTTTTGGCGCCGTTGCCGGGGACTTTGATTTAGTCATTAGTGCGATTCATTTGTTGCGCAGTATAGACTAAGGCAACAAATTTTATTTTCCTTTTTTCTCGATTGTATGCCAAGTACTCGCTCACAAAGCGAAGACTTGCAACCCCCAATCGCCGAACTAGAGCGTTTCTTACATTTAAGACGCAGACTACTTGAGTATCAATGCAAGTATAATATTCCTGATCTCCCTGCTTACCCCCCTGAACCAGTCAAAGAACAAAACATGGGTGAAAGACCACAAAACCGTCCTTTTAAGTTCTATGCCACCCCGTCTGAGCAAGAACCACATAGTAGCATTACTGCCCCTGCTATCAACCGAAATGATTTCGAGTTGAAACCTTCATTGCTGTCAGCCGTACAACAACATCAGTTTTATGGAAACCCTACAGAAGATCCCAACGAACATCTGACCAAGTTTGTGCAGTACGCAGACACAGTAAAGGCAAATGGTGTAACTGCAGACTCAATAAGACTACGTCTTTTTCCTTTCTCATTAAGAGACAGAGCTTGGGTTTGGTTGCAATCCTTGCCATCAAACTCTGTTACTACGTGGGATGAGTTGAAAAAGATATTCTTAGCACGATATTTCCCCCCGAGCAAAACAGCTATGTTGAGAGCCCAAATTAATAGTTTTCGACAGAAGGATAACGAATCTCTTTACGATGCATGGGAAAGATATAAAGACATGATGAGGATGTACCCGCATCACGGTCTTGAAGATTGGTTAATCATCCATACATTTTACAATGGTCTCTTGTACAATACAAGATTGACAATAGATGCCGCCGTTGGTGGTACGCTTATGGATAAACCATATGAAGAAGCCCACCAACTGATCGAGAGCATGGCTCAAAACCACTACCAATGGGGAGGAGAAAGAACTGCAGTGGAAAAATCCCAAACAAAAGGTGGAATGTACGAGGTTAGTAGCCTTGATCATGTCAATGCTAAGGTAGATGCCCTTGCCCAAAAGATTGATAACCTGACCATAACGCCTGCAGCCACCGTGGCTGCTGTAGCTCAAAACTGCGAATTATGCGAAAACCCTGGACATGCTGCCACTGAATGTCAAATTCTGGCAGGAGTCTCTAGTGACCAAGTAAATTATGCTCAAGGAAACCCTTATGCAAATACCTACAATCCGGGATGGAAGAACCACCCAAACTTCTCTTATAAAAACAACAATGCATTATATGCACCTGGTCAGGCACCTGTTGCGCCACCAGGCTACCAAAAGGCTGCTGCAACTGCCCCAAATGTTCCTAGGAAGTCCATCCTTGAACTAATGATGGAAAACTTTATAGCTACCCAGGCTCAAACAAACAAAGACTTCCTGAATCAAAATATACACACTAGTGATCAAATTAAGCAATTAGCAAACAAAGTAGACGCTTTAGCCACCCACAACAAAATGCTTGAAACCCAAATTTCGCAAGTGGCACAACAACAAGCACCTACTGCTGCCCCTGCAGGAACATTTCCTGGACAGCCACAACCTAACCCGAAAGGACATGCAAATGCCGTTATATTGAGAAGTGGTAAAGAACTAGAAGGACCCGTTGATCCAAGACTTCAGAATCCGCCCATGTACCAAAAGCCTAATACTGAGAAGGAGAATGAATCCAAGGAAAAGGAAGATAATGACCAAGAGGCCGTGGAGAAGCCTTATGTGCCTCCACCACCATATAAACCCCCGATTCCGTATCCTCAAAGATTCGCAAATTCTAAAACTGCAGGGCAATTTAAGAAACTTGTTGAACTTCTGAAACAATTAAACATCACAATACCTTTTACAGAAGCTATCACTCAGATGCCCTCATATGCTAAGTTCCTTAAAGAAATCCTATCTAATAAGAAAAAGATTGAGGATAACGAAACAGTTACACTTACTGCTGAGTGTAGCGCAATAATCCAAAACAACATGCCTCCTAAACTGAAAGACCCAGGTAGTTTCTCCATACCCTGTGTAATTGGAAAGTTCGTCATAGACAAGGCTCTGTGCAACTTAGGTGCCAGTATCAGTGTAATGCCCTTATGCATATGCAAAAAGCTTGATATGGGAGAATTAAGACCAACTAAGATGTCCGTTCAATTAGCCGACCGCTCTATTAAATATCCCGTTGGTATACTAGAGAATGTTCCAGTTCGAATCGGACAATTCTATATTCCTACCGATTTTATAATCATGGACATTAAAGAAGACTCCACTATGCCTATCATATTAGGAAGACCATTCTTAGCTACTGTCGGAGCTATTATAGACGTAAAAAGAGGTAAGCTAACCTTTGAAGTCGGTGAGGAAAAGGTTGAATTTATCCTGACACAATTCTTACAAGCACCAGCTATAGAGGACACATGTTATCTATTAGATGTCATAGATGAGTGCGTAAGAGAAATGGAAATGGAACCGACCATATACTCAGATATTATAAAAATTCCAATACCTCCGATTTTTGAAGTTGATAATTGGCGTGAACCATACCAAGATGATAGCCTAAGCGAATGTTTAACACTTACACTCGATCATCTTCCTTGCCCAAAGAAACCAGCGTTAGAACTGAAAACACTACCCGATAGTTTGAGGTACGAATTCCTAGACACAGAACTCGAACGACCTGTGATAGTCAATGCAGACTTAGGACAACCCGAAACTAAGAAACTTTTAGATGTCTTAAGAAAATATCCAACTGCGTTGGGCTACAACATCGCTGACCTTAAAGGAATAAGTCCTTCTATCTGTATGCATCGCATTATGCTAGAGGAAGACTGTAAGACCTCTAGAGAACACCAGAGAAGGATTAATCCAATCCTAAGTACTGTAGTTAAGGATGAAGTGAAAAAGCTTTTAGATGCGGGAATTATATACCCAATATCAGACAGTAAATGGGTTAGCCCAGTACATGTCGTACCTAAGAAAGGAGGTGTTACAGTTGTTAAGAACTCAAAAGGTGAATCTATAACGTAAAGAGTTGTAACTGGCAGTAGAATGTGTATCGATTATAGAAAATTGAACAAAGCTACTCGTAAAGATCATTTCCCATTACCATTCATTGACCAAATGTTGGAACGATTGGCAAAACACTCTTACTTCTGCTATTTAGACGGTTACTCAGGATTTTTCCAAATCCCTATTCATCCTGATGACCAAGAAAAGACAACTTTCACATGTCCCTATGGTACATTTGCTTACCGACGAATGCCGTTTAGACTATGTAACGCTCCCGCAACATTCCAAAGATGCATGATGTCAATTTTCGCTGACTTTATAGACGACATTATGGAAGTGTTTATGGACGATTTTTCTGTTTGTGGGCAGAGTTTTGAAGGATGTCTATCGAACCTAGAAATGGTACTTGAAAGATGTGTAAAAGTCAATCTCGTACTAAACTGGGAGAAATGCCATTTTATGGTCAATCAAGGAATCGTGCTTGGACACGTAGTATCTGATAGAGGGATTGAAGTTGATAAAGCAAAGATAGAGATTATAGAAAACCTTCAACCTCCAAAATCCGTACGAGAATAAGAAGTTTCTTAGGACACGCGGGTTTCTACCGACGATTCATTAAAGATTTCTCGAAAATTACCAAACCACTGACAGGTTTATTAATGAAATACGCTGAATTTATCTTCGATGAGAAATGCCTAAAAGCGTTTGAGCAATTAAAAACGGCTCTCGTTACCGCACCTATCATGCAACCACCTGATTGGAGATTACCATTTGAAATCATGTGTGATGCGAGTGACTATGCCGTAGGCGCGGTCTTAGGACAAAGAAAGGACAGAAAGCTCCATGCAATTTACTACGCAAGTAGAACCTTAGATCCTGCCCAAATGAACTACGCCACCACTGAAAAGGAACTCCTAGCTGTCGTGTTCGCTCTGGATAAATTCCGATCCTACTTGGTAGGAGCGAAAATCATTATCTATACCGATCATGCTGCGATAAGATACCTATTAAGTAAGAAAGATGTCAAACCTAGACTTTTAAGATGGATCCTACTCTTACAAGAATTCGACCTAGAGATAAAGGATAAAAAGGGCACCGAAAATGTAGTCGCAGACCATTTATCAAGAATTGAAGGTATTAAGCCTGAGCAAGTGCCTATTAATGATGACTTCCCATATGAGCGACTGATAGCCCAATTGGAAAGCAATATGTCTGAATTAACCTTGAACGATACCAGACCAAAGGAATTAGTGGAAGAAATTCAAACGAACACAACACTGCCATGGTATGCTGACTTTGTTAACTACCTAGCTGCTGGGGTACTTCCACCAGATCTAACTTACCAACAAAAGAAGAAATTCTTTCATGACCTTAAATAATATTATTGGGATGAGCCTCTACTTTTTAAGAGAGGTGCCGATGGAATTTTCCGTCGATGTGTCCCCGAAGATGAAATCGAAAACATAATTTCACATTGTCACTCTGCTCCTTATGGCGGACACGCAAGCACTTCAAAAACTTGCGCTAAGATCTTACAATCTGGCCTAATCTATGGAAAGATGTCCATATCGCGATATTAAACTGCGACCGGTGCCAACGCACTGGTAACATCTCTAGACGCGATGAGATGCCACAGAAGGGTATTTTAGAAGTGGAAGTTTTTGATGTGTGGGGGATTGACTTCATGGGGCCATTCCCATCTTCTTTTGGTAATAAATATATACTCGTTGCTGTTGATTACGTTTCAAAATGGATCGAGGCTGTAGCTTCTCCAACAAATGACACACGAGTAGTAATCAAGCTTTTCAAGAACATAATCTTCCCTAGATTCGGTGTGCCCAGACTTGTCATCAGTGACGGAGGCTCCCATTTTATATCTAAGATATTTGAAAAACTTCTACTGAAGTATGGGGTCCGACACCGTGTAGCAACACCGTATCATCCACAAACAAGTGGACAAGTCGAAGTCTCGAACAGAGAAATCAAACAAATCCTAGAAAAGACTGTTGCAACATCTAGAAAAGACTGGTCGTCAAAATTACACGAAGCTCTGTGGGCATATAGGACAGCTTATAAAACCCCAATAGGAACCACACCTTTTAAGTTAGTCTACGGAAAATCATGCCATCTCCCTGTAGAATTAGAGCACAAAGCTTACTGGGCCATTAAGACCCTCAACTTAGACCATACTGCCGCAGGTGAGAAAAGAATCTTAGACATTCACGAACTAGAAGAACTTCGACTAGACGCATACGAGAATGCTAGGATATATAAAGAAAGAACTAAAAAATGGCATGACAAACGAATTTCCCGTAAAGAATTTAATGAAGGCGACATAGTACTCCTGTTTAATTCACGCCTTAAACTCTTCCCAGGAAAACTTAGATCTAGGTGGTCAGGACCCTTCATAATAAGTAAGGTTTTCCCGAGTGGTGCCGTAGAAATAAAAAGTAAATCTAGTCAACCATTTATAGTAAACGGACAGCGTTTAAAACATTATCACTGCGTAGACAATAGAGATTACTCGGCTAGTCTAAAGCTCATAGAGCTGCCCGTTCATTCTGAAAACTGACATTGCACTAGAACTATGTCAGGCTTAAGACATTAAAAACAGCGCTTGGTGGGAGGCAACCCACGTATTTTAATTACCCAAATTTTAAATGCTTTATTTCGTTTCATTTTATTTTATTTTGTTTTATTTGATTTTATGTTACTCCTTGTTTAGTTTTTACCTTTTATTGCAATTTTATTTTTTTCCTGTTTCCTCTCCTTCTCCCCATTTCTTGACACCATAATTTACATGTTCATCACTAACTTTGCATGATTATCTACTTACTTACAGGCTAACTTAGCTTAGTTAGTAACTAACTTTCAAGATGCAACAAGTGGATTACACGAACATTGTTTTCAGAGGCAGAGCTCAGAGGAGGAGATTTGAGATGTTAGCTCAAAGAGATATGGCTTTGACTATTTACTATGATGGACCTACCATGGCTGAGTTAGGTATCAGGGACAACATCCTGTTTCTATTTAGCCAGCTGGGGTGGGAGACTGCTTCTATCAAACGAAGGTTTACTTCTTATCGTAGGCTGACACTTGAGTTCCTTAGCTCCCTTACTCACATACCTAACCATGGTTACGGATTCCATCGAGGGCTGGTTACTTTTAGACTGTTTGATAATGACTATACCTATAACCATAGAGAACTTGCTGAACTCCTAGGATTTCCTAGTGGCCCTGATGTAGTTACCGCACACCAAGATGAATTGCTCCTTGACCTTGACTTGAACTACTTTTGGGGCAACATAACTGGTAATTATAATCCTGAACCCTTTGGCATGTTTTCTGAGAGTATCCACAACCCAGCCATCCGGTATTTTCACAAAATCCTAGCCCATACCATTTTCGGTAAGGAAGAAAATGACACCTCTGTATCCAGAACTGAGCTTTATATTTTGTATTGTGCTTCACAGGGCCGCCCAGTAAATGGTGCTACCTTTATGATCACTAATTTGGTGAGTCTTATACTGGATGCTCGAACCCCTATCATAGTAGGAGGTTTAGTCACTATGATAGCAAATGCCATAGGACTGAGGCAGCCTCTGATCAGGTTTAACCCTCTTGGTACCTTCCGACCTATGAATCTTAACTTCTGCTTTAACCGCCGTATCATAGGAAACCTCGGGCCGGATACCTTTGACTACCTAATTAATAATGAGGTCGTCCGTCTTTTCACTTTACCTAACCATGAGCACACCAGTGTCCACAATAGAAACAATTGGTTTTATGACTTGACCGACCCACTTCCTGCTCCACCATCACCACCTGATACACCACAGATTTATGAATTTGATGCAGACTATATTTCTGATGCTGAATCTCACACTCCTACTATAGCTCCTATAGCTCCTCCTCCACCAATTGATTTCACCACTGCCATAACAGCCTTGGAAAATCGAGTGACTGACCTTCAAACAGAATTCACCACTATTCGCACTGAATTTCATGGATTTATGGATATAGTGGTAGAACAATTGGATAATTTTCATCAGCAACTATTTTCTAGAGGACTTGCTAATAATCCAAATCAACGTGGCTAGGGCAGTATTTGCTTCACATCCGAGCTTCTGCATTTAACAGTGAGGACACAGTTAATTCTAAGTGTGGGAGACGGAAGCTAACTTTTCATTCAGTTTTTCTCATTTCCGTAATTCAATTCAGTTTTTCCAATTCTGTAATTTAATTTTTACTGTTACAAATTTTTCATTTCAGTTGCACTTGGGTTTAATGTATTTTGGTTTAAATTGACTAAAGTTTCAAGTTTCAATTGCTTTCAGTATGTTGGTTTGCTTCGGCTACATTTATTGTTTTGCTTTGGTTGCATTTATTTTTGATTCAGTTCAAGCATGTGAATCTGACTGCTATTTCATTGATTTTTCTGCTATTTCATTATTCATATGTTTGCTGTATCATCTATCATCACTCTGCTACATTAGTAAATGCTGATCAAAGTAAGGACACGCATGGTCCCAATAAGAATCTAAGTAGTAGCTTGCTTGTATTTATTATGAAAAATCTTATCACATGCAGAAACTAAATAAAATAAACTTTAGAAAGAATCTCTTATTTTTCACATGCAGGGAAGTGTGAGATTGGAAGATAAAATATATATATATATATATATATATATATATATATATATATATATATATATATATATATATATATATATATATATGTTAGAGTGGCTCCCGCCACCACATGAACATGTGGCTCCCGCCACCATGGGAATGTGGCTTGCGCCACCTTGAGGAAATGTGGCTCTCGCCACTTCTTCAAATCATGTGGCTTCCGCCATTTCTTTCCTTGTGGCCCCCGCCACTTTTGTCTTGGCTTTTGCATGCAAAAAATGCATGTGCATGGGTGATTCCAATATCATTGCTTTTCTCTGCCACCTATCAAATCTCTGCATGCATAATTGCATGCGTAGCACATGTTCCTCATCACATGCATTTGTCCACCTCTACTTTATTTTCCTTTGACCAACACCTACCACAACTACACAAATTAATTGGTACATCTTTCTACTATAAATTCACACTTTCACTAACATTCACTCACACACTTAACTTATTCAGAGTATTTAGAATATTTTGGTCTCCACGTTTAAGATTGTGAGAGTGAAATTTTTATCAACAAAAATGGAACCAGCACCAGCAGGGTTTACATTACTATGCAGAGATCAAAACCAAGAAGCTCTTCTCCAGGCGCTTAGACAACGCGAGATCGAGCCAACAAGGTATGCGGATACTAATTGTTTAGAAGTTTTAGGACTTACCGAAAGCGTAGATTTCTTATTAGAACGAATAAATTTGAAACAATTTTTGTCTAATAGAGACCTCGTCTATGACCCGCTTACCTTAGAATTTCTTAGCTCGCTTATTTATGACCCCGAAGGGACGGTCCAGTTTCGAATGTTCAATATTGAATTTAATTTCACTTTTGATGAACTGGCCGCTAAACTAAATTTCCCAGTAGGAGACAATGTAATGTATAGTGTCCCGAGTGGATCTGACTGGGTTCATAGTTACAAGTGCCTTTGGAGAGGTCTAACGGGTACTCATACGCAAAGTTGTGAAGGAAATAAGGCCACTCTCATTCAAAACCCGGCTTTTCGTTATTTTTGCCAACTATTGGCTACTACAATTTTTGGCCGGTCTAATTCAAATAAAGTGAATGAGAAGGAATTTTCCTATTTACTTAACACCTTTGCTAACCGCCGAATAAACCATGTTCCATTCATGATTAATCATATGTGCTCCATTACCGCCTCAAACAAAGGCGCCATAACATTCGGTGGTCTAATAATAACTATAGCTCGTGCCCTTGGGCTCGAAGGACATTTCGCAGCCTTAACACCACTTCCTTCTCTTACCATTGATTTGAAAATGACTGAACGTATGAAGCTAGTTAAGAAAAGAGAAGACGATAAATATGATCTACTAATTGACAATAAAGTTTTCCCAAATTTTACACTCCCTAACCCAAGCCGCACAGATGTGCAGCGAGAGGAAAACTATTGTTATACTGATAACCCAGACCCCGCGCACATTCCTGAGAATGTTGCTGCTGGCGGGGACGAAACTAACGCACAAGCACACACCGCACCCTCCTCCTCTAATTTTGTTGCAGGTACATCATCCAGACGCAGGCCTAGGAGACGAGAGGAAGAACCATCCAGAAATCTAGAAAGCATATACGCTGAGGTGATGAGACAGAGTGAAGCAAACGCACTCCGCGACCAAACCATACAAAGCATCACAGCTCAGCAAGCTCAAATGATGGCTCAGCAAACCCAGATGTACAACCAACAAGCGGAGATGATCCAGGTTTTACAACGAATGCAGCGAGGCCAGGACGACATGGCAGAGCTGATCCAAGGGATGGCCGGTATGAATGTGCAAGCACATGAACAACATCAGGATCTGGGTGCTTCAGAACATCAAACCAGAAACACCAAACGAGCACGGACTTGAGGAAGAGGCCGCCAGTAGGCCGTTTTTTCCAGGTTTCTCCTTCCTTTTTCACCTTACGTTGTTGCATTGGGGACAATGCTCAATTTAAGTGTGGGGGAGGAAGTTTTATCGCTTTCATTTAAATTATTTTGTTTATTTACTGCTTTTCTAGGTAGATTTAAAATTTTTCATGCTTATTTCCCCTTCAATAAAAGAAATTCATGTGATGTCGAGTCTCTACACATAGTTTCTGCTATTACTTAGATTCTCCCAACTTTCTTGAGCCATAACAAAAAATTTTATTTTGGTTTGATACATGACATGGCACTTTAAAAGCTTAGAAGGCTAAGTTAAGAAGACTTGGGAAAGTGTTAATAAAATCGGTATTGTTTTAACACCTTGAACCCCCGAATATACAGATGAATCTGAGTACTTATTATGGCGAGGCCTGAAATTTAAAAATAACCTCTTGATTAGTTTATACTAGCAGTCAACACCATCCTAAGGCACAAACTAAGTAATAAACTGATGCAAATATGTGTTCGATCTCAAAAAAATGAATTTGATGAATTAATAGAAAAGGAGAATAAAAGACATGTTCCCTCTAAGTTAGGTGGTCTTCACCCGACCATTTAGCCCAACGGATCGGACTCTAGATATTCGAAACTAAAAAAAAAAAAAATGCAAAAGATTTGAAAAATGAGATCACTGAACACTAACAGGTTTACTTACCATGGGCGTGCGTGGATAACGGGCTTAATGTGATTGCACGAGAATGAAAAAGGAGTGAAAGAAAATAGGTCGAGTTATAATACCATGATTCGGATCTGTCTGTATAAGGTGGGAGTTTTTGATTACATGATGTAATTCTGTGTCATTACAGTATCCTTGGTATTGATATTTAGTACCTATCTTTCTGACAAGGCTTAGCATCACTGTATGATCTGTATCGTGTTTCAAACCCGTGTTTAGTATTTCATTTGCTTGAGGACAAGCAAAGGTTCAAGTGTGGGGGAGTTTGATAACGCGAAATTATATCGTGTATTTGACTTGACATGCATGAATTTATATTGTGTTTTAACTGGTTTTTCCCGATTTATGTTTTATTCTACCCGTATTTGTTTATGTTTTCAGGCACTCGAGTCGAACCAGAATTTAATGAAAAAATGAAGATTTATTGAAGAAAATGAAGGGAAAAGAATTGAAGAGGAAAGAAAATGAATGGAAAGAAAAAGGAAGGAAAGAAAAAAGGAGAAAAGAAAAGAAAAAAATATAAAGGGTGGGCCCACCACCACACATATGGCGCAAGCCACATTGTGGGTGGCGCCCACCACCAGCATGAAGAAGTGGCGCAAGCCACATTTGGGGAGAGTGAAGAGGTGGCGCCCGCCACCTATTTCTGGGAAAAAAAAAAGAAAAAACCAAATATTGCACCACCCCTCCTATTATTTCTAGGTTTTCCAACTTACGTGCGTGGTTTTCTCAGCATTTTCCACACGACTGGAACGAAAATATCTCAACTGCCAAGCCCTCTATAAATTGAACTGAAGACCTCCATTTAGAGGGTCGGCAAATTTGGAAGAGAGCGAATTATTTTTTGCAGTTATTGTCAATTGAACAGTCCTCAGTTTTAGTCATTTTTTTCTGCACTTCTGCACTTTCATTTCTTTGTTTTGCCTCGTGTAAGCACTGTGTTGGATTACTTCAAGTTTGTACCAAGGATTCGTTTGCCAGTTATTTCAATACCAGGTTTTTATTATATGCTTTATTCTGTCGTTATTTGCAGCATGATTTGTAGTAGCTATATACATATTGTTAGCATGTTTTCCATTCCAACCATGTCTCGCTAAGTATTTGGTATCAGTATGTAAACAAATTATTCACATGGAATTAAGTAATAATCTGTGCTATATTTTTACAAATTAGTTTTTAGGCATTGGTTTCTTATTTTTAATCGATTGGTTTTTCTTACGAAAGTAAAAAGGCATTTAAGGTTAAGGTCAAGATAAACGAGAGTTTGAGAGTTTAACCAGATAGCTGAAACTAGGTATTGATTTTAAACACAGCGGAAGCACTTTAGAATTGATTAGGACTTATTCATTTTCAAAAAAGTATTTTTAAATGCAAATGATACAGCGAGAGCGCTCATTCTGATTTAACGGTATAGTCCAAATCAATAAACACGAGAGTGTGAGATAAGGTCTTTTAAATGAGTATTTTCTACTGAAAAGTAATTTGACACTTAACCCTGCACCGATGACTTATTAAATTCCAGACGATTAATGCGTTACATACTGATATCTCGTTATTGATTATTTTTTATTAAAAGTTAGTATTCTTAGATTTAATTTCTGTCGCCTTATTTCCCTTAGAACAATTAGCTTTAGCTAAACATAGTAACATTCTGATAGCACTAGTTTGATTATCAGTCCTTGTGGGATCGATATCTTTTTAAAACTACGCGATAGACTGTGCGCTTGCAGTTAGTAACCCCATTGACTCATAAAGTCGCGATCATTTAGCACATAGTTAGACATAGTTTGATTTCTTTTGACATGTTAACCTAAATAGAAGTTATTTACCCTTACCTACTGACTTATATAAGATACTTAACCATTAGGACTCACTTCAATTTGTTTACTCATGTGTTCCACTTTTAATACTAATGCAAACAAACTAGTCTTAGTTTAGGAGTTATATGCTTAATTCTTCTAATCAATTAGTAACTAATGTTTATGCTTTACATTCTTTAATCAATGTTGCTTAGGTTGCTTGCAAGGTAGGGCACTTGAGTACATGAATACTCATTCTTCTTTCATCTCTTATTTCTTTTGCTTACTCTTATTCCTTTACTTGTGGATTGTGTGATATAATGCTTGTTTGAATAACTCTTTCACACCCATTTGGGATCTTAGCTTAACCTTAATTTTTGATTAAGGTAAGGTAAGATAAGCATTAGGTAGTGCAATCCCTACTAGTTAGTCCAGGTGGAAGTTGAAGGTGCGAGAAAGACACAAGAAAGGGTGGTTTGAATTGTGTATTTACTCTTTTGACAACTTTTAACTTCTTGTCATTAAGACACCGAGATATCATCAGAGTTTGATGAGAGATTCTGACTTGCAAAGTTATATTCAGATTTTGTCAATGCTTGAACCGTGAGAACCTCTTAAGAGTCTGAACACTATTTGAATCATTCAGATCTTGTAGAGCGGAAGCTTATCAGAGTTGCAAGGTTCTGACTTGCTTATGTAAGGTTCTGATACTCAATATAGAAACATAAATAAGAACATTAAGCATAAGATTAAAGGACACACGATATATCCTGGTTCACCATAAAGGCTAATCCAGTCCACCCTCCTCAGGTGATTTCGCCTTGAACACAAGGTCTTAATCCACTATAATCAATCTCGATTACAGATGCACGGGCAACAACCAGTGACTAACCACTTGCACAGCCGCACTGTGACTAACATGTAATGAACCATTCAGGGATTCAACTTAATGAATATAACGAACATTGACCTGCAGGTTCCAATCTCGCATGATCTACTGCTAGGCTTTCACAGCTAGACGTTCAGGGATTCATCGCAATGAATATAATGCTACTGACCCTATTTCAGGCTTTTCCCACAATGATATCTCGCCATTGTATTCTCGAGTCTCCGGTCACACTGACCACTCAAGGAATCCTAATTCACCAAGAATTAGTTTTACAGGAGGTTACAGGGATGCTTCTTAACAAGCAGATTACTCCTAAGTTTAAGTACAAAGAACACACAAGTGTTCAAGCAAGATTCGAGCAACAACTCCTTTCCTATCCTAAGAAACTACACAGATGTATAAAGATTTGACAGTTGTTGACATCTTGTAGATCTTCTTCTTCTTCTTCTTCGTCTTCTTGGGTGAGCCAGCTTTGAGCAACAACTCCTTGCTTCAGATCTTCAATGTAGCGCTGACGAGAAGGTGGTTGATGACTTGACTGATTTGCAATGTTGTCTTCTTCATCAACAACTTCTATACCAATTCATTGTTGTTATGTTGAATGATTATCTTTGAGCTTGAACAACAATGGCCATGTGTAAATGGTGATAGCTTTGGATATTCTAAGTGTTACAACGAGAACTCATCGTTGTTGCTATCTTCACACAATGACTTAATCAATTCATCTTTTGTTGGAGTGAATCGATTCATGGACTTCATCATCTTTTAGAAGCGAATACTCTTTACTTTAAATATCCCAGTAGAAATATAGCCGTTTGAAATATTGTTGGCTGTTGGAAAAGAGACGTTGCGTAATAACTAGCTGTACTGACACATCTCCTTTTTACTGCGGGAGAAGTGACGGGATATATCTTTCTTGGGCGCCGTGTACAGTTACTCACAACGGTAACATATGACTTCCAAACTTCAGAGGCTTCTGATGGTAAATTGATGAAGCATGAGTAGAGTCTTCTTAACAGGATATCTGATACGTCAAGTCTTCAGTCATTTGAAGAAGTCCATTAGGAATCAGTCTTCAGAACTTCAGCACTTGTATTTAAGAGCATTATCCTTTACTTCTTCAAGTCTTCCGAACCTTCAGAACTTGTCCATTAGGAATCCGTCTTCAGAGTCTTCCGCACTTCATCTTCATAACCTTAATCTTCAAAACACATAAGTCTTCAGAGTCTTTCTGCACTTGGTCTTCAGAGCCTTTCACCTTCAGAACTTCAAGTCATGAGAGTCTTCAGCACTTCGGTTCTCTTCTTCAGAAGCTTCACAATCTTCAGAATCTCGACCACTTTCAGAGAGCATCCACAAGAGCATTGCAACAGCAATATCGACATCCTTGGATCTGACTGAGCATAATCAGATACAGAAGCATTCTTGCTTCTTGCGACTTGTGTCACACATAGTAACTTCGCATATTATCAATTACGCTCATCTGGTTGGTGCTTGTTGGATTTGATAACTTCTATGAATATGATCTGCACACAACACACGTTAGAACATAAAATGGTTCTTTCACAAATACGTATTGTTATCATCAAAACATAGATTGACTTGTAGAGACAACTCTTGCTCTCACAATCTCCCCCTTTTTGATGATGACAAAACCAAGTATTTTGATTGAACATTTTATACAAGGTAATCACCAAAACAAACATATTCAGAGTCTGGAACAACAGCTCCTCCTGAATGCGTTATCCTCAAAGTTTTATCTGTGATCATCTAGAATCTTATATGATCCAAAGACATACAGAATAACAACTTGAGTTGCCAGAATGAAGAATAGAAGAGGACTACTTCTCTATCTCGTCTTTAAGAAAACAAAGAGTCTTCAGCATCTGGACTAGTTCATCAGAACTTCCATCTTTAGATCTTCAGAACTCAGTTCCTTTGTGGTCATATCAGACCTTGTAATCTTCAGAGACTTCTGAAGCATTTTTACTTTTCAGTAGGTTCATTTAAGCACAAACAGATCAGTTCTTAACTGATAGCATAGCCTCACTATTCATCAGAGATAGACATTATCTTTCAAGAAACTCCCCCTAAGTTTCAGACTTTGTGAAGGTTATAGGATTTATTATTTGAATCTTCTGGGTAGTCTCCCCCTAATTTCCATAAGTCAGATATTAGGATCTTCAGAACGTAGTTCAAGAATATTAAATTTTAATCACCAATAAAGATCATGACTTTTCAGAGTTTGACTTTTGAACACAGGTCTTCGTTTTCAGAACCTTGTTACTGTCATAACTCAGTGGTTCATCAAAGCTTGATTTTTGATCAGATACCAATTTAAGTTTAAATTTTTGTGATCAATCAACGCTTGATTCAGAATCTGGTACAGATGATTTGATTCTAGTCAGATACCAAGTGATGTGCTGAGTCTTATACCATAATATGTTGAATTTGATACCAAGTGAAGGAATTATTCTCATACCACTTGAAGGGTATTTCCTTAGAGTGCTGAGATTGATACCAGTGAAGGTATTGAAAGCATTATATAGCTTAACTCTGATTGATATTACTACAGACTGAGTTTGATACCAATCTTTGTGTATATTGAGTCTGATTACCATTTGTTGACTTAGTCTGATACCAAATCATTTCTTCTGAATTGAGTTCTTGGTAGACATCAAAACTACTTCTTCTTGGATCTTCAATCCAAATCTTCAGACAGTTCTTGACTTCTGATTTGCACAATTCTTCTGAATAAGCATCTTGAGATGTATACTTTGTCTTGACTGCTTTCTGAGTGTTCTTCTTTTGATTCTTGTGTTCTGAATCTCATACTCTCAGACAGCTTACAGCTTCTGAACCAAGTGAGACAGAGATCAAGATAAACTTTGACTTTCAGACAGTTCTTAACTTCTAAATAGTACTGGGTAGATCTGATTCTGAACACATGTTTACGAAGTGTACAACTTTTATCATATGACTAACAAAGTTCTTCTTTCTTGACCTGTCTTAGAATGCCTAGTGAACTTGTTTAGAGTTCCTCGGATAACATCAAACAACAAACGTTAGTAGTAACGCATTTTATATGATTGAATACGTGTTTGAGTTTGCATTCTTTCTATTTTAAGATTTTCTTTCTTTCAAACATTCAGATTCATCAATCAAAATCATATTAAACATTCATATTCATTAATCAAAATCATATTATATTTCTCCCCCTTTTTGACATCATCAAAAAGTTATAGAGCATTTAAGCGTATAATTCCTTTCTCCAATCAACATCATATATCTCTTCCTTAGTTAAGTATACTGGATATGATAAAGAACATAGAGCCATAGAACCATCATTTGAGCAGTTAAGAACAGTCCAAGTCATTTAGTGATAACCATCTTTAACCATAGCATATTCATTTGACGGATAATTGGATGGAATCAGCTGATTACCAATTTGAAGGTTTTAGATCATCTGTAGAGATTGATTACAACATTTTTTATCGTGAAGGCTGGATCAGATCCTGTAGAATTGGGCCGCCAAGTGCGTCAGGGATGTTGGTCGTATGGAGAGGAGGGGGTGTACCTGCAAGGTACTCCGACGCTCAAGTAAGAAAGGGTCAGAGAAAAGGGGCAAGTACAAAGTATGAATTCTTAGGGTGAATATTGGATACCTGACCCTCTCAAGCGAGAGGGTTTATATAGAGCCCCCAGCGCATGGCCAACGGTCCTATTTTCGGGGCGAAATAACCGTTTTCCCCAAAGAATAGGTAACTACCCAAACTAGCCGTTATGTCGGGCAGGGTGCCTAAAACTAGCCGTTATGTCGGGCATAGGCATGGTTCCGGGCACCTGCCCACAGCTGTTTGGGGAGTAATGAAGCCGTGCGTAATGGGCAGTAATTCTGGGGAGGAATGTTGCATTCCTTGCCCGGTTGGAGGGGCAAAAAGGTAACTTTTACCCCTCTGTGGGTTGGACTTAGGCAATGTGGGCCGCTCTGGAGCAGAAGCGGATTGGGCCATGTCTAGCCATTGGTTCAGTCCCGAACAAGAGCCCCCCAAGTCGTTGCTCCCGAGCATGGGAGTGATGACTTAAGGGCAGTTCGTTGCTCCGGGGAGCTAGCATGGAGCCGTCATTTGAAGACGAGGAGGATTGTCTCAATGTGCTCGTGACCCCCGGTGTCCGTGAAATTCGTGGTTTTGACCTTGTTGCCCGGTATTCGGGGAGACTAATGGTCAGACAGAATTGGAAACGTTGGGACGCCACGTGTGCCTAGAGCTCCGTGTAGCAGTTACTAGGCAATGGTGGCTAGTGGATAGCCATCATGGCCTACGAGCACGTGTTCGCACGTGCCCCTTTGTATAAAAAGGGGAAATTTGTCTCATTTGGAACTTTTCGTTCTGATTTCTCTCCGTTTCCTTCAGCATCCTTGCCCGTCACCGTCGTCTGCCTACTCCGACCACCGCCTTAAGCTTCGAGCAGCTACTTTCGTCTACTTAAATCAAGTAAGTTTTCTGATACCTTGCTTGTTTTACTCCTTTTTGTTGTCGATGGTAGGTTGCATGTGGTTAGGGCTAGGTTTAGAGGATGAAATGAGTGAGTTTCCGGCGATTGTTGGTGGTGGACGGTGGTTGTGCCATTTTTCTACCTCTGACATGTCGTCGGAGTTAGTAGTATGTTTCAGCGAGCAGGGTGCTCCACGGCAATGTTGCGACAGCTATATATGTGTGACCACCGTGTCTGTTCATCATCTGAGTGGGTGATGAGTTTTCTGGTAAGACATTCCCAGATTCCGGTGACGCTTTGCGATTTTCGGCGAAGCTTCAAATGAAAACTGGGTAAGAGTGTAGGGAAGCTCCTCGCTCGGGGATGATTAGCTTCGAGCGTCTCCTCGCGGGGAGGTGTCAGCTTTTCCTTTGATGTTAGGGCTTAGGCCGGGGACGTTGTCCTCAGCCCTTTGTGCGCCCTTTCACTTGACTTTGCGGTGGAAGGGTGGATTTAATTTGTTGTCGAATTCACTTTCTTCTCTTCTTTTCAGGTGATCGTAATGGCGACGGGGCCAGATAGAGAGGTTATCCTAGATACATCCGAGGAAGAAACAGGCTCTTCGGAAAATAGTAGCTCGACAACCTCGAGCACCTCCAGTGATGTTGGGGAGGAAGAAGACTTGGAAGTTATGGACAAGGACGTCGTTGAAGGTCTTGATGAAGAATGGGAGGTGGCCGAGCCTTCTGAACATGTGTCCACTTTCACAACATATTTGGGCGATGTCTTCATGGAGGTTGGACCAGAGGGGGAGTGGAAGGTGCACTTCCCTGCTGAGGAAGAGCGGGTCTGCACGAACTTCGGGGACCATTTTACGATGTATGAATATGCCTTTAAGGAGTTAGGCCTGAGGTTGCCGTTCACTGAATTTCAACAGTCAATGTTCGTTCATTTGAGATTGGCCCCTACGCAACTGCATCCCAACTCGTTGGCCTTTATCCGGGCGTTTGAGCTGGTATGTGAGCATCTCTCCATAAGGGCTACTCTCCCTCTGTTCTTCATTGTCTTCCATCTTCAAAGGCAGCTATCGAGGAGGAAGTACGGCTGGGTTTCTTTGAAGCAGCCAAGTAAGCTGTTCAAGCCTTTCTCCGAATCAATACGGACGTTCAAGGAGCGATATTACATTGTCGAGCCCCTGTCCGAAGCTGCCCAGGACAGTACATACGTCTGGGAGATTGAGGTGGACGAGGATGGGAACGACCTGTGTGACGAGGAGGGGAAATTTATTGGGCGTAGAATCTATTAGTTCCCCATCCATTGGACGCCCGATCATTTCGCCAAGAAGCCCAGCGACTATGTCCTCCAGCCGAACGAGCTCCACGGGCAGGATGTCGTGGCGTATGAGGAGTTGGTGAAGTGGGTCAACTCCTTCCAGCTTGATGAGTGTTGGACGAGCAAGGGTAATCTGATCTTCGAGGAAGATGGGAGTCAGAGGGTTGAGCATCGATTTATCAATATTAAGGCACTGCTGGAGTGCAAGACCCCCGAGGATGCCGGAAGCTACTTGGTAGTCTTAGTTATTTAAATTTGTTTGCTTTATTTCTTTTCCTCGTATCTAACTTGCTCGTATTTTGTTTGTGCAGGTGAGATGCCTCGGGCTCATGACCGGGGTATGAGGAATGCTCTCGCAAGGAACAAGGCCGGTGCGGCTCCTCCGAAGTCTCGGTTTGCCGGTGCTCGTGCTCCTCCTCCGGCGCAGTCTGCTGCGGGGACCTCTTCCTCTCATACTCCTGCTCCCCGGGGGTCTCCTCTTCCTTTGATCGGTCAATCCAAGCGGCCAAGAATCACTGACGCTGTGGATCTCACTCGGGCATCGGAGAAGGGGAAGTTCGAGCTTCCTCTTTGCGTCCATGACAGGAAATTCTTCGAGGGGAACTCTCTGATTGTGCCTCGGGCAGAGTCTCTTTGCTTGGAAAGCATGGACCGCCCGAGCAAGAGGGCGTTGGTGGCTCAAGATGCTTCCTCCTTGGTCAGGATGCTGGAGATGGCAGCCGTTTACGCCGAAGGGCACTCTGCAACAGAGGCCGAACTTACAGTTGCTCGGGCTTCCATGGCGTCCCTCAGAGAAGAAGCTAAGGTTGCCAAAGATGCTCGGAAGAAGGCTGAGGAGGAGGTGGCTCGGTTGTAGAAGGAGAACTCCACGCTGGCGGCGGAGAAGAAAGTTATCGAGGATCCGGTCCAGCGGCTGAGGGAGGCCAATGCCCCGGGTGATGATGAGCTGGAAGATGTGAAGGCATTGAAGACGAGATCCGAGCTGGTTGCCTGTTTGCTGACGGCCGAGGATGATGGTATTGTCGTCGCGGAGGAGTCTTTCGGGAACGACGTGGCTCAACTGCGGGTGGTGAACCCTGAGCTTGACTTTTCTATCGAGGGCACCCACTATCTGGCGCACGTTGAGGATGGCCGGATCGTCATGCCCGATGCTCTCCTTGAAGGGAATAATGAAGATCAGCCCGCGGAGGACCAGGGGCCTCAGTCCGAGCCTGCCGAGCATGTGGATGAGTGAGGAGTTTGTATTTTTGATATTGTAATTTATCCGGCCTGCGTGCCGTGTAACCGTTGTAATTTATTTCTTGGGGGACATGGCCCCCGTTTGATGTAACCCAGTACAATCGTGGTCCTTGTGGCCACTTATCATGTTTAGTTATTATATGTTCGATTCTGTTATCTGCATGAATTTACTTGCTTTTATTTTTTGCTAAGTGTTGTACTCATGCTCGTTGTGAATGTATGTCCGCCCGTGATAGGGGGTATTTGACTTATGCGAATAATTTAGGGGGATTGCCCGTCGTAGATGTGTTCGGCAGTGAGGGGAACTGGTCGAACGGCCAGGGAATATCCTGGCGGGGGTGCAGAGCTTAGGTCGCATTTGAGGCATAAGTTCGCGGCGTGAACGTCCCATCGCGAGCTGGGGTTCTGCCAGTCATGGTACTTTGACGACAGCGATGCTCGATCGAGGACCGCTGTCGAGTAGTTACCCGGCTCGTTACTGAGCGAGGTTCTGCTTTATTCGTATGCGACGCTTGTACCTAGACGTGCATAGTGGTCGGTAGCTGACGTCCATCGTTGTGACGGGTCAAACCGATAATTTAGCTGTAGTATTGTTTTAACTTTTCAGCGTTCCATGGTCGAGCAAGTTCTTTCCCGTGAGATCTTCTAGGTAGTAGGCCCTATTTTCCGTTTTTGCTCGGACGCGATAAGGCCCCTCCCAGTTGGCCGCTAGTTTGCCTTCTCGAGAGTCTTTGTGGTTTCTTCTTAGAACAAGGCTTCCCACATCGAACTCATGTCGTATCACCTTGGCGTTGTGCCTGATGGTAATTTTTTGTTTCAGTGAGGCTTCGCGGAGGGCTGCCCCAGTTCAGATTTCCTCGACAAGGTCGAGTTCTTCTCGCAATGACTCGTCGTTCATCTCCTCGTCTAGGGGCGACTCTGTCCGCCTAGAGGGCACGTGAACTTCGACAGGAATTACAGCCTCGGCCTCGTATGCTAAATGGAAAAGTGTTTCCCCGGTCGTTAAGTGTGGAGTTGTACGGTATGCCCAGAGTACGCTGTGCAGTTCCTTGACCCATGCCTTCTTTGTTTCGTCTAGCCTTCGCTTGAGGCCTCGAAGGATGACTCGGTTGGCTGCTTCGGCCTACCCATTTGTTTGAGGGTGCTCCACGGATGCGAAGTGCTGCTTCGTACCCAGTTGGGCGACAAAGTCTTGGAACTTCCTGTTCGTGAATTGTGTCCCATTGTCCGTTACTATTGCTTGGGGGATGCCGAAACGTGCAAGGATGTTTCGTTTGTAGAAACGCATGATGTTGAGGGCAGTTATTTTGGCTAGAGCTTCCACTTCTATCCATTTTGTGAAATAGTCTATGCCCACTATTAGGTATTTGTTCTGACTTGATCCTACCACGAAGGGTCCTAGGATGTCTAGGCCCCACCAGGCGAATGGCCACGGGGAGGACATAGCCTTGAGCTCATTGGGCGGAGCCAGGTGCATGTCCCCGTGTCGTTAGCATTTATCGCATTTCTTCACATGCTCTTTCACGTCGTGCTGCATGGTTGGCCAATAGTATCCTGCTCGGAGGGCCTTTCAAGCAAGCGACCTTCCGCCGAGATGTTGGGCGTTGATTCCTTCGTGGATTTTGCGCAGGATGTGCGCGACCATTTTCTCCTCGACACATTTGAGCAGCGGGATGGAGAATCCCCGCCTGTAGAGTTTATCTTTGACCAAGACGTAAGAGCAGGCTCTTCGCCTGACTGTGCTGGCCTCCTTTGGGTCGGACGGAAGTTCGTCTTTGGCGAGATAGTTGTAGACGGGGGTCATCCAGCAGTTGTTGTCGCCGATCACCTGTACGTCGAGTGTCGGGGAGGTCTTCTCGATGCTGGGTCGAGGAAGTACTTCCTGTATGACGGATTTGTTTCCGCCTTTCTTCTTTGTGCTGGCTAGTTTGGATAGCACGTCTGCTAGCACGTTATGTTCGCGGGGAACGTGTTTCACTTCCACTGTTGTGAACTTTGCCATCTCCTTCTTGACCAGGGCCAAGTATTCGGTCAGGTTGTCATTTTTGGCTTGGTATTCTCCCTAGACCTGGAGGGCCACGAGTTGTGAATCCATGCAAATGACGACTTCTTCTGCGCCCAGGTCCTTGGCAAGGCGTAGCCTAGCAAGGAAGGCCTCGTATTCAGCCTGGTTATTGGAGGTTGGGAAGGACAAGGTGAGTGAAACTTCAACAATGATTCCTTCGTCGCTCTCCAGTACGATGCCCGCGCCGCTCCCTGCCGAGCTCGAGGCACCGTCAACGAAAATGGTCCATTTGCGAGCTTCACTAGCGGGGGAGTCTGCGAATGTCATTTCCGCGACGAAGTCGGCCAGAGCTTGGGCCTTGAGGGCTTTTCTGCTTTCGTATTGGATTTCGAATTCGAACAGTTCCAACGACCATTTGAGCATCCGACCGGCCATGTCTGGTCGTCCGAGCAGCTGCTTTATGGGTTGATTTGTTCGAATCACGATCGTGTGAGCCAGGAAGTAGTGTCTTAATTTCTGGTTGTGTTGATGAGGGCCAACGCCACCTTCTCTATCTGCTAGTATCTTAACTCTGGTCCTTGTAGCGCTTTGCTTGTGAAATATATGGGCTTCTGCCCATCAGGTGTCTCGCGGATGAGAGCGGCGCTCACTGCTTCGGTTGCTACAGCGAGGTACAGGTACAATGTTTCGCCATTGTCCGGGAGAGAGAGGACCGGTGGCTCTGAGAGTGCTCATTTCAGATGGAGAAGGGCCTCGTCACACTCCTCGGTCCATTCGAATACTGCCTCTTTGCGGAGGAGTTTGAAGAATGGTAGGGCGTGCTGGGCGGACTTGGCCACGAAACGAGATAGTGACGCGAGCATCCCGTTGAGGGACTGGATGGATTTTTTGGACTTGGGCGTAGGAAACTCAGATAATGCTTGGCATTTGTCGGGATTGGCTTCGATTCCTCGTTCCGTTAAGTAGAAACCGAGGAATTTGCCTGCCCGGACACCGAACATGCACTTCTCCGGGTTAAAACGCATTTTGTATTTTCTGGCCTGTTCGAAGACCTTTCTCAAATGGGTAGTATGATCGGTTTCCTCGTGGGATTTCACGATCATGTCGTCCATGTAGACTTCGAGCATGTCGCCTATTTCTCCCCGGAATACCTTGTTCATCATTCGTTGGTACGTTGCTCCGACGTTCTTCAGGCCGAAGGGCATTACGTTGTAGTAATAGTTGTCCGACTCGGTCATGAAGGGCGTATATTTTTTGTCGGACACTGCCATCGGAATTTGATTATAGCCCGAGTAGGCATCCATGAACGATAAAAGTTTAAAACCAGCGGAATTATCAAAGAGTTTATCAATATTAGGGAGGGGGTAGGCATCCTTCGGGCATGCCTTATTGAGATCGGTGTAATCAATGCACATGCACCATTTTCCATTAGATTTTTTAACTAGTACAACGTTGGACAGCCAAGTGGTGTACTTGGCCTCCGAAATAAATTTGGCCTCGAGGAGGTCCTTTACAGCTTTTTTAGCAGCCTCCGTTTTCTTCGGAGACTGCTTTCTCCTACGTTGTGCTACGACCTTGATGGCCGGGTCAATTGTCAGCTGGTGGCAGGCGACGAACGGATCCAGTCCGGGCATTTTGGTGGCACTCCATGCGAATAGGTCGGCATTCTCACGGAGGCATGCTTTGAGCTGCTTCCTCGTGATGTCGGGCAGGTATGCTCCAATCTTCACTCCCCGCTGAGGGTCATTGCCAAACAGAATGATCTCGAACTTGCCATCTGGGATCGGGTGCATCGGATGGGAGTTGCTGCTGGACGATGTGGACGGGTCGGCTGAAGCTGCTGGTTCCTCCTGCTGGTCTTCTTCTTGGAAGCGACTGTCGAGGTCGATAGAGTCGACCTGGGGAAGAGGCTTGGCTTCCTCGGAGCTGCTTGGCAATGCTGGCTTGCCCGATGCTTTTGGCTTGGACGCAATGGCATTGAGCCCCTTTGTAGCTGGCTCGAAACACCTACGTGCAGCTTCGATGTCGCGGTGGAGGGTGGCGACCATCCCTTTTGAAGTGTAATACTTCATCTTCAGGTGGACTGTTGAAGGCACCGCTACCAACTCGGCCAGAGTTGGCCTTCCGAATATGCACTGGTAAAGAGACGGGCAGTCGATCACCAGAAATTGTACCTTGACAGATCTGGCCGTCTCAGCTGATCCAAAGGTTACGATCAGTTCGACGTAGCCCCACGGATTGGTCACTGATCCATTGAATCTCTGTAAATTGGACCTTACATAGGGGGTAAGGTGTGATTCGTCCAGCTGAAGCGTTGAGAACAGCTGGGAGTACATGATGTCGACCGAGCTGCCCTGGTCGACGAGTATTCTGCGAATGTCGAAGTTCGCCATTCGTGCTCTGACGAGCAAAGGTATGCTCAAGTTTGGGGATCCGTCGAGGAGCTCTTCCCGGTAGAAGGTGATAGGGACGGAGCCCTTCTGGGCCTGATCGAGCGTGGTCACTTTATTGGAGCTCGTGTTAATCAGATGCTCGAACTTGCGTTTCACGGAGCCCACAGTGACTTTGTTGAAGCCTCCGCCAGAGATGACCATGGTAGAGGGAAAAGTCTCCCACGGGCTGTGGGCCGCGAAATTAGCAGGGGCGCTGAGCCCTTCCGGGACGTAGAAGTCCTCCGGTCGCGATATGGACATAGCGACCTGTATGTTGGCGTCTTCCGAGGAGGGTGCTTTCTCCTCTATCTTCTTGGACTCTTGGGCGTCCTGCTGAGGAGTGTCCTTCTTCGCGAACTGTTTCAGGTGCCCGTCCCTGATCAGTATCTCAATGGCATCCTTCAAATGGATGCAGTCCTCCGTAGTGTGGCCGTGACTCTTGTGGAAACGGCAGTATTTTGATTTGTCTAAGTTTGGTCTGTTCGGCAGTTGTTTGGGGAAGTGGACCCCAACCTGCTTAAACTCCAAATTGGCACATTCAGACAAGATCTTTTCCCTGGAGACGGTCAGGGGAGTGTAGTCATGGAACCGCCCGGAGGGCCCCTTGTTGTCACGGGAGTCACGAGGACGATCCTCACGCCTCCATTCGCCCCGACGAGATGTCGAGGATTCCTCTCCTCTGGATGCCCGAGCATTCTCCTGATGGCGTGATGCTCGGACGTTGCTGGCCGCAACCTTCTCTTCGTACTGAATGTGTGATTGGGATTTGAGGAGGAGGGCGTCTAAGTTCCTCGGTGGTGTGAGGCCAATGTCTTTAGAAAACTCGGAGCCTGGGCGGAGCCCTTGCTCGAGCAGAAACTTCTTCATTTCATCCGTTGTAGGGACTTGTACAGCTTCCTTGTTGAACCTCTCGATATATGCGCGGAGAGGTTCATCTTTTCCTTGGATTATGGCTCCAAGGGAGGCCTTAATTTTGGGGGTGGCGGCGAGATGCTGTGAAGTGCCGCGAGAACATCCTGCCCAGCTGTCTCCACGAGGTAATGGACTCCTCGGGCAGTTGCTTGTACCATGTCATTGCTCCCTTTCGGAGCGTGGTCGGGAACAGTCGGCATTTGATGGCGCCCCGTACACCGCGGTAGTCTAACAGCGCATCGATGTTCACGATGTGCTCGTCGGGGTCAGTGGTCCCGTCGTGCATGCCAAGTGACGGGGGTTTCTCCAAGCCTTTTGGGAGATGGTAGCCAAGATCTCCTGGGACAATGGGTCGCGAGGCTCGTCGTCGCTGCTAGAACTGGTGTATGATGGGGACCGAACGGGATGCTCGTGGCGGCGGTTCCTTCGGGGAGAAGGAGAGTGGTTCCTTCGAGGAGAAGGTGAGCGGTTCCTTCGGGGGGTAGGTGAACGGACCCGGCCCGTAGACTTAACCGGGGGAGATTGCTCGTTCCTTCGAGTCTTCTTGTGGTCGTGAGCGTGCTGGTCACGCGGGGAGATCTGGTCGCGCTTCCGGGCTGCGCGAGGATCAGACTCTTGGAGCAGTCTTCGGTCGACGTCTCTCCGGGGCTGCGGGCTCCTTGATCGTCACTGGTTCCTCCGCGTAGGAGGGGATCTTGGATGGTTGGAGTCTTCTAACGCCCCAATCCTCTCATTTTGCTGCAGGATCAGGGTGTTGGTCTTGTTGATTGCTTCCAAGAGGGCTGCCACGGTCGGGTCGGTGTTGGGCGGAACAGGAACGTGCTGGACACCAAGTGAAGACTGATCGTTGTTGTGATCAGCAGGGGCAGGGGAAGGAGAAGCAGTGGCTCCGTCCCTTAGAAAACGAGCATCTCCGAGGAGAGATGACTGACCGTCAACGTCAGGTTTGTTGACGGGGAAGATAGTGGCTTGGAGAGCATCCTTGGTGCGATCTTGGGAGGCCATGATCGTGATGATCTTTGAGAATTGTTTTGATCTTCGGTTTCTGAGGAAAGAAAGATGGGGAGAACAATGTTTCCCACAGACGGCGCCACTGATCGTGAAGGCTGGATCATATCCTGTAGAATTGGGCCGCCAAGTGCGTCAGGGATGCTGGTCGTATGGAGAGGAGGGGGGTGTACCTGCAAGGTACTCCGACGCTCAAGTAAGAAAGGGTCAGAGAAAAAGGGCAAGTACAAAGTATGAGTTCTTAGGGTGAATATTGAATACATGACCCTCTCAAGCGAGAGGGTTTATATAGAACCCCCAGCGCGTGGCCAACGGTCCTATTTTCGGGACGAAATAACCATTTTCCCCAAAGAATAGGTAACTACCCAAACTAGCAGTTATGTCGGGCAGGGTGTCCAAAACTAGCCGTTATGTCGGGCATAGGCATGGTTCCGGGAACCTGCCCACAGCTGTTCGGGGAGTAATAAAGTCGTGCGTAACGGCCAGTAATTCTGGGGAGGAATGTTGCATTCCTTGCCCGGTTGGAGGGGCAGAAAGATAACTTTTGCCCCTCTGTGGACTGGACTTAGGCAATGTGGGCCACTCTGGAGCATAAGCGGATTGGGCCATATCTAGCCATTGGTCCAGTCCAGAACAATTTTCATTTATGAACTACTAGATCGAAGCATCAACAAAAATAGTCTTAAGATGCATAGCATAGGTTGAGCTTAATCTTAAAAGTTCAGGATAATCAAAACATAGATATTTCAAACATAGATTTCTAATGAGAAATGATTTAAGTAAACATAGACTTAATAAAGCTGGGTTTTAATGAGTCCTTATGAGTTAGACTATAGCGAGCCTAAGGATGATGAAGAAGATGAGAGAAGGCTTTCAGAATCATCCGTTCTTGAGGAATGCAGCTTCTCTTCTACTTGAGTGATTGCCATCTTCTTGCTCTTCACAATCTCTTCTGAGATCCACTCATGGAACTCTGTCCAGATATTTATTACTTCCATGAGGTCCACACAGGCACTAGAGGCCTCCACTAAGCTCTGGATCCTTGAGATTGCATTATCCTTGAAGGATGCTAATGCGCTATTGATAGTTTTTTATCTCTTTGAGGAAGGTTCCTCATCATCAACCATTTTCTGCTTCTTACTTCCTTCTCTCCAATTTGAGAGTTCTTGAAGTACATCAGTAATATTATTCATGTTAATCCATGCGCTGATTTCTCCGTCCTTAGATTGTTTCATATAGTTCCCGACTTCTGTCTGATTGTAAGTAGCGAATCTTGGAAATCCTTCAACTGGAACCCTTGGTGTCAATGTTAATTTCCTTAAAGATGTGTTATCCAGAGTGAAGTTTTCTCTTTTGAGATTCTCAAACCTGAGAATTTTTCCAGGGCTCTTAAGCAGTTTTCTTGATTCTCCCATATTAATCAGAATATCGTCAACTACCCCTGATTCTACCAAGATGTCAGGAATAAGTCTTCCATAAGGAATGTGTCTGTCCTTCGTGACAGAACCTGTCCTGGAGTTTCTTATGGCTTCCTTCAGAAGTTTGAATAGAACTGCAGGAAGATGCATCTTGATTCCCTTAAGAAGGAGAAATAGGACACATTTTTTAGTGTCGTTGAGTTGGTTTGAGGGAAGATGGTGAAACATACTTCCTTGGAGGATCCTAAACCATACTTGTAGAGAATCTTTTAGATTAGAGAATATTGAGTTCTCTGCATCAGCTACAGCATCTTCTTTGAAGATGCTAGCCAGAACCTTAGCTTTTTTTTCCTCGTTTAGTTGGTTCTTAGTGATTCTCACACCACTGTTGTCATGCATCAGAAGATCTGAAATAGTCTTCTCAGATATGAAGATTTTCCTTCCAAAAATGAAGGAGACAATAAGGGTATTGGATGTGTTGGCGTGGATCCATAAATCCTTAACCAGATGTCCGTAAGTTGGTCCTTCCTGTAACACCTTAATTCCCATTGCGAATAAATAATACATAATTAAATCAGAGTAAGTAAAAATTTATTTTTCCGACAGAAACAAGGATGCCACATCAAAAGAAAGAAAACACAATCCCTGTTCATAAATTTTGATACATAACACAAAATAGAATAACCTCAAAGGGAAACTTTTTCCATACAAAAGGAAAGTTCGGTTATGGAATAAAGCGGAAAGATCCATAACTGAACTTTCCTTTTGTATGGAAAAAGTTTCCCTTTGAGGTTATTCCATTTTGTGTTATGTATCAAAATTTATGAGCAGGGATTGTGTTTTCTTTCTTTTGATGTGGCATCCTTGTTTCTGTCGGAAAAATAAATTTTTACTTACTCTGATTTAATTATGTATTATTTATTCACGATGGGAATTGGGATGTTACAATAGTGGTATCAGAGCAGACAGACCAACAAAATGATGGAGAACTAATCTTCACAAAAGCCTCCAAGATTACTAATCTGCAATTGCCTCATAGAGCAACAAACCATAGCAGAAGGGCGAGAAATAACAACTAAATCAAGATTGCATAATAATATGCAAACACATATAAATTCACATGCATAATTATTCTCACCACAAACATCACATACTAATACACATAGCATATATCAATTACACCAACATAATCACATATTTACACATAAGGCATACCAACGTTATAACATATGAAAACACACCATCACATCACATAGCACATGTCTATACATAACACATATCATCCATAACCAATGCATTTATCACATATGCACATCAATTCACCAATCCAATCATAAATCTCAACACATACTCAATCAATTCACAATTTCCACACATAATCAATTCATTCATGATTTTCCACACATAATCAATCCATTCATAATTTTCCACACATAATCAATCCATTCATGATTTATACAAATACAAAGAGACCGACACAACGACTCTATGCAAATGCATATACGGTACCATCCATCCATCATTCTCATCACTAGTCCACTCAGGAACTATTGGAACCATTGCTTGTTACTTAGAGTAACTCCCCATCGGGAAAACGATGTTCCCCGTCGCTTTAGGTCCTCTTTGTATAAGGCACACGACGTTTATGGATCGCTTTAGGTCCTCTTTGTATAAGGCACACGATCCGATCGCTTTAGGTCCTCTTTGTATAAGGCACACGATCGTCTATAATCATCGCTTTAGGTCCTCTTTATATAAGGCACACGATGTTATAGCGGATTCCCTCTGGAACCGATTCGTCGCTCACACCCCACAAGAGCACACGACATCACAAGATTCATATCATGAGGCTTGACATACAATGACTCATGACAATCAAATGCATATTCACAAATCAACAATATGGATCATCTCAATCAACAATAATCATGTTGTGCAATCAAGCCCAAAACAATGCATTTATTTGCCATAAGGCCACAAACTGTCATCACAACATTTCATCACATGCATTCACTTCATATAACAGCACACAAGCTACACGTTATATATCAAAGGCATGTTGCATAATAACGCATCAATTACACACAATTATAACAGTAAAAGTTGACAAAACGACACGTTTCCAAATTCCCGACATAATTAAATCGGCCAACAATCCCAAAACCATTTTTATAAGAAAGAGCATCTCATTAGCTTTCCATCGGTACAAAGAACACTCAAAACAGATAAACGGGTCACAAGTTATGGGGTTTAAAAGGAAACATAATTATTGAAATTCCCTAGGACCGCCCGGCGCTACCCAACGACCGCCCAACGCTGGCCCTTCGCCTCTACTTCGTCCGGAGAAGCAGGGGCGTAACAATTTCCCATTCATGACTCAAAGGAGTCAGAATCGTGCCAAGCTGCGCCTCTCGGGCATCGCCCGACGCAAACCCGCGTCGCCCGGCGCTTAAAGCGCCGCCCGACGGTTCACATCAGATGCAGAATTTTTTGCTGCGTTTTCCTTGGTCCAAAATCCAACTTTTACCCACCAAAACAGTTTCAACATCAAAACAAATATCAACGATTACTCATAAACACAGTGTGATCATACAACACAATTTATATCGATTTTCAATCGTGAAAACACCGATTTCTACTCGTTTGTCTCATTTCGACCTATATTTGAAAAACTAAGAGAAACAAGTAAACATTCCAACATACACATACATATACATATACAAGCAGGATATAATCGAAACTTCTCACCCTTACCCGATTAATCGTGATTTTTCCTCTTTCTCCTATTCTCTCTTTTTCCTTCTCTTCCTTTTCTCTCTTCCCTTTTTCTTTCTTTCTATTTTTTTTCTAATCTCTATGTTCTTTTTATGAAAAATAACCAAGTAAAAGACTAAAATACCCCTCAGCTCAAATATCTCGCAAACGCTCTCAAACGCGATAAAACATACACAGCGATGAAATATATTTCGGGAAATAAAAGTTGAAAAGAAATTATAAATTATTGCAAATATTTTACCTATCAGGGAAATTAGCCAATTAACTCAATTAGCAGGTAAAATACCATAAATTCACACATTTCACAAAATTCACATAAATGAAATAAATAAATACAATTAAACAAATCGGGGCGTTACACTTTCAACCTCCTGAAGTAATTACTCCATCCTTGAGTTTCCATTGAGGGAGTAATATCACATCCATTTGATTTTAGATTGTTGAGGTTTACAGCGGTTTCTGATAAAACTATGAGACTGTCAACTGGAATTTGTGTGGTCATGGGAATTGAAGCATTTTGTGAGACGAAAGCTATTTTTAGAGAGTAATGAGGAGTATTGGTGGAGATTAGACTGAAGATTCCGGTGTATAGGAGTTGTGTTGTTGTCTTAGGATTTGATGCTTTTATAGGTGAAGGAGTAAAGTAATATTTGTGGAGAATTTGAAACCGCAACGGTTGATTTTCCTAGAAGCACTAAGTAACGTGGGAAAATAGGTTAATGATTAATTCCTTTAATCAAGACTTATGACACAACCCTAATAAGTGGTAATGGAATCGTCACTTAACTATGACCTGGGAGGGATTTATGATCCCTAGACAATCCTAAGCTTCTTCATGTGAATGTTAAGCAGCGCTCATGTTTTATTATTAATTAGATAATTAGAGTATTTTGATCATGGGAATCATTCATTCAAAATCACACAAATCACATTCAGGGACACTCAATCAAAAGGATATAGATATTAAGATTTAACATAAGCTTAGTTAAATAGAAACCAAAAAATAAATGACTAAATTCCTATCTTAGACTAGGAACGTCATAGGTTGACAAAACTCAGGAAGGGTCTTCTTAGTCATCCCATTCCTTCTGCAATGACCAACAACTCCTTGAAGATCAAGAATGTGGGAGATAACTCTGCAGTAGGGAACTTGATAAACTGTGTCTTCCCTAGACAAAAGGATTTCTTCCTTCAGATGGTTATACATGGATTGGGGTAGGTTTATTTTGATCCTAGACACTAAGAAGAAAATGAACAATCTTTCTTTATTAGATAACCATCCTCCTCCTCTTTCTCTTGGTCTTAAATTAGTCACCGTAATCTTGTACCAATATTTAGCAACTGGAGTGAGGGTGCATGGTTGAGTGGGATGCCCCTTCGTTTCAAAAATGACGTGCAGATACCTGTCAAAGCTAGGGTTGTTAATATTTCTTTCCACAGTTACACCATCTTCGTCACACCTAATGGCTTTAGCTATGATAGTAGGGTTGATTAGGATTGGACAACCAGTAACTACAGACAAGATAGCATTTTTGCCATAGTCAAATTCTAGAACTCGATCATTTGCCCAAACTCAGTCACAAGTGCAGGGAAGATAGGTCCATCAAGCATGGAGAAATAGTTTTCCCAGTTCTGAAATTTAATTCCAGAGTAAACATTTTTTTTGTGGAGAAGAGGTAGATGGTTCACATTTAGAGTATATTCCTTTAAGAGTTCGAGGTCAGTAGTTTCTCCTCTAATATTGTGTGAAGACATTTTGAGCAGGATAGTTGAGGAAGAAGGTTCTAATCTACCAGGTAGTGATTCTTTCTAAGAGAGGAATAATTTTTGGTGAGGAGAACTAAGGAATGATAGCTATTTATCACGCTTGGAACATGCGTGGTCATCATTTCCTAGATAAGCTATGAATAGCTGTGGCGGTCAGCTGAAGGGACGCATGATAGACTTAAAATGCCGTATACCTATGGGTAGGGTTATAGTAGCTGACACCACGTAATTATGATTGTTTATTTAATCTTTTAAAAACATTTAATCACAAAGCTTGAGGATCTAATTTTGTTTTAATTATTCTTAAGAATCTTAAAGAACTGCTCGTAGACAGTTAGTGTTTGAATTTACAAATAAACATGAATAAGGGAAACCATACCTTAGGGATACATAAATATTTTTGAAGAGATTCTTTACCTAGATCTTTTTAAGACTTCGGAAGTGACATTTAGGGTCTCACATCATTTTCTGGCTAGTTTCTTCAGCCAAAACTGACATCTTTCCAGACTTATCTGAATGCATTCCATTTTGACTCCAATGTTTCTTTCTAAGGAATTTCTAAGTGAACTGTTGTGGGTTCTTGGATTCTTCAAGATTCACTTGCATCCTGGTTTCTAATTAAGTAGGTTCTGAGAAGCTTGTTGGATAGAATCTGATCAATTACAAATGGTTTAACTGAGATAGAATCTCAGGTTATCAGAACATAGTTATATTGACTTAGTCAAAGCTCTAAGTGTTTATTCTTGATCAAGTACTTGATGAATCCTAGACATTCTTCTTCCTGAATATTCTTTCAATTTTCTGTATTGCTTCCAAGAAAACAATATTTAGTTCTATATTGAGTATTTTAACCTTCTTGATCATTCAGAATTCAAATGTTGAATCATTTCTAAGAGTTTGAATTCTTCAATTTTTCTGACTTCAACAGACTTCACTTTGAAGTTCAAAATCATAGAACAACAATTTTTCTTCTTTACACGAAGAAGCTCTGAATGAGTTTTTATACGAGAAAGTCAAGGGTGGACCTAATTCGTTTCTTGAAAACATCTCAAAAACTCATAAAGAATTAATCTTCAGTAAACAAGACTTTTTATTTTCTGATGATTTAACTTTGAGCAAATACGTGGTTTATCCACACGTATCTTCCAAGATAAGCATTCAGCAGATATACTTCTTATCTGGTGAATCTATCTTATCAGCTGATTCTTCAATCTTCATTAACACTTAAGTGAGGAAGGTTTAGTTGTTTGACGACGGCAGAAACTTCCAGAATCAGAGATTTGCTCAAGTACTCAGATTGATTACAATTTTGTACACAATCATCTTCTGAACTGTTACAGAAATTGTAAGTGGATTTCAATCTCACCCAGAGTATTCTACGCACCGCATCTGGATCTTTTTCTGACACTGTTAAGTGTTTGATATCCATCAATAACAGAACCAGGCTCTGATACCAATTGAAGGTGCGAGAAAGACACAAGAAAGGGGGTTTGAGTTGTGCATTTACTCTTTTGACAACTTTTAACCTCTTGTCGTTAAGACGCCGAGATATCATCAGAGTTCGATGAGAGACTCTGACTTGCAAAGTTATATTCAGATTTTGTCAATGCTTGAACCGTGAGAACCTCTTAAGAGTCTAAACACTATTTGAATCATTCAGATCTTGTAGAGCGGAAGCTTATCAGAGTTGCAAGGTTCTGACTTGCTTATGTAAGGTTCTGATACTCAATATAGAAACATAAATAAGAACATTAAGCATAAGAGTAAAGGACACACGATATATCCTGGTTCACCATAAAGGCTAATCCAGTCCACCCTCCTCAGGTGATTTCGCCTTGAACACAAGGTCTTAATCCACTATAACTAATCTCGATTACAGATGCACGGGCAACAGCCGGTGACTAGCCACTTGCACAGCCGCACTGTGACTAACATGCAATGAACCGTTCAGGGATTCAACTTAATGAATATAACGAACATTGACCTGCAGGTTCCAATCTCGCAAGATCTACTGCTAGGCTTTCACAGCTAGACGTTCAGGGATTCATCGCAATGAATATAACGCTACTGACCCTATTTCAGGCTTTTCCCACAATGACATCTCGCCATTATCTTCTCGAGTCTCCGGTCACACTGACCACTCAAGGAATCCTAATTCACCAAGAATTAGTTTTACAGGAGGTTACAGGGATGCTTCTTAACAAGCAGATTACTCCCAAGTTTAAGTACAAAGAACACACAAGTGTTCAAACAAGATTCGAGCAACATCTCCTTGCCTATCCTAAGAAACTACACATATGTATAAAGATTTGACAGTTGTTGACATCTTGTAGATCTTCTTCTTATTCGTCTTATTGGGTGAGCAAGCTTTGAGCAACAACTCCTTGCTTCAGATCTTCAATGTAGCGCTGACGAGAAGGTGGTTGATGACTTGACTGATTTGGAATGTTGTCTTCTTCATCAACAGCTTCTATACCAATTCATTGTTGTTGTGTTGAATGATTATCTTTGAGCTTCAACAACAATGGCCATGTGTAAATGGTGATAGCTTTGGATATTCTAAGTGTTACAACGAGAACTCATCGTTGTTGCTATCTTCACACAATGACTTAATCAATTCATATTTTGTAGGAGTGAATCGATTCGTGGACTTCGTCATCTTTTAGAAGCGAATACTCTTTCCTTTAAATAGCCCAGTAGAAATATATCCGTTTGAAATATTGTTGGATGTTGGAAAAGAGATGTTGCGTAATAACTAGCTGTACTGACACATCTCCTTTTTACTGTGGGAGAAGTGACGGGATATATCTTTCTTGGGCGCCGTGTACAGTTACTCACAACGGTAACATGTGACTTCCAAACTTCAGAGGCTTCTGATGGTAAATTGATGAAGCATGAGTAGAGTCTTCTTAACAGGATATCTGATACGTCAAGTCTTCAGTCATTTGAAGAAGTCCATTAGGAATCAGTCTTCAGAACTTCAGCACTTGTCTTTAAGAGCATTATCCTTTACTTTTTCAAGTCTTCCGAACCTTCAGAACTTGTCCATTAGGAATCCGTCTTCAGAGTCTTCAGAACTTGATCTTCAGAACACATAAGTCTTCAAAGTCTTTCTGCACTTGGTCTTCAAAGCCTTCTGCCTTCAGAACTTCAAGTCATGAGAGTCTTCAGCACTTCGGTTCTCTTCTTCAGAAGCTTCGTAATCTTCAGAATCTCGACCACTTTCAGAGAGCATCCACAATAGCATTGCAACAGTAATATCGACATCCTTGGATCTGAATGATCATGATCAGATACAGAAGCATTCTTGCTTCTTGCGACTTGTACCACACATAGTAACTTCACATATTATCAATTACGCTCATCTGGCTGGTGCTAGTTGGATCTGATAACTTCTATAAATATGATCTGCACACAACACACGTTAGAAAATAAAATGGTTCTTTCACAAATATGTATTGTTATCATCAAAACATAGATTGACTTGTAGAGACAACTCTTTCTCTCCCAGAAGTTCCTTCTTTTCTCTTCTAAACTCAACCACAGGGCCATCATTGTATGATAACACTAGGACCTAGTTTCCCCTTAGCACTTTTCTTTCAACTTTGAGTCCCTTTTCTCTCATCTCAAAACAAAAATAAAAAACATTTAATAAAGGCAACGAGTATTGTACGCCATGAGCCTTAAGTATATGGGAAATGGAAGGCGGAGGGTCTCCCTTCACCTTTCTAGAGTGTTTAGCATACGTCTCATTGGGGGCGACCATGCGACGCATTCGCTCCTATGTCATAGGCTTTAGTGCAATATAAGTTACAAACACAATCAATCAAAACACTTTCTTCTAAAAGACAAAAACAAACAATCATCTTCTCTTCTCATCTCCCTCACTCCATTCATAAAGGATGCTTCATTTCCGTTCTACCGCAAACAGGTAAACGCGTAAGACTCCAAGCAACGAACGACAACACCTAAACTGTTGGAACACGAAAGTTGACGTTTTCCACTTAAAAAACTCAAAAAAACAAGACCCTGTTAGGTCGAACTACGATTGCTCTGATTTCCTCCTTCCGGTACGATTGAGGATACGTAGGCACGAGACGCGATGTCTTGGCGAGCAAACTTCCCCCACAATCTCGTAGTGTCCCAAACTACGTTGACTATGACTTTCCCACTCCCAAGGGAATACGCAGGCCTAGGACAACGATGTCCTATCGAGTCACCTTTTCTTTTCCTTCCCCGTTTCTCTGTTTTTTTCTTTTCCGTTTAGCAGTTGAGCTTCTGATAACCTACACCCTTTGATCGATAACAACAAGCGTGGATCCCATCGAGTACGATGGATGCGAGGGGGTGCTAATACCTTCCTCTCGCGTAACTGACTCCCGAAACCAGGCTATGGTTGTGATGACCATCCATTTCCCTTTGTTGAGGTTTTATTCTATCGTTTTCTTTCTCTGCGTCGGGATAAATAACGTTCGGTGGTGACTCTTTTGTTCTTTTTCGCCGGTTGATTTTTGCAGATGCGACACCACACTGCAAAAAGAGTGCCCAACACCAAGCCACCAGCCGTCTGCGCTGCTCCACCACTCTGCCACAGCCGCCTGCAGAAAAGCAACTTTGTGTTCCACCAACATCTGTACCAGATAGCTTTCAACGGAAGGATTGAGGGACAATTGGTCCACATTTGGATTTGATTTGGGCTTAACCTTATTTTCATCAAGAAACCCATGATCCAAGAAAGTAGCAACTCTCACTTCCACTCACCTCTATATAAAGAAGACATGCACATTGAGAAGAAGAGAGCTGGAGATTTTACACACAACAAAATAGTTTTTATTTCAGTTGTAGTTTTAATTTATTTTCATTCTACGAGTTAGAGTATTGGTAGAGGGTCTTCTATTCTCATCCAATCCTGTGCACTCTGCTGAAAGTTGTGTGACTGAAGAGAGTTGTTGCTGTTTACTCAACGCAAGAGATTTCCAAGTTACTATTAGGTTGCATTTCTTTACTTTATTTTGTAAGAAGATGTTTCCTATTAGTTTCACTTCAGTAGTTTGTACTCAGCCCACTATGAGCTAAACCTTTGTTTGATGAGCCTAATGAAGTTAGTATAAACGTTGTTTTTATGTTGAAATGATGTGATGTTTAGTGTCTTATTTTGCTATGTGTTTTTATGTTAAAAACTTAATTCTTAGAGTGATCAACTAGGAAAAAGGTAAAAGCTTGTTGTTGAGAGAGATCCAACAAACAAGTGGATTTCATAACAAAAGTGGTTAATAAAGTAGGATAAAGACATTCACTTAATTCAACTTGCTTAGAGATAAGAAGTTGAGACCATAAAAAATTTCAGAATTAAAACCAAACGTATTTTAGGGTTACAAGTGAGACTTAGAGATTTGTTTCTTTGCCCTAGTTATGCATGTTTTTGATGTTGTAGAGATATATCACTAGATCACGTTCTGACCTTTTGAGGCATGACACTTCACGTCATACAAACATTTCAATAACAGCTATACTAATGGATTTAGCTCATCAACTACCCTCTCTGATATTCTAACTCCTTTTTAGTTATAAATTTTGTCTTAGTTTTAGTGTGTTACTCTTGTTCTTTATTATCATTATTTTGTTACCTTGCTCATACTTTCTCTTAAACAAAGAAATCAATACTTGTAGTTCAAAGCTTTCATCACTTCCTTGTGGGTTCGACCTTTATTTTATCACTTGCTACATTATCAAGCATGTATACTTGCATGTGACACCTTTGCTTTAAACATTTACAAAGAAAAGCATTACATATAAAGTAGAGAACAAGGACCACTGCGCCGTCGAAGGTGAATGCGACACCAAAGCTCCAAAATTCGTGACCGCCTTCTTTCAGAAAGACGTAGATGACATCCACCCTCACAGTGATAACATCGTGGTCATTACCGTCAGATGCGATGAATGAAAGATTAAAAGAGTTCTCATAGATCGAGGAAGTTCTGCAGATATTCTTTATTGAAAGGTGTTTGAAAGACTTCACCTCGACCAAAAGGACTTAAAACCCATCAAAGGTTCATTGGTTGGGCCACCGAATTTTAAGCAGTTGAATACCACCTTGTCCACTCTATATATATGCATGGAGTATTCACTTCCTAATGGGCAAATGAGAGTTATCCAAGGAGATCACCAGAAAATATTAGATAGATAATCTCAAGCTGAAAAGGGTCCGCACTTTAGGTGTGAAAGACAAAAAATTAGGCTCAGGAATAAAGCTGCCAGAAGGAACCTGTAAAGGCGAGGTGCCCCCCCCCCCCTAAATAGTGAATAGATAGAAGATTGAAGGCCCATAAGAAATGTCCTTTGGAGGCACCTATATTACTGTCATTTATCTATTTTCATTACTATTGTTTAGCTATTTTGTTGTTGATTTTTACAGGCGGGTATTATATGTCTGTGGATTATAAAGATAAGTTATTTTGTGGTTAATGATATATTGGCCACGAGTATTATATAATACAATAACAACCCCTTCACACCACCCATTGTCTTAGTGAGGAAAAAAGATTAATCTTAGAGATTATGTTGGACTTACAAAAATCATTCAACTTGTAATTAAAGATAGATTTTCTATACCTTTAATTGATAACTTAATGGGTGAACTTGGTGGTAATTCTATTTTCTCCAAGTTAAACCTACATTTTGGCTATCACAAAGTGAGAATGACACATGGTGAAATTCACAAAACAACTTTTAAAACAAATTGTGGCCATTAAGAATACTTGGTTATGCCTTTTGGCATAACCAGAGCCCCTACATCATATCAATCACATATGAATCATGTGTTTCAACCCTTCCTTAGAAAATTCAAACTTTCTGAAGATGATGTATTTTTTTCACTACCGCGATGCTTTAAAATGCATCAACCATGGTAGGAAGATTGTGAGGCTGCAATAGTTTGGGGAGCAATGGTTTCATGATGCCATGCAGAGCTATATGGGTTGCAAGATTTATGCACGATTGGTAATATTTTTATTAACATACTGTTATTAATTAGGGGTGGACAAACTGACTGTTTCGGTCGGTGACAGACCAAATATGTCAATCCGATCAAAACCACGGTTGCATAATCTAGATCCATTCTCATCCGTTTATGTCTTCGGTTTTGTCAGATTTCAGTTTCGACGGGTAACCGTTTGTCTCGCTTGGTTTATTTCAAGTTATCATCTCCATTATCATTAGCAAGCAAAATTTGTTCTGGGAAAAAAATACATAAATAACAGAAGATGAAGAGAGGGGTTTGAATGCATAAAAAATAAAATAGATCTAACTTGTGGTGAATATGGTAGAGATGCTGACAAATCACAGAAATGTAGAAGAATCTTTCTTTGAGGGGATTTCAAATAAGGTGAACATGGAAAAAGAAGAAGGTAAAGAATAGGAGAAGAAAAAATCTCTCAGTCATAGTCTTAAATCATGAGAAAAGAAGGATGAAAATAGAGAGGTAGGTGGGAACATATATTGGGAGGGCAAGTAGAATGGTAAGCACGCGAAGAGGATAAACATGAGAAAGAATTAGTGGCATGTACTCTACTCTTTTACAAGGAGTATTTTATTAGTAATTATTGCTATTGAAAAATTGTGAGTCTCAAAATACTGTTATGAATGATGTATGTCTCATCAAATTATATGAGTATTTGAATAAAAAACAAGATGTATATAGTCTCACGGTCAGTTTCAGATTTGAATGGATTAGTTTTGGACATCCAAGCCCACCCATTTATACTCACAGAAAACCGAAAAGGTTCACCCGAATACCTGATAACCCGTTTAAATCCACCAGTTTGTCCATTTTTGAACTCGGTTTTACCAGTTTCGGTTGGACTTTGGGTTTTTGTCCACCCCTATTATTAACCATGGTATGTTGTCAGCTTTCGTTGAGATACAGAACTCAGAGACACCATATTTTCATCTTCCGCATGGTGAGATATCCATCACACTGAATTATGTGTCATCCCTGCTATATATTTCCATAAGGGGAAATTATTATACTATTTAGGAGTTGATGTAGAGAATGCCCTAATGGAGCTGGAAGGCACTAAAGAGTTGACGTTAAATTTTTAGATATTTGACTTTTTTCTTTAATCACATATAAAGTATCTCTTGTGAATGGTGGTGATGCAATGACCGTGTAAAATATTTTACAATGACATTACATAACAATTATTCTCAATAATAAATATCCAGAAATAATTTTTAAAAGAATTTAATTAATATGCACTGTCACATTATTTTACACTGTCAGTACATATGAATTAAACTCTTTTTAAAAACTTAAAACAAATATGAGATTGTTGCATTTCTAATGTCACATTTTCGAGAATTTAATTTCAATCTTTGAAACATACACACTGATAGGTATCTGATTGTAAATGAATTTTAGATTAATTTTCTGTATTTTTAAGCTCTTTTCTAAGTGCCTTAATGCGAAACAGCTTATTTTTTAAGTGATTTTTGAATCAATGTTTTATTTTGGTATATTTGATGTTTTTGTTTATTTTGCAGCATTTTTTGTAAAAAGGACGTGCCAAAAATCGAAAGAAAACATGATGAAATGAGCAACGTCGCGTGTCTGCAACAAACAGTGAATTCGCTTGGCGAATGGGTGGCGGAAGGAGAAATTCGCCAGGTGAGTGACTGGCGAGTCAACTGGAGAATGGATCTTCAAATTGAGTGGTCTCTGGAAGTTTTTCGCTGCAGCATTCGCCAGGCGACTTGGTGGCGAAAGTAATTCGCCTGGCGAGTATGGAATTCGCCTGGAGAATTCAAGTTTTTTTCTCAGGGTTCTTTGCACTGTTCTGGCACGTGGGCTGAACTTAAAGGTTTCGCCAGGCGAATTTTGTAGCTCTCCTGGCGAATTTTTCTGGGCAGAAAGTTCTATTTAGTGTGTTGGTTAGATATTTTTGAGGGGACCTTTTGATTATCACTCTTTTTGTAACCTAAAACTTGTGTGAAGAAGAAAAACTCCATTGTTACTTATTTTTCCTAGTTTCCAAGCTTTTATGCTTTAATCCTTGAACCTTTGAAGATTGAAGTTCCAAAAGCTTTGCAACTTAACTTGTCATCCAAGCTACCATGAGAATGGGTAGCTAAACACTCAATGTTGAGGTTAGATGTAGTTGATTCTGATTATATGTATTGCTTTTGATCTTTTGTGTATGAACAAAGTCTTTGATCAATATAGATGAAGTTATTTTCTCTTAATGCTTTATGCGTGATTTGTATTGCTCTAGACATAGATTCTACAAATCATGACCTAATAAATTCATCTCTTAAAAACCAAACTCTAGACATAGATTTGGGATTTGCTATTCGCTTTGTGTTGATCTTAATGATTGTTGTTTAGATTGTTAGCGTGAGACATCATCTAACGGTCTAAACAACGATACTCACGACTTTGCTTTAGACATAAACTTAGTCGGGAGGATACGCGGTTGTATTGGTCGGAAACTGAGCTCATATGCTTGATTAATCGTATATATGTGAAAAGGATTAGCGAAACCTAACCTTGACATGCTTTCCTAAAAACTTTTCAAACTCTTTGTCAAAAATTACTCTTTGCTACCAATTGATGTTAAACAAAATTGAGAACCAATTGAAACCTTTGAACTTAAAACGGTGTAACTATTGAACGACAAGCATCAAATATCAGGCAATCCCTGTGGAGATGATAAAAACACCCCCTATTACTACATTAACAAAATGGCGCCGTTGCCGGGGATTGTTTAGTGATATTGCAAGCATTGCGATAGTTGTGCTGTTTTAAGCTTGTTAACCTTTTTCTTGAACTTGTTAATTTGTTTTGTTTAGTGTGCAGACTTAGTTTATGCGAGGGAAACTACCGGCGGACCAACTTCTTTTCGATCCTGAGATTGAGAGAACCGCCCGTAGGATCAACAGCCGAACTAGACGAAGGAGGCAGCTAGCAAGACAAAAGCGAGAACAAGAGGAAAGTACTTCTACACCACCACCATTTCCACAGATATTCCAGTTATGGAGGCAGATCCACCACCACCACCACCACCTGCTTCTAGACCTTGCACAAACAGTCCTAGACACAATGCCCAGTTCACTCACCATGCACAGAACGGTCGTCATTCCGAAATGAAGACCGATATTCTCCAACTACTATATCAAAGTCCATTTACGGGTATGGATCATGAAGATCCTTTTACCCATCTGACGAAATTCTATGAAATCGCGGGAGTGACTGGTGCGCCCGAAGCTGAAGAGGAATCTCTGTTTAAGAGACTATTCCCGCATTCTCTCATTGGGAAGGCAAAGGAATGGTATCTTGATCAGTCAACGACGATAATGACGGATTGGAATGCACTTGAAGAGAAATTTTTGGAGAGATTTTTCCCACACACTCGGTTTATGGAGGCAAAGACCTCCATGGTGGTGTTCACACAAGGAGCCAATGAATCTCTCAATGAAGCTTGGGAGAGATTCAAATCTATGTTGAGAAAGTGCAAGGGCCATGGTTTTGATGAATTGTTGTAAATTCATATATTTCGAAATGGACTTCAACTTGTATACAAAACCTTGTTGGATGCCACCGCGGGTGGATCCTTGTTAAGCAAAACCGCAGCAGAAGCCACAACTATTATTGATAAGATGGCCTTGAACGACCATCAAGGTAGTCATAACCGTGGACCTTCTCAGCGGACTCCTGGAGTTCTAGAATTGGGAACAAGCGATGCTATACTTGCTCAGAACAAGTTATTATCCTAGAAGGTTGAGTTGTTGACGAAACAAATGTCTAAACTTCCTCAACAATTCAAAGAAATTCATGACTCCTCGAGTAAAAATGTACAAGTCTTGGTTTGTGAACTTTGTAGAGGCGACCATCCGACCAGATATTGTCCTCTAGTTGTGGAGGAGGTAAACTATGCTGGAAATCAAGGATATCAACCCCGACCTCCGTATCAACAAGGCAACCAAGGTTACCAGCAAAGGCCTAACCAAGGTTATCAACAACCGTGGAGACCGCAAGAAGCCGGACCGTCAAACCGTCAACAATACCAAAATTACACTCAACCTCCGCAAGCTCCAGTTGGAAATACGAAGATGGAAGACACTTTCACGAAATTTATGCAAATGGCAATATCCAATCAGAAGAATATCGATGCGGCCATAAGGAATCTTGAAACACAAGTCGGGCAATTATCAAAACAATTGGCCGACCAACAAAAAGGGCACTTTACGGCAAATACGCTTCCAAATCCTAAAGATTGCAAAGCAATTCTAACAAGAAGTGGAAGAGAGATTGACATGGGTGTAGGTAAAAGTGTAGTGGAGGAGGAGGTTGTAGTTGAAAAAGAAAAAGATAGTGATGAGATTGAAGTAGAAAAAAATGTTGAGGGTGTTTTAGTTGAAAATGAGAAGGAAAAAAGTGAGGATGAGAAAAAAAAGAGAGATAGAAGAAAAAGTGAAGAGAACTAGGAAGGGAAAAGAACCGGTGAACAATATTCCGATCCAACATTTACCATATCCTCATGCTCCTACAAAGAAAGATAGTGCAAGGCACTATTCTCGGTTTATGGATATTTTCAAACAATTACAAATAAATATCCCATTTTCCGAGGCTTTGGAGCAAATGCCTAAATATGCAAAATTTATGAAGGATATCCTCACGAAAAAGAAGAGGTATACGGATCAAGAGACCATTATGGTAGATGCTAGCTGTAGCGCTATCATTCAACGTACTCTCCTGCAGAAAGAATGTGATCCGGGACGAGTCACCTTGCCGGTCACTATAGGAAACATCTATGTGGGCAACGGATTGATTGATTTGGGCTCTAGTATCAATTTGATACCTTTGTTGACTGTGAAACAGTTAGGACACATGGAATTGAGGTCCACTCAAATGACGTTGCAACTCGCAGACAAATCCACTACCCGTCCTCACGGTGTAGCGGAAGATGTGTTGGTCAAAGTGGACAAATATTTGTTTCTGATAGACTTTGTGGTCATTGAAATGGAGGAGAATGAGGATGCTCCTTTGATTCTTGGAAGGCCTTTCATGAAAACTGCCCGAATGGCAATTGACATGGACGATGGTCTCATGAAAGTGAGAGTCCAAGATGAAGAGGTGTGTTTCAATCTCTATGATGCCATGAAGCACAAGAAGGATAAAGGTGATTGTTTCAGAATCGATGCAACGGAGGAAGCGAGTATTGATGTCACAAAGCAAATTCATGTCATTACCCATTTACAAAGAGCTTTGGATGATTCCTTAGAAGTATTCTCGGTTGAAGAAGAGCAATCTCTTGAAGAGTGTTTGTTGGAGCTTGAAGCTTTAGAAGAATTGCAACCTTGGGCGTATGAAGAGGAAATTCTAAATAAAGTGGTGAATGATGAAAAATCCAAGCTTGAACTGAAAGTGTTGCCGTCAACATTGAAGTATGCTTTTCTCGATGACGGTGGTAATAAACCGGTGATCATAAGCAGTATTTTATCTGAAAACGAGGAGAGCTGCTTAATTCAAGTGTTGAGAAAAAATCAGGATGTAATGGGATGGACCTTATCCGATCTCAAAGGCATAAGCCCTTCATATTGCATGCACCGAATATTTATGGAGGAAGATTTTAAACCGGTTGCTCAACCGCAACTCCGGTTAAATCCTATCATGAAAGAGGTGGTTAGGAAGGAAGTGGTAAAAATGTTAGATGCCGGAATGATTTATCCCATTTCTGACAGCCCGTGGGTTAGTCTGGTGCATGTGGTACCGAAAAAAGGCGGATTAACGGTGGTCCGAAACGAGAAAAATGAGCTCATTCCAACAAAAATCGTGACCGGGTGGAGAATGTGCATAGATTACCGTAGGCTAAACAAAGCTACGAGGAAAGATCATTTCCCTCTCCCGTTTATGGATCAAATGCTCGAAAGGCTTTCCGGTCAACAATTCTACTGTTTTTTGGATGGTTATTCGGGTTACAACCAAATTATTGTGAACGCAGAGGATCATGAAAAAACCGCTTTTACATGTCCGTTTGGAATCTTCGCTTATAGGAGGATGCCGTTTGGATTATGTAATGCACCGACAACTTTTCAACGGTGTATGCAAGCTATATTCTCGGATTTGATCGAAAAGACAATTGAGGTCTTTATGGATGATTTCTCGGTTTTTGGACAATCGTTTGATATTTGCTTGAAAAATTTGGATACAGTGTTGGAACGGTGTGTGGAAACCAATTTGGTACTCAATTAGGAAAAATGCAACTTTATGGTGAACGAAGGAATTGTGCTCGGTCACAAAGTTTCTTCAAAGGGCCTTGAAGTGGATAAAGCCAAAGTGGATGTTATTGAGAAGTTGCCACCACCGTTGAATGTCAAAGGCATAAGGAGTTTTCTCGGGCATGCAGGATTCTACCGGCGGTTCATTAAGGACTTCGCAAAGGTAGCAAAGCCATTGAGCAACTTGCTCATCCAAGGTAAGATTTTTGAATTTGACGAGTCTTGCATGTTCGCGTTTAATTTTTTAAAACAAAGTTTAACTACCTCACCGATAATCATTGCACCTAACTGGAAATTAAATTTTGAACTAATGTGCGATGCAAGTGATTATGCGGTAGGGGCTGTTTTGGGTCAGAGGAAAACGAAAGTTTTTCACGCGATACATTATGCGAGCAAAGTTTTAAACGAGGCTCAAATTAACTATGCAACAACTGAGAAAGAATTGCTTTCCATAGTGTATGCGTTGGAGAAATTTCGTTCCTATTTGATTGGGTCTCGAGTCATCGTTTACATGGACCACACGGCTATAAGGTATTTGCTCACCAAGCCTGATTCTAAGCAGAGGCTTATTCGTTGGATCCTTTTGTTACAGGAATTTGATCTAGAAATTCGTGACAAAAAAGGATCCGAGAATTTGGTGGCGGATCACTTATCCCGCCTGGTAAACATTGACGTGACCAAGAAAGAATGTGAAGTCAAAGAGGAGTTCCCTGATGAAAAATTGTTTAGGGTGCAAGTTAGACCGTGGTCGCCGATATGGCCAACCACAAAGCCGCCGGATTGATACCGGACGGTCTAACGCACCATCAAAAAAGGAAATTTTTGTCGGATGCCAAGTCCTTTGTATGGGATGCACCTCATTTGTTTAAACTTGGTGTCGACAACCTCTTAAGAAGATGTGTGTCGGTAGAGGAAGCCACGAACATTAAGTGGCATTGTCATAACTCTCTGTATGGAGGACATTTCAATGGGTTAAGAACGGCCACAAAAGTCCTGCAATCGGGCTTTTATTAGCCGTCGTTATTCAAAGATGCGCATGCGCATGCCCTAAGTTGTGACAAATGCCAGAGAAGTGGAGGAATTTCGCGGCGGCATGAAATGCCTTTGCAAAATATGTTAGAAATTGAAGTTTTTGATTGTTGGGGGATCAACTTTGTCGGTCCATTCCCATCTTCATTTTCTAATGAATACATTTTGGTCGCTGTGGATTATGTTTCTAAATGGGTTGAGGCGATAGCTTATGCTAAAGTCGATGGAAAAACCGTAGTGAAGTTTTTGATAAAAAACATTTTTGCACGTTTTGGTACTCCGAGAGTGTTGATAAGTGACGGAGGATCTCACTTCTGTAACACTCAGCTTGACAAAGCTCTGGAGAAATATGGTGTGAAGCACAAGGTTGCCACACCATATCATCCTCAAGCTAACGGTCAAGCGGAGGTGTCAAATCGTGAAATAAAACGCATTTTGGAAAAAACTGTTTCAGCCTCGAGGAAAGATTGGGCAAACAAACTTGATGATGCCTTGTGGGCTTATCGGACGGCTTTTAAGGCTCCGATTGGTCTCACGCCTTTTAAAATTGTCTATGGTAAAAATTGCCATTTGCAGTTAGAGTTGGAACATAAGGCGTTTTGGGCCTTAAAATTTTTTAACTTTGATCCAACTCTAAGCGGTGAAAAAAGAAAAACTCAATTGCACGAATTGGATGAATTGCGCCTCCAGGAGTATGATTCCAACAAGCTGTATAAAGAGCGTGTCAAATCTTACCACGACAGAAAAATTATGATCAAACAGTTTGAAGTGGGACAGCTTGTCCTACACTTCAATTCTCGACTAAAATTGTTTCCAGGAAAACTGAGGTCTAAATGGTCTGGTCCGTTTCGGATTCGGGAAATCAAGCCGTATGGAGCAATTGTAATTGAAGACACAACGTCAAAGGAGAATTGGACAGTTAATGGTCAGAGATTAAAAGTTTATCTTGGAGGTGATTTCGAGCAGAATCCCGCCGTTGTTCCTTTTCGCGATCCTTGAGGTTGCGTTGGACCGTCGAGCTTAGCCGACGTTAAACAAGCGCTTGTTGGGAGGCACCCCAACATTGTAAGTATTTCATCGTTGCTGTTTTAATTTATAAATTGTGTGATATTGGTGGTGATTTTAGAAAGTTTTGGAAAATTTTGAATTACACCATTGACAGTTAGAATTCTGCTTCTGGTGTAATTCGCCTGGCGAATTCAATTTCGCCAGTCACTCGCCACACATTCGCCAGACGAATTTGGCGTGACTTGTGGTCTTTGTCTGCAGAACGAGAAAGAAAAGAATGTTTTTTTAATTAATTAAAATATTATTTTATTAGGGTCCACTAGGGACCACACCTCTCATTGTCCTTATCTTCCATTTTATTTCACTTTTCCTCTCATTTTCTCTTTGTCGTTCTCACTCCCACTTCTCCTCTCACAAACATTCCAGTCTAAACCTTTCCTTCTCCCTCACCTTCATCCCCATTTAAGGTATGTTTGCATTGTAATTCTTGCTCTTAATTTAGTTTTTTTTTTTTTTGCTTAATTTGTTCAACTAGGTTAAATTAGGGTTTAGTTTCACAATTGTTAGAATGTTGTTAGAAACCCTAAAGCAATGCTTAATGATAGTGTTATTAGGTAGCTGGTGTTGGATTGGTGTTTCCCTGCCGTGAAATTGTAAAACAACCCTGCATGTTGAATTTTTATGCATTTTGCAAAACTCGCCAGACACTCGCCAGGCGAGTGTGTCGCGAGAGGTCGCCAGGTAGTCGCCTGGCGAGCTTGGGGCGAATGGCCATTTTCTTTATTTTATTATTTTTCTGTTCTGTTTTGTGCATATGTCTTATGTTTTTATGTGTCCTAGTTTCTGTTTTGAATTTGTTTGGTGTTTGGATTTTGCTGACATGAGACAACGATTTCCTTTGCTCTGTGTCTTCCATTTTTTCAGATGCCGCCAAAAACCAAAGTCACCGGTGGAAAGAAACAGAAGATGGTTGCAGGAAGAGGTTCCGGGCGACAACCTAAATATGATCTGAACCGGTTCTTAAGTGCAGCTCATGCTGCCTGGTACAGAATGCTTGAAGGCCGACAGTTTTTATCCGAGAAAAGGTTTGATATCAACCCAGAGGGTCCGTACCGTAAGTTAGCTAAAACTTTCAACAACAAAAAGTGGGGACATCTAATTAATCCTTTGGAGGCACTCAACTACGAGATGGTACGTGAATTCTACGCAAATGCTCTTGAATTCCCTGAAACTCAAGGAGATATGCAAGTGTTCTGGTACATCACTTATGTCTGTGGCAAAGAAATTAGGTTCGATCGTGAAGACATCAATGTCCTTTTTGGAAAACCGAGTTCTTTAGGAATGTTCGAGAAGGATGCCTACACTAAGGAGCTTGGCACGCATCTTGATCATGATAAGATTGCCAAGACCATTTTGTTTCCGGGAAAAAGTGTGGAAAGGAACGTTGTGGGTGATGCCATCCGTTATCGGAGGGAGGACATGCCTCCGGATGTGCAAGCTGTTCTTCTTCTAATCCTCCACAACATTAGGCCCAAATCGCTCCGTTCCTCGATTCCGCCTGATGTTGGCCTCCTACTTTATTACATCATAGAAGACAAAGAGGTTGATGTTGCTCGGATCATTGCGTCTGAAATGAAATTTTTTATCGAGAATACACGACGCCCCGAGGTACATGCTACTGCCCCTATTATTTTCCCTTGTTTTGTTACAGCTCTTTGTCTCAAAAAGTGGATCATGATGCCCGACGTGATTAACGAGAAAAGGAGGGGGGTTATTAATGATGACTATATTGAGAGGTATTGTAAGAACAAGTTGATTGAGAAGAGGAAGGGTTCTAGTGTTGGTCAGTCATCCCGTTCGCAGCCTAGTGAGCACCCTAGTGAGCAGCCTGAGGCTCTTGATTATTCGATGTGGGATCCTAGAATGCGAGCTGCATTTAATTACTTATGGGATATGGCTGAAGCTTACCAGAGATCATCGAAGTTCAATTTCAATTGCATGCAGCAGCTGTACCAGTTTTAAACCACACCGCAGGAAGTTGTTCCTTTTCCTACTAGGACGGACTATGATAATTATGCAAACTGGCCTGTGGACAGGCGTCCTTTCTTTTCAGGGGGAGGTGGTCCAACTGGAGCTGTTGATGCTGGGGGTGATAGTGGAGCTGATGATGATGATGATGGTGACGAGATGCAGGATGATCTCCATGATTTGGTTAATTAGAGGATGCGTCAAAGTGAAGGATTTTTATTATTGTGTTTTATGAATTTTATTTTCAGTATTTTATTTTCAGTTTTTATATGACAGTTAGAATTTTGGATCGCTCCGGCGAGAATTTTCGGTTGTAGTATTCTGGATCGCTTCGGCGAGTACAATTTTTGGTGTGCTTACACCAGTACTTATAATATTTCAGTTGGTGTGAAATTTTGTTTAGTTTAAATTCTGTTTTTATTTTATGTGTGTTTGCGCAAAGAAAGTGAAAATTGCCCTTAATTTTTGAAAATTGTGTGTTAGCACAAGAAGGGTGCTTTGTTAGCATTAAACATTGATGGTGATGATAGAATTCTTGATTGTGTCACAATCAAAGTGTGAATGTGTTGTGTATAATTTTAGCATGATTGTGAGTTGGTGCTTTATACAAATTATGATAATGTATTGTGTTGTAAATACTTGTTCATGTTTGAATCAATTAGGACAAAACCACAAAAGTGAGATGCTTTCCATTGTTCACCAAAAAGAGAGTCAAGTAATCGTTGTTTTACTCGTCTTGTTCATGTTTAATCTTGTGAGTTATTTAAATGAATGGAAAATTAGAAATGATCAAGGCAATTTTTTAGCACTATGAGGAAAACCACCGTTCCAAAAATACTTCCGAGTAACCTTGTGAGTGTGCGCGCATTTGAAACTCCTTTTGAGCCTAAAAAGTAATTTTTTTTGTGTGAATCATGAACCCGAATGTCAATATGTTTTGAAGTGTATTTAAAATGAACTTGTAGTATTGTTGAGGTTGGGGAGATTGGTTTAATTTTGAAAGGAGAAAAGAATGGTGGATACAATGCATTCTCAAATGAATGCAATAAGAGAATGAAGAAAAAGAAAAGAAAAGGAAAAATCAAAGAGAAAAAAAAGTATAAGAATCAAAGCCAGAAAAGAGAATGCATTGTGAGAATTAGTGTTGGAAGTTCAAGCAAGAAGGTTTGTGTTTAAAAAGAAAAATGTTCTTCGTGAAATTTATCCTTTATTGAATCAATAGCCGTGTACATATGTCCCTTGTTTTTACCCCGGCCAAATTACAACCATAAAAGTCCTTTGTGATCTTAGTTTCTACTTATTTTTGATAACTTTGTGAGATGAATGCATGAATGATTTTGGATGTAGCACGATTGCTTGTGAGAGTGTTTTGTCCCGTGTGTAATTATGTACATAGTTTGTTAATAATAAGTAAAGTTAGGTGATTCAACTTGAGTTTGTAGGAACTTGATTTTGCATTGTGTAAGTTGTGTTTAGAACTTAACTCATAATTGTGCTTGGATTCTATGCAACTTTGTGGAAATACTTTGTGCGTGTATGTGTCAAGTTTGAACCATTGAGGTTTTCGGTTGATGTAGTGCTTGGAATTCTTGTTTGTAGTTGTTAACACTAATTTTTGTTTGAGGGCAAACAACAAGGCAAGTTGGGGAGAGTTTGATAGGTATCTGATTGTAAATGAATTTTAGATTAATTTTCTGTATTTTTAAGCTCTTTTCTAAGTGCCTTAATGCGAAACAGCTTATTTTTTTAAGTGATTTTTTAATCAATGTTTTATTTTGGTCTATTTGATGTTTTTGTTTGTTTTGCAGCATTTTTTGTAAAAAGGACGTGGCAAAAATCGGAAGAAAACAAGATGAAATGAGCAACGTCGCGTGTCTGCAACAAACAGTGAATTCGCCTGGCGAATGGGTGGCGGAAGGAGAAATTCGCCAGGCGAGTGACTAGCGAGTCAACTGGCGAATGGATCTTCAAATTGAGTGGTCTCTGGAAGTGTTTCGCTGCAGCATTCGCCAGGCGACTTGGTGGCGAAAATAATTCGCCTGGCGAGTATGGAATTCACCTGGCGAATTCAAGTTTTTTTCTCAGGGTTCTTTGCACTGTTCTGGCACGTGGGCTGTACTTAAAGGTTTCGCCAGGCGAATTTTGTAGCTCGCCTGGCGAATTTGTCTGGGCAGAAAGTGCTATTTAGTGTGTTGGTTAGATATTTTTGAGGGGACCTTTTGATTATCACTCTTTTTGTAACCTAAAACTTGTGTGAAGAAGAAAAACTCCATTGTTGCTTATTTTTCCTAGTTTCCAAGCTTTTATGCTTCAATCCTTGAACCTTTGAAGATTGAAGTTCCAAAAGCTTTGAAACTTAACTTGACATCCAAGCTACCATGAGAATGGGTAGCTAAACCCTCGATGTTGAGGTTAGATGTAGTTGATTCTGATTATATGTATTGCTTTTGATCTTTTGTGTATGAACAAAGTCTTTGATCAATATAGATGAAGTTATTTTCTCTTAATGCTTTATGTGTGATTTGTATTGCTCTAGACATAGATTCTACAAATCATGACCTAATAAATTCATCTCTTAAAAACCAAACTCTAGACATAGATTTGGGATTTGCTATTCGCTTTGTGTTGATCTTAACGATTGATGTTTAGATTGTTAGCGTGAGACATCATCTAACGGTCTAAACAACGATACTCACGACTTTGCTTTAGACATAAACTTAGTCAGGAGGATACGCGGTTGTATTGGTCGGAAACTGAGTTCATATGCTTGATTAATCGTATATATGTGAAAAGGATTAGCGAAACCTAACCTTGACATGCTTTCCTAAAAACTTTTCAAACTCTTTGTCAAAAATTACTCTTTGCTACCAATTGATGTTAAACGAAATTGAGAACCAATTAAAACCTTTGAACTTAAAACGGTGTAACTATTGAACGGCAAGCATCAAATATCAGACAATCCCTATGGAGACGATAAAAACACCCCTCCTATTACTACATTAACGCACACCCATACATCTCACATGCTTGAATTATTATAAGATAAATTATTTTATACTTATGAATTTTAGTTAGGTACGGTAATTTAGTGAAAACTAATTTAAAATTTAAAATTATTTAAAAAAAATAATAATGTGACATTGAAGAATAATGTTTGATTGAATGATAGGTATTTACTCAACAAAATTTATTGAATGACGGTTACATACTAAATTAAATTTAAAGGGTACTAAAATTTTCACTTTATTATAATAATTGTATGTTATACTCATTAAATGTAAATGTAAATCAATGACGCAAGTTCTACATAAGCCGCATGTTGCTTAGGTTTATTTGGAGTTGATTTTTGGAGAATTTCGGAGAGTGCATATATATTAATAAATTATTATAATAAATTAAATTGTATTTTAAATTTTAAAAAAATATCAAATACATTTCAAAATATAGACACACCCCTTCAAAGTTTTTCCTCTCCAAAAACCAACTCACAGACTGATACTTAGAGTCTTGAAATAAATTTAGAATCATGAGTACTACTGATTGTTGAAACTGTGCACTCGGCTTCTACATTACAACATATATAGCACTTTGCATTTAAATGTAATAGTAGTATGGCTATTACAATGTTAAATTGACATAATATATTTATAGTGGTGAAGAATGTTTCCACATCTCCTCACATTTTTCAGCATGACATCAAGGAATTGATTTGTTCCAATAGCTCTCTTCAGCGTAATGAATAGTACTAAGCATGGATATTTAATCTGCTACAAAATTGCAATTGAGTTGACAAACCTGCAAAATTCCACATTTCAAAGAAAAATTAAAACCATAAGATCACCTTAAAACAATATTCTAACTTGGACTTTCACCCTACTTTTGATTTAATTGTTTGAGATGAATCCTAACAATTATTAAACTATACATACAGTTATATGATGCAGCTGAAACTAGTACATTGAAAGATAGCTTATGTTAGCTAGAAACATGAAACTGTTATTACCATGTTGAATTAAAGTTCTATCCAAGGTAGCGAAGCAAGACTCCATCATTTCCCAATACAAATCCCTTCTTGTCATCAATGAACCTGCAGCAAGTAGATCATTTACAGGATTTTATCATAGAAGTTTTACAAAACTCTGACCTTCATGCTCCTGTGAACTTACTTTATGTTGTGGAAATTTTTTCATCCCGTGCTAACGACATAACAGGTAAAGTTGGTCTATGGTGCATGTTTACAGGAGGGGGAAAGAAGAAAAGGAAAGTAGTGGTATTGGGCCTAAAGTGCGAGGCACGTGTGTATAGAAGGAGAAATGGACAAATAGCAACAAATGTGGAAAAAAGTTTAAAGGAGAGGGAATGAGTAGTAGAATGGACAGCTGGCAGGTTAAGATTGGAGAAGGAAGATATGGAAATCATTGAAGGAGAGAGAAGAGGCATTTCGAGGAGCGTATTAGAATGGAAGCGGTATCTGATGTGTGAAGTGGAAATTTCTGGTGTTGGGTGTAGGTTAATCCCTATCTCAATAAAGGGGTACTCTTACTAAAGTAACCATTTTCACTCATCCATTTTATATTTTGGTCTTTTATATTTTGGCCATTGTTATTTCCTTGCTACAGATGCTATCTCCTCTGGTTTTACACAAATAAACACTATTATATTCTACATAATATTATCGGTCGGTACTTTTTGCATCTTTTGAGAATATGAAAGAAGTATCACAAAGAAAGATGGAACAATATAAGTGGAGCATATATCAACACAAGGAACTTGGTTTGGTTGGGATGTTAGCTCTACCAAGTAAATATGTGATTTCAAAGTGTACACTCATAATTAAGAACAACAACAACCAAGCGTTATCTCACTAAGTGAAATCCGCTACATGGATCAAATTCTGCCATAATGTTCTATCCGATACCATATTTCTATCCAATTTGTTAATCAAGAGATCTTTCTTAATAGTTTCTCATATAGTTTTTCTAGGTCTTCCTCTGTCTCTAGTTGTTTGACTCCTCTCCATCTTATTTACTCTCCTTTCAACATAATCAACATGTATTTTCTCTACATGCCCATAATTAAGAACGATTATATAAAAGTGAAGTCTAGTAATAGATGTACTCACTTTACTGCATATAAATTTGCAGCAATGTTGTCAGCAGCTTTGTCACGGATCCATGACTTGCCACCGTTATTAGTTCTCAAGAGAACACCGCTCCCACCTGCTGCCCAAGCCTCATCCTGTATGCGTAATTTCGCAAATTTTATATGTTTTCAACATTATCCGCAAATTTTGAAACTAATAGTAATATTGAAAGAACTGCTGAGGAAATAGTTATATTGTGAATGTTTAATTTATTTTAAGACTGATACAAGCAAGAATTTGTTAATTCAACAAAGCAGCAATGTAATTTAGCAAAATGAAACAGCTATGAATGCAGTAAAACATTACCGTTGAACGATACCCAACATCAAGAATGCCGAACCCCCGGCTTTGAACAGGAACTTCCTCAAATTCTTCAGTTATCTGTAGCAATAAAATACCTTACATTGACAGAACTAATAGTGAATAAAAGACAAGAAAAGATTATCCAGAAAGACTTGAAATGAGTGAAAAGGAAGATCACATAAGAAAAAGAAGATTATCCAGAAGAAAAGGAGTGAAAAGGAAGACTGCTAGTATCATATTGGTACACTAGAATAAAATTCTTAGTATTAACTACCCCTGTGCCCTTGCTGAGATATAGACCACCTCCACGGACAAGAAGCCATAGACCTCCATCAGCTCTCCATCCCATGTTTTGGATTCTTCTAGCAACTGCTCTGTTATGTGGCTGCCAGTACGCCTGAAAATTACATTAACATGTATTTAAGCACTATTACTACTAGTGAAGAAATATCAACCAAGCATCTACGGCTAAATGGAAAACTCACAATCTACACAAGGCAAATATTTGGACATTAAGACATAAATTACAACAAGGACATTGAGAAAGAAAGTACAAATTTCAACAGTGCAAAAAGGAAAAGAGATGATCTCTTATATTTTTGTCTGTCTGTAGATTTTTTTTTTCCTCCCGGAGGTCTATCATATGACTTCATTTGGATGAAAACAAACAAAAGAAGAAACAGAAATGTTTTCTGAAAGTGAAGGGTGTACAGGAAAATTCTTGGATCTGCCTCGTGCTAAAATTTAGTTCATCTTGAGTCCTTATGAAATAAGATTCAATGTTAATACTCCTAAGAATTTTTTTAATGAATCAAACTATTATGTTCCATTTTAAAACGACGATGTAATAATATTCCTGTACATTTAAATAGACCACAGTTACAATATTAGTAACAACTTTCATTAGTTTGCCAACTGCATGTAAACTGTACTACCAGCTCAGTTTATAGGAATTGCTGCTACAGATTTCCATATTGATGAGTTAAATTTAGTTAAATGCTTAAGCATAATAGAAAGGATTTTAATCCCCTGCATTCACGTATCCCACATTCACCTGCAGTTGGTATAATCTCAAGGTTATTTTGGTCATTGCTCCATTTAATTTTATGTCTCTCCAAATTATGCTTTAGTCATTTATATGAATTTACACTAAATGCAGGATCCTGCAGTCATTGTGTGACTGCAGAGAATCCAAATCCAGGAGAAACATGCTAAAAGTAAAACTACCAAGCAAATATAAGCAAAAGCCATCATTGAAAAGCCTCACCTGACCAGGCTCCCAGGTCATGTAGAAGTTGCCACGACTTGAGACTGCAACATACCTTCCATCGGGAGATCGATTGACAGTATTGAAAGTTCCAGTGTAATAACTTGCACCACTAATACCACTAGAAACTGTTCTGAAGAGGAAACATGGCTAGATAAATGTCTTGATGTATAAAACCAAAATAAAATATTTGCAGTATTGAAAAATGTGAAAGATGGAGGTGCTGGACTTTCCATATTTCTAATCTCTAGCATAAAATAGAGTTATCTCCAATCAAAGAGTTGGCTTAGTTCACATACATTCTGCATTCTCAGACAGTTACATCAAATGAAGTTTGGCTTTGTCTCTCGGAAACTCACCTATTAAGCGTAGCCGACACTGATTCCTGAACAGCAGCCTTCCAGTTGTATCCTCTGTTTGCGGTAACATATATTGCACCTTCATCAGTCACCATCTCCGCACCCTTGTCATCGGTTGCCTTTATGTATACCTACATATTTAACAACTTAACTGAGCATTTGATTATTGTGATTTATGTTTAGATTTTTTAATCTGAAAGCAAGTTTGATGCAAAAATTAGTGTAAATTTACAACTGTATTGTATTTGGATGATGCACGCATACCATATCGCCTGGAAGCTCGGCACTGAGTGGTATCCTTTCCCAACTTTCTCCAGCATCAGAAGTGTACAGCAGAATTGCAGGTTTTCCCACTATCCATCCTTCTTTCCCTTTAAAGCTGATAGAATTAAACCTATAGTTAAAATCTTCATCTTCTGCAGACGGTATAGATCGCGGAGCCCAAGTGTTTCCTCCATCTTTAGTCTCCAAAAGCGTTTGCCTCGTCCCTAGAAGAAAACCTACCACACCAACACCGTTTCCATTTTACAACACAAATTCAAACAACAAAAACAAACTAAGTAGTACGCAAGCATTTCTCAAACGTGATTTTGAAAAGATTAGATTATGTAGAATTAATTTGGTTATAATCAAGTTTAAAGTAAAGTGATTGTATGTTTGCATCCTTCTATATTACAAACAAATTTGATGGAAAAAGAATTTAATTGTTATCGGTGCATACCAATTAAACTCATGGAAAAATTAGTGCAATCTTTTCAATCTAAAACAAAAGCTAGATTTATCATTTCTAGGTCGTTTTTGGATAAACAATTGTGCGTCTGGTTCTGCGGTGACGAGAATTCATTGTGAGTGAATTAATTTTGTAGAATTGATTCTAGTTAAAAGTGAATTGGGTGTAAAATGATTTATGTTTGGACACATTTATGTAAAAGTGAGTTGAACAACAAAATTTAGTGTAAAAATCACGTTTAAACTCAAAAGCTACAAATTATAGCTTAAAGTAGAATCAATTCTAGAGGCAGAATCAATTATAGTTTAGAAGAACCAAACACCTCAAAATCAATTCTACACCTCTAAAATTGCTTTTGCCTCTTCCAAAAGCCAAACCAAAATCAATTGAACATTTATAGCACAAGTGAGATTGCCATATAAGAACTTAAGTATAAACTATTTTTATAACAAAATCAAACTAAGTTATCCAGAATAACTTTTGAAAATGAGCTAAAAAAAGTTATGGAAATGTCATGCTGTGTCCATAAGCTCTTCACAAACACTATGTTAGCATATAAATTCAAATAAGTCATATCAGTCACAATACATGCAAAATCAATATTAAGTAACAATAATCAAACTCATAATGTATTTAAACTAAAATCACTTTTAAATGATTAATCAACCGTGAAGTTAAACCAACCACAAAAAAAGTAAAAGAATGAATCAACAATTACCATGGTTAGGTTCTTCAGGCACAAAAGCAATATCCAGAAGCACAACACCAGGATCGATCGGTAGGTAAACTCTTTCCCACTCAGAAAGAGTTTCTTCAGCTTTCGCCAACTGAGAAGGTACTAACACCGATATAGCCGTAGTTTCCGCGATGAACTGTCTTCTCGTTCTGGAGAGTTCGGAAGAAGCTTTGACGACGAAGCTTCGGGTTCGAGAATGAACGACGGATTTAGAAGGTAATTGAGATAATAACGGTCTGCATAGAGTTGCTGAATCGGTGAATGTGAATTGCAGAGTCGCCATTGGAATGAACTCGCTTTGTGTATCTATCTGTATGTGTGTATCTATCTGCCTTATCCCAAATCACAATAACGGTTTCGCGGGTGATTTCGCTTCATCAGATTGTGTGGATCATAAACTTCCAACATTTTCGATTTATTTTTATTATTATTAATTAAATATTTTACCATAGTTTTTTTTTTGAGGAATTCTCTTTTATTATTATGATGTTGATTATTTTTTAATGTTTCTACTTATATGTATACTTTAAATATATACTTTCCAATGCTTTGTTTTCTTCACTCATATTAAAAGTCTTTCATTATGATTTTAAGTAAAAGAACTCCATTGAAGTATGATAAAGAATGAGCAATGTTTGATTATCATTGAGTGAAATGAAAGTTGTTACATGTGTTTATATACAAGGAATTGAATCCAACGAGGTCGTTGATACATAACATAATTTAAGAGTTAGGATACATGGATCCGTAGAAAGGGAAAAAGAAATATAAGCACATGCATGAAACTCATAGTAAGTGTAACTAACTTCTAATTGATTTTTATTTTCTACTAGTTCTGTTGAAATGTCTCCCAAATTGGAGGGTGGAAGATGTCTGTCATTCTAAGGTTGAATTGAGATTATGAAAGTACAAAAGAGATGAAGTTTTTGAAAACACATTATTCACCTAAGCAATGGAAGCTATGGGAAGCAACTACATGAGACTTTCTTGAACTTTTGTTGTGTAAAGTACTCTGGTTGTCACAGTAAAAAAAGAGTTTTTGAATTAAAGGCAATCTCAAATCACGAAGCAAGTATGAGATTGTTAGCTCCTAATTTCAACGTCTGATGTTGGATTAAGAGTTTTTCTAAGAGAGAATATTTCTGAAGTTCTATGAGACTTCGACAAAAATGTCGTTATCAGAAAGTCTAGTCGAAAGGTATCTTTCTGCAGAGAAGAGAGGGTTCAAAGACTTAGAAATATTTCTAAGAATTTGGAAGGATTTCTTCGACAGAAGGTTAGGGAACGTCGTTTGATTTGGAGATTCAAATTCAAAAATAGGAGGGAACGATTGTTCTTATCCGTCTCTGAAGGAAGACATGTGGCGTTCATCCAAGAAGCAAAGACATGCACGACGCCATGTGGTTCGCCCTGATTAATAGCCCGTTAGTGGGTAGTTATTTTTTTAACCATTATAAATAGCAAGTCTTAGCATTAGATTTTGTGTGTTTAATTGTATACAAAAATTCAGTGTGCTCAAAGTACCAGTGTAAAGAAAAGAGCGTGTGAGAATGTATGTTGATGTAACACCACTTTTACAATTCAATGCAATTTAATAAGTTTCTTTCATTAAAGTCTCTTTTTATTCATGCAAGTTAACTTCTGCATTTTACCCGTCTTTTTTACTTAAATTTTTTTTTACATTTTAGTTACTTTATGTTTCTTGAAGTAGACCTTTTTACTTATAAACGCTGTCGGAGTGTTCTTGAAATTTTCCAGAGACCTACACAGAAATACAATTAGCACATGTCCTAGGATTTAGTTTGGTCGATCCTGCAAGTTACTCATTTTTACATAAAATTGATAGACCAGAGGTTGTTTACTATTTTTCCCAGTAAACAAATTGGCACGCCCAGTGGGACAGTGCTAAAACGAATTTCTTGTGTTTTCAAAAAGAAACTTATAATTCTGTATTTTGATTATCTTTTCTGTGTCGAGTACTTCGTTGTATGTTATTAAGAAGTGGAAAAGTAGCCACCGGAAACGAAGATAGACCAAAAAGAAAGTATACGAGGAAGATGGCAAGTACTAATCATCCAAATAGTTCGAATACTCAAACTATGTCGGGTGTCAATGCAAAACCAATCCCAGGGTCTTCGACGGGAGGACCCACAGTTCCTGCGTCCATATCTGAAACTATGCCATCTATGGTAAGTTCGACACCAACACATTTGATTGCCCCTACTGAGCCGATTTTAACTTATATTGGGCCAAGGGGACCCCCAGTGACTCCCCCACCAATATGAACGTCTAAATATCGACATTTTCCGCCACCGAGTTTTTCGATGCCATTAAACGGTCGAGAACAACCTTATGGGATGCCAACTTCGATGATGGTAAATTTACAAAACGCCCCCCAGTATATTTAGAACCCGTGATGACATCACCGTTACAAGGGTCAGGATCTGAGATTAATATTGGTCGAAATAACCAATCTTTAGGAATAGGATATTCAACCCAAATGCCACGTTTGACGAATACCACTGCAGCCTCTTTGAGGCAGCAAATGGATGAAAGTAACCACCAAATGGTCCAAATGATGTCCCAAACTATGGGAGAAATCTTTCAGCCTCTAATTCAAAATACCACCCAGACTAACCAGCAAATGGCTGCGCAGATGACGCGCCTCGCAGATTTCTTTGGTGTGCCTAACCCTCCTTGACACCCTCAGAGAGAGTATATCACAGGAAGCCAAGGGGTGATGTTCGAAGAGGACCCCACTATTAACCAGAACCAACAAAATCCAGGAAATATACCTCAGGCGAATGTACCAAACCAGGGAATAGTCGAACCCCCTAGGATTCAACCACAAATTACTGTAGGAGAACAAACAAGGGTGGTTTTGGTGAATAGAAACCAGGATGCTGACAACGTTGTACAACAAGTTCGACATAATGAGGTGGCAGCAGATAACAATTTGGCAGCCATGGTCGAAAGGATTATGGTCCAAAATGGGGTAAAATTTGGCCTGCGTAGGCCAAATTATACATCTCCATTGTCAGAATACATTATCCAGTCGGAGTTACCCCCTAGAACGAAAGTCCCTAAGTTCACTAAGTTTTCTGGGGACACCATTGAATCCATTGTCGAACATGTGGCTAGATATGTGATAGAGGCTGGAGAAATCGCGAATAATGAGAATCTTAGGATAAAATACTTCCCAAGTTCTCTGACGAAGAATGCCTTCACATGGTTTACAACTTTGCCACCTAATTTGATCCACAATTGGACCCAGTTGGAACGGCTGTTTCATGAGCAGTTCTATATGGGACAAACGAAGATTAGTCTGCAAGAGTTGGCTAGTATAAAATGAAAATTCACAGAGCCGATAGATGACTACTTGAATAGATTCTGACTGCTCAAGGCTAGATGTTTTACACAAGTTCCAGAGCATGAGTTAGTCGAAATGGCCGCTGGAGGCCTTGATTATTCCATTAAAAAGAAATTAGATACTCAATATCTAAGAGATATGGCTCAATTGGCTGATAAAGTTTGACAACTAGAACGCCTAAAAGAAGAAAAGGCTAGGGAGAATAAGAATAAAAGGATGGCCTACGTCGAAGTTAATGACGAAGATGAAAAATATTATAATGAGCCAGTAACTTTCGACGAAGGCGAGATCGATCTTGCTGAATTGAAACAAGGCCCACCTTATTCTTGTAAGTTGTTGGCCCCTTCGAATGGGAAAAATCCCGTTGAACTAGAAAAAAATGACAATTTCCCCAAGAAAACTTATACTTTCGACGTTACTAAATGTGATGAAATTTTCGATTTGTTAGTTAAGGGCGATCAAATGATAGTGCCCCCGGGTGCTAAAATGCCTCCTTTAGAACAAAGAAAAAAGAGAGGATTTTGCAAGTATCATAATTTCTTGGGCCATAAGACTTCTCAGTGTTTTCTTTTCAGGGATCTTGTTCATAACGCAATCCAAGAAGGAAGGCTAAATTTCGGGGAGAAGTCCATAAACCAGATGAAGATCGATTCAGATCCCCTTCCAGTGGCTGATGCTCACTATGCAGAGCCAATGGAGATTAATATGGTCGAGGTTGCTGAAGGCCTCAACAATGATGTCAATATGGTCAAAATCGCTGATAATTTCAACAATAAGCCAGTCATGGTCAGGATTACTGAAAATCTTGACCAATAATTCATAAGGAGTTTTGCTATCGGGGCTGTCGAAAGTGTCACCAACAACACTACTGATGGTGTTGGCATATGGGTCACTGAAGGCGTCGACGAGGGAGTTACTGAGGATTCCCAGTGGATGATGGTAACAAAAGAAACCGCTGACGGTTTCGTTCAGATGGATAAGGCTGCTAAGGGCCTACAGATGGAATTGTGTAAGTTTGACATCACTGGGGATGTCAAAATAGAAATCAATATGGTGGAGATTTCTCAGGAGGCACCCATGGAAGTCGGTGATGAACACCGACAAGAAGAGTACAACAAGTTGGCCTTCTCGAAAGAGGAGGAAAATTTGATAAACTTTATACACACGTGTCAGAGAAAGAGGCCAGAAGTTATGTTGTGCCCCAGGTGTAGCGCTGTATTCGACAAGAAAGCATCGCAGAATCTCGAAGGAGTTCGAAAGGCCAAGCAAATGCGGGAGGAGAAAACCCGTCATGGCCCGCGGAGTTTCGACCCTAGGAGGCCTGCTTCAAATCAAGAACAGCCAAAGGCTAGAGTACCAGGGGCAAGGCCCGCTACGTTTAAACCATTTGCCGAACTTTCTAACGGAAAATGGGTAAAACCAAATGAGAATAGGCAGAATGGCCAGCAAAAGTGGAAAGATTTCGACGTCAACAGGGGTTCTTCAATTACCTATCGCAAGGAATTTTAATCCTCCAACAAATTGGCCCACATTTCTGAGAATTACAAAGGTAAAAATCCTATGTTTATGTCGCGGTGGAGGAGGGAGCAGCGAAGGAGGAAAGCCCAAAGGGAAGCTGAGTCGAAAGATAAGGTGGAATCAAGTACAAACATACCTACCAAAAGCAACGGAAAGGAGAAGACAGATGTTGTCAAAAAGTTGCCAGTAGGATGAAAGTTGTTCAAAACCCAAGACGAAGAGGCCAGAGAGAAACATGATCGGGCATAGCGGAAGACAAGATGATGACGGATAACTTTGATTCTGATTCAGAGGCCTCATTGGACATTATTGTAAATGTGGTATCATTGTTGCCTAGAGAATTTGATCAAATCATGGAGGTCAAAGAGGCCGATGCCTATACAGAAGCTGAAATGGCGGCACACTAACTAGTGTGCTACTATGTAATGAACAATGGTTGTGTCGAAGAGAAAAATGCATTCTTTGAACGACCAGATGAAGCAATGAAGAGCCACCTGAAGCCTCTATTCATTACTGGAAAAGTTGAAAATGTTCCGGTGAATAAAATTTTGGTTGACTGCGGTGCTACAGTGAATTTGATGTCGCACTTTATGCTGAGAAAGATTGGAAAATTCGATACAGACACTAAACCACAAAACATGGTTTTGTCGAATTATGAAGGAAAAATTGGCACCACTCTTGGTGTTATACAGGTTGATCTGACGGTTGGAACGGTTACGAGGCCTACAGTTTTTATGGTGGTCGAAACAAAGGTGAACTATAATTTGCTGTTGGGACAAGAGTGGATACATGGAATTGGAGTTGTACCATCTTCTATGCACCAGAGGATTATAATATGGAGGCCAGACAACATCGTTGAGAATATTGAGGCCGATCAAGGATATTTCAAGGCTCCAATTGACCATCTCGATCAGCGCCAGTTCGATAAGCATTTAGCCAATATTGCTCCATGCAATCCGACTGATTTTGCTTTTACCCCAGACGATGAAGCATGCTGCTCATTGCATATGCATCCCGTCAATGGTTTTAGATGGGATAGAGAGGTTGTGAGTGAGGACGATTTTACATACCCTGCCTCTGTACCTAACCCCGACAGGTTGGGGAAGCGAATTCAGTGATGATGTCTGAATTCAAAGTTCTAAAAAAGATTTCGGCTTATGTAGCCAAAAACAAATTGCAAGTGGCCTTAGAGGCTGAAGTTAAAAACATGGTTGACAAGGCCGACAATGATTCACACAAAGGAGGTCCTGGTAAGGACTTCGATCCAGAACCACCTGATCAGGTTCGGGATGAAGAACAAAGGCTCGACGCCATCTATGATGATGGGCCTTTGGGTTTCGAGAAGGATCCGTTGGCAACCAATATCAAAATGCTAGCGCAAGATCCACTTGAAGAAATCGACTTGGCAGAAGGGGCGGTGAAAAGGTCTACTTACATCAGCGTCAACATTAGTCCATAACTCAGAATTGAAGTAATCCAATTGCTGAGGGAGTTCAAAGACTGTTTCACGTGGGATTATGATGAGATGCCTGGTTTGAGCAAATAGCTGGTCGAACTAAAGTTGCCAATCAAGTCTGGAAAGAAACCGATCAAGCAAAATCCCAGGCGGTTTGCGCCAGCAATTCTCTCCAAGATCAAGGAGGAAGTCGAAAGGCTCCTTCGTTGTAGATTTATTCGAACGACCAGGTATGTCGAATGGCTTGCAAATGTTGTGTCTGTTATAAAAGAGAATGGTACTTTGAGGGTTTGCATAGACTTTAGAGATCTGAATGCTGCGACCCAAAGGACGAATACTCAATGCCGATGGCGAAAATGCTAGTCGATTCTGCCGCTGGCCATGAATACCTTATCATGCTTGACAGGTATTCTGGGTATAACCAAATATGTATTGCTGAAGAAGATGTCCCTAAGACGGTGTTTCGATGCCCTGGGGCCTTAGGCACTTACGAATGGGTAGTTATTCCTTTTGGCCTAAAAAATGTTGGGGCAACATATCAAAGAGCAATGAATACAATCTTCCATGATTTCATAGAAACTTTTATGTAGATTTACATTGACGATATTGTTGTAAAGTCTGTTTCAGGGAAGAATCATATTGACCATCTTCGACATTCATTCGAAAGGATGCGAAGGCATGGTCTCAAAATAAATCCTCTCAAATGCGCTCTTTGTGTGCAGGCGGGAGATTTCTTAGGCTTTGTGGTCCACAAAAAGGGAATCGAAATAAATTAAAATAAGGCCAAGGCCATTATGGAGGCGAAAACGCCATCGACAAAGTAGGAATTGCAGTCACTGTTGGGAAAGATCAACTTCTTGAGAAGATTTATCTCAAATCTCAGCGGGAAGACTCAAGCCTTTTCACCTCTACTCCAACTAAACAAGGAGGGATTTGAATGAGGGCAAGCTCAACAGGAAGCTTTCGACAAAATCAAAAAGTATTTGAGTCATCCTCCAATTCTAGCACCACCTTGTCGAAGTAGGAGCATGAGATTGTACATATCTGCGTCAGACAAAACCTTAGGGAGCATGTTGGATCAAGAGTATGAAAATGGCGTCGAAAGTGCCATTTATTACTTTGTAGGGTTTTGAACGATGCAGAAACTAGGTATAGCATGGTTGAGAAATTGTGTTTATGCTTGTATTTCTCTTGTACAAAATTAAAGCATTATATAAAGCCAATTGATGTTTATGTTTCGTCTCATTTTGATATCATTAAGCATATGTTATCTAAACCTATTTTGCATAGTCGAATTGGTAAGTGGGCATTGGCATTAACTGAATACTCCCTAACGTGTAGAACTTTAAAGGCCGTTAAGGGACAAGTGGTAGCAGACTTTATTGTCGACCACTCTATAAGCGAGAACATGTTGAATTATCTTGAGCTTAAACCATGGAAATTATATTTCGACGGTTCTAGTCATAAAGATGGCACAGGTGTAGGAGTCCTGATTATTTCTCCTAATAAAATCCCAACAAAATTCAAATACAAAGTCAAAGGTCTCTGCTCGAACAACGAGGCTGAATATGAAGCCTTAATAGCCAGACTTGAAATTTTGTTGGAATTGGGGGAAACTCGAGTTGAAATAATGGGAGACTCAGAGTTTGTCATCAAACAGATTACAAGGGACACTACTACGAAAAACCCATTTAACAACGGTTGGAAATGACATAAAATGACGCGGGCGAAGGCGTTGTTATGTAGATTGTCGTTGTAAGTTGGTTGTTTCTACAACGGGCTGGAAACCGTTATTGAAAGGTAGGGTGCGAGCCATATATTACAACGGTTATGATAATAAACCGTTGTGATACATACACTTAGGTTCTGGGTTCGAAACCCATCAGCAGCAAAATTATATAAAACATAAATTACTTATGATATCGGTTACAATAGATAACCGTTGTTGTAAGTACCCTAAGTTTATTATATTAAATGTAGATTGCTTGTTTTCCAAACACCTCACTAAATAAATATACATGGATTCAATTTGATGAAGATGTCTATAATCTGCAAATTAAACTGTTCTTGAAAACCAACTTAAACAAACCAATGTTGTTTTCTGATTGCATTCGTCTCATCGTGCATTTCACGCTCTTTTACATATATTGTGGTTTATTGATCTGACTCCTTCGATATATCACTATATTCGATTATAGTTAAATTTCCATAAGATCAACAAGACATTGGATAATCTGCCTCATCTTTGATTTAACTATAATGGAAGATGGCGATGCATCTAAGGAGCCAGATCATTATACCATAATCTATATATAAAAGAATGTGAGATAAATAATGAGAGGCATGCAATCAGAAAACAACAATGGTTTGTTTAAGTTGGTTTTCAAATACAACTTAATTTGCAGATTATAAGTATCTATGTCAAATTAACTGAATGTATTTTAAGTGAGGGTTAGTGAAACAAACAATCTACATAGAATATAATAAACTCAAACAATATTCTATACCAGATCCAGATATTATAAACTCATATAATACGCTTGCTACCACCAGCAAACTTTAAGTGGGGGTTAGTTAAACAAACAATGTAAATAGAATATGATAAACTCGAACAACATTCTATGCTAGATCCAGAAATTATAAACTGATATAATACGCTTGCTTCCACCAGCATCGTCACCCTGTATCATCCCCTTAACCTGAAAGGAAACAAAGCAAACTTCAAAAATGAGCATCCTCAGTTGGAACAAACCCTAAAACCATAATCCAGTGATAAGTAAAGAGAGGAACTGGAATAACGCACCTTTTAATGAAACTAATCGCGGAACAGGAATCAATTATGATGTTGAACTAGTTTGGGAAGCTATGAAAAAGAAATATAAGGAGGAAGAAGCTTACACAAAAGCTTCATACTTCTTATACTTCTTTTCATTGCTTCTAAAACTAGATAAAGTTTGCTTACATTGTTGTTTCTTCATTTACTAACATCTTGTTCGTGATGCTATGAAAAAAAAAGTATAAGGTGGATGACATTTCCATCATAACTTTATGCTTCTTATACATTTTTCCATAGCAACACAAACATTATGAAGTTTCCAAAGTATGGTCTTTGTTAAGGTAGTGAAAACGAATCTGAAAAAATGAGAACAATCAACAAAAACCACATGCAACAAACGAGATAATGGGAAATATCTAACAATAGATGGAAGAAGAAGAATACCTTAATGTATGATTCACGGCTAATGGTGAAAACGAAGAGAAAAAATGGGTTCTAGGGTTTCACTTTGAAGGCAACGGCGTTACTGTTAATTAAGTGAAAGTTATTTTGCTTATATATGGGTAAACTATTTCACAACCGTTAGCAATAACAACCGTATAGATAGGTATTTATTTATTATAAATATATCACTACAGTTAACTAGAATAACCGTAGTGATAACCCTTTTATCTGTGAATTTTAAAATAAATAAAAACCCTATAGATAGGTATTTATTTATTATAAATATATCACTACAGTTGACCAGGAGAACCGTAGTGATAACCCTTTTATTTGTGAATTTTAAAATAAATAAAAAAGAAAAGGTGCGCCTTAACTTCTCACTTAATGCATCTGCAGTTTAAACATCAACAATGTAATTCACAATGGATCTGCAGTTTAAACATCAACAATGTAATTCAAACCCTAATTCAACTATTACATTTCATAACAAAGTAAACATTAAACATAAAGGAGACAAGAAAACATAACATCTTGATATTTCCTGAAAATATCTCTGATTTCAGGTTGTTCTTCAAATTCTTGTTCTTTTTCTTTAAATCCTCATACATAACCTTCAGATAGCCCACAACTTCCAACTCTGACTTCATAATGCTCTCATCGTCATTTCCATCTCTTTCTCCCACGTCTTCATCCCATATGAACAAATTACATGTTTCATCACTCCTCCAAAATCGACATCTCCAAAAAAGCCTTCCTTTATTTTGTCCCTTCTTGTATTGATACGAAAACATACGACCATCACAACCACAAAAATTTCCAGATCGATATTTTACACTGGAAGAAGACGTAGAAACACCTTTGGATGATTTTGTCTTCAAATGTGACATTGCAACACCTTAAAGTAGAACACTTTCTTATTGTTGTTGTTGTTGTCTTCTTCCTGACAATGGTGACGGCGTTGGTGTTAGGGTTGTTTCGTCTTGTTTCTTTTTTCAATGGATAAATTGATATATACGTGGTGTTTAAAATACATAACAGTTTGTAACAACGGTTTAAAGAAAAAGCCGTCGTGATATCATTATTATTTTTTAGTTAAATATTAATAAAACTTAAAAAGGGAGCATTTACGTCAAAGGGATAAACTATTTGAGGGCGATGAGGTTCGAACCCATGATAGCTAGATTGTATCACCAAGGTTTCCATAACAACCGTTATTATACCATTGATATTTCTAATTAAAATAATGCACGCACATCCAGTACGCACTATAAGAACGGTGTATAGGATGCCGTTGTAAACCTCGCGTTGTTGTTTGGGCGTTTTGTAGTAGTGGGAGTACAAATGTGTGAAAGAAAATCTCATTATGTACTTTGTAATAGTCAATAGATTACTGAAAAAATTCGAGATGGTGAGTGTTCGACACATACCTCGACTAGAGAACCATGTAGCCAATGATTTGGCTCAAATTGCTTCTGGGTACAAAATTTTGAAAGAAAAGTTGCAAGACGCAATCGAAGTCAGAGGTAGAGTTGTGTCAACCAGATTATCCTCACCTGATTTGGAAGCTACAAAGCTAGGGTACACTGATAAGGAAAATTTTGAAATCTTAGCTGTAGACAGTTTGACGGACGAAGATTGGAGGAAGCCAATAGTAGAATATTTGCAAAATCCAACAACATTCATAGAACGAAAAATCAGGTATCGAGCTTTGAGTTATGTTCTTTTGGGTAATAAATTGTTTAAAAAGACTCTTGAAGGAATCTTACTCAAATGCCTTAGTGAATCAGAGGCATACCTAGCCTTTTCGACTGTCCATGGTGGGGCATGTGGGGCACATTAGGTAGGCCACAAAATGAAATGGCTTTTGTTTCGACAGGGCATGTATTGGCCTACCATGTTGAAAGATTGTATCGAATTTTCTAAAGGATGTCAAGAGTGCCAAGTACATGCAGGTGTACAACACATTCCTACAAGCGAATTACACTCCATAGTCAAACCATGGCCCTTCAGAGGTTGGGCTTTGGATTTAGTCGGAGAAATTCGATCAGCATCATCTAAAAGCCAAAGGTACATTTTGGTAGGTATTGATTACTTTACGAAATGGATTGAAGCTATACCTTTACCAAATGTTGACCAAGAGGATGTGATCGAATTCATTAAGAAACACATCATCTATAGGTTTGGAATCCCAAAAACTATTACAACGGATCAGGGATCTATTTTCACTAGTCGGAAGATGCAGGAATTCGCTAAAGAAATGGGTTTCAAACTTTTAACCTTTACGCCTTATTACGCTCAGGCTAATGGTCAAGTCGAAGCAACAAATAAAGTGGTAATTAGCCCAATTAAGAAGCATGTGGGAAAGAAGCCTAGAAATTGACATAAAACATTGGACCAAGTCCTTTGGGCATGTCGAACTTCTCCCAAGGAGGCAACAAATTCCACGCCTTTCCGATTGACCTTTGGCCATGACGCGGTATTACCAGTTGAAATCTATCTTTACTCGGTAAGAACTCAGAGGCACCATGAGATCCCATCTGAGTCGTATTGGAATATGATGTTGGATGAATTGGTGGACTTAGATGAGGAAAGTCTCAATGCTTTAGAATTGTTGAAAAGGCAGAAGAAGAGAGTTGAACAATCTTACAATAAGAAAGTCAAAGTGAAGACTTTCTCGCCTGAAGAGTTGGGTTGGAAAGCAATTTTGCCTATAGATCAAAAGGATAAGTCTTTGGGAAAATGGTCTCCTAAGTGGGAAGGTCTTTTTCAAATCATACAAGTTTTTTCAAATGGTGCTTATGAGATCGAAGAATTAGATCAAGATAGGAGGATCTTGAGGGTAAATGGGAAGTACTTAAAGAAGTACAAGCCTGTTCTTCGAGAAGTAAAAATAGTTAGAGAGTAATCACGCATGCAAAATAAATGAAGCTAATATGGCAAAATAAAATAAAACACGGTGCCAAAATGGCTAAATTCGTTACATAAAAAAGCGAACAAGCATTACAGAGCTCAAGGAACAGTGACAAAACATAAAAAAGAAATAAAAAGTCTTTGGAAATTAGAACGACAAGTTGTCTTTCATGGTGGAGTACTTCGCCCTCAAAAGTTCTAGCCGCCTCTCACAAAGGGATTGGTTCGACCTCATGGTCTCCAGTACTGCATCTAGTTTCTGAGCTTTGTCAGTAGAATCCAGACCTATGTTAAGCTCTTTCGCTATCTGGGAGTTGTCAAACTTTTCAAGCTCGACGTTCTGCTTCTTAGCATTCGAAATCTTCACTTGTAGCTCTTTTATCTGTGCCTCATAGGATTTGATACTTTGGTCATTGGCTTCGATCTGAGCCTTGTTCTGTTCTTGGATTTGTTCCAAGTTTTCCAGTCTATTGGTGGATTTTGTGGTAGCGTCCCATACATCCGCGACTGAGCCAGTTTGATTTTTAATATCTTTTGAGATTTGTTTGATTTTGGCAAGGTCCGTAGCAATTCGATCAACCATCGAGGTCAGCTCCAAGATGATATTAGCAATGTCCGGAGAAGCAGTTAGAATATCAACCTCTTTAAAGAGACTCTTCAAAACAATTGGAGAAGTGGGCCAGACTCAATAAGTCAAAACAAGTCACCCTTGAAAACCTTTTCTTTAATCTTTGACAATGTCTGACTGGAAGGATCGACAATGGTTTGACCACCAGATACAGAGGGCGAACTGAGGGTTTTGTCAGACGAGCTTCCCCTAGAACCAAGTAAAACTTTTAAGTACTCATGAGGATTGTTCTTTTTCAGGGCCTCTAGTTCTTCTGCAGAAAGGAACATGGAGGTTTTGCTCGAATCCTTTGCAGTTGACAGATTAGGGTTAGGAGTTATTTCGACAATTATCTCCTCTTGAGCATCTCCTTCCTCTTCTGCATCGTGATCATTACCATCTTCGATGTTTTCATCATCGTCCATAAAATCCTCAATAGTCATTGATTGGTTAGGGAACGTAAACTGTTTACCTCCTTCTTCCATAACATAATCTTGAGCGGCACCCGAGGTTTCGACCCTTGGAGACCTATCATCAGCTTCTTCTTCGACTTACGCCTCAGGGTTATCCACCTCCAGGCCAGCCTCAGATGTTTCAGCTTGTGTGTCTTTGTCTTGGTCATTTTCGTGGTCAGATTCACTAGTGTGAGAAGTTTGTGTGGTGGTCTTGGGCGGAGAAGTTTCACGTTGTCTCTCGACCACTTGGTTGATTTCACTCAGTGAGCTCTTCTCAGAATCCTTTGCTGGAGTAGGGTGGTATGTTGGTTCACCTTCACTATTGAGGATTGTTGGGTTAGTTGATTCGACGGCTGGTTGAGTCGAAGTTCCTGCGTCATCCTGAAAGGCATGAACAAAGTTAATAGCCAAAGAGAAATACCAAGGGCAATGAGGTATATGTGCGAATCATTTTCGTACCTTAGGAGCTTCTGCCCCGGGACTTGAGTTATCACTTTCAGGTTGCTCCGCAGCATGTTTCGACATCTCCTCAGGTGTTGGCTCCCAGACGGTCAGTTTGGTGGATTTCTTGATCACGACCTTCACGCCTTTCGCCTGAGATCGAGCGATGGCTTCGTTTATCTTTGGTTGCCTTTTCTTCTTCTTCAGAGGTTGTTCAGCAGTTGGAGATAAGTCTTCATCTTCAGATTCGATTATCACTAGTGTATCATCCATAGCCTTCCTTTTCGGGGGAGTCGGAGGTGATTTTCGAGAGCCCTGAAGAAGAAAATGTTAGAAAATAAAATGACAAATTTAATAAAGGGTGTGAAAATACCTTTGTTGTTGTTGTTGTCTTGCTTCCTTCCTCTTCCTTCACTTATGCAAGCTTTCTAGTTGGTGGTTTCTTCGGAGGAATCTTCGTAGCTAAACAAATAGAAAAAGCAGTCATTATATGTGAAAATAAGTAGACAAGAAAATGTTGGGTCGAAATCCTCCCGTTCCACACCTTCATATATTTCAGATTCGATACGAACATATTCGATCCTAATATGAAGATGCCCTTTGAAACTGTCTAGTGTATGCTTGGTCAGAACCACCCGCTGTCCTTTTGGTTTTGATTGCTGGCGAAGAATTTTGATAGAATCCCCACAGACGAACCAGTCTGGAAATGGAGGGGCAAGGGCCACTCCAAAGTCAGCATTTGGCAGTCGAGGGAATTTGGGAGGAAACATATTGAAAGCCATTTCGTATTGTTTCTCGGGAGGAACGTACGGAGGTATCTTTAAGTTCTCCATTTTCTTTTAAAAAAATTCCTTCAGAGTGACAGCTACATCGTGGACGATTCGACCAAGATCATTTGGTCGATAAACAATTTCAAAGTATTTTTGGAAGGCTTGGATTTCTTTAATGTGCGTCGAAGTACCTTTCTTCACTTTTTCCTACATAGAGAGGAAAGCCTTGTTAATGTGGTGCATGAATGCAGCCACGTCGAAAAATTCTTCAGCATAATAAGTCTTCCACCAGTCATCAAATTGTTGAGTACAAAGGAAACTTGGTTCGAAAGCTACTGGAAGAAGCTGCGTTCGGCCAGCATATCGTGCAATCTACTTGATGGTCATTGCTTCACTATGGCTGGCGTTGTAAAGAAGGAGAGCACCTTTTTTGTCATAGATTGGTCGAGGTAAAACTTGAACCAATCCAAATTGTCGAGCGAAAAGATTTGGTTGGCAAGTTATCAAGGAAATTTGGCTTTTTGAGAGGTAAACCTGAAGGTTAAGATCCTAGGGGTTAAGAAGGCTTCCCAAATCGAAATGGATTCTGCTGCTTGTACTTTTGATGGCACTGGGAATGGCCTGGTAAACCACTCAGGACCACACTTCCTTGCTGCAAAAGGAGCCATGTTGGGTGTAAAGTCACAACGTTTGGCGAACATCATGATAAAGCTGGTGAAAACCTGTTGGACTGGTCGACCATCATTAGCATCCTCATTGATTTGATTTTTGTGGGGGAGACAAGCTTCGAACGAAGCATTCAAGCACAGTTGAAGCAGCCAGAAGGGACCAGAGAGTAGTAAACTTCCTTTGTCAGTTAGGCTTTTGAGTTGGGTGACCTCTTCGCTCATGGATTCGTAAAGGCTGGCTAGAATCAACTCACTCAAACATAAGTCATGACCAACATGTAATTGGTTCGCCATGGTTAGAAACTTTCTAGCGACCTGCAGTGACTTCGAGCAGAAGACACAGCGTGACAACCACAAAGCTAAGAAAGTTATGTGTTCGACGTCCGATACCTCCTCCGTGCTCTTATCGTGATAGTGAGCTATGTGGGTCAAATAAGCCACCTTAGAGGTAGTAAAACCTATGCTGCCCTCAGCCATGAAGTCAGGATCATAGGTATTCCCAGTAGGTTTAAGCCCCGTGATAACGGCTATGTTGAAAAGGGTATATGTCATCATACCACACGGGAGATGAAGGGTGTAGTGGGTACTATCCCAGAAGTACAAGGACGAAATCAGCATATTTGAATAATAATCAGGTCCTACTTTCGACAGCATAATCAGGTCATAAATACCCATTTTCTTCCAAACGTCAGATTTTGTTTTCTCAAATTTGTTCAACCACCCTAAGTAATCAGCGGGGTCCTTAAAGGTCGGGCTTGCTCTAAAGGCCCTAAAATGGTTCAAATATCTAAGGTCGGTAACTTCTTCAATCAAAGGATTGTTGGGATCAGCAGGGTTTTCAGTACTAGCCTTAGGTTTTCTACATTGCCCTACAGGTTTGTATTTATGATAAGAGGGGAAATATTCCTTAAGCCTAGCAGGATCTACTTTCAAATCAGCTAAAGGGCCAAATAAATCCAATAGCTTATCAGAAATAGTTAAAGGAATAAGTACATGAGAAGCGTAAATTCTCCTCTTTTCTTCATCGAGGGGTTCAGGTAGATATTGTTGATTCCCCACCATGGTAGGTCCAACAACGGAGTCAAATGGAGTAAGTTGAGAGATCTTTTTTGGAGCTCTCGTGGGTTTGCCAGCATCCTAGGTGGCCTTAACAGCATCTTTAGTTGAGCGTGTAGAGGAGGCCATTTTTGATGGAAAATGAAGAAGTTTGAATTTTTGAAATGCAGAGATTATTGGGAAATTTGAAAGGAAGAAGATGCAAAAATGAAAACAATCGTGGGAGTTGGTATTTATATGTGGGGAAGTGGAAGCGGTTGGAAAGGATTGTGAAATATTAGGACTGATAGTGGGACACGTGTTCCCCACATGTTTTTTGATGAAACGGTGGTAATAAGTGTCTACCACCCTGTCGCGGCCGGCAAAAATATCGAGTGTCCATCATATTTTTTAAAGGAAAATAAATGATAAACCTAGAATCCTAATCCTAAGGGTAGAGATTCCTAAGGTTCGGGAGTCGGTTAAGTGAGGGGAAGGTGTTAGGTACCCCTCACCTCCATTGTACTCAATGGGATCCTCCTTAAGTTCTAGGGTATGTTTGTTTGTTATTTTAATGTTTAGCTTTTTATTTTTATTTACAAAAAATCCTATTATTATACAAAGAAGAAAAATTAATCCAAGAGGGGACCCTAAGTTTTATTATTATTATACTCGCTAGGGTTTACAACCCTATGCCTACGTACCTTCAATTTTGAAGGATCAGAGTAACCGTAGTTCACCTCCCCTATCCCTTATTCCTATCCCTATTCCTACTCCTAATCCCAATCCTAATCCTAATCTTAATCTTAATCCTAATCCTTTATTTATACTCTTGGATTACCAGAGTCCTATCCCATATCCTTATCCCTTATTTATACTCTTGGGTGAAGAGTTTTATCCCTTAAATCCCATCCATTATTTATACTCTCGGAAGAAGAGTTCTATCCCTTAAATCCTATCTATTATTTATACTCTCGGAAGAAGAGTTTTATCTCTTAAATCCTATCCATTATTTATACTCTCGGAAGAAGAGTTTTATCCCTTAAATCCTATCCATTATTTATACTCTTGGAAGAAGAGTTTTATCCCTTAAATCCTATCCATTATTTATACTCTCGGAAGAAGAGTTTTATCCCTTAAATCCTATCCCTTGGCCTAATTTTTATACTCTTGGAACCTAAGAGTTTTATCCCAAAATTCTAATCCCATTTGTTTATGCTCTCGGAATTTAGAGCTCTATCCCCCAAATTGTATCCCTATTATATCCCATAATATCCCTTGTAATATCCTTTATAATTATCCCTTATCCCAAAAATAAAATAAAAAAACTCCTTTAAATCTTCATAAGAAAAACACCCCAAAGAAATATCTTTAATCCCATTAAGTCTTAAATAAACTTATAATAATAATTCTTCCCAAATAAATCCCCATTTTAAAACCCAAAATTAAATCCATATACCAAAATTATAAACCTGTATGAAAATCCATATTTTTAAATCCCCCATTATTATAAACCCATATTGAACAAAATCCCAAAAAATTGTAAGAATAACATAATTAAACAATTTTAGCAAATTATAATAAATCCCCTTTTTAACATTTAAATTCCAAAAATCCCACAACATTTATTCGCCATTTTAAAATCATTAATCTCCAATATCCATATTAATTCCCAAAAATCTTCCAATTTAGATGTTAAAAGAAAAAAAAGTTTCCAAATAATCCTTTATTAAATTTTTATATTAAACCCATTAATTATTTAATATTAACAACTAATTATTTAAACCCTAAAATACATAATTATTAAGCCAATTAAAATTATAAACAAAATAATTTATTAATTTTCAAAATAAATAAACTCAAATCATGAGTTACAACCCACATTTATTATAAATTAAACCCATATTTAAAAAGTTTTTCTTTTTCCAAAATTATAATTAAAGTCCAAAGATTAATTGTAAAAAACAAATAAATTATAATATCCAAAAATATAAATTAAACCCAAAAATAATTATAAAAATACCAAAATTACCATACCCAAAAATATAACTTAAACCCAAATCATGTTAATCCTAAATGTGTATACTCTCTTAATCATCATGATTAAAACATTTAATTAAATGATTCAATTTCCAATCTTAATATTTATTATCCTGATTATATGCATCTTGATCCCTTAATCCTTAATAAAAATTTAATTAAAATATTTTAATTTATTTATTTGATTCATAATCCTAATTATGGTTATGTTGTGAATGATCGTTGAGATCATTACACAGTGATGTTGAATTCATATGGATATACAAATTCAGGTAAAGACACGTTTTCCCCCCTTTTTTTTTATTATGTTAATAGTCATATTAATCATAATAAGACTTAACTAAAATTAATCATATACTCCAAACAAACTTAAATATATACAAACCCCAAATTAATCATATACATATACACAAAGTAATTAATCCAATCCTCAAATTGCAAGTAAAAAAAAAAATTCAAGAGTGAATATATACAATTGATAATAACTTGACGATACCAACCTGGTGTGCCGTGACCCACTTAAGCTGCTTCCGCCCTTATTTTCTTTTCGTTCCTCGCGTTATCCTTTGTGTATCCCTTTTCTCCTTTTTGTATTCCTTTGCTCCTTGATAATTTTCTTTATGCTTTTCTTCCTTTTTCTTTAGTGCGAGACCCCTTTTCCCTTTTTGTGCAAGACCCATTTTCCCTTTTTGTGTTGTTGTTCTTCGATGTGAAGACCAACAACTTTTTAAACTAATTTATTTGTGAATTGTGGGTGAGAAAGAATGTGGAAAACCAACTCTATTTATAGATAAAAATTAGGTCAAATATTGAATGGAATTTGTCAGTTTTGGAAGGTTTTAATTTGATTTGATTTTCTCTATTTCTTAGAGCTCAAGCCAATGAATCTGGATGAATTCATGGCTTGATGAATTTAGATAACAAGTATATTTTAAAATAAAGAAAATAGGCTAATAATGATAATGAGAAAAAAGATTTGATTGATTTTTATTTTTATTTCTATGATTTTTAAGATTTTTTCCATAAAATATTGATTTTAATGAAAAAATCATATTATTAAAATTGCATTAAATACAAATACGAAAATTAAAAATTAAATATTAAAAAATGATATTTTTGTGATTTTTATTAAAAAAATAAAATTGAAAAAAGTTAATAATAAAGAAAAAACAAATAAAACATTAAAAGTGAGAAATATGGGGTTCGAACTCGTGACCTCTCCCTCATGTAACTCCTTGTACACCCTTTCTACCAACTAGGTAATTCCATTTATTCAAAATAGAATGGCATAATTTTAATAATAATTCCATGATAATATTAATATTAAGAATAATACTAATATTCCAATAACCCCATTATGACCCTAATATAATTTATTAATAAAAAATTAATCTAATCCTAATTAATCCATATAAAGTTAATAGTAATCTACCCCCATTTAACTGATAATGCTATTATAATTTATTCTACCCCTGCTATTAAAACAAATAAACCCCTTAATACAAAAAGCGAAAAAAGAATAGACGGGTGGTCAAAATTTGGGGTACGACAGTTGCCCCTATTTAATCAGCTTCAAATTGAGATGATGATGACTGTGAGTCTTTATCTTCTCGAGGAGGAGATGATTAAATATAAAGAGGAACCCTAATTTTGACCACGGAGTTGATAGGTTTAGAATCCGTGTGGACCAATCTCTGATGCTCCGTTAATATCCCATTATCCTATATGTAATATCCCTGAGTACAGAAGTTAAGTAAGATTATGACAATCTTCCACTTTCGTAGTGATAAACCCTTATAGAACCCCTGATGAAATCCTGAATTTGATAGAACTCCTGTAATGCTTCTCGGTGGAACCCCTAATAAACCTTGACGAGGTTGTAAAACCCGGTGGAACCCCTTAGATAATCCCTGACAATCCGTTTCGACCCTTTCGGGCGGACCTTGTCTATGATTCCTATGATCATCCGATCATATTATTAGAATCAAGTAGAACTTTAGTGATATCCTGTTCACTCTTGATGAAACCCCTAGATGGAACCCCTTTTAAAAATCCTAATCAAACCCCCTTGATAAATCCCTTAGAAAAAAAACTGGTAGAACCCCTTGAAAAATCCCTTGGATAAAAATCCGATAGAACCCCTTGATAAATCTCTGATGGAACCCCTTAATAATAATACTTGAATAAAAATCCCTTGATAAAATCCCTTGATAAAATCCCTTGGTGAAATCCCTTTGGTAAATCCCTTGGTAAAACCCCTTTTGATGAGATCCCTTAAAATTTCCTGACAATCCTTGATGAACCCTTAGTAGATAATGCTCCGATGAAAACCCCTAAATAGAATCCATTTGTTAAATCGCCTTTTGTGAATCCCCTGTACGCTAGATAAAATCCGGTAGAACCCCTTTCTTCTTTTAATAAACCTTCTTGAGACAATCCTTTAGTACAACTCCTAATAATAACCCTGGTATGTTTGATGGCACACCCTCCGTGGGTGAGATAAGTTGCTTAAGTGAAAGGTGAAGACTTACTCACTGATAGATGATAATCCTGAAAAATCCTTTATTGAAGTGTTGTTTTCACGATATAGTCGAGAATTAAATCCTTAATGGTGATTATGAACCCTATGCATGTATGCATGTTTGCGATATGAGTGCATGTATGCGTGCTCTTATGTATGATGCATTATTTGGGCTAACACCTCTTTTTATGTAGTGCAATGTTTGCCTTTGTCTGAAATAATACTTTCCATAACATCCTGCATCCCTGACCCTTGAGATTTTGATAATTATAGTAAGCCATGATATCCTTGATTCCTGTTTAATATGTAACATGCCGTTAAAGAATCTCCCATGTTGGTTAGATTGTAACGTATATTCCTGTCAGTGTATAGACCATATATCCTACTTTGGAAGAATATGATCCCTTTGACGATTCCAAAAACCGAAGTAAAATCCATTTTCCCTCTTCAAAGCTTTTATTTATACCCGATATTTCAATGCATTATTTCACAATTAATCGACACCTTGTAATCAAGCGGAATAATTTAGGAGGCAAGGAAATATATTTGAAAAGCAAATTTGATTAAGAATTGGCCCGAAAATGGGCAATAATACGTAAGGAGGGTAATTCCCATAAGGAGATATTACCATAAATCTAGAAAAGATGTAAAATGGCAATAAGAAAACAAATTTATTTATGTCCCTATTAAATATAACACCATCTAATATCCCTAAGTCTCCAAGATCACGACACTTCGCTTCTGACGATGACGGCTGGAATGATCGCTCCTTTCTGAATTCCTGTTACGGGGTGACTTGAGTGTTTTCAGTCATATGCCTTTTGGATATCCCTAACTTTTGCCTGGACCGCTCTTTTTAGAGTATTAGTCCACAGGATGATATACCATTTTTCAACTAAGCCGCCCTTTAGGGTTTTCGACTTGTCAGATATCATTTTTTATTCAAGTCCCTAATTTTTGCCTAGATTGCTCTTTCAAGTTTTCAATCCACCGGGACGCCCTAACTTTTGCCTAAGTCCCCCTTTGGGGTTTTCGACTTAGCGGGCCTTGATCCTCTTTTTCTAGGCCTAATATTTTTTGACTGAATCAGAATTTACCGGTCGTGGTAAATCCGCTCCATCCATAGTAGTCAACATTAAAGCTCCACCAGAGAAGGCGCTCTTTACGACATATGGTCCTTCATAGTTTGGGGCCCATTTGCCACGAGGATCTTTATAGATGGGTAGCACTTTCCTTAACACCAGGTCTCCTTCTTCAAATAGGCAAGGACAAACTTTCTTGTCGAATGCCTTTTTGAGTCTCTGTTGATATAATTGACCATGACATACAGCAGCCATGCGCTTCTCCTCTATGAGATTCAGTTGATCAAATATGTTTTGTATCCACTCAGCTTCATCTAGCTTAGTCTCCATTATGACCCTTAGTGAAGGAATTTCTACTTCAATAGGAAGTACCGCTTTTGTGCCATATACCAAGGAAAAAGGCGTAGCTCCTGTCGAAGTACGAACTGAGGTTCTGTACCCATGTAGTGCGAAAGGGAGCATTTCGTGCCAATCTTTGTAGGTCTTCACCATTTTCTGGATGATCTTCTTGATGTTCTTATTGGCTGCCTCTACCGCGCCATTCATCTTTGGGCGATAAGGCGACGAGTTATAGTGATCGATTTTGAAACTCTCGCATAGCTAATCCATTACTTTGTTGTTTAGATTAAGGCCATTATCCGTGATGATTTTGCTAGGAACCCCATAGCGACATATTATCTCCTTCTTGATGAATCGTGCTATTACTTGCCTTGTCACATTAGTATAGGAAGCAACTTCTACCCATTTAGTGAAGTAGTCTATAACAACTAGAATAAATCGGTGTCCATTCGATGCTTTCGGTTCGATCATCCCGATTATGTCTATTCCCCACATAGAGAAAGGCCACAGAGCAGTTAAGACGTTCAAAGGGGTTGGTGGCACATGAATTTTATCTGTGTAGATTTGACATTTGTGGCACTTCTTAACGTACTTGAAGCAGTCTGATTCCATAGTCAACCAATAATACCCTGCTCGGAGAATCTTTTTAGCCATTGCATGCCCATTAGCATGGGTTCCGAAGGATCCCTCGTGGATTTCTCTGATAAGCATGTCCCGTTCATGTCAATCTAAACATCGGAGCAACACCATGTCATGATTCCTTTTATAAAGTCCATCTCCGTCAAGGAAGAATTGGGTGGCCAGTCTTCTAAGCGTTTTCTTATCCCAACTTGAGGCATTCGCTGGATATTCTTGTTTCTGGAGGAGTTGTTTGATATCGTGAAACCACGGTTTATCATCTACTTCGGTCTCCACTGCTGCACAGTAAGATGGTTCATCCAGGCGATTGATTCTTATAGTCAGCGCTTCATTGTACCATTTGACTTTGAACATGGATGCCAGAGTGGCCAAGGAATCTGCCAGTTGATTTTCCTCTCGAGGAATATGATGGAAAGAGATCTCATCGAAATAGGTGATCATTTTCCAGACACAGTCTCGATATCGAGTTAGTTTAGCATTAAGTGTTCTGCATTCTCCCTTGACTTGATTGATGATGATAATCGAATCTCCATACATTCTAAGATCTTGATTCCGAGGTTAATGGCTTCGCTGATTCCCAAGATACACGCCTCGTATTCTGCCATATTATTGGTACACGTGAAGCATATTCTTGTAGTAAAAGGTATGTGGAATCCTGTTGGAGAAGTTATAACAGCCCCTACCCCATGTCCTTCTGCATTTGAGGCTCCATTGAATATAAGCTTCCACCGAGATCCGGGCTCAGGTCCTTCGTAGGAATCTGGGATATCATCATCTCTTACAGCCATCACATCCTCGTCGGGGAAGTCAAATTGCATAGGTTGATAGTCATCTACTGGTTGATGAGCGAGATGATCAGCCAATACACTTCCTTTTATAGCCTTTTGGGTGACATACTGGATGTCATACTCAGTCAATAGCATCTGCCATCGAGCCATTCTCCCAGTCATTGCAGGCTTCTCGAATATATACTTGACGGGGTCCATTTTTTATATCAATAAAGTAGTATGGCACACCATATATTGTCTTAATCGGCGGGCGGCCCATACAAGAGCACAACAGGTCTTCTCCAAGAGTGAGTATCTGGATTCACAATCCGTGAATTTCTTACTTAAGTAATAAATTGCATGCTCTTTTCTCCCTGTTTCGTCTTGTTGCCTAAGTACATAGCCCATCAAATTGTCAAGCACCGTTAGGTACATTATGAGCGGTCTTCCAGGTACTGGTGGCACCAATATGGGTGGTTCTTGCAAATATTCTTTAATTCGATTGAAGGCCTTTTGACAGTTTTCACCCCACTCGAGGGTTTGACCTTTCCTCAATAGCTTGAAGATTGGCTCACAAGTAGTAGTAAGGTGAGAGATGAACCTAGCGATGTAATTTAATCTCCCCAGGAATCCACGTACTTCTTTTTCTGTCCTTGGAGCTGGCATTTCTTGAATGGCCTTCACTTTATCGGGATCCACTTCTATACCTCTTTGACTGGCTATGAACCCCAACAACTTCCCAGATCTGACCCCAAAAGTGCACTTCGCAGGATTTAGTCATAGCTTGACCTTCCTCAGCCGTTCAAACAACTTCTGTAAATTGACTATGTGTTCTTCCTCGGTTTGTGATTTAGCGATCATATCATCTACGTAAACCTCTATTTCCTTGTACATTATGTTATGAAAGAGAGTTACCATTGCCCTTTGATAAGTCACCCCAGTGTTCTTTAACCCGAAGGGCATTACCTTGTAACAGAAAGTTCCCCATGGAGTAATAAAGGTAGTTTTTTCCATGTCGGAGGGAGCCATCTTGATCTGGTTATATCTGGAAAACCCATCCATAAATGAGAAGACTGAAAACTGAGCAGCGTTATCCACCAGTACGTCAATGTGGGGTAGTGGAAAATCATCTTTAGGACTTGCTCTATTGAGATCTCGGTAGTCTACGCACATTCTGACCTTCCCATCTTTCTTTGGCACGGGCACAATATTGGCCACCCATTCTGGATACTTTACTGCGGCTAAGAACCCTGCGTCGAACTTCTTTTTAACCTCTTCCTTGATCTTGAGAGTCATATTCGGTATCGTTCTTCTTAACTTTTGTTTAACCGATGGGCATTCAGGTTTGAGCGGTAGCTTATGTTCAACAATATCCGTATCCAACCCAGGCATATCTTGGTAAGACCAAGCGAACACATCTACATACTCTTGTAGTAATTTGATCAACTTTTCCTTTACGCCCCTGTCTAAAGAAGCCCCAACTTTAACCTCCTTTTTGTCCTCTTCAGTTCCCAGATTGATCACATCCACTGGTTCCTTATGAGGTTGTATCACTTTGTCCTCTTGCTTTAATAGTCTGGCCAACTCTTCATGAAGTTCACCATCGTCCTCATCACCCTTTTTTGCTTGTTTAATCGGGAACTCAAAGTTGTAAGGAATTATAGCAGTGTCTTTTTCAATAGGTTCATTTTTAAATCTGCATGAGGGAGATTTTTATCGCTTATTATTTTTTTGAATTGATGGGAATGAAAGTACTGGAAAAAGTGTATTGCCATTTGAAAAGAGAACAGCTAAGAAAGAAAAAGATCTTGATTGAAAACAAAATGCGATTTTATTATTAAATAATTCAAAGAAACAAAAGGTGGCCCTACAAAGCTTGTCCATTTACCTTGGCATAACAAATAACTTATTATTATTTTAAAGAAAAAAATAAATTACTTCGAAACAGAAATCATCTCAGGAATCTCGATGGCCCTCCAATTGTTGAGAACTGTATCTGGTGAGCAATGGCACACCCAATATGGTATCCCCTTATTTTCCTCTTCAATTGCAGTCACTTGATCTTCATCTCTGAATCCAGCATTATGGAAAGTTTCTTCGAGAGGAGGAAATGTCAACTAACGAGACTTCTGAACCCCTATATTAGCTGGTTTGTAACCCAGCCCGAATTGATCCTTCTTTTCATGTATCTCTATTACCTTGCCCCAGCCCCTAGTATCCCCATTATGGATTAAGTCTGTGATCCTTCTTGGCCTTTCTTCTTGTCGAACGACTTGCTTACGACTAACCGTTGCAACCTCCAAAGCTGGGAAAGGTATTTCAAATGTCTCCCCATCCACTTCTATGTATCTGAATAACGAGAGATGGCTGACAAACATGTCTTCCTCCCCATCAACAATTATTAATTTGTCCTCAGATATGAACTTCAATTTCTGATGAAGTGTGGAAGTAACTGCGCCCGCAGCATGAATCCATGGTCGTCCTAGAAGACAAATGTAGGAGGGATTGATGTCCATGACTTGGAAAGTGATCATGAAGGTATGTGATCCCACCACTGTAGGTATGCCTACCTTCCCAATTACCATTCTTTTCGAACCGTCGAAAGCCCTAACAATCAGGGAACTGGTCTTTATAAAGGTCCTTACACATGTTAATTTCATAAGGGTATCCTTAGGCATGACATTTAGGGCCGACCCAGTGTCTACTATCACCCTTGAGAGAATAGTGTCTTGACATTTGACTGATATATGCAAGGCCTTATTATGTACTTTCCCCTCGGGAGGTAATTCCTCATTACTGAAACCCAGACAGGTGCTGGCGGCGATATTGGCGACTACCTCGTTGAACTGAATCACTAATATATCTTTAGTGACATGGGCTTCATTCAAGACCTTCAGCAGGGATTCCCTATGTGCCTCCGAGCATAACAACAATGATAGAATGGAGATCTTGGACGGTGTTTGATTTAGTTGGTCCTTAAAAATTCCCTGGCGTCTTCTTGAGATATACTCTTCTTGGAAGATCCTTCACCTGTATTTGTGGTTTCTTTCCCCTTTGAGCTTTCGGGGGTATCCTTCTTAGGTTGTTCTGAGGAGTATACTCTTCCACTACGGGTCATCCCTCCAATACCCGATATGTTAGTAACAACTGGTGATGGTATTATAGTCTTTTCTCCCACGGATGCAGTGATGTCATATTTCCAAGGTGCGGTCTTAGTGCTTTCATATGGAAATGATGCTGGAACATGGAAAGTGATAGGGCCTTCTGACCTTGCAGGCACTGGAACTTTGACTGGTGCAGGAACAAGTATTTGAATTGGTGTTCGTGCAGGTACCGGAATTGATATCTGAATAGGAACCTGTGCAGGCCTTGAAACTGGTATTTGAATGAGTGCCTGTGCAGGCTTGGGAATTGGTATTTAAATAGGCGCTTGTGCAGACCTTGGAACTGGTATTTGAATAGGAGTCGCAACTCCTCTTTTCTGGTATGGAATCTCGTAAGGCACTTGCCTCATTCATATTCCTTAAGTACCCAATTTGAACTATTCCTTGGTCCATTAATTGTTGGAAGACCCTCTTCATCTTCTTACAGTTATCGGGATCAGGCGCGCAATCCTCGCAGTCATCGTGCAGCCTTTCAAACTCCTCGTACCCAATTAATACTTCCCTCACTTTAGTCATATGGGTCTTTACTTGTTCTACCCCTCTGATTAGGACATTCTCTCCCAGTCCCTCAATGGAGTTAACAGTTGGCCCAGCGTGCCCTGGAAAGGATTATCTCCTACATTTGGATTGTCATAACTGAATTAATGACCTTCTGATCTTGCAAATCTTGCACCCTAAACTTGAAGGCTAAACATTTTTCAGTCGTATGCCCTGGCGATCCAGCATGATAATCACATCTAGCATTAGCATCATACCCTCGAGGAGGAGGCATAGGAGGGGGCCCTAACGACTTGATTTCTACCAGTCCCTTTTGGATTAGTATAGGCAGGATCTGAGTATATGTGGTGGGTATAGGGTCAAAATCCTTCCATGGCCTCCTTTGTTCCCTTCGGGGATACTTCTGTTATTGATTTTACGGAGGTGGCGCCCTTGGCTATTGGATTTGGAGCGTAGGAGATGCTTGATTAGAGGCTGTAGCCGCCACATAATGGTTATAAGGTATTTGAGTATACCTGTCAGCAGAAATGACATTGGCCTCCTTCTTCGAGCTATTTCCAGAGTACCTTTTGTTGTTATGTTGACTCGAAGACGACTTTCCAATCTTTCCGCTTTTTAATCCATTCTCGATCCTTTCCCCAATGATAACCAAATCTGCAAATCCAGTTGAGACATACCCAATCATCTTTTTGTAATATAGCCCTTGCAATGTTCCCATGAACATATCTACCAGCTCACTTTCCAGCAATGGAGGTTGCACACGAGAGGCTAGTTCCCTCCATCTCTGGGCGAATTCCTTAAAAGATTCATTCCCTTTTTGGGACATGTTTTGTAATTGCATACGATTAAGCGCCATCTCCACATTATATTGGTACTGCTTCAGAAAAGCGCTTGCAAGGTCTTCCCAAGTCTTAATGTGAGCCCTCTCCAATTGCATATACCAGTCCAAGGACGCCCCACTAAGGCTGTCTTGGAAAGTGTGTATCATCAGCTTCTCATTCTTAGCATGGGCACCCATCTTTCGGGCGAACATTCGGATGTGGTTTTTTGGGCAGCTAACCCTTTTATACTTCTCGAAGTCAGGTGCCTTAAACTTAGGAGGTATGACCACATCGGGTACCAGACACATTTCCAAAGCATCAACCCCAGAGACCTTGGATCCTTCTACAACTCTTAATCGCTCTTCAATTATCTTATACTTTTCATCTGCTTCTCTTCCTTCCATGGCAGCCATTTTGGTTTCACGAACTACCTGCCTGGAATCTTCCTCTCTATATTGGAGGTGTCGGTCATCAGAGACCTCACGAGTGACAGGTATCTGTATAGGTTGTGATTCTCCATTATGCTCAGGTGGAGGAACAGACCCTACAGGAGGCTGAGTGGTAGTCTCCCCTTTACTAGCCTCTAATGCTTCACGTTCCAAGTCAGCCACAAATCCCAAGAGAGGATTATTATCTTCATACTAGGGAGGAGGGGTAGAGACACTCCTACGGTTACTAGCCTCGTTGTATCTTGCTATCAGATTCTGAATAGCTCGAGTCAGTTGGTCGATTTTGTCCTTCATTTCCTCCACATTTCCTTTGACAACATCCACATCCCCTTTTAGAGCAGCATGGTTCAGTTCCATTTGTTCCATAGCTTTCTTTTGGTGGGCGCGGGTGTTGGATCGAGACGTCAGATTGTTATGATGATTCTGAGAGAAGATATTGAAAAATGATTTCCGTTTGATGCTTTTTTTAAAAATGATTTATGTTTTTATGCATGCATGAATGAATGAGTATGCGAAAATTATCTTGTGATAGGAATCTTAAACTTTTATTTTATTGAGAGCAAAGCCAAGAATAATGGAAATTCAAATACTTTTATTAATGGAAAAAAGAAAGCACGAGGGTCAATGCCCCATTTATTACATAAGGAAACCAGATTAAGGGTAAACCCTTAAATTATTCATAACTGAAAAGTAAATAAACCAAAACGTAAGAAGTCATTACATAGCAAAACTAAATCCTTCTCCTAATCCTTTCCCTAAACTCCTCTACCATCTCACGACAAAGTGCAAGAAAATCGGCGATCTCTTTTACTGGTTTGAAGATATCTTCCATGTACGCAGCCTCTTTTAAACTTCGAGGGATCTCATGAATCAGATCGTTGGATAATAAGATCAACTTCTGATATCTTTCTCGATAATACGCCTCCTTTCTTTGCAAATCTGCCATAATCTCCAAGTCCTCCTTAGTAGTTTGCTCTAATTATTGGTTATGTTCTTCAATATAGGTGCCCCACTCTCTAAGTTCTTCATAAGACTCCTCAAGCTCCTCGTATAGTCTTCTAAGCTCTCGGTTTTCTTCCTGAGTTTCCCTCAATTCTTCTGGCCGTATGGCAAGAAGTTCTTCAGCTGATCTCATTCGCACAGTTACATCTAAGGCTTGCCTTTTGCTCTCGAGAAGAGCATTAGCCAAGCTTTGGACTTCAGCTTCTAGGTTATGGATACGTCTATCACATCCCTGCTTGAACTCTCTTTGCGTTGATGTCATCCAAATGTCCCTCCACTCATCCCTTTGACGCCAGGCTCTATCTAACTCATCCTTGTGAGTCTTAAGATGTGAAGTCACAGCTTGAAGGTCGGCGTAAGCTTGTTCCTTCTTCTCTTCCTCTATCTGGGCTATCCCCTTATTGATCCTTGACTGCTCCATAACTTCATTGAGACTCCTTCTTAGTTGACTGCTTTCTCCAATGGTTTGGTAAAATTTACCTTCCCACTCTTCTTTTTCTTTTTTCAATTGTGAAATAGTCTCTTTGAGGCTTTCACTTTCCTCAATGGAGATTGCGGCAGGTGGGGGAACCCTTGGATTAACAGGACGATCCAGAGTAAAAGGCAACTTCACTATGCTCACCCTTTCTTTCATCCATTGCACATATGGTACCCTAGATTCTTCCCTTGGTTTTTTAAGACTGTCATTCCCTTTGATAATTTGCCTCCAAGCTTGAGCAATCTTTAGAACATCGGGATGATTTCCGGTTACATTTTGTAGGACAAAACCTTCTAACAACCTATCCTCTGGTTTGTAGGCCAATGGATACCCCAATTGCCTCATTGCTAAGACAGGATTGTAACTTATGCACCATCTCGATCCTATCAAGGGTACATTAGGAAAATCCCCACAGCTTAGGATCACGTTGTCTTGATGGAGTATTTGAGGGAACCACAAGATGTATTTATCAACCAGAGATACCAAATATTGAGACCAAGCATAGGCTTTCATTTTTTCCATATCCTTTAAATCTATCACTAGGTGAGAGCACAACCATTTGTACAATAACTGAGAGCAACATAACATAGCCCCTCCCCTTCTTTCAAATTTTTAGTGAAGGGTAAAGTATATATCAGTGAGGAGAGCCGGTGTAGGATCTTCTTCTCCAATGGTTACAGCCAAGAATAAATTAATGGCAGCGATGTCAACGAAGTTCTTCGCGCTCGGGAATAAAACCAACCCAAAGATAAGGAGCACCATGATAGTGTCCATGGCTGCCCAATTTTTGCAGGCAGCAAAATGACTGGCTCTCTTCTCCAGGAACACTTTAGAAAACCCATGAAAGTCTTCTTGAACCCTTAAGTTAGCTTGCAAGTCTTCTTCATGGATATGAAAATCGCTAGCCATTTCTTTGAAGGAAGGGCGATACCCTAAAGCCTTGAATGGACCTTTGTTATTCTTGGGGAGACCCAACATCCTACAAAATTCTTCTAGAGTGGGGGCTATTTGAAAATCTTGAAATTGGAAGCACCTTAGTTCTGTGTCGTAAAACTGAGCCAAGGCAGTTAGACCCTCTTCTTGAATAGGAATAGTGACAAGATCCAATATATCCCCATACTTTTGAATTAAGGGCTTTCTCCTTTCCTGAGGTAACCCCATAGCATAAGCTTTTAAGCCCTCTATGTCAGACTTTCTTACTTTGATTGTGATAGTTTTCTTTTTCCCGAATTTCATTGCCTTTGACTTCAACTCTTTCTTTTTTAAAATGTTTAAGATCCCTGTGACATAATAATGCAAAAAAAAGTTTTCATGAGGATGATGAATGCAAATTTTATATACTTTGATTAGGGTAAGGTGATATGCAAGCATGACCTAGTAAAGGTAGGCTCCCTATGATAGGTTAGATCTATGTTTTGTCTATCCAATCCCCTCACATGTAGGATATAAAGTTTGGACAACATAACGACCCTATAAGGTACATACTATACCCTTGTTTTACCATGAGAAGGAGCAAGCCTTCCTATGGTAATCCTTCGGGATAAGTCTCATCTAGGTAGGACCCTAGTAACAGCCCTTGAGGGTTGAATACATAGGGTCTTCATGAGTTGGTAAGGGGTAGGCTAAAAGTTCTCAAAGTCTCGGACCACATCCAAATCATCCTCTATGTTAAGGGCTAGCCCTACCATGAGGACACCTTTGAAGGATCTATTCTGAGTGTGGCATCAATGAATTGTTGGGATGTCACATCCCCCCAAAACATTTCTGTTCCACGTCCTAATCTAGGGTTATACTCCAAGCTTGGGTTTTAGCTTCACACATCATATGCCCCAATCCAATGCATGATGACAAAAATAAAAATAAAAATATAATAAATATAATAAAATAAAAAAACAAAATACAAAACAAAAAAAACATGAGAATAATAAAAGAACAAACAACACCCAAGATAAACAAACAAAACCCTAAAGCCTAAGGTTAGGAGGGACTCTCTTTAGGGAGGCGTCCCCAGCAGAGTCGCCAGCTATCGCGGCCGGCAAAAATATCGAGTCACCATCATATTTTTTTAAGGAAAATAAATGATAAACCTAGAATCCTTAATCTTAATCATTTATTTATACTCTTGGATTACCAGAGTCCTATCCTATATCCTTATCCCTTATTTATACTTTTGGGTAAAGAGTTATATCCCTTAAATCCTATCCATTATTTATACTCTCGGAATAAGAGTTTTATCCCTTAAATCCTATCCATTATTTATACTCTCGGAAGAAGAGTTTTATCCCTTAAATCCTATCCATTATTTATACTCTCGGAAGAAGAGTTTTATCCCTTAAATCCTATCCATTATATATACTCTCGGAAGAAGAGTTTTATCCCTTAAATCCTATCAATTATTTATACTCTCGGAAGAAGAATTTTATCCCTTAAATCCTATCCCTTGGCCTATGTTTATACTCTTGGAACCTAAGAGTTTTATCCCAAAATCCTAATCCCATTTGTTTATGCTCTCGGAATTTAGAGCTCTATCCCCCAAATTGTATCCCAAATTGTATCCTTTATAATTATCCCTTATCCCAAAAATAAAATAAAAAAACTCCTTTAAATCTTCATAAGAAAAACATCCCAAAGAAATATCTTTAATCCCATTAATTCTTAAATAAACTTATAACAATAATTCTTCCCAAATAAATCCCCATTTAAAAACCCAAAATTAAATCCATATACCAAAATTATAAACCTGTATGAAAATCCATATTTTTAAATCTCCCATTATTATAAACCCATATTGAACAAAATCCCAAAAAATTGTAAGAATAACATAATTAAACAATTTTAGCAAATTATAATAAAATCCCCTTTTTAACATTTAAATTCCAAAAATCCCACAACATTTATTCACCATTTTAAAATCATTAATCTTCAATATCCATGTTAATTCCCAAAAATCTTCCAATTTAGATGTTAAAAGAAAAAAAAAGTTTCCAAATAATCCTTTATTAAATTTTTATATTAAACCCATTTTTTATTTAATATTAACAACTAATTATTTAAACCCTAAAATAAATAATTATTAAGCCAATTAAAATTATAAACAAAATAATTTATTAATTTCCAAAATAAATAAACTCAAATCATGAGTTACAACCCACATTTATTATAAATTAAACCCATATTTAAAAAGTTTTTCTTTTTCCAAAATTATAATTAAAGTCCAAAGATTAATTGTAAAAAACAAATAAATTATAATATCCAAAAATATAAATTAAACCCAAAAATAATTATAAAAATACCAAAATTACCATACCCAAAAATATAACTTAAACCCAAATCATGTTAATCCTAAATGTGTATACTCTCTTAATCATTATGATTAAAACATTTAATTAAATTATTCAATTTCCAATCTTAATATTTATTATCCTGATTATATGCATGTTGATCCCTTAATCCTTAATCAAAAATTAATTAAAATATTTTAATTTATTTATTTGATTCATATGGATATACAAATTCGGGTAAAGACACGTTTTCCCCTTTTTTTTAATTATGTTAATAGTCATATTAATCATAATAAGACTTAACTAAAATTAATCATATACTCCAAACAAACTTAAATATATACAAACCCCAAATTAATCATATACATATACACACAGTAATTAATCCAATCCTCAAATTGCAAGTAAAAAAAAAATTCAAGAGTGAATATATACAATTGATAATAACTTGACGATACCAACCTGGTGTGCCGTGACCCACTTAAGCTGCTTCCTCCATTTTTTTCTTTTCGTTCCTCGCGTTCTCCTTTGTGTATCCCTTTTCTCCTTTTTGTATTCCTTTGCTCCTTGATAATTTCCTTTATGCTTTTCTTCCTTTTCCTTTAGTGCGAGACCCATTTTTCCTTTTTGTGCAAGACCCCTTTTCCCTTTTTGTGTTGTTGTTCTTCGATGTGAAGAACAACAACTTTTTAAACTAATTTATTTGTGAATTGTGGGTGAGAAAGAATGTGGAAAACCAGCTCTATTTATAGATAAAAATTAGGTCAAACTTTGAATGGAATTTGTCAGTTTTGGAAGGTTTTAATCTGATCTGATTTTCTCTATTTCTTCGAGCCCAAGCCAATGAATCCGGATGAATTCATGGCTTGATGAATTTAGATAACAAGTATATTTTAAAATAAAGAAAATAGGCTAATAATGATAATGAGAAAAAAAGATTTGATTGATTTTTATTTTTATTTCTATGACTTTTAAGATTTTTTTCCATAAAATATTGATTTTAATGAAAAAAACATATTTTTAAAATTGCATTAAATACAAATACGAAAATTAAAAATTAAATATTAAAAAATGATATTTTTATGATTTTTATTAAAAAAATAAAATAGAAAAAAGTTAGTAATAAAGAAAAAACAAATAAAACATTAAAAGTGAGAAATATGGGATTCGAACTCGTGACCTCTCCCTCTTGTAACTCCTTGTACACCCTTTCTACCAATTAGGTAATTCCATTTATTCAAAATAGAATGGCATAATTTTAATAATAATTCCATGATAATATTAATATTAAGAATAATACTAATATTCCAATAACCCCATTATGAGCCTAATATAATTTATTAATAAAAAATTAATCTAATCCTAATTAATCCATATAAAGTTAATAGTAATCTACCCCCATTTAACTGATAATGCTATTATAATTTATTCTACCCCTGCTATTAAAACAAATAAACCCCTTAATACAAAAGCGAAAAAAGAATAGACGGGTGGTCAAAATTTGGGGTACGACACTCCCCATGATCTCCTAGACCCTAGGGAGGGGTATTGATGACTGAGATTTTGCGTGATTTGAAAAGACATGTCAGGTTTAGCAATAATGGCTACAACGTCATAGGTCTGTTGAAAGGAAGGTGAGTAGTTGAAGCCACTAATAAAGCGTCGAAACCATACAAGATCTAAATGAGGTGTCGAATCACATTTTCAAAAAATGTCTTTTTCTGCAATAATGTCGAAAAAGACATTTTTGTGGGGCAATTTGTTAGCTCCTAATTTCGACGCCTGATATTGGATTAAGAGTTTTTCTAAGAGATAAGATTTCTGAAGTTCTATGAGACTTTGATAGAAATGTCGTTATCAGAAAGTCTAGTCGAAAGGTATCTTTCTGTAGAGAAGAGAGGGTTCAAAGACTTAGAAATATTTCTAAGAATTTGGAAGGATTTCTTCGACAGAAGGCTAGGGAACGTCGTTCGATTTGGAGATTCAAATTCAAAAATAGGAGGGAACGATTGTTCTTATCCATTTCTGAAGGAAGACATGCGACGTTCATCCAAGAAGCAAAGACATGCACGACGCCATGTGTTTCGCCCTGATTAATAGCCCGTTAGTGGGTAGTTATTTTTTAAACATTATAAATAGCAAGTCTTAGCATTAGATTTGGTGTGTTCAATTGTATACAAAAACTTAGTGTGCTCAAAGTACCAGTGTAGAGAAAAGAGCGTGTGAGAATGTATGTTGATGTAACACCACTTTTACAATTCAATGCAATTTAATAAGTTTTTTTCATTAAAGTCTCTTTTTATTCATGCAAGTTAACTTCTGTATTTTACCAGTCTTTTCGACTTAATTTTTTTTACATTTTAATTACTTTATGTTTCTTGAAGTAGACATTTTTACTTATAAACGCTGTCGGAGTGTTCTTGAAATTTTCAGAGACCTACACAGAAATACAATTAGCACATGTCCTAGGATTTAGTTTGGCCGATCCTGCAAGTTACTCATTTTTACATAAAATTGATAGACCAGAGGTTGTTTACTATTTTTTCCAGTAAACAGAGATCCATTCTCTTATTTTTTAGACTTTCAAGTAATAATAATATTGTGATTGATAAAGAAACATTAGAAAGAAATAGAGTGATGAATATCCACACAACCACCCTAATCTACATATGTGAATCCCAATACATAAATATTAGATATGCAAGAAAAATAAGGGCAACATTGTGAATATCAATAGACTCGGCCTTGGATGGATCTCAATCATGCAAGGGATCCAACTTTTAGCAAGGAAGGATTAAAATAAGAATAGAAAATGAATCATCGTACTTGGATGAAGGGTTGGAAGATGAAACCTTGAAAATAAAAGGACTCAAAGGTGGTAAATTGAGAAGGAAAGAGGAGACAAAATGCATTATGAAGAATTAAGGATTGGACAAGGTGAAGAATCTCTATTTAAGCTTGCGTGCGAGGATACAAAAAGTTTAATAAGAGAAAAGCTGAAGCCCTAGTAATATAAGGCAATGATGACCTTTGAAACGTTATAAGTCCAATGAGAACAACCATGAAACGTTATAATACTTACCGAGACACAAAATCCCAAAGGTCCAAAGTAGGACACATATACCTACCGTCAAGCCCGTGCAAAGTTAAGCTATAAGGCGCTAGTACGAGTATCAAATCTTGACTGCCACTACTTAAGGTGAGAAGGAAAACATGATTAGAGAATCCATCTCGATATCGATCTTGACTAACACCAAAAAACATTTTAGACATCCTATTATAAGAAGGCTAATGACAAGGGAATGCATACATATCAGGTTATGCCTCCTAGTTGTAGGCGAACATTACCCTTAAACGCTTCGTCCCTTCGGGCCTCACGTTTAAGGAACTTTCTACATCCCGAGTTTTGAACTTTGGTTAGGGCCAATCATGACGGCATTACCCTTAAGCGCTTTGCCTTTTTGGTTCTCACGCTTGGAGGACTGTGTACATCCCATATTTTGTATCCCGGTTAGGGGCAGTTAGAACGTCATTACCCTTAAGAGCTTCAACCCTTCAGGCCTAACGTTTGGGAGATTGTGTACATCCTGAGTTTTGTAACCCAATTAGAGGAGGTTAGGATGAGATTACTTTTATTGGGAGGGATATTGCAAGAATAGGTAATTAGATCTAGGCGAATGACAAAGAGAACTCGTATAAGCCGCCCAAGGTTGAGATATCCTAGACATGTCTTTATGAGCATTTATCGTTGTGAGATCATCATATCTAAACATGTCTCTCGAACCCCATAATGAGCAAATATCTGAGTTTATGACCATTGATTGTCATTTAAGCATCTTCGCCCCCCTCATCCCATATCAGGGTAAGGTAATCACTATATAAGAGGGGGCATATAGAGCTGTCAAAATGGGCCCGGCACATTTGGCCAGCCCATAAGCCCTAAATTTTAGCACGGGCCAGACCATAAAAAAAGTATTTAAAAAATACAACCCTATCTTTTTGGGCCAACCCATCGGGCCGATGTTTTTTATGGGCCAGGCCGGTCTGGCCAAGCGGGCTTTGGGCTGGCCCGTTAAAAATATTGAAAAATAATAATTTGTTTTGATAAAAAAATAGAAAACTGTTTTTGTTAATTTTGAGGGGAAATTGGGCTAAACATATGTTTTTGTTAATTTTAAGGTTGGATGTGTGTACTAGATGGAATGTCACATATATGATGCTTGAAAGTGCTATTAGGTATCGACGTGCATTCATTAGCTTGAGTTATAATGATAAAAAGTACAAGATTTGTCAAAGCATTGAAGAGTGGGGTAGAGCAAAGAACATTTATAATTCCTTGGCTCTATTTTATAATGGTACTAACTTAATTTATGGATCATCTTACCCAACCTCAAACTTATACGTCATGCAAGTTGGACTTATAGAGATGGAATTGAATAGAAATTTGAAAAGTCAAGATGATGTGATCAAAGATATGGCTAAGGGGATGAAGAAAACATTTGATAAGTATTGGAGAGAATATTCCATTATTCTTGCACTTGGAAATGTTCTTGACCCATCATCAAAGTTGGACTTTTTGAACTTTTGCTTTAAGAAACTTGATCCAAGTGGCTATGAAGACAAGGTAAAGAAAGTGAAGGACGATTTGTATGATCTCTTTGGTGCATATCAAAATAATATGGTTGCAACTAACTCATCAAGAAATACTCAATCTCACTCTTTTAGCCAACCATTGGGCAAGACATCATTTTTGAAGGTAAATTTTAATAATAAAATTTATACTCATTACATTACTTTATTTTTCTGTTCAAGCCTAGTTTAAATAGTTTTTTGCATGTCTAATTTTAAGAATACCATCAAGAAAACATACAAAAGATTTCAAATGATGGAAAGTCCAAACTTGAAATACACCTGGATGAAAAATGTTTAGATGATGACATAGATATTCTTCAATATGGGATAATAAATATTGTTCGATTTACTCAACTTAATATAATGGTTTGTGAAACTTTAAGCATTCCAATCACAGTAGTAGCTTCTGAATCTTCTTTTAGCATTGTAGGTCATATTTTGCATAAGTATAAGAATAGCTTACTCCCTGAAACTGTGCAAGCATTAATTTGTACACGTAATTGGTTGCATGATTTTAAGGATGTTGGACCTTCGGGTGAGTTTTAAATTGTAATTAATAGTCTTTGTATTTTATTTTCAATTTACATTTGTATTTTAATAGATAATTTATTTTTATATCTAATTTGAATGGTTGGATGAGTAGGGGTGGCAAAACGGGCCCGGCCCGTTGGGCATGCCCGTTTTACCCGCACTTTAGTGCGGGGTGGGCCAAGGATTTAGGCCCTCACCCTCTAATGTGTCCGTTCCGCCCCGCCCCATTTTCTTCGCGGGCTTTGCGGGCACAAGCATTTACATAAAAGTTTTCATATTTAAACTTAAAAGGTGCAGTGCCCGCATGTTTTCCCCGCCCCGCCCTCACTTTTTTGCAGGGTGGGCCTAAGCGGGGCGGACATGCCCCTTTGCCACCCCTATGGATGAGTAATTATTTTGTTATGTATGATTGTATTTTATTGTCTCTAAATTTAAAAATTAAAATTATAATATTGAAATTTATAGGCGGTCCTGGCCCATCGGGTTGTACGGCCCATAAGGAATTAGGTCAGGCTCAATTTTAATAGCCCATGAAGTAATTGGGTCAGCCCACTCCAGCCCATTTATAAGTGTTAGCCCACCGGGCCGATGTGGGCTGGGTCGGGCCTGCTCACTTGACAACTCTAGGGGCACACTTCAAATCAGAAAGGCAGACAAACATCGTTAAGTACAAAAGTCACCCACTGTGATTCTCTTGTAACCCTGTCTGACTAGTATAGGGATGAAAATTGTACCTATACCAAATAGATACCCTTAAAAAATACCCACAACGAGTAAGGTAAAAACTCGCAAAATGGAAATTAGCACGGACACGAGCACAAGTAATTATCCATTAAAATAAGTGGTTATGGGTGTGGATATGGGTATCTTAGTACCCACTCGCCCCAATATTCGCATAATATATATATATATATATATATATATATATATATATATATATATATATATATATATATATATATATATATATATATATATATATATATATATATATATATATATATATATATATATATATATATATATATATATATATATATATATATATATATATATATATATATATATAAGTGGGAATCAACTTACTCCACAATCATAGCCTTTAAATTAGATTTAATCGAATGGTTATAAGTAAAAATACTAATTTAATCGAATGGTTATATGATGTAAAATAAGTTAAAAAAAAAACTTACTCTTGGAGTAAGTTGATCCTCTCTCTCTCTCTCTTTCTCTCTCTCTCTCTCTATATATATATATATATATATATATATAGATATAATATATCTATATGTCAATCTCTTTAAAAGAATACATCACAACTAATACACATTTAATATAAGTGTACATTTATTTCATAATTCAACAGAAAATCTTTAAATTTTTTTGTTAATTTTATTAAAAACTTAAAATAATATGATATTTTTTAATTGATAGATTTATTTTTACTAGAACTCAGGATAATGGGTACAAGTAAGGGTACTTAGATACCCATAGGGCATGAGTACATGAATAAAGGTTGGTGCTCACATTAGTATAGGCTCGTTATGAAGATTTATTCAAATTGCAGGTATGAGAACGAGTACTATAATACCTTATCCAAACCCTACTCATTGTCATCCTTAGACTAGGATCATAGGGGTTATCAATTTGGTGTTCTTTACGTGAACAAATAGTTTATCCCTTGAGCCATAATTAGTAATCAAGGACGGATTAGGAATTGTTTAATTAAGTGAGAGAATTTAAATAATCTCTCATTATTAATGAAGGGTATTTTAGACATTTCAACAAGAATACTCGACACTTAAAAAAAGTTAGCGTTAAATATAATTTAAGAAAAATGCTTAGTACTTTAATCTATGATTAGTAAGCAATGAGCTAATTAGAAATTTTGGCATAATGGCAAGTACATTTGGGTAATTTCCCTTTGCTTAATGAGGGAAAATGTGTTTTTTTTTTCAAAATCTTATATAAGGAAGATGAGCTTATTCAATCATGGGAGATGAAAATTATGAGGGTGAAATCATATTTCAATTTCTTATATAATTTTTTTTATCAAAATATTATGAGGGTGAAATCATATTTCAATTTCTTCTTCTCTTCTTCATTATCCTCTTACCACCACTTGAACTGGAGATGAAAATTATGGGAGATGAGCTTGTATGTGTGAGCTTTCCTTTCTTGTATGCAATGTTCATCTCCACCAACATACTTTCAAGAATTCAATGGCATACTTGAAGGATCAAACACGGAAAGAGAATGCATAACTCTTCTATAGTGACTATTTTCTATTATGTTGAGCCACATAAGGGACATTTCATTGCAAGGCCAATAAGTGATAAGCAATAACGAGGCTTATCTCGAAAAACTTATTTTGTTGGCAAAGTAAATAGATCATTATTATTTTACAGGAATCTGGTGAACTGGTCTTGAATAGACTTAAGTAAATTTGAAGAGGTTGTATTTTACTGCTTTTTTAACATTTAAATTAACTTTGTTATAATTTGTACTCTTGTTTTACTTCTATTTTCTTCTTATTAGTGTTTGAGTGTTTTCTGAGGTTTCAAGTCATGATCAAGTGGAAAGGAGTTAACCTAGAAAAAATGCATGAAGATACCCGAAAACTTAACAAAAAGCAGTTGAATTACAAAATCCATGGGGCATAATGATTGTAATGGCCTAGAAAAAAGTCATGAAAAATTGTATTTTTAGGCACAACGCGGAGGGAATTATGGCCTTGATGCAATGGCCCAACAACCTTTGGATTTTCTACATTTTTCTATTTATTCTTGACTTTACCACTTCCTAGACTATTACACTCTGATATCAAGCCTCTCTAATTATGAGTTACTCCCTCCGCTTTTAAATATAAGTCGTTTTTTACTATTCACATGTATTAAGAAATGTAATAAATGTAGTATGGAAAAGAAAAATTATGAATGGTTTTACAAAATTTTCCTTTATTAATGGTATTGGAAAGACAAATTTACATAATTGAAAGGAGAGAGAATAATAAATATTTAAGGGTATAGTAGAAAAAATAACATTAATATTCATTGGTATTATAAAACGACTCATATTGTGGTACAATTTTTTTTCCCAAAACGACTTATAATAAAAAAATGGAGGTAGTATTGTTATTTTAAATTAGCAACTGACCCATGCATTTGAACGGGCTCGCGTGTTGGCACTCGCTATTGGTCGTTGAATATTTAAGTTTATTTTAATTGCAATAGATTTGATTAAAAAAAGGAATCATTCGTAAACATATAAGAGAGAATATGGAAAAAGATGGTAATTAAAATTAGCATGAAAATAAAAATTGAAAGACAAAAATATTATTAAAGATGAAAAACATAAAGATAAATTACATAATTAATTAAAGATTTATTTTATAAACACGACGCTTGTTGTTTGTTGAGTTAACATCGAATCTGACTTGAATTTTGTCTCCAGGTGTGAATAAAATAGATTCACAAAACTCGTCCCATTTGTATGCTAATTTTGTTCTATATGCATCTTCAATGCTCAATAGAGTAAGTGTCATTTTTTTCGTTATCTCCACAGAGTAGAAGAAAGAGATAATCATAATCTCTTAATATAGTTGCAAAGTCGACCTGCAATTTCTTTTATAACAAGACATAAAATTAAATTAGTTAAATAATACATAATGTAATGAAAATTTTTAATTCTATACAGTAAAAAATAATTAAAGTTATCGGAAGTCAACTAATTTCAGTAATGAAATATTAATAGGTGTTAGGGTAATATCAAACTAATAAATGTCATGGTGGAAAATACATCTACTATGAAACTGTGGTAATTTAGCCTGAGAAGACAATTGAATAATATTTTGTACTGTAAAACTATTGTCACCATAATATCCTATTTGAAGAACAACTTGACCCAATAAATTGTAGTATCCGACAATATCATTCCAACCACTTATTATAAGTGGATGATCCTGGTCTTTTTTATATATTATGTCATGATGTACTCCTTGATTATTCAATATTGTCCATCTTTTTTGAGTTCTTTATGATATAGATTAACAAACACATGATCGATTTGAGCATATAATTGGCAAGAAAAGAAGAAGTTAAAATGTAAAAATGTTGACACATTAAAACTGAAAAATGACAAAAAAAATAGTGAATTATCTTGTGAAACACTTAATTGGAGAGAAAGATAAAAATACCCTCGTGGTCAGAGTAATGTCCAGGTTTTCGTAAACCATCTCAAAGGCTCTACTATAGCTCCATCTACTAGGAAACAATTGGGAGGGAGTGACATTGAGAGTTCTCTAAATCTCCGTAGAAAAAGGAAAAAAAGGGAAAAGAAATCTCATTTCTTTATTGACAGGGAGGTAAAAGTAGAGGTACAGTAAAGGAGCTTCGGAGGAAATAGGCAAGGTCACCCTCTCCTGTTGGACTAAAGACTTCACACACAAGAGGGGGATGAATTATGTGGTTTGGAAAAACTTGGTTTTGAAAACTTTTTCATATTAAAAAATAGAGTTTGAAAAATTTAAGCAGCGGAAAGCAAATAGCAGAAAATAAATTGTGAAAATTAAAGAGTTAAGGGAAGAAGAAGAACACCGAGAATTATACAGGTTCACTGGTTCAGTAAAAAAACGACTTAGTTTTGTCCCCAAGAATTGATCTTGAGAGTTTTAAGCTTGTCAATGACTTTCTGTCTTAGATATGTTGCAATTGTAGCCACAATGGTAAGATACAGAGATGCAAATCACCATGAAAGATACATATTAATACAACTAGTTGAATTTTATGATAACTTTTTATTTGTTAAAATGTGAAACATGAAATTTAATTTTATCATAAAGAACAGGAGCTGACATTGATGTTGTGAATGTCATTCCTAATCTGGCAATGACACTTGCTACCTACACTATCATGAAATATAATATAAGATAAGTATAATGTGATCAATTCATGTAATGAAAGAATATATGATCTGAAATGATCAGAATGGATCCTCGTGGCCTTCAGGGTAGGGCAGCAACGATGGTCGTAGGAGAGGAGGGGGTGTACCTGCAAGGTACTCCGGTGCTCAAGTAAGAATCAGAGGAAAGAGAGCAAGTACAAAGAGTTCAGGTTTGTATTAGAATGAATTGGATACCCGACCCTCTCAAATGAGAGGGTATTTATAAGAAATCCCCAGCGCAGGGCCAAGGTCTCCAATGTGGCCGAAGTATCTGGTCGATCAATGGGAGACTGCCAGGTGGAAGATCTAGCACGTGGCCTTCGACCTGGTCCAACTGTTCATGTGGACTCTGAAGGGGTAGTTGGTCTTGTGAACTGTCAAGCGCATGAGGAGGATGTCCCCAACGGCTATATTGTACCCAATAGCTAGATTATTTTAATCTCCTTATTAGGCCTTGCCTAAAGCTAGACTGGATTGGGCCTTGCCCAACTGTGGGCCATCTGCCAGTCCAGTCCTGAACAGGATCCCCCAAAGTCGTTGCTCTAAGGTGAGGAGTAATGACTTGAGTTAGCCTTGCTAGTCGACCGATGAGCAGGAGTTGCGTCGCGGGGAGGCTTTTTGAGATCGTTATTTTTCAAACAGAAATCTTCGGGGATGTACCCTTCGAATTTCTATGACTAGTGTTGTCGACAATTGATTATCCGTAACTTTAGATGTTCCTTGGGATGCGAGGACATGCTCGCGGAAGGGACGTTGTACGTCGACCAGCCTTGCGCTTAAGGCAAGGAAATTTCTTGTCGATGAGGTTATGCTTGGATGATATACTGCGAGTCTTGTCGAGGAGGATGTGCCAGAGTGGAGCTAGAGGGAAATTTTCTTGGAAAGTGCAAGGTTTAGCCTTGAGAATGGCAAACGAAAGATTCCCTTCTGACACGTAAAGGTGCAATTAATATTTTTTAAGGCCTAGGGAATCTAGGCTAGCTAGGCAATGATGGCTCCTGCCCTTTGAGCTTCTCCATACGATCAAATGTTTATAAAAGGAGAACAGACTGATTCATTTTTATACTTCACGCGAATTTCTCTCTCCAACAATATTTTGCTCTGCAACTCGTGGTCTCTTGTCTCTCGCCGAAGCTCTTCCCGCCGCCGTCCATCTTCATTTCTAGCCTTTATATCCAGGTAATTCTTCATCTTCAACCTTTGAATGTTGGTCAAAATCTAGGGTAGTTTGTAGATTTCTGGAAATTAGGATGAATCTGACATGGATATTCCGGCGATGCATGAATTTTTTTGGTTGAAGTTCATGTGTTCTTCGATGAACACATGAATTTCTGGAAAATTTATGAAGATCCTGATGAATGTTAGGAATTAGCGTAGGAGAAGTCCATGGATCTTCCTAGGTTTTTTTGGGGAATAACTTATGTTTGTAGTCGGGCATTAGGCCTCTCGTCATCAAGAATTTATTCTCGAGTACTTGATAAGTGTTAGTTGCCGAGGAGACTCGTCCCTGTAGGAATCTTTTTTAGAGTCGCGGTGACTCGTCCCCGTAGGAATCTTTTTTAGAGTCGCGGAGACTCATCCCTGTTCTTCGAGGAGAAGCTTACGCTACGTCCCTGTTATGTCAACAACGATCGAGTCGAGGACACGTCCTCGCACTTATTCCCCCCCCCTTTCATTTGATTTGCGGTGGAAGGGTCGATTTGATCTCTGTTGTCGAATTCATTTTTACTTCCTCTACTTTTCTGGTAAAATGGCTGACAGGAATGAGGAGATCATCCCCGACATAGAAATTACTAACGACGAAGTTGTGCATCCTGCTGAGCATGCTAACGTCAAGGTCGCTCAAGGGGATCTTAGCTGGATCGCGCGAGAACCCTTGGTAATAAAGTCAAACTTCACCGAGGACGAGGCCAACTCTTTCTCTCTCCCTGAAGATCGGGCAAAAGGTGCACCTGTGAACTGGAAGGCGATCAGCCCCAAGGAGAATGATTGGATATGCTCGGTATATTTGGGGAGAAGATTTCCAATGTATGAGTTTTCTTTCTGGGAAACGGGGTATCGCTTGCCCTTCAACGATTTTCGAGGGGGAATTTTCTGTCACCTCGAGCTGTCTCCTGCTCAGCTCCACTCGAATCCTCTGGCGTTCATCTGAGCTTTCGAGCTAGTGTGCCGGTACTTGAAGATCGGGGCCACCGTGGAGCTCTTCTTCTGTATTTTCCAGCTTCAGAGGAGCACAGCTAGTCAGAAGCAAAGCTGGGTGTCCTTCAAGCAGCAAAGCTGTTTGTTCTGGCCATATTCGGAGTCTCTCCAAAATTTTAAGTTCAGGTTCATGGTTGTGAAGCCTTTCTCGGAGGCGGCCAAAGACTCACTGGTCACCATGGAGGCTGTGGAAAAGGATGGTCGGGAGGTAATGAAAATGGTGTCAAAGTTTCCACTGGAGTTGGTGTTTGCCCATTTCAAATACAGAACCGACTAGTTCCTCATAAAGCACGACCAGCTGAGTGCCGAGGATAAGAAATCATTTTGAGTGTTGACAAAGTTCGTGGAAAGCTTTGTCCCCGCTACAGTTATGGATAAAAATAATAATTTGCTCTACACAGAGGATGGGGAATCTGTTCGAGCGGCTCGTTATATAAACACGAAGGCCCTCCTCGACTGTAAAACCAAGAAGGTCGTGTTTGAGCTTCTAGGTATAGATTAGTTTTTTGCTTACATTGCTGATGTTTTGTGGAATGTGCTAACCCCTTTTCCTCTTTTTTAGGGGAGATGTCGACCATGCGTGAGTGTCTTGTCACGTCCGCAGCTGCCAAGAATGTCCAGAAAGCGCCAATGTCAAGGGCTGACACAGTTAAACAGCAGGTGACACTATAGAAGTTCGTCGATGGTTCCTCTCCTTCTCCGGGTAGCACCTCGACTCCTCTTACCCCAAATCTCCAAAAGAAAAGGAAACGGGACGACCTTAGCTTATCCCGGTCGATGGCCCTAATGGCTTCATCGGGGGCAAGTTTATTTTGCCACCATGCTATTTGCAAGAGAAAATCTTCGATAGGGAAGAATCAGTTGTCGTCCCCGACCTTGAGGCGTCAGCTATCTTGTCTGTTGATCTTAAGGTGAGGAGGAAACACCTTTGTCAAGACGCGGCAGCGGTGATGAGGGTGCTAGTGACGGCTCTAGCTCTGGGAGACGCGGAGATAGTTCCACTCAAGGAGTTCAAGAAAGTAAAGGCTAGGGAGACTGATCTTGAGCTGGAGAATGCTGATCTGTTCAACAAGCTGACGACTCTCCAGGGCAACTGTGAGGCCAAGGTCGAGCTCCTGAAAGAGATGAACAAAATGACGGAGAAGATGAAAAATGCGAAGGAGGAGAACACCAATATAAAGGCGAGGATTGCTGAACTAGAAGGCTCCTCGGCAGTCGGTCAGGATGAGACCAAGGAGGAAAAGTCCTTGAGGACTCGGGGAGAACTGATCGGCAAAATCCGCATCCTTGAACAGAATAACCTAGGGGTGGCCGAATTCAGGTTTAATGCTGCCGTGGAGCAGATAAAGGCTCTAAACTCCGACGTCCAGCTGGTCACCGATGGGATGGGTGTTTTGCATCAAGTTGTTGATGGCCAGGTGATCCCTCATGAGATTCTAGCTGAGTTAGCCTAGTTTCTTTTTGTAACTTAGTATTTATTGGCTTGCGTGCCATTCTAGTTATAACTTTTGATTATCGGGCTTGGCTCATATTTTGTAACATTTTGACAATTTCCATCCTGGTGGTCAGATTTATATAATATTTATGTTAACATTGTATGCCTTGTATGTTGATTTTTGCGAGCTGTGTTCGCTAAATATAGGAGTTTGCTCAACTCGTTATGATGCTCGACAGTTTAGGGAACTTGTCGAGGAGGCGAAAGTAGTTTCTGCCAGTTGTGGGACTAGGATCACGTTCGAGGTCCTGATCCCACAGGGCTTGGACTATTCCCATCGCGATCTGGGTGTCCTGCTACGCTGGTACGGCAACGGCGGAGCTCGATTGAGGTATCCCCGTTGGGCATAGGGTCTGCTCGTTCCTGTCATACCCCAAATTTTGACCACTAAGATTCCCCATCATTGTACAAACCATCATCACAATATGGATGGACCATCATACCTCAGTAGTCTCTCCAAAGATGGGTGAGCATCCACTACAATCAGACTTAGGGTTTCAGGCCCTCTCAGAGCTCTTAGACAAAGGATCAATCAAGGAATGACATGATCTTCAACTTGTCTAAACCTCTCAAACATCCACAATGGATCAATAGGACTCCCACCTCAAGGATTAAGCACAAGGCTGCAACATTCTGAGTGGATCAAGCCTCAAGATCGCCAGTGTCACCAAATTAGGGTTTTGGTAGACCAGGGCCTCCAGATGGAAATTTCCTCTGGGCATGAGCCAATGCTTCAAAGCATAACCTATGATGCTCCAAGGGACATCATGGACCCAATCATCAACTCAATTTAACCTCAGGGGATGCATTCACAAAAAAAAATCAGGAATTAGGGTTTCTTGACCTAATTCACCCCTAAGTTGACTTTTGGGACAAAACATGAGTCAAGACCTCAAGATAGGATTTAAGGGTCTCTAATACACCACATTGATCCATTTTCAACAATGGATTGAGCCAAGAAGCTTGAGCAACAAGTTTCAATGGATTGAGCAACAAGCTTGAGTCAACTGTGCCTTTGACTTTTGACCAGGACATGCTCCCAAACCCTAAGACATGATTCAATACACCCTATAATACCTATGAAATCAATCCATCAAGTTTGATTTAGGTCAAGGACTTAATTTCATAAAGGATCGCAGAGTTTGGAATTCATCTGACAAAAAGTCAACTGTGCACAAAAGTCAAACTTTGACTTTTTGAGATTTTTCACAATTATGGTTTTTTAACCCTAAAATGATGGTAATGTGTGATTAGAATCATCATTCATCAAGAAAAGTGGGATAACTTGTAAAAGGGGTAACCATAAAAAACTTAGAAATTTTTCTAAGTTATGGAACAAAGTGGCTAGGGTACCAACTTTGGAGGATCATAACTCCTAAACCACAAGGCCATTTTTTTCCCATCCAAAGCTGGATTTGTAGCTCTCATTACCCTCTACAAAAGCTTCAACTACACCTCATTCCAATTCATCATGGATTTTGAGTTATGGAATGATCAAAATCACAAAAAGTGAAAATGTCACCTTTTTCCAACACTTAGTGAAATTTTCACTAAGTTAGAATCTGCCTTACTTTTTTCCAAATGTAGGGGCATTTCTCACTTGGATCCAAAAAGTATCAAAACCAATTATGATCAAGCAGATGTTGTATCATATGAGGGCTTTCCAAAATGGCCAAGAACTCTATCAAATTCCACTTGGGCCATGAGATATGACAATGGCAATATGCCTTGCTGAAAACTGCCAAAGCAAGGCAGATTTTGGAGTTTTGCTCGATTTGCCTAAATTTTGCAAAGGGCAAGCAACTCTATCCATCTGAACACCTCAAGGGGGGACCAAAGAGGAACCAACTCTGATCCCAAGCCTCCCAAGTCTTTGGAACCAAAAATAGCATGCTAAACCTAGAATTGCCTAAAAAAGGGACAAGACTCCAATTTTGGATTAGAGCATTCAATGCATACACCAAGGTGGCATGGACTGAGCCATTGCCAACTGAATTCAGTCAAGACTTATCCAAGACCAAGGGAACTAGCAGCCTGTGCCCTAACCTCTAGTCAATGGCTAGAGGAGACTTGGATTCTCATTACTCAACATTGGCCAAACCTATGCAGCAGTTGCCATTCACTATTCCTTGCAAAACAAACTTGCTCTACTATAAATAGAGCTCATTTGTGATCAGTTTGAGTACACCAAAGCCATCAAACAGATGCTTTCCTCATAATCACCTTCTCACTTCCAATTTTGCCTTCTAAGGCAAGTCACCATCGGGTTTTGAGTTTGAGAGCTATTCCAATCAAACCAATCACACACACACCTCATAAACATCATATAGAAGTGATCCAAACACTCACATAACATCTGGAACACCAAAATCACAAAATCACTAGCCAATTGCTCAAGCCTTTGACAGATTTGCAGTTGGGGTGCCATCTCAAGTTCCAGATCATTTCAATCCATTCCAAGAATCCAGACACACTCCATGGCACCTAGGGAAGCTATCCAGATCATTGGAACCTAGCTGTAACACCCCTAACCCAAAACACGATCACCAGCTGCAAGAGGTGAGCATGAGCTCTTCTAACTCTATGATCCATGCATTTTTTGCTGCACAATAATTTGGCCATATGTTCATAATCATGCATAGAGTGTTTACCCTCAATCAATTGCTTTGTATGAATCGTGTATGGAATTTCTGAACCTTCATGCAGAATTTAGGGTTCTTGAGGTTTCTCTTTGATTTCTTATTCCATGCTTAAAATAAATGAAATTAAAGACCATAGACATGATCGTGAGGTTGAAACGAGTAGATTGATATGTAGATTGCATGATATAATCAAGTACTCAGTGAGATTGGATAGAAAACGCAAATCTGCAGAAACAGAGGGTGGCGCGTGTTCTTGCCCTTGTTCTTGGCGCCCTTTTTTGAAAATTCAAATATTTGAATTTTGTGATTTTATTTAATTGATTCAAAAATTAATTTCTCTCTGAGTTTTAATGATTTTGAGTTGATTCTTTTTTTAATAATTCACAAAAATGTTAAAATATTTTATTTTACCAAAAAATCCCAAAAATATTATTTATTTCATATAATTGATATTTTTGCCAAGAATTAATATTTTAATTGTTTTTGACATTTAAAATATTTTTTCCTTCTTGATTTTGCAAATTTTAATGATTTCTAATCATTTTGTAGGTCAAAACATGATTTTTGAAACATTAATCCAAGATCACAATTTGTTTTCCACATGTTAAACAATTTTGATCATTTTAATTGAATTTTTTATTCAATTAAAATACGTTTTGGAAACAAATTAGGGTTTTGATTAATTCAACCCTTATCAAACCTTTTAAAAAAACATTACGGGCCTCTAATAGAGCGTAAGACCCAATACTTTGTAAATACAAACCTATTTTGGGCCTCAAGTGTTGTATAAGTCCCGTTGTATTTCAAAAGTTCGGCGCGACATCACCCGTTTAAAACAAACCATCTGGGCCTCTCCTCGAGCTATAAGACCCATTCAAAACCATTTTGGGCCTCTAATAGAGTGTAAGACCCAATCCCCTTTTAACCAAAACAATTTTGGGCCTCAGATATTGTATAAGTCCCTCTGCGTTAAGAGAAAAATCTCGGCGCAACCGCCAGTTAAAAAATCAAACCATATGGGCCTCTCCTCGAGCTATAAGACCCATTCAAAACCATTTTGCGCCTCTAATAGAGTGTAAGACCCAATCCCCTTTTGAAACCAAAAACTTTTGGGCCTCAGTCATTGTATAAGACCCACTGTGTTTTCAAAACCTCTGCGCGATCCTCGCCCTTTTCAAAATAAACCTTGGGCCTACCCTCGTGTTATAAGTCTCATTTCTTTTTATTTCAATCATTTTGGGCCTCTTGAGAGAGTGTAAGACCCATCCCCTTTGTACAAAAAACCTCTTTGGGCCTCAGTCACTTGTATAAGTCCCACTGCACAACTTCAACAGTGCAGTCACCGATAAAACCCTGGGTCTCTCCTTGAGTTGTAAGCCCCAACAATCTTTTCAAAGCACTTTCTCCTTTGATTTTGAATATAATATTGTTATCAAAGCTTTCTTTGTTAAACAAACTAACTAAACAGCATGGAAGCTCTACAACCGAGTAAGTGTTTGCCCGCTTTCATATGTATATAATTGTACTGTGGGGCCGTTTCACTGTAAGTCTTCTTTCATAAACTCATATCGACTGTGTAATACAAGTATAGATATTTAGAGTTTCCCCGGCAACTACGTCTAGAACTAAACAAAACCTCATCCGACGTTCTCCCGGATATTTCAACATAACCTAAACCATGAGAATTTTCTTTTACAACAATTTTAGATAACTAGATCTAAGAAAACTCCCCCCTTGAGCAGTTCATATACAGAAGGCCAATGTTCCAAGTGAAACCCCTTCTGGAACTGTTCATCAGCCTCCTCTTGGGCTTAGTGCAAGGACCCACAGGCTCCCTAAAAGTATCCCCGCCTCCTCTTAGGCATTGTACAAGGACCTGTCGGCTTCTTAGAAGTTTTCACAGGCTCCTCTTAGGCTTCGTATAATGATTCTTCCTCCAGGAAGATAGCCTCCTCTTGGGCTTCGTACAAATTGTCCCTTCGGCTTCTTAAAATTTTTTCTCGCCTCCTCTTGGGCTTCGTACAAATTGTCCCGACGACCTCTTAAAGGTATAGGAACAAAAATTAGTCATCTTAATAGAACAGTCTTTTAAAGAGTCTAGATCTTTCTACCACGAACGTACTGTCTCTTGATCTCTCGTAAGCATAGTACAAAAGATAAAACTCTAGACTTGGACAGTCTAATCTCCTTGAGTCTCGAAGATATTCTCAAGTTCCTTTCAAAAATAGGAAGAAAACATCCGTAGACTTGGGCAGTCTCAATACCCTTCGGATTCCCCGTTTCCTTAAAGAATAGGAAATAACCCTGATCCTCTGATCAATCCCAAAGCACAACATTACCCATATAAGAACTGATTTTCTCTTTTAACCAACATACTGGACCTATCACTCAACTGAAACAATAACCCTAGCCTTCTCTTGGGCTTTGTACAATGATTCTCCCCAGCTGAGTTGACCTTTTCACTCTCTTATTGATTATAAAAGACTCTCTTGTTGAGTCAATCCTTTTTTAGCCTTCATCTTGGGCTTTGTACGAGATACAAAACACTCTCTTGTTGAGTATAAAAAGACTCTCTTAGTGAGTCGATCACCTTTAGCCTCTATCTCGGGCTTCGTACGAGATACAAATCACTCTCTTGGCGAGTATAAAAGACTCTCTTGTTGAGTCAAACCCTTTTATCCTCCGTCTTGGGCTTCGTATAAGACACATATAAAAACACTCTCTTGTTGAGCCAACCCTTTTAGCCTCTATCTCAAGCTTCGTACGAGACATCAAATCACTCTCTTGTTGAGTATAAAAGACTCTCTTATTGAGTCAAACCTTTCAGCCTCTGTCTTGGGCTTCGTACAAGACACATATAAAAACACTCTCTTGTTGAGTCACACCTTTTAGCCTCCATCTCGGGCTTCGTACGAGATACAAAAACACTCTCTTGTTGAGTATAAAAGACTTTCTTGTTGAGTCAATCTCCTTTTAGCCTCCATTTCGGGCTTCGTACGAGATACAAAATCACTCTCTTGTTGAGTATAAAAGACTCTCTTATTGAGTCAAACTTCCTCCTTTTAGCCTCTCTCTCGGGCTTCGTACGAGACACATAAAAATTCCCTCTTGTTGGGTCAATAGCCTCCTCTTAGGCTTCGTATAAGGAAAACCCCGGTTGAGGCAATCAACCTTTTAGCATCAAAATATGTGCCTTGCTCACAGTATACAAACATCAACAACTCATTTTCCTTCATCTAATCGCTGTAAGCGGCAAGCCTCTGGATTATTTACATCCACGCCACTGTCCCTCTTTTAGCATGAGAAATTCCTAAGGAAAAATGGCATTGCTCTAAACTGAGTTAAAGTCTTCTCCTTCAGGTTGAAAATCCCCTATAAAGGAAATTATGGCATTACTGGATTCACATATCCCAGTTAAAGTAATTCTCCTTTATAATCAGTCACCCAACAATTGTGACAAACAGACCCCTTTAGAGATGACAAATTCTCTCTAAAGTCAACACCCTTTCAGCTTCACATCTTGGGCTTTGAACAGGATACAAACCACCTTTAGCTTCATGTCTTGGGCTTTGAACAAGACACCAAAACACCATTTCCTCCCATAGAATAGGAGGAACTACGATCGCTCTGATTTCCCTATCCCAGGAATACGTAGGCATAAGATTGAAAAAGAATCTTAGCGAGCACACTAATCCAAAAACCCCAAAGTCCCCTACCTCCAGCCAATCTAGCACAGTATCCCAACAAATTCCCCATGAACAGTCCCGATATTTTGTTCTGAACAAAATAAGCAGATAGAGACCCACGAACTAAAGCTGCATCTGTAAACCAACAGTTTTGACTGTTTAACCTCAGTTTGCAAGCAGGGTTAATTGGAGACATCTATTTCCCTTCCTTCATCAGCTTCAATAGGATAAAAAATGAATCGAACTGTAGTACCAAAGCGATAGTGATTCGAAACCACAAAAACCGCGCTACAGTTCCATGAGCAGACACTTGCCTTCATTGTAAACTTAAGGATTGTGCTTGCACCAGGGCACACTCCCTTGGCCGAGCAATCTCTCCATTGTGGGGTGAGTTCGTCGGCAGTTAGTCCTGACTGATTGTTGGTCCTAACTGTAATATTGTTTAAGCTTTTCAGCATTCCATGGTCGAGCAAATGGTTCTCCGTTTAGATGTTCGAGATAGTAGGCGCCGATGCCTGTTTTTGATTTTACCCGGTAAGGGCCTTCCCAATTTGCAGCCAGCTTGCCCTCGCGTGAAATTTTTTAATTTTTGCGTAGGACCAGACTGCCAACTTGGAAACTGCACTTTATGACTTTGGCGTCGTGGCGCAGTGTTATTTTTTGTTTTAGTGAAGCTTCGCGGAGGGCTGCCCCTGATTGGATTTCTTCGACCAGATCAATTTCTTCTCTTAATGCTTTGTCGTTCAGTTCCTCGTTGAGAGGAGCCTATGTTCACCTAGAGGGTTATTGATTTCCACCGAGATTACTGCCTCGGTTCCGTACTCTAGTCGGAAGGGAGTCTCCCTGATGGTTGAGTGTGGAGTTGTTATATAGGCCCAAAGTACGCTATGTAGCTCCTCGACCCATCTCTTTTTGGCTTCGCCTAATCTTCGTTTTAGACCTCGAAGAATCACCCTGTTCTCGGCCTCTGCTTTCCTGTTGGTCTGAGGATGTTCGACGGATGTGAAGTGTTGCTTAGTTCCTAGTTTGGCGACGAAGTCTAGAAACTTTATGTCCGTGAACTGGGTCCCGTTATCAGTTACAAGGGCCTGGGGCACACCGAATCGTGCGAGGACGTTTCTTTTGTAAAAATGAAGTATGTTGAATGTTGTGATTTTGGCGAAGGCTTCGGCCTTAATCCATTTTGTGAAGTAATCGACGACCACGATAAAAAATTTGTTCTGATAGGACCCCATCGTGAAGGGTCCGAGGATGTCCATCCCCCACCAAGCGAAGGGCCATGGGGAGGACAAAGTCTTTAGTTCGTTGGGGGTGCTAAGTGCATGTCCCCGTGGCGTTGGTATCTGTCACATTTTATGACATTCTCCTTTGCATCTTGCTGCATATTCGGCCAGTAATATCCTGCTCGCAGGGTTTTTCGTGCCAAGGATCTTCCTCCTAAGTGTTGTGCGTTGATCCCGTCGTGAATTTCTTGGAGAATGTCGGGGACCTTTTCCTCCTCAACACATTTTAGGATGGGGATGGAGAATCGTCGTCGGTAGAGCTTGTCTTCGACTAGGACGTATGAGCAGGCCCTTTGCTTAGTTATGCTAGCCTCTTTAGTGTCTATGGGCAACTCCTCTATGGTGAGATAGTTTTACACTGGAGTCATCCAGCAGTTACTATCTCCAATGGCGTTGACGTCGAGTAGCCCTGTTGGTTTTTTGATACTTGGGAGGGGAAGCATCTCTTGTATAACAGACTTGTTGCCACCTTTTCTCCTAGTGCTGGCCAATTTGAGAGGACGTTTGCTCGAGTGTTTCGTTCGCGGGGGATGTGCTGGACTTCCCATACGTCGAACCTAGTTATCCTTTCTTTTACCAGCGTTAGGTATTCGACGAGATGATCGTTTTTGGCCTGATATTCTCCCTGTACTTGGGAGACCACGAGCTGGGATTCTATGAAGATTTTTACTTCCTTAGCGCCCAGGTCCTCGGCCAATCGTAAGCCTGCGAGGAATGCTTCGTATTCGGCTTGATTGTTCGAGGTTGGGAAGGACAAGACCAACGATACTTTGATTAAGATCCCTTCTTCATTTTCGAGGATGATGCCCGATCCATTGCCCGTGGAGCTGGAAGCTCCGTCGACGAAGATTGTCCACTTGTGCGCTCCGCTTTATGGGGATGCTGGAGGTGTCATTTTTGCCACGAAGTCGGCTAAGACTTGTGCCTTAAAGGCTTTCCTGCTTTCATAATGGATGTCAAACTCTGACAGTTCTAAAAACCATTTGAGCATCCTACCGGCCATATCTGGTCGGCCAAGCAGTTGTCTTATGGGTTGGTCTGTTCGTACCACTATCTTGTGGGCTAGGAAGTAGTGCCTTAATCTTCTTGCAGCATTGATGAGCCATCAAAATGGGCTAGCCCACATGGGCCGGCCCACCAGGCCCGAAGAATCATAGGGCTTGGGCCTTAAAATTAGAGCCTATATTTTTCAGGGCCTTTTTAACCCAGCCCTAAAAAGCCCGCTACCCATTAGGGCTAGCCCATATGGGACGTGGGTAGCCCATTAGGCCCATATCACTATAAATTTTAAAAAATTATACTAATACTTATATTATCTTACTCCAAAATAACACATTGATTTTTATCACCTCACTAAATTTTATATATATTTGATTCAATATTTCTCTTTTAAATATTATGCATTAATATAATCAACACTCTTTTCTCGTATTCTATTAGTTTCCCTTATGTTAAATATTCGAGTATTATTTTATACAATTTATACATGTATTGTATTTAAAAACACATTATAGTATTGATAAAGATAATATAGTACTTAAAAATGTATTATAAAAATGTATTATGTTTAAAATAATACAATTTTTAATTTTATTTATAATAAATATTATGACATTTTAATTTTAATTTCTTATAAAAAAAATCCCATTTAGGGCCGGGTAGCCCGAAGCCCATATAGGGCGGGGCTCGGGTAGTAATTTTCGAGCCCATATTAGAATTGGGATTTTTTGACCCAACCCTAAAAGGCCCGAGCCCATCAGGGCCGACCCGTTTAGGGTCGGGTAGCCCATTTTGATAGCTCTAGATGAAGGCTAGGGCGACTTTTTTGATCTGCTGATATCTAAGTTCTGGCCCTTGCAAGACCTTGCTTGTGAAATATATTGGCTTATGCCCATCAAGGGTTTCTCGAATGAGGGAAGAACTGATGGCTTCGTTGGTGACAAAGAGATAAAGGTAAAGTGTTTCCCCGTTGTTTGGTCGTGACAGAACTAGTGGTTCTGATAGGGCTTGCTTAAGATGGAGCAGAGCCTGCTCGTATTCCTCTGTCCATTCAAATGTTGCCTCTTTTCGTAGAAGCTTGAAGAAGGGAAGAGCGTGTTGGGCAGACTTGGCCACGAAGCGAGATACTGAGGTAAGCCTCCTATTGAGGGATTGTATAGATTTCTTCGAATTTGGTGTGGGGAACTCAGAAAATGCTAGACATTTGTCAGGGTTGGCCTCGATCCCCCTCTAAGTGAGGTAGAAGCCGAGGAACTTCCCCGCTCGCACATCGAAGGTGCATTTCTCTGGGTTAAATCGCATTTTGCATTTCCTTGCTTGGTCGAAGACTTTTTGCAAGTGGAGCGTATGATCGGATTCCTCTTGGGATTTCACGATCATGTCGTCCATATAAACTTCAAGCATGTCCCTGATTTCTGATCAGAAGATTTTGTTCATCATTCGCCGGTACGTGGCCCCAACATTTTTCAGACCGAAGGGCATTACGTTGTTGTAATAGTTGCTCGACAAGGTCATGAAAGCGGTGTACCTCTTGTCCTTTTCTTCCATAGGAATTTGGTTATATCCCAAGTATGCATCCATGAAAGACAAGAGTTTGAAACCAGCTGAATTATCTACTAACTTATCAATGCTAGGCAAAGGATAAACGCCTTTCGGGCAAGCTCGATTAAGATCGGTGTAGTCAATGCACATCCTCCACTTTCCATTTGATTTTTTAACTAATACAATGTTAGACAGCCATGTTGTATACCTGGCCTCCGAAATGGATTTTGCCTCTAGGAGGTCTTTTATAAGTTTTTCTACAGCTGTGCCACTGCTCGAGCTGACGGGTCGATGGTGAGCTGGTGGGAAGCAGTTTCAGGATCGAGGTCGGGCATGTCTGCGACGCTCCAGGAAAATGAATCTGCGTTATCTCATAGGTATATTTTCAGCTGCTCTCTCACCTCTTCGGGCAGATCTGCACTTTTCCTGACTCTTCTGTTGGGATTGTCCTCGAAAGTGATCACTTCTAAGTCTCTATCTGGTACTGGGCGCATAACAGTTGAGGCAGGGGAGCTGCCAGTCGATGTTGGAGTGTCTTCGCTGCTATCCTTCTCGCCCTCCTATGAGATTCAGTTGTCGAGGTCAATGGTGTGAACCTGGACTGCTGAATTTTTCTCAAGCTAGCTCTCTTCACTGAGAAGTTCTCTGTCTCTTGTCCGTTTGACAGATTTTGGTGCTGTGCCAATCGAACTCTGCCCCCTGGTAGCTTCCTCGAAACATCATCTTGCAGCTTCGATGTCTCCATGCAAGGTGGCGACGTGGCCCTTCTAGGTGTAGTATTTCATCTTGAGATGAACCGTGGATGGAACGACGATCAGCTCAGCAAGGGTTGGCCTTCCCAGAATACACTGGTACAAAGAGGGACAGTCGATGACCTGGAATTGTGTCTTAATCATTTTGGAGGCCTCTTCCTCCCCGAATGCGACTAAGAGTTCCACGTACCCCCAAGGCCAGGCAGTAGCCCCATTGAATCCCTGCAATTTTGAGCCCAGATACAGAGATAAGTTCTTCTGATCGAGCTTAAGGGCGCGAAACAAGCTGGTATACATAATGTCCACCGAACTCCCCTGGTTGACAAGGATTCATCGGACATCTGTGTTTGTCAACCTGGCCCTGATGAGTAGAGGGATGTGCACGTTGGGGGAGCCTCCAGGGAGCTCTTCACGATAAAACTTGATAGGCTGAGAGCGTCCTTAGAACTTCTCAAGTGTAGACAGTCGGTCAAGGCTACAATTAATCAGATGATCGAACTTCCTTTTGACTGATCCCACCGTGAGCTCACTATACCCGCCACAGGAGATGACCATCGCAGTGGGGAAGGCCTCCCAGGAGCTGTGTGCGGCAAAATATGGAGGGTCCTTGAGATAGTCGAGGACAAAGAAGTCTTCTGGCCGCGAAACAGACATGGCAACTTGCGGGGGAGGACTAGAAGGTGAAGCTTCTGTTTCTGGCTTCTTAGCCTCAGACGTCACTCGTCGGGGGGCATCTCCCTTCTTCGTGTACTGCTTAAAATGACCCTCCTTGATGAGGATCTCGATGGAATCCTTTAGATGGATAAAATCTTCGGTCACATGGCCATGACTGCGATGAAAGCGAAAATACTTGCTTCTGTCAGTGTTGCCCTTCGATGTTGTCGGTTTAGGGAAACTGACACCTCCTTGCATAAACTCGGTATTGATGCATTTAGAAAGGATGCGCTCGCGGGGAGTTGTTAGCAAGGTATACTCAGTAAAGCGACCAACAGGTCCTTTATGTTCACGGGGATGGTCATCTCGTCGCTTCTCTTTGTCGCGTCGGGGAGCTTCTGACTCATCCTTTTTTGACAGCTTTGAATTCTCCTGGTTCCTCGAATCCCGGGCTTTGTAAGCAGCTTTTTTTCCTCATATTAGATGTAAGCTTGGGCCTTGTGGAGGAGTTCGACCAGAGAATGAGGCGTTTAAATACCCACTGCTTTGCGGAAATCACTGTTTGGCCTTAGCCCCTTCTCGAGGAGGTATTTCTTCATGTGATCCGTTGTGTGGATCTCTACTGCCTCCTTGTTAAATCTCTCAATATATGCCTGAAGGGGCTCATCTTTGCCCTGAATTATGTCTTCGAGTGTGGCTTCTGACTTGGTTGACGCCTAGAAATGGTGAAATGTCGGACAAACTGGTTATTTAGATTCCTCCACGAGGTGATCGATCCTCGGGGAAGACTTTTATACCAGGTCATAACTCCTTTTCTAAGGGTGATGGGGAACAGTCTGCACTTGATTGCTCCGCCTACGTTGTGATAATGAAGTATGACTTTAATGTTCTCTATATGGTCGTCGGGATCCGTAGTTCCATCGTAGAGAGCCATAGGAGGAGGCTTCTCCAGCCCGCGAGGGATACGGGCGTCCATGATCTCTTGGGATAGAGGTCCATGGACGTCGTCCTTGTCGCTCATGCTTGACGATCTGTATGGGGAATGACTGCACCCATGATTCCTGCTGCGTCGAGGAGAGTGCCTGTGCCGATTACGATGCTCGCGAGGTTTCTCTGAAGGCTTAGTCTTCTTGGGGGCTGGAGAATATCTAGACCTCCGGGGAGGGGTACGATGTCGTTTCCTCGTATCTTCTTGCCCTGGTTTCTCCAATTTTGATCGTTCCTTGATTAGGGAAAGGCTTTGAGACTCGTCTCGCCAACGTTTCTGAGGGGGAGAACGAGAATGGGGAGAATGGCTGCGAGGTCTTTGTGAGGGAAATCGTTCTTGAAAGGATTTTTCAGCATGTGGATCTTCTCACCCTACTGGAAGATCATGTAGTTAGATTTATTGAGGGCGATGATGAGAGCCGCGATGTTGAGATCAACGTCTTAAGGAAAGAGGATGGGCTCGTAGGTGTGATCGGAATTCTGGATGCGGGGCTTCACGTTGTCGGAGGATGGAGAGGCAGTCTTTCCATCCCTATGATCAGTCTCGTAGATCACATCTCTAAGATTGGGGTTATCGCCATTATCCAAGGCGACGATGATGGCAGAATCTTGAGGGACATCATCGTTATGGTGAGAGGCCATGACGATCGAGGAAGGTTTAGAAATAAAAGCTTTGGTCTTTGGATTGAAAAGATTGGGGATCTTGGTTCAAGAAAGACGGGGGAACAGAGGTTCCCACAGACAGTACCACTGATCCAGAATGATCAAAATGAATCCTCGTGGCCTTCAGCGTAGGGAAGCAACGATGGTTGTAGGAGAGGAGGGGGTGTACCTGCAAGGTACTCCGATGCTCAAGTAAGAATAAGAGGAAAGAGAGCAAGTACAAAGAGTCCAGGTTTGTATTAGAATGAATTGGATACCTGACCCTCTCAAATGAGAGGGTATTTATTAGAAACCCCCAGCGCGGGGCCAAGGTCTCCAATGTGGCCGAAGTATCTGGTCGACCAATGAGAGACTGCCAGGTGGAAGATCTAGCGCGTGGCCTTCGACCTGGTCCAACTGTCTTCGTGGACTCTGGAGGGGCAGTTGGTCGCGTGAACTGTCAAGCGCGTGAGGAGGATGTCCCCAACGGCTATATTGTTTCCAATGGCTATATTGTGCCCAACGGCTAGATTGTCTTAATCTTCTTATTAGGCCTTGCATAAAGCTGGACTGGATTGGGCCTTGTCCAACTGCGGGCCATCTGCCAGTCTAGTCCAGAATAATATATATAGTAAAACTTATTGTAATGATACAATATATATGTAGTAGAACTTCCTGTAACTAATTGAAAATTTGAAATTTCAATATTTTAGTTAAAAAAAATCATATGTAACAAAGTAAATAACATGTATTTGATTAAACATGTTGTTGTATAATTCTGTTACAAATTTCCCTTTTATTAATCATGAATCCGTAGTACATCGACCGTAAAAAATCTTGATTAGAAATTTATAGGTTGTGTGGTCTGGTGCTTAAGGCCTGAAGTTTGATATTTTCATATTTCAACTCTAATTTCTGTTTTAAAAAAAAAAGATGAAGGCCAAATTCATGTGGCCTTTTAGTGTTATAATCTCACTTGCTTCTTGATAATCTCACCTGCTTCTGTTTACTAAATTCTTCAAAATTCATGTTGTTACCTGGCCGTGTTTGTTGTTATATATGCATGTTGCTTTTAGTGTTGTATATGCATGTTGTTTCATAAATAATACTCTCTGTCTCAAATTATAAGTCACTTTGGCAAAAAAAATTCTCCTAAATTATAAGTCACCTTACATTCCCAATGCAATATTAATGATATTTTTCTCAATATACCGTCAAATATTTATTATTATTTATTATTTCAACTATTTTAATTTATCTCTCCTGTGTAATTATGAGGGGCATTACGGTAAAGTCATACATAATTTATCTTTTTCATAAAGTAATAATTAAGTTTTTTAATTTGTGTGAAATATCCAAAACGTTTTATAATTTGGGCGAAGGTAGTAGTAGTTAATATTATGATAATGATGTTCAATTCCTTTTTTTATTACAGTATTTTTTTAGGCCAAATTCAAGTGGCTTACAAAGGATGATGCTAATATTAAGAAGAGTTTCAATAGTAGATAGGATCTTTGGATCTAAAAAATGCTCTGTATTAGGTTCGTAATAGTGAGGATGAAGGTGTTTGGATTGATGAAGATATTCTAAAGAAATTAAAGGTTAAATGACAAGATGAAAAGTGGCAAAAAAATTTATGATTAGTCGGTCGCAAGGCCGGATACCAAGATTTCCAAAAAAAAAATCTAAAGTTGGACACAATGTGCATATACTGGAGGATCTATATATGCTAGAGAACATGCCAATAAAATGGTTACTAATTCTTATCAATTTTATGTTTATTTCTAAATATATTTATATTAACTAAAATTATATACTCGTTGTTGTTTTAGAAGGCGGAGTTGCATAAATAACCAACATGTTTTATGCTTTACCAACGACTTTATAGACCAAAGAGAAAACCAAATGAGTGGACACGTAAGCACTGCGGGCGATACACTTTTAAAATGTACTTTGTCGCCCATTGAAAGGGCGACAATGACCAAATTGTTTTATTTTTATTTTTTTTTATTACTGACATTAATTCTATATTAATATTAATAATATTAATTAATATAGATATATATATATATATATATATATATATATATATATATATATATATATTAATATTACTAATTGATCTTACCCGGATCAGACACTTGTTCAGTGGCCAGCAACGTCGTATGGACTTCAGCTCCGGTGATGATGATACGGCGCGGGGGGGGGGGGGGGGGGGGGTGTGTACCTGCAAGGTACTTCGACGCTCAAGTAAGAAAGGGAGTAAGCAAGTACAGAAAAATAGGTGAGAGTTAGAATATGTTGTGTAACCTGACCCTCTCAAGTGAGAGGGTATTTATAGAGAGCCCTCAACGCGGGGCCAACGGTTACTGGCACTGGGCTGGATTGCCAGACCCAATCCAAGTAACTGCCAGGGCTTACGTGGCGTAGTGAAGACTAGCACGTGGTCTTTGCCCTGGTGTAACGGTCCATAAATCTCTGGAAGTAGGGCAGACCGATTCCTTCGGGAGTGGGAAGTTACAAGAGAACGTGTCCTCGCGGGAAGGAGCACGTGGGTGTCGGGGAGAGGTGTGCCCGTAGGGCACATGCTCCTGTCCAACAGCCTTTACCTCGCATGCCCGACGTCCAAGAGGACTGGGTCGTGCCCGACACGGATGTGGCTTTGGCCTTGTTGGGCTTCCGCTGGCCATTGGGCTTGGGCCTGCCCGACAGCAAGGCAGGCACTGGCCCAGTCCAGAACAAGAGCCCCCCAAGTCGTTGCTTTGCGGTGTCAGAGTAATGACTTAGGGATCAGCACCATGTCGAGGAAGTATCCCGTCGAGGAAGGGATTTTGAACGAGGAGCGGTTGGTCAAGCGGGCAAAAATAAGTCAACTCGCTCGTGCTAGTCTGGTCGAGTCTGGGCGACGTTGCAGGGATACAAGAAGCTTGAGTCGAGGAGAACAGAAGGACGCATGTTGGGGAATGAAGCGACATGCGTGGGAAAGCGTGTGTCATGTGTCGCATCTCATCATTGTCTAGGACGGCTACGCTAGGGTAGCGTAATCGATTGCCTATGAGCCCTCGAGACTCGTGAGACCCTTATAAATAGGGCCCATCTCGTTTCATTTCCGTTTTCGCTCCCCCTTTGCTCAAACTTTCCCTTCTTTCGTTCTCTCTTCAACCAATGTTCGCCGCCACCGATAGCCGCACCGGAACCCTATCGGAAGTACATTTGAAATAAGTTTCTCTCTCTTTTCCTCTTTTGCTTGCATTTGTAGCAGTGTTTTAAAAACCGGATCGGTCATCAAACCGGTGAGGGTACTGGTTCACTGGTTTATCGGTCGAACCACTGGGTCATCAGTCGAACCGCATGACCAAACCGGATTAAACCGGATAACTCGGTTGAATAAACCTGTCATTATAATAGGTATAAAACCGGTAAAACCGGTCGAACCGGATGATTCAGTCTCTAAAAACTATAACTAGCACTTAAATTTTTTGAAAAGATCATATCATAAATTCACAGGTTCATAATTTAAATTCAAATTTTAAAAGAGTCTAATTGTAAATTTTAAACAGAGTCTAAATTAAACAGAGTCTAATTTAAATTCATAGTTTTAATATTAATAAAAAAAAAGTTTTAATGTTAATAATTAAAATAATACAAATATTAACATTATTTTAAATAATAAATTTTCCAAGTCTATATATATATATATATAATGGAAATCAGTTAAGTCTAAAATTATATTATATTTAGTTTCTTAATTTGTGTTCTTAAATTTCTATACAAATATTTGTATGATGGTTTTTCAATCAATATAAATACAAAATAGTAAAAATAGTTTTGTGGATATTACAAAACTTAATTTGTGTATCACTTGAATTAAATGAGTGATTACTATTATTCTTGAAGAAAAGTTCCTATGTATTTGAATAAAAAAAATTTTTAAACAAAATTAAAAAAAAAATAAAAATAAAAATAAAAATAAAAAAATAAAAATAATTTTTTTTTTTTAAATAAGAAGTTGAACCGCCGGTTCGCCGGTTTTCCCGGTTCTCACCGGTTCGACGACATGGCCGATCCAGCAAGCGAACCCGGCCGGTTCCCGGTCCAACCGGTCCGACCGGCCGGTCCAGTCCGGTTTTTAAAACTATGATTTGTAGGGTGAATCTATGGTGAACTGATGAAGTTCCCGTGGAAATCACGAAATATCCGGCGAAAACGACGGAATTTCCTAGCTTACTCGTTGAATCTCGCGGGGAGAGACGAGGAAATCCCCGAGGACATTAGGAATGTCCCGGGGTCGTGAGATGAACATCTCTCAGTTCTTTTGTTGAGTATCCTGGGGATAACTGACGAAATCCCTGGGGACACGAAGAATGTCACGGGGACGTGGGTCGAATATCTCGGGTCCCGCCCAACGCCGCTCCCCGCAGACCTGAGGATGGTCGCGGGTTCGTGTTTCCCGACGTTCTTTCCTCGCCCTTTCACTTGATCAACGTTGGAGGGGTGGATTTGATATGGGTCATCGAATTCACCATTTCCTTCTGCTTTTCAGGTAAATGGACGTATTACAAGTGGCCGAGGGATCTTTAGATACTTACGACGAGCCCGACTCACCTATGGCAGAGACGATCAGCGCCGGGGAGAGGTTACCCGACGACTGGGCCTGCGAGGAGGCTATAAACATGATCTCCCATTTTGTCGATTTGGACGAGGCTGACATATTTTGCACTGTTGAGCACCGTCTAGTGGGTTCATCGAAGACGTGGAACGTGTTCAGGCCTTTGCCACATCATCGAATATGCTCGACATATAGTGGGATGCAGTTTCCCGTATACGAGTTCATGTTCGATGAGGCGGGGTGGCGTTTGCCCTTCACGGATTTTCAACAGTCAGTGTTTGTCTGGATGCGTTTGGCCCCTTCTCAACTCCACCCCAACTCTCTCGCTTTCATCAGGGCTTTCGAGATCATGTGCAAATACTTGAAGATCGGGGCGACTGTGCCCCTATTTTTTTGCATTTTCTATCTTCAACGGCAGGCCGTCGACGGCAAGCATGGTTGGGTGTCCTTCAAGCAGGTGAGTAGCCTGTTTCACACTTATATGGACTCTGTGCGAGATTTCAAGTACCGGTACTACCTCGTGAGGCCGGTCACACTTGAGGCCATAAATTAAGTGTACCATCGGGTCGTCGAAGAAGTAGATGGGCGGCGAGAGGAGGCCCTTGTGCCCAGGTTCCCATTGTTCTGGACTGAAGAACACTTCAAGAGGAGAATAGACAGCTATATTGTCAGCCCTGGTAAACTCTGTGAAGGGGATCGCTTGGCTCACGAGGCCATAGTCAAGTTCGTCGGTGGGTTTAACAAAGCCAAGTTCGTGACGCCGAACGGGGACTTCCTTCTGGGCGACGACGGGGAGGTCTTAACGAAGCGTCGATTGATCAACACTAGGGCTCTCCTCGAGACGTTTTCTGACGAGGAGGTTCTCGAGCTGTTAGGTGGGGTGGCCTCCTCGACCTGCCTTTCCCTTTGTCCTACTTTTTGAATTATTGACCTCTTTGTTTTCTATGCAGGTAAGATGTCGAGTGCCGAGGAACGTCTCAAGAAACTGAAAAACACCCGTGCTTCGAAAAAGGGTCGGGCCGAACAGCTCCGAGCACAGCATCCTGCCACGACTTCAGTGCCCACAGATTCTTTGACCTCTCCCCAAGGGAGTCAGTCTCCCAGTAGCCAAGGGTCTCCGAAACGGCAGTGCACAAACAGGCAGGTGGACGTCGACCTGACGGTTGAGAACAATCCTCCCTCTGAGAAGTTCATACTTCCTCCTTGTCACTTGAGGCCCCACTTCTTCTCGGGTGCCAACTCTCCAGGTATCCCTGCTGCCGAAGTCCTAGCCGTCTTGGGTGCTCCTCAGGCTTCGAGGAGGAAAGCCCTGCTCGAGGACTTGTCCGCCGTTATGCGAGTCTGTTCGATGAATTTAATCTTAAACGACGAGACTTGTCCAGCAGCCGAGTTGACCAGGCTATAAGAGAGGTTCCAGTCAGTTATTTCCGAGGTGACAAAGTGGGCAAGGAGCTGACTGAGTGTAAAGAACTGAACCGAGCTCAGGCTGAGCATCAGAAACAGCAAGACGAAAACCTGAAACAGCTTGAGGAGAAGTTGAGAAAAGCCGAGGAGGGAAGGAAAAGCCTCTTGGAGAAGGTCGCTGAATTGGAAGATGCTGCTCGCCCCGCCGAGGAAGAAACCGAGGAAGATAGATTGTTGATATCGCGGGTAGCGTTGATTGCTAAACTCCGAGAGACTGAGCAGGACAACCTTGTGGCCGCTGAAATAGGCTTCAAGAATGATGTGCAGCAGCTTCAGATCCTCAACCCCGGCCTCATTACGGAGGGAGCCCACTCCGACTACGACGTGGTTGATGGTCGAATCGTGCGGCCGGTGGAAGAGGAAGAGGTTGACGGGGACGCGACTGGGCGTGAGCAGCCAGAGGGGACGGCCGCGGAATAGGTTCTGTTTTCTTGTTTTGCTTGGCCTGCGAGCCATTTCGTTTTGTTTCTTTTGTTTGCCCGGCCTGCATGCCAAGGGCTTTTGGAATATCTGTAATATTTGTACAATGGGCTTTTTGCTCGGATTTATATTTTGATCGCTGCGTTTATATGTGTGTGATGTTTACTTGTTTTGTTTGTGTGTGATGTTATTGTATTTACTATACTTTGTTTATTTTTGTCTAAGTATAGAGATTTTGGGGCTTGCTGGACTTCGATAATCCTCGACTGCGTGGACAGCTGGTCGAGTGGCCGGAAGTGTATTCCGACCTTCAACGAGGCTAATAGCTCGGTCGAGGTCTTAGCTTCGTGGCGTGAACTTCCCATCGTGAGCTGGGTGTTCTGCCTGATTGGTACAATGACGGCAAAGCTCGATCGAGGTGTCCTCGTCGGATCAAAAGTCCTCGCGCACACACAACGCGGCCTTTGATTGTCGTGTTCTGTATAGGGGTGTCAGGCTTGTACCCTAGTATGTCGCGGGCAGTGTTTAACTGTAGTACTGTTTGAGCTTCTCAACGTTCCATGGTTGAGCAAGTTCTTCCCCGTGCAGATTTTCGAGGAAGTAGGCTCCTGTCCCCGTTTTCACGCGGACGCGGTACGGGCCCTCTTAGTTCGCGGCGAGTTCGCCTTCCCGCGAATCTTTCTGGTTCCTTCGTAGGACGAGGGTGCCTTCTTGAAAATCACGTTTGATAACTTTGCCGTTATAACATAAAGTTATTTTCTGTTTAAGTGAAGCTTCTCGGAGAGAAGCGCCCGAACGCGTCTCCTCGACGAAATCGAGCTCTTCCCTCAGAGCTTTGTTGTTTGCGTCTCCGTCGAGGGGGGCTTCCGTCCTCCTCGAGGGTTCCCTGATCTCCATGGGGATCACCACTTCCGTTCCATAGGTTAGACGAAAAGGGGTCTCCCCGGTCGTGGAATGCGGGGTTGTTCGGTAGGCCCAGAGGACGCTGTGTAGCTCATCGACCCACCGTTGTTTGGCGTCACCTAATCGACGTTTCAATCCTCGGAGGATTACTCTGTTCACCGCTTCGGCTTGACCATTTGTTTGAGGGTGCTCGACCGACATGAAGTGCTGCTTCGTGCCCAGTTTGGTGACGAAGTCTTGGAAGTTCCTGTCGGTGAACTGTGTTCTGTTGTCGGTGACAATAGCTTGGGGCACGCCGAATCGGGCGATGATGTTCCTCTTGTAGAAACATAGTATGTTGAAGGCCGTGATTTTGGCCAACGCTTCCGCCTCGATCCACTTCGTAAAATAATCCACCCCGACGATGAGGTATTTATTTTGGTACGATCCCACGACGAAAGGTCCGAGGATATCCACCCTCCACCACGCAAACGGCCACGGGGAGGACAGTGTTTTGAGCTCGTTAGGAGGAGTGAGGTGCATGTCCCCGTGTCTCTGGCATCTATCGCACTTCTTGACGTGTTCCTTGGCGTTTTGTTGCATGGTGGGCCAGTAATACCCTGCCCGAAGTGCTTTATGGGCTAACGATCGTCCACCGAGGTGTTGTGCATTGATTCCCTCATGGATTTTCTGGAGTATGCCGGGGACCTTGGTCTCCTCGACACATCTGAGGAGGGGAATAGAAAACCCTCACCGGTATAACTTATCCTCGACTATCGCGTACGAGCACGCCCGCCGCTTCACCATCCCCGCTTCCTTGGGATCTTCGGGCATTTTGCCCGTCATGAGGTACTTGTATACCGAGGTTATCCAGCAATTGTTGTCCCCGATGGCATTCACGTCTGCCGCCGGAACGAGTTTGTCGATGCTCGGGCGGGAAAGCACTTCTTGTATGACGGATTTGTTTCCGCCTTTCTTCTTTGTGCTTGCCAATTTGGACAAGACATCTGCTCGAGTATTGTGCTCGCGAGGGATGTGGGTTACCTCCGCGGAGGTGAATCTTTTCATCTTTTCTTTCACCAAGGTCAAGTATTCGATAAGGCTGTCGTTCTTAGCCTGGTACTCTCCTTGGACTTGCGAGGCCACGAGCTGGGATTCGGTGACGATTTTGACCTCCTTGGCACCAAGGTCCTCGGCCAACCGAAGCCCGACAAGGAAAGCCTCGTACTCTGCTTGGTTGTTCGACGTCGGGAAGGATAGTTCGAGGGATACCTCAATCAGGATGCCTTCCTCGTTTTCGAGGATAATGCCCGCCCCGCTTCCCTTCGTGCTGGATGCTCCGTCGACATAGATCGTCCACTTTTGGGATCCATTGGTCGAAGGTTCCGGGACGATCATCTCCGCCACAAAGTCGGCCAATACCTGAGCCTTTAGGGCTTTCCTTCCCTCGTATTGGATGTCAAATTCGGCAAGTTCGACCGACCATCTGAGCATCCTCCCCGCCATATCTGGTCTTCCAAGGAGTTGCCTTATAGGCTGTTCGGTCCTCACAACGACAGTGTGGGCTAGAAAGTAATGGCGCAGCCTCCTGGTTGCGGTGACGAGGGCCAGAGCGACTTTCTCTGTCTGCTGATACCTGAGCTCGGGGCCCTGGAGGGCTTTACTCGTGAAGTAAATCGGTTTCTGCCCGTCCGGGGTTTCCCGGATGAGGACGGCGCTGACCGCTTCACTCGTGATTGCGAGATATAAGAACAGTGTCTCCCTGTGATCAGGTCGTGAGAGGACCGGGGGTCGCGATAGGACTTGTTTTAGGTGGAGGAGCGCCTGCTCGCGCTCTTCGCTTCATTCAAACGTTGCTTTTTGTCGAAGAAGTTTGAAAAACGGGAGCGCGTATTGTGCATACTTGGCGACGAAGCGGGAGAGGGCGGTGAGCATCCCGTTCAATGATTGTATTGGCTTCTTCGAGTCTGGAGTAGGGATCTCGGAGAAAGCCCTACACTTGTCGGGGTTGGCCTCGATTCCTCGCTCTGTGAGGTAGAAGCCGAGGAACTTACCTGCCCGAACGCCGAAGGTGCATTTGTCGGGATTGAACCTCATGCGGCATCTCCTCGCTGTGTCGAACACCTTCTTGAGGTGCGCGGCATGGTCGACTTCCTCCGCGGATTTGACGATCATGTCGTCCATATAGACCTCGAGCATGTCGCCGATTTCAGCCCAGAAAACCTTGTTCATCATCCGTTGGTAGGTCGCCCCGGCGTTCTTCAAGCCGAAGGGCATTACGTTGTAGTAGTAATTGCCCGACTCGGTCATGAAGGTCGTGTGCTGTTTGTCGACCTTATCCATGGGAATTTGGTTGTATCCCGAGTAGGCGTCCATGAAGGATAATAGTTTGTAACCTGCAGAGTTGTCGACCAGCTGGTCGATGTTAGGCAAGGGATAACAGTCTTTCGGGCATGCCCGGTTAAGATCAGTATAGTCAACACACATCCTCCATTTTCCATTATTCTTTTTGACGAGTACAACGTTGGACAACCAGGTTGTGTATCTGGCCTCCGAAATAAAATTAGTCTCTAGGAGGTCTTTTACAGCTTTTTCAGCAGCCTCCGCTTTTTCGGGAGACTGCTTACGCCTACGTTGACCTATGGCCCTAGCGGCCGGATCTACTGCGAGCTGATGGTAAGCCACCTCGGGGTCAAGGCCAGGCATCTCGGAGGCGCTCCATGCGAACAGATCAGCGTTCTCCCAGAGACATGCCTTCAGCTGCTCCTTCATCAGGTCGGGGATCTCGATGCCAATCTTCACATTACGGTCTGGATCGTCCCCGAGGGCCACGAGCTCAAAGTCTTCGTCTGGGATGGGGCGCGTTGGGTGGAGAGGCCGCCCGTTATTTTCCTCCTAGAGGTCGAGGTCCGCTGCTCCGCCCTCTTCGCGCTCGTCCAGGAACCTGCTGTCGAGGTCGACCGCGTTGACGCGCGGGAGAGGCCTCTGTACGGTGTCCGTGATGGCTTTGCTCCGGTCTTGGGCTTGGTGCCGATGGAACTCATGCCTTTGATCGCAGCATCGAAGCACCTCTTGGCCGCGTCTATGTCCCCGTGCATCGTAACTACACGTCCCCTGGCCATGTAGTACTTCATCTTAAGGTGGTCCGTTGATGGCACTGCTGTGAGTTCGGCCAGGGTAGTCCTCTAGATGATGCAGTTGTAGAGGGATGGGCATTCAACCACCAGGAAGCGGGTCTTCACTTGGCGGGCGATATCTTTGGCCCCGAATGTGACCATCAGTTCAACGTAGCCCCATGGTCTGGTGGTGGTGTTGTTGAACCCCTGCAGATCTGAACCGACGTACGGGGTCAGATGTCTCTCGTCGAGCTGGTGAGTCCCGAACAGATGGGCATACATGATTTCGACCGAACTTCCCTGGTCGACGAGGATCCTTCGAACATCAAAATTCTCCATCTGTACCCTGAACAAGAGGGGGATGGTGGCGTTGGGCGCTCCGCCTGGGAGCTCTTCAAGGTAGAAGGTGATAGGGTTTGATTTCCCTTGCACCTTCTCGAGAGTAGTGTTCTTCGCCGATGTTGCGGACTCCAGTTCGTCAAATTTCCGCTTGATCGACCCGACAGACACCTTCTCGTAACCACCCTCGGAGATGACCATAGTCTTGGGGAAACCTTCCAATGTGCTGCAGGCAGCGACAGGGTCTTCATGGGGGAAGTTTGCCCACATGCTGCGAACTGCTTCTTGGCCCTCGATCCCTTCGGGGACAAATAAGTCTTCGGGTCGAGTGACGCTGATGGCGACCTAAAGCTGACTCTCGTCAGGAGAGGGTGTCGTTTCCTCGATGTTTTGGGCTTCCCGGAAGCTGGGACGAGGAGCGTCATTCTTCTGGGCGTATTTCTTTAAATGCCCTTCCTTGATCAGGATCTCAATTGCATCTTTGAGATGGATACAGTCCTCCGTGACATGTCCATGGCTCCGGTGGAACCTGCAATACTTGGACCTGTCCGTGTTTGATTTGGGGGTCGTTGGCTTTGGAAAACGGACGCCTCCTTTAAGAAATTCCGAGTTAGAGCACTCGGAGAGGATTCACGCTTGGGGAGCATTGAGCGGGGTGTATTCCGTGAACCGGCCAGCTGGTCTGCGCGGTTCACGAGGATCCCGGGGGCGATTTTCTTTCTTTCTTTCTCCTTCTCGTCGGGGAGGAGAGTTTTCTTCTTTGTGGCCGCGGGGGCCTTCCTTCCGCCTCGACTCAAGGGCGATCTGCGCTGCCTCCGACTCCTCGAGCTCGATGTACGACTGAGCTCGTTGGAGGAGGTCCTCCAGGTGGCGAGGTCTGCGGAGGCCCACAGACTTGGCAAAATCGGATCCAAAACGTAGTCCGTGGATGATTAAATACTTCTTCATGTCGTCGGTCGTATAAACCTCGACAGCTTCCCTGTTGAATCTCTCAATGTAGTTCCTGAGAGACTCGTTCTTCCCCTGGAAGATGCTCTCCAGTGCAGCTTCCGTCTTCGGGTGTCGACAAGATGTTGTGAAGTGTTTAGTGAAGCATTGTCTTAGTTGCTAGCAGGATGTGATCGACCCGTGTGCCAGACCCTTGTACCAAGTCATGATGCCCTTCCGCAAGGTGGTAGGGAAAAGCCTGCACTTAATGGCTCCCCTGACGTTTCTGAAGTCGAGCATGGCTTCAAAACTTTCGACGTGATCGTCGGGGTCAGCCAGGCCGTCGTAGGTCCCCAGTGGCGGGGGTTTCTCCATGCCCGCAGGAATTGGGGCGTCCATGATCTCCCATGATAAGGGGGTCCTCTAGTCGTCGTCATCACTTCCGGCTGGGGACCTCGAAGGGGATCGGTGATGTCGACCAGGTTCTTGTCGTGGAGGGGAATTCCTTGAACGTTTCCTCGGCCTCTCCTCGGTGGTCTCGGTCTTCTTAGTAGTTGAGGAGGGCCTGGGTTCCTTCCGAGGCGGGGAATGATGGCGCTTCTGGGAGATCGCCGGCTAAGGGCGTTCGAGGTGCGGCCGACGACCCTCGCGCACTGGCGAGGGGGTTCGAGATTCTTCTGAAGGATTCCTTCGCGGGGAAGGAGAACGGCGAGGTGAAGGTGGGCGACGATGTCTTCGCGGGGAAGATCGTCGTGCCCGACCTCGCTCGAGTGATTCAATTATGAGATTCTGGTGCATGATCAGCTGGTTGGTCTGATTGACGAAGGCAAATAGGGCCACGGTGCTCGAATCTGCATTAGGCGGAGGAGCAACTGGCTGAAAGACGGCTTGCTGATCGTCCTGGCGGGCAGCGTCGGAAGCCGTGTCTTGGGAGTCTGGGGAGGCGGTCTGCCCATCTCTTACGTCGTCTTCTTCAACGTTGAGGGCAACAACGTCCTCACGATGGTTTCTGTTCTTGAGTTGCGCGAGGACGGTGTCCAGAGCTTTGTTCGCAGACGGGTTATTGGCCATGCTAGTGATGAACGAAAGGATTGATTTGGTTTATCGTTGAAGGAAAAACGAGGAAGCAATGTTTCCCACAGACGGCGCCACTGATCTTACCCGGATCAGACAGTTGTTCAGTGGCTAGCAACGTCGTATGGACTTCAGCTCCGGTGATGATGATACGGCAGGGGGTGTACCTGCAAGGTACTCCGACGCTCAAGTAAGAAAGGGAGTAAGCAAGTACAGAAAAACAGGTGAGAGTTAGAATATGTTGTGTAACCTGACCCTCTCAAGTGAGAGGGTATTTATAGAGAGCCCCCAGCACGGGGCCAGCGGTTACTGGCACTGGGCTGGATTGCCAAACCCAATCCAAGTAACTGCCAAGGCTTACGTGGCGTAGTGAAGACCAGCACGTGGTCTTCGCCCTGGTGTAACGGTCCCTAAATCTCCGGAAGTAGGGCAGACAGATTCCTTCGGGAGTTGGAAGTTACAAGAGAACGTGTCCTCGCGGGGAGGAGCATGTGGGTGTGGGGAGAGGTGTGCCCGTAAGGCACATGCTCCTGTCCAACAGCCTTTACCTCGTGTGCCCGACGTCCAAGAGGACCGGGACGTGCCCGACACGGATGTGGCTTTGGCCTTGTTGGGCTTCCGCTGGCCATTGGGCTTGGGCCTACCCGACAGCAAGGCAGGCGCTGGCCCAGTCTAGAACACTAATATTAATAATATTAATATTAATAAAATTAATTAATATATATTAATATTAATACAATTTTAATATTAAGATATATTAATTAATAATATATAATAAAATTAATTAATAATATTAATTAATATTATTTATTAATATATAATTATGTTAATATAATTATTATTAATATATTAACAATTAATATTAGAGAGCAAAGGTAGTGCACTGACAGTGTAAACTTATTTTACACCATCATCCAATAGAATTATAACATTTTGCCATGTCATATCAGTATTTTAAAATTAAACTTGTGATTTGGCGGGATACACGCCCGTGATTGGTTGACGGTGTAAAAATATTTTACACTGTCGGTGTATAATCTTTTTTCTCTTAATATTATTACGAATATATTCATAATTATTGTAATTAATATTAATTATTAATATAATTAACAATAAATAATATAAACTATTATTAATAATAAAATTTTATTATTTTATTATCGTAGTACACTGCCGGCAATGCAATGGACGAATCTTTTAGTATTTTATTATTCATGTACAGTGCCGACACTGCATTGGACGGAACATTTTAATATTTTATTATTTATGTACATTGTTGACATTGCAATGGCGAAACCTTTTCATATTTTATTATTTCTGTACAGTGCCGACACTACAATGAGCGAAACCTTTTAATATTTTATTATTTCTGTACAGTGCTGACACTGCAACGGGCGAAACCTTTTAATATTTGATTATTTCTGTAAAATGTCGGCATTGATATAAATAGAGGTGTGGTGTAAACAATTTTTCACATCTATTTTAAATTCCTTTTATTATTTTGAAGATGTATCTTCGCCGCTGGGGAAAAGTAACTTTTTCGAGAGAAAAATCGACTATGAATATGCTTTTTTGGAACATCTGTAGTTTAGAGCAACTACAGAGGGAGTTGAAGCGTTGGTTAGAATGAGACATACCGGAAAGGGAACAAATCAGAAGTATTGAGAAGTACGATACTTAACGTGGGTGAGTGTGAATCAAGAGTGATAAGGAAGCGAGGGAAATGATGTTTGGACAAAATGAAATCAGACTGATAGTTGTAATCAGTTAGAGAAGTTGTGTTAAATGTTGTTTTTAAGTATTTTTATCTATGTTAATTTATGTTTTGTTATTTATGTATGTGCTGTGTTATTTAATGAAGCATAAAGTTGTTTGGTTTGTGATATTTGATTTTTTGCTATTGATATTTGGTACTCAATGATTAATGGTGACTCCATGTGTAATAAAAGTCAATACCCGCAGACACTGGTTGGTGACGCGTATTTAAAAATAAATAAATAAATAAATAAAGAAGAAAAAATATTTTTACCAAAAAATTTTTTATTTAAAAAATTTATTTTTATTTATATTTGAAGCATAAATATAATTTTTACATATATACAAATATTTGGACCAGCTGTATATTTTTCGGTACGAAAATATTAATTTTGTTTTGATATTTTTGTAAAAACATTTATGCAATGAATTAATTTAATAAATATCAAATAATAACATAGTATTTAAAAATATTATTTTAATTGTATAAATAAATACTAGTAACATAAATAAATACATTTTACCCGTGTTTGGATTCATACATGGTTTTAAATATATTGACTTTTATTTTCTTTAATTATACAAAAAATAAAATAATCCATGCGTTCCCACAAATTCTGGTCTGGATTAGGGGCGTTCGTGGTTCGGTTTGGATCGGTTATGAAGCAAAATATCATCCGATCCAAAGATAAATTTACTTGCGGTTTGGTTCGATTTTGTATGATTGGTTAAAAAAATCCGATCTGATCCGATCCATTTTTTTGCGGTTTTATTTGGATCGGGTTTTTGGATATCCAAATTACAAGTTATAATTTTATTAATATTATAAAAATACTAATAAATAATAAATTTGATATAATATATAACATATACTATATTAAAAGTTAATATTACAAAATGACAATGATCAGTTATGAGTGAAACAAATGAAATAATAAAACATAATAGTTTAAATCAAACTAATAAATAATATTCTATAAAAAGTATCATCTAATAATAAATTAACATAACATATTATACTAATAAAAAATATATAAGTATAAAAATATATACATGCGGTTCGGTTTGGTTTGGATCGGTTTTGAAAAATCAATCCGAAATCCGATCCGATCCGAGCGGTTTTTACAAAATGACATCCAAACACATCCAATATTTTTCGGTTTTTTGCGGTTTTCGGTTTTTTTGGATAGGTTTGCGGTTTTTATTATTGGTTTGGATTTGAACACCCCTAGTCTAAATACTTGTGCCTTCGCATGGGTACTGGTGTGTTACGCACATTTGTTCACATGATTTTAAAAATGATCAATAATTTTTTATTTTTTTATACTTAAATCAATAGTTTAAGTTTTTCTGTTTCATATTAATGAATACGCGTGCGGTCGCACGGGTACCCGTCGGTGACGCGCATTTGTTTACATTTTAAATTTGGAAAAAAACAGAATTAATAAAAACAAGTAAATATAAAAAAATATAATGTATATTAAGAAAAAGATAGAATAATTTATAAAAATATTTTGATGACTAAAAAACTTGTTCTCAATTATAAAAGTATTTGGATCATCCCTACACTTTTTTTCATATATAAAAATAAAGTTCAATCTAAAATATTTAAATTTTTCTCGTGTATAAAAATATTTGTGTCATATGCCTTTCTATATTATCAATGATTTCATTTTTTCAGTTTCAGTTTTGCACATATATATATATATATATATATTTTTTTTTTTTTTTTTTTTTTTTTCTCTTACAATCTCCTAATATATGTAGGTATTACTAAAAATATATCTTTTGTGGGATACCCATAAAGATCATAATTAAGTAACAAAATTTTAAATATAAATATAAATATAAATATAAATATTAAGTAGAACAACAATTTTCTCCATGTATAAATATTTATTTAAAAAAATATAAATGTAGAAGAGTAACACTTTTGGAAGTGGTAAATGATGAGAAGAGTAACTATAAGAAATAAGTAAATGATAATATTATAGTTTAATGTGCAGTGCTGAGTGTGCTATTGTTTAACGTTTAAATGAAAAGATATTGGATACTTATATTCACTCTCATTCATTGTATAGTGTGTTATACCTGTTGCACGTTACACAAAGCTGTGGATGTCAACTTACAATATAATAGAAAGGCATTATTAACCACTATTTAATTCTTCCTTGTAATATCATGTATTATTTAAATGCTCAGTTGGATATCAGATGAGATCAGATGAGTATCTATGTACTCTATCTTGGATTAATAGGATTTATGGAATCCTATAAGTACTTTAAGTATTATCAATTGAGATCAATAGAGCAACTAATGAGCTCTGAAGAGATCAACTATTTAATGAAAGAGACAGATTGATATTTATTAGTTCAAGAGAGAATTTTAAGGTAACTCTAATAATTGATCAATTGGGTTGAGATGACAAAATATTAATTGGAGATATTTTACCCAGTTGGATTATATTATATATATATATATATATATATATATATATATTTGTTGGTAAGAGAAAAAGAAAGGAAAGTTGGAAAAGAAGAAGAAAAGGAGAAAGAAGAGAAAGAAAGAGAAGGAAGAAGGGAAAAGACAAGAAGTTGGATCATCATCATTTTTAATCATCTTCTTCAAACTCCTCTTCGAGTATCAGGTGGGTTCTAGTTAGAAACTCTAAGTTCTAGAAATCTATGATTCGAACTTAGGTTAGTTTTGAGAGAAAATGATTAAACGGATAAATCAATGAAATCTAACGGACGAAATTCGATATAAATTGCGTAGAGTAGTCGTAATATGCATGTGATTAGTTGTTAATGCTTCTTTTGGTGTTTGGAAATGATTGGGTGTGGAAAGGATGGATTTTGGGTGGTTGGAACCCTAAAAACGCAGCAGAGAAATTATGCTTCTGATACGGACCGTAGGGCGGCGCTTTGAGCGCCGGGAGACGCAGGCTTTCACCGGGCGATAGTGGAGAGGCGTAGCATGGAATGCTACTGGAATTTCTGATTTTGTGGAATTGGGACTTACGCCTCTGCTTCTTCGGGCGAAGCATAGGCGAAGGGGCACCGCCGGGCGAAAATTTGTAGCGCCGGGCGCTCCTGGGAGTTTTCAAATAATTTTGTTTTCTTTAAAAATCCATAACTTTTGATCCGTAACTCGTATCGAGACGTTCTTGGTACCGTTAGAAATCCATGACGACCCTCCACCCAATAAAAAGTGAAAATTATGGGTATGGTGTGGGATAAGTTATTTAGTGGAAAATGAAGGAAAATAATGCTGTGTGGTATGTTGATATCCATATCTTTTAGATCGTAAATCCGATCGAGGCATAATTATAGCCGATGTAAAGCTGTGAAAAATACCCCGATTAAATGAATCGGAGGGAACCCGAAAGAGATGTTTTATGTGATGAATCATTATATTTGACCCTATTATACAATTGTAACATGCTCTGCCTAATATTGATGTTAAACATGATTGAGAGTAAATGCATGTTGAAATACGAAATAGGTAGAGTGAGGAAACCTTGCCATGAACCTATATTGGAACCTAGTAATGAGCTAGAAAATTGATGAATAACTTAATGACAATGCTCGTGCAGAAGAGGCCGAGGCATGTGTTCAATACCGAATGGTATAGAAAGAATAAGACACTAGTATGGAACATGGGTGTAAACCATAGTGGTTTTGAGAAAAGGCAAAAGAGGCCTCACTACGCCAAACAAGGGAAAAGAGGGCAGTTTTTTTTGCCTATCACAGCGCTTAAAAGCGTTGTCTAAGCCAGCGTTGTCGTAGGTAAAGACAGCGCTTTTTTATTTATGAAAAAGCGTTCTCTAAAAGGGGACTTTAGACAGCGCTTTTAAAAGCGCTGTCTAATGTATACGTTTAAAACTTTAAAGAATAATTTTTATATACTTTAGAGAGCGCTTTTTTCTTCAAAAGCGCTCTATAAAGGGGGACTTTAGACAGCGCTTTTGAAAGCGCTGTCTAATGTATACGTATAATGATTTTTTTATATACCTTTAGAGAGCGCTTTTTCCTTAAAAGCGCTCTCTAAAGATGGACTTTAGACAACGCTTTTAAAAGCGCTGTCTAATGTATAACTTTAGACAGCACTTTTTTCTCAAAAGCGCTGTCTTTTGTCTACGTATAATTTTGAAGATTTTTTTTAAAAATCCCATTTTAACCATTTTTTTTTATGCAAAAACCTGTATAATTCACATTTCCCTAAACCTGTATAATTCACATTTCAATAAACCAGTATGGATACGCATTTCCATCAACAAATTCTATTTCAAAACTAGAATTTACATTAATGCAGAATTCGCACAAATTCTATAATCTAGAATTTGTACATTTCAATAAACTAGAATTTACATGCAGAATTCGCACAAATTCTATTGTATGGTTTCAAACCTGTATAGAACTTACATTTCAATAAACTAGAATTTACATTCACAAAAATATACATTCAAGAAAGAATTCTTCTTGCAATAAAAAATTCGCACAATTCCTCCTTAGTATCTTGCAATTGTTTCCTCGTGTAATAAGGACACGCCATATCATCGAAATACTTCATAACAAAACAAAATACACATTATTTAGTTAAAAATAATAAATTATATGACATATCCGATAAATATTAAAATAAATCCTAAGTTATAAAACCATGCATACCGTAATAGGAATCTCCAATTGTCCCATTTGAAGGATTTCTCTCATGAACCTCAAAATGAAGTATCCGCAGTCTATGCCACTACGCTGACGAGGGCATTACACATAGACAAACAAATAAGAAATAATATATAGATGTTTTGTGTTATCAAGTAGCATCACTAATAAGCAATATTGTGAAAATTAATATACCTCCACTTCGACCCATGTAATATTGGTTGCTATAGCCCGTGTTACTCGTGCGTATCTTCCTGGTTACTAGACATTTGACCTGTAAGAAAGAAAAAAACAGAAATTAAATGACAAATATAAAAATCCATAATCCTAATCCATTGAATGATATAAGCTATATTGAATGATATAAGCTATAATTTTACAACTAGTACCTTTTTCACTAACGTCTCTTTCTTTTCTTGTTTGGAGTATGATCTACCCGTCTCTTAACAACACGAACGGTTGGATTGATCCAAATACCCTCATTATGATCATTTCTAGTATATGATTCATTCACTATAATATTTTCATCTTGATCATTTCTAGTAAATGATTCAATATCAACATCAATATCACCTTGATCTGCAACGTTTTCATCAATTACTTTGTTAGATAAAAGCACTATAGACCATTTTGTACTTGTCGGATCAGTGACATAGAACACTTGTTTAGCTTGAGAGGCTAGAATAAAAGGCTCATCTTTGTACCCCACCCTATTAAGATCCACTTGCAAAAATCCTGACTTATCCATTCGTACGCCATTATTATTTTCAACCCACTTGCAACGAAATATAGGAATCTGAAACTTCTCATAATCAAACACCCAAATGCGCTCGATAACCCCAAAATATGACAGATTTTTGCAAATTTGGGGTTTAAGTCTTTCACACTTGAAATGTGCATTGCTTCAGCTACCACAGTGACACCACTATTTTGCATAGTACTTTTATCATCTTGTTCTTTGGTATAAAATGTGTATCCATTAATTGCATATGCGCTATAAGAAAACACGACCATACTTGGACCATATGCTAAACATCTCAACCTTTCTGTTATTGAAGCGCAGTCTGAATAATACTTTGAATAAATATGATCCTTAAACCAAGGTATGAAACTTCGATTGTGCTCTCGTACTATCCAATTTTCATTTCTATTCGGATTTAAACCTCGGAGAACATCCTTGTGCATTTCAACATACGACTCAACCTCATTCTCATTGTGCAGAACATACAAATGCACTTAATCCCGTTCGACCCTTGATACTGTCACAACTTCATTTCCAAGTAACTTTTTTCCTTCTTTTTTTTCGACAATATGACATTTGGGGAGTCCAATTGATTGTACATTGGACAGATATTCAGTACAAAACTCAACCGCTTCTTCAACAATGTATCGTTCGGCAATACAACCCTCTGGTTGACTTCGGTTTTTCACATACCCTTTTAATATTTTCATATAACGTTCAGAAGGGTACATCCATCTCATATAAGCCGGTCCACACAATTGTGTCTCTTTCACCAGATGAACAACTAGATGAACCATTATGTCAAAAAACGAGGGAGGAAAATACATTTCAAGATCACACAAAGTAATAACTATTTCTTTTTGCAATGTTGGTAAGATCGCAGGATCGATCACCTTACTGCAAATTGACTTGAAGAAAAAACACAATTTAGTTATTGCGCTTCTTACTTTTTCTGGCAGAATAGAACATATACCTATTGGTAGAAAATGTTCCATTATAACATGGCAGTCATGCGTCTTTAAACTCTTTAACTTGAGGTCTTTCATAGACACAAGTCTTCTAATAGCTGAAGAGTATCCTTCTGGAACTTTAACTTCACTTAGAAACTTACACAATACTTTTTTCTCCTTTATAGATAGAGTATACGCAGCAGGTGGTAGATATGTTCATTTTCCTTTCTTCAAGGGTCCTAATTCAGTTCTTATCCCCATATGTACCAAGTCCTTTCTTGCTTTAAGGCCATCCTTAGACTTTCCTGGTATATTGAGTAACGTACCAATAACACTGTCAAATACATTTTTTTCAATATGCATAACATCGAGAAAATGTTTTACATACAACGACTTCCAATATGGCAGTTCAAAAAAAATTGACCTCTTCTTCCACCCACTCTTGACAAGTGTATGTGCAAAAGGCTTTCCAAACTGAGTTCTCACATCTTTCACCTTTTCAAAAATTTGATCACCTATCAATATAGTTGGAGCTCTACCATGTTCTGGCTCTCCATTGAATGCTTTTCTCCACCCACGATAGTGATGATTAGAATTTAAGAATCTATGATGACCGAGAATGACATTCTTCTGACCAAACTCCAATCGCGTCCAATCTGTTTTATCTTCACAAATAGGACACGCACATTGACCTTTTATGCTGTACCCTGATAGATTTCCGTATGCTGGAAAATCATTAATTGTACCAAACAACATCGCCCTCAAGTTGAAACTTTCTTTCCTATACCCATCATAAACCTCCACACCGTTCTCCCACAAAAATTTTAAATCTTCGATTAAGGGTGCCAAGTATACGTCTATGTCATTCCCTGGTTGTCTAGGCCCAGAAATTAACATAGATAACATCATGTACTTACGCTTCATACATAGCCATGGAGGTAGGTTATAAATTATTATGGTCACAGGCCAAGTGATATGTGAGATACTTTGAATACCGTGTGGGTTCATTCCATCAGTAGATAATGCCAAGCGAAGGTTTCTTGCTTCTTTTCCAAATTCAGGATAATCATCATCAATTTTCATCCACTGTGGTGAATCTGCCGGATGTCAAAACTTTCCATCAATAATTCTTTCATCTGCATGCCAAGTCAAGTGTCTTGAATCGGTCTCACTACGAAACATGCGTCTAAATCTCAGAATTATAGGAAAATACCATAAGACTTTTGCTGGAGACAACTTTTTCTTATATCGAGAGACACCACATTTAGGACACTCATTTAACGATGCATGCTCATTTTGAAATAATACGCAATCGTTTGGACAAGCATGTATCTTATCATAGCTCATGCCAATAGAGCACAACATCTTTTTGGCCTCATATGTTCGATTGGGAAGAGCATTATCCTCTGGAAGCATATCTTTCATAAGGGCCAATAACTCTGTGAAACTTTTATCCGACCATCCATTGCCCGCCTTTAAGTTGTACAACTTTAATACCGCAGACAATCTTGTGAATTTGGTGCAACCATTATACAACGGTTTCTCTGCATCGCTTACCAACCTCTCAAACATTTTAGGACAATCCTTAAGATCTTCTTTAAGTGCTTCTGTAATCTCTTCGACTCGATCAGAATCGTATGTATTTGTGCCATTGTCGTATGAAGCGTAGGTCGTATTATCCCCCGATTCAACATTCCCGTTAATTTTCTCACCATGCAAATTCCAACATGTATAACTTCTATCAATTCCACTCCTCAATAAATGCGATGCCAACTAAACCGCCCCGACTCCCAAAACAGCAACCCAAGCAAGGACATATCATTCGACTAGGGTCTTTGGCGTGCGCAACAGCAAACTTAACGAATTTCGATACCCCATTGTCGTACTCTTTCGACAATCGACTTGAAGACATACATTTCTTATCCATAGTTATACTAATTAAACTAAACAAAAACAAAAAGAAAAAATGTTATACCTGTAGGGAAATGATCCGACTTTCACACTTTGAACACAAGTAACCCCTATACACGTATCATAAAATCAAATATCATTAATTGACCAATTATGAGTCATAACTTGATAAGTGGCAACATGTAATCACAAACAAGCAACAATTAGAGAACAAATCAAAATACAAGAAGAAAGGTGAGAGACAACCATTAATATAGGCTCATTGACTTATAATATAACTTTAAAAACCATGAAAAATTATAATTTAAAGTATCAAAAAAATTCTCTCCTCAATAAGTATAAAGTAGACAATTAACTTATAACAAAAAAAACTGCTGATATTCATGCTCTTATGAAAGTCAAGAAAAAATAATAAAGAAAAAAACTGAAACAATTTTTACTAATGATTTTCTATTCAATGATTATAATCCCTCATCTTTTCCTCAAATTATAGAAGTGAAATCAAAAAGACAAAAATCACTGATAGTTAGCCACTAGAGCTGAAATCAGGTCATGATATATTTTCTATTCAGAAACTAAAGCAACATCTACATTAATTGGAATCAAGAAGCCAATGCTTGATCTCATCCAATGACATGCGAGTATTTCCAAAAAATGGAGTACTACACTCCTTAGCTTTAAATCTCATCGTGAAAACTTTTTCCCCATAAAAATCAAATCAAAAACAAAAATTAAAAACAGAGAAATGAACAATAAAAGAGATCACTCAGTTCAGCAACAACGTACCTTATTCGTTTTCAGAGGATAAGAGAATAAGAACAACAACAACAACAACAATGTTTTCACGAAATGACGGCAACGGTGACGGCAATGGCAATGCAATAACGACGACAAGGGTTTCAGAAAATGTTTAGAAGAAATGGTCAAGAGAAGAAAATGAATAGAAGTGTCTGAAAATGTTTAGAAATTGTTTTATATTTTAATTCGTAAATGTCCTTAGAGGGCGCTTTTAAGACAGCGCTTTCTTATGTGCCAACCTATAAGAGCGCTTCCCTTAGAAAGCGCTTTCTAAAGTGAAAAGAATTTAACACCTATAAGAGCGCTTTTCAGAAAGCGCTTTCTAAGGTTAACTTTAAACAGCGCTTTTTAAAAGCGTTGTCTAATGTAATACCTATAACAACGCTTTCCATAAAAGCGCTTTCTAATGTGGAATCCATTTATTGCATTTAACAACGCTTTTTAAAAGCGCTTTATAAAGCCTATCTTTTACTGCGCTTTTTTTTAGCGAAATTTTTTTATTCTTTTTAGCAGCGCTTTTTTATAAAAGCGCTGTCTTTTTGGTGCTGTCTATTCCTATTTTTGGCGTAGTGCCTTAAGGCGAATATGGCCTTGTGATTGTCAAATACAATCACGTTGTGTATATGATCACGTAATCGGAACCGTTTTGATCCCTTAATAAATATCCGTGACCCGTGTCCATAACTCTTGAGAAGGGCTGGCCGGGGAAAGTGTTTATTAAGTAAGTGACCGTGACCTGTGTTGACGTGCCTCTTGTGTACGCTGGCCAGGGAAAGTTACTTAGTGGGTGGTAATAGTGACCCGTGTTGAAGTGCCTCTTGTGTAGGGTGGCCGAGGAAAGTACCATGTGTAGGTAACCATGACCCGTGTTGAAGTGCCTCTTGTGTGGGGCTGGCCGGGGAAAGTTATCTATGTTAGCTTCCGGGACCCGTGTTCATAACCCTTGGACGGGATGATCGGGAATGGATGTCTACGCTTTTAAGGATCCGTGACCCGAGTTGAACTCTCTTGTAGGGTTGGTCGGGGAAAGATGTCGTGGTATGTATTACCGATTAGTGATAATATTTTGAGTGGGTGAACTCATGACATGTTTCCATATAGTGTGAGATTGTGAACTCAAGGTCACTTTCCTTCCCTTTTGACTTGAGTTAGGATTGGCTAGAACCTTGTAAAGCCGAGAGAATCCATAAGATAGGGAACTCACTGAGTTTTGATGTATCTTACCCCATGTTGTTGATTATACTTCAGGTACTTCAGGTTCCGCGAAGGGTAAGGATAAAGCCGTGTGATTGTCCTTACTTGTTTGATGGCGTAGCTTCCGTTGTGGAGTTTTTTGAGATCGCTGTCGATCTAGTTCTTAGTGTTTAGAACATCTTGTATACATTATGCCTTGATAGTTTTTTTTATTAAGTGTGTAGGGCATGTAATGTATATAATGTGTTAACTAGGAACTTGTATATTTCAGTACCAAATACTTGGATTCATGTATTGTATTTATGCTTTGATGTATGATATTATAATGTGTTAATGAATCCGCCAGGCGGCGAGGAGCAGGTCCCATGGCCTCAGTTTTTGCAGCAGATGCAACAACATAATCAGTTCCTGCAACATATGGTACGACAAATGAATGAGGGTCTTCACCTTCCAGTGGTTGTTCCAGAAGCTGCATGTGGAAGCTTCCGGGATTTCATCCGTATGAATCCTCCGGAATTTCATGGCGGGTTAGATCCTGTAAGAGCTCACGAATGGATAGCTGGCACGGAGAGAATTTTCTTAATAGTCCAGTGCAGCGAGGAGAACAAGGTGGTATTCGCTTCTCATTTGTTGAAGGGTCCTGCCATGAGATGGTGGGAGAGTGCCTCAGCCTTGATGACTATTCAAGAGGTACCTAAGGTCTGGGAACGATTTAAGATTAATTTTATGGAGAATTATTTCCTTAGTTCCTTAAGGACCCAGAAGGAATTTGAGTTTCAACAGTTGAGACAGGGTACTTTGACTGTGGCTGCTTATGTTGAGAGGTTTGAGATTATGGCTGCTTATTTTAGGCAGGCCATGTATGCTCCGGATGAGAGGTGGAAAATTGACCAGTTTCTTTTTGGTTTGAAGGCTGAAATTTCTCAAAGTGTGTCTCAGAGAGAGTTCACTAGTTATGCTGAATTGCTAAGGCAATGTTATGTGGCAGAGAATAGTTTAAAGAAAGTTTAGGCAGAAGGAGTTTTGGGTAGGTCTAATCAGAGTGATCGTGGGAGATCAAATCAACCACTTAGGCCTAGACAACAAGCCTTTAAAGGGGAGCAAGTGCAAAGTGTTAGACCTAACACTCCTCTGTTGTGTCGGTTGTGCAACAAGTATCACTACAAGAAGTGCGTCGATGGAACTTTTAGGTGTTATCATTGTGATGGAATGGAACATATGGCCAGAGATTGTCCTCAGAATAGGAATAAGGCACAAGGAAGGAGTATCGGCCGAGTTTATACTTTGGATACGAAGAAAGAAAATGGGGATAACTCCTTGATTGCTGGTACGTATTTCGTTAATGGGAATTTTTGTTTTTTTATTATTTTGATTGTGGAGCAACACACTCTTTTATGACGATGCAATGTGTTAAGCGACTTGGGTTGCAAGCTATTCCGTTGTCTCTACCCATGGTGGTTACTACTGTTATGGATGAGATTGTCGAAACACCTTTAATGGGTGAATTGGGTTTTATTTGTGGATGAATCAAGTATGAGTTGTGGCAAAAACCTTAGAATGTCGTCATTTTTTACTTTCCGCTAGTGTAGTGGGTTGAGCGGAAAATGAACTATCCCGCTGAAGTTTTGTTGTGTGACCGTGTCAGAATTAGAATGTCTACCTTGTCACTTGGTTGGAGTGTGTCGTCTGCATGTTTTGACCTTGTCGGTTTTACCTTGAGTGGATCATGGTTAGTGAATGTTATACAAATTGAGGAGCCACGAGTTGAGAATGATATTTAAAATTAGAACAAATCGGATTGATGGTTTGAGTAAGGATGGCTTTGAATTAAAAGAAATTGTTTATTTTTCAGTTCCTGCAGCAGTGTTAACCGATTAACACAATGTGGTTAACCGATTAACACGTGCATGGAAGGTGTTTTACATTGAATTTTGAGAAGTTAACCGATTAGCTCAGATGGGTAGTCGATTAACATGTGTGTAAATTGTGAAATCCCTTAGGAACCATCATCTGTGTTTTGTTACCTTATGTTGCTCCGATTGGAGAGTATTGTGTGAATGGAAAACCAGAATTGGGAGTAAATGGAAGACGTATTTGTGTTTTGAAATCGGGACTCCTGGAAAGGTGTTGCGTAGTTGACCAATTGTTCAAACGACGAGAGGGTTGACTTTTGGGGAGGTAATCTTGCGAATTGTGTTGAGTATGAGAAAGTCTTAAGTGTATTTCTGTTGAAAGACTTAAGGACGAAGTTAGAGAATATTCCCGAAGTATTGATCTCGCAAGGATCGTTTCGATATTCTAATTATGGTGTTAATAAGGTTTGAGTAGTTAATCAGAGTTTAGCATTTGTTATTTTCCGCGAGTTCATGGAATCGGATTTAGACCCTGTGAGAGTGGTATCAAATGTGTACAGTTGTACTTACCCGGAGGATGAAATTTGAAAGTTATCTTTCCAAGTACGAGTAAGAATTGGACGTTCCGAAGTTAAGCATATAACTTGGATCTTTTATGGAACAAAACGATTGAGAGAAGTGGATTCAACTAAGAAGTGTAGTATAGACTTCGAAAGTGTGGGTGTATGTGGAGTGTTGTATGTGAATTGGTGAGTGGCGTGGAAACTCACAATTGTGCCTTGGATGGTTTGAGTTTTGATAAGTGGTGATTCGTATATGTTTGAAGTTCCGTGATGGTGTTACATGTGATTGATTGAGATCTCGTGTCACCAAGGAATCTTAAGTAAGTCGAAAACTGTAAGAAGAATCGATTAGGAAATTGTTTTACCATAGGACGTCAGTAAGTTTATTGTACCGTTGGTTAGTAAGAACCCCAGTGGATAAGTGTGTTTCTCCGCAGACTGTTAGCTACTTGGTAATGCTTAAGAATTCGTGGTGTTCTACTGTTAGAGTTTGGGTTGAGCAGTGGAAGGTGATAGATGAAAGAGTTGGTCAGAATAATAAGGATTTGAAATTGCCACTTATAAGTATGGAAATAAGGAGATCTTGTTTTGACTGTGTGATACGAAAGAGACGAACTATCAGATTAAGTGGAACTGGTGATAAGTCATTTGAAGAATTATGCAGTGGTTTTGAGCGTTAAGAAATTTATGAAAGGATAGTTGTCGGTAATTGCATGAAGTTAAGGAATCACCGAATTACCTCGCGAGGATGTGATGAGTGTTTGTTCTCATGAATCAAGATAAGGTGTTATGGTTTGTTGTGTGACTCAGCAGAGGAATGTAGAATGGTACATTCTTTCCGAAGTAAGATGCGACTAAGTGTTTTGTATGGAACAACAGATGAGGGATGAAAAAAAGAAGCAAAGTTAGAAGTTAACTCGATATTGGAATAAGAGTAGGACTACGGACGTGGAGTTTGATCAATTGTGAAAACAAGGATTTGGCCTGTGGAATCAAGTTGGAATTGGAAGACGTCAGAATTTGAATGGAAGTAAAGATAAGTGTGAATCTAAGACAATGATACAAGTTGTGGTTAGTGTCGAATAGAGGAAATTCAGGGGCGAATTTCAATTTAAGGGGGGAAGAGTGTAATACCCTGTATTATTTAAATGCGCAATTGGATATCAGATGAGATCAGATGAGTATCTATGTACTCTATCTTGGATTAATAGGATTTATGGAATCCTATAAGTACTTTAAGTATTATCAATTGGGATCAATAGAGCAACTAATGAGCTCTGGAGAGATCAACTATTTAATGAAAGAGACAGATTGATATTTATTAGTTCAAGAGGGAATTTTAAGGTAACTCTAATAATTGATCAATTGGGTTGAGATGACAAAATATCAATTGGAGATATTTTACCCTGTTGGATTATATTATATATATATATATATATATATATATATATATATATATATATATATATATATATATTTGTTGGTAAGAGAAAAAGAAAGAAAAGTTGGAAAAGAAGAAGAAAAGGAGAAAGAAGAGAAAGAAAGAGAAAGAAGAAGGGAAAAGAGAAGAAGTTGGATCATCACCATTTTTAATCATCTTCTTCAAACTCCTCTTCGATTATCAGGTGGGTTCTAGTTAGAAACTCTAAGTTCTAGAAATCTATGATTCGAACTTAGGTTAGTTTTGAGAGAAAATGATTAAACGGATAAATCAATGAAATCTAACGGATGAAATTTGATATAAATTGCGTAGAGTAGTCGTAATATGCATGTGATTAGTTGTTAATGCTTGTTTTGGTGTTTGGAAACGATTGGTGTGGAAATGATGGATTTTGGGTAGTTGGAACCCTAAAAACGCAGCAGAGAAATTCTTCTTCTGATACGCACCGCCGGGCGGCGCTTTGAGCGCTGGGCGACGCGGGCTTTCGCAGGGCGAAAGTGGAGAGGCGTAGCATGGAATGCTACTGGAATTTCTGATTTTGTGGAATTGGGAGTTTTCAAATAATTATGTTTTCTTTAAAAATCCATAACTTTTGATCCGTAACTCGGATCGAGATGTTCTTGGTACCGTTAGAAAGCCATGACGACCCTCCACCCAATAAAAAGTGAAAATTATGGGTATGATGTGGGATAAATTATTTAGTGGAAAATGAAGGAAAATAATGTTGTGTGGTATGTTGATATCCATATCTTTTGGATCGTAAATCCATCGAGGCATAATTATAGCCGATGTAAAGCTGTGAAAAATACCCCAATTAAATGAATCGGAGGGAACCCGAAAGGGATGTTTTATGTGATGAATAATTATATTTGACCCTATTATACAATTGTAATATACACTGCCTAATATTGATGTTAAACATGATTGAAAGTAAATGCATGTTGAAATATGAAATAGGTAGAGTGAGGAAACCTTGCCATGAACCTATATTGGAACCTAGTAATGAGCTAGGAAATTGATGAATAACTTAATGACAACGCTCGTGCTGAAGAGGCCGAGGCGTGTGTCCAATACTGAATGATATAGAAAGAATAAGACACTAGTATGAAACATGGGTGTAAACCATAGTGGTTTTGAGAAAAGGCAAAAGAGGCCTTAAGGCGAATGTGGCCTTGTGATTGTCGAATATAATCACGTTGTGTATATGATCACGTAATCGGAACCGTTTTGATCCCTTAATAAATATCCGTTACCCATGTCCATAACTCTTGAGAAGGGCTGGCCGGGGAAAGTGTTTATTAAGTAAGTGACCGTGACCCGTGTTGAAGTGCCTCTTGTGTAGGCTGGCCGGGGAAAGTTACTTAGTGGGTGGTATTAGTGACCCGTGTTGAAGTGCCTCTTGTGTAGGCTGGCCGGGGAAAGTACCATGTGTAGGTAACTGTGACCCGTGTTGAAGTGTCTCTTGTGTGGGGCTGGCCGAGGAAAGTTATCTATGTTAGCTTCCGGGACCCGTGTTCATAACCTTGGACAGGATGACCGGGAATGGATGTCTACGGTTTTAGGGATCCGTGACCCGAGTTGAACTCTCTTGTAGGGTTGGTCGGGGAAAGATGCCTTGGTATGTATTACCGATTAGTGATAATATTTTGAGTGGGTGAACTCATGACATGTTTTCATATAGTGTGAGATTGTGAACTCAAGGTCACTTCCCTTCCCTTTTGACTTGAGTTAGGATTGGCTAGAACCTTTTAAAGCCGAGAGAATCTATAAGATAAGGAACTCACTGAGATTTGATGTATCGCACCCCATGTTGTTGATTATATTTCAGGTACTTTAGGTTCCGCAAAGGGTAAGGATAAAGTCGTGTGATTATCCTTACTTGTTTGATGGCGTAGCTTCCGTTGTGGAGTTTTTTGAGATCATTGTCGATCTAGTTCTTAGTGTTTAGAACATCTTGTATACATTATGCCTTGATAGTTTTTTTATTAAGTGTGTAGGGCATGTAATGTATATAATGTGTTAACTAGGAACTTGTATATTTCAGTACCAAACACTTGGATTCATGTATAGTATTTATGCTTTGATGTATGATATTATATGTGGGTGTTACATTCCCGAAGCCTAAACCGTACTGTACACGACATTCAAGGAAAAGTAAAACTCAAAAGTTACTTGTAGTATCTGGCTAAAGAGGTTTATAGTTGTTACACTTGGGCATGTACCAGCAAGCTATCCCTGCTATGAATGGGTGTGTAGCAGAAAGGACATCACAAGAACCAATGCATAATCTGGCACAGTGATAAAGTCTATTGCAATAGATAATATGATAATCATATATAGTAAAATACAAAACACACAATAAGTGTCTTGAAAAACATACAAAACTTAGTAGATATGTCAATCTAATTAATTATTTGATTAAAAATTATGTACTTTGAATCTGGAAAAGTTACAAAACATAATTGTTCGATGTTGGCCAAAACTGAATTTTGTTTAGCTATAACTGAAGCAGATTGCAAAAGCTCACTTAGAGATGTTGCATATAAAACCAAACTTTTTTTATCATATTTTAGTAAGTATCAGAATATTAGATTTTAGTAAATGGCAATGCTTACAAATATAAAACTAAAATCATTTATGTACAAAGTTGATCCAATATAAATAGATTGAAAATATTTGGCACATAAAAATATAATATTAATTGCAAATATAAAAATATAATATTAATTACAAACATAAAAATACTTTCATTTCACTTTCAATGAAAAAATAAATTGTAGAATTTTTTTAATTAATTTACAAGTTTATATTTAAATCATAAATATAATTAAATATGATTAAACCATAAATATAAATTAAAAAAATATTTAATATAGTTTATCAAAATTATCAAAACAAAATTAATTGAATAATTTAATATTACTATTAATTTACATAAAAATTAAAATACCTTTTAAATTGATAAAAATAGGTTCCAAAATTAAATAATTGAATTAAATAATTTATAATGAAGTTACGTACTAAAATATTATTGAACAATCAAATTTTTTTTTCATTTATGGGAAACCAGTAACTTGGTTAATGCATTTAAATAGTTTGTTATTTAATTTAAAATCAAGGGAGCTAAATAGAAAATAAAATAGTACAGGTCAAAACTCAATCAAATATATATTTAAATGAATTACCAAAGTTGTGACAATGTGTTGTCAACATTTAATCTAAAAAATCAATTATATTTATATTAATTAATGTAGGATTTTTTCTATGTAAAATTGCTAGAGCTGTTGTTAATAAATTACGATATTATAATATTATATAAAAAATTAATATTTTATACAAAATTAATCATGAATCTTAATTTGTGTGAAATATTTAAACTAATTTATAAATTGAGACAAAGAAAATATTTTTAAAATTATAATTAATTAGTGAAATACTTAGAATAATTTAAAATTTAATTGTTTCATCATCAAAAAATATTTTTTCCCTCAAATTAATCATGATATTTTGATAAGTAATTAAATTATTGATTACAATTAAATTAATAATGTGTTGTTATGCATATTTACCATCATTAACACGAAACTCAAAATTGTGTTAGGTGATAGGAACTTCAAGTATTTTAATGCAATCAACACCAATATCAATCTCCAAGACAAGGTAAACACATTAAATTAAATACAATATTAAATACAAATTAATATTCATGTATAGTTATCTTAATAAAATATTACTATTTATTAAAAATTAAGTGTATTAATGATTATAAATTTATTTATTTATTTATTTAAAAATCTATAAATAAAATAATAAATTATTATAAATACTATTTTAAAAAAGAACTTACTATTTTTTTCTGACTATGAATTATTATTATTAAACTATATAGAAACAATGTCCAAAATATTAAAAAAACACCATAAATAATCAAAGAAAAGTTAATAATAGAAAGAAATTATTGAGGATGAAATATCCACAAATTTTATTATTATTTAAATTATTCAAATGAATTAGTGTATGATGACAAAATTTGTTGCTTTCTATTGCCACTCCAACGAATAGAAGAATGAGAAGTTAGAATGACAGATGAGAGAGTGATAAATCAAATCTATCAAATCTGCACAAAGTAAATATTAATAAAAATAATTAATAATAGACAATAATGATAAACTAATAAGGAAAGAAATTATAAAAAATGAAAACTTATTAATAATAATTCATTGTTTAGACAATAATTCACATTAATGTATTATCATTATTATAAACCAGTATTTTACAAATTGTTAATCTATTAGAAGAAACAAATTATAAAAATAAATTGACAAATCATTAAAACATAAATTTCAAATAGAAGATATAATCAATTTGTTATAACATTGAAATGCAATCGAAGCAAGTAAGCACTCCAATTCTCTGCAATTGAAGATTTAATGATTGTGAAAAACAAACATAAAAATATTTAAATCAAATTCATTAAGAGAACAAATAAGATAAACAGAAGAGCGAGATATTTTAATCAAGTTTAATTAAACTTTAACAAACAAATACGACATTGAGAAAAGCGATACATTTTAGTTCAACATGAGATAGACACCAGAGGTAATTGAACATTGATGGCGAAAACTAAAGACCATAACTCTCTTCTTTGGTGCAGTGAACCAAAAATCTTCGGCCTGCAAATAATATGATCATATCTCAGAAACTCCCGCACTTTAAAAAGAAAAAACATATGAAAAAGGCAGTATAAGATAACACTAATAGTCATTGTGGAAATTGGAAAACCAATCAATGTCAAATGCAGTATAAGATAACATTAATGAAAGTTTCAAATCGTTGTCGTCGCATCACAAATACAATCCTTAATATTGCTAAGAATTGATGTCAAATGCAACCACATTGAATGCACTGATGTGAGTGTAAATCACACTAAATACCGCATCATAAAACGCAACAGCCACATCATAAGAACATAAAAAATAGAGATGAGTTGTAACAAACTTACAGTTAATGTGAGATGAGATCCTTCAGCAACTGGTATATCAGTTCTTCCTGCAATCTCCAACTACACAAATGCAATTTAGTATCAAAATTCAAAACTCAATTTCATCAATAGAAATCAGAAAAAACAACAATAGTTTAAGTGATCATGCATACACCACTTAGATGGTATACAAAAGCCATAAGGTGGCTGAGTATTAACTGATCTTGACCCAGAGTCCTCAAACTATTCAAGAAAATTTAAATATATATATATAAGGTAGGTTATTAAGTATACAAGTTTTGAATTCAAATGATAGAGCAGACAGAGAAATGTACATGTTCATCATTTGAACATCAGAGTTAGCAGGAGGGGCCATACCCAAGTTTAGATCAAGATTCTGCTTGCTACCTGAATAAAGTGAAAAGTCTGAGTTTTTTAATACTTAATATATTTCAGTTGATAAAGTCAAAATCGCGTTATCATGGGAAACTAACTCCCCTTAATAACAACTGGCCTCAAAACTTGTAACTACTTCTCTTCCATTGCATTTTATAGCAGCCTTATCATAAGCTCTAGAATGAATAAAGCAAGCCAACATAACAAAATGCTTAAAGGAAAATATGAATATGAGATAAATCTAGAAAGTTCAATTATGAATTTCATTTAGATATTATGATATATGATTGATAAATTAAAACAGTGAACCCATAAAATCAAAATATTGAACCCATAAAATAAAAAAGTATAAACTGAACCCAAAAAATCCTACAACGGTAACAAAATCAGTCAAAACCCTAACAATCAATAGTAGATCTGAATAATTTTCCCATAAAATCCTACAACAATAACAAAATCAGTCAAAACCCTAACAACTAATAGTAGATCTGGATATTTTTTTGTAGATCCTTGAAAGTACGAAAACAATTTGATAGAAAAACTTACTTATCCAAACCCTTGTTCTACGAAAACGATTTGGTAGAAAAACTTACTTATCCAAAGATAAAAGAATAAATTTTATAGAACACACCGATCATACCCATAGTTTCTCATCTTCGTCTTCCTCAAATTCGTCTTCAACCAAATCGTTGAGGTCGGAGATCTTCTAAAAGGGTCTTGCCATCTTGAAAGCAATGAATATGAATATTGATCTGGTGTTAAGAAATAAGAAGAATGGAGGTAATGCGGTTTAAGGGTTTTTGAAATGGTAAAAACTAGTGGAATGAGGGAGGTAATAAAGATGGTGTTCATAAAAAATAATAAGAAACAACATGATAAGATGTATGTGATATGAAAGAACCAAAAAACGCCGGTTGCAAGTTGAAAAAGAAGATTAAAGTCTGAATTGCTTTGAAAGTCTACCAAATGCATTGGAAAAGAAAAAACATATATTATATTATATTGATAGATAGAATTGAGTGGTTGTTTCTATACACTTTTATGTTCATGTTCTTATATGGTAGATGTTTTTACAAGATCAGGTCATTGTTGCAACATCCATATCACTTTTATAGCCTACTTTTAAAATATGATATGTTCTCCAGATTTATTTTGGTGTCATTCATAAAGAGAGACACAATTACCAATCACATGGTCATACGGTAAATTTCATTTTGCTACACTCTGCAACTCATTCGTGATAAATTCACGAATTACTTTTCGCTATAGTTAGCATTTTCCTTAATATAAATATAATCAACAATTTATTTAGGAAATGTATCCAACTCAAATGTTTGAGAAAAACTCACAACGTGGTGAGGGTAGTAGCGTACAGTCTATCCAACAATCAGATTACGATGTGTACATGGGAGTTGTTGGAGGAATTAACAAAAAAAGACACATATTTGGATTAGGATCTTAAGTTGCTACTATAAAAGAATCTTTAAAATCATATTCTTTTATACCTATTAATGTGTCATTAGATAAAATTGCTGCTATGGAGGCTAAGATTGAAGCATTAACGGCTGAACATGAGAAGAAGAATCTTGAACAAGAATTGATAAAATAAAAGATGGAGCATTGGGAGCGAATGTTTGGAAATTTTATGCCTAATACTAATCAAAACTCTCTACATCAACAAGAAGGAGAAGGTGATAATGAAAATATTGAGATGAGTGATGATGAACTCTGATTTTTATTACTTTAATTTTTGTTAGACAAAATATATGGTATTTTTATATTTTGGACATGTTAATGTTGAATATCATGGAATGATATGTACCTTTATGACAATATTTAAGATGAATCTTAGTCTTAGTTTCTTTGATTTTTGTTAGATCAAATATATGATATTTTTATATTTTGGACAAGTTAAAAGTTCAATGTCATATAATAGTCTTATTTAATGATATGTAAGAACAACATGTACTTTTAAGTTAGTGATGAATGAAATTTGAATTTTTTGATATTTTTAGTTAAGTATATTAAATTATTATCAAAAGGTTTTAATGTATTTATTAGTAAAAAAAATAATAATCTTTTACCAGAGACGAAATTTGAGATGGAAAATGTTAAATTTTTTTTCTATGCATAGACGTAATTATATGTGTTTGGGACGAAATATCAACGACGGAATAATATGATTCAAAGACGGTTATATATATATATATAGAGAGAGAGAGAGAGAGAGAAGCCTCATATCATATGTTTGAGACGAAACTAGATTTCCTGAGACGAAATATATCCGTCTCTGCTTAGAAACGAAATAACATTTCTGTCTCTGAATTGCCTGAGAGGAATTCTGTAGCAACGGGTGTTGATCTGTCTCTAACTCTGTCTCCAACATCCACAGTGACAAATTTTTAACATTTTATAGATGGATTTGTCCCGTATCTGATTCCAAATTTTCTAGTAGTGTAATTGATTAGATAGTGCAAATACACATTTGTAAGTTCTCAAAATGGAAGGTTAAGATATCTAACTGTTGTACAAAATCAAGGCGCGCTCTAACTAGCTTAGGCCTCAAGTTTGTGCATTTATAACCGATTATACATATGTTTAAACCAATTAGAAAAGTCAAAATTTTCCCCTATGGCTATTTTGACTGCTCCTAATTCATCTGACACAACTTCCAGATGTTTTCTAAAATATTTTCTTTTGGTAAATCATTTTGAAAAAGGTTTTAGTGTGTGTGTGCGTGTCTGTTTTAGCCTTGTGCTTTTACGAAAAAGCCCCTTTGCTTTACATATGTTCACTCACTTACTAATTTAGGAGAATTTTCTTTTTCTACAAGCCTTTGTCAGATACTTCTCTTTATATTGACATTGTTTGAGATCTCTTGATATGTGGCTTTATATTATTTCCATTTAATTTTTCCTTTTTCGGTAGTAAAGTTCATCAAACCATATATAATACTTAGGGTTGCATCTTTAATCGCTTATTCGTTCATGTTTCACTTATCATAGTTGTCATCAATGTTGGCATCATGGTGGTTTTCATCATCAAAAGTATATATTATAATACCTGCAAAATAAGGTTCTACTTCTCCGATGATGAACAAATCTCCAAGATGACCCAATCCTCATCATCTAAAGAAAAAAAATCTACTCCCGATCAGAAAAGATGAATTTGTTCCTCGAAGGTGTAACTAGACACAAAGTCACCAACATCCTTGGACACGAAGGAGAATGAAGATATTTTATTCTTGAGAAAACAGTAGAACAAAAAGAGGTCACCACCACCGTCGTAATCTTCAGAAACATACTACTTCCCTAAAGCCCTACATCTAGCGTAAAAACCCATCTCAAGCACACCTTCACAAAATCCACTACAGAAAATAAAGAAAAGAAGGAATTCATACTCGAGAGAAGGTTGCGAGTGAAAAGATAACCAGGAAAAATAACTTGGATGGACTTTCAGAGAAAAGGTAAAATGAAGCAAGTTCCAAGAAGGATTTTTTTTTTATAGTCGAAAGCATAAAATACTCTCTGAATCCCCTCAGGATTTTATAAAAACACAGCACGTTTCTAACATGTGTCACTAATGTTTAAGGTCTCAAAAAATAGGCCATCATTGATTACACTAAATAAAAGTAAGCACAAACACAGGGGGATTGATTGACATCCCTATATGACATTTCTTAGCTAAACAGGGGACACCTGCCAATTGACTCATCCATTAAGGGTCATGATAAATAGACACCTTTAGGTAAGAGACCCGTCCTTAGCTGAGAGGACTCACCCTTAGTTGAGGGACTCACCCCTAAATAAGGGGCTCATTCGTAGTTGAGAGACTCACACCTAGCTGAGGGACTCACCTAGTGAGCATCTTTATCTTCGTCAATAAAAATTACTGATATGACAAGGGGTGCGCTCAAAGAGTTTAAAAACACTTTTCCCTTAGAGAAGTCCTCGTACTTGAGGGATTATGTAGTGTTGTATTTGTAAAAGTCTAAGCTAGAGCGCCCCCGCCCAGGAGTCTTGTTGCCTCAGTGATGATCCAAAGACCCGCCCAAAAGTCGTTTCGCCCGAGTGATGACCTGGAGACCCGCCCAGGAGTATCCCTGATGTGTGAGTTAAGAAAGAAAAAGTCTCCACTAACTCCTAAAATATAGGTGGTCAATAACTTTCTATGAGAGGAAGAGAGTAGTTGACGTCACTAAGGGTGACTCAAACCATAGGTCCTAGAGGCCCCTATAAATACACCCTCTCAAGGAGAGAAGGCACATACCTTAAGTGATACACATTCTCTACACCATAAGAGCACAACACTCACTACAACCTTATTACACGATTGCTGGTAATTATACGCCTGTTACCAAGCATAACTGGTCATTAGTAAAGTATTTCACCTTACGTGAGCAGGTCTCCTAAACTACCTCAAAACACCACCGTACATGGCTTTCTGTTATCGTGCATCAGCCATAACCTCCATATCGTGTTATACACCTATAATACTGATCTTACCAGGATTAGAGATCAATCTGCGACAAACAACACGTCGTTGACTTCAAGTTCGCTGGTGGAGGAGAAGAGGAGAGGGTGTACCTGCAAGACACTCCGATGCCAAAGTGAGGTTCAGAGTGAAAAGAGAGCAAGTACAGAATAGTCACTACGTTAAAAAAGTGTTTAGACGGCACTTAAAAGACAGCGCTTCTATACAAAAGCGCTGCTAAAAAGAATAAAAAAATTTCGCTAAAAAAAAGCGCCTTAAAAGAAAGGCTTTAGAAAGCGCTTTTAAAAAGCGCTGTAAAAGACTGCTACCTTAGACCACCTTAGAAAGCGCTTTCCAAAAATCGCTGCTATAGGTGTCACTTTAGAGAGCGCTTCTAAAAAGCGTTGTCTAAAGGCCACCTTAGAAAGCGCTTTTAGAAAGCGCTCTTATAGGCCTTTAATTATTTTCACTTTAGAAAGCGCTTTCTAAGGAAAAGCGCCCTCTAAAGTCCTTTACTAATTAAAATATAAAACAATTCTAAACATTTTCAGAGACACTTTTATTCATTTTCTCTCTCGACCGTTGCTCTAAACCCTCGTCGTCGTTCTTGCCATTGCCATTGCCATTGTCGTTCGTGAAAACGTTGTTGTTGTTGTTGTTCATTTCTCAAATCGTTCTCTTATCATTCATTTCTCTTTTATTATTCATTTCTCAAATCGTTCTGAAAACGAAAACGAATAAGGTACTCTTATTATTCATTTCTCTTTTATTATTCATTTCTCTTTTACTATTCATTTCTCTGAAAACGAAAACGAAAAAGTTTTCACGATGGTTGCAGAATCTTTTTTCTTTTATTTTTCATGTATATTTTTACGAAAAAGCTTCCTCTTTTATTGTTGCAGAATCTTTTTTCTTTCATTTTTCATGTATATTTTTACGAAAAAGTATTTTTTTAATAATAAGCTCATTGTGTTATGCATTCATGATACAACCTAGTTTTGTGGAAGGTATTTTCATAAGGAAGCTAATATTAAAGTATCTTCACAACTATTATTGAAATTGTGAAGGTTATTTCATGACTATTAAATATTTTCTACTGTATATTTGGCAAAGTTGATTAGTATAAACAACCTAGTATTGATTGAAATTGAAATTGTATTTTCTAGAACTTGTGACTTTTTGCTATAAGTTTATTGTCTACTTTATACTTATGTAGGTGTTTACCTCTAATTGTTGCTTGTTCGTGATTACATGTTGCCACTTAACAAGTTATGACTCATAATTGGTCAATTAATGATATTTCATTTTATGATACGTGTATAGGGGTTACTTGTGTTCAAAGTGTGAAAGTCAGATCGTTTCCCTACAGGTATAACATTTTTTCTTTTTGTTTTTGTTTAGTTTAATTAGTATAACTATGGATAAGAAATGGATGTCTTCAAGTCGATTGTCGAAAGAGTACGACAATGGGGTATCGGAATTCGTTAAGTTTGCTGTTGCGCACGCCAAAGACCCCAGTCGAATGATATGTCCTTGCTTGGGTTGTTTTTTTGGGAGTCGGGTTGACGCGGTTCAGTTGGCATCGCATTTATTGAGGAGTGGAATTGATAGAAGTTATACATGTTAGAATTTGCATGGTGAGAAAATTAACGGGAATGTTGAATTGGGGGATAATACGACCTACGCTTCATACGACAATGGCACAGATACATACGATTCTGATCGAGTCGAAGAGATTGCAGAAGCACTTGAAGAAGATCTTAAGGATTGTCCCAAAATGTTTGAGAGGTTGGTAACCGATGCAGAGAAACCGTTGTATAATGGTTGCACCAAATTTACAAGATTGTCTGCGGTATTAAAGTTGTACAACTTAAAGGCGGGCAATGGATGGTCGGATAAAAGTTTCACAGAATTATTGGCCCTTATGAAAGATATGCTTCCAGAGGATAATGTTCTTCCCAATCGAACATATGAGGCCAAAAAGATGTTGTGCTCTATTGGCATGAGCTATGATAAGATACATGTCTGTCCAAACGATTGCGTATTGTTTCGAAATGAGTATGCATCGTTAAATGAGTGTCCTAAATGTGGTGTCTCTCGATATAAGAAAAAGTTGTCTCCAGCAAAAGTCTTATGGTATTTTCCTATAATTCCGAGATTTAGACGCATGTTTCGTAGTGAGACCGATTCAAGACACTTGACTTGGCATGCAGATGAAAGAATTATTGATGGAAAGTTTCGACATCCGGCAGATTCACCACAGTGGATGAAAATTGATGATGATTTTCCTGAATTTGGAAAAGAAGCAAGAAACCTTCGCTTGGCATTATCTACTGATGGAATGAACCCATACAGTATTCAAAGTATCTCACATAGCACTTGGCATGTGATCATAATGATTTATAACCTACCTCCATGGCTATGTATGAAGCGTAAGTACATGATGTTATCTATGTTAATTTCTGGGCCTAGACAACCAGGGAATGACATAGACGTATACTTGGCACCCTTAATCGAAGATTTAAAATTTTTGTGGGAGAACGGTGTGGAGGTTTATGATGGGTATAGGAAAGAAAGTTTCAACTTGAGGGCGATGTTGTTTGGCACAATTAATGATTTTCCAGCATACAGAAATCTATCAGGGTACAGCATAAAAGGTCAATGTGCGTGTCCTATTTGTGAAGATAAAACAGATTGGACGCGATTGGAGTTTGGTCAGAAGAATGTCTTTCTCGGTCATCGTAGATTCTTAAATTCTAATCATCACTATCGTGGGTGGAGAAAAGCATTCAATGGAGAGCCAGAACATGGTAGAGCTCCAACTATATTGACAGGTGATCAAATTTTTGAAAAGGTGAAAGATGTGACAACTCAGTTTGGAAAGCCTTTTGCCCATACACTTATGAAGAGTGGGTGGAAGAAGAGGTCAATTTTTTTTGAACTGCCATATTGAAAGTCGTTGTATGTAAGACATTTTCTCGATGTTATGCATATTGAAAAAAATGTATTTGACAGTGTTATTGGTACGTTACTCAATATACCAGGAAAGTCTAAGGATGGCCTTAAAGCAAGAAAGGACTTGGTACATATGGGGATAAGAACTGAATTAGGACCCTTGAAGAAAGGAAAACGAACATATCTACCACCTGCTGCGTATACTCTATCTAGAAAGGAGAAAAAAGTATTGTGTAAGTTTCTAAGTGAAGTTAAAGTTCCAGAAGGATACTCTTCAGATATTAGAAGACTTGTGTCTATGAAAGACCTCAAGTTAAAGAGTTTAAAGACGCATGACTGCCATGTTATAATGGAATATTTTCTACCAATAGGTATACATTCTATTCTGCCAGAAAAAGTAAGAAGCGCAATAACTAAATTGTGTTTTTTCTTCAAGTCAATTTGCAGTAAGGTGATCGATCCTGCGATCTTACCAACATTGCAAAAAGAACTAGTTATTACTTTGTGTGATCTTGAAATGTATTTTCCTCCCTCGTTTTTTTGACATAATGGTTCATCTAGTGAAAGAGACACAATTGTGTGGACCGGCTTATATGAGATGGATGTACCCTGCTGAACGTTATATGAAAATATTAAAAGGGTATGTGAAAAACCGAAGTCGACCAGAGGATTGTATTGCCAAACAATACATTATTGAAGAAGCGGTTGAGTTTTGTACTGAATATCTGTCCAATGTACAATCAATTGGACTCCCCAAATCTCATATTGTCGAAAAAAAAGAAGGAAAAAAGTTAATTGGAAATGAAGTTGTGTCAATATCAAGGGTCGAACGGGATCAAGTGCATTTGTATGTTCTGCACAATGAGAATGAGGTTGAGCCATATGTTGAAATGCACAAGGATGTTCTTCGAGGTTTAAATCCGAATAGAAATGAGAATTGGATAGTACGAGAGCACAATTGAAGTTTCATACCTTGGTTTAAGGATCATATTTATTCAAAGTATTATTCAGACCGCGATTCAATAACAGAAAGGTTGAGATGTTTAGCATATGGTCCAAGTATGGTCGTGTTTTCTTATAGCGCATACGCAATTAATGGATACACATTTTATACCAAAGAACAAGATGATAAAAGTACTATGTAAAATAGTGGTGTCACTGTGGTAGCTGAAGCAATGCACATTTCAAGTGTGAAAGACTTAAACCCCAAATTTGCAAATCTGTCATATTTTGGGGTTATCGAGCGCATTTGGGTGTTTAATTATGAGAAGTTTCAGATTCCTATATTTCGTTGCAAGTGGGTTGAAAATAATAATGGCGTACGAATGGATAAGTCAGGATTTTTGCAAGTGGATCTTAATAGGGTAGGGTACAAAGATGAGCCTTTTATTCTAGCCTCTCAAGCTAAACAAGTGTTCTATGTCACTGATCCGACAAGTACAAAATGGTCTATAGTGCTTTTATTTAACAAAGTAATTGATGAAAACGTTGGAGATCAAGGTGATATTAATGTTGATATTGAATCATTTACTAGAAATGATCAAGATGAAAATATTATAGCGAATGAATCATATACTAGAAATGATCATAATGAGGGTATTTGGATCAATCCAACCGTCCGTGTTGTTAAGAGATGGGTAGAACATACTCCAAACAAGAAAAGAAAGAGACGTTAGTGAAAAAGGTACTAGTTGTAAAATTATAGCTTATATCATTCAATAGATTAGGATTATGGATTTTTATATTTGTCATTTAATTTCTGTTTTTATCTTTCTTACAGGTCAAATGTCTAGAAACAATTGCAAGATACTAAGGAGGAATTTTGCAAATTTTTTATTGCAAGAAGAATTCTTTCTTGATTGTATAGTTTGGTGAATGTAAATTCTAGTTTATTGAAATGTAAATTCTATACAGGTTTGAAACCATACAATAGAATTTGTGCGAATTCTGCATGTAAATTCTAATTTATTGAAATGTACAAATTATAGTTTGTAGAATTTGTGCGAATTCGGCATTAATGTAAATTCTAGTTTTGAAATGCAATTTGTTGATGGAAATGCATATCCATACTGGTTTATTGAAATGTGAATTATACAGGTTTATGGAAATGTGAATTATACAGGTTTCTGCATTAAAAAAATGGTTAAAATGGGATTTTTATAAAAAATCTTCAAAATTTTGCGTAGACAAAAGACAACGCTTTTAATAAAAAAGCGCTGTCTAAGGTTATACATTAGACAGCGCTTTCAAAAGCGCTGTCTAAAGTCCAGCTTTAGAGAGCGCTTTTAATGAAAAAGCGCTCTCTAAAAGTATATAAAAAATCAATATACGTATACATTAGACAGCGTTTTCTAAAGCGCTGTCTAAGAGCACCTTTAGAGAGCGCTTTTGAATGAAAAAGCGCTTTCTAAAGTTTATAAATTTTTTTTTTTAATTTTTAACGTATAATTTAGACAGCGCTTTTAAAAGCGCTGTCTAACGTACCCTTTTAGAGAGCGCTTTTTCATAAATAAAAAAGCGCTGTCTTTACCTACGACAGCGCTGGCTTAGACAGGGCTTTTAAGCGCTGTCATAGGCCAAAAAAAGCACCCTCTTTTCCCTTGTTTGGCGTAGTGAGTGAGAATGAGTTTAGAATACCTGACCCTCCTTTGGAGGAGAGTATTTATAATGTACCCACAGCAATGGGCCAACGGTCATCTGTTGTGGGCTGGATTATTAGGCCCACTACAGATGACTGCCAGGATCCTACGTGGGAGTAGGGAAGACCAACACGTGGTCTTCGTTCTGGGTTAACTGCCCCTAGAACTTCGCAGTGGATCAGCCTATTTATGAGGACGAAAATGCCCCGCGAAAGGCGTGGGTTTAGTTGGCGACGTGTCCCCGCGTGGGGAGCACGTGGAGAACGTGTGTCCTCCTACGGTTATGATGGATTGGGCCTTAGTGTTGGTCTTCTTCTACATGGAGCTGGGTTGGGGTGTGCCCGATGGTGGGCCAACCCCAAACCCAGTCTAGAACAGGAGACCCCCAAGTTGTTGCTTTGAAGCAGAGCAGTAATGACTTAAAATCAATTCTTACGTTGAAGAGGGGAAAAGGGAATCTGCACGGGGAGAACGTCTACTCAAGTTCGTGGTTGTGAATTCGCGGAGCTACGCTCATGAGTAAGCGTGGAAGTTACTCATCGTGCCCGATAGCGAGGAAGATTTTCAGCGAGGCACTGCCTGCGAGGTTCGTGCTCGTCGAAAAGGTTCAATTTCGCGTTTATCTTGAGGCCAGGTGCTCGCGAGGGGACGAGGTTATTATCTGTGTTCGATAACATAACTTGTTTCAAACCTTTGCCCGGGGAAGTGCCCGCGATACAATGTAGGAGTCGAGCATTGTGCTCGACGTCTTGGGCGATGTGATAGAAGTGGAAGGAGCAAACACATCATTTCCTCGAGCGTGTGATTGGGCTTGAAAGGAAGGGTGTGACATCTTTTCGAGCCACGCGTCAGAAGTAATAAATGCCTCTGATAACCTACGAGTAGGGGTTTTCAAGGGTCTAGGCAACAATTTGTTTCTTGTGCTAGAGGATATAAGTAGGAGGAAATGGGGTTCATTTGGTACGCTCGCAGTATTTAAGCTCTTAACAATCCCTAAAGTTTTTATGCTCTCTCCTACATTCGCTCATCGCCGGCGTCCGCCGTCTTTCCGTCAACGTAGATTTCCAACATATTTTTCACCCAAGTAAGTCTTCGCTTCCTTTCTCAGTTTGCATGATAGAGGTTGGCCTTAGACTGTAGCTTTAGGAATGCGTGTTCTCTGTCACTCATGAACTTCGCGATGAAGTTATGCATTTTCTGGCAATTTCTATGAATTTTCTGGTGGCATTCTTGAAATTCCGATGAAGTTTTCGGGGAGTTCATGAAGTTTCCAATGAAGATTTCGGGGAACTCATGAAGTTTCCGATGAAGTTTTCGGGGCACTCATGAAGATTCTGGGGAACTCATGAAGTTTCCGATGAAGATTCTGGGGAACTCATGAAGTTTATGATGATGCTCATGAGGCTTTCGTGTTTTTGCTGAGCTTGATGCCAGGGAAACTTTCTCCTCGCGGGAGTATAGAAATTCTCATGTCGAGGGGTTTCCACCCCGCGAGGGTTCCGATGACAGGGCCTTGCATCAAGGAGGCTCTCCCCATTGAAGTCAGAGGATTTTGCTAAGCTTCTGTGTCGAGGAACGGATCCTGCGGCTTCCGCACTCTCCATTTAAACAAAGGGCTTTTGGTTGGGAGTATGCCCACGCGTCTCTCCTCGCCCTTTCACTTTATCTGCAGTGGAATGGTGGATTTGATCTTAACGTCAAATCCACTGTTTTCCTCTGCTTTTCAGGTTAAATGGATCGACAGAACAAGGACACTAATATGGTCGACGTAAATGTAAAAACCCTCCCGGTCGATGTGAAGGCTGAACCTAACTTGGATTGGGTCAGGAAAGAGCCCCAGAAAATTGTCTCGCATTTCACCTTTGACAATTCAGATGTTTGTATCATCGTCGAGGATATAGAAGTAGGGCCCTCCATGAACTGGGAGGCGTACAAGCCTAAAAGAATAGACTGGATCTGTTCGACATATGAAGCGAAGTGCTTCCCTATGTACATGTTTGCTTTCCGGGATACAGGGCTTCGCTTGCCCTTCAGTGACATCCAGATGGGGATTTTTTAATGGTTGGAATTGGCACCCTCTCAGCTTCACCCGAACACGGTCGCGTTTGTGTGGGCGTTCGAGCTCGTGTGTCAACACCTTCATATTGGCCCCACACTCCCATTGTTCTTCTGTGTTTTCCACCTTCAACGGCTATCTGTGTACGGGCAGCAGAATTGGGTGTCTTTTAAGAAGTCGAGGAAGTTGTTCAGGACATACCTGGACTCCGTCCAAGCCTTCAAAGGCAGATACTATCTCGTGGAGCCTGTATCGGAGGCCGTTGTCGACTCCGTGTTCGAACGGGCGGTCAAGGTCAAGGACGGGCAGGAGTTGGTGAAGCTAGAAGCGAAGTTTCCCCTCGAATGACAGAGGGCCCATTTCGACAAGGGGAAAAATCACTACATCATGAAGCCCAATGAGATAGGCCCTGAGGACCAGCTTGCATATGAGAAGCTCGTGGCGTTCGTCGACAGCTTCGTCCCAGCCAAGTGCGTGAATAAGTATGAGAGCTTCATCCTTAATGAGGAGGGGGAGGTCCCCAACTGGAATCCGCACAGGCTTAAATTGGGCAAGATTATTCACTTGAGGCAGAATGACGTTCTCAGTGACTGTAGGCCTTTGAATGTTGTCCTCTTTCCTTGATAAGGCTATCATAGCTTCCACAAGTTGGTCTAGCTGGTTCTTCATCAAATCAACAAATGCTTTTGACGCAAACTGGTTCTGCTCTTCTGAATCCATGATTCTTCCAAAAGTGGCTTCAATTCCGATACGAGTGTCGGGAAATTAACTGCGGGTTATGGACAAAGGATGGTTGAGTTTGTTGGAAAAATGACATGCATACATGCTAATGTCATGAGTATGCAATGCTTATGAACAGCTCCAGGATCAAAACAACATCTGATTCTGAGGAAGGAGTTAGACACAGGATATCTCTAATCATCGGATCCCCACAGGTAGGCTCTAAACGGGTAGGTGTCTAGAGTTATGGATATCTTTCAAAGACATTATAGCCATGACGAAGGAACATCAGACGATAATATCCTTGAAAGGATCTCGTCTAGGTGAGGTCTTCGTTTCTTCCCCACGAGAAAGACTCCTCGGAGGCGTCCACTACACAACCATCGTCACACGGGTTCTAAGTAGGGTTCTCAGAATCCTAGATCGAGGTCGAAAATATTACTGTCAGGAAGTAATACGTTCGAGGGATCTCATCTGATTGTGGTGTTCGCATTAACTCACATAGAATTAACACTACTAACCACCATGGGTAAAATGGGTTAAAGATCCTTGGGATCAACGATTCAGGCTAAAAAATATTACCGCCATGGCAAAGTTTCACCACAACAATAATATCTCCAAGGGAACCTACTCCAAGCGGGGTCTTTGCTTTGACTCACGCGGAAGAAACCACACAAGCCTCCACTACACAACCACCAATCTAATCCTAGGGTTTTCCTCAGACTCGGATGTAGAGCCATCTCACAAAGTTCCCAATGATCAGAGAACCCCCACAGTGTCATAAGAGACAATAATAGGATATAAAAATAAGCAAGCAAGTAGATAACAGATAATCAGGCAAGCAAGCAAACAAGCAAGAGAAGATAAACAAACAAGCGGATCTAACACTCACGAACCGAGTCAAGTTAGGCTTGACTCTCTCTAGCATAGGGCAATGCATTTCCCCAGCAGAGTCGCCATCTGTCGTACCTCAAAAAATACGATCCTCACGATGGACGCGGAAAAAATTATTCGAAACAGAGTTGCCACCGAACTTTATTTATCCCAAAAGAGGGAAAGGAAAATATCGATAAAACCTTTTAAAGGATAAGAAAATGGTCATCGCAACCACATTCAGGTTCGGGAGTCGGTTACGCAAGAGGGAAGGTATTAGCACCCTCTACGTCCGTTGTACTCAACGGGAACCTCTTGATTCGATTCGTGAGAAAAGTTAGCTTGGTTTGTTTGTCTTCTTCTAAGGTAAAATTGCTTTCTAAGGGGAAAATGGGTGGTTTTTTATTAGTGTGCTCGACAAGGATTAGAACCCTTGGGCCTACGTATTCCCTCGTGCAATGGGAAAGTCAGAGCATTCGTAGTTCGTGGTACTACGGCTGTTTGGTGCGTATTTTTTAAGCGAACGAGTGTTTAATTTGCATTCTAACTGCTAAACGTTGGCTTGTCGGCTCATCATGGGAGGCTGAAGCACTAGTTCATATGTGCGGAAGAATGGACTAAACAATGTTCTTTTTGTGAAAAGTTGTTTGAGTATGGATTAAGTATGTTAGAGATTTGATTGAAAAAAAGGTTTGATTTGGACGTGTTTTAGGCGAACGAGAGTTTAGGTTGTATTCTAACTGCTAAACGTTGGCTTGTCGGCTCGTCATGGGAGGCTGAAGCACTAGTTCATATGCGCGAAAGAATGACTTAAACAATGTTCTTTGGGAAAGGTGTTTGAGTTGTGGATTAAATGTGTTAAAGATTTGATTGAGAAAAGGGGTGTGATTTGGACGTGTTTTAGGGTTTCGGTCGCACGGAGGCGAGGAAAGGATAATTTTGATTGTATTGGATGTTTTAGAGGTGACAATTGCCCACACACGAGTAAGAGAACTCGCACCCAAACAATTGAAGAGAAGGGTCAAAGACTCGACCACCCTCACTTCACCTTTAGTAAAATGTGTTTGGATAGAGATTAAGTGTTTTAATGATTACTTGAAAAAAGTTTGCATGTTGTCGAATTACGAGCGTTTTAGTGGTGTCAATTGTCCACACGCGAGTAAGGGAACTCGCACCTAAACGATTGACAGGTTAAAGCTTAAGTTCTTTAGAGGCATCAATTGTTTGCACACGAGTAAGTGAACTCGCACCTAAATAATTGACAGGTTAAGGTTTAAGTTTTTTAGAGGCGTCAACTGTTCACACACGAGTAAGTGAACTCGCACCTAAACAATCGACAAGTTAAAGTTTAATTTTTTAGAGGTGACAATTGTTCACACACGAGTAAGTGAACTCGCACCCAAACAATTGAGGAGACGGATCAAAGACTCAACCCACCTCACTTCACCTTTTATAAAAGTAATGTTTGAATATAAATTACGTGTTTTAAGCGGCAAGTGATTATAAAAAGGTTTGAATAGCGTATGAACAAAGAGAATTGTCAGATAAACATGAATATGAATATGATATGGCCAATATGAATAGTATGAATGAAAAATATAATCGAGATAATATTTGACGGAAAATAAATGAGATAATGATTAATCGGGTGAATCGGGAAATAAAAGGTGACGACCTCGTCTTAATCAGGAACTCTAAGAAAGGTTCCATGATGTTTAAGACCTTCATTGATCGGAAATGAAAAGAGTATAGTGCAAAGTAGAATGTGAAATGAAATCGAAATCGAAGAACAGTCTCATCTTAACCGACAAAATTTGGTTTTAGATGTTCATCAACCCATAAAAAAAATGAGAAGTAAAAGTGAAAATAAAATCGGTCTCGTCTTAATCAAGATCTTTAATCTTAGATCGATAAGCTATGATTTTTTGACTTTCATTGACCGATAAAAAAAAGGTGGCCTCATATATATCAAGACTTTTAGTCATTTTGAATAAATCAACTAAGTCATGATTTTGTAATATCATTGGCCCAAAACAAAATTGAAATAAAGTCGAAAATGAAAAGTAACTCAAGAAATGAATCTAAACAAAGTGATAACCGAAATGAGTACAAGAAATATTGGAAATTATTAACAAATAGATAACAAGATATTCAATAAAATACTTAATAAAAATATCTAAAAACATATTTAGCAAAAATATAAAAGTATTTACCAAAATAAATAACAAGACATTAATAAATGATTAAAATAATAAAATTTCTAACAAAGTTTTTTTTTTAGTAATCAGCAAGAATATTAGCTAGAATTAATAAAAGAGTTTGAAGGAAAATAGGTGTGTCTTAAAAGTGAAATCAATTGGGATTAGTAACCCATCATCCACCAAAGAAAAGAACGGGTGGAATAGTAATGAGAGGGGTGCAAGAGTCAAGAAACTACATGGGCTCTAAGGCCCAGCAACCCACACAATGAAATGGCGCGGTCAACAATACCACCATCATCAGGTTTTACTTTTAAAACAAAACCAAAAGCATGGTTGACAATATCAAGGTATGGTCAAATAAAATCTTACCCATTTTAAAAATACAACCAGAAGTATGAACACAGATCTAAAATCGATCGAAGAAACGCGAAATCATCGTCATTGCGCGTCGCATTCGGAAAGAGAGAACAATAAATCACGGTTCATCATCCTCATCACCACACAATCAACGCAAATCAAACTTTCTCTCCGTACGAAGCTTTCGCCGGATCGCTTCGATTTCGTGTTTGTAATCCCGTCTCCACTCGTTCGCTTCAACCTTCAATTCAGGTTTGATGAGTTTGCGATTCTTTTCGTTCGTCTGGTTCAAAACGTCTCTTTCTTCTCACTTCACGCTCTCTCTTCACTTAATCTCTCTGCTCTGTTTCGATTTGGTTCTGAAATGATCTGTTTGGGTTTTGTTCGGTGTATGATTTCTGGGTTTGGGGTTCTGAGTTTGGCCGAGTGGGTATTGTCGATGGATGGAGGTTCGTTTGAGGAAAGTAAAGAATGGGTTCTGATGAATGAAAGTTGGGTTTGGATTCAAGGTTGAAGGTTGTATGAAGAATGGATGGGGTGAATGCAGTAACTAGGAAATTCTATATGGTGGTTGCTTATGGTTCAACAGATATTGTATTGTATCTCTGTTCTTTTTTTTTTGTATTTCATGAACGAGGAGAGGGATTTGAAAAGTCTTTGATTATTTTCTTGCAGAGAAAACTGGTTTCCCCTCTGTCCCTCCTTTTCTCCTCTCTTTTTAACTAACTCAAAACTTGTTCATTAAGTCTTTAGGGTATAAGTGATTTTGTCTTGTAACGTTGATAAATCACTTTCACAGCAGGTTTTGTTGGTTGGTCAATGGCACAGGTTTATGATGCAAGTTGTAGCAGAGGCAACGTGGTAGCAGCAGTGTTTTGGCTGGGAGTGTCGTGTGTTGTACTGTGTGATAGAAGAGGATCTCTCTCTTTTTTTTTGTAAATTTTGTTCACCACTCTGTAATTGATGTAAAATGGGCCCTCTTTTTCTTAAATTTTGGAATGAGCCTTTTTATTTTAAAGATTATGGATGGTATAATGACAAAATGGCCAATTGAAATATGGATGGATATGAAATAGAAATGAATGGAGATTGGGATAATGATAAATGGATTTAGAAAGTGGTTATTGAAAATAAAATTCGGATGGACTAAAAATGGAAAATTGTTTGAAAATGAAATGGATTTTGAATTGGTTTAAAATGAATTAAATTGAAAGGGTGGATTTGAAAAATGGCTTGGGTTTAGAGAAAGGATTTAAAGTGGATATGGATTTAATTAAATGGATTTGAAAAGAAATATGGTTATGGGTTGAACTTTTGGATATGGAATAATTAAATTGGATATTTGGATAAAAATGTATTTGAAATGGATTAACAAATAATTTGAATTAAAAAAGATTAAAATGGATATGGATTGGATGAAAATGAATTTTGAATAAAAATAGATATGGATATTTGTAATGGATAATGGAAATGGTTATAAAAAACGAATAAAGAAAAAAGATAGGTTAATTAAAAGTGAAAATGGACAAATGGATTGGATATAGATATGATGGTTAGTGGATGAATGTTCAGATGAAAACTATCCACGGGTAGGACAAATTTGGGGTATGACAGATGCCCCTATCTAATTGGCTTAAACCGAGAGAGTGAACGGCTTCGACGTTCATTCTAAAGGTAGAAGTCAATTAGATATAAGAATGCCCCAAAATTTGTCTCACAAAAGGTAAAGTGTTGTAGAGTAAGAGTTGACAGAATGAAGTAGCGGGGTTCAAACTGAACAACATAACTTGAGGTTCTTTGGGTGATCGAAGCAGTCCCTTATTCATGAAGGCTCTCCGATGATACCAAAGCAATATATCTGCGGTAAATTTGCTGGGGGAATAATTGAGTAAGATTCCTGTCGGAGGAAATGTGTTAGTTCTGCAGGGGAAAGCTCACAAGAAACTTTCTAGGATAGCCTCTGCTTGGGGAGTAACAAGAGCAACAGCTGCTGGGGATTGTCAATATCAACTGTCTGGCTGAAGAATGACTTGTTGGGGAATAGGACTCCATGAGCACGTGCGGGGTATTAACTCTTTTCAGAGGAACACTGCCGACTTTGATGAAGGACTAGCCAAGATGCTTGCGAATTGATCCTGGACCCTGCTATGCTATGCCGGGGATGGATATGCCATGCATACAGGAATGCAAATGAACTTGTTTTCATGAGATGCATATGAGAATGCAAACAGAGGATTGGTCTTACTTCTGGTTTCCAAAGAAGGATTAATGGGGATTAGATGGAGCAAGGTGAAAGACTCACTAGGAATACTGGCATATCAACTCGGGGGTTGAGATAAGGAAATACAATATCGACTCGGGGGTCGAGAAAAAACTGTCGTCAACTCGGGGGTTCAAAGAAAGGTAAAGGTAATATCGACTCGGGGGTCGAGGAAATAAAGACAATATCGACTCGGGGGTCGAGAAAATAAAGGCAAGGTAATCTATCAACTCGGGGGTTGAAGGAAATAATGAAATATCAACTCGGGGGTTGAAGGTAAAAGCAAATATTGACTCGGGGGTCGAGGGCAGAGATAAAGGCAATGTCGACTCGGGGGTCGAAGAAGATAAAGATAACAATGACTCGGGGGTCAGCACAAGCAATAAAATGTCAACTCGGGGGTTGAAGATGTAATAATGATATCGACTCGGGGGTCGAGAAACTAAGGCAATATCGACTCAGGGGTCGAGAAAATAAAGACAAAATATCATCAACTCGGGGGTTGAAAGAAAGGTAAACATCGACTCGGGGGCCGAAGAAAATAAAGACAACATTGACTCAGGGGTCAAGAACAAAAAAATATATATCAACGCGGCGGTTGAGGAAAGAAATAGGTTATCATGTATGCATATGGCACAGGTATGGTATGTGATGCATATGTGGATGCAAGCAGGTTATTGGTTTTATGAAGGTTCCAGCAGGGTGGACTTTTGGAGGTTGCCAAGCAAGGTTGGACTTTAGGGGGTGATGCCAGTAGGGTGGACTTTTGGTAGGTGCCAAGCAAGGTTGGACTTTTGGTGGTTGCCAAGCAATGTTGGACTTTTAGAGGTGTCAAGCAGGGTTGGACTTTTCGATGTGAACGGGTTTGATTTCCCGACACTTAGTATTTGATAGTGCCATTATCAGAGGACAGCTGTGGATGCTCTTGGTGCCCCAAGTTTGATCCTTTGCAGAAATATCGTGCTTGTGCCCGAGAGAACCTCACTTATAGCTTATGTGCCATGATGGCTTGTAAATGGTTGTGTGAGCGCAGCGACGTAACCAATGCATGTTGATTGTTTGAGCGCAGCGACATAACCAAGGTAGTCTGATTGTGCATTTGCTCTGCCCCAAGGCTTTTAACACTTGTCGAACTCAACAGTTACTAGTGTCTGGCACGGTTTGCTTGACCAATTTGAATGTGTGAAGGGAATCTGCCCCTTTGCAACCTGTCTGCCCTAGTCTGTAGGGTATTGAGATAGTCTCGATTCGAGTCAGTGCCAACGAATACTCAAGTTTCCCTCTGATCGCACTTTGTTGGAATTTCTAAAATATCAAGTACTGATTTGCAGCTAAAATTGATCATTCAGAAATGGTAATTTTAATGCGACGTCCATGCAAGTTTTGAAAAATCATTTATTGGAATGGTGTGAAAGTGTGTGACGAGTGGATCGTTAGTCCAAACGCATTCCTAATTTATCTGGTGTGAAAGATACAACAATAATATGATACCAATTTAAAAGACTAGCAAATTCGTATGAGTCAGTTTACGCAACCTTGCTGTAGTATGCTTTCAGAATAAACCCCTCCTCAATTAGGTCTTTTGAGGGTTGTAACGTGACCTGGTTCACGGTTTAAGAATAAAAGGATATAAGGCTCAAATTTATATCTGTACCCACCCCTTCTTCGTGATGATCTCCGGTCCTACGTTCAATTAAATCGACACACGTACTTAGATTTTGACGGTGTAAGAATGAAGATGAAGGTTCAAGATTCGCTTGAAATGACAGTCATCTTATTTTGTTTTTGACTTATTTTTGTTTGAGGATTTGCCAACCTCTTTTGCTTTTGTTTTTTGATCCCTAATTTTGCATGGACTACGAGTCCATCGGGATTGCCCTAATTTTTGCCTAAGTCTCCCTTTTGAGGTGTTTGACTTAGCGGGCTCTCTTTTTCTTTTTTTTTAGAGTAAGGCTTGTGACTGCCAAGTCAGTAGTCATTGAAGAACAACCATCATAACTTCTGGATTTTGCATGATTTCTTCGTCACCTCAGGATGTGTACAAAGAATACGGAGTCAGATTAACTGAACACTACCTTGCCCCGGGTTGAGTGTAAGGGTTTGAATATCCGAAGGAAACTTCTACTTCTCGGCTCGAAGTGGTTAACTAGGGATTAACTCCTTATCTCTCCAGTGTTTGGGGATTTGAAACAATGCCTGTATATCCTTGGCAGGATTCCATCCGAAAGCATACCATCAACAATTATGGGTATCTCATTTTCGTCATCCTCCCTCCGATCTTTGCTAAACAACAATTTGGTTAAGAAAATGAATGAGAGGTATATAGATGAATTTTTTGTTTTTTTGTTTTTATATAAGTGAAGAAAAAATGAGCGAATGTGACGTGATTAATTCACAAAATGCATGGCCACTTCATTAATATTACCATTAATTAACAACAATGTCTAAAAGCAAATAGCACATAACAAAAAGAAACTACAAATGCATAGAAATAACATGGTCTAAAAATTGCCAGCATTGAGGACTGGGCCTTTCTTTCTTGACCCACTGTTGGACTAGCATTCTTGTTCATCGAGACCACTATGATAACCTTCTTCACACATACTCTTAGCAACTTCTTCTATAACATGAGCGGATGGACCCACTTGATCAAGTGAAGGTTTGACGTTGATTTGAAGACCTCGAGGCATAAATGAGATTAGCTTGGACTCAATCAGATCTTGGATCTTGTTTTTGAACTATTTGCAATTCTCAATTGAATGCCCCATGGCGCCAGCATGGTAGCCACATCGTGCATTGGCGTCAAAGCCTGGTGGGTATAGAGGAATAACAGGATCCAAGCCCTTTGGCACTATTAACCCACTACTAATCAGACGTGGCAATATATGACTTAATGGCACTGGCAAATGATAAAATGTCTTTTTGGTCTTTGATTATAGTAGTGTCGGGGTTGTGAAGAGTGTTGTTGTGCAATCTGTTGTTGACGAGGGGGACCTCTATTGGCAGGAGTATATTGACCATGTGGAGAGAATGGAATCGCAAAGGGAAGCCCATGGGATTGCTGACTTTGGACATTTGAGATACTTGGGTATTGAGGATAAGGTACCGGAGATGGAGCTTGTAGAGTGTCCCAGATTGCATTGGTTTCATCCTCCTCTTTCTCTTGAGAACTGACAATGGATTCACTCTCACTAGCCTGGACGCTCGAGGCGTCTAGGATCTTTCCACTCTTGAGGTGACTCTCAATGCGTTCTCCTACTAAAACCAAGCCAGAGAAGTTTGATGTCCCATTGCTCATCATTTTTTCTGGGTATGGGCCTTGCAAAGAAACTATGAACAGGTCAACCAATTCTCTATCTAAAAGCGGTGGTTGAACGCGAGCAGCTACCTCTCTCCATCTCTAAACATACCCCCTGAAGGATTCGTTTTCCTCTTGAGATAAGCCTTGCAACTGTATGCGATTGGGAGCCATGTCAAGATTGTATTGGTATTGTTTCACAAAGGCGTTGGCTAAGTCCAACCACGACTGGATATGGCTACTCTGTAGCTGCATGTACCAACTCAATGATGCCCCACTCAGACTATCTTGGAAACAGTGGATCATAAATTTATCATTAAGAGCATTTGAGGTCATCTTTCTACAAAACATCACCAAATGCTGCTTTGGACAACTATCTCCTTTGTATTTCTCAAATTTTGGCATCTTGAACTTTGGAGGTAATACAAGTCCGGGTACCAAACACATGTTCAAAGCATTCAGATCAAAAGCATCGCGCCCCTTTATGATTTTAAGCTTCTCTTCCAACACACGACATCTTTCAGCAAACTCAACATCTTGAGGTCGTTCAGTATTCACCCCCAGGCTTGTCCCTCGGGAATTCGGTGTAGTGAATGCAAAGCTATGGTATTCAACTGCATCATGAGACGAGGCATGTTCATCTTAAATAGTGTGACATTCTTGTATAACATGGTCCCCAACAGGAATCCGCACAGGCTGAAATTGGGCAAGATTATTCACTTGAGGCAGAATGACGTTCTCAGTGACTATAGGCCTTTGAATGTTGTCCTCTTTCCTTGATAAGGCTATCATAGCTTCCACAAGTTGGCCTAGCTGGTTCTTCATCAAATCAACATATGCTCTTGACGCAAACTGGTTATGGTCTTCTGAATCCATGATTCTTCCAAAAGCGGCTTCAATTCTGATACGAGTGTCGGGAAATCAACTGCGGGTTATGGACAAAGGATGGTTGAGTTTGTTGAAAAAATGACATGCATACATGCTAATGTCATGAGTATGCAATGCTTATGCACAACTCCAGGATCAAAACAACATCTGATTCTGAGGAAGGAGTTAGACACAGGATATCTCTGATCATCGGATCCCCACAGGTAGGCTCTAAATGGGTAGGTGCCTAGAGTTATGGATATCTTTCAAAGACATTATAGCCATTACGAAGGAACATCAGACGATAATATCCTTGAAAGGATCTCGTTTAGGTGAGGTCTTCGTTTCTTCCCCACGATAAAGACTCCTCGGAGGCATCCAGTACACAACCATCGACACACGGGTTCTAAGTAGGGTTCTCAGAATCCTAGATCAAGGTCGAAAATATTACTGTCAGGAAGTAATACGGGTCGAGGGATCTTATCTGATTGTGGCGTTCGCATTAACTCACATAGCATTAACACTACTAACCACCATGGGTAAAATGGGTTAAAGGTCCTTGGGATCAACGATTCAGGCTCAAAAATATTACCGCCATGGAAAAGTTTCACCACAACAATAATATCTCCAAGGGAACCTACTCCAAGTGGGGTATTTGCTTTGACTCACGCGGAAGAAACCACGCAAGCCTCCGCTACACAACCATCAATCTAATCCTAGGGTTTTCCTCAGACTCGGGTGTAGAGCCATCTCACAAAGTTCCCAATGATCAGAGAACCCCCACAGTGTCATAAGAGACAATAATAGGATATAAAAATAAGCAAGCAAGTAGATAACAGATAATCAGGCAAGCAAGCAAACAAGCAAGAGAAGATAAACAAACAAGCAGATCTAACACTCACGAACCGAGTCAAGTTAGGCTTGACTCTCTCTAGCATAGGGCAATGCATTTCTCCAGCAGAGTCGCCATCTGTCGTACCTCGAAAAATACGATCCTCGCGATGGACGCAGAAAAAACTATTCGAAACAGAGTCGCCACCGAACTTTATTTATCCCAAAAGAGGGAAAGGAAAATATCGATAAAAACTTTTAAAGGATAAGAAAATGGTCATCGCAACCACATTCGGGTTCGGGAGTCGATTACGCAAGAGGGAAGGTATTAGCACCCTCTACGTCCGTTGTACTCAACGGGAACCTCTTGATTCGATTCGTGAGAAAAGTTAGCTTGGTTTGTTTGTCTTCTTCTAAGGTAAAATTGCTTTCTACGGGGAAAATGGATGGTTTTTTATTAGTGTGCTCGACAAGGATTAGAACCATTGGGCCTACGTATTCCCTCGTGCAATGGGAAAGTCAGAGCATTCGTAGTTCGTGGTACTACGGCTGTTTGGTGCGTATTTTTTAAGCGAACGAGTGTTTAATTCGCATTCTAACTGCTAAATGTTGGCTTGTCAGCTCGTCATGGGAGGCTGAAGCACTAGTTCATATGCGCGGAAGAATGGACTAAACAATGTTCTTTTTGTGAAAAGTTGTTTGAGTATGGATTAAGTATGTTAGAGATTTGATTGAGAAAAAGGTTTGATTTGGCCGTGTTTTAGGCGAACGAGAGTTTAGGTCGTATTCTAACTGCTAAACGTTGGCTTGTCGGCTCGTCATGGGAGGCTGAAGCACTAGTTCATATGCGCGAAAGAATGACTTAAACAATGTTCTTTGGGAAAGGTGTTTGAGTTGTGGATTAAATGTGTTAAAGATTTGATTGAGAAAATGGGTGTGATTTGGACGTGTTTTAGGGTTTCGGTCGCACGGAGGCGAGGAAAGGATAATTTTGATCGTATTGGATGTTTTAGAGGTGACAATTGCCCACACACAAGTAAGAGAACTCGCACCCAAACAATTGAGGAGAAGGGTCAAAGACTCGACCACCCTCACTTCACCTTTAGTAAAATGTGTTTAGATAGAGATTAAGTGTTTTAATGATTACTTGAAAAAAGTTTGCATGTTGTCGAATTACGAGCGTTTTAGTGGTGTCAATTGTCCACACACGAGTAAGGGAACTCGCACCTAAACGATTGACAGGTTAAAGCTTAAGTTCTTTAGAGGCATCAATTGTTTGCACACGAGTAAGTGAACTCGCACCTAAATAATTGACAGGTTAAGGTTTAAGTTTTTTAGAGGCGTCAACTGTTCACACACGAGTAAGTGAACTCGCACCTAAACAATCGACAAGTTAAAGTTTAATTTTTTAGAGGTGACAATTGTTCACACACGAGGAAGTGAACTCGCACCCAAACAATTGAGGAGACGGATCAAAGACTCAACCCACCTCACTTCACCTTTTATAAAAGTAATGTTTGAATATAAATTACGTGTTTTAAGCGGCAAGTGATTATAAAAAGGTTTGAATAGCGTATGAACAAAGAGAATTGTCAGATAAACATGAATATGAATATGATATGGCCAATATGAATAGTATGAATGAAAAATATAATCGAGATAATATTTGACGGAAAATAAATGAGATAATGATTAATCGGGTGAATCGGGAAATAAAAGGTGACGACCTCGTCTTAATCAGGAACTCTAAGAAAGGTTCCATGATGTTTAAGACCTTCATTGATCGGAAATGAAAAGAGTATAGTGCAAAGTAGAATGTGAAATGAAATCGAAATCGAAGAACAGTCTCATCTTAACCGACAAAATTTGGTTTTAGATGTTCATCGACCCTAAAAAAAATGAGAAGTAAAAGTGAAAATAAAATCGGTCTCGTCTTAATCAAGATCTTTAATCTTAGATCGATAAGCTATGATTTTTTTATTTTCATTGACCGATAAAAAAAAGGTGGCCTCATATATATCAAGACTTTTAGTCATTTTGAATAAATCAACTAAGTCATGATTTTGTAATATCATTGGCCCAAAACAAAATTGAAATAAAGTCGAAAATGAAAAGTAACTCAAGAAATGAATCTAAACAAAGTGATAACCGAAATGAGTACAAGAATTATTGGAAATTATTAACAAATAGATAACAAGATATTCAATAAAATACTTAATAAAAATATCTAAAAACATATTTAGCAAAAATATAAAAGTATTTACCAAAATAAATAACAAGACATTAATAAATGATTAAAATAATAAAATTTCTAACAAAGTTTTTTTTTAGTAATCAGCAAGAATATTAGCTAGAATTAATAAAAGAGTTTGAAGGAAAATAGGTGTGTCTTAAAAGTGAAATCAATTGGGATTAGTAACCCATCATCCACCAAAGAAAAGAACGGGTGGAATAGTAATGAGAGGGGTGCAAGAGTCAAGAAACTACATGGGCTCTAAGGCCCAGCAACCCACACAATGAAATGGCGCGATCAACAATACCACCATCATCAGGTTTTACTTTTAAAACAAAACCAAAAGCTTGGTTGACAATATCAAGGTATGGTCAAATAAAATCTTACCCATTTTAAAAATACAACCAGAAGTATAAACACAGATCTAAAATTAATCGAAGAAATGCGAAATCATCGTCATTGCGCGTCGCATTCGGAAAGAGAGAACAATAAATCATGACTCATCATCCTCATCACCACACAATCAACGCAAATCAAACTTTCTCTACGTACGAAGCTTTCGCCAGATCGTTTCGGTTTCGTGTTTGTAATCCCGTCTCCACTCGTTCGCTTCAACCTTCAATTCAGGTTTGACGAGTTTGCGATTCTTTTCGTTCGTCTGGTTCAAAACGTCTATTTCTTCTCACTTCACGCTCTCTCTTCACTCAATCTCTCTGCTTTGTTTCGATTTGGTTCTGAAATGATCTGTTTGGGTTTTGTTCGGTGTATGATTTCTGGGTTTGGGGTTCTGAGTTTGGCCGAGTGGGTATTGTCGATGGATGGAGGTTCGTTTGAGGAAAGTAAAGAATGGGTTCTGATGAATGAAAGTTGGGTTTGGATTCAAGGTTGAAGGTTGTATGAAGAATGGATGGGGTGAATGCAGTAACTCAAAAATTCTATATGGTGGTTGCTTATGGTTCAACAGATATTGTATTGTATCTCTGTTCTCTTTTTTTTGTATTTCATGAACGAAGAGAGATATTTGAAAAGTATTTGATTATTTTCTTGCAGAGAAAACTGGTTTCCCCTCTGTCCCTCCTTTTCTCCTCTCTTTTTAACCAACTCAAAACTTGTTCATTAAGTCTTTAGGGTACAAGTGATTTTGTCTTGTAACATTGATAAATCACTTTCACAGCAGGTTTTGTTGGTTGGTCAATGGCACAGGTTTATGATGCAAGTTGTAGCAGAGGCAGCGTGGTAGCAGCAGTGTTTTGGCTGGGAGTATCGCGTGTTGTACTGTGTGATAGAAGAGGATCTCTCTCTTTTTTTTTTTGTAAATTTTGTTCACCACTTTGTAATTGATGTAAAATGGGCCCTCTTTTTCTTAAATTTTGGAATGGGCCTTTTTATTTTAAAGATTATGGATGGTATAATGACAAAATGGCCAATTGAAATATGGATGGATATGAAATAGAAATGAATGGAGATTGGGATAATGATAAATGGATTTAGAAAGTGGTTATTGAAAATAAAAATCGGATGGACTAAAAATGGAAAATTGTTTGAAAATGGAATGGATTTTGAATTGGTTTAAAATGAATTAAATTGAAAGGGTGGATTTGAAAAATGGCTTGGGTTTAGAAAAAGGATTTAAAGTGGATATGGATTTAATTAAATGGATTTGAAAAGAAATATGGTTATGGGTTGAACTTTTGGATATGGAATAATTAAATTGGATATTTGGATAAAAATGTATTTGAAATGGATTAACAAAGAATTTGAATTAAAAAAGATCAAAATGGATATGGATTGGATGAAAATGAATTTTGAATAAAAATGGATATGGATATTTGTAATGGATAATGGAAATGGTTATAAAAAACGAATAAAGAAAAAAGATAGGTTAATTAAAAGTGAAAATGGACAAATGGATTGGATATAGATATGATGGTTAGTGGATGAATGTTCAGATGAAAACTATCCACAGGTAGGACAAATTTGGGGTATGACAGGCCCGACTAATCAATACCAAGGCGCTCCTCGAGTGTGGTTCCGATGGGGAAGACTTAAGGCTTTTAGGTAGAGAATGTGTTCTCAACTTGTGTATCTGTTTATTCCTTGTTATATTAACCCGTGCTTTTTCCTTTGTTGTAGGTCAAATGTCGAGCCTTCAGAAGCGCATGCACAAGATCACGGAGGCCAGAGGTACTAAGAATCCCCCAAGGGCCGCGTTTCCCAAATCCAAAAATAGTCAAAGCTGGACCACATCATTGACAACTCCTCTTCTCCCCCCAGGGCAGCCAGTCTCCCACTTCTCAGGAGGATCCCTCCACGAAGAGGCGGTGTGAAGTAGACCCCGCGACCGTCGACCTCACTGAGGGGTTGTCGAGAGAAGTTTATATTACCTCCCTGTTATCTTCACAGGGGCTCTTTGGCGAGGACAACTCTCTGGTTGTACCTGAATTGGACAAAAAGGCAATCCTAGCCGTCGACAAAGTGGCCAGGCAAAAAGCTCTATCCGAGGACACAACCGTTGTAATGAGGGTTCTAGACACTACCTTGGCCCTCAACGACGAGGAGACCTGTCCCCTCACTGAGCTGAGGAGGGTGCATGCCAAAAATATGGACCTCGAGACAAAGAAAATCAAGCTGGAGAATGACTTTTTCGATTACCGGGAGAAGTATCAGATCCAGGTCGATCTTTATTGTGAGATGGATAAAATGAAAGAGACGTTGTCCAAGGAAGTCGAGGAGAAAAAATGCCTTCAGGCAAGGGTCACTGAGCTGGAGACTGCTGCGGCGCCTTTCGAAGATGAATCTGATGAGGAGAAAACCATGTCGACTCGAGGCAAGCTGATTTCACAGATTCGGGAGCTTGAATAGGACTGCTTGGAGACCTTCGAGTTGGTTTTCAATAGCGCAGTCGAACAACTCTAAGTCGTCAACCCCGGGGTTCAGCTCGTCACCGAGGGGATCGAGCCTTTGCACCAGGTGGTCGACGACCAGGTAGTCGCTCCAACGGGTCTTGGCGGCAGGGCTGACCACGCCGACGAGGAGTTTCATCCCGAGGAGGAAGCAAATTCTTAGATTTAATTTTGTAGTTGTTTGGCATGCATGCCACAATTTTGTAATATTTGAATATTGGGCCTTGCCCGTTTGTTATACTTGAATATTTGCTTCCTAATCTTAATATAACTGCCTTTTTTGTCATGTGTGGGTGCCATTATATGTTTTTCTTGTCGAGTACTTACTTTCGTCGATATGTATATTTGTAACATTGTTTTTACTAAGTGTCTAGGGGTCCTTGCTCGACAGAGTTGGTGCTCGACTGTGTAAGGAACTGGTCGAGTAATTAGAGCTGGCTTCTGATCGATAACAGAGCTAAGATCTCGGTCGAGGTCTTTGCTTTGCATCGTGAACTTCCCATCACGAGCTGGGCGTTCTGCCTTACTGGTACGACAACGGTGGAGCTCGGTTGAGGTGTCCCCGTCGGGTCAAGAGTTTGCTTGCACAAAAGAGCGGATTCTAGCCTTTTCGTTTCAAGTTTTGGGAAGTCATGCTTGTACCTTAGCACGCCTCGGTGGTCGGGACGTACTTCGTTGTCGTCGAACCAAGTATGTCGACTGCGATGTCTAGCTGTAATATTGTTTAAGCTTCTCAGCGTTCTATGGTCGAGCAAATTATTCCCCGTGTAGGTTTTTGAGGTAATAGGCCCTGTTGTCCGTTTTCGCTCGGACACGATAGGGGCCTTCCCAGTTCGCGACAAGTTTTCCCTCTCGCGAATCTTTTTTATTTCTCCGCAGGACTAGGCTGCCGATTTGAAATTCGGGTTTTATGACTTTGGTGTCATGTTGTAAAATTATTTTTTGTTTTAATGAGGCTTCGCGGAGGGCTGCCCCGACCGAATTTCTTCGACCAGATCGAGCTCCTCCCTTAGTGCCTCGTCGTTCATCTCCTCGTCAAGGGGAGATTCGGTCCGCCTAGAGGGCTCTCTGATTTCCACCGGAATAACTGCCTCGGTTCCATAGGTTAATCGGAATGGAGTCTCCCCGATGGTCGAGTGTGGTGTCGTCTATAGGCCCAGAGTACACTGTGTAGCTCCTCGACCCACCCCATTTTAGCTTCACCTAATCTTTGTTTTAGGCCTTACAGGATCACTCTGTTCGCGACTTCAACCTTCCCGTTCGTTTGCGGGTGCTCGATAGACGTGACATGTTGTTTAGTGCCCAGTTTGGCGACGAACTCCTGAAAGTTTTTGTCAGTGAACTGTGTCCCGTTGTCAGTGATGAGTGCTTGTGGTATGCCGAAGCGAGAAAATATGTTTCTTTTGTAGAAATGAAGTATGTTATGTGCCGTGATTTTGGCGACAACCTCAGCCTCTATTCGTGAAATAGTCGACGCCGACTGTCAGGTACTTGTTCTGGTATGACCCCATGGTGAAGGGGCCGAGGATATACATCCCCCACCAGGTGAAGGGCCATGGGGACAACAGAGTTTTAAGATTGTTGGGCGGTGCCAAGTGCATGTCCCTGTGGCGTTGTCACTTATTGCATTTCTTTACATGCTCTTTCGCGTCGTGCTGCATGGTGGGCCAGTAGTATCTTGCTCGCAAGGCCTTTCAAGCGAAGGATCTTCTTCCAAGGTGTTGAGCGTTTATTCCTTCGTGGATTTCTCGTAGAACATGGGGGACCCTGGATTCCTCAACACATTTCAGGAGGGGGATGGAGAATCCTTGTCTATAGAGCTTGTCTTCGACTAAGACGTATGACCAGGCCCTGCGTTTTGTAACGCTGGCCTTTTTTGGTCGGAGGGTAGTTCTCCTAAAGCGAGGTAATTATACACCGGGGTCATCTAACAGTCGTTGTCCCCGATGGCGTTCACGTCAAATGGCGCGGAGGGTTTCTCAATGCTCGGGCGAGATAGTATCTCTTGGATGACAGAGTTTTTCCCCCCTTTTTTCTCGTGCTCGGGAGTTTTGACAGGATGTCCGCCCGGGTGTTATGTTCGCAAGGAATGTGCTTTACTTCCGCGAAGTCAAAAATTTTCATCCTTTATTTAACCAGGGACAAGTACTCAACGAGATTGTCGTTTTTGGCTTGGTATTCTCCCCGTACCTGAGAGGTGACGAGCTGAGAATTGGTGAAAATCTTTACCTCTTTCGCGCCTAAATCCTCGGCTAAGCGTAACCTTGCGAGGAAGGCTTCGTACTCGGCTTAGTTGTTTGAGGTCGGGAAGGATAAAGCGAGGGAAACTTTGATCAAGATGCCTTCTTCGTTCTAAATAATGATGCGGACACCGCTTCCTGTCGAGCTGGATGCCCGTCCATAAAGATAGTCCACTTGTGGGCTCCGTTTGTCGGGGAGATCAACACGGTCATCTCTGCCACGACGTCGGTTAGTACTTGAGCTTTGAGGGCTTTCCTACTTTCATACTGGATATCAAACTCAGAGAGTTCGAGCGACCATTTGAGCATTCTATCGGCCATGTCGAGACGACCGAGTAGTTGCTTTACGGGCTGGTCAGTCCGCACCACGATCGTGTGAGCTAGGAAGTAATTCTGTAGCCTTCTGGCCGCATTGATGATGGCAAGAGCCACTTTTTTGATCTGCTAATATCTAAGCTCTGGGCCTTGCAAGGCTTTCTTGGTGAAGTATATATGTTTCTGCCCTTCGGGGGTTTTGCGAATGAGAGTCACGCTGACAGTCTCGGTTGCAACAACGAGGTATAGGCACAAAGTCTCCCCGTTTTATGGTCGCGAGAGGAGTGAAGGTTGCGAAAGAACTTATTTGAGATAGAGGAAGGCTTGCTCGCACTCCTCGGTCCATTTAAATGCCGCTTCCTTGCGCAAAAGTTTGAAAAATGGAAATGCGTGCTGGGTGGATTTAGCTACGATGCGAGACAACGAGGTGAGAATCCCGTTTAGGGATTAAATTGATTTTTTTGAGCTCGGTGTTGGGAACTCAGAGAAATCCTTGCATTTGTTGGGATTCGCTTCGATTCCTCGTTCTGTCAGGTAGAAGCCGAGGAACTTGCCTGCTTGGACGCCGAAGGTGTACTTCTCCGGGTTGAACCTTATCCTGCATCTCCTCGCCGTTACGAAGACCCTTTTGAGATGGAGGGTGTGGTTAGTTTCTTCTCGGGATTTCACATTCATGTCGTCCATGTAGACCTCGAGCATGTCCCTGATCTCACCTCGGAAGACTTTGTTCATCATCCGCTAGTAAGTAACGCCAACGTTTTTCTAGACGAAGGGCATTACGTTGTAGTAATAGTTTCCAGACTCGGTCATGAAAGCTGTGTATTGCTTGTCCATTTTTGCCATGGGGATTTGGTTCACTACTATAAAATGCGCAAACAATAACGCCAGATTTACAACGACATCCTATACACTGTTGTAATAGTGCGTACTGGATGCGCGCATTATTTTAAGTTTTATTAAAATGATTTTAATAACGGTTAAAATTCCAACCGTGGTGAACTGTGAGGCCTTTCACCACGGTTATTTAGAAAACCGTCATTATAGGTAGCACCTCGTCATGGGTTCAAGTTCTAGCACCAGCATTTTTTAGTTTTTTACATATTTTTTCAAACACCATGGTGATACTTCGAAACTCATGCGCTAACATTTTTTTAATATTATTTTAATTAGAAATTTCAAGGGTATAATAATGGTTGTTGTGAACACCGTGGTGATACAATCAAGCCTTCATGGGTTCGAACCTCATCGCCCTCAAATAGTTTACTCCTTTGACGTAAATGCGCCCCTTTTTAGTTTTATTTATATTTAACTAAAAAATAATAAGGATATCACTACGGTTATTTCTTAAAACCGTTGTTACAAACTGAAGTTTCTTTATGTATTTTAAACACCAAGTATATATCTATTTATCCACTGAAAAAAGAAACAAGACGAAACGTCGTCACCATCGTCGGGAAGAAGACAACAAAAACAAGAAAGTGTTATACTTTAAGGTGTTTCAATGTCGCATTTGAAGACAAACTCATCCAAAGGTGTTTCTATGTCTTCTTCCGCTGTAAAATCTCGATCTGGAAATTTCTGTTGTTGTGATGGTCGTATGGTTTCGTACCAATGCAAGAAGGGGCAAAATAAAGGAAGACTTTTTTGGAGATGTCCATTTTGGAGGAGCGATGAAACATGTAATTTGTTCATATGGGATGAAGACATGGGAGAAAGAGGTGGAAATGAAGATGAGAGCATTATGAAGTCAGAGTTGGAAGATGTGGGCTATTTGAAGGTTATGTATGAGGATTTAAAGAAGAAGAACAAGAATTTGAAGAACAAACTGAAATCAGAGAGATTTTCTGGAAATCTCAAGATGTTATGTTTTCTTGTCTCCTTTATGTTTAATGTTTACTTTGTTATGAAATGTAATAGTTGAATTAGGGTTTGAATTACATTGTTGATGTTTAAACTGCAGATGCATTGTTGATGTTTGAATTACATTATGAAGACAGGAATGCAACTAATAAAAGATGGTTTCTTACGAGTAAGTTCAACGCAAACTTTTGAATTTTCAATTAGTTATCTGTTTGTTAGTATATTAGTTGATAGATATTGTAGCTGATAGTTTAAGCTGTTAAGCAAAAAGATTAAAATTTCATTAGATAAATTAAGTTTCATTACATAAACTTTTCATTACATAAACTTAATCATCAAATCTAAATGCTCTGGATGAGAGGAAGTTTGACCAACCATAGTCAGCCTCATCATCATCATCAGAATAAAAAACAATCATCTGTCTTCTCAACATTCTTCTCCTTCTTCTTCTCACCCTTAGAGCTCTCATTCTTTCCGCAGCAACAACCCCCTCTACAACAACAACTTGTTGATTCTGAGAAAGATTTTGAATGACAACCCCGTCTACAACAACATGTTGATTTTGAGGAAGGTTTTGAACTACATACCCCTCTACAACAACAACTTTATTCTCAACATTTTTGGTAGCTTGAGCAATAGAACTCATTTTGATTCTTTTGGATTAAGTTGTTTTTATGTTTTGGCTCTTACACTTTTATATTGTTTCTTTTGATTCTTCATCTTCTCTTGGAAGTTGGATAAGTTTCTGCCAACCTCGAGCTATTGAATTAATGATTATATCTCTTTGTCTTTTGAAATTTCATTTTTCATCCTTTGATATTCCTTCGTAATTAATGGTTTTGATATCTGTTCACAAATGGTGTATTGCTTATTCTGGTATGATACGTTTGTTTTTATTCATAAACAATATCACAACGGTTATTACTCTTATCTTTGTTATAGGGCGCGCGCTTTCCAATTTATTACAACGGTTACAACAACACTCTACATAACAACGCATGTGTTCGCGTTATTATATATCTTTCCCAACCGTTGTTAAATGGGTATTCCGTAGTAGTGGTTGTACCCCGAATATGCATCCTAAACGACAATAGTTTGAAACCTGCAGAGTTGTCGACCAATTTGTCGATGTTAGGCCAAGGATAGGCGTCTTTAGAGCAAACCCTGTTAAGGTCGGTATAGTCAACACACATTCGCCACTTTCCATTAGATTTTTTAACGAGTACAACATTAGAGAGTTAGGTTGTGTACTGGGCTTCAGAAATAAAATTTGCCTCTAGGAGGTCTTTTACAGCTAATACAGCAGCCTTCGCTTTTTCAGGAGACTGCCTACGCATACGTTGTACTATGGCCCTAACGGCAGGATCTATGGTCAGCTAATGGCAGGCGACGTCGGGGTCTAGTTCGGGCATCTCTGCGGTGCTCCATGCGAACAAGTCAACGTTTTCCCTTAGGCAGGCCTTCAGTTGCTTCCTTTCTAGGTCGCGGAGCCTCGTGCCGATCTTCACGCTTCTGTCTGAGTCATCGCTGAGGAGAATGAGCTCGAACTCACCATCTCTAATTGGGCGCATAGGATGAAGTGGTTCCCCATCTCTCCCGAATGTTGGAGGGGCGTCTGATGCTGCTCCGTTCTGCTTCTGCTCGTTGGTGAAGCGGCTGTCGAGGTCGACTGAGTTGACGTGAGGTAACGACTTCTGCTCCTCGGAACGGGCTGGCTTGTTGGCAGTCTTGGGCGTCAAATTGATTGAGTTCAGCCCCTTTATAGCCATTTCGAAGCATTTTCTCGCGACTTTAATGTCCCCGTGAAGAGTGACAATGTGACCCCTAATTGTATAGTACTTCATCTTCAAGTGGATCGTGTATGGTACTGCGGTCAGCTCAGCCAGAGTCGGTCTTCCAAGGATGCAATGGTACAGATATGGGCACTCGATGACCAGGGACAGACATTGACTTATCTGGCGGTCTCCTCGGACCCAGATGTGACGAGCAACTCGACATAGCCCCATGGCTTAGTGGTTGTGCCATTAAAGCCTTGCAGGCTGGAGCCTACACACAGTGTCAATTGCCTCTCGTTGAGCTGATCAGGGGTGAACATATGAGCATACATAATGTAAACGGAACTCCCTTGGTCGACCAGGATGCCACAGATGTCAAAGTTCACCATTTGTGCTCTGATGAGAAAAGAAATGCTGAAGTTGGGAAAACCGCCTGGTAGCTCTTCGAGGTAGAAGGTGATGGGATTTGGTTTTCCCTAGAATCTGTCGAGGGTTGTGTTCTGGTTCGAGCTTGCGTTGATCAGCTCATCAAATTTTCTTTTCACCGATCCCACGGTGAGCTTGTTGAATCCTCCGCCGGATATGACCACAGCAGATTGGATGTTTTCCCATATGCTGTGAGTGGACATGAGCATGACGACCTCATTGGGGACATAGAAGTCCTCATGCCGAGAGACGCACTGAGCGACCTGTAAGCCGGCATCGTCAGAGGGTGGCGTTTCCTCCCGGACCTTCTTTGTCTCGCGGACGTCCTAACGAGGAGCCTCACTCCTCTTGGTGTACTATTTTAGGCGTCATTCCTTGATCAGGATTTCAATTGCATCCTTGAGGTGGATGCAGTCTTCCATGACGTGCCCGTGGCTCCTGTGGAACCGACAGTACTTGGATTTGTCGACGTTTGGCTTGGGGGGTGTCGGTTTGGGAAAACGGACCCCACTATGCTTGAAGTCCGAGTTTATATACTTGGCCAAGATGCACTCGCGGGGAGCAGTCAGTAGCGTGTATTTAGCGAAATAGCCTGCTGGTCCTTTGTGCTCGCGGGAGTCGCAGGGCTTATCATCTCTCCTTTTCTCCCCCGCCTCTTCGAGGAGCTACAATGTCGTCATACATCGAGACTTTGGTGTTCTCTTGGTTCCGCGAGTTGCGGGCATTGTTGGCAGCCTCTTTCTCCTCGTACTGGATGTAAGTCTGGGCTTTGAGGAGAGGATCATCCAACAAACAGGGTGTCTCGATGCCAACTACTTTGGTGAAGTCACTGCAGGGGTGCAACCCCCGCTCGAGCAGACATCTCTTCATCCGGTCAGTCGCGGCGATCTGGACAGCCTATCGATTGAACCTCTCTATGTAGTCACGGAGAGATTCGTCCTTTCCCTGTATGATGGCCTCGAGCGACGCCTCAGATTTCGGATGTCGTCGAGAGGCGGTGAAATGCCTGGTGAACTGCGTTTTCAGGTCCTTCTAGAAGGTGATGGACTCCGAGGCAAGGCTTTTGTACCATGCCATCACGCCCTTCCTCAGAGTTGTGGAGAAGAGTCTGCACTTGATGGGGCCTCTGACGTTGCGGTAGTCAAGCATCACATTGATATTTTCGATGTGATCGTTTGGGTCCGTCGTGCCATCATAAGTTGCCAGGCTTGGCGGATTTTCCATAATCGCCCGGGACAGTGGACCGTGGGGGTCGTCTTCGGACTGATGAGCGCGATAGGGAGAGGTTGTGCCGCGGGTTTCTGTCGCGGCGCAACGAGTTTCTTGGTCGACCCTTCGACTTATCCAGTTGTCTGTCGGCATTGCTCCTTTTAGGAGTTGGGGAATACCGCTCTCTACGGGGAGGAGTGCGATCACGCTTCTGGCTAATCGCAGGTTGTGGCCTCTCTAGCCGCGGGCAACGTCCGGGTTGTCGCGGGGAGAGGCTTTGAGACTCATCTCGTTGGTGTCTCCGCGTGGAGAGTGTGGACGGGTGTCTCGTCGTCGCGGGGACGGGCTACGAGATTCAGATCGTCGGTGTCTCCGCGGGGGAGAGCGTGATTGTCGATTTTCTTCAGCATTCCAATCCGTTCATTCTGCTGGAAAATCATGAAGTTGGTCTGGTTGATTGCCGCGAATAGGGCCACCATGGTAGGATCGACATTGGGTGGTACGGGAATTGGTTAAAAAACCCTCAGATTCTCAAAATACTGGACGACGTTGTAGGAAGCAGAGGCGGTGAGTCCGTCCCTAGGGTCACCTTCTTCAGCAGCGAGTGTCACATTGTTGTCGTGGTCATCGCCTGCAGTGAAGATGATGAAGGCAATTTTGCGAACGTTATCGTCGGTGTGTTGATTGGCCATGATGATCGGTAGGTTTTTGAAAATTTGCTTTTGTCTTTAGGTTTCAGAGAAAGAAAAGACGGGGGAGCAAAGAGTTCCCACAGACGGCGCCACTGATCTTACCAGGATCAGAGATCAATCTCCGGCTAGCAACAGGTCATAAACTTTAAGTTAGCCGATGGAGAAGAAGAGGAAGTCCACAACGTGTTACTGGCCGCAGATTAATCTCTGATCCTGATAAGATTAAAGATCTTTGAGTCTCCCCGTTCTTAGAGAAAAAACATACACACCTATACTTTTTGACCAGTACAATAATAAAAAAAAGTATAATACCATAATGCATCAAATAAATATAAATAATGTTAATGTCTAACTGAATAAAAATATAAAATGGTAGCAATCATTTAGAAACTTTAAAAATATGTATTTTTAACATCATATCATTTTTAAATTGTTATGATAAAAATAAATCGAATCACATATTCTAATAAGTTGTTTAAATAAAGTTATGAGAATAAAATATCATTTGATAAATTAAGAGATTGAAATATGTTAATATATAACTATACTAAAATATTTTTATATACCCTAGAAGATCGTATCTTACATAAAATAATGCTTACTAATTCTAAATATATTCACACAATCACACTCAATCTTCTTAAATATTGCAATTTCCTCAAATATAATCTATATATTGAAACATATATTAGGGTTTACGTTGCTGTCCTCCTCATTTGAACCCTCTACTATGACCACATTAACAGATTTCGGCAACCTCGAAGACGATGGCGAATATCCGACTAACCTTATCATCACTACAAAACAACCTCGCTTCTCAGTTTTGAGTGAGTCTCATATAAAGCGTCTTCAAGATGCTGACATCAATGAAGCCATATCGATTCTCTCCATATCAAGATCTGTCGCATGCCTTCTACTCTCTTACTACAATTGGAACTTTGTAGATGTTTGTGATTCATGGTTCAATGACCAACAAAAAGTTCTCAAAACCATAGGTTTATCAGACGAACCTGGAATAGTAGAATTAGGGTTTCCAAACGCAGAATGTGAGATCTGTTTTGAAACCTTTTCTAGTGATGAGTTCAAGTCATCATGGTGTGGCCATCCGTTTTGTGTCAAATGCTGGAATCAATATATTGATTGGAACATCAAAAATCGCAACTGCTTCAAACTCAAATGCCCTGAACCGTCTTGTGACGCAGCTGTAGATGAAGACATGATTCTACTATTAGCAAGTGAGTCAAGTAAGGTTAAATATGATTATTTTTTGCTTAGGTCTTATGTAGAAAACAACAATGATAAAGAATTGAAGTGGTGTCCTGCTCCAAATTGTTGTTATGCCATAAGTTATGAACCAGTTTTTCATGATTCTAGCAGTTCTAGGTCTAGAATAAATTATGATGTAACATGCTTTTGTTGTCATGTCTTTTGTTGGAATTGTGGCGAAGAAGGTCATTCACCTCTGGATTGTGAAACCGTTGCTAAATGGATGAAAAAGATTAGTTCTGAAATTAAAATCACAACTAGTGATTGGATTATTGCTAACACAAAACCATGCCCTAGTTGTAAGATTCCCATTCAGAAAAACAAAGGGTGCAATCATATGACATGCAAATGTGGCTTCGAATTTTGCTGGTTATGTCTCCAAGGTGGATGTATATGTTATGCAACACAAGGCGAACATATTCGGGTATTTGAAGATGTAACGCATACAAACCATGTGAAAAATCATCTGGATAGGTACAGTTACTACCATCAAGGTTGGGCTAAGAATGAAATTTCAAGAAAATGGGCTCTGCAAAACTTGACTGAGATGAGTCAATCATTGAATAAGTATGGAACTAATTTAGATCTATTGTATACATGGAAACTTGTGGTTGAATTTCGAGGAATTCTCAAATGGAGTTATGTATACGGATACTATCTCCCTGAGGATGAAAGTGCTAAGATTGAGTTTTTTTATCACATCCAAGGAATAGCTCAAGTTGTTTTGGATAAACTTCATCATTGTGCAGATATTGGACATGAATATGGGACAGCAGATGAAAAATTTCAACGGAATCTAAAATCTCTAACTAGGGTGACTCAAAGTTATTTCATGAATTTGGTTGAAGAATTAGAGAATGGTCTTGATGTTGTGTGTGTGAAAAACTATACTGGGTGAAAATGAAGTCAATTGGTTTTTGATCCTAGGTAGTGTTCCTGATGACTTGTCTGGTTGTTGTCTTGTTTTTATGTTGTTTTTCTGTTGTAGTTACTGATACTCCTTGTGCCAATTATTTTTGTTCGTACATTGTTTAGTTTTTTCCTACTTATTATTAATATTATTTTTGTCTTTATAAAAAAAGCTATATCATATATGGAATACTGAAAGGAGAAGGAGAAGCACAATAAACAACATGATTATGAACTAATTAAATGGATATTAATACTTGACAACAGGTACTTGGCTCTACCATGGTTTTAAATTGCGGACCGCATCACCTGATGCGGCCACAATATTGCGGTTACGGTAGTGTCTGCATTCGCTTCAAGCCGCAATTGCGGTGTGATTGTAAATCACACTAAAAACCGCATCATAACGCTGCAACGGCCGCATCGTAACACCGCAACGACTGCATTTGCCCGCAATTGCGGACTGCATTTGCCGTTTAAAAATAAAGTATTTTATTTTTAAAAAATTATATTAACTTAGTTAAAAGTCCCACGTATTTTTCTCATATTTTCATCATACTCCCACATGAACACGGAAGGGAGAGGAGACAAACCTACCTTTCTCTGAAACCCTACCGCCGCCGCTACAATTCCTTCACCACTTTCTGGCTATTTTCTCTGACCACCGTCTCTCGTTTTCGACCGCCATTTTTTTGTCACGGAGGTGAGTTTTCTGGCCATTATATGATTAGGTCATCTTCTCCTTTCTTTTCCTTCTCTGTGTCGAGCTCATCCATTTTCTTTTCAATCAGTGTTGAAATGGAGTTGTTTGAAATGGAACCACCGTGCCGGTTTCCCTCAGGCCACCGCGAGCTTCATCTCCTCCAAGGGTGAATATTTTTTTTCCCTAATCAATCACTTTTACTCATAATATAAAAATCCCCAAATTCTGTTGAAAACCCTACATTTTTTATCAATACTCTAAGAACACATTATTCAGTTGGATCATTTGTAATTTTTTGCTTTTCTGGAAACTAACTGACGAACAATGATCTACACCACATAACACATGCAAAATTGATTCAGAATAAACTTAGTAACATTTGCATTTTGCAGTGTTAGATTCACCTTTGAATTTGTGTGACTTATTTAGATTCAAAAACATCTCTCAGTAGTATTCCCTTTTAAAACAGAAGATATGCTACATAGGAGGCTATTGTGTAATAATTGAGGAATTTCATTGAAATTATGATTGTTTGGTGTTTTATTTTTGATTGATTTTTGATCTTTGATATTGTCTAACCTGTTGATACCGGTTCCAGGTTTTAGCTAAAAGTTTAGGGTTTTCAATGTCACAGATGATTTTTGATTTTTGATCTTTGACAAGGCTGGAGGCAACTATGCGACGGCCAATCGATTCAATCTCCAAAAAGGTTTAGTAAAAGGTTTATTATTCTTTCAATGTGACTACATCATTCAGTGGTCTTGGCACCGTTTATGTCCCTGTAGTATTGTATAATAACCAACTACATCAGCTCATGGATAATCCTACTCCCAGTAGACTCTCCCTTGGCATGGAAAGAACAGGGCAATGGAAAGCAGCGAAATTCTGTTACGGTGTCAACTTCGAGATAACAGTAAAAAACGTGGCGCCTTTGCACTGTGCCGCCGTGTTCCTCCAGATGACTGATGAGTATTGCGGCAGAAACCATGCTGGAAGAAGAGAAGGCTTTCTCTCTCAGGTTGCACTCACAACTCTTACCAGCGCAGTCATGGTTTTAAAGTCTTGCTGTCAACTTCTACCTGTCGCCGACGAATTAAACATTGTCAAATGCTGTGTTGACGTGGTCAGCTTAAAGGTGTGCAATGAAGCAAACTTCCCCGGCCGCTCGCCGCCGAATTGGTGGACAGAGGAGCTCGCCGTCCTTGATGTTGATTCCTTCGGGAAAGTTATCAACGCCATGAAACAACAAGGCGCCAAATGCCCAACACTAGCCGGAGCGTTGACCAGGCAAGGAGCAAGACCAGGCTGCTGTTAGTATGAAATATGTTTTTGATATACTGAAAGAATTTAAGTAAAGATTATTCATGTGAATTAACTCTTTAATCACGTGTAGTTAGATTGAGTCTCATGCGCTGCAGCTGCAACAGCTTCTGGCAAAGAAGAAATCATTCCGGTCAATGGAACTATACAAGGGAAAAATCAAACGTTATTATGCGACATTACCGGCCAGTAGCAGGTGGAGCACCGTTTGTCACTTGTCTTAAATGCTTAAAGCAATCAGTGGTAAGAAAGATGCTTCAGCTGGTTGGTCTAGTGGCAATGCTTTTGGCATGCAAGTATGAGGAAGTTTCTGTGCCTGTGGTTGGAGATCTAATTCTTATATCAGTTTCTGATTCTACTGTGTTTATAGTTATACCTGCAGGAACATGTCTTTCTAGGTCGACTTTACCATCCTAACCTTGTGAAACTGTTATGATATTGTTATGAGGACACAGAACTTCTTGTTTATGAATACATGCAGAATGGTAGTTTGGAAAATCACCTCTATGGAAGTAAGTGTTTTTGCTTCTATTGCTATTAATTAATGTTTTGTATAATTTTGTATAATTTAGATTCAATCAATGAGATTAAACTGTTATTTATTTATAATGGAAAACCAATTTCATTACGTTGAGACAAAATAATCAGTTACCATAAATAGCCTAACCACTTGCAAATATGATAATTTTACAGCTTCACGTGAATGAATGTAACAGAAAGATTTGATGGAAAAAAGACATATTTTCTTGTATTTATCGGATAGGATAAGGATTCAGGAAAATGTCCATATCATCTTTAATTTCATATGTTCAAACTGAAAGCGAAACATCTTCTAGAAGTTTAGGGGATAGATATTAGCATCTTGCTATATTACATGTTACTCTAACTATTTATAGGCATGCTATGCTGGCCTCTCGATTTATAAATTGACTAATCAGATGAGAAAAATGAGAAAAATGAGATGAATAATCAAGTTATTGCTGCTTCTATTATTCAGTTAAAAGATGAAGCAAATAAGAATAAAACGAGTCAGGTAACACTTTCTGGATTGTTGAATTTCATTGATGGGATTTGGTCTGCTAGTACTGGTGAGAGATTGATTATCTTCACTACTAACTATGTTGACAAACTCGATAAAGTGTTGACACATGTCTCAAATATGATTTTTAAAATCTACATAACATTTGAAGTGTTATGTTATAGATAGCTTTAACTTTGTGATATTCTTGGTGTTTTGGGTATGATGTAAATGATAGATTTTATTATACTTTGTAATATATTTAGGTGCTAATACAATCAATTGTTATTCTTACAGATTGAAGTACAAATTTGAACTCATTTCCAACACCGAGTAGAGCTATTGATTTTGAAATTTCAAGGTAGGTATTACTTTATGACTTAAATATTTGCTTAAGTATTAAAATAGTAATTTTTTATCCATATTTGGTGGAAGAACCAGAAGTGTTTTGTGAATGATTTAAAGTACTTTGAAAATTGTCATGCATAAGATTAACAATGTGGTTTTATTTTTTTTACTGTTTTAGTCCAATGTCTCTTTGTTCTTTGTTTGGTCTCTAATAGTCTCAGACAGTGCCACATTCCTCATTTGAATTATATTGTATATGATGTGAGGGGCTAGAAAGTAGAGATAGCTAGGTTTTGAAACGTAACTTTGACTTATGCATCAGGAAAAAATAATTTTAGCTGCAAGCAAAATCATTATGTCTTACGGATTGAAGTGTTATTTTAGAAAACCATTGAATGACTAGAAATTATAGTTATATAGTTATAACCTACTTTTGTCTTGGCAAAATGTAATCTTTGCATTATTTATCTATTTGTTGTATGGCTTTTAGTTTTACTATTTACTCGAAAGAGATATCATTGTTGCCATTTGATTCTACTTTTTCCGTTTGAGTTTACTAAAATTCACATTAATTTTATTTTCATAGGAAATTTATTCATCCTTATCCACTTCAATGGTATATGTGTGATCACCACGAGTCGCATTTCTGGATTTATTATTTAATAAAACATGCAAGTGAGTATATAGTATGTCAGTTTGGGTTAGTCCTGCCATGTGTCTCCAACATTACATTACATAAACCCCATGTAGTTAAAGCGGACACCAACACCATCAAGTACTGTTTCTTTCATCTCTCTGATATTGATATCACTGAGTGTTGCACATGTGTCTCACTGAATTCCAATCATACAATTTTGAGTGGTCCCATTCTATAAAGTAAAACACAATACGTGACTGCCACAGTTTTGATAGCAAAAGCTTACCACTAATATTCTGCCTAATAAAACTTCTCACCATCTCATATCTTTTTGTTGATGATAAACTTGTCTCAGCCTTTCTATCTCCCTCTTCAATGCCTCTGGATGAGCTGCATTATTGATTGTATATAACTATAATTTATAAGTACTAGTTGTTGCAGACACATCACATGGTGATCTCAGACAGACAGCATTTTAATATGCAACTCCACTGCATGCAAATGCTTTTACTAAAATCAATATGAATCTGTCCTACTCTCTAATAATTACTCTCTTTCAACTCTTCTAAACTAGTACTATTATATTGAAATCATGTGCCGTACTATGCATAGTTCCACAAAAATGAAGCTAATTCCATTGCTATCCTTTGTTCCATTTACTAGTCTATAATATAGCTTTTCATTAATTAATTACTTAATAATTGTCTCCTAGAGAGAATACTTGAACAATTTGGGCTTAGCAGTACATTGAAAAGTACATGTCTAACCTAAATTGTACTTTCTATAATTCTATCTAAATTCTATTGTGAACATGGCATACTATACTGATAGCAAAAACAACAGATTATTAGCCTCACATATATGACAGTAAAAGGTGAAATGAGAATAGTTTAGGAAGAGAGAATAAGTACCATCTTTGAGTGAACAAAAATACTGATTTCTTCTGTTAGTTTACTATTGCCCGGAGACTCAAGAAATATATTTCAGCCCTCTTAATTTGGATAACCAGTGGGTTTATGGTGATAAAGTTTTACAAGGTTTAGGTTAGTCTGGAGTTGGATTAGTTTTGTTTGTTTTGAAGTTGTGATGATAAGGAGCTAACACTAGTTTGTAACTTCACTGATTTTTTTTATTTTCTTTGCAGCTATTTATAAGAAAAGGTGCTACGGCAGTTAGTGCATTAATGACAACATGACTATTTCCACTGCCCTTGGTGCAGTCAGAATCAGAACAGTTCTTCTTTGAAGTATCTATACCGCATTACATTTGCCATTTCGCTTGTTGTAATTTTGCGTGATACCTAACTAGTTTGAACAACTGTCTAGGCACAGATTCCGAAGAACTGACAATAAGAAATGGTGTTGCCAATACATAATTAATCTATAACCCAGCTGAGGAATAGGCAATCGGGTCCATTGGTAAGACAAACTCCACCAGGAACCGACATTGTTGAAACTTCAAGAATAAGAAAAGGAAAGGAGTCCCATTTACTTTTCTTGCCAATACAATTAGATACCCAAGGACAGTGATGGTCAAATTGCTCTACACTGCATCCACCCGTTGAACCAAGTTTTGCTTGCAGAGGCTCGAAAATCGTACATGCAGCATAAAGTCGAGGCCAATTTCCAGCTATTCCGTGAGACATTATGAACAACACACCTCCCCTCTAACAAGATAGTCAGCACGCGTTATTGCATTGAGAAAACCAGCAGGTAAAGACTTTTGTACTCTTTCTTGGTTGAAAGTAATGTTCTTTTGCAAATTCTACTGAGACTTTAAGCATTCCTAAAACAATTCTAACACTGTCAATACTGGTTTTTTTGTCATCTTATTTGAGAAGCAGCAAGTTGAGAAGTCATAAATGTCATTAGATTTTGTCAAACTTTGGTGCTCCTTCAAGTAGACGTCGATGGCTCGGTATAACCCACCATGATTTGGTCGAGCAAACTTTGGAATCGACTGTGATAATCAACAAAACTAGATAGGCTGAGGTTTGGATCAGTTGCACATAAGACCTACTCATGGAGCTTTGGCAGTTTCGCAAACTAGAGAAAACTGGGCTAGTGAAGATGATGATGAATCAGATGAAGACATTAGTGAACACATTAGTAGTGAATTTTGATTGTTTTTTCATGTTAACTAATTAGAAATTTGCATTGTTTTTCTTATTAATTTGGTTGTACAAGTGATTATTAGTAACTTGATTGTGTCATTTTTAGTAATGTAACTTTAGAAGTACTTGTTATTGACTTTATAGTAATGTTTGGTTGCTTTATATACTTGAATGTGATTATTGTTGCATTGTCTTATTCAAATTAGAATTTATTTTTATATTATTATTTAACATTAATTATAATATTTGAAATATGAATTAAACACAATTAATAAATAAAAAATAATAAACGGAGAGAAACTACCTGCGACTTTACCTGCGGATTTTTAATTTGCTGCGATTTTTTCTGCGAAAATTTCATTTACCTGCGGTACGATTTTAGCTGTTTTACCTGCGATTCTTTCCTGTGACTTTTTTCTGTGACTTTACCTGCTAAATTAATTACCCACGAAGGTTTTAGCTGGGAACAGAAAATAGCAGGAAGAATCGCAGGTAACAAGTTTCCTGCGGAAATTTTGTCAAAATCCGCAGGTAAATCCGCATGAAATCTGAGTATTTCTAGTAGTGTATACTATTTTATATTGATTAAAATAAATTCACACCGCAACGGCCGCAATAGCCGCAACCGCAGTAGCTGCAACCGCATCCGCAACCGCAAGCGCAATTTAAAACCATGGACTCTACATTGCACTTTGATCCATAGGAAGGTTTTTTAAAAGTAGTTTACTGGTTAGAATTTCACCTTTTAAAGATGAACAAGTGAGATGTCGTAGATTCGACTCCGCACCTTTTTACGGATGTTTCTACACAACTATCAACCGAGTTACATTAACGAAAACATAAATATTTTTGTTTTTATTTTATCGTTGCCGTAATTTAAAAATTTTAATCTGATGGCTGTCGTAATCATTAATAAGTATTTTTTTTATCTCTATGATTTTCTTTGATAATTTTAATATATTTTTGTCGACCGCATTCACTAACGATTGAAGTTATTGATATCATTAAGAACAAACACTTGAATAAAATGACACGAGTCTATTGTATTTTGTGACCCAAATTATATAACGAGTGGATTTGGCTGTTGAAGAAACCAAACATTAACATAAAGATCGCCCAAATGAGAAGAGACAGAGAGAGAAAGGCGATTGAAACATCCAGATGCATGTGAGTTTAGCCATGGACGTGTGAGCACAACCGCGAATTAAGATTTTTCATGATTTCTTTCTAAATTTCAAGAAAATATTTGTTCAAAAACATATATAGAAATTATGATGAGGAATGAAAAGTGATTGGTAATGTTAGCGTATAAAATCATAAAAGATTAATTTCATCTGTAGGGCATACTCACCAAACAGTGAAATTTATACATATCCTAAAAGAACAACTATTTCAAATCTAGAGAGAGACTCTCTGCCTTCTCTGTAGACTCCCGCTCATCCTGTTCAACATAGATCTTGTTTTCATCTTCCTAAAATGTTCCAGGTTCACTAACAAGATTCGTTTCCTCTTCTTCTTGTTAACTCAATCCTACACGACCTCTGATCAGGGAACTAGTAGATACTGGACGAACTATTTCCTATCTTTGGCTTAAACTCCTGGCTTTAGGGCTTAGGGGCCTCGGTAGGGAGGTGATTCCATCTGGGTTTTACTAGGTAACTGGTTGGGTGTGGTGTCTTTTCGGTTGGGTTCAACATTGCTGAGGTTGCTCGAGCTATGGCGTTCCAGTATAACATGGAAGGCAACAAGGGGATCTGGACGGAGGTGGGTACGAAGAAGAAGGCTACAAGTCGTAATACGTCTAAGGCTAGAATGTCGATTTGGAAGAGCAATAAAGGTAAAGTTACTGACTTGGATTTGCAAGAATCATCCTCATTTTTCTTTACTCGGTTTCCAGATTCATATGAAGCGAAACAGATGTATGATATCTTTAAGGAGTTCGGGTCTATATTGGAAGTGTTCATCCCGGGTAGGCTTGATGTTAGGGGGAAAAGATTTGGATTCGTTAGGTTTAAAAGTGTCGAAGACGAACATCTTCTTGCCATTAATCTTGACAACATTGTCATTAATGGTACTAAGATTTTTGCCAATTTACCCAGATTTAGGAGAGAGCATAATGTAGGTGGTGGTATGGCTCCTTTAGATCGTAGTAAAGACGATCTGAAAAAGGTGGAAGGATATTCAATCAGAAAAGATAAGAGGAGTGGATTGGTCTCTAACCTTTCCTTTGCTCAGGCTGCTAGTAGGCCTAGAGTTCGGAATGTCGGTTTCCAGAAATCAAATCAAGTTTTACTCGGTGAAAAGCCCAATTTCGCTCACCTGAGTTTTGAGGTTAATGGGGGAAGAAATGGAAAGATTTGAGCAGGCTTTTACTGGGGTCCTGGAGAAACCTGGTTCTGCGTTGGAAGTTTCGGAAGCCCTGCAGATGGAAGGTTTCTTTAATATTAAGATTACTCCTATGGGAGCAAATCTTTGCCTTCTAGAGGAAGACAATCCTGGGGATATCAAAAGGTTGATAGCAGAGGAATCGAGTTGGATTGCTAGATGGTTCTCAGACATTCACCCCTGGTCCCCAAATGATGTTGATCAAGAAAGACTTACTTGGCTTAAGATTTTTGGTCTTCCTTGCCATGTGTGGGGCGAAATTTTTTTAAAATTTCTAGTTGGTAGTACAGGAGTTATGTCAATATGGATGATGACACTAGGAGACACTCAAGGTTTGATGTAGCGAGAATTCTGATTAGGACTAAGTTTGCTATGAATCTTAATGAAGTTGTCAATGTGGAAGTCAATGAAGTGTGTTACCGTATTAAGATTGTTGAAGATTCTTTTGGACCTTATGTTAGAGACCTTAATTCTGGAAGAAGAACATCTTGTTTTGAAGAAGATAGTTCTGAATTTGTGGAATATGAGTCTTTCAACTCTGTAGGTGATGAGGTGTGGCATAATATGAATCTGGAAGTGGGGAATAAGTCGTTGGGTGTGGATATTGTTTAGAGTGGGTGTGTAGAGAGTACTTCTGGCCCTGCTGATAGAGAATGTGAAGGTTCAGCCAGGAATTTCTGCAAGGATTCTTCCCAACCTACTGAGCTAGTGGATGTAAGTTGTTCTAAATCTGGGCATATCGTAGCTGACAGTCCCATTATTGATTGTAGAGGTCGTTCCATAATTGTGGGTGACGAGGATCACTGTGGCTTGGAGGTTAATACGCTTAAGACTATTGAGAATGAATCGTCCCCTGACCATGTTAAATGTTCTTTGGCTAATCTTAATAGAGAAGTAACTGACTTAGTGGGTAATAATGATATGAATCATATTCATTTTGCGAGGTCTCCTATGGGTAGGCGTCATCCTTCTCAGCCTGATCACATTTGTGACGGAAATGGAGTTAGACAGATGCCTCAGGACAATGTAGGAACTCAAGCTATTAAAAAGAAGACTAAGAAGCAAATCATTGGTGATATTTATCAAAGGCTGAAGATTCCTTTTAATCCTTCGTATTATGCTACTCTTCTTCAAGCAGAGACCTCATTTCTGATTGCTCATAAGAAGAAGGAGCTGCAGGGAAAGGATATCATGAAACACCCTCATTCTATTCATAATAACAAGTCTTCAGTGTCTATTGATAATTCTATTTTTGACTCTGGTTTTGTTCAGAGTAATCTAAGAATAAAGAAGAAACTGGAGAACACCCCTGCTAGGGTATGGCACTCTATCCAACAGCTTGGTATTGAAGCAGAGGAAGATGATGAGGTATTTGAGAATATTTTGAGGAATTTAGAAGAGGAGGATAGGAGTTCAATTAGAGGAAAGAAGGTGGAAGCTACTAAGTTTAAATGAATATAGTCTCCTACAATATCCGAGGGTGTGGAGGGGTTTTGAAGAGAAAAAAGATAAGAGAAACACTAACTAAAGCTGGGGCAGAGATTTGTTTTTTGCAGGAAACGAAATGTAATAGTGCAGCAGAAGGTCTGGTGTATAGTCTATGGAAAGATAGGAATTGTCAATGGTCTGCATCTAATGTTATTGGGTTATCTGGTGGTATGGTCATCATATGGAAGACTGAAGTTTTGACACCTATTTGTAGTTACAGGGGTAGTGGTTATCTTGGACTGCAAGTGACATGGAAGGGCATAAGGTGTTATTTGTTCAACATCTATTCTCCTTGTAATATTACAGAGAAGAGAGATTTATGGAAGAGCTTAATAAATCTTAAAAATACTTTGTCTCCTGGAGAGTGGATATTAGGGGGGATTTCAATTCGATAAAGAGTATGGAGGAACAAATTGGGTATATTAGACCTAATAGAAGGCACATGTTAGAGTTTCATGAGTTCATTAATACTTTAGGTGTGATTGATCTTCCTCTAAGTGGGCTCAAGTTCTCTTGGTTTAAGTCTAAAGGTATAATCTGTAGTCGTCTCGACCGATTTCTTATTTCTCCATCTATCTTTAATGACTGGAATATGGTGACGCAACGTATAGGGGAGAGGGATATATCTGACCACAGGCCAGTCTGGATTACTGCTAAAAATACTAACTGGGGTCCTAAACCGTTTAAGGTTTTGTCGTGCTGGTTTGATCATAGTGACTTCATCCCTTTCATTAAGAAGGAGTGGGAAGGCTTCAGTATAACAGGAAATGCCTCTTATATTCTAGCAATGAAAATGAAACATCTTAGAGAAAGAATTCGTTGGTGGAATACTAATGTATATGGCTGGGTTGATCTTAACATGCATAAGGAAGTTGAGTCTATTAATGAGCTAGAAGACCTGATTGTTCAGAGACAAGAAGTAATTACTGGTGAGGAATTGAGGTGTAGGAATGAAGCAGAAGACAATCTGTGGAAGTCTATAAGAGTAAAAGAGAGTGTTCTGAAACAAAAGTCGAGATCTAAGTGGATAGCTGACGGTGACATCAATACTAAGTTCTTTCATTCAGCGCTGAGACAGAGGATACATTTGAATACTATTAATGGTCTCACTATTAATGGTAAATATGAGGAGGATGTTCAGACTGTGAAAGCTGTTGTTAGTTCTCATTTTGCTGGTAGATTTGGTAAGGTGGATAGACCATTCCCTTGTATTGGAGGATTTGGTTTTAATTCTCTTTCACTTGCAGATAGTCAGGACCTAGAGGTTGCAGTTAACTTGCAGGAAATCAGGGAAGTGGTGTTTGGATTCTCAGGGGATCGTAGCCCTGGGCCAGACGGCTTTAGTTTTGAATTCTTAAAGAAATGATGGGATGTCGTAGGTGCAGATTTTTCAAAGTGTGTGCTGGAATTTTTTGAAGGTGAACAACTTCATAAAAGTTTCGCTTCTTCTTTTGTGGTATTAATCCCGAAGGTTGAATCTCCTAAAGATCTTGACGAGTATAGGCCTATTTCCCTTATAACCTCAGTGTATAAGGTAATTTCTAAAATTCTTTCCTATAGGCTTAAAAAGAAAATTGGAGGAATTGTGTCAAATACTCAAACTGCTTTTTTGGAGGGGAGGAATTTGCTAGATGGGGTGTTGGTTTTAAATGAAATTTTGGAGTTTGCCAAGAGATCTAAGAAGGAACTTATGATTATCAAAGTGGATTTCGCTAAAGCATACGACTGTGTAGATTGGAATTATTTACGCGAAGTGATGATACATATGGGATTTGGTTCAAAGTGGTTGAGTTGGATGGAATGTGGAGTTTTTAACAGTTATTCCTCTGTTTTAGTTAATGGTAGTCTAACCCAGGATTTCAGAGTGACTAGGGGTCTCAAGCAAGGAGATCCAATTGCTCATTTCCTTTTCTGTCTGGCTGCAGAGGGTCTCGCAGTAATTATGAAACGTGCTATAACAGCTGGTGTGTATTCAGGGTTTAAAGTCAATTCAGAAATAGATTTCCATTTGTTACAGTATGCTGATGATTCTGTCCTAATTGGTGATGGCTCTTGGAAGAATATTACTGCTATTAAGTCTATTCTAAAAGGTTTTCATCTTACTTCAGGATTGGATATTAATTTCAACAAGAGTTCTTTGGTATGTGTTGGTTTGGAAGAGAATAAGAGTAGGGCTGCAGAGTTGTACCTCTCATGTAGAACTTCACCCAATCAGTTTTCGTTCCTTGGGATTTTAATAGGTGGTAATCACATGTTAATTTCTTTTTGGAAGCCGATAATAGATAAGATGCGAGCCAGATTAAATACTTGGAGAAGTCGTTTCTTGTCGATGGGAGGTAGAGTTACTTTAATCAATTCTGTTCTTAATAATTTACCAATCCATTATATGGCGTTTTATAAAATGCCGGCCAAGGTGGTTAGAATGCTCATTTCGATTCAAAAATCATTTTTGTGGAGTGGCTTGGAGAACAAAAGAGGGATTGCGTGGATTAATTGGAATATGGTCTGTAGGAAAAGAGAGTTGGGAGGCTTAGGGGTGAAAGATCTTAAACTATTCAATTTGGCTTTGTTTATTAATTGGTCCTAGAAGATTTTAGAGAACAAGAATTCACTTTAGAAGGATTTCATCAACTATAGATATCCATATTGTTGTTCTGATTTTTTCAGTGGGGAGTGTTCAAAATTGCAGGTTTCTCCTTCTATCTGGTTCTTAGATTTGATCCATGCTAAGAGGGCGGTGGGTTATGGTATGCTGAATGATTTGATAGCATATAATATAGGGGACGGTAGCAAAGTGGATTTTTGGAGGTCTAAGTGGGCAACAAATGAGACTTTAGGAGTTCGGTTTCCAGAGTTGTATGGTTTTTCAGAAACATGTTCAAATACTGTCATTGAAAATGGTTTTTGGGAAGGAGCGAATTGGATTTGGTCCATTAACCTGCAAGCCACTGATCTGCCAGAGCAGGTTTTGTCACAACTTTTAGAACTTCATAGATTACTTGAAGAAATCTCCTTAGCCAAGGATACCTCGGACTCGGTCAAATGGCTGCTAGAGGAAGATCAGTGTTTTTCTGTTTCTTCTATGTATGTTTTTTTGCAGGAGAAATTAGGAGGGAATGATAATCAGTTCGGAAACGATTCTATAGCAGCTTTCAAATTGGTTTGGTTAGCTCAAGTTCCTTTCAAGGTGAAAGTTTTTGGTTGGAGGGTGCTTCACAAACGAATTCCAACGAGGGATAATCTGGTGAGGAGAGGTATTATCACTAATAGGTATGAGATGTCTTGTCCATTTTGTTTCCTAGTAGAGGAGTCGGTTGAGCATGTTTTATTCTCCTGCTTTAAGTCGATTTCGGTTTGGAATTTCGCTTGTAAATGGTGGAGGATTTCTTATATAGTGGAGGGGAATTTGTTGACTCATTTAACACGTTGGGTTCAGAGTTTTGTAGATAAGGGGTTGTCTATTAGTTTAGCAGCTGGGGTTTGGTTGTCAATTTGTTGGATTATTTGGTCATCCCGTAACAATATCGTATTTAGGGATGAATTTTGGGAGTTAGATACGATTTCAAACCGTATTTTACTTTATACGTGGTGGTGGTTAGGAAAGAAGTATAATAGTCATTCTTTTTGTAATTACTTCACTTGGGTTAACTATCCTAGTGAATTTTGTAACCGGTGAATTTTGAGCTGGTTATAGTTGTATACGGGTTGGGGTACCCCTTTGTACCCCTGTTTATATAAATTGTTAGCTTATTAAAAAAAAAACCAAACAGTTTTGTTATCTTACTTCAAACGAAAATGTAGTGAATAATCTAGGAAGAATTTCTCAGAAAGTTTTCTTTAAACACACCACAAGTAGTCTCAATCAGTATGGGAGAAAGAGAAGAATAGTGGAAGCAAGTCAATACATAAGTAGACCAAGAAGTTCGCATCACTGGAATAATTTTAGGACCACATTTCCTTGCAGCGAAGGGAGCCATGTTTGGTGAGAAGTCATAACGTTTGGCAAACATCATGATAAAACTAGTGAAGGTCAACAGGAGTTAACTTGGCCAGGCGTGGACCTTCTACTCTCCTGTTCTTTACTTCGTCAGCGTCCTCATTGATTTGATTCTTGTGGGGAAGACAGGCTTCAAATGAAGCATTCAACCACAATTAAAGAAGCCAGAAAGGTCCAGAAAGGAGGAGATTTCCTTTGTCACCCAGACACTTAAGTTGGGTAACACCTTCGCTCATAGATTCATAAAGGCTAGCCAGAATTAGTTCGCTTAAACAAAGATTATGGCCAGAATGAAGTTGGTTCGCCATAGTTAAGAATTTCTTGGCTACTTGGAGTGACTTCGATCAGAAGACACAACGAGACACCCATAATGCTAAGAAAGCTATGTGTTATACATCCGAAACCTCTTCTATATCTTTATCATGATAATGTGCGAAGTGGGTCGAATATGCTGCTCTAGAGGTCAAAAATCCAATAATATCATCAGACATAAAGTCAGGGTCATAGGTGTTGCCAGTCGGTTTGAGCCCTGTGATAGCGGCTACATCGAATAAAGTGGGTGTCATCATTCCACATGGAAGATGGAGAGTGTAATGGGCGCAGTCCCAAAAATACAAGGAAGAGGCAAGCATGTTTAAGCAATAGTCAGGACCTACCTTCGACAGCATAATCAAATCATAAATGCCCATGTCCTTCCAGACTTTGAACTTTGTTCTTTCTAATTTCTTTAACTATCCTAGATAGTCAGAAGGGTCCTTAAAAGATGGACTAACTCTAAATACCCTAAAGTTGTTCATGTACCTAAGATCAATGACCTCTTCAGTCATTGAAGGGTTGTTCTGGTTAGCAGGATTGGGATCTTCGTTACTAGCCTTAGGTTTCTTGGCTTTACCTATGGGTTTGTATTTGTGGTAAGTGGGGAAGAAATACCTAAGTTTGCTAGGATCAATACTAGGATCAGACAAAGGACCTAACAAAGCCAGAGGTTTACCAGTAATAGTAAGAGGAATGAGTACCAGTGAAGCGTATATTCTTCTTTTTTCTTCAGCAAGCGGTTCAGACAGGTATTGTTGATTTCCTACCATGACTGGACCAGTGATTGAGTCAAATGGAGGAAGTTGAGAGATTTTCTTAGGAATTTTCACAGGTTTGTTAGACTCTTTAGTGGTTTTGTTGGCATCTTTGTTGGATTGTGTTGTTGAAGCCATTGTTGAAATGTGAAGATGGAGACTGAGTTCTCTGAAGTGTGAGAGGGTTTTTTTGAGAGTTGAGAATTTAGAGAGCATAAAAAGTGAAAAGAAATGGTAAAGGGGGGTATTTATAAGGATGGGAGTGGAAGTGGTTCCAGAATCACATTAATGGTTAAAATAGGAGTGAGACGCGTATCCTTCCCACTATTCTTGATGGAACGGTGGCAATTAATGCTTAGCACCATGATCTCCTAGGGTCTAGGAGATATGATAATGATGAATATCCTCACGTGGGTTGAAGAGACATTTTTCAGAAAAAAAAGGTAATCATGACTATGACGTCATAAGCGTGCCGAAGAAGGGTAACCGTTTTTACATTGATTCATTATAAACGCCGAATCACGCATAGCTTATTCTAGGCGTCAAATAAGTTTGTCAAAAAATGTCTCGTTCTTCAGTGATGGGAAAAATAGCAAGTGTACTATTTTTACCGATGTAGTAATAGTAGGGGTTATTCCCAGAATCGATCTCTAGAGGACTGCGTGTAATTATCAGTGCAGATGTTATTTCAATTGAACAAAAATTCCTTAAGGGTTTGTTTGTTTTGAAAATTATAATAACAATTAAGAAAATAAGCAGAATGAATAAAATGACTTAGACAAATATGAGAAGCTATGCTTGGGGAAGTGTATGAATTGCACTGCAAAAACTATAAATCCTTATTCGATGAAACATTACTCTAAACAAACCTTACAGACTCTTAAGGTTATTTTTCCCTAATTCCTTAGCGGAAAAACCTTTGAGATTCTATCTTTACCCTAATTCCTTAGCAGTCAAGAAAGAATCACAAGCATTATATTTGATCAAGAATAATTCGATTATTACAGGGTATCACCATTCCTAGGCAATATCTACTGCAATATAATATTATTATGCAAAAGCGTTAGGTTGGTTGGTCTGACCTAAACCCTAACCGTAAATCAATTTCAATTTGTCCGATCGAAAAGCGTTAAAAACATTGCATAACAAAAGATTAAGGGAAAAAGTAATATTTCATAGAACAATGATAATTCAAGTCATTACAATTCAATTCAGGGACACCCCTTAGCATTGGGGGGTTTAGCTACTCATAGTACAAAAAGAAATTACAAAATAGTAGATAAACATTACAAGATTAACGGTTGAATTGGATCTTCAATTGCGGATGCTCATGAAAAATCTTCCTTCTCCCGATCACTTGATAACATTCCCACTCACACGTCAATTCTCTCGTCCCATCCGAAGTCCCTTTCCCTTTTCCAAAAAAATAGCCTAAGTAGTCACAGATCACATAACAGCACTAGGAAATGCCCGAAATACCCTCCGAATTTACTTAGCACAAAAATCCACAAAAATCAAAAGATGTAGCGTCCAAGCCAGCACGGGCCGTGTCAGCTGACACAGGCGGCTGTGTTGGCTCCCTGACATCTTGATAAAAATTATTGTTAGCTCCAGACATGCTGACATGGGCCGTGTCAGCTGACACGGGCACCCGTGTCAGCCCCCTGCCATATTTCCAACATCGCCTCTTCTAGGTACTCTCCTGACACAGGCCGTGTCAGGCGACATGGGTGGCCGTGTCAGGGTATTGTCTTCCTACTTAAAACTCTTTCGAAACTAATGATTTTTATCATTTTTTCGCTCTGATTCCTCTTGAATGTTTGTATGAACTTGAAAACACTAAAGGACACAACCAAGGCATAAAATGTGGTAAAAGAGATGTAAAACAAATAAACAATGACAAAATATTAACTAAAATAAATAGTGAAATAACGTATAAAAACCACCGATCAAACTACCCCAAACTTAAACCATTGATTGACCTGAAGCAACAAGCTTGCATAAAGATTTTTCAGATCAAACGGTACATTTCAAATGAAATACTTATGAAGGTAAGGTGTGTCGATACTCATACCTGAGCCTTTGTTCCGATCGGCGAAAATTAGTTTTCTTGGTAATCGTCCATTAACGAAGGTATTACACAAACACATATCACGGTAAAACCACGAACCTAACTCCCCTTTTCAGTTACATCTCCAACTATGCTTTGTACTTAAGTCTTTTCTTTGATTTTCTACCCCTTTCATTCGGATAATCAAATTAAGGCATTCTTTTTTTTCTCGTTTTCCCTCACATGTACAAGATTGATCGAAACTTTTCTAGGCACCATGATCTCTTTTTTTCTCGCTCATTGGTGTTTATTAGTCCCCTTTGGGACGACAATTGAGACTCGACCGCCATTAGACTAAGTAACCGGGTGAGGGTTACCCAACTTAAAAGGACTAGTTGTCTTTATCGCCATTATTCACTTTTTCGGTGCCTTAAGTCATTCTCTCAATCAACCTTATACATGCAATTCTTTTTAGTCATGCTAGACTATCACTATGAACTATTGGGGAATATTTCTCAAATCCAAGTACTATGGCACAAATCTACACGTTGGACTCGTTTTCTTACTCTGGGGAATCTAGGGTGTTCGGGTTATTCCTAAGTTTTCAAACTTTCCCAATGTCCCTAGTTCTAACTCCTCTTCCCTCAAACTCTATATACTTTCCTGACCATCTCAAAATCACAGTATTCTCAAGAAATACAAGAAAATTTTTTTACGGTTCTAATTCGGGGAGAATTCAGAGTGGTTTTCATAAAACAACACATAAAATAGACATGACCCGTACAAAGAGGAAAAACTAAAAGCAGTGAATCCTCCCCCAAACTTGAACTACACATTGACCCCAATGTGTTAGAACAAGAGCGAGAGAGGTCACTCACAGAGATCCTTACTTAGGATGCTGACGGTAATGCAACACCACTGCTACATCATCGTTTGCACAAGTAGGATCTAGATTATTTCCTGCAACCAAAACAAAAACAAACAACAAATAGAAAGTAATTAATCAGACAAACATGGGTTACCTCCCACGTAGTGCTTCGTTTAACGTCGCATGGCTCGACGGGTTACTCCCCAACGCTATGGGGGGTACTTCAGCTTACACGTTTTGTTGCTTAACCTTTCCTCAACAGAGCAACGGTCAGATTCAAGAATAAGAGCTACATTATGATTAACTCACATCCAACTTCCACGCTCTTCCTTTGATTTTTTTTCTTTTCTTTCTTTGATGTTTCTTTCTCTTATTGACTTCGTGACTGGATTTTGGAGTCTTGCTAGGTGCAATAGGTGACTCAGATGCTGCAACCTGATGGATTATTCCAGAGACTTTTTCAAGAAGTGGTTTTGAGCTTTTGCCTCTTCCCACTGTTCAGATCATTCCAACTGAGGGGTGATTACTTTCCTCTTGATCTTGCTTCTCGAGCTCCAACACTTTTAAGGTTTTTTCCTCCTCAAAATATTTCAAGGTTAGAATACCAGCTTTAATATCCACACTGCACTGACTAGTCATCAAGAATGGTCGACCCAGTATGATAGTCGACTCCTCATCCTCAGGTAGATCAATAATCTCAAAGTCTACTGGATAAGTGAAGTTATCAATGGTCACAAGCACATCTTCTGTCTGCCCATATGACGGCTTGGTAGTGTGGCCGGCAAACTTCAAATTTGTTCCCGTTTCACTTATTTTTCCTATACCCAACTTTTTGAAAATTGAGAGGGGCATGAGACTCACACTAGCACTCGAATCAATCAAGACCTTCTTAAAAGTTCTGTCCTTTATGGTACAGGGAATTGATATAGAACTAGGATCTTTCCGTTTGATTGGAATTCTCCTACCTTGTGATCCCCCACTGCTCTCCTCAATTATACTCTTTAGCTTCTCTCCACTAGGTTTCTTTTTCCCAATGATCTCCTTCATGAATTTCTTATATAGAGGCATTTGTTCAAGTGCTTCAAAGAAGGGTATATTAATCTCTAACTTTTTGAACAATGAGCTAAATTTCTCAAAGTCTTTTTCTTGTGTCTCCTTCTTTGTCACTCTTGAGGGGTACGGTAACTTGATCTTAGGTTTAACCGCTTCTTTTCTTTTCTCTTCGGTTAGCCTGACTTCTTCTTCTGCAATATCCCGGCTCCTTGTGGTAACAACATTGACATTCTCATTACTCTTCAGATTTGGTATGGTGGCGCTTGGGAGGGCGCCTGGTGCTTGAAAATTTGTAACTTGTTGAGCTATCTGACCCAATTGAACCTCCAGATTCTTAATGGAGGTTGTGGTATTCCTATAACTATTCCGGGTCTCTTCCTGAAATTGCATGTTATGAGCTGCCATCTTCTTAATGGCAATCTCCCATTGTGCTTTCTGAGGGGCCTGTTGCTGCTGTGGGTATTGGTGTTGATTATGATCTTTCCAGGAGAAGTTAGGTTGATTATTCCACCCTGGATTATACGTTTGAGCGTAGGGATTATTCTGCTTCAGGAATTTTATCTCTTCAATTTGTTGCGGAGTCGCAACACAATGTGCAGTATAATGGGGTCCACTACAAATCTCACAACTCATGGGTTGACCAGTTTGAACTTGTGCCACACTTTACGTACCCACTGTCATAGCCTTTAACCTTATTTCAACTTCCGCAGCAATCTAATCTTCTACCTTCACAACTTGATTATTCAACTTCAAGTCAATCACACCCTTAGATTTACTCACACTTCGATCATATAACTCCAAATGTTCGTTAGCTATAATAACTTCAATAATTTTCTTGATAACAGTCGCGGTGGTGAAGTTGGATGATCCACCAGCAGTTGTATCAATAAGTTGCTTATTTTTCATTCGGAGGCCATTGACGAACACCTGCATCTGCTCAGTTTAATCCAATTTGTGAGTCGGACAGGCTACCAAAACCTTCTTGAACCTCTTGTATGCGTCTCCGAGAGATTCTCCATCCTTCTGTTTAAAGTTCACAATATCATATATTTTTCGGATATAAACAGAGGTCGGAAAATACTCATTCAGAAATGCCTTCTCCATCTCTTCCCAAGTGGTAATACTCCCATCAGGTAACGAGTATAACCACTCTTCAGCCTCTTCTGCAAGAGTGAAAGGAAACATTCTTAACTTCTTTGCTTCCTTAGTGTGCCCCTTAATCTTGAGATTGATGCTCATAGTCAGAAATCTTTGCAGATGTTTGTTGGCATCTTCATTAACCTTTCCGGTGAAAGGTCTCCTCTCAAGTTGAGTGATGTTACTAGGATGCAGCTGGAAATTTGGCACATTCACCAGTTGGTTCACAATGGTCAACCTATCAGCCGGTGCATTTGCCCCACCGTAATCGCCCAGAAGTCTCTCCGCTGGTTGATTTCCAGCCATAATCACAGTATCTCTGTCCGCCTCTGAACCTGTTTCCGAACCTGAATCTGATTGTTCTGAGAGAACAAAAACTTTTTCTTCTTCTGGTGTTTGGACTGACGGTTCTGCTTCTGAAACTGCCAGTCTTGCTTGTCTACGCCTTGCGTGTAAAGTTTTTTCGATTTCTGCGTCAAAATTAAAATTTGTTGAGGGTTCTCCTCGCATAAAATGTTAGACGCAGATTAGTAGTAACAGTAATAATCCAAAAGTTATAAAATAAAAATAACAGAAAAATAAAATTTTAGTCACAGAGTGACAAAATTTCAATTGAATTAACACACGAACTTATAATTTGGCAGTTCCCGGCAACGACGCCAAAAACTTGATCGGAAAAATAACAAGTGTACTATTTTTACCGATGTAGTAATAGTAGGGATTATCCCCAGAATCGATCTCTCGAGGACTGCGTGTAATTATCAGTGCATATGTTATTTCAATTGAACAAAAATTCCTTAAGGGTTTGTTTGTTTTGAAAATTATAATAACAATTAAGAAAATAAGCAGAATGAATAAAATGACTTAGACAAATATGAGAAGCTATGCTTGGGGAAGTGTATGAATTGCACTGCAAAAACTCTAAATCCTTATTCGATGAAACATTACTCTAAACAAACCTTACCGATTCTTAAGGTTATTTTTCCCTAATTCCTTAGCGGAAAAACCTTTGAGATTCTATCTTTACCCTAATTCCTTAGCGGTCAAGAAAGAATGACAAGCATTATATTTGATCAAGAATAATGCGGTTATTATAGGGTATCCCCATTCCTAGGCAATATCTACTGCAATATTATCATGAAAAAGCGTTAGGTTGGTAGGTCCGACCTAAACCCTAACCGTAAATCAATTTCAATTTGTCTGATCGAAAAACGTTAAAAACATTGTATAACAAAAGATTAAGGGAAAAAGTAATATTTCATAGAACAATGATAATTCAAGTCATTACAATGCAATTCAGGGACACCCCTAACATTGGGGGGTTTAACTACTCATAGTACGAAAAGAAATTACAAAGTAGTAGATAAACATTACAAGATTAACGGTTGAATTGGATCTTCAATTGCGGATGCTCATGAAAAATCTTCCTTCTCCCGATCACTTGATAACATTCCCACTCTCACGTCAATTCTCTCGTCCCATCCAAAGTCCCTTTCTCTTTTCCAAAAAAATAGCCTAAGTAGTCACAGATCACATAACAGCACTAGGAAATGCCCGAAATACCCTCTGGAGTTACTTGGCACAAAAATCCACAAAAATCAGAAGATGTAGCGTCCAAGCCAACACGGGTCGTGTCAGCTGACACGGGCGACCGTGTTGGTTCCCTGGCATCTTAATAAAAATTATTGTTAGCTCCAGACATGCTGACAGGGGCCGTGTCAGCTGACACGGGCACCCGTGTCAGCCCCCTGCAATATTTCCAACATCGCCTCTTCTAGGTACTCTCCTGACACGGGCCGTGTCAGGCGACACGGGTGGCCGTGTCAGGCTACTGTCTTCCTACTTAAAACTCTTCCGAAACTTGCGATTTTTATCGTTTTTTCGCTCCGATTCCTCTTGAATGTTTGTATGAACCTGAAAACACTAAAGGACACAACCAAGGCATAAAATGTGGTAAATGAGATGTAAAACAAATAAAAAATGACAAAATATTAACTAAAACAAATAGTGAAATAATGTATGAAAACCACCAATCATTCAGTAATGTCGAAAATGACATTTTTGGGGGGCAATTTGTTGGCCCTCAATTTCGACGCCTGGTTTGATTCAGGTAGCAAATAAAGAAAAGGAAATCATTTGCCAAGTTTTGGTACATTTCGACTAGGCAAGATGGATGATAGATGCTCAGTCGAAATCATTTTTACAGAAAGGGGGAATGGCTGGATGAATTTAGGAAATTCTCTAAGTATGAAGTTGTTGTTTCGACGGAGTATCACAGATGATGTGTTCGACGTGAGTTTGAATTTGAATTAAGGAGGGAAATTGTCCTTATCCAGTTTTTTGAAACGAAGACACGTGGAGAGTGCTGAAGAATTGAAGCCATGCCGAGTGCCACTTGTCTTAACCTTAGAGAAAGGCCGTTAAAAGCAGTTATTTTGATTCATTATAAATAGGAAGTCTCAGTGATAGGATTGTGTGTGCTCAAAAGTTGTACCAAATTCTCTAATTTACTCAAAGTGCCCGTGTGCAGAGAAAAGAGTGTATTGAGAAAATGTACGTTTGATGTAAACACCATATTTTACATTTCAATTCAAGTTTAATTTCTTCATTTCGCCCAAGTTATCTTTAGTGCATTTACTTGCTTTGTTATCACTTTCTGCAGTTTATTTTCTTTAACATTTTCAATGTTGTTAACCTTTAAAAATCTTAAATGTTGTCGAAGTCGTCATTTTCATAAATATTATTTAAGTTGTTAGCACATGTCCTAGGATTTAGTATTGTCGATCATGCAAGTTACCCAATTTCTTATTGATTTGGTAGACCAGCAGTTGTTTACTAATTTTCACAGTAAACACTTCCATGATTCCCACCTCTGTTATTCATATTACCTCACCCACAAATACCCCCTTAAGACATTCAATAACTGTTTCCAATTCACCCACACAACCTACTGTCATAACCGTGATGCGCACCACAGCTACTCAGCCCCCACCTCAGTTTACACCATACGTTCCCACCCAACCAGTTTTTCCACACACCTCAAACTATAAGATTCCCATTTTCCAACAAAACCCTTACCCACAAATTCCCCATATTCCCCCTTTACCCCCTTTCCATACCCCAAAGCTTGAGCTTGTGATGTTTGATGGTTAGAATCCGTTAGATTGGTTGTTTCAAACATATCAGTTTTTCAGTTTTTATAATATACCACACGAAAACAGATTGTCATTAATTTCTTTTTACATGAAATTTGAAGCTTTGGGCTGGTTTAAATGGATGCATCAGAATTTATTATTATCAGATTGGGTTTCTTTCACAAAAACCTTGGGATTACGTTTAGGTTTTTCTTCTTATGAGAATCATCAAGCTGAATTATTTAAGTTAAAGCAAGAAGGGCCAGTTGTTAAATACCAAGCTAAGTTTGAAAAATTAGGCAATCAAGTTGTTGGTTTGCCTCCCGATGCAATTTTGAATTGTTTTATTTCAGGGATGACATTGGATATTCGAAATGAGATGGCTATTCATAAACATACTTCTATTTCCCAAGCCATTGGACTTGCTAAACTCATTGAATCCAAACTCAAAGATTCTAAGACCAAATTTTCCAAACCTTTCACTAACCCTTACCATAAAAACAACACCTCTTTTCCCAATTCCCAACCCTCAAAACTTTCAAATTCTCTTCAGCCACAAGGACCTATTTCTGAGCAAGAGAAAAGGGACACCTAATTTTAACTATCCACTCAAACTTTAACATGCTAATTTTCTCCTCAAACACTTAATTTTAAATGACTAATTGGAGGATTATCAGTCATGGTACTTGTTGACACAGGCAACACCCATAATATTCTTCAACCACGAATTGCTCACCATCTGAACCTCAAAAGAACCCCTATACCTTAATTTTCAGTAATGGTGGGAAATGGATCACATTTACAATGTGAATGAATCTGCAATAATGTTCAAATTGTTCTCCAAAACACACCCTTTCAACTTCCTTTTTACTTATTGCCAATTGAGGATGCTGATGTGGTTTTAGGTATGGCATGGTTAAGGACTTTCGGCCAAATTCAGGTTAATTTCTCTATTCCCTCAATTACTTTTTCCTATCAAGACAACAACATTACCTTGAAAGGAGACCCTACATCTAACCCAATCCATACTACCTTCCATCAACTTCGACATCTTATTCATACTAACTCTGTCTCCTCATTCCATTTACTAACCTTTCAACCAATTGATTCCCACACAATTTTCCCTTCTGCCCTAACCCCAAATTTTGAATCCTTACCACCATACCTACACACAAAAATTCATAACTTGCTACATAATTACCCAACAATTTTCCAACAACACTCAAGCCTACCTCCTAAACGCCCAGATGACCATCACATTCCCCTTGAACCCAACACACCACCTATCAACGTTAAATTATACATATACCCCCATTCATAAAAGGAAGCGATGACCTATATTATCCAAGATATGTTAAAACAAGGTGTCATAATTCTTAGTCTTAGCCATTTTCGTCCCCTATGTTACTTGTAAAAAAAAGGACCGTACTTGGCATTTATGTGTTGACTATCGTGCTCTCAATGCATTTACTATTAAAGATCATTTTCCAATCCCTACAATAGATGAACTCCAAGACGAATTGGGCTCAGGTGAATTTTTCACCAAGTTAGACTTACGCTCAGGTTACCACCAGATCCGAGTTGCAACAGAAGATACGCATAAGACAACTTTTCAGACTTTTGACGGGCATTAGGAATTTCTCTTTATGCCCATCGGGCTCACTAACGCCCCTTCCACTTTTCAGTCAGCTATGAATGATCTTTTACGTCCTCATTTGCACAAATTTGTTTTAGTTTTTCCCGATGACATACTGATTAATAATGCAAATATCACTGATCATTTAATGCATTTGCAGGTTGTTTTTGAATTGTTAAGGTCCAATTCTTTTGTTGTCAAATTATCCAAGTGTGTTTTTTTGCAGTGAATCAAGTTCATTTCAAAGGTCATGTAATTCCAGCGGGTGGTGTTGCACCCGATCCAAAAAAAGTTAAGGCCATTTTGGACTGGCCTCAACCGTGTTCTCTCACAGCTCTTCGCAAATTCTTGGATCTTACTAGTTTTTATCGCCGTTTTGTTTGCAATTACGCTACACTCGCCGCTCCCCTCACCGATTTGTTACGTTCCGCTAAATTTACATAGAGTACAGAGGCGGCCTTAGCCTTTACAAAATTACAAAATCAGATGACCGACAAGCCGGTCCTGGCCTTGCCAGATTTTACAAAGAAATTCATTATCGAAACAGATGCTTCAAGTGTTGCGATTGGTGCTGTGTTGTCCCAAAGAGGTCATCCAATTGCCTTCTTTAGTAAGAAGTTGTGTCCATGAATGCAATCAACTTCTATTTATGTGCGCAAAATGTTTTCTATTATAGAGGCAGTAAAAAAATAGCGTCAATACCTCATCGAACAACAATTCAACATATACACAGATCAGAAAAGTTTGCGTAATCTTTTACTACAGAAGATACAAACACCAGAACAACAGAAATGGGCGTCTAAATTGCAAGGCTTTAATTTTGAAATTTTTTACAAACCTGGTAAATATAGTTTGGTTGCTGATGCTTTAAGCAGAAAATTACACACTAAAGATTATGTGTTGTTGGCTTTGTCGTCTCCCATTCCAGATCTTTTATCCAAACTCAAGGAATTTTATGGAAATGACACAGCAGGAAAGACGTTAGTTGAGAACCTCATACAGAACAACAATAATTCCCTCTACAAGTTTTCTAAAGGTTTATTGTACTACAAAGACAGATTAATCATACATGACCTAGAATGAATTTGTCATAGTATCCTCCATGAGTTCCATATTGTACTACAACTCTGGCTCGTGTCTCGGCATCCTTTTCGTGGTTGGGCTTATATGTCGCAGTCAAAGATCTTGTTAAACATTGTTCTACCTGCCAACATAACAAATACCAAACACAGAAGAAAAAGGGTTGTTACAACCTCTTCCAATCCCAAATCAAGTGTGGGAGGAGCTAACTATGGATTTAATTACACACTTACCAAATTCTTTTGGTCACATTGTCATCTGGGTTATCTATGACAGACTCATAAAATATGCACACTTCCTTGCTCTGCCTACAAAGTTCAATGCACAAAATTTGGCCTCCCGGTTCTCTGTAGAAATCTCACGTCTTTATGGGACACCCAAATCCATCATCTCTGACAGAGACCCCTATTCATCAGCAAATTTTGGAAGCATTTCTTCAAAGTTTAGGGAACTACATTGAAATACAACACATCATATCATCCCGAGACCGATGGCCAAACAGAAGTGATAAATAGATCTATTGGGACGTACCTGAGGTGTTTTACAAGAGATCATCCTCATCAATGGTTCAAGTTCCTCCATCTTGCAGAGTTTTGGTATAATACTTCCTTTCACTCTGCCATTCAAATGACTCCATTCAAGGCTCTGTACAGACGTGACCCTCCAAACATCCTAGAGTATCTATCCAAAGCTACCTCTGATGATCCCTTGGAGCACTCCCTTTAGTACCGACAACATATCCTAACACAGTTAAGCGTAGATTTAAAGAAAAGTCGTGTTCAGATGGAAAAACAGGCAAACAAAAAAAGGGTCCATTTTACCTTCAAAGTCGGCGATCTGGTTTTGATGAAACTTCAACCTTACAGACAACACACAATCGAAAAACGTACTTCTCAAAAACTGGCTAAGTGCTTCTATTACCCTTTTCTCATCACCAAACGAGTTGGAGAAGTTCCGTACATGTTAGATCTACCGTCCACTTTGAAAGTTCACCCGGTTGTGCATGTTTCACTTCTGAAATCGTATTTTGGTGACCATCCGCCCTCTGCCTTTCACCCCTCCCACCTAAATCTCCATCGCCCTTTACTGATCACGATCAAACAATGCATCCAAACGAACCATCTATGGATACTACAAGTGTTCTTGAGAAAAAAATGAACCAAGGTAATACGATGTAGGAAACAAGAGTTTTTGAGGAAAAGGAAAAAGTGGATGGATCTGGAAAATTTTTGGTTCAAGACCGTGTGTTAATGAAAGATGAAGTTGATGCGTGCTATCCGCAAGTATACGGAGTACGTCAGAGTAATATAAAAGATTTATCGTTCCCACAGAGACCAATGTCAAATCTATCGATTGCTATTGTTACGGTGCTTATCTAAGGCTAATAGAAATCTGAGCACAAGTTTAAACTGAACAAAAATAGAAATTAATCAGATAAATAAATATGCTGGAATGTAATTCACATCAATCTAACAATACTCCTATCTTCTAAATAGTAACACTTACGGGGCAATGTTTCTTTCTTTGAAATAGAGTTAATTAAAAAGGATCCGCCGCGTTAGCGTGATCGGAAACAGACCTAACCTTTAATCTATACCAGCCGCTCACGCTGCACCGGTCGCTCCTTGCGTTAAAGTGTTGAAGGTCCTTTTTTATATAATTACCTCTAAGACTTAGTTAAAAAGTGTTTTCGATTGAAAATATTTTATACCAAAGGGTTTCCGGCATATGCTCGGCCAACCGGATCCTAAATCTATAAACGCGTCCGAAAATAGTTTTAAAACCTCTTTCTAATAATATAAAACTTTCCTAGTTAGTTAATAAAGTGCTTCCGTTGTATTTATCAACTAACAACTAACAAACTCTTTTCTAAAATGCCGGACGGCTTTCGATCTTACCCGATCTAGTCACAGTCATTACACAAACAAAAACACGGTCTTGTTTACGTAATGACCGATCAATTTAAGTTCAGAAGAGTTTAATTAAAATCAAAAACAGCCCCTAAAGTATTTCTAAAGAGAAGACATGTGGAGTATCGTCGAAATGACGATCCTCACATTCTAGCACAGGGAAATTAGCTAGACATAGTGATTAAAGACATAATCATAAATTGGTTTGTTAAAGGAAACATTTATAATATAAAAATTGTGCGAAGTGTGATAGTGTACTTTAAGAGTGTGAACACAAGTGTCACGCTTAAGTTTAGATCCAAAATACAACAGATCACACAGATAAATAAATTAACGAAGTAAAGCAGAGACAGAAAATAAACGAATTTAAAGCAGTGCGAGAAAATAAATAATATAAAGGCAATGCGGAATAAAATAAAATGCGATTTATAAATAAACCTGCTCCAAAGCGGAGACTGAATCTGGTACAAGGCTGGAAAGTAAATTGTGAGAAATGTAAATCTTCTAACTACAGTGCTCCAATCGAACCAACAACTATAGTGCAATAACCCCTCGATGTGACGGATTATTGCTTTACAAAGTGAATTCTCTGCCTAAGGTTGAAACTAAGATTGGATGATATGAAAATGAAAATGCAAGTCCTATTTATAGGAAATTCGCAGCTGTAACTGCCTCTAATCATAATGAAAAAGCGTTTCATAAACTAAATTCTTCAGATGTAACTGCCTTGAGCGTTTCAAACCGTTCCCTATTTATCACTCTCGGCGCCCGCCGACCCCTGCTCTGCGCCCGCCGAGTGTTGTTTTGGAGGTGAAACGCCTTTTGTGACCGTTGGCGTGGGGGTGAAGTCATTAGGCCTATGGCGTCCTCCTTGGCGTTCGCTGAGTGAAACGGCTAGTGTATGTTTTCACAAGAAATCCCCGTTTTTGCTCCGTTTTGCTTTGTTTTCTCACTGTGGGCTCAAATAAGGCAATAAACCTGAAAGTAAAACAAAATACCATAATAGCAAAGGAAAATAACAAATAAACGACTAAAATTATGTAAAATCAGAGCCAAATATACAGTGTATTTCAGTGTTATCAAATTCTCCCACACTTAAACCTTTGCTTGTCCTCAAGCAAACTCTGATAAGTAAACAAAGGAAAACAGCAAACACGCACTAAACTGATCTGGGCTAAGAACTTGAGTTTGATCAATAATGCATCAGTAGGTACTAACTCATGAACCAAGGGTATCGTAATGACACTTTCCGCGATTTGCGGGCATGAGTTTCTCTCCTACACAAACTAATCCACACCGTGATATTATACTTAGGCCTATCTTACTCATCCCTTTCTTACCCCTTTTCATTCAAGCGCAATCACATTAAGCCCGTTATCTCTCACTCGCATGGTGAACATAACCTGTGGTAATTCAGATCCTTTTTGCCAATTCTTGTATTTTTTCTGAAGATACTTGAACATCTTCTTGAAATTATTTATATTATTATTTTATTTTTTTATTATTTTTTTCTTTTTATTATTATTTTTTTTCTTTTTTTTTTCTTTTCTTTTGCAGGATTTTTACCTATTTGCATCGGTTTGTCACTTAGCGGTGATTAAGATGGTGTTGACTGCTAAAATAAACTACTTAAAGGTTAGAGATGGAGGGTGAGATTTTAAGGCCACTGTATAATAAGAATCTAGATAAGCTCCTATAATTGAGAAACTTACGGTGTAAAAACGATATCGATTTTTCAAATAGTTTTCCCAAGCCTTTGCAATTGATCTTACTTGTCCTGATAGCCCAAATAATCGAAAAAAATAATGCTGTTTCTTTGTTAAATTTTTTTTGTTAAGGCTCAAGAATTGGAAGAATTGATAAACTACACAAAATGACTCGTAAATCACATAAACTAAACTACACTAGAAAACAGTAAATAAATAAATACTAAAAACAGTAAATATCTCCTCCCACACTTAAACCGGACATTGTCTTCAATGTTTCGATAAAAGTGAGAAAGGGATAGGTGAAACCTGGTACTCAATCGTGTCGGCCACTGGGGCCTTCTCCACCATGCCCTGGGCATCTGGGACGACAGCTCCTACTGCGGTGTCGGATAGTAGGTGACAGCTCCATCTGCTCAATCCTCTCGATTAGAGAGGCATTTTGATCTCTAAGTGCTTGGAAACTCTCAAGAGTGGATTGTTGTGACTCCCGCATAAAGTCCATCATCTCTCGCTGCTGTTGGTACATGGCATAAAATAAGCCATCACGCTCTTCTTCTCTGGCTTGTTGTGCTTGCCACATTTCTTGAGTTATGTAAAATCCGGAAGAGGTACCTGCAGGATGGTTAGTAACTGGTGGGGTGTGTGCAGGTGATACAGGAATGGGAGACTGCTCCATATGCTCATATTCGTCATCTGTCTCATTTCCCTCGTCCTCAGGGACGTTTGGAAGCAATGGGCCTAAAACAGGAGCAACCTTTAAATCATAGAGCCAGTTTTCTCTTTTGCGCACATCTGTGCGTGCTGAACAAGGTAGTGCGACACTCGGGATGGCAGCATTGCGAACCATGAGGATATATCCTCCTTCTGGCCTCGTTTTGCATAAACGCATATCTCGCAAAAAATTTAAATCAATAGTACGAGACGGAAGTGGTTCTAATGTGGCCAACTCGGCGTCCAGGTGCAGGGCTCGTGCAATGAAGGTAATCAACCCTCCAAAAGACACGGTGTTGCCCTTTTTCTCAACTGCCCTCATATGCGACAATATTAATGGTACAGGATTTAATCTTCTCTTGAGTAAAGCAGCCTGTAAAAATATGAATTCTTTGGAATTCATTTTGTTAGAGTTCTCTCGGGCAAAAATAGTATCAGCTACTAAAAGGCGAAATACCCGTATGGCCGGGTTATGAATGTCAGAAGCCAAATTTCCATCAAAGGAGGAAGAGGTTTGGCCTGATATGTTTCTCCACATTTGAAAAGCCTCAATTGACCAACCCGTGTCTATGGGCGCCTCACAGGCCGCACCATTCCCAAAATCGAATCCTAATAACTCAGCAAGTGCATCAGTGGTATAAATGTATTCAACATTAAACATCCTAAATCTCACTGTGCCTACTGTGCTGGCAGTGTTCTCTCTGACAGTATACTCTAAAGAACTCAAAAATTCGCGGGTTAGCCTCTCGTAGGTAGGCTCCTTGCGAATAAAAATATTCTCTAATTTCAAATTTTGTAATAAATAAAATACGCTAAATCTAATACCTAGGCTATAGAGACAAGTATCATTAACGTACCTGGTCGCAAGAATGTTGCGTGTCCGAAGTCAGTCCCATTTTTCCCATTGCTTGACTCCATCCTCTCCATCCCGAAAGATGATATTTTCTTGGTTCCCCGCTGCCATTATTGAGGAAAAATGAAGGTTTGGTGGTGGTGAATGGGTATTTTAGTTTTTATAGATTTTGGTGAAATCTATGGATTTTATAGATATGATGGGTAATGGAATATGTAATGGTGATAGGGAAGTTATGAAATAATGGATTTTAAGTGTTTAATGGGGATTTATGGTGGTTAAATTCGAGTTTATGGAGGTAGGAGATGAAGAGAGTTGGGAAAAAAATGGGTTTTCTAAGTCTGGTTCGTTTTAGAACTCAGATCGCTTCCGCGTCCGCCGAGGGGGGATCCGCGTCCGCGGACTGTAAAAATGGGCTGGCACGGATTGGGCCTTGGCTGGTTCAATTTTCTTTCCTGGGGGTGTCTATAGTACACTGGAATATGAAAGAAACAAAGAGAATATTTTATTTATTTATATTTATATATTTGTAAATGTTTTATTTAAATAACAGTTACTTCTATTACTATTATTATTATTTTATTTTTTTTATTTTTATTTTTATAATAAAATGAATAAACGAAAATTAAATATAGACAATATATTATACTGGAGTAGATATTTATTATAATTCGAAATGAAATAACACTCTAAAAAGAAACATAAGGTTGCCATAATTCTAATAACCACGAAAAATAAAATCCACTAATAGTCTGATAAAAATCACAATAACAATAAAGATAGTAGTGCGGTAAAATAAACGATCTAAACAAGCATGAGGTAAATCTCCTCCACACAAAGTATGAGCTATGCTCCAGAGCTCCTGAATGTCTCCTAAGAAGACTGATGACGGACACCCTGAGTCATGTGAGGACAAGGTGTTCGTGCCTCTGCAAGCTGGCGCTTGAGGTCGTAAATCTCCTGTTCCAAAAGATCATATGATGAAGCGTTCGTAGCGTCTGAGATCTCTATCTGCAAGGTGAGCTCTGCGCATTCCTCGCGAAGAGAAATGATCTCCTTGCGCATAGCGTCAAACTCTGAATATAAGTTCATGCGTTGCAGATTAACGTTAGAGGAATAAACAGTAGTCCTTTCAGGGTAAGGTGAAGGGTGGTATTTTGGTACAGGGTGGTTTCTTGGTTTGACTGGCGTCTCGTCCTGGCCTTCCAAAGCGTATGACCAGTTAGCTCTATCATGGACACTAGTTCGGGTATGGTTTGGTAGTCCAAAGTGGTGAATGACTTCGTTGTCTATTAGGAGCTTATAGTTATCCGCACTAAAGAATGCTCTCCTGATAAGACCACGGTCAAGGCAGTGAGGAATGTCAATCAGGGTATAGCCACAATGGGATGTAAGGTGAGTCAGCTTGTTGGCTAGACCTAAAGCATGAGCTATGTGTGTGATCGTACCGCCCACATGGATGGGTCCTTTGGAAGATGCAGCAATCAAATACAGGTTATATATCAGAAAATTTCCACTGGCTAATGGTCGTGATTCAGCAGTACAAAAGAGCATCAGAATCTCTTCTGCAGTAACTTGGTTATCAGTATCACTCCTACCAAAGAAGGTCTCAGCTAGGATCATTTGGAAATAACGGAAAGCTGGGTTGTGGATTTTGCTTGCCAATTGGGTGGAAGGATCAGGTCCTCCTCCACCGGTGATTTTGCTCCAGAATAAGTCAATTTCATCTTGCATAACATTGGTTTCATGTATAAAGTGGATTGCATCCAGGCTACACTGAAAACCAAGTATTCTAGCAAAATCTCTGTGGTTCAGGGCATACTCATTTCCAAATAGTCTAAACTTTATGCTTCCACTTTTATAACCTCTTCCACTATAAGGTTCATAGATGAGTGAGCTGAGGAACTCTAAGGTCAGATGCTTATAAGTTACATTCATCGCTTCAGAATACTCATCCCATTCGAGCTGGTGACAAAGGTATCTCACACTGGCCTCAATACCTAAGGCTGATAGACAGTTAGGGTCAGGGTACCTAGTGGGTAGGATTGGTCGCTCAGAAAGGACTACGTATTTCTTCCTCTGTTCGTCATCTCTGAACACAATGTGCATGTCATCATAGCTCTGCATCCTGCAAAGAAAGTTAGTGTGGAATGTCTGAGATGATGTGACCTGTAACCTGTAAACATAGCAATTGCATAAGTTAATCATGTAAAAATACTATTATAATATAAAAAAAATAAATTCTATTAAAAATAACAAAAATAAAATCGTGGGTTGCCTCCCACGCAGCGCTTGTTTAACGTCGTTAGCTTGACGACTGAAAAACTTACGTTGTGGATGTTGCTATAGGTGGTTCTATCAGAGTGTGACCTGAGTAGTAAGTAGGGATGTCCCCTCCATAGTAGGGTTTCAATCTTTGTCCATTCACTAGAAAGGGACTACATGAATAATTTGCAATTTCAAATGCTCCTGATTTCAGGACTTTTGTGACCTCATAGGGTCCAGTCCATCTTGAGCGTAATTTACCTGGAAACAATCGTAATCTAGAATTGAAAAGAAGTACAGGATCGCCTACGTTGAATTCTTTTCGGACAATCTTTTTGTCATGCCATGCTTTGGTTCTTTCTTTATATATTATGGCATTTTCATAAGTATCCCGGCGTAGTTCTTCTAATTTATGAATATCTAGAATTCGTTTATCTCCGGCTGTCAAGTAATCCATATTAAGGGTTTTTATGGCCCAGTAGGCCTTATGTTCAAGTTCAAAGGGTAAATGGCAAGATTTTCCGTAGACTAGTTGATAAGGGGTTGTTCCTATAGGGGTTTTGAAAGCGGTCCTATAAGCCCACAAGGCTTCCTGTAGTTTTAAGGACCAGTCTTTTCTAGAGATCGATACGGTTTTTTCTAAGATTTGTTTTATTTCCCTATTGGAGACTTCAACTTGTCCACTTGTCTGTGGATGGTACGGTGTGGCTACTCGGTGTTTCACTCCGTATTTCTTTAATAGTTTCTCAAATATCCTAGATATGAAGTGCGACCCTCCATCGCTTATAACCAATCGGGGTACTCCAAACCTAGGGAAAATATAGTTTTTAAATAGTTTAATGACTACACGAGTGTCGTTGGTGGGTGCAGCTATGGCTTCAATCCATTTGGATACATAATCAACGGCTACCAAGATATACTTGTTTCCCATTGAAGATGGAAATGGTCCCATAAAATCTATACCCTAAACATCGAAGAGTTCTACTTCCTGAATATTTTTCAAAGGCATTTCGTCTCTCCTTGAGACGTTCCCAGTGCGTTGGCATCTGTCACATTTTACAATGTAGGCATGAACATCGCGCCATAATGTTGGCCAGAAAAGACCTGCTTGAAGAATTTTAGCGCATGTTTTGGATGAGCCTAAATGTCCACCATATGGTGAAGAGTGACAATGCTTAATTATATTCTCAACTTCTTCTTCAGGGACACAGCGACGGAAAATTCCGTCCGCGCCTCTCTTGAATAGAAGGGGTTCATCCCAATAGAAGTGTTTTACGTCATGAAAGAACTTCTTCTTCTGTTGGTAATTTAAATCAGGGGGTATGATATCGGCTGCTAGGTAATTAACAAAATCTGCATACCAAGGTACTGTTGTAACTGCGAGTGCTTTTTCAATGTCTTCTTCGGAATAAGGGTTAGGGTCATCATCCTGGATGGTTCTAACTACCCCTACTAATCTGTCGTATGCGAAATCATCATTGATAGGTACAAGATCTGGTTTTAGATATTCAAGCCTTGAGAGGTGGTCAGCGACCATATTCTCAGTGCCTTTCTTATCACGGATTTCCAAATCGAATTCTTGGAGTAAAAGGATCCAGCGTAGTAATCTAGGCTTAGCGTCCTTTTTGCTTAATAGATATCTTATCGCTGCGTGATCAGTGTAGACTATGATTTTTGCTCCTACTAAATAGGATCGGAATTTGTCGATTGCAAAGACTACAGCCAGGAGTTCCTTCTCGGTTGTGGCATAATTTAGCTGAGCCGCATCCAAGGTTCTACTGGCGTAGTAAATTACATGGAGTTTCTTATCTTTCCTTTGCCCTAAAACAGCACCTATAGCGTAATCGCTAGCATCACACATAATTTCAAAAGGTTGATTCCAATCAGGGGGTTGAATTATAGGTGCAGAAATCAGTGCATGTTTCAGGTATTTAAAGGCTTCAAGACATTTATCATCGAATTTGAATTCGGCATCTTTCATAAGTAGATTGGTTAATGGTTTAGTTATCTTGGAGAAATCTTTAATGAAGCGTCGGTAGAAACCGGCGTGTCCAAGAAAACTTCGGATTTCTCTTATGGTTTTGGGTGGTTGAAGGTTTTCTATCACTTCTATTTTAGCTTTATCAACCTCAATGCCTCTCTCAGACACTATGTGTCCTAGTACTATGCCTTCAGTTACCATAAAGTGGCATTTTTCCTAATTTAGAACAAGGTTGACTTCTACGCATCTTTCCAGGATTTTCTCAAGGTTTGTTAAACAGATTTTAAAACTGGATCCACATACCGAGAAATCGTCCATAAATACCTCCATGATCTCATCAAGGAAGTCTGCGAAGATTGACATCATACAGCATTGGAAAGTGGCTGGGGCATTGTATAGCCCAAATGGCATTCGTCTGTAAGCAAATGTTCCATAGGGACATGTAAAGGTTGTTTTCTCCTGATCGTCAGGGTGAATGGGTATTTGGAAAAATCCTGAGTATCCATCTAAATAACAAAAGTAAGAATGTCTAGCTAAACGTTCGAGCATTTGGTCAATGAATGAGAGTGGGAAGTGATCTTTCCTAGTCACCTTATTAAGTTTTCTGTAATCGATACACATCCGCCAACCATTTTCTACACGTTTGGCTATTTGTTCTCCTTTTTCGTTTTGTACAACGGTGACACCTCCTTTCTTAGGTACCACATGTACGGGGCTTACCCATTTACTATCAGATATTTGGTATATTATTCCAGCCTCTAATAACTTTAACACTTCCTTTTTTACTACTTCACTCATTATAGGATTTATCCTTCGTTGATGTTCCCTGGAGGGTTTAGTATCTTCTTCTAGCATAATTCGGTGCATACACACAGAAGGACTTATTCCTTTGAGATCAGAAATTTTATAACCTAGAGCTGAGGGATATCTTCGTAAAACATCTAAGAGTTGATTGGTTTCAGGACCATCTAACATGGCACTGACTATGACTGGGCGATTTAATTCTTCATCTAAGAACTCATATCTTAGATTCTTAGGTAGCTCCTTAAGCTCTATTGATGGTTTTTTCTGACATGGCATATGATCTAGGGTAAGTGCCAAGCATTCATAAAGACTGTTATCTATATAGGGTTTAGGTAAATGTTCGAATTCATCGTCCTCCATTATGGGGATCGACGGTAGTTTGATGGTTTCTACTGGATCTTCTTTATCTAATTCTCTTATGCATTCATCAATTATATCAATGACATAACACGAGTCATCTATGGCTGGTGCATTTAAGAATTGGGATAGGATAAATTCTACTTTTTCATTACCCACCTCGAATGTCATTCTTCCTTTCTTAACATCAATTATAGCTTCGGCCGTTGATAAGAAAAGTCTACCTAAAAGAATCGGGATCTCATCATCTTCTTTAATGTCCATTACTACGAAATCTGTAGGAATATAAAGTTGACCAAGTCTAACTGGGACGTCTTCCAGAATGCCAATTGGATATTTAACTGATCTGTCAGCTAATTGGAGAGACATCCTAGTTGGTTGTAATTCTCCTAGGTTTAACCTTTTACAAACAGCTAAAGGCATTAAGCTTACACTTGCTCCTAAGTCCAGAAGCGCTTTATCTATAACTTGGTTTCCTAAAACACAGGGGATAGAAAAACTTCCTGGGTCTTTCTCTTTCTTAGCAAGCTTATTCTCAGCGATTGAATTGCATTCTATAGGTTTAGGATCTTCTAATCTTCGTTTATTGGTTAAAATGTCTTTAAGGAATTTGGAATAAGATGGTATTTGGGTAATAGCTTCGGTGAATGGAATCTCTACATGGAGTTTCTCAATCACTTTTATGAATTTCTTATATTGGTTATCCAATTTGGTTTGTTTAAGTCTTTGTGGGTATGGGATCGGAGGTTTGTAAGGAGGAGGTGGTACATAAACCTTTTCATTTTCTTCTTTTTCCTTCTCCTTAACTTCCGTATCTTTAGATTTCTCAGGTTCCACTGATTTCTCAACTTCTTTCTCCGGTGTGATCACAACTTTTCTAGGAGGTTCGGGATTATTCAACCTGGGGTTTATTGGCCCATTGTAAGTGGTTCCGCTCCTTAGGGCTATAGCATTAGCATGCCCTTTAGGGTTAGGTTGAGGTTGTCCAGGAAATTGTCCTCCTGGTGTAGTATGAGTAGATTGTTGTTGTGCTACTTGAGAGATTTGGGTTTCCAGCATTTTGTTATGGGTGATTACAGAATCAAGTTTAGTACCCAATTGAGTAATTAGTCCATTAATGTGAACGTTTTGGTTCATGAACTCCTTGTTTTCCTGTAATTGAGCTGAGATGAATTCGTCCATCTTTTTCTCAAGATTTGACTTCTGAGGAGCATAAGTTGTAGGTTGGTTGGGTCTTTGAGGTTGGAAACCGGGTGGTCTTTGAGGTGTTGAATTTGAGGTGTTGAATTTTGAGTAGGGTTATTATTCTTATATGAAAAGTTTGGGTGATTCCTCCATCCAGGGTTATATGTGTTTGAATACGGGTTTCCTTGGGCGTAATTGACCTGATCTGTGGGACTTTCGGCTAACAGGTTGCATTCAGCCATTGTATGTCCTAAGGTTCCACAGATTTCACATCCGGGTTGTATTGCTGCTACAGTTGCTGTGGGGTTTATAGTTAGGTTTTCTACTTTTTGGGCTATAGCGTCCATTTTTGCATTCATATGGTCAAAATAACTTACCTCATACACACCTCCTTTGGTCTCTTTCTTCTCTACTTGTGCTCGTTCGGTCCCCCATTGGTAATGGTTTTGTGCCATATCCTCAATGAGAGCGCTAGCTTCGGCGTAGGGTTTGTTCATTAGAGCGCCACCAGCGGCAGCGTCTATGGTCATCTTGGTGTTGTACATGAGTCCATTATAAAAGGTATGGATTATGAGCCATTGTTCTAAGCCATGATGTGGACATGCTCTTAATAGTTCCTTATATCTTTCCCAAGCGTCCAAAAGTGATTCTCCCTCGCTTTGGGTAAATCGGGTTATTTGGTTTCGTAAGACAGTAGTTTTACTCGGTGGGAAGTATCTAGCAAGGAATACTTTCTTTAGGCCATTCCAAGTGGTTATAGAGTTGGCTGGAAGGGAATCTAACCATGATCGGGCTCTATCTCTGAGGGAAAATGGGAATAGTCTTAGACGTATTGCCTCAGGAGGAGCTCCGTTCGCTTTTAAGGTATCTGCTAGTTGAATAAAAACTTTAAGATGTTGGTTCGGGTTTTCCGTAGGAAGACCTGCGAACTGGTTCTGTTGAACTATTTGTAATAGAGATGGTTTTAATTCAAAGTTATTGGCTGGTATAGTTGGATTAACTATACTAGAATGGGGTTCTTCGTTAGAGGGTAGGGCGAGATCCTTAAGAGGTTTAGCGTTTTCTTCTTCTGCCATTGCTCTTTTGAGTTTTCGAAGTAAAAGACGAGCTCGGGCGTAACGTTCAGGCTCTTCTAAAGGATCAACTAGGTTTCCGGTACTGCGAGTTCTTCGCATTTACCGGCTAAGGGATGCCTTAGTCTAGACGGTGTAACAACAGGGTGCGAAATTTTGACGTAATTGGTCCCCGGCAACGGCGCCAAAAACTTGATGCGTGCTATCCGCAAGTATACGGAGTACGTCAGAGTAATATAAAAGATTTATCGTTCCCACAGAGACCAATGTCAAATCTATCGATTGCTATTGTTACGGTGCTTATCTAAGGCTAATAGAAATCTGAGCACAAGTTTAAACTGAACGAAAATAGAAATTAATCAGATAAATAAATATGCTGGAATGTAATTCACATCAATCTAACAATACTCCTATCTTCTAAATAGTAACACTTACGGGGCAATGTTTCTTTCTTTGAAATAGAGTTAATTAAAAAGGATCTGCCGCGTTAGCGTGATCGGAAACAGACCTAACCTTTAATCTATACCAGCCGCTCACGCTGCACCGGTCGCTCCTTGCGTTAAAGTGTTGAAGGTCCTTTTTTATATAATTACCTCTAAGACTTAGTTAAAAAGTGTTTTCGATTGAAAATATTTTATACCAAAGGGTTTCCGGCATATGCTCGGCCAACCGGATCCTAAATCTATAAACGCGTCCGAAAATAGTTTTAAAACCTCTTTCTAATAATATAAAACTTTCCTAGTTAGTTAATAAAGTGCTTCCGCTGTATTTATCAACTAACAACTAACAAACTCTTTTCTAAAATGCCGGACGGCTTTCGATCTTACCCGATCTAGTCACAGTCATTACACAAACAAAAACACAGTCTTGTTTACGTAATGACCGATCAATTTAAGTTCAGAAGAGTTTAATTAAAATCAAAAAGAGCCCCTAAAGTATTTCTAAAGAGAAGACATGTGGAGTATCGTCGAAATGACGATCCTCACATTCTAGCACAGGGAAATTAGCTAGACATAGTGATTAAAGACATAATCATAAATTGGTTTGTTAAAGGAAACATTTATAATATAAAAATTGTGCGAAGTGTGATAGTGTACTTTAAGAGTGTGAACACAAGTGTCACGCTTAAGTTTAGATCCAAAATACAACAGATCACACAGATAAATAAATTAACGAAGTAAAGCAGAGACAGAAAATAAACGAATTTAAAGCAGTGCGAGAAAATAAATAATATAAAGGCAATGCGGAATAAAATAAAATGCGATTTATAAATAAACCTGCTCCAAAGCGGAGACTGAATCTGGTACAAGGCTGGAAAGTAAATTGTGAGAAATGTAAATCTTCTAACTACAGTAGTCCAATCGAACCAACAACTATAGTGCAATAACCCCTCGATGTGACGGATTATTGCTTTACAAAGTGAATTCTCTGCCTAAGGTTGAAACTAAGATTGGATGATATGAAAATGAAAATGCAAGTCCTATTTATAGGAAATTCGCAGTTGTAACTGCCTCTAATCATAATGAAAAAGCGTTTCATAAACTAAATTCTTCAGATGTAACTGCCTTGAGCGTTTCAAACCGTTCCCTATTTATCACTCTCGGCGCCCGCCGACCCCTGCTCCGCGCCCGCCGAGTGTTGTTTTGGAGGTGAAACGCCTTTTGTGACCGTTGGCGTGGGGGTGAAGTCATTAGGCCTATGGCGTCCTCCTTGGCGTTCGCTGAGTGAAACGGCTAGTGTATGTTTTCACAGGAAATCCCCGTTTTTGCTCCGTTTTGCTTTGTTTTCTCACTGCGGGCTCAAATAAGGCAATAAACCTGAAAGTAAAACAAAATACCATAATAGCAAAGGAAAATAACAAATAAACGACTAAAATTATGTAAAATCAGAGCCAAATATACAGTGTATTTTAGTGTTATCAGAAGTAGCACTTGAAGAAAAAAATAAGATACAAGATTCGGTGGATTTTCCAACACAGCCCACGTGAAGAATCCCTCACCAGTCCCCAATGTCAAAAATCACTCTAACACGCCATGTGCTAGTGGGACCCGCTTGCCTCACATCCCTCAGCGTGCTCTGTGCCCTCACACTGCTCAAGGCTTACCTAAACCCACCTACTCTGTTACAACGTCTCACACGCTACCCAATGCTCCATCCTTATCCTATACTTCTCAATCTCCACCACATATCACGATTTCCCCCTTATCCTCTTCAATCAACAATCCGGATATTCCCCCTCCTCCTGCCATGTGTCCCATCTCATCCTCCATAGCTTCCAAATCATTGGACCCGCAAGCTGCTCATCTCCCTTTGCTCATCCCTTCAGTTTCATGTGACAAATTCAAATCTCATGCTACCAAGGCCCTAATTCCCATGGACCGAATTACTACAATTGTTGGGCCCAGTTACACCTCATCAATGAACCTTAAGGACAAGGTTCTTAATGGGCCTATGAGTAATTATACGAAGAGCCCAAGGCCCATTAGAGACAAAAAATATCTGTGTTATTTAAAGATTACCACTATTAAATTGGGAGGCCCAATTAGTAATTAATTTTGGTTGTCTTTATTTTGTTTCCTTGTATTAGGCCCATGATCCATTATGGCTAGTAGAAACCCTAACTATTTATTGTTAACTTTTCTTGTTTAGAGGTTAATGAAAAATTCTAAATAGTTTGTCTTATGTTATTTCTTCTTTTGTCATTTTAGATCTAGAGGTTAACTTATGGTAGTATAACACACTCACCTTAAGTTCAAATACGATTTAAAGAAACGTATGTTGGGAAAATGGAAATCCCATGCATAACCTATAACATCCAAAATATTTTCAACACTGAAAGCTATTTTGCGATTAAAGCGACTCCCTTAGGTGTATTCTATGCTTGTTAGAAGAAAATTAGCAGGAAGATTTAAAAGCGCTTGTTGAATAGGGTAGGAATTGGTTAAGGCAATGATTCAAGAAGATTAGGAGCTAGAAACCTACAAAGGTTGACAAGGAGAGGGTAACTTAGCTTCGGATCTACGGGGTTCCTTGTCTATAATCTTGGATTTTTGAATTCATCACTAAACTGGATGTGGTGCGGTTAATGGCCAGAACAAAGTGTAACATGGTGTTAAATGAAGTATTCAATATGAAGACCAATGTCGACATTTTCAACATCAAGGAAGTGGAAGATTCTTACGGACCGGTGAGAATAAATTTTCCTTGAGCATCGAAAAGGGAATAAAACTCATCGGAGACGAAAGATGATGGTCCAAAAGACCAGAGGGTAGAGGAGAACAGAGGCATGCACTTTGAGATGTAGGACAATGATGTTTATTGTAGCTTTATGGAAGAGGTGTCATGTGTGGTAGGCATTGCAAAATAGTTTTATCCAAAAGGGGCGATGGTTATCTTTTCATAAAGGAGGATGAGGAAGGATACTAAGGATATTTGGAATGGAGATGGTGTTAGGGTTGGGTATAGTTAGGAGGTAGAGTCAGCGAGTGACAGGACTTTAGATGACGAGAAAAGGTCAACGGGAGGCTTTATAGGGTTAGAAAACCTTTAATAAAAAAGGAAGGATGTTGTGGAAGAACCAAGTGTAGTAAAGATGGGAAAATTAAAAAGTTTGTCGTAATTTCAGGATACATTGATAGCTCTCAATCCAAGCCTTGATAAATGAAGTTCAGGATATGCTGGCCTACAAATGGTGTTTATTGGACTTGTGAACTAATTATTACTAGACTATTTCTTAATGCACCCTATATCTTTCTAGAGCATCATGTGGATTTCCACATTTGCTCTCTGATTTCAGAGATACATATCCAGATGCATTTTAAGTTCAATGAATGTTGAAATATCCTAGAGATATATCTCCAGAACAATTTAGAGTTTAACTTGCATCAGACTCTTCTCCTTCCTCATTTTACAGTTTGTTCCACACAAAACACCAAACTCTCTCAATTTCATCTATTGTCACAAGCATCAAATTTAATCAAGCAAGGCATCAGAGGAACTAAAGGGAACATCAAACATCAGCTTAATATCGGAAACACCATCTGAATAATCAATTTCACGTAAGTTTTTCAAGTTTTAGGTAAATATTCGAGTTTTGGTGTAAATGCGTAAAAATCAATGACCAAGGATAGAAATGTGTAGAAATTACAAGTAACATAGTTTAGACTCAGTATATGACTTGTTTGTTGGCTCAAAATGGCGATCATGACATTTTTTTTCACATTGCAAGAGGTACATTACGCCATTGTCGCGACCTCTGAGTTGCAGAATATTCCCGAGATACATCTCCAGAATTGTTCAGCGTTTCATATCCTCTGGGATATTCCGGAGATGCATATTCCAAAGTATTCAAAGTAAAAAGTTTCAAGGTGTTTCTGGAATCGGTCAACGTTATTTTTTTATGGTGTTTCCGGAGATGTATCTCTGGAATATCCTGCTGTCTATTTTTTTTTAATTTTCTTGTTTGTTTGTGTTGTCTTTCTGCACTAATGATACAACGTAATTTACCTTACATGTATTATGGATGAAAGAGTCGATAGCCTGAGACATGGGCAGGTTGCCTAGCACACCTCCTTTCGGTGGGAGTGGAGGCAACAAGTACATCTGGTCAAGTAGAGAGGTCAACTTTTGGGGCACAGTCTACTATGGGGCTTAGCTTTCACCTCAGGCCAATTCATCACAAGCCACCCCACCTTCTTCTTCTTCTTCTTCCCGTAGGAGACGTGATTCACCAGCTGACGCGTCACTTTCCCCATCCTCCCGCAGGCGTCAGGATGCACCAGTGCCACCTCTTGCTGATCTAGTGCCACCTCCCGTTGACGGTCCCGCTGATCCAGTGCCACCTCTAGAGAGTGAGGTTGCCGAGGAAGGCAAGCCAGAGGGATTTGGCGGAAGTCCATCTGATATGTCTCTACTTCCTTTGTATCCATACCACACTTCCAGACATATTTGGGACGGAGATGTTACATTAGTTAGATTCTTTGGTTTTTTTATGCGTTCATTTTAATTTTAATTTCAAACAATGATTATGTCGCGGTGAGAATCAGATACCAGAGCTATAGGATTAACTTGGCTCACAAAACAATGATATCACCACCAAACTTTTATTTTATCTAAGGGAAGGGAAAAAAGATCGAACAAAAACCCTAAGTAAAATGCAAAACAAGAAGCAAGGCCTAAAGCTAAGCAAAGAGAGATCAAATGTATGAGGATTGGTTATACTAAGGGAAGGTACTTGCACCCTAAGCATCTGCAGTACTCTACAGGAACCTCTTGAAATATTAGTGTTTTGTCTAAATTTTTTTTGCTAAGGGTAAGGATGGGAAAATAAAAGAGAAAAGGTGGAAAAAGAAAAAGGTAGCTCGCTAGGATCTCGCAATCCTATGCCTACGTATCCTTAATAGGAAGTCAGAGCAATCGTAATCCAGAACTACGATGGAAAATGGTGTAAAAAGAAAAAAGTGTGAAAAAAGAAAAGTGTGAAAAAAAGAAAAGGTTGCTCGCCAAGGATTAGGGGCCTTATGCCTATGTATTATAAAAAAGAACTCGAGAAATCAGAGCGTCCGTTGTTCGTGGAACTATGAGTTGCCAGGTTCTAAGAACCAAGAACAACAAAGACAAGTAAAGAATAAACGAGGGACATGTACAATGACAATAAGTCAACATACGATCCCTTCCCTTGGATTAGGTTAACAAGGATTAAAGACAACAACAAATACATGGAAAACCATCACGGTATCAAAAAATAGAATTAACAACATACATGGAAAAACATCATGCATAAACAGATAAAGATATGCGGTAAATCATCGCAAATAAAATCCACAAACAATTATGGCAAAGCATCGTGATACAATCCACAGACAAAGAATAACATTCACAGTAAAGTATCGTGAAAAAATATCGAGAAATAATCTAGGAAAAACATCAGGATTAAATCACGGGAAATAAGCTCAAGATATTAAAGCAAAACAGCCGCAAATAAAAATCGGGTGACAAAAAATTATTATTAATTAATTTAAATTTAATAAGATTAATTAATAATTTAGTTAACCGATATTAAATAAAAATATTTAAATCAATTAATAAATAATAACATATTTTTTCATTTTTCAATATTATTCCAATTAAAGAAAACAAAATAGTAAAAATCTAAATTTGTAAATTGATTAATCAAAAAGAGAATAAAACAAAAGGGTGTGAGAAAGATTAAACCATGGTGCACACATTAATAAACTAGGTCCAACCCAACTATAACTAAAATCTAAACCTAAAAAATAAAATAATAATCATAATGATAATAATTTTAAAAGACAAGTAAGCATACTAAAAAAAAAAGAAACATAGAAGTAACAGACATACGGGGCGGCACATTTACTCAATGGATTTCTAAAATTTTAGTAATTAAATTAAAAGAAAAGGGAGTAAATAAACCAATATTTAATGACTAATTCAACAAAATGTGAAACTCACCTATATCTACTTGTTTCTCTCATGCTCAGTAACAACATTTAATGCACAAAAATTTAATGAGAAAAAAAAGAAAAATACACTCCCATGCTCCTCTCTCAAACTTACTGCTTCATTGCTTTTTATCATTCATTCATGAACAACAAATATTCCAACTTATTTCATAAACAACAAGTACATAATTTTTTTCTATATTTTTACATTCACATAACTCTTTATATAATAATAATAATAATAGTAATAAAAATACTAGTAATAATAATAATAATAATAATAACAATAGTAATAATAATAACAATAGTAATAAAAAATACTAGTAATAATAATAATAACAAAATAAATTAAAGTAAACAAATAAAATAAAAACGAGTAAAAGAAAAAACCTGTTAAAAATAAGATGAGGGAGTATGGAGGATATTGTTTTATGGTTTTGTATGTGTTAATATGTTAATGGAAGTGGGTTATAATGTGAAGTAAGTAAGCAGCAAGATGATGATAATGATGTAGAGGTGTGAGAGTGTATCACAGGGGAATAGTGAAGGTGAAAACAGGATGAAAAACAAGAAAAAATGGTTTGCTGTATTGTGAAGTTCCTTTTTTAATATATCATCCTAGCAGGTTTGTATTATGAAGGGAATTAGGTGTTATAGTTTTTGTTCTTATGAAAAGAAAATGAAAAAAAAGTGCTTGTATCCTCTTGCATGTGGCAGCGTGTGAGGTTGTGATTTTGTATATGCAGCAATTTGTATTATTCATTTCAAACCAAAAGAGAGAGCAGTCCAAACGCAAGTGCATGCGTGTCTTTTTATTATTGAGAGAGAGAGAGAAAGAGAGAGAGAGAGAGAGAGAATAGAATAGGGAGTATATATTATGTGCAGGTTTCATGAAATGGTATCTGTATGGGGTGTAGTATGTGGTAGCAATAAAATTAATAAAAAAGTCAATGATGCGATGCAATGTAGGAGGTCTACGTGATACAGTCTGATGAATGCATGTCGGCTAAGTTATTTCACCAAAACGTAATAAAACAAAAAAAAATCCTATTCTAAACTTAATATTTAAGTTTTGTAAAAAAATAAAATAAAACAAAGAATAAATATTAAAATAAAAAAATAAAAAGATGAATAAAATAAAATAAAAACTAAATGAAAAATCTGATTAATAAAATGATTATTTAATTAAAAATTAAAATAAAAACGAAAAAAAGAATAATTGAACCGGTATCGAAGTGCTTGAAAAAATAAATTGAATACACTAAAATGATCAGTGTGAAATATACGTATTGGAAAAATACAGCGTTTGGTCGAAATAAACTTTACCCGCTTAAATGGCTTAAACTGATAAAAAATGTGACCAAAAAGTAGTTGAAAAACTCAAACAAGCACGCCGGGTTAAACTACGCGAAACGTAGATTAATATGACTGACGTTTGCAAGCTCGATTTTAAAATTTTTTGTCCACTTATTTTATGCACAGTTGACTTTTAGTTTGACCGATTCGTTGTAAATCCAACAAGTTCATTCTAGCTGATAAATTGGGCATTATGCAAGATGAAAAGCATGACAAACTATGTAGATGACGCAAAAAGAGGTGAGATCTTAGGGTCAAAAATTAGGATATGGCATCTTCGTCTCGACAAGATTGGAGATACTTAAATACAAACATGCGCAATTTTTGGCCCTAAGATATCACAAAAATGCTTATGATATAATATGAATGCAAGACTCGACGTTCTGTGGGGAATGAAGCCACAGAAGGCAAACTAAACAGAGGACAAACGGGAACCCACATGGGGATAAATAACAGAAATACATAAATGAGGATAACAAGATATTAAGGAAATCTGTCAAGGTGACAAAGAGTATACAGTAATACTTGAAAAGAGAGGGACACACCTTAAACAGAGGTACAAACATCCAGAAAAACATCAGATGCTGAAAGTAACACTTTCGGGAAAACAGATCAGAAACATCTAAAAAAGCATTAGATGTGGAGTGAAACCAAATCTGAAGATACAACAAAAACTTCCAAGAAAGCATTTAACTTTACTGTAGAATATTCAGGACCTTCCAGAAAGCAAAAGCAATTTTATTGGGGAAAGTGTTACAGTTATCATAAGTTTTGTCAGAAATGCATTGAACAAAAATTCTAGAAGAGAATAGTGACAACCAGCAAAGTCATTCAGAAGAACGTTGAATGAAACTTTGGAACATAAGCAGGCAAACAACAGAGATATTCAGAATAACATTGAATAAGCTCCACAGGAGAATCAACAGTCCTCATCCAAGTAACGAACTGGATGGAAAAGAGTCACAACATTCAGAAGATCGTTGAATGAGGTGAAGAGAACTCAGGGAAATGTATCAGAGACATTCAAGCAAACATTATAGGTATTCAGAAAAACATTGAATAAACTCTGGAACATAGAACAGACATCAGAGACATTCAGAAAAACATTGAATATACTTTTGAAAATATAACAAACATTAGAGACATTCAGAAAAACATTGAATGTACTATGAAGAACATCAAAGATATTCGGGAAAACATCGAATAAACTCCAGAACACATCCAAAAAAGCATTGGATGGAGAATGGAAACATACTTGAAAACATTCATCAACTGTTAACCACAGTCAGAAATAAATTGAAGACATCTAGAAGAGCATTAGATGTAGACAAAGATTCTGAAGATACATCTGAAACATTTAGAAAAACATTAAATGTACGGGAAAAGATTTTGAAGACATATCTGGAAGAACATCAAATAAACATCATATCTGAAAAAACATCAGATAAACAAGGTCATATTTGAAAGAACGTCAGATAGACACAAAAAATGTTCTGGAGCAACATCAGAAGCATAATCGTATATGGAAGAACGTAAGATGCACTACAAGAAAAAAGGAGATTTGCGACACATGAGTTGCGACAGTTCTCACAAAACTGCCCTTATTCCTAGATTGCGATAGTTGTCACGCCAGTTAGAACCAACTGTCACAGATTTTCTAAACATATTAAATAACATAATTGCGACGATTTCAAAGAACCGTCATCTTTACACACCCGCGACCGTTAGAGCAAGCTGTTGCAACTACTTTGACCAATCATAATTGCTACTTTTTTATTCCATTATTTTCTCACATTTTTCTTACATTATTTTCCCACGGTTTCAAAAGAGTAATATTGTTTTTTGGACGCAAGCTATTATTTTCAGAATACTACTGCATTATCGCTTCATATAAAGTGATATCATATTACAATTAAAATTAAATTAAAAATAATGTAATTTTAATAATTGAGTTGAAACATTTTTTTGACAAAAAAAAAGCTGAAACATTTTCTCTCTGTATCGTGAGTTGACCTAGTATCCTCCTTCTTCCCCAAAAACACACCCACTCAAAAAACCCTTTCCCTTTTTCTTCCCTTATCGTTCACCATTCTTATTTCTCCTCCTGAACCGTTCACATGTCTTCTTCTTCTTCCGTAACCATTATTCCCATTTTTAATCACAAACACACCCTCTCCATCACTCACCATCATTATTTACATAAAATCTTCCTCCAAAAATAGATTAAACTCTAAACATATTCTTCTCTCCATCATTCGATATCGGCCATCACTCCCCAGAACTCGTTGAGTCGTAAAACATGTATCTTTGGAAAGGAGAGCTTATGGGTATAATAATTTTATTGCCCCTTTTTAGATTTTTACTTATACAAGGATAAATTCATTTTAGACGAACAAGGGTTTTGTATATCTGTATCAATCGGTTGGTATCTCTTATAATTTTACCAGGTTTATCATTTTTTGTATGTCACACTGTTGTAATCATTTCTTGAAATGGAGCTCATTTGAGCATAAAAGAAATTCTGTCAAAATGACTTTAATAGTATAAAGTAAGTGATTTCCCCTTTCCAAGAATTTTCCTCTATAATATTGTTTTCATTTAAAAGTTTCTGAAGGAGTATAAAGTAAGTGATTTTGACTTGTTTATGGTGTTTGAAACAATCACTTGTTTCTCTCTCTTTTTACTGAATTTTTCTGTTCTTTATGTTTTGCTTTAACAATGGGATGATGTGGAATATGTTGAATGTGAAGTTGTTGTAAAGGAATTTCCTCTGTTTCAAGAGGCAAAGAAGAACAAAGAAGTCAAAGGTGGATTTTATGATAAATGATCCCTGGTTAGATACTATATTAAAATAATATGATTGACACTTCACAGTTTATTCTACACTAATACTTGTTATAATGAAATGTATAGGTGTGTCGGATATCACAGTGACACCGATGCTCCAAACCAGAGACTTGTTGCTAAACCGCTATTGCTTTTTTGTCACTGTGAGTGAATATCTTATGGAAAATGAATACGCCCTTCCAATTAGAGAAACACATGCTCTTGTTGACATGAAAAATACGGTTGTCCTCGAGTTCAAAGATAATAAACTTTACTCCTACCACAAGCTGCTCCTTTAAGAAATTATACTTATGGTGAAATTGGGGGACGAGTCGACCTAAGTGATTTAAAACTTGTACAGTTTATTCATCCAAATGGTTCATGTTTTTATTTCAATGGCAGAAGGTAGTGTACTTTTCTACATTTATTATATAAGAAATCAACATAGAGAAATGCTAAAACTAATTGTTCACTTTTGTATTCGATTGATTCCTAGGGAGGGTCGTTTAGTTATTTATGCAGTAGCATATGTTGACAAAGGTGCTGACAGAAGTAATGGCTTAAGGCCTATGACTCACAGACTGAGTATGGAGATCCAAATAATCCTCATTATAACACTTTTGATGCATAGGAAGATGACCTCGGTAAAAATGCTCATTCACTCAAAGGACTAGTTTGTTTAGTAATGCTTTTCTTGGACAATCACTGAAGATTCATTTGCTAAACCCATTTCCTCAGGTATCAGTGACAGATGATAATTGTCAAACATATATTCCTACATTTTCTTGTCGACTGGGTTTATATATTGAGGGAACAGTCTTGCCTCCTCTTTCTGGTGTTCATATCAGGATTTTCACTGCTGGAGACAGCAATGTCACTGGACTTAAAAATGTGTAACTAATACTTGAAACGACTACTGGCACTGATGACTCATTTTTTGCAGGTCCGCTGTATGATGATGTTGGTTATACTGTTCAGGCTTTAAAGGTAGTCTCTTTTTCAGGAAAAACTATTTGCAATTTCTCAACTTTATTTAAGCTTTGATACCTCTAATTCTCATCATAATTTATGGTCAGTAATAGTTTCCAGTTTCACTCTCTAAAGCAGTTTAGCATGACTGTGTTAGACTTCTAGTGGTAGTTATGGGAAGTTACTATGGCAGTTATATTGTTTAATTTTAGGAATAGATAGAGAAAGAATAAGAGAAACTGAATATGGGATGGTTATTGAGTGGTTGGGTGGGAGAGACCAAACTCTCCTAATTCTTAAGGGAGACACCAAGACTTTCACATTTCTTTGATAGGAATTACTTTATATCTATTCTATAACTGTCTCTCTAAACTTTCTCAGATGTACTAGTGTGTTAATTCCGTATTAATAATATAAACTGAGTTGTAGACAAATTCTACAGAGGATTGTTCTATCATTTCTGTTTTCTTTTCTTTAATTCATTCAACATAGGTAACAGTTTCTTTAACTGAGTTGTAGACAAACACCATCATCACAAAACGACGATTTCGTTCGTCCTATAGATTGCAAGTTGTTAGGCCTAAACAAAAAGGAAAAGCTAAGTCATTTCAGATTCTATTGGCATGACATTATGAGTGGAAAAAACCCATCTTCAATCATGGTTGTTCCACCAGCATTAAACTCAACCACTAGTTTTGGTTTAGTTAACATGATTGATAACCCTTTAACACTAGGACCAGAATTGGGTTCCAAACTTGTTGGAAAAGCTCAAGGCTTCTATGCATCTGCTTCACAGGTTGAACTTGGTTTTCTTATGGCTATGAATTTTGCTTTCGTTGAAGGAAAGTATAATGGAAGTACTATCACTATCTTGGGGAAGAATCCTGCTTTGAATAAGGTTAGAGAGATGCCAGTTGTTGGTGGGAGTGGACTCTTCAGATTTGCTAGAGGCTATGCTCAAGCTAATACTCATTGGGCTGATTACAAAACTGGGGATGCTTGTGTTGAGTATGTTTATGTTTTTCATTATTGAGGTGTTAATTATTGTTGTTGTTCATGTTATGTTTGTTTGTATGTGAACTTTTAATTTAATGCTAATATATTCATCTAAAGAACCTACCATCTATTTAAAACTAGAATTATTAGCATGTTCTTAATTATTTAATGACGTACGTTAAGGTACTCAACATTAAAAAATGAAATTGAAAAGCTTGTATTTAATTTTTGAATTCTTTAACATATTCCCTAAGTACAAGTTAGAAAGACTCGTGTTTTATAGTCCTATATAAGTATTATGATTTTCTTACATATTAAATAATTCAATAAAGTTATTTTATGTATTTTATCGTTATTATTTTTTTAATGTATTTTTTAGACTTAAGTTTAATATTCAAACATTCATACTTGATGCTTTTTAGAGTAGTTAAGAAATCCAAAACTTAGGGACATAATTTATTCTTAAGAACAACATCTTGAAGAAAAGAAAGCATCTTTGAAAGATATCACCTAATTCTCGGCTAAACTTTCAAAGTTTGATAAAAAAATTCGCAAGCCTAATGCAATACTACGATCAATACCGTTAAAAATTACAATCATCATGTCACAATTGTGCTTGGTGCATGTGTTTGGGATCTAGAATTTTAAGATTGTATAATTGCCTTTCTTAGATATGTAATTGGGTCAAGATCACTCTTATTGCACCCGAATTTGTTCATGCTTTATATTGTTAAAATCCATATGTGGTAGTGTGCGTTAATTGTTGAGAATCTCACATTGACTAAAAGTATGGCCTAGGTAGTGTAGTTGTGTATAAGGCTTGAGCATTCTTTATATTTATACTCTCTCAAACTCTTCTGTGTTTTGAGCCTTCTATACTGTGTTGTCTTCTTTTACTAAAACTAATGTTCTCTACCTCTCTCATTTGGTGAACGATAAACTTAAGTGTTGAATGCAAAATACCATTTTTACTTTTTGTTCATTAATTTTTTATTCATATTTGCAGTCTGGCTATCATTTAAAACAAGTTGGGCCTCATTCCTTTAGTTGTCAGAAGCTTGGTCAGATTTCAGTACATATACATCACAAAGACAATGATAAAGAGCTTATTCCTTCAGTTCTGTTATCTTTGAGTGGTGATAATGGTTACAAAAACAACTCAGTATCTGGGACTGGAGGGGCATTCCTATGTGATAGTTTGTTTCTTGGAATGTTCTATTTGCGTCCTGTTTTGAAGGTACGATACTGGACATAAACTGTGGTGATGTTGCATTCTACTGCTTGTGTTTTTCCTTGATATGTATGAGTTATCTATCAATCAACTCTGGTTATTTTGCTGCTGTACTTGCAATCCACAATATACTTGAAACATTTTATGCTTTACAAATTCATCTCTACCCCAACAAAGGGAGTAAGACGTTACATGCTTAAGGAAACAAAATGTGACAAAGAAAAGGACAACTTTTAGCTTTTTGCTATCATGTGTAATTGTTTTGCCTGCTTATCCAGAATCTTGTTTCTTTTCTGTGAGATAGGCTATCTTGTTATGCCTCCAATTATAAAATATTTTTCTGCTTGTGTGCCATACAACATTGAAGCATAAGGGACTGCAAAGTTTTTAAATAAAGTATTATTGCCAGATGGTTGAAGTTGTGTTGGTTATTGTTAGATGACTTGTTTATCATATATGGTCTTCTTTCCTAGGAATATGCTTTCTCACCTCCGACACAGGCAATAGAGCTTGAAGCAGGGGGGGTTTAAAGAAGTTGTTTTCCAGGAGCTTACAGGTACCACTTTGTTATTCACCCAAATTGTCCTTCCTATCATTTAAATTAAAGCAATCTTTGATAGGTTCCATCATACTGTATTTCATGTATTTTTAGCTTTGTAGCATTTTTTTCCAATTATATTATGGTATATTATCTTGGCCGATTTAACATTGAAACCAACTATATAACATTATCTGAAAGTGTGTTATGGTAGATTATCTTAACCGAATTTAGAATCATTGAAACTAACTATATAACATTATCTGAAAGTTGTTGAATTTGTTTTTCCTTGTATCCAAAAAGGTATCTATGAACTTAACTTCAAATGCTGTCATGATTGTATCTTTTCCTGCTATGTAGCATTTTTTTCAAGTGTATTATGGTATATTTATCTTGGCTAAATTAGAATCATTGAAACCAACTATATAACATTGTCTGTAACTCTTTGGCAAAGGCTTTATATCTAGTATTTGTGTGTTTAGATTGGTGGGTTTTAGTGGAGTACAACTAAACATATATCATCTACTGGCAAATAAATATATTTTTAGTAGTAATTACTCACATGCAAGCCAGTCTCGCTTCAACTAATCAAATGATCTAGACAATTATGTGAAAGTTGAAATTAATCTATATCATGTAGATTCGATTTGGTTTTGTTGCAGCATCAAGACACATATCTACCTGTGGATCTGGTTCTTCCACTCGGGTAGACTTCTGGCCAGAGAACACAAGAACTGTATCTTTTATGGGAACAGCTTGTGCATAATCCTCCAATGTCCAGAGAGGTAAGGTATCCCATGAAGCAGGACTTTCAAGTTTTCTGCTTTGATCTGAAAAAGGATATAGTATCCCAAGTTACAAACAACATAAGATGGATAAAGTCATACTCATAGCAATACTTGTAATAGTAATAATAGATGTTTTTTTGTGGATCTTGATAGTTTTTTTATTAGTAAAATTATAATTTTTCATGGTATTTTGTATTATTAGAATTGAATATTGTAATAATAATTGGTATTCTACCAACATTAAGAGAGGAGATAATGCAGCAATTATTTATTTATTTTTTTGAAAAAATAATATAATTTACGGCGGTTCTAAACCGTCGTTATTTTTAATTAAATATATTTTATATAATTACGGCAGTTATAACCGTCGCTACTTTTAATTAAATATATAAATTATAAAATTATGGCGGTTGGAACTGTCGCTATTTTAGATTGAATATATATTATAAAATTATGGCAGTTACAACCGTCGTAATAATATATTGGATCGTCGCCGAATGTTACGTCAGTTGGAGCGACAATTTTACAAACTTTCGTAAAACAGCCTCGTGACACACGTTTCTACGACAGAAGAGGAACCGTCGTGACTTACAATTTGCGTCGGTTCTAACCGTCGTAACTTGCCAAAATTAACTGTCGTAATTTGACAATTTTCTTGTAGTGGATAGACACACATGAGTTTTGGACAAACATCCGAACAAAAGACACATCTGAAAAAAAATCAGACGGTAAAAGCAATGACATTCTGGAAAGCATCAGAATTGTAAAGGTATATATCTGAAAACTCACTGGGGAGTAAAACAAATTCTGGAAGGGTATTAAAATCACAATGGTGAGAATCATACCAAAGCTATAGAATTAGCTTGGCTCACAAAATAATGATATCACCACCCAACTTTTATTTTATCCAAGGGAAGGGAAAAAAAGATCGAACAAAACGCTAAGTAAAATGCAAAGCAAGAAGCCATGCCTAAAGCTAAGCAAAGAGAGATCAAATGTACTGGGGTTGGTTATACTAAGGGAAGATACTAGCACCCTAAGCATCTGCAGTACTCTACAGGAACCTCTTGAAATATTAGTGTTTTGTCTAAAAATTGTTGCTAAGGGTAAGGATGGGAAAAGAAAAGAGAAAAAGTGGAAAAAGAAAAAGGTAGCTCCTTAGGATCTCGCAATCTTATGCCTACATATCCTTAATAGGAAGTCAGAGCAATAGTAGTTTAGAACTACGATGGAAAAGTGTGTAAAAAGAAAAGAGTGTGAAAAAAAAGAAAAGTGTGAAAAAAAAGAAAAGGTTGCTCGCCAAGGATTAGGGCCCTTATGCCTACGTATTCTTAAAAGGAACTCGAGAAATCAGAGCGTCCGTAGTTCATGGAACTACGAGTTGCCAGGTTCTAAGAACCAAGAACAACAAAGACAAGTAAAGAATAAACGAGGGACATGCACAATGACAATAAGTCAACATACAATCCCTTGGATTAGGTCAACAAGGATTTAAGACAACAACAGATACATGGAAAAATATCACGGTATCAACAAATAGAATTAACAACATACATGAAAAAACATCATGCATAAACAGACAAAGATACGCGGTAAAGCATCGCGGATAAAATCCACAAACAATCACGACAAAGCATCGTGATAAAATCCACAGACAAAGAATAACATTTACGGTAAAACATCGTGAAAAAATATTGAGAAATAATTAAGGAAAAACATCATGTATAAATCATGGAAAATAAGCTCAAGATATGAAAGCAAAACAGCCGCAAATAAAAACCGGGTGACAAAGAATTATTATTAATTAATTTAAATATAAATATTTAATAAGATTAATTAATAATTTAGTTAACTAATATTAAATAAAAATATTTAAATCAATTAATAAATAATAACATATTTTTTCATTTTTCAATATTATTCCAATTAAAGAAAACAAAATAGTAAAAATCTAAATTTGTAAATTGATTAATCAAAAAGAGAATAAAACAAAAGGGTGTGAGAAAGATTAAACCATGGTGCACACATTAATAAACTAGGTCCAGCCTAACTACAACTAAAATCTTAACCTAAAAAATAAAATAATAATCATAATGCTAATAATTTTAAAAGACAAGTAAGCATAATAAAAAAAAAGAAACATAGAAGCAACAGACATATGGGGCAGCACATTTACTCGATGGATTTCTAAAATTTTAGTTATTAAATTAAAAGAAAAGGGAGTAAATAAAACAATGTTTAATGACTCATTCAACAAAATGTGAAACTCACCTATATCTACTTGTTTCTCTCATGCTCTAACATTTATTGCACAAAAATTCAATGAGAAAACAAAAAAAATACACTCCTATACTCCTCTATCAAATTATCAAATTACTGCTTCATTACTCTCTATCATTCATTCATGAACAACAAATATTCCGAATTATTTCATAAACAACAAGTACATATTTTTTTCTTATATTTTTACATTCACATAACTCTTTATATAACAATAATAATAATAATAATAATAATAATAATAATAATAATAATAATAATAATAATAATAGTGTTCTGGATTGGGCCGACGACTGCCCATCAGTCGGGCAGGCCCAACCTAATACTATGGGATACCCATTAAGGCCAAATCCTCTATTTAGTCGAGCATGCCCAGATCTCTTTAATGTCGGACAGAGACTGCTTGGCTCGGGGAAAGAACGCGCATCCTCCCCGAGTGCTCTACATGCTCCTCCCGCAGGGACACGTCATCAGGTAACTACCCACCTCTGAAAGAGTTGGTCTACCCACTCTCCGGAGATCTCGGGACAGTTACTCCAGGGCGAAGACCACGTGCTTGTCTTTCCTACACCACGTAAGCCCTAGCAGTTATCTGCATTGGTCCTAGCAACCCAACCCAGTGCAGACGATCGTTGACCCAGCGCTGGGGGCACAATATAAATACCCTCTCTCATGAGAGGGTCAGGTATTCTAATTCTTACTCTCACTTTCTGTACTTACTTGCTCTATTCCTGACTTTAGCATCGGAGTACCTTGTAGGTACACCCCCACCGTCTCATCAACACCGGAGTAGCGGAGCTCACGACGTTTGTTGGCCACTAATCTACTTTTTGATCAGGTACGATCAATGGCGCCGTCTGTGGGAACCTTTGCTTCCCCGTTTTTCTCCTCGTAAAAACCAAAGCAATTTTCATTTTTTGACAATCATGGCCAGCCCTCGAACTAATGTCAAGACTCCAGCCACCGCCTTCGCCCAGTTCAACAACGGAGACGACCACGAGCCCAATGTGGTCATTAACGTCGAAGAAGGCGACCCGAGGGATGGACGTACTGCCTCCCCCTCCTCTGATGACGCGGCCTTCAACGCCGCCCAACATGACAGCAACCCGGCTGTCTACCAGCATGTCCCCGCGCCATTGAATGCTGACCCAAACACGGTGGCCCTGTTCGAGCTGATCAATCAGACTAACCTGTTGATCTCCCAATAGATCGTGCAGATAGAAGTGCTCGAAAGGGGGGTGACAATAACGCTCTCCCCCGCAGAGACATCGTCGCCCCATATCTCACAGCACTTCTCCTCCCCCGTGGAGGACACATCAGGACGACTCACAGACTCCTTCCCCCTAACCTGCGGGGTGCCGCCCGCGTCTAAAACTACTCCAACCTGTGGTCGCGCAGAAGCGCCATCGGTCCCCTGCTCGGAAGGAACAATGACGTTCCCCTGTCCAAAAGAGGAGCAAAGCTAACGGCTACTGCGAGAAGGCGAAGAGCCAATCAAGGAGTCACTCCTGACGAAACAGGCGCAGTCGTGGCGATCACTCCTCTTCGCAGTCACCAGTTAAGAGTGACGAAGACGACAAACGTACCCCCTGTCCAAGGAAATTATGGAGACACCTATACCCGTCGGGATGGAGAAGCCGCAACCTTTGGCGACGTACGACGACACTGCCGACCCGAACGACCACGTCGAGAGCTTCGAGGCAATGCTCGACTACAGGAATGTCTAGGGAGCTATCAAGTGCAGGCTCTTCCCGACCACCCTCTGAAAAGGTTCCATGGCATGGTACAAGAGCCTCGCACCGGAGTCCATCATTGCTTGGAAGGAACTGAAGAGATAGTTCTCCAAGCATTTCACTGCGTCCCGACGCCACCCGAAGACGGTGGCCTCCCTGGAAGCCATCATTCAAGGGAGGGACGAATCTCTCAGAGATTACATCGACAGATTCAACCGGGAAGCCGTCGAGGTAGCCGCTACCAACGACATGAATACGTTTCTGATCGAACGAGGATTACAACCCCGTACTGAGTTCGCTAAGGCTGTGGGCATCCAGAGGCCCCAAAACTTGTAAGAGCTTCTCTACAAGGCCCAAGCACACATTCAGTATGAGGAGCTAGAGGCTGCCCATTGTGCCTGCGACTTGCGGCACCAAGAGGGCCCCCGAAGTTCCAGGAATGAAGACTCTACCACTCCCCGATGAGGGGGTGATAGAAGAAGAGAAGACCGTCCCAGGGACTCTCGTGAATCGAGAGGTCCAGCTGGCCGGTTCACGGAGTACACGCCGCTCACCGCTCCGTGCGAGCGAATTTTGGCCGAGTGCGCCAACTCAGAATTCCAGAAAGGAGGTGTCCGCTTTCTGAAGCCAACACCTGTCAAACTAAACGTTGACAAGTCCAAGTATTGCAGGTTCCATAGGAGCCATGGGCATGTCACCGAGGACTGCATCCACCTCAAGGATGCGATAGAAATTCTGATTAAGGAGGGGCACCTCAATACGAGGAGAAGTGACCCCCCCAGACAGGATGCCCGGGAAACACAGAGGGTCGAGGAGACGGCCCCTCCCACCGGAGGGAACGGGCTGCTAGTCGCTCTGAGTGTCACAAGACCAGAGGACTTCTTTGTCCCCGACGAGCCCGAGATCCCCGCGATCGCTCATAGCCCGTGGGAGAATCTTCCCCCCAAGGACCTTATGACCGCTCGCAGCCCGTGGGAAAGTTTCCCCACAATAATGGTTATATCCGGTGGAGGATTCAACAAGGTCTCCGTAGGGTCGATAAAGTGGAAGTTCGACGAGCTGGAATCCACGAGCTCGGTACAGACTGCCACCTTTGAGAAGGTACGAGGGAAGTCAAACCCCATCACCTTCTACCTCAAGGAACTGCCGGGTAGCGCCCCTAACTCCACCATCCCTCTCCTAATCAGGGCGCAGATGGCAAACTTTGACGTGTGCAGAATCCTGGTCGACCAAGGGAGTTCAGTGGATATCATGTACGCCCACCTCTTCGAAAGCCTCCAGCTCGATGAAAGGCATCTGACCCCTTACGTGGGCTCAGATCTCCAGGATTTCAATGAAACAACCACCAGACCATGGGGTTATATCGAGTTGATGGTTACTTTCAGAAGTAATGACACTGCCCGGCAAGTCAATGCCCGCTTCCTGGTAGTGGACTGTCTTTGCTTGTACTAGTGCATCCTGGGGAGGACAACTCTGGCCGAGCTCACGGCGGTACCACCTACAGTACATCTGAAGATGAAGTACTACACCACCAGAGGTTAGGTCGTCACCCTCAAGGGGGATATCGAAGCTGCAAGGAGGTGCTTCGAAGCTGCCACCAAGGGTCTGAGCTCGATCAACGTCAAGCCCGAGATCGGGGAGAAGTCAACCCCGGAAGCAGAGCAGAAGCCACTCCCGCGCGTCAACACGGTGGACCTCGACAGTCGTTTCCTCGGCGAGCAGGAAGAAGATGGAGCAGCGGATAACGACCTCCCAGCTGAAGGTAACAGGCAGCCTCTCCACCCAACGCGCCCCATTCCAGACAGAGACTTCGAGCTCATTGCCCTCGGAGACGATCCGGACAGGAAAGTGAAGATTGGTACTAGGCTCCCCGACCTGGCAAAGAAGCAGTTGAAGGCCTGCCTCTGGGAGAATGCTGATTTGTTCACGTGGAGCGCGTCGGAGATGCCCGGCCTCGACCCAGAGGTGGCCTATCACCAGCTTACTATAGATCCAGCCGCTAGGGCTATAGTGCAACGTAGGCGTAGGCAGTCTCTCGAGAAAGCAGAGGCTGATGAAAAAGCTGTAAAAGACCTCTTAGAGGCAAATTTCATTTCGGAGGCCAGGTACACCACCTGGCTGTCCAATGTTGTACTTGTCAAAAATGGAGGATGTACGTTGACTATACTGATCTTAACCGGGCGTGCCCGAAAGATGCTTATCCATTGCCTAACATCGACCAGCTGGTCGACAATTCTGCAGGTTTCAAGCTATTGTCCTTCATGGACGCCTACTCGGGGTACAATTAAATCCCCATGGCCAAGGCCGACAAGCAACACACCGCCTTCATGACCGAGTCGGGCAATTACTACTACAACGTGATGCCCTTCGGCCTGAAGAACGCCGACGCGACCTACCAGCAGATGATGAACAAAGTCTTCTGGGGAGAGATCGGCGACATGCTCGAGGTCTACATGGACGACACGATCGTCAAATCTGCAGAAGAAGTCGACCACGCTGCCCATCTCAAAAAGGTTTTTGACACGGCGAGGAAATGTAAGATGAGTTTCAACCCCAAGAAAAGCACCTTTGGCGTCCGGGCGGGCAAGTTCCTCGGTTTCTACCTCACTGAGCGAGGAATCGAGGCGAACCTCGACAAGTGCAGGGCATTCCTCGAGATCCTGACGCCGAACTCAAAGAAATCGATACAATCGCTGAACGGGATGCTGACCTCGCTTTCCCGCTTCGTGGCCAAGTCGGCACATTACGCACTTCCATTTTTCAAACTCCTACGCCAGAAAGCCACTTTCGAATGGACCGAGGAATGTGAGCAGGTGCCCCTCCACCTCAAACAAGTCCTTTCACAACCCCCGGTTCTCTCGCGACCAGAGGGCGGGGAGATGTTATTCCTATACCTCGCGATCACAAGCGAAGCAGTCAGCGCGGTTCTAATCCGGGAGACCCCCGACGGGAAGAAGCTGATTTACTTCACCAACAAAGCCCTCCAAGGTCCTGAACTTAGATACCAGCAGATAAAAAAGGTTGCTCTGGCCCTCGTCACCATGGCCAGAAGACTGCGACACTATTTCTTATCCCAAACGATCATGGTGAGGACTGAGTAACCCGTGAGGCAACTCCTTGGCTGGCCAGACATGGCGGGGAGGATGCTCAGATGGTCGCTCGAACTTCCGAGTTTGAAATCCAATATGAGGGGAGAAAGGCCATGAAGGCTCAGGTGCTAGACGAATTCGTGGAAGAAACGACCCTCCTAGAACCTTCGACTAACGGATCCTAAAAGTGGACGATCTACGTCGATGAGGCATCCAGCTCGACAGGTAGCGGAGCGGGCATCATCCTTGAAAACGAGGAAGGTATCTTGATCGAAGTTTCCCTCATGTTATCCTTCTCGACATCGAACAACCAGGCCGAATACGAGGCTTTTCTTGTCGGTTTACGGTTAGCTGAGGACCTCGGCGCCAAAGAGGTCAAAATATTCACCGACTCCCAGCTCGTGGCCTCCCAGGTACGGGGAGAATACCAAGCCAAGAGCGAAAACCTCATCGAATACTTAGCTCTGGTGAAGGAAAAGATGAAGAAGTTATCCTCGGCAGAAGTGAATCACGTCTCGCGTGAACACAATACTCGAGAGGATGTTCTATCAAAGCTCGCAAGCACGAAGAAGAAAGGCGGGAACAAGTTCATCATTCAGGAGGTGCTCCCGTGTCCGAGCATCGAAAAAACCGTCCCCGCGGCTGACGTGAACGCCATTGGAGATGGCCATAGCTGGATGACCCCGGTGTACGAGTACCTCAACACGGGCAAACTACCCGACGACCCCAAAGACGTTGGAGTTGTTAGGCGACGTGCCTGCTCCTATATGATTATCGAAGACAAGACGTATCGACGCGACTTCTTGATCCCCCTCCTCAGGTGCGTCGAGGAGTCCAAGTTCCCCAGCATACTTCAGGAGATCCATGAGGGGATCAACGCGCAACACCTCAGCAGACGATCACTAGCCCGTAAAGCGTTACGAGCAGGGTACTACTGGCCCACAATGCAGCATGACGCAAAGGAGCGCATCAAGAAGTGCGATAGATGCCAACGACACGGGGATATGCACCTGGCTCCGCCCAGTGAGCTCAAAACACTCTCGTCCCCGTGGCCATTTGCATGGTGAGGGATGGACATCCTTGGACCCTTCGTCGTGGGGTCATACCAAAACAAGTACCTGAACATCAGCGTCGACTATTTCACTAAGTGGATCGAAGCTGAAGCCCTGGCCAAAATCACGGCCCATAACATACTATGTTTATAAAAGAGGAACATACTTGCCCAGTTCGGCGTGCCCCAGGCAATTGTCACCTACAACGGGACATAGTTTACTGACAAAAACTTTCAGGACTTCATCACAAAGCTGGGCACGAAGCAACACTTCACCTCGGTTGAGCACCCACAAACAAACGGTCAACCTGAAGCCGCGAACAGGGTGATCCTATGAGGTCTGAAATGAAGACTTGACGACGCCAAGAAAAGGTGGGTCGAGGAGTTACACAGCGTCCTCTGGGCCTATAGAACAACCCCGCACTCCACTACCGGGGAGACCCCCTTTCCGATTGACATACGGAACTGAGGCGGTGATCCTAGTGGAAATAAGGGAACCCTCGAGAAGAACTGAGTCTCCCATTGACAAGGAGATGAATGAAGAGGCCCTCCGAGAGGAGCTCAACTTGGTCGAAGAGATAAGGTCGGGCGCATCCCTCTGCAAAGCCTCACTCAAGCAGAAGATAACTTTACGCTATAACAACAAAGTTATTAAACTTGATTTTCAGGTAGGCACCCTCGTCCTACAGAGGAACCATAAGGATTCGCGTGAAGGCAAGCTCGCCGCGAATTGGGAGGGCCTCTATCGCGTCCACGCGAAAACGGGGACAAGAGCCTATTACCTCGAAAATCTACACGGGGAGGAACTTTGTCGACTATGGAATGCCGAAAAGCTTAAACAGTATTACAGTTAAACACTGCCCGCGACCTATTCGCGTCGCGACCACGGGGGCGCACTAAGGTACAAGTGTGACTCCCTTCTTTGAGACAAGAAGACAAGGGCCCGCGTTGTGTGCGCGCGAGGATCCTTGATCCGACGAGGACCCCTCGACCGAGCTCCACCGTCGCCGTACCAGCTAGGCAGGGCACACAACTCGCGATGGGAAGCCTATGCCACGAAGCTGAGACCTCAATCGAGCTCTTACCCTCGTTGAAGGTCAGAATATAGCTCCGACCACCCGACCAGTTCCCCGCATTGTCGAGGATCTACAAAGTCGAGCGAAAACCCCCAATACTTAGACAAAAACGAAATAGACATATTACATATAATCAACATACAAACATCACACACAAGATAAGAAATGACGATGCATTAAATTGGGCAGAATCCCATTGTTAAAAGTACATGTAAAAATGTCATAAGCCCCTGGCACGTAGGCCGGGCATAAATTGATACAAAATCATGGCACGCAGGCCGAACTTAACAAAGTTAAAGAAAGCGGCACGCAGGCCAGGCAAAAAAGAAACTCAAACATCAATCTCCTCCTCGATCTAGGATTTTGTCTCCCCGTCACCATCTTCGTCCTCCCCAGGTACGACCACCTTGCCGTCGACCACACGGTGGAACGGACTGACTCTTTCAAAGGCAAGCTAGACTTCCGGGTTTTCAGCTTTGATCTATGCCACAACACTCTTGAAACCTACCTTGAGGCCCTCCAAACAGTCTTGCTCGAGCTCCCGAACCTTGGCGATCAGAACACCACGGCCGACGAGGCGTCTCTCTTCCTATATCTCATCCTCCGCTGGATTAGTAGCATCCTCCAAATCAGAAACCTTGTTCCGGAGACGGTCCCATTCCTCTTGAGTTCTTTTCAACCCCGCATTCGTCTTATTCAACTCGTGGAGGACGCGCACGTGGTTCTCGCACCTCGTCCTAGCCTCCAGCAGGTCGGTCTCAACTTTGTTCTTCTCCTTCTTGAGGGCGTTGTACTCGTCCCGCAGCCTTTGCAGTTCGGAAGCTGGGCTTGTCTCATCGTTCAGAACCAGGGCAGTCTCAAAAATCTGCACCATGGCCGCCATGTCTTAGGCAAGAACTTTCCTCCTGACCTCTATTTCAATCCCCAGAATCGCCTGCGCCTCAGCCTCAGCCACAACGAGGGGATTCCCTCCGAAGAAATGCCGCTGGAGGTGACAGACAGGTAGCATGAACTTCTCAGTGGGCACAGGCTCCTCGAGGTCCACGAGGACAGGACCCTCGGTGCACGGCCTCTTGGAAGGGGTCCTCTCTGGGGAGGAGACTGACTGCATTGAGGAGAAGAAGAGCCACTTCCCCCCTCGACAGGCACCGCTGTCTGTATGACTTCTTGGACTCGGACATTACTTCTCTTTGTACCCCTGGTGGCGGCCAGCTTCATGATGCGCTCAGTTGCATTCGACATTTGGCCTACGATAAGAAACAAGAAACAAGTCAGCATAAGTGAACGAAACAGGAGGAATGCCCGAGCAAAGCAGATGGCTACTACCTAAAAACTTCATAGCCTCGTCTTTAGACTTGCATTCGAGGAGGGCTTTAGTGTTGATGAAACGGGGTTCAGTTACGACCTGCCCTCGTACCTCGAGGATGAAACTCCAATCCCTGGTTATACATTTGCCCCGAGTAAATCCGGCGACATACTCGACCAGCTTCGTGAATGCCTCTCTATCCTCGACGCCTAATTCACTGGGCTTCACAATGTAGGCCTCCGTGCCACTCTCGAAGTGCCCCTCCTCCCACTCAAGGGGGCACTTAGACTTAAATTTTTCCTCCCCCGTGTCGTCGGTCACGATGTCGTAGAGTGACCCCACGACTTTGTGCGTGACAGGCATGACATAGTAAAACCTGTCCTTGAAGCAGCGGAGAAAATCTAAATATGCCTTAAAAAGTTTCCTCGGCTGTTTCAAGGAGACCCAACTATGTTGGCCATTGTCAGTTGACCGTTGCAGATGGAAAGTACGAAAAAATAGAGGGAGAGTGGCCCTGACGCCGAGATATTCACACACGAGCTCGAACGCCCGCATGAAAGGGAGCTGGGAGGGTGCCATACCCAGCCAGTCGAACACCCCCCGTTGGAAATCGTTGAAAGGGAGATGGATGCCGACCTCTTTGAACGAGAACTCATACATGGGAAACCTTAATCCCCGATATCTCGAGCATATCCGATGGTGTTCTTCGGGCTTAAAGACTGTCCAGTTCGCTTGTTCGCCCACGGAGACGTCCTCGGCAATTGCCAAGGCATCAGTGTCGTCGAGAGCAAACCGCGACCTAAATCTTAAGGGCTCTTCTCCGGCCTAGTCCGTAGGCGTACAAATCGATTCCTCCCCGGGCCGTCGTACATGCTCCTCCAGATCAGGTTCAGTATCTATCTGGATAATTCCCGTGAGCCTCACGGCCATTTTACCTGAAAAGAAAAGGATCACGGTGAATTCAACTTCCGAAATCAAATCCACCCTTCCACCGCAAATCAAGTTAAAGGGCGAAGCGAAAGGCCCAAGGATGCCCCTGGACATCCCCGGGGCATTCATCCAGTGTCCCCGGGGCATTCATCTAAAGTCCCCGGGAACCTCATCCCTCCTCCTTGAGACCTTCATTGGGTCCTCGAGTCATTCAGCTTACTTCCCTGGGGTATTCATCTCAGCACCCCGGGATGTTCATCGAAAACTCAAAGATGTTTTGTCATTTTTGCCAGAAACTCCGCGGTCTCCCATGGAATTTCATCAGGTCACCGGAGAAACCACCGTAGAAAGCATTAAATAGAGAGAAGGGACCAGAACCTTACTTGGAATGGCGGTTGGTATATTATCTTAACCGAATTTAGAATCATTGAAACTAACTATATAACATTATCTGAAAGTTGCTGAATTTGTCTTTCCTTGTATCCAAAAAGGTATCTATGAACTTAACTTCAAATGCTGTCATGATTGTATCTTGCTATGTAGCATTTTTTTCAAGTGTATTATGGTATATTTATCTTGGCTAAATTAGAATCATTGAAACCAACTATATAACATTGTCTGTAACTCTTTGGCAAAGGCTTTATATCTAGTATTTGTGTGTTTAGATTGGTGGGTTTTAGTGGAGTACAACTAAACATATATCATCTACTGGCAAATAAATATATTTTTAGTAGTAATTACTCACATGAAAGCCAGTCTCGCTTCAACTAATCAAATGATCCAGATAATTATGTGAAAGATGAAATTAATCTATTTCATGTAGATTCGATTTGGTTTTGTTGCAGCATCAAGACACATATCTACCTGTGGATCTGGTTCTTCCACTCGGGTAGAGTTCTGGCCAGAGTGTCGTACCTCGAAAAATACGATCCTCGCGATGGATGCGGAAAAACTGTTCGAAACAGAGTCGCCACCGAATTTTATTCATTCCAAGGAAGGAATAGGAAAATATCGATAAAACCTTTAAAGGATAGATAAGAACATGGTCGTCGCAACCAAATTTGGGTTCGGGAGTCGGTTACGCAATAGGGAAGGTGTAACACCCATATATAAAACTCATACATCAAAGCATAAATATTATATATAGATCCAAGTGTTTGGTACTGAAACACATAAGCCCCTAGTTAACACATTGTATACAAATAAATACCCTAAAGTACAAGGTACAAAACCTAAGGCATATTATACACGAGATGTTCAAATGATAAAAACTAAGAACTAGATCAACAATGATCCCAAAATACACTTCGCTACGGAAGCTAGTCATTAACAAGCAAGGAAAAGATCACACGACCTTATCCTTTCGTTAGTTGATTAAGAAAGTGTTTGAAATAGGTTGAATCGGATTGGTTACGAAAAGAAGTGAGGATCGATACTAGTCCCTAGGGGTGCTCCTAGTAACGAAACCTCGAGATGTGCAAGTGTGCGTTTGACGGCGAGGCAAAAGGCGCTCGACTTACGATTGGGCTCGATGGCGAATCGAGGAATGGTTTGGAAATAGTTTAGTTGAAAAGGTTGAAAGATTGAATGAATGACAACCTAAGGGGCGTGCCTCGAGAGCCATCCATTCGAAGACCCAAGGAATGCTAGATTCCAAGAATCTCCTCCTTTAGAAAGTTTGATTGAAATAAAAAGGGTGACATGCAATAAAAGGTCTCCAATTTAGTGTATTTAGATTAAGTGTATGAACAAAGAAAATTGTTAGATAAACATGAATATGCATATGATATGGACAATCTGAATAGTATGAATAAAAAATATAATCGAGATAATATTTGATGGAAAATAAACAAGATAATGATTAATCGGGTGAATCGGGAAATAAAAGGTGACGACCTCGTCTTAATCAAGAACTCTAAAAAAAAGGTTCCATGATGTTTAAGACCTTCATTGATCGGAAATGAAAAGAATATAGTGCAAAGTAAAATGTGAAATAAAATCGAAATCGAAGAAAAGTCTCATCTTAACTGACAAAATTTGGTTTTAGATGTTCATCGACACATAAAAAATGAAAAGTAAATAAAAGAATAAAATCGGTCTTGTCTTAATCAAGATTTAATCGAGAAATCGATAATCAACGATTTTTGATTTTCATTGACCGATAAAAAAGAAAAAAAAATAAATAGGTCTCATATTAATCAAGATTTTGAATCGATTTTAAGAAAATCAACTAAATCATGAGTGTTGTTATATCATTGGCCAAAACAAAAATTGAAATAAAGTCGAAAATGACAATCAAGATGAAAATAAAAAGTGAAGATCAATTGAGAAATAAATCAAGGAATGAATCTAAACAAAGTGATAACCAAAATGATTACAAAAACTATTGACAATTATTAACAAATGTTTAAAAATATTTACAAAATTATCTAATAAAAATAATTAACAAAATTTCTATCAAAGTATTTCTAATAATCAACAAGAATATTAACTAAAAGAAAAAATAAAAAGGGTGTGAAGGAAATTAAGTATGTGTTAAGAACTAAGTTGTCAATAGCGGTTGATGCGGCCGCGATCGCGCCGCTCCGCGACAAAAACGGCCTCGCCGCGTCAAGCAAAGCCGGTCCGGCGCTTTAGGGCAAAGCGGCGATATCGCGGGTCGCGCGACCACTTTTCTGATTGCGGATCGGTGCGGTAGCGGCCGAGTTTCTCTGTTTTTTCTTCTTCTTAATCTTTTTCTTCTTCCTCTGTATGTTAGGTCTTCTTCCTCTGTGTAAGAAAAAGAATATGAAAGGCATAGCGGTGGAGTTCGCATAAAAAAGAAGAAGATGAAAGGCACAAACACGATGAGAAGATGACACGAGAAGAAGAGTTGAAATACGATGAGAAGATGACACGAGAAGAAGAAGAAGAAGAGTTGAAATGGTGGAGTCATCAAATGTTTAATCAATAAATCAATAAATAACATTAATGTGAAAAGGAAGGTTGAAAAGTCAAACAAAACATTTTCCAAAGCATGTGACAGCTATATACCACAACATAAATATGATTTTAATTGAAACAAATAATAACAACAATACTTATAATAATTAATCCAAATTTGATTAAAGTTATAATAATTAATTCTCTTAAAAAGTAAAAAAAAAATGAACTTAGTTAATTTAATATTATGATTTAAAGATTATTTTCTTAATCTATGATAATTTTTATATATATTTATATAAAAATATTTTCTATATATTTTTTTTATAAAATATTTTTTTTTATATGTTATTATGAAGTTTGAGTTTTTTTAAATATATTTATTAGTATATTTTTAGTATATTTCCGCGCCCGCGTCGAAGAAATAGCGCCCGCGCCGCTCCCATTTTCGGAGTGACCGCGCTGCGCCGCTTTCAGAGATTAACAACATAGGTTAAGAAACTATCATGGACTTTGCGCATAAGAACCATATGGACTTCATAAAATCCATCATCCAAAGAACAACATAGTGTCCCAAATAAATCAGCGTACTTTAAAAAAAAATCAAAGAATAATGAAAAGAAGAAAAAGGGTCAAACTCGGTTGAAAGAAAAACAAGGGGGTGATATCAAAATCATACCATATGGGCTGAGCCCATATCTCACACAGCTTGAGCTCATTCAAGGCATGGTAAAGAAAAATAAAATAATATAAAAGAAGCAAGGTCATGTAAAAAAGACAGCAGATTCTAGTGTCTAAAAAAATAAAAGTAGAAAAGCTGAGTAACCTAGTAAACGACGAAGAGGGAAAGAGTCATTGCATCACGCTTCTTCTTCCTTGTTCAAAGAAATCACAGTTTGAAAAACGAAAGGTACAACGTTGAACAGGTTTGCGTTTCCATCCTTCCTTCCTCGCGTCTCCGTCATTCTCTCCGGTTTCAAGTTCTCGCGGCGGCTCTCTCCTCGCTCGTGGTCTTTTCCGGCGGCGCAGCTGATGGGTGATGGTGTGTACGGCGGCTGGTTTGATCGGTGAATGGAAAAGGTTATTGAATAGTGAGGAGGTTGAAGTTGGTGGTTGAGGGAAATTGAAGCAAGATGGTGGTGAATGCAAGCTGTGCGATTTTCCTGGAGTCTATGGATGTTGTTGTTATTTAATGTCGGGTTGAAGGACCGGGAAGACGGAGGTAATGTTGTTGTTACAAGGTCAACATGAACGAGAGAGTTTGGTGGCTAGAAACAAGGTTCGGTGGTATGGGGTTGTTTGGTTAGACTATGAGCAGATCCTGTGCTATTTCGTAAGGCAAAGGTGATTTGGGAAACCGTAGGTGTTGGAAATGGTTGGGAGAACGAGATTCGTCGGTAAGGTATGGAGGAAGTTGGTGAATCGCAGATTAAGGTTGGGCTGAAGATCATTGTTTGTGATTTTTTCTTCTGTATTTTTTATTCTAGTTTTGTGGTGTGTTTGTAGACGGAGGGAGTGGGTTTTGGTCGAGAGCTGTTGTTGTTACGGTTTACGGAAGGACGACGGATGAAAGAGTGGAATGGTGGCTGATCAGTGGTTTTCAATCGTATATTTTCAGTCGTCTGTATCGTTTGTTTTCCATGTTACATTCGATATTTAAGTTTAGTTGTTTGTTTTTGCACTTTGTTTTCATGTTTTTTGTCGAGTAAGTTATTTATGAATGTTTTTATTGTTTTGTACCATTGGTGCCTTTGATGTGGTTGTTTTCAGTGTATTTTCAGGTTCACAATAAGTCGTTAATCGGACGCTTCCGAAACAGCGTTTCGGAGTGCGAGAAGGACTAAAAAGTGGTGTCCCAGAGGCCTGACACGGGTGCCTGTGTCACCTGACACGGCCCGTGTCAGAAGGTATAGGAGAAGGGGAAGATTTGAAGAGAAATTTCCAAGTCAGAAGCCTGACACGGGGGCCCGTGTCACAGGACACGGCCCGTGTCAGGACCCATGAAGGAGAAAATGCGCCAGCCCAAGTCAGCAGCCTGACACGGCTGCCCGTGTCACCTGACACGGCCCGTGTCAGGGCTCCTGGGAGTGAATTTCCTTGTATTGTATTTTATTCAAGTTTATGACCTCTGGGGGTATTTTGGAGAATTTGCGCGGTTAAAGTGTGATCTGATATTTATGCTGAGAGGAAGGATGAAAAAGGCACTTTTGATTTTTTTTTGAATTGCACGAGGGAATTTTGGGTGTGAAGATTTCGACGAATTCTCGGAGAACAAGGATCGATCAAGAGCGGAAGCAATTGACGATCCAAGGAAACCGAATTTCGATGAAATTCGGTTTCCTTGGATCGTCAATTGCTTATGCTCTTGATCGATCCTTGTTCTCCGAGAATTCGTCGAAATCTTCACACCCAAAATTCTCTCGTGCAATTCTAAAAAAATTAAAAGTGCCCTTTTCATCCTTTCCCTCAGCATAAATATCAGATCACACTTTAACCGCGCAAATTCTCCAAAATACCCCCAGAGGTCATAAACTTGAATAAAATACAATTCAAGGAAATTCACTCCCAGGAGCCCTGACACGGGCCGTGTCAGGTGACACGGGCAGCCGTGTCAGGCTGCTGACTTGGGCTGGCGCATTTTCTCCTTCATGGGTCCTGACACGGGCCGTGTCCTGTGACACGGGCCCCCGTGTCAGGCTTCTGACTTGGAAATTTCTCTTCAAATCTTCCCCTTCTCCTATACCTTCTGACACGGGCCGTGTCAGGTGACACAGGCACCCGTGTCAGGCCTCTGGGACACCACTTTTTAGTCCTTCTCGCACTCCGAAACGCTGTTTCGGAAGCGTCCGATTAACGACTTATTGTGAACCTGAAAATACACTGAAAACAACCACATCAAAGGCACCAATGGTACAAAACAATAAAAACATTCATAAATAACTTACTCGACAAAAAACATGAAAACAAAGTGCAAAAACAAACAACTAAACTTAAATATCGAATGTAACATGGAAAACGAACGACACAGACGACTGAAAATATACGATTGAAAACCACTGATCAAACTCCCCCGAACTTAAACTTTTGCTTGACCTCAAGCAAAAAGCTTGCATAAACACATAAAGCACAAATGAACTGTCTTAGAAAGCGCGAGTCAAAGTGATGATACTCATACGTGAGTTTTTCGTTCCAAGTCACTCGACAAGTAGTCTCAGTACTTCTCCATCTACAAAGGTATCACACAAACACTAAACTGTGGTGAAACCACGGACCTAAATCTCCCTTTTTGTAACCTCTCCGACTATGCTTTGGGCTTAAGTCTTATTTTTCGATTTTCAACCCCTTTCATTCGGACAATCACTTTAAGGCTTTTATGATTTTTCCTCGCATCCACAAGATTGATCAATTTTTTTTTCATTGGCACCGTTATTTTATTTGTCCACTTTGGGACGACTTTCAGGTTCAACCGCTGTTAGGATGAATAACCGGGTGAGGGTTACCCAACTTAGAAGGACTGGTCGTCTAATCGCCTTTATGCACACTTTATTATAATTTTTTCCGGTGCCTTTTCTCATTCATTTTTTTCTCGATCAACCTTGTACACACAATTCTTATAGATTAAGCCCGACTGTCAATATAAACTACTCAGGGAATACTTCTCAGATCAAAGTACTATGGCACAAATCTACATGTCAGACTCGTTCCTTACTCGGAAAACTAAGGGTGTTTGCGGTATACCTAAGTCTCAAGATTTTTCCAATTTCCTCATCAAGCTTCTTTTCACTCGAACTCTATATACTTTCTCCTCACTCACTCGCAAATACAACTCAACACTATCAGCACTATTTTCATAATTTTTCAGTTCAAATTCGGGGTGTTCTCACAATGGACCTCAAACACAACTTCAAACTAAAAACCAACACGAAAACAAAAAACTCAAATAGAATTGAAAAAAACAAAAACAAAACAAAGCACATAAATAAATACCCCCCACACTTGAACTCAACAGTGACCTCACTGTTTAAGAACTAGTGCAGTAGGGGAGTCACATAGCTCACCGAGGAGGAGGTTGGTCTTGCAGCCTCATCTGCCGCATCCACTCGTGCATTTCCCCAATCAGGTTCCTTTGACGGGTCTGTTCTCCCCTAATTTCTCTTATCTCAGTGCGCAACCAGGTCCAGTGGTCCTGTGTCATAGAGAATGAGCCTGCACTCGAACCACTGGTGTGAGGGGGAACAGTCTGATGAGGTTCCGGTTCAGTCCAGATGCCTTCGTGGTCTTGGGTACCTGCATCGAAAGTATCATCCTCCTGCTCGTCCACTACGTTAAGGACGACATCTCCATAACACCAATTATCTAAATCATCAATCCCACAATGGTGGGGGTTAGGCAGATACATCAAAAACTGACCAGAACACATTAATGAATAATAACCGTCAGTTACGACAATCATACCTTGTTGGACCAATGAATTCATGTCCAGACGGGTCTTACCTACTACTGGGGTTTCACCCAGTCTATCCTGGTCATATCCCAGGTGCTCAGCAATTTGGGTAATCATACCCCCAACCGATATGCCACCAGATGTGGTTCGGCCTACTCGTCCCAAGTAATCAGCCACAAACGCAGCCACACTCACCAGATTGCGATTAGCCATCGCATGCAGTAAAAATAACTCCTTCTGAGTAGCCACTCCTGTACTATCTCCCCTACCAAACAGTGTATACGCCAAACACTTTTGAGCGTATCGGAAATAGGGGGTTTGGATCCCTGAAGCCTTGGCACCTTTTGCTACATAGTCTGTGTGTCCGTGATGGCTATCCAGAAAGCACGCGCATCAAATTCCTCCGGAACGAATCCGGGACCAATAATAGGGAGATTTAGAATTTTCCCAATATCCTCGATCGTCAGCTCATGGTCATTGTTATGCAGCCTGAAACTCAAAGCACCAAAGAAATAATTAGAAGTACCTGTCCATTTTTTTCTCAACTTAAATTCGATAGTGCTTAAAAACTCAAGAGTTATGCGCTCATATGTCGGCGCCTCGCATTGCATGATTTCAAGCATACCTAATGTGTGGAACATACAATCCACTTCAATAGACAATCCTAACTAAGCAAGAGTTTCTGGACATAAATACCTAGTTGGTGTTATTTTGCATTTTACATGCGTGTTATACCTCTTTTCATGCTCCTCATTATCAAACAGAATGCCATGGGCATTAGGCCTCCGGATGGTACGCTTCCGTGGGCGCGATGGTTCTGCAGCAGCCTGTTTTCCTCTATCCGCTCGCTTCGGGGAAATTTTCGTCACCTGAAAAATATCAAAAAACTGAAACAGAGGTTATCGCAAAAATAAAACCGTAGAAGTGTGGAGGATGCTGTGGTGAACGTTTTTTGTGAAGGCCGTGTGGTGTTTTGATGAGTGGGTGTTGGTGATTTTGAAAGTTTTGTGAGGAGAAGGTTATGGAGTTTTTAGGTTTTGGAGATAGGGAGAGGAAGAAGATGAAATTATGTTATGAAAAGTTGGATAATAAGTGGTTAATGGAGGGATAAAGAGTGGTTAAAGGGTTTAAATACGTGGGTCCCATTCACTAAAGTTATGGAAAATAAAAGAGAAATAAAAAAAAAATAAAACAAAAAAACAAAAATTTCAAAAAAATTTGAACCCGCGCACCCTGACACGGGCGGCCGTTGCTTGATTAACTCCCCCAAACTTAAACCGTTGCTTGACCTCAAGAAACAAGCTTGCATAAAAATTTCAGATCAAACGGTACAAATCCAATGGAAGACCTGTGAAGGTAAGGTGTGTTGATACTCATACGTGAGCCTTTGTTCTGATCGGTTAAAACTAGTTCTCTTGGTAATCGTCCAATAACGAAGGTATTCCACAAACACAAACCGCGATAAAACCACGAACCTACATCCCCATTTTCGGTTACCTCTCCAACTATGCTTTGGGCTTAAGTCTTTTCTTCGATTCTCTACCCTTTTCATTCGGATAATCAGATTAAGGCATTTTTTTTTCGTTTTCCCTCACATGCACAAAATCGATCAAAAGTTTTTTTAGGCACCATTATCTCTTTTTCTCGCTCATAGGCGTTTATTAGTCCTCTTTGGGACGATAATTGAGACTCAACCGCCGCATGGCTCGACGGTCCTCTGTCCTACAGAGTAAGACGAATGACATCAACCAGGTATTTATGTCCAGAAACTCTTGCTCAGTTAGGATTGTCTGTTGAAGTGGATCGTATGTTCCACACATTAGGTATGCTTGAATTCATGCAATGCGAGGCGCCGACATATGAGTGCATAACTCTTGAGTTTTTAAGCACTATCGAATTTAAGTTGAGAAAAAAATGGACAGGTACTTCTAATTATTTCTTTGGTACTTTGAGTTTCAGGCTGCATAACAATGACCATGAGCTGACGGTCGAGGATATTGGGAAAATTCTAAATCTCCCTATTATTGGTCCCGGATTCGTTCTGGAGGAATTTGATGCGCGTGCTTTCTGGATAGCCATCACCGGACACACAGACTATGTAGCAAAAGGTGCCAAGGCTTCAGGGATCCAAAACCCCTGTTTCCGATACGCTCAAAAATGTTTGGCGTATACGCTGTTTGGCAGGGGAGATAGTACAGGAGTGGATACTCAGAAGGAGTTATTTTTACTGCATGCGATGGCTAATCGTAATCTGGTGAGTGTGGCTGCGTTTGCGGCTGATTACTTGGGACGAGTAGGCCGAGCCACATCTGGTGGCATATCGGTTGGGGGTATGATTACCCAAATTCCTGAGCACCTGGGATATGACCAGGATAGACTGGGTGAAACCCCAGTAGTAGGTAAGACCCGTCTGGACATGAATTCATTGGTTCAACAAGGTATGATTGCCGTAACTGATGGTTATTATTCATTAATGAGTTCTGGTCAGTTTTTGATGTATCTGCCTAACCCCCACCGTCGTGGGATTGATGATTTAGATAATTGGTGTTATGGAGATGCCGTCCTTAACGTAGTGGACGAGCAGGAGGATGATACTTTTGATGCAGGTACCCAAGACCACGAAGGCTTCCGGACTGAACCGGAACCTCATCAAAGTGTTTCCCCTCACACCAGTGGTTCGAGTGCAAGCTTATTCTCTATGACACAGGACCACTGGACCTGGTTGTGCACCGAGATAGGAGAAATTAGGGGAGAGCAGACCCGTCAAGGGAACTTGATTGGGGAAATGCACGAGTGGATACGGCAGATGAGGCTGCAAGACCAACCTCCTCCTCGGTGAGCTTTGTGAGTCCCCTACTGCACTAGTTCTTAAACAGTGAGGTCACTGTTGAGTTCAAGTGTGGGGGGTATTTATTTATGTGCTTTGTTTTGTTTTTGTTTTTGTTAATTCTATTTGAGTTTTTTGTTTTCGTGTTGGTTTTTAGTTTGAAGTTGCGTTTAAGGTCCATTGTGAGAACACCCCGAATTTGAACTGAAAAATTATGAAAATAGTGCTGATAGTGTTGAGCTGTATTTGCGAGTGAGTGAGGAGAAAGTATATAGAGTTCGAGTGAAAAGAAGCTTGATGAGGAAATTGGAAAAATCTTGAGACTTAGGTATACTGCAAACACCCTTAGTTTTCCGAGTAAGGAACAAGTCCGACATGTAGATTTGTGCCATAGTACTTTGATCTGAGAAGTATTCCCTGAGTAGTTTATATTAATAGCCGGGCTTAATCTATAAGAATTGTGTGTACAAGGTTGATCGAGAAAAAAATGAATGAGAAAAGGCACGAAAAAAAAATTATAATAAAGTGTGCATAAAGGAGATTAGACGACCAATCCTTCTAAGTTGGGTAACCCTTACCCGGTTATTCAGCCTAACGGCGGTTGAACCTGAAAGCCGTCCCAAACTGGACAAAGAAAATAACGGTGCCAATGAAAAAATTTTTGATCGATCTTGTGCATGCGAGGAAAAATCATAAAAGCCTTAAAGTGATTGTCCGAATGAAAGGGGTTGAAAATCGAAAAATAAGACTTAAGCCCAAAGCATAGTCGGAGAGGTTACCAAAAGGGAGATTTAGGTCTGTGGTTTCACCGCGGTTTAGTGTTTGTGTGATACCTTTGTAGATGGAGAAGTACTGAGACTACTTGTCGAGTGACTTGGAATGAAAAACTCACGTATGAGTATCATCACTTTGACTCGCGCTTTCTAAGACAGTTCATTTGTGCTTTATGTGTTTATGCAAGTTTTTTGCTTGAGGTCAAGCAAAAGTTTAAGTTCGGGGAAGTTTGATCAGTGGTTTTCAATCGTATATTTTCAGTCGTCTGTGTCGTTCGTTTTCCATGTTACGTTCGATATTTAAGTTTAGTTGTTTGTTTTTGCACTTTGTTTTCATGTTTTTGTCGAGTAAGTTGTTTATGAATGTTTTTATTGTTTTGTACCATTGGTGCTTTTGATGTGGTTGTTTTCAGTGTATTTTTAGGTTCACAATAAGCCGTTAATCGGACGCATCCGAAACAGCGTTTCGGAGTGCGAGAAGGACTAAAAAGTGGTGTCCCAGAGGCCTGACACGGGTGCCCGTGTCACCTGACACGGCCCGTGTCACCTGACACGGCCCGTGTCAGGAGGTATAGGAGAAGGGGAAGATTTGAAGAGAAATTGCCAAGTCAGAAGCCTGACACGGGGGCCCGTGTCACAGGACACGGCCCGTGTCAGGACCCCTGAAGGAGAAAATGCGCCAGCCCAAGTCAGCAGCCTGACACGGCTGCCCGTGTCACCTGACACGACCCGTGTCAGGGCTCCTGGGAGTGAATTTCCTTGTATTGTATTTTATTCAAGTTTATGACCTCTGGGGGTATTTTGGAGAATTTGCGCGGTTAAAGTGTGATCTGATATTTATGCTGAGAGGAGGGATGAAAAAGGCACTTTTGATTTATTTAGAATTGCACGAGAGAATTTTGGGTGTGAAGATTTCGACGAATTCTCGGAGAACAAGGATCGATCAAGAGCGGAAGTAATTGACGATCCAACGAAACCGAATTTCATCGTAATGTTTATTTTTCATTGTTATCCTGTTTTTATTTCAATTATGAACATGAGAGGCTAAACCCCCCAATGCTAGGGGGGTGTCCCTGATTTGCTTTTGTAATGACGTTTGAATTTCTTAATCGATGAGATTGTGTGTTTCATTTTGTTCTTTATTTTATGCAACGTGCTTAATGCTTTATCTTTTTGGAAGATCTGATAATTGATCGTAGTTAGGGTTTGGTCTGACCAACCACCCTAACCTTGTTGCATAATTTTTATCACGGTAGATATTACCGAGGAATTGGAATACCCTGTGAAAACCTTTTTATGTCAGAACTATTGCTTGATATTCTTCCTTGGCCACTGAAGAATTAGGGTCGAGGAAGAATACCAAAGGTTTTTCTTTAAAGGAATTTTGGAAAAACAATCTAGAACATAGGAAAGATAAGGTTTGATACATGTCTCTTTAGAGTCGAGGAAAAAAATTAAGTCATTGCATTGCAAATTATACACCGTCCCTAGCATGATTCTCATATTCGTACAACCTTTGTTTTTTTTATTATTACGTTTTAGTAGTATTGTTTCTATTTGGCTAAAAACAAACTATCAACCAAAACTTTTGTTCAATTGAAATTGTGTGGAAAAATACTTATTTCACTGCGCAGTCCTTAAGAGACCGACACTGGGGTTTTCCCCAATTATTACTACATTGAGAAAAATAGTACACTTGCTATTTTATCAATCAGTGGCCAAAGGATTCACGGCGGGAATGGATGTTGAAGTGGCACGGAAAGAAGAAGATGGAAACGACGGTGGGTTTTAGATGCAGACGAAGGGAGATGGTTGTTGTGCGTACGTCGGAGTTGGGTTTATGGTTTGAAAAGGGTGGTATCAAAAGGTTTCTTTAAACTTCCTTCTTTGTTTTCATTTTCTTTGTTCTTTAGAAAAAAAATTGCTTTCAAAAGAGCTGTCTCCCCTCCTCTGTTATGAATTCTTCTGCCTTTTAAAATGAAATCCAATCAAGCCTTGTTGATTAAGTTTCTGGTACAATGGTTTTGTCCGGTTGCTTATGTTATATCCTTTTCATGATGCAGGATTTGCACAGGATTTTGTTGGTTGTTGTTGCAGAAAAGACTCAATTGGAATTGTTTCTAAAAGGCTTTCAATTATGCAGATTTTTCTCATTGCAATTTTGGCAAGGCGTGTGAGACATAGCCTGTGGCAACAGGTTTATGCGTAGTGCTTCAGCATCTCTTGTTTTTTTTTTTTCTTTTCTTTGCCACTTGGATGTAATGGTTGCAATTGTATCATGGACTTTTGGTACCTCTTTTGTATAATGGACTTGTAAATGATGAATTGGGCCTTGAACTGAATTAAGTCTTGTCTTTATCATTTTTGAACTGGGCTTTTAAGTTTTAGATGTTGAAGTATTTTTGAATTATGGAAATATTATGGGCAATGAGAGGTAATTAAAAAATGGACATTGAATGGATTCAATAAATGGGTCTAGAAAATGGAATTTTTGTAATGAGAATTTAGAAGAAGAACTTAAAATGGATAGATGGATATTGGATGGATAGTTGTGAAGTTGATGATGATCAATGGTTTAAAAATGGATTTGAAAAGAATGGATATGGATAAAATTGGAAATGGCATTTAGATATTAAATGATGAGTTTGCAAAGTGGATTAAAATGGTTATTGAATGGATTCTTTAAATGGATTTAATGGATGAAAAAAGGAATATGGATTGGACATTGGAAATCGGAAATTAAACCAAAATGCATTGTTAATCGAAAATGAATTGAAATGAAATGAGTAATTGAAATAGAAAATGGGTAATGAAATTGATAAAAATGTGGGTTAAAATGGTTAGAAGGAAGTGGATTTTTATAGAAATAGATTGTTTATGGATATAGATATTGAATGGATAGTTGTGGAATTGACAACAAAAATAAGGGTAATTGAAAATGAAGATGGTTTAGAAATTGGAAAATAAAAATAATAATGGTTAAGAAAAAATGGATGATGATTAAGAATTGTCTCTAAGGAATCATGAATCAATCTCAATCTTTAAAACTATGAATCATACACCAACTAACCTGATCATGAAACACACTTTGCCTGACCAAACAAAGCGACATATTTTTTGGATTTTTTTGAATATGGTTAGTGGATGGATGTATAAATGAAGATTATATACAGGTAGGACAAATTTGGGGTATAACAGATGTAATACCCCGTATTTTACTAATTTGGACTTTAGAGACTTTTTTGAAATTTAGTAGTATTATTTCTAATACTAAGTTTGTTACTTATTTTCCTTCCACTTTCCAAACTTATAAAAAGAAAAAGATAGTAAGAAAGGAAAGAAAGAGAAAAGAAGGAAAAGAAGAGGAAAGAAAGAAGAAAAGAGAAAGGAAGGAGAAAAAGAGGAGAAAAGGGTTTTGGAAGAAAATCCAAGAACAATCATCATCCATTGATCCAAACTTCATCCAATCATCTCATCTTCATCATTTTCATCATCTATCCAAAGTGGGTTCTAGTTAGTACCTTTGTTTAGAGTTTTGATATTATGAGTTTTTAGGTTAGAATGTAGAAATTGATGTTCTAACGGTTGGAATTCGATATAAATTGAAAGGAATGATCAATATGCTTGTAGAAACATGTATTGATGTTTGTTTTGATGTTTTGGTTTACTTTGAATAACCTGAAATTCTAAGGGTTTATGAAAAATATGTGTTCTTGATGAGAATGATGTTTTATGAAAGTTGTTGGTGAAACCATGGCGGAATCATGTCAATATACCTTTGTTTGGTTGTTTGAGATGGATATTGGGAGTTTAGGAGGTTTGGTTTTGAACTGTCTTTGCAGGTATTTTTCTGAGTTTAGGAGCCCGCTTAGTGCAGTCATGAAAATCTGCAACCCCGCGAGGCAGGAAGTTGCGCGCTTAGCGCGGACAAGCACGCGCTTAGCGCGACCTGGGACTTGGGATTTTATCCCTTAAGTGAGAAAATTGATAACTTTCGGCTCGTTTATCGGATTCGATCATTCTTTATATCGATGTAAAGCCGAGGGAATATTCTACGCAATGGAGATGAAATATGTCGATTTTACCAACCGACTAAATAATCGGGAAAGTTCAAAAGTGTTTTAATTATGTTTTAATTGTTATAAATTATTCTATTATGCAATTGTGAGATACCTTGCCTATCCTATTATTGTTTAACATGATTGTAATTGAATATGCATGTTAATATAGAAAAAGAAATAGAAAGAGTGAGGAAAACCTCCTTATGAACTATAGGAGAATTTAGAAGGTTTGGAGACACTAGTTTGGAACATGTTGGTTAACCTTTGTGGTTTGAAAGGCAAGAGAGGCCTTGAGGCATGATAGCCTAGTGATTGTCGAATACAATAATGTTCGTGTGTGTGATTACGAAATCGTAACAGGTTTATCTTGAGTGTAGTTTCATGAGTCTCAGACTCCTCTGAAATGGATGCACAACTACTTGGTAGGTTTGATTCCCCGTATTGTACGAATGGCACCCATGGAGCGTATGCTTGTGACGGTTAATGGCCCGTGTGAAGTGACGGTTCATAACGGTTAATGGCTCATAGAACCCGAATCCATTCGTATGTCAAGTAGATTACAAGGATCTATGACTCGGGTCACATTCTAGACGTAAAAGCGGACGGGAACAGGAGGTACCTTGGTATGGTTATCGATTAGTGATACTTTTGAGTTGATGAACTCATGGCATGTTTCCATATAGTGTGAGAATTGAAATGTGAACTCAAGAGTCCTTTCCCCTTTTCCCTGGACTATAGTTAGGATTGTTAAAACCTTGTTAATCCGAGAGAATCCATAAGATAGGGAACTCACTGAGATTTGATGTATCTCACCCCCACGTTGTTGATGTATTTCAGGTGCTTTAGGTTCCGAGAAGGGTAAGGATAAGGTCGTGTGATCTTTTCCTTGCTTGTTGATGGCTAGCTTCCGTAGCGAAGTGTATTTTGGGATCATTGTTGATCTAGTTCTTAGTTTTTATCATTTGAACATCTTGTGTATAATATGCCTTAGGTTTTGTCACTTGTACTTTAGGGCATTTATTTGTATACAATGTGTTAACTAGGAGCTTATGTGTTTCAGTACCAAACACTTGGATCTATATATAATATTTATGCTTTGATGTATGAGTTTTATATATGGGTGTTGCAGTTGGTATCAGAGCAGGCCGTATCCTCGACCTAGCCATGAAATAGTATAAGTATTTCTTCCCGTTTCATATATGTTGTGTAGCCATTGGTCTTAAGTGTTATATATATGGCATTGAGCCTAATCAACTTAATCCTATTTGTATGACCTTTAGGAACATCGCTGAAGGACGTAGAAACACTCGTGGTAGACCCCGCACCACTCCTGAAGGGACGAATCCGCCGGGCGGCGATGGCAATGCTCCTCTGTATCAGTTTATACAATAGATGCAGCAGCAACAAAATCTATTCATGCAGCAAATGGTGCAACAAATGAATGGAGGTTTACATCCTACGGTAGTTGCTCTAGAAGCTGAAGGTGGGAAATTCCAGGATTTTATCTGCATGAATCCCCTAGAATTTCATGGTGGATTGGATCCCGTGAAGTCTCACGAATGGATTTCTGGTATGGAGAGGATTTTCTTGATAGTCCAGTGCAACGAGGAGAACAAAGTGTTGTTTGCCTCTCACTCATTGAAGGGTCCCGCTATGAGATGGTGGGAGAGTGCTTCGGCTTTAATGGTTATCCAGGAGGTGCCAAAGGTTTGGGAGCAGTTCAAGGTTGTTTTCATGGAGAAGTATTTTCCGAGCTCTTTGAGAACTCAGAAAGAGTTTGATTTTCAACAACTAAGACAAGGTAGTATGACTGTGGCCAGTTATGCTGAAAAGTTTGAAGACATGGCTGCTTATTCTAGGCAGGCTATGTATGCTCCAGATGAGAGGTGGAAGGTGGACCAATTTATTTTTGGACTTAGAGCTGAAATATCCCATAGTGTATCTCAGAGGGAGTTCGCTACTTATGCTGAAGTTTTAAGGCAATGCTATGTGGCCGAGCATAGTTTGAAGAAATTCCAAGCTGAAGGTGTTGCGAGTAGAGTGAATCAAGGGGATCGCGGAAGATCCAACCAACAATTCAGGCCTAGGCAACAAGCCTTCAAAGGAAAGCAAGTTCAATATTCAAGGGCGAGTACACCTCCGGTGTGTCGCACTTGTGGAAGGATGCATTATGGAAGGTGTGGTATAGACAATGTGAAGTGTTACCAATGTCAGAAGGTGGGTCATTTGAAAAGGGATTGTCCTCAGAATAGGACTCAACCACAAGGAAGGGTTTACACTTTAGATGCAAGGAAGAAGAAAAGTGACAACTCTTTAATTGCCGGTACGTGTTTCGTAAACGGACATCCTTGTTTTGTTTTATTCGATTGTGGAGCAGCGCACTCCTTTGTATCTATGCAATGTGTGAAACGGTTAGGGTTACAAACTACTCCTATGTCTTCTCCTATGGTGGTCACTACCGCCATGGATGAAATAGTTAAGACACCGTCGATGTGTGAAAACTGTGTTTTGTCTGTGGAAGGTAGAGTTTTTCAGATTGATCTTATTTGTCTACCGCTCAAGAAAGTTGATGTCGTTTTGGGAATGGATTGGCTTTCTGCTAATTCAGTGTTTATTGGGTGTGAAGAAAAGCTCATCATCATTCCATCTATTGATGCTACCCCGAAAGATGTCTTAACAACTATTCTAGAAGGTACGGTTGGAATGATAAATTTCTTGTTTGAAGAAGAGAAATCTGTTCTGTTGGTTCTCACTAAGGAAGGGAGCAACGACCTTCAAGTTTCGAATATTCCTGTAGTTTGCGAGATTTCCGAAGTCTTCCCCGAAGATGTCACTTCTCTTCCTCCGGAGAAGGAAATGGAATTTTCTATTGACCTGGTACCGGGAACGGCTCCTATATCCGTTTCTCCGTATTGGATGACACCATTGGAGTTAAGGGAGCTAAAGGAACAATTGGAAGAGCTTATGGCTAAGCATTTTGTTAGACCTAGTGTCTCACCATTGGGAGCCCCAGTTTTGTTAGTAAAGAAGAAAGACGGCGGGATGCGATTGTGTATTGATTATCGTCAGCTGAATAATGTCACCATTAAGAACAAGTATCCCTTGCCCAGGAGAGACGACCTATTAGATCAATTGAAAGGAGCCAGTGTGTTCTCGAAGATTGATTTGAGGTCGGGTTATCACCAAATCCGAGTGAAGAGTTCCGATGTACCTAAGACTGCATTTAGGACCTGTTATGGTCATTACGAATTCTTAGTGATGCCTTTCGGTGTGACTAATGCTCCAGCTGTTTTTATGGATTATATGAATTGGTTATTTCAAGCTTACTTGGATCAATTTGTTGTGATCTTCATTGATGACATTCTTATTTATTCCCGTACTCCACAAGAACACGAAGGAAATTTGAGAATCGTCTTATCGATCTTACAAGAGAAGCAACTTTTTGCCAAGTTAAGCAAGTGCGAATTCTGGATATCTGAAGTTAGTTTTCTTGGTCACCTTATATCACAGGGTGGTGTAGCAGTGGATCCATCAAAGGTTGAAGCTGTGATTAATTGGGAGAGACCGAAGAATGTATCGGAAATTAGAAGTTTCTTGGGTCTAGCAGGTTACTACAGAAGGTTTATCAAAGACTTTTCGCAATTACGTTGCCAATGACTAAGCTTACTCGGAAGGATTGCCCCTTTGAGTGGGATTCGGCGTGTGAACAAAGTTTTATGAGTTTGAAGGAAAGATTGACTACAGCTCCCGTTCTGATTATTCTCGATCATAGCAAGTCGTATGAGGTATTTTGTGATGCGTCTAAGATGGGATTATGAGGCATTTTAATGCAAGAAAGTCACGTGGTGGCTTATGCTTCTCGACAATTGAAAATTCACGAAAAGAATTATCCAACCCACGATTTGGAATTAGCGGCGGTGGTGTTTACTTTGAAAGTGTGGCCTCACTATTTATATGGAGTACATTTTGAAATGTTTAGTGACCACAAGAGTTTAAAGTACCTCTTTGACCAAAAAGAGTTAAATATGCGTCAAAGGAGGTGGATGGAATATTTAAAGGATTATGATCTAGAGCTAAAATACCATCTGGGTAAAGTGAACAAAGTGGCCGATGCCTTGAGTAGGAAAGTTTTGAGAAAGGCCGAATTGATGATGTTAGAATATTCATTGTTGGAAAAGTTTAGAGATTTGAATCTTCAATTTGTGTGGACTCCTAATTGAGTGATTATGGGGAATTTGAATGTCAATTCTACTTTAAGATATCAAATTCAACAAGGACAAGTATTGGATGAGAAGTTGCAAGAAATGCTAAGTCAACCGGGTTTTGTGCACGCTAGCGATGGAATGATTATGTTTAACCAAAGAATTTGCGTTCCGAACGATGCGACTTTGAAAAGAAAGATTTTGGAAGAAGCGCATAAAGGTGATTTTACTATACATCCGGGTTCTTCAAAGATGTATCAAGATTTAAAGAAGGACTATTGGTGGTCCGGTATGAAAAGAGATGTTGCGGTCTTCGTGTCGGAATGTGCGGTATGCCAACAAGTTAAGATTGAACATCAAAGACCGGATGGATTATTGCAACCATTAGAAATCCCAATTTAGAAATGGGATAGTATTTCTATGGATTTTTTAGTAGGTTTACCCCGTACGCAAGGTGGTTATGATTCGATTTGGGTAATAGTAGATCGATTGACAAAGTCGGCGCATTTCTTGGCCGTGAAGACTACCTTCAAAGCGAGTCATCTTGCAAGGTTGTTTATTGCCGAAATTGTGAGATTGCATGGTATTCCCTCTAATATCGTGTCGGATAGAGATCCAAAGTTTACTTCAAGGTTTTGGAAAGTTTTTCAACAAGCTATGGGGACGGAGTTGCGTTTGAGCACGTCTAATCATCCACAGACGGATGGTCAGACTGAGCGAACGATACAAACGATGGAGGATATGTTGAGAGCTTGTGTGTTAGAGATTAAGGGAATTGGAAAGAACTTCTACCATTGATTGAGTTTTCTTATAATAATAGTTATCATGCGAGCATCGGTATGGCTCCTTATGAAGCTTTGTATGGAAGAAAGTGTAGGACCCCTTTGTGTTGGGCGAAAGTTGGGGAAGATAGAATCTCAGGACCCGAAATTATCCAAGAGACTACGAAAAAGATTCGAATGATCCGCGATAAAATTAAACAAGCACAAGATCGACAAAAGTGTTATGCGGATAACCGGAGGAGACCTTTAGAATTTGAAGAAGGTGACCATGTGTTTTTGAAAGTTACTCCGAGATTAAGACTGAAAGGACCATTTAATTCACGGAAGTTAAGTCCGAGATACGTGGGACCATATCAAGTTTTAGAAAGGATTGGCGAAGTAGCGTACAGGTTGGCCTTACCTCCTTCTCTTTCGGAAATGCATGATGTTTTTCATGTATCTCAACTTCGCAGATATGTTCCAGATCATCTTCAGCCAATTCTGCCGGATACGATTGAAATAGAAGCAGACTTGACTTTTGAACCGCAACCGAGTCGCATTGTGGGAAGAGAGACGAAAGTATTAAGGAACAAGGATATTTCTCTCGTTAAGGTGCAATGGGATGTAACGTATCCGGGTGATGCAACGTGGGAACTTGAAACGGAAATGCGAGATGCTTACCCTCATTTGTTCAGGTAATCCTTTAAATTCGAGGACGAATTTCTATTTAAGGAGGGGAGGATGTAATACCCCGTATTTTACTAATTTGGACTTTAGAGACTTTTTGGAAATTTAGTAGTATTATTTCTAATACTAAGTTTGTTACTTATTTTCCTTCCACTTTCCAAACCTATAAAAAGAAAAAGATAGTAAGAAAGGAAAGAAAGAGAAAAGAAGGAAAAGAAGAGGAAAGAAAGAAGAAAAGAGAAAGGAAGGAGAAAAAGAGGAGAAAAGGGTTTTGGAAGAAAATCCAAGAACAATCATCATCCATTGATCCATCCAATCATCTCATCTTCATCATTTTCATCATCTATCCAAGGTGGGTTTTAGTTAGTACCTTTGTTTAGAGTTTTAATATTATGAGTTTTTAGGTTAGAATGTAGAAATTGATGTTCTAACGGTTGGAATTCGATATAAATTGAAAGAAATGATCAATATGCTTGTAGAAACATGTATTGATGTTTGTTTTGATGTTTTGGTTTACTTTGAATAACTTGAAATTCTTAGGGTTTATGAAAAATATGTGTTCTTGATGAGAATGATGTTTTATGAAAGTTGCTGGTGAAACCATGGTGGAATCATGTCAATATACCTCTGTTTGGTTGTTTGGGATGGATGTTGGGAGTTTAGGAGGTTTGGTTTTGAACTGTCTTCGCAGGTATTTTTCTGAGTTTCGCAGAGCGCGCGCAGCGCGTAGGAGCCCGCTTAGCGCGGTCATGAAAATCTGTAACCCCTCGAGGTAGGAAGTTGCGCGCTTAGCGTGGACAATCACACACTTAGCGCGACCTGGGACTTGGGATTTTATCCCTTAAGTGAGAAAATTCATAACTTTCGGCTCGTTATCGGATTCGATCATTCTTTATATCGATGTAAAGTCGAGGAAATATTCTACGCAATGGAGATGAAATATGTCGATTTTACCGACCGACTAAATAATCGGGAAAGTTCAAAAGTGTTTTAATTATGTTTTAATTGTTGTAAATTATTCTATTATGCAATTGTGAGATGCCTTGCCTATCTTATTATTGTTTAACATGATTGTAATTGAATATGCATGTTAATATGGAAAAAGAAATAGAAAGAGTGAGGAAAACCCCCTTATGAACTATAGGAGAATTTAGAAGGTTTGGAGACACTAGTTTGGAACATGTTGGTTAACCTTTGTGGTTTGAAAGGCAAGAGAGGCCTTGAGGCATGATAGCCTAGTGATTGTCGAATACAACCATGTTCGTGTGTGTGATTACGAAATCGTAACTGGTTTATCTTGAGTGTAGTTTCATGAGTCTCAGACTCCTCTTAAATGGATGCACAACTACTTGGCAGGTTTGATTCCCCGTATTGTACGAATGGCGCCAATGAAGCGTATGCTTGTGACGGTTAATGGCCCGTGTGAAGTGACGGTTCATAACGGTTAATGGCCCGTAGAACTCGAATCCATTCGTATGTCAAGTAGATTACAAGGATCTATGACTCGGTCGCCTTCTAGACGTAGAAGCGGACGGGAACAGGAGGTACCTTGGTATGGTTATCGATTAGTGATACTTTTGAGTTGATGAACTCATGGCATGTTTCCATATAGTGTGAGAATTGAAATGTGAACTCAAGAGTCCTTTCCCCTTTTCCCCGGACTTGAGTTAGGATTATTAGAACCTTGTTAATCCGAGAGAATCCATAAGATATGGAACTCACTGAGATTTGATGTATCTCACCCCATGTTGTTGATGTATTTCAGGTGCTTCAGGTTCCGAGAAGGGTAAGGATAAGGTCGTGTGATCTTTCCCTTGCTTGTTGATGGCTAGCTTCCGTAGCGAAGTGTATTTTGGGATCATTGTTGATCTAGTTCTTAGTTTTTATCATTTGAACATCTTGTGTATAATATGCCTTAGGTTTTGTACCTTGTACTTTAGGGCATTTATTTGTATACAATGTATTAACTAGGAGCTTATGTGTTTCAGTACCAAACACTTGGATCTATATATAATATTTATGCTTTGATCTATGAGTTTTATATATGGGTGTTACAACAGATGCCCCTATCTAATTGCCTTGAACTTGAGAAAATGAACAGCTGCAAAGTGTTTATTTTAAGGGTAGAAGTCAATTAGATACAAGAAGACCCCAAAATTTGTCTGACAAAAGGTAAAATGATATAGAGTGAGAGCTGACAGGATGAGGTAGCGGGAAAAAAAATGAACAGAATAATTTGAGGTTCTTTGTGTGGTCGAAGCAGTCCCTAATCCATTAAGGTTCCCCGATGATACCAAAGCAGTATCTCTGAAGGCAGACGATTCTCTGGGTCGTCGAAACAGTCCGTTGTCCATTAAGGTTCCTCGATGATACCAAAGCAGTATCTCTGAAGGCAACAGATTCTCTGGGTCGTCGAAGCAGTCCCTTATCCATTAAGGTTCCTCGATGATACCAAAGCAGTATCTCTAAAGGCATATGATTCTCTAGGTCGTCGAAGCAGTCCCTTATCCATTAAGGTTCCTCGATGATACCAATGCAGTATCTCTAAAAGGCAGATGATTCTTTGGGTCGTCGAAGCAGTCCCTTATCCATTAAGGTTCCTCGATGATACCAAAGCAGTATCTTTGAAAGGCAGACGATTCTTTGGGTCGTCGAAGCAGTCCCTTATCCATTAAGGTTCCTCGATGATACCAAAGCAGTATCTCTGCGGTGAATTTGCTAGGAGGTAGTTGAGTAAGATTCTTGTCGGAGGAAATGCACTGGCTTTGCAGGGGAAAGCTCGCAAGAAACTTTATAGGGTAACCTCTGCTTGGGGAGCATTGACAACAGCTATTGGGGATTGTCATTATCCACTACATGGTTGAAGAATGACTTGCTGGGGAATAGAGTTCCTTGAGCATGTGCAGGGTATCAACTCTTTTTAGAGGAATACTGCCAACTTTGACGGAGGACTGGCCAAGATACTTGCGAACTGATCCTGGATCCTGCTATGCTATGTTGTTGGGGATGGATATGCCATGCATTGCATGATGCACGGAAACATGTACTAAGATGCAACTGCTGAGGAACCTAATGCACGTATGATATGATAATGCTTGATATGTTTGTGTAATGTTATGCTAGCATGTTATGCACACGACAATGCAAATGATCAGGCGCGCTGGGGATAAGTTTCCTTGTCGAGGGTATCACCAGGGACTGGATTTGGTGGTTGCCAAGTGAAATTGGACTTTGGTTATTGCCAAGCGAAATTGGACTTTAGGTTATTTCGGTGGTTGCTAAAAAATTGGACTTTCAAATGTTATGAGGATGCCGACAAGGGTGGAATTTTAATGGTTTCCAATGAAGACTGGACTTTTGGGTCAAACTTCCAGACTAAAATTGGATTGGATGATAGATTACCAGACGAGATCTGGTGTTTAAACTGTTTTGCCATATGAGAACTGGACCTTTTAATATTTTGCCAGTCGAGAACTGGACCTTAAAATGATTTGCTAGACGGGAAATAGACCTTTTAATAATTTTCCAGACGGGAACTGGATCTTAAAATGATTTGCCAGACGAGAACTGGACCTTTTAATGGTTTGCCAGACGAGAACTGGGCCTTAAAATTGTTTGCCAGACGAGAAATGGGCCTTAAAATAATTTGCTAGACGAGAACTGGACCTTAAAATAATTTGCTAGACGAGAACTGGACCTTAAAGTGATTTACCAGACGGGAACTGGACCTTTTAATGGTTTGCCAGACGAGAACTGGACCTTGAAATGGATTGCCAGATGAGAACTGGACCTTAATTTAATTTTCCAGACGAGAACTGGGCCTTAAAAAGATTTGCCAGACGATAACTGGACCTTAAAATAATTTGCCAGACGGGAACTGGACCTTAAAATAATTTGCCAGACGGGAACTGGACCTTAAAATTTTTGCCAGACGAGAACTGCACCTTAAAATAATTTGCCAGATGGGAACTGGACCTTAAAATGTTTGCCAGACGAGAACTGGACTTTAAAATGGATTGCCAGACGAGAACTAGACCTTAAAATGTTTTACCAGACGAGAGCTGGACCTTGGATTGCCAAGCTAAGTTGGACTTTGGATTGCCAAGCTAAGTTGGACTTTTGGGTTGTGTTGCGGTGAGAATCGGATAACAAGCTATTAATTAACTTGCATCGCATTCTTTAAATTCACAACCGACTTTGATTTATCCAATGGAAGCGTTCAAGATCGAGAAAAACCTAAAGGGGGGAGATCTAAGGTTCGGGGGTTGGTTACGCCTAGGGAAGATATTAGCACCCTAAACGTCCGTAGTACTCTACGGGAACCTCTTGTTTTACTTGTTATATCTTACTCGCTTGCTAAAGGTGCTATGCTAAAGGTTGAAACCCTAGGGGTTAGTTTCTAAGTATACTCGACAAGGCATCGCACCTTGCGCCTACGTATCCTCGGGAGTAGAATCAGAGTATGCGTAGTTCTACTATCTAAATGATGAAGAAGGAACCATTGACTATGGCCAAAATTCCAAGGGGAAATGAGTACAAGCTCATTTTAGAGTTCACGATAACTCTCTAATTCTAAGTTATAGGGGGGAAAGTGAGTTCTCATGATGATGAGAATCACATAGAGTTCACGATAACTCTAATCTATTACTAAGTTATGATTTCATGGCTCTCATTGAGGCCAAGAAATGGGATAGGCTCCTATTGTTAACGTAGGGTGGTTTGTTTAGTGACTTCATGAGTCAATTTTAAGAAGTACCTTCCTTTGGAATGAGGGGAGCATAACATCTTGTAAACAAGAGTTATAATAGGGTTGAAATATAATGAAACATATGAGTTCAATAATTCCAAACAGTGAGTATTTAATCATGAAGTGAACTTAAATATGAACATAGCAAACAATAAGTACAAGTGATCATGTAACTGTGACAATTATGGCAGAGGAGGCATTCAAAATTTGAACCAAATGCATTTGAAATCATGTAACTTATCAACAAATAGCAAAACAAACAACATTGCAAGGTAAGATTTATTAAAGCTAGAACGCAAGACTTTACAAATCAAGTACATTTCATAGAAAACTCAATTCCAAATCAGTAGTCACATGAGCGTGGCATGGAAAGCACCAGAAACAAATGGATTTAAATCATGTGACTTCAACAGAGAACAAAAGCAAACAACATTCTCGTAGTAGGGTTTGTTAGAATCAGGGAAACAAAGTTTCATGAATCACAACATACTTCCACAGTAACTCATTTTAAAATCAGTGGGCACATGCATATACCAAGTATAGCATAAAAGGAATTCTTACAGTTTGAAGACAAATGCATTTGGATTTAAGTAGCTTGTCAATCAGAAACTAGAAAAAAAACAAACAAATTTTCTCATGATGAAGCTTTTGTTCAAAGTCTGGAAACAAAGTTCAAACAACATTCACAATTTGCAAACTACTTCGAAGAAGCATTTCTTACATATTTAAGAAAGATAGTTGATTCTAAAAAAAATGAAGTTAGGAATATTTTTATGGCCTTTTGAAAATGTTTAGAAAAATAAAAAAGATAAAATGGTAATGAAGTGCATAAAATGAGTGAAAAGAAAAAAAAAATGAGAACCAACAAGGTGGCTCTCGCCACATTTCTACATGGCTGGCGCCAAGAAGATGGCATGGTACCATGTGGCTTGCGCCACATCTCTACATGGCTGACGCCATGTGCCCTTTTTTTCCTTTTTGTAGTGTATCATCATTATTTTATTATTTTATTATGTGTTTTTGATGTGTGGCGGGAGCCATTATGTCAACACAGCGGACACCACTTTAACTTATTATTTTTTTCAGTTTTGTTTCAAACGAATACATATACGAACGAAATGACGATTATCAAAATAAAATGAAACTAACATGTTAATGATTTTTTTCACAGAAACAAACAGTAATCAGACAATAATGAAAATAACAGCATGATAATCAACATGGAGCAAAATGATCACAGAATCAGACAGTAATGAAATAACGAATATGATAACATCATGGTGCAAACATGAAACGTATGGTCATCGTGTACAAAAATAGAATGAGATTAGAGTGATACCTAGTGGAGAAAGTCCACTGCTTCTTCACAGGTGAGTATTTCTGGAAGTGGTGAATAAGCTTCCTTCTCTCAAACGCTACAGAACTGAACTCTCAGAACGAAACACGGGCTTTGGTGGTTAAGATAATGGAGGCTTGAGGTGTTTAACGGGAAGGAAATAAAAAGGATAAGTTCTTGCAAGACTATGGTTACTTGCAGAACTCAAGAAATGGAAAAGTGAAGAGGTTTTGATGAGCTTCTTGGAATTTTTCTTGGAGTGTTTGTTGTGGTGTTTCTGTGTGTTACAGAGGAAATGGAAATGGTGGATTTCTTGTAAGCTTTTGAGTATTACTTGCAAGACTATAGAAGGGAGAAGTAGAGAGAAATTTCTTGGCAATTTCTGGTGTGTTTGAACAAGGAGGGAATGAGCTCCTTTTATAGGCAAACAAAATGGTTCATGCATAGTGGGTAAAAGCAATATCCGTTGGGGAAAGAATTATGGTTTGCAAGGACTGATGGATAAGGAATTAGGGTTTGCAAGGATATTTTAAACTTGGTCGTTCAAAAAAAAATCAGAGAAGCAGGAGGTAGCTTTGGCATTTTCCCTCATTCATGTTTTACTGCATATTTCCTTTTGGTTGTGTCATAATGTGTGAGCTCAAATGGGAAAGTATTATGGACAAGAAAAAGGTGAAAATCAACGGTAAATTTTGAAACCAATATTCACTCATGTAGTACAAAGGTAAGAAAGGAATAAAAGGAAAAGAAAATAAATTTGGAAAAAAAAATGAAACGGATAAAAGAGAGAGAAATGGATTTAGAAATGGATATTTATGGATTAAAAATTAGATAAATGAATAGGTTTTTGGATTTGAAAATAGGTATGAAAATGGTTAGAATGAATAATGGCTAAGAAGAAAAAGGATACTTGGATAAGAAAAATGGTTAACGAAAGATTATTGAAATTGGTTAGGAATTAAAGGTGACAATTAAGGGTGAAATAGTGGGTAGAAATTTGGTTATGGAGAGGATTATGGTTAGGGTTACGGAGACAATCTCTTAGAGACTTGCTTGATTAATGCTCCATCCAAAAATCTTGATCCATCACTCCTTGAATCTTCTCAAGATAAACCTGATAAAAAAAACAAACACAAACAAAAACCTGGTAAAAAGGGTTAGCTATGCAGCATGATTGACCTAAAATGATATGCAAGAGATCAATGGATCTAAGGGTAAAATTTGGGGTACAGCAGATGCCCCTATTTAAATATCTTCACCGGATGGCATGAGAAATGAGAATCCTCATGGAATCAAGGTGAAGGATATTTAAATACAGATAACTGAAAATTTTGCCCTTAGATGCAAAGACATACAATGCTACTAATATGATGATATGATGCCATGAAAGATGCAAAATGCAGACAAAACAGGACACCAAAGAAAGAAAAGCTACCAACACAGAGGGAAGCTTCACTGGGGAAGCAAAGAAGAAGGTTAGTATCCGCGAGGAAGAGACTCCTTGGGGATGCAGGCTAACCAACAAAAGAGACTCACTGGGGAGACTCCGAGGCAACACCGGGGATAGAAAACAAAAGGGATTCTACACTGGGGACAGATCCAGGGAGATGGACGACATGTTCAAATATGACCGGACGACACTGGGGGAAAAAGACACATTCTTACTGGACATGAAACCAGAAAGAAAACGTGATCTCCACCGGGGATCAGTTGAAACAAAAGGATAGACACCCGAAGAATAGATTTTCTGGGAATTTCTTATGCTGAAGAGTTCAAACGGGATCTTCAAGAAAAACCAGAAAAGACAGAGACGAACTCTGCGCGCCAGATAAGAAACACCTGGAATTCAAAAAGTAATGAGGCTAATGACCCAAGAAAAGACAACTGGTATTCACAAGAGTTAGCTGAAATAACAAACCATTGCTTTATCAGTGTGAGCTAGATTGGTAATCTGGGTTTAGGTTCATATTTGACCTGATTTAGGCAATACAGGTTCACGATAACCTGAAGCGAGCAAACGGTTCACGATAACCGAAAACAAACAACTGGTTCACGATAAGCAGAGGTTGAGGTTCATGGTAACCTGAAATAAGAGGCTGGTTCACGATAACCAGAAACAAACAACTGGCTCACGATAACCAGAGATACAGATTCACGATAATCTGATTTCAAATAAATCGGTTCACGATAACCAGAAATACAGATTCACGATAATCTGATTTCAAACAAAACGGTTCACGATAATCGGAAATAAATAAACAAATGGTTCACGATAACCAGAAATACAGATTCACGATAATCTGATTTCAAACAAAACGGTTCACGATAATCGGAAATAAATAAACAAATGGCTCACGATAACCAGAAATACAGATTTACGATAATCTGATTTCAAACAAAATCAGCTGCTACTGGATTTGCAAAATTTCCCAAATGGGGTGATATAAGTAATAAGATGGTTGCAGGTTAGACTTCTTGGGGAATACCGCACAAATGGTCAAAACCTGGCACACAGAGGTGAAAAACCGGACACCAGCAAAGCAAAGACAAAGACCCAAAGACCCACAACAGGGGAAGGAGGGAAGAAAAACAAAACAAAACCACACACACAAGACACCTAAATGTAAAGTTGCTTAATGCTATGATATGATGCGAATGTTCAATGATATGCAAGAGACGACAGACCGGAGACAGCCAAAAGGGAAAACACCGTGTCCACCACAAAGAATCACACTGAAATCTGAGCAGATAGTCAGCCTTCAAAACCAAGATGGGAACATTTATAATTAACTGGGGCGACAACTTATTGCCAAACATCTTGTGTGGATAATGGTGGGACGCCCTTAGTAGTTAGCCATTGTTAAAGCATTTAAATCAGGGAGATATTGTCAATCTTCTTTTAGAGCTCAAAGTTTTCAAAACATTCCGCTTTTAAAACCATTATTAATAAATAAGTAAAGTTTTGCATAAAAATGGAAATATCAGAGTAATGATAAACATCAAACAAAGAAAGTGGCTCAAGAAAACTGATTTCATTAGAAAGGTAACTTGCCGATAGCGAAGTTCCATGGATCATTACAATTGAAAAATGGCAAAAGGAAAGGATTACATCATATTCAATGACCTACTCCCTACTGACTAAAATTCTAGAATCCTTTTCTAGCATAATATTTCCATACAGAATCAGCATTCACAGGGTGTGTGAGCTGTTTACTGTCCATTGTTGTGAGTGTAGCGAGCGAAACTCGACGTGTTTCTTAAGCACTGCCGCTCCTCGGAGGTGACTACAGGTCGATTCATTTTTTATCCTATTGTGAGCTGATTAAGGAAGGGAAATAGATGTCTCCAATTAACCCTGCTTGCATACTGAGTTTAAACAGCGGTCTGTTAGGTTACGGATGCGATCAATGTGGGGGGCCTTTGTATTGGTTATTTGTATTTTTGCCAGTACTGATTTCTCTCTGGGATTTTGTTAGGATGTTGACTTTTGGTAGGATTTTAGATCTGGGATTCTTGAGGATATGGGATTTGAATTTTTGGTTTATTGTGCTCGCTAAGATTTTTCTTTCAATCTTATGCCTACGTATTCCCATTTACCGAAACAGGGAAATCAGAGCGTTCGTAGTTCCTCCTATTCTATGGGAGGAAATGGGGTTTTTGGTGTCTTGTTCAAAGCCCAAGACGTGAAGCGCAAGGTGGTTTGTATCTTGTTCAAAGCCCAAGATATGAAGCTAAAAGGGTTTGACTTTAGAGAGAATTTGTCATCTCTAAAGGGGGGTCTGTTTGTCACAACTGTTGGGTGACTGACTGTAAAGGAAGGATTACTTTAACCGGGATACGCAGATCCTAGAAATGCCATAATTTCCTTTATAGGGGGTTTTAACCTGAAGGAGAAGACTTTAACTCAGTGTAGAGCAATGCCATCTTTCCTTAGGAATTTCTCATGCTAAAAGAGGGACAGTGGCGTGGATGTAAATAATCCAGAGGCTTGCAGCTTACAGCGATTAGATGGAAGGAGTTGTTTGATGTTTGTGTACTGTGAACGAGGCACAACTTTGATGCTAAAAGGTCGGTTGGATCAACTAGTGGTTTTCTTATACAAAGCCTAAGAGGAGGCTATCACGTGTCTCGTACAAAGCCCGAGAGAGAGGCTAAAAGGGTTGACTCTACAGGGGAATCTTTATGTGTCTCGTACGAAGCCCGAGAGAGAGGCTAAAAGGGTTGACTCAACGAGGGAGTGCTTTTGGAGGTGTCTTGTATGAAGCCCAAGATGGAGGATAAAGGTGTATGACTCAACAAGAGAGTCTTTTTGTATCTCGTACAAAGCCCGAGATGGAGGCTACAAATGATTTGACTCAAACAAGAGAGTCTTTATATCCCGTACGAAGCCCGAGATGGAGGCTAAAAGTGTTTTGACTCCACAAGAGAGTCTTTGTATCTCGTACGAAGCCCGAGATAGAGGATAAAAGAAGGGGATTGCTGTTACAGTTAATGACAGGTCCAGTGTGTTGTATAAAAGAGAAAATCAGTACTTATAAAGAGACTGATTCCAAGTGGGTTTGTACTTTAGCACTGACCAGAGGATCAGGGTCCTTTCCTGTTCTTTAAGGAAATGGGAAATCTAAAGGGTATTGAGACTGTCCAAGTCTACTGGTGTTTGAGGATGCTTGAGAACGTCTTTGTGACTCAAGGATCTTAGACTGTCCGAGTCTAGAGTTTTATCTTTTGTACTATGGTTTTGAGAAACAGTAGTAGTACGTTCACGGTGGAAAGATCTAGACTCTGTGAGAGACTGTTCTATGGAGCTAACTAATATATGTTCCTATACCTCTAGGAGGTCATCGGGACAATTTGTACAAAGCCCAAGAGGAGGCTGGAAACTTCTAAGAAGCCGATCGGTCCTTGTACTAAGCCCAAGAGGAGGCTATCATTCCCGGAGGAAGAATCATTATACGAAGCCTAAGAGGAGGTTGTGAAGACTTCTAAGAAGCCGACGGGTCCTTGTACTAAGCCCAAGAGGATGCGGGGATGCTTTTAGGAAGCCCGTGGGTCATTGTACAATGCCCAAGAGGAGGCCGATGTTTTTAAGAAGCCCGTGGGTCCCCAAACCCTGAGAAATTCAAGGCAAGCTATTCACAAGGAATAGATCAAGCCAGGAAAGTTCGAGAATTTGGAAGAAACTCAAAGATGCCATTCACGGAGAATACATTCATCTCTGGGAGTAGAGTTTCTTGACAATCCCTAATGAGGATAGCCAGAGAGAAGACTGTATCTGGTGATCCTATTGGGGATCTAGTTTTGTCTATTTCTAAGAGTGACAGTCTGAGAAAGGGTTAAAAAAGAATCTGTCTTTCACATCTCCATATTGTTTAACCCCAAGAGGAGGGAAAACCGTGTCTGGTAATCCTACGGGGATCTACTTTCGACTGTAAGTTCAGAGTGATCAACAAGGCTTTACCTAGTGCTAGACGTAGTTTCCGAGGAAACTCTAAATATCTATACTATTATTACACAGTTTATATGAGTTTATGAAAGGAGACTTACAGTGAGCAGCCCCACAATACAGTTATATGTATATGAAAGCAGTAAATGAAAAACGTATAAACACTTACTCGGTTGTAGAGCTTCCATGCTGTTTGGTTAGTTGTTCAATAAAGAAAGATTGAAAACAACAATATATTTCAAAATCAAAGGAGAAAGTGCTTTGAAAAAGAAAGATTTGGGGCTTACAGCTCAAGGAGAGGCCCAGGGTTTTATCAATGAGCGCACTGTTTGCATTTGTACAGAGGGACTTATACAAGTGACTGGGGCCCAAAAAGGTTTTCTGTACAAAGGGATGGGTCTTACACTCTCTCAAGAGGCCCACAAAAGTTTTAAAAGAAAAATAGTGGGGCTTATAACACGAGGGTAGGCCCAGTTGGTTTTTTGTTTGAAATGGCGATTGCGTCGAGGTTTTCTTTCAAAGCAGAGGGACTTATACAATAAGTGAGGCCCAAAAGGTTTTGGTTAAAAGGAGATTGGTTCTTACACTCTATTAGAGGCCCAAAAGTTTTGAATATAAGAAATAGGTCTTACTACTCGAGGGTAGGCCCAGTTGAAAAAGGCGACGATCACGCCGTTTATTTGGAAATGTACAGAGGGACTTATACAACGAATGAGGCCCAAAAAGTTTTCTGTACAAAGGGATGGGTCTTACACTCTCTCAAGAGGCCCACAAAGTTTTGAAAATGATTTATGAGGGTTGAATTAATCCAAAAACCCTAATTTGTTTTCAAAAATGTATTTAATTGAATAAAAATTCAATTAAAATGATCAAAATTGTTTTACATATGGAAAACAAATTGTGATCTTGGATTAATGCTTCAAAAATTAAGTATTGACCTACAAAATAATTAGAAGGCATTAAAAGTTGCAAAATCAAGGTGGAAAAAATATTTAAAATGTAAAAAACAATTGAAATATTAATTCTTTGCAAAAATATCAATTATATAAAATAAATAATATTTTTGGGATTTTTTGGATTTTAACATTTTTGTGAATTATTGCAAAAAGAATCAACTCAAAATCATTAAAACTCAGAGAGAAATTAATTTTGGAATCAATTAAATAAAAATCACAAAATTCAAATATTCAAATATTCAAAAATGGCGCCAAGAACACACCAAGAACACGCGCGTGTTCTGGGTTTGGCTGATTTGCATTTTCTCCTCAATCTCACTGAATACTTGATTATATCATGTAATCCACATATCATTATGCTTGTCTCAACCTCACGATCATGTCTATGTCAATTAATTTCATTTAAATTAAACATACAACAAGAAATCACGTAAAATCCTCAAGAACCCTAGATTTTGCATGAAGGTTCAAAAATTCCACACACGATTCAAACAATGCAATTTATTGAGGGAAAACATTCCATGCATGATTAAGAACATATGGCCAAATTATTGTGCAGCAAAAAATGCATGGATCATAGAGTTAGAAGAGCTCATGCTTACCACTTGTAGCTGGTGATCGTGTTTTGTGTTAGAGGTGTTACAACTTGGTTCCAATGATGTGGATAACTTCCCTAGGTGCAAAGTGATGTGTCTGAATGCTTGGAATGGATTGAAATGGTTTGGAGCTGAGGATGGCACCTCAACTGCAAAACTGTCAAGAACTTGAGCAATTGGCTAGTGATTTTGTGAAATCAGTGTTACAGATGTTATGTGAGTGTTTGGATCACTTCTATATGATGTATGTGAGGTGTGTGAGTGATTGGTTTGATTGGAAAAGCTCTCAAACTCAAAACCCGATAGTGACTTGCCTTAGAAGGCAAAATTGGAGTGAAAGAAGGAAAGCAGCTGTTAGATGGCTTTGGTGTACTCAAACTGATCACAATTGAGCTCTATTTATAGTAGAGCAAATTTGTTTTGCAAGGAATAGTGAATGCCAACTGCTGAGTAGGTTTGTTCAATGTTGGCCAATGGAAATTCAAGTCTCCCCTAGCCATTGACTAGAGGTTAGGGCACATGCTACTGGTTCCCTTGGTCTTGGATAAGTCTTGACTAAATTTAGTTGCAAATGGCTCAGTCCATGCCACCTTGATGCTTCCATTGAATGCTCCAATCCAAAATTGGAGTCTTGTCCCTATTTTGGCAATTCTAGGTTCAACATGCTATTTCTTATTCCAAAGACTTTGGAGGCTTGGCTCAGTGATTGTCCCCTTGAGATTCAATCCTCAGATGTGTCCAAGTGGATAGGAGTGTTTGGATTTACTCAATTTTGGCAAATCGAGCAAAATTGCAAATTCTGCCTTGCCTTGACAGATTTCAACAAGGCAACTTGCCAATGTCATAACTGATAGCCCAAATGGAATTTGGTAATGTTCTTGGCCATTTTGGAAAGTCCTTACATGATACAACAACTATTTGAACATGTTTCGTTTTGATCTCTTTTGAATCCAAGTGAAAAATCCCCCTACATTTGGAAAAAAGTGAAGCAAATTCTGACTTAGTGAAATTTTCACCAAGTGTTGGAACAAAGTGACTTTTCTTGATTTTTATCACTCCATAACTCAAAATCCATGAGGAATTTGGACATTGGTCAGTATGAAGCTTTTGTAGAGGGCAATGAGATCTATAAATCAAGCTTTGGATGGGAGAAAATGGCCTTGTGGTTTTGGAGTTATGGTCCTCCAAAGTTGGCACATTAGTGTCACTTTTTCCATAACTTGGACATTTTTCTAAGTTTTTATGGTTACCCCTTTTACAAGTTATCCAAATTTTCTTGTTTTTTATTGATGAATGATGATTCAAATCATACATTAACATCATTTTAGGGTTAAAAATCCATTTTAGTGAAAAATCTCAAAAAGTCAAAGTTGACTTTTGTGCACAGTTGACTTTTTATCAGATTAATTCCAAACTGTGCAATTCTTCAGGAAATCATGTCCTTGACCTAAATCAAACTTGATGGAAATGTTCAATGGGTGTCATAGGGTATATTGATTCATGTCCTAGGGCTTGGGAGCATGTCTTGGTCAAAAGTCAAAGTTACAGTTGACTTTTCCCGTGAAACCCTAATTGTGGTGCAGATGAGATTGGGACTTGTTGCTCAAGCTTCTTGGATTAATCCATTATTCCCAATGGATCAATATAGTTCATTAGAGACCCTCAAACCCTCTCTTGAGGTCTTGGCTCGTGATTTGTCCCAAAAGTCAACTTAGGGGTGAATTAGGTCAAGAAACCCTAATTCCTGATTTTTTATGAATGCATCCCCTGAGGCAAAATTGACTTGATGGTTGGGTTCATGAGGTTCCATGGAGTATATTAGGTTGTGTTTTGGATCCTTGGCTCATGCCCAGAGGAAAATTTCCCTTTGGAGGCCCTGATCGACCAAAACCCTAATTTGGTGATACTGGCGATCTTGAGGCTTGATCCACCTAGAAGGGAGCATCTTGTGCTTAATCCTTGTTGTGGGAGTCCTCTTGATCCCTTGTAGATATTTGAGAGGTTAGACAAGTTGAATATCATGTCATTCCTTGATTGATCCTTTGTCAAAAGCTCTGAGAGGGCTTGAAACCCTAAGTTTTGTCATATTGGGTGTTCACCCACCTTGGGGAGACTAATGGTTCATCCATATTGTGATGATGATTTTCACAATGATGGGAAATATTAGTGGTCAAAATTTGGGGAATGACAGATGCCCCTATTTAATCTTCTTGGACCCGGAGGTGTGAATGACGAAGGTATTTGGGCATTCGGGGTGCAAGAGGATTAAATATCGGAATATCTGAAATTTTGATAGCTATGAATGGCAGCTTGCGCATTCATCTTCTTTTGCTAAGCAATGATGCTTATAAAAGGTAAAATTCCCCTCGATCCTGGTTTCCTACCAAGGAACTGGTCTAAGTTGCGAAAATAAACTTCCCCTCGATCCTGGTTTCCTACCGAGGAACTGGTCTTAGTTTCTTATGTAAACTTCCCCTCGATCCTGGTTTCCTACCAAGGAACTGGTCTCAATTTCTTTTGTCAATAAACTTTATCGACAAGGGACGTTATTCGTAGCGGTTTTCCTCAAACTTCTCGCCGAATTTTCTTGGGGAGATGCCATTTGATAGAAAAATTTTGATGTCAGACTTGCTGGGGAACCCAGTCGCCTGAGTTGTAAATGTGTACAAACTTCTCTATTGGAGATGCCAGTTGTTTCTACTGGGGAAAGCGAGTCTCTTGAGAGGCTGCTTCTGCTTGGGATACATCATACTTTTCTCGGGATCTTCTCGGAGAAATACCGTACGACGGGGTCCAATTTGAGGTGCCGATGACCTTTTCATCAGTGGTTTTTTCGGAGAAAAACTGCCGTACCGCTGGATCTCTGATTAAGAGGCTTTCTCTGGGGATTTTCCTTAATCCGGGAAAGCAAAGATATCATCTTCAATGGCGAAGAGTGACATCGGTCGAAGGTTCTCTGGTTTTTCAGAGGTTCAAATTATCAAAGTGGTCAAGGGCCAACTTCATTCCATAAATAGACTGGAGGAGAGAAATCATTCAGACGCAGCGTTGCCTTACGAGGCAAGGACTTGACAACTCGATTGAGAGGACTGTTATCACTACGGGACAAGACCGACTGAAGTGATAGTGATGCAATATGAAATGTTAATGCAAATCAATAATGCATGATGTATGTATGTTTATGCTGACAAAACTGACGTGACATACATATTAAAAGATGAATACGACTGAATACTCAGCCATCGCGGGGTGAAGAAGTACCGTTGGTTCAGAATAGCAATTCCACCCAGCTTAGGAGAGACAGTCCCTGCTGGGAGTTATGTTGGTCGGGCTTAGGAGATAAGAACTCGGCCGAGGGGTGTCAGATGAAATGAGGTCTCTGACACAGTTGATCCTTCATTCAGGCGTACTGGCTTTTTAGAAGGAGTACTCTGATTCTGCACTTTGAGGTTCGATTACTTCTGGAGAAGCGACCGATGTTCTTCTGATGTTCAACGGTCAAAAGAAATTGCCGACTTTATTTTAAAAGTAGAAAAAGTTTCAATAAGTAAATTCATTTTTGTTTTATTTCAAGAATCGTTGCTCATGTTAAAATGTCGTTCTGTAAAGCTAAAACAAATAAGAATTACAAACAAAAGCACAAGGGCTCAAATTTTATTGATAGGATGGAAATCAGCCAAACGCGTGATTCCATAGAGTATATACAAAGTTAGAAAATGGTAATTTACAGGGAAAAGGGCTACGTTGAAACATAACGACCACTATCCTTCTACCAACTTTGACTTCGGGGCATCCTGAGCTTCTGTCGAAGATGACCTTGACTGGAGTTTTCTGACGGATGATGTAACTGCTGCTGAGGGATTTGCCCCTTTGTTGAACATAGTTACTTGCCATTATCCCTAATTTTTTCCTGGATTGTACTGTGATATTTTCAATCCATCGGGATGATTTTTATTATGTCTCTAGTTTTTGCCTGGACCGCCCTTTTGGGTTTTCAATCCACCTAGACGTTTTTTTTTTAGTTTAAGCGAAGTATTTCTTGACTACATCAACATTCGTGGGGTAGGCAAATTCCTCTCCGTCCATGGTTGCAAGTCTCAAGGCACCGCCTGAGAAAGCTTTCTTGACCACATAGGGGCCATCATAATTCGGAGTCCACTTGCCCCGAGAATCAGTGAGAAAAGATTGTATCTTCTTAAGCACGAGGTCTCCTTTCCTGAAGATGCGGGGTCGAACCTTTTTGCCGAACGCCTTCTTTATTCTCTGTTGATACAGCTGACCATGGCATAGTGCCGTGATTCGCTTCTCCTCGATCAGATTCAGTTCGTCGTGTCGGCTTTGACACCATTCAGCTTCGGTGAGCTTAGCTTCCATCAATACTCAGATTGACGGGATCTCTACTTCTATGGGGAGCACTGCTTCCATGCCATACACTAGAGAGAAAGGGGTTGCCCCTGTTGAAGTGCGGACAGATGTGCGATAACCGTGAAGAGCAAAGGGTAGCATCTCGTGCCAGTCTTTGTAGGTTACAACCATCTTTTGAACGATCTTCTTGATGTTCTTATTGGCCGCTTCTACCGCTCCGTTCATCTTGGGTCGGTAGGGAGATGAGTTATGGTGTTTAATCTTGAACTCAGCACACAACTCTTTCATCATCTTGTTGTTCAAGTTGGATCCATTATCAGTAATGATCTCGCTTGGAACACCATAACGGCAGATGATATTGTTTTTGATAAAGCGGACCACCACTTGTCGGGTTACATTGGCGAATGACGCTGCTTCGACCCACTTGGTAAAGTAATCAATGGCTACTAGGACGAATCAATGTCTGTTTAAAGCCTTGGGCTCAATCATGCCAATCATGTCGATTCCCCATATCGAGAATGGCCATGGGGAAGAGAGAACTTTTAGATGTGTTGGCGGTACATGGATTTTGTCGGAGTATATCTGACACTAGTGACACCTCCTCATGTACTTGTAGCAGTCGGATTCCATTGTCAACCAATAGTACCCTGCTCTTAGAATTTTTCTCGCCATTGTGTGTCCGTTGGCATGAGTGCCAAAGGATCCTTCATGAATTTCTTTCATCAACATTTCTGCTTCTGGTCTGTCTACGCATCGGAGCAAGACCATGTCAAAATTTCTCTTATAGAGAGTGTCACCGCTCAGGAAGAAGTTTCCAGCCAATCTTCTGAGGGTCTTTCTATCTTTTCTGGATGCCCCAGGTGGGTACTCCAGTTTCTGAAGGAAGCATTTGATATCGTAATACCAAGGTTTGTCGTCTATGACTGCTTCAATCGCGAAGATGTAAGCGGGCCTTTCAAGGCGCATTATGTCGATCTTAGGTATGTCATTCCATTGACCTACACTAATCATGGAAGATATAGTGGCTAATGCATCAGCCATGTGATTCTCCTCACGAGGGATGTGATGAAACTCGACTCTGTTGAAGAAAGGTAGCAACCTTCTCACGTAGTCTTTGTACGGAATCAATCCTGATTGGTCTGTGTTCTAATCTCCTTTGATCTGGTTGATAACCAAGGCTGAGTCGCCATATATGTCCAAGTTTTTGATCCTTAAATCAATTGCTTCCTCGAGACCCATAATACAAGCTTCGTATTCGGCCTCGTTATTTGTACACTTGAATTTTAGTCGAGCAGTGAAAGGAATGTGGGTACCCTGAGGGGTAACAATGATTGCCCCAATTACATTTCCGTAATGATTGACTGCTCCGACAAAGATAAGTCCCCACTGGGAACCTGGTTCTGGCCCTTCATTGGCTAGCGGTTCATCGTAATCTTTCATCTTTAGGTACATGACATCTTCGTCTGGGAAGTCAAACCCGACTGATTCCTGATCGTCAATCGGTTGATGAGCCAAATGATCGGCTAAAATACTTCCCTTAACGGCTTTTTGAGCGTGGTACTCTATGTCATATTCTGATAACAACATCTGCCAACGGGCAATCCTTCCCGTAAGAGCAGGTTTTTCGAAAACGTACTTGATTGGATCCATTTCGGAGACCAACCAAGTAGTATGTCGAATCATGTACTGGCGAAGACGTTTGGCTGCCCAAGCTAAAGCACATCAAGTTTTCTCGAGCATCGTGTACCGAGTTTCGCAGTCAGTGAATTTCTTGCTCAAATAGTAAATGGCAGACTCTTTCCTTTTAGTTTCGTCTTGTTGGCCAAGTACACATCCCATTGAGTCCTCTAGAACTGTGAGGTAAATGATCAGTGGTCTTCCTTCCACTGGAGGTGATAGAATCGGTGGGTTCAACAGGTATTCCTTGATAATGTCGAAGGCGGTTTGACAATCTTCTGTCCAAATGCAGTCCTGATTCTTTTTGAGTAATTTGAAGATTGGCGCGCATGTCGCGGTCATAAGGAATATAAATCTGTAGATGTAGTTCAAACGTCCCAGGAATCCTCTGACTTGCTTTTCAGTTTTCGGAGAATGCATTTCTTGAATGGCCTTGACCTTGTCAGGATTAACTTCAATTCCTTTCTGGATGACGATGAACCCTAGTAGTTTCCCTGAACGGACACCGAAGGTGCACTTGTTAGGATTTAAGGGAAGTTTGAATTGTCTTAGATGTTCGAACAATTTTGACAGATGTTCAACGTGCTCACTCTCTGTTTTTGATTTTGCAATCATATCATCGACATATACCTCGATTTCCTTGTGTATCATGTCATGAAACAGAGTAGTCATGGCCCTTTGATAGGTTGTCCCGGCGTTCTTCAAACCGAACGACATTACCTTGTAACAAAAGGTGCCCCATGGGGTGATGAACGAAGTTTTCTCCATGTCTTTCGGCGCCATTTTAATTTGATTATAGCCCGAGAATTCATCCATGAAGGAGAAGACTTTGAACTTTGCTGTACTGTCTACCATCATGTCAATGTGTGGTAAAGGAAAGCCGTCCTTTGGACTAGCCTTGTTCAGGTCTCTATAGTCGACACACATTCTGACTTTTCCGTCCTTTTTGGGAACGGGTACAATAGGATATTCTGATGTGGCGAGGAAACCTGCGTCAATCTGTTTCTGTACCTCCTCCTTGATTTTGATGGCCATGTCTGGATGAGTCTGTCTCAACCTTTGCTTTACCGGCGGACATTCCGACCTCAACGGTAGATGGTGTTCCACGATGCTGGTATCCAACCCTGGCATATCCTGATAGGACCAAGCAAATACATCGGGAAACTCTTTGAGAAGCTTTGTCAAACTCTCTTTAGCAGCTGGACTGAGTAATGCCCCAATCTTAACTTCTTTTCTCTCTTGCTCTGAACCCAAGTTGACTGTTTCTAGCAACTCTTTGTGAGGCTCAATGGACCTTTCCTCTTGTCTGAGTAGTCGGGAGATCTCTTCTGGAATTTCGTCGTCAACTTCTTCTTCAGCCCCAAATACCGAGAACTCAAAGTTGGGAGAAGGCATCAGATCGTATGTTTCAACGGGGTTTAAAATAAGCAATCTGCATGACGTGATGATTTGTGTTTAGAAGAGATAGAGAGAATGCAAGAGTGTGTGCAGTGTTTTATTTTTACTGCTTGTTTTTATTATTTGTTTTTTAGGATTACCATTTTCTGAAAAAGCGAAAAGAGAAAACAGCAATTAATGCGGAAATTACAGAACGGCGTTATTTTATTAATGAACAAGTCAATTCTTGAAACTATAACCCTATAAAACAAAACTCTGTCGCTTTGGGCAAAGCGAAGAGGGAAATTTACAGAAAGTGAGCCCTATCAAAACATCCATTCCACCTGGGCAGGGTGAAAGGTTAAAGACGACAATTACTTCGACTGACGGACAACCTTTGGAACCTCGACGGCAACCCATTGGCGGAGAACTCCTCGGTGAATCACAAAGTCTGGCACCTTCCTTGATTTGTCTTCAGAAATAACGCTGATTTTTGGTGGAGTAGGATCATTGGAATCTGTCTCCCAGGCAGAGTTGTCGTAGGAGGATTCCTCTGTGGCATTATGCAGAGTAGTTATGCTCTCAGCTGTATCTCCTCATCCAGTTGGCTGGATATCTTCGAGCCTGATACGAGAGCTTTCGGGAGCAGTGTACTTGACCATAAAGTCGTACTTTCCACTTGGTTCTCCCAGAGTGTCCCAAACTTCTTTGGAACTGGAGGAGTCATCTCTCTCGATGACGTTGACCTCAGGAAAAGCATAGTTGATGAACTCAAGTCCCGCAAACATTGCGAATTCATCTTCATGTTGAGTAGCTTCAGGATGACCCGAGTGTTGATCCCATGACATGGTGGGGACACAGGTATTCTGTTCAATGACGGTCAGCTGATTTTCATCATTCGACTGACTTTCTTGCCCCAAGTTTCCTGGATAAGGTTGCCACATTGGCAGACCATCCATTGGGCCATAGTAGTTGTAGTCAGATTGGTCTTTCATCAGAGCGTCTTTCTCTAATGAGTTTGGCAGAGCACGACATCCTTCCGGATCACAATCTCCATAAATCATTTCGACGTCTGATCTGGGTATAAATCTCGAACTTTGTGTAGGAAAGCAAAAAGGAGTTTGCGTTTCGTTCTGAGACATATAACCGTCCTTGTTAAGATAAGACTTCCATTCTTCCTCTGTGTCGGAGGAATCTTCCTCATTGATAGCATGAACTGCCTGAGGCACTGGGTGAAGAAAACCTCCACTGTGGAAGAAGTTTTGAAGGGGATGAAGACTTTCATCATTGGCAGCTGTTTGGGTACAGGTTGCAGAAAAACCAAGACCCTTCTTTGTTTTATTGTCAGTGGGAATGACAAGCTGTCCCCATCCTTTTGTATCGGTACTCTCGACCGCTTTGATAGCATCCTTGTATGAGGAAATTGATGTTCCTCCTTTAGATTGATCGTCCTTGCTCACCGACAGTGCTTGGAACTGAGTTCCAATAACCTCCTCGGGTTCTACATTAGCAGATGATGATAATTTGCTTACAAGCAAGGCTTGTTCCCCACAAACTGTGACAAGTTGATCGTTTTTGACGAACTTTAGTTTCTGGTGGAGAGTCGAGGTGACAGCCCCAGCCTGATGTATCCATGGTCTTCCTAATAAGCAACTGTATGTTGCCCTGATGTCCATGACCTGGAAAGTGACTTGGAAAGTATGAGGACCAATAGTTATGGGAAGGTCGACTTCGCTGATAACCGCTTTTCTGGATCCGTCGAATGCTTTGACGACAACCTCGCTGATTCTCATCGGAGGGCCTTTGAATGATAATTACATCAAAGTGGACTTCGGCATAACATTCAGGGCTGACCCTGTGTCTACCAGTACGCTGGCCAACGCATCGTCCTGGCAGTTAACTGTGATATTGAGCGCCATGTTATGACGACGACCCTCTTCAGGTAATTCCTCATCACTTAATCCCAAATTGTTGCAGGAAGTGATGTTAGAGACAATGCTATCGAACTGTCTGATGGTTACATCCTGTTCCACAAAGGCTTGCTCCAAGACTTTCTGTAGAGCCTCCCTATGCGCTTCTGAACTGAGTAACAGTGATAATATCGAGATCTTTGAAGGAGTCTATAACAGTTGATCAACAATGTTGTATTTACTCCTCTGGATGAGCTTCAGCATCTCATCGTCGTTTTTCGAAAGGTCGGGATTACTGGATTGACTGACTGGTAGATCGGGAGCTTCTGTCTAAAGTTCCTTTTCTTTGTTAGGTTCCCCAACCCCTCGGTTGAAGATTCTACCACTCCGTGTTACTCGACTGATGTCTGCAATGTTCACGACGGAGGGTAATGGAATTTCCTTTCCATTTTCAACGGTTGTTGCACCGTATTTGTAAGGGATAGCCTTAGTTGATTCATACGGTAATGGTCCCGGTAGATAGATGACTATGGGAGCCTTCTGATTTTTCCGACCATCGTAAGTAATCTCCATCCGTTCCCGGTTGGGAACTTTAGATTCGTCAAGTAGAGGGATGATGGTAAAAACTTCCCTGGTCCTATGATGACCAGAGATTATGACAACGTCCTCGATTTGGTCAGCGAGATAGTTCGGCGTCCAGTTGATGGGCCCAGAACCCGGATATGGACGAATCTCTCCACGATCCACCTGACCCTGAAGAGCTGCTCTCACAAGGTAACACCCTTGGTTACTTTCCGAACAGACGCTACAACGGTCGTAATTGTGTGGTGGCACCTGGCCACGCCCACTTTGAATACAATGTAACCTCACTAGGTTAGCTTCCACTGATCGGACATCCTGACTCTGACGCCGAGTAGGATTCCTGTTATTGATACTAATCTGCTGAGTATCTTCATCCATATAAATTGGCATCCACCAGTGATTTAACAAGTGCTGAAGTGCCTCCTAGACAAGGGTACAACCTCGATCGTTTTCGCAACCCGCCTTACAGCGGTGATAATTATATGATACCAGGAATCCGAGTCGGACCTGTTCAGCATGTAACTCTACCAGGTTGGTATTCATCACGCGAATATCAAAGATCTGAACCATGTTGATTTGATAGGGATTCCTATCATGGTAGTCTTGGATCCATCCAAGATTCATCTGACGCTGAAGGGCCTCTTGTATGACAGAGCATCCCTGTTTGTTTACCGAGCAAGTCAGACAAGAACTGTAATCGTACCGCGGCAGATTATGATACTGGCTTTGCCTTGAGTGCATCACCACCAAGTTGACATTCATTGCACGGATGTCGTGGTTTTGAATGACGTTAGAATTCGTGTAGACCATGTTAACTCCACGAACTCGGTGTTGTTGGATCCATCCGAGATCCAATTGTTCCTGTAGAGCTGATTGTACCACAGAACATCTCTTGTTGTCTTTAGAGCAGATATCACACTGGTGATAATTATGAGGTGGCACATGGCCATATCCACTCTGTCTGCAATGCATCTTGACCAAGTTGGTTTTCAACAAGAGTACATCATGAATTTGATAGACGTTGTTAGTATCTCCTTCTATCAAGTTGACTGCAGCCTTCTCGTGTTGAGGCAGCGGGTTCGTGAGAACATTGGGATTCGTATCTTTGAAGGATAAGACCCCGCTCCTAACAAGCTTTTGCACATCAGATTTGAAATTGAGATAGTTCTCTATGTTATGCCCTGGTCCTCCTTGGTGGTAAGGGCAAGTTTGATCCACCTTAAACCAGAAAGGCGGATTTTCCGGTACTGTAAGAGGGGACTTAGTCTGAATCTTCCCCTTGGCTAGTAGTAATGGAAACAGTTCTACGTACGATACAGGTATAGGATCAAATCCTGGTGGCCGTGTTGTACGATTGTTATTGTATGGAGGATGAGCCTGCTGAAGAGGCTGTTATGTCCTTTGCTGATCAGGTTGGCTTTACGCAACCTGAGGTTGATACGTAGGAATCGGCGCACGATTGATAGCAGGAGTTACAGCTGCTACTGGTTGATATCGACGCCTTTGCTTTTCGAGAGAGATATTCCCAATATCTTGCTCTTTTTTCTTAGGGAGAGCACTACCGTATTTTTTAGTACCGCTCGTTGATCTAGTGTCTTTTACCAAACATCCTTCTCGGACGACTTCCTCAAGACGTACGCCCATGCCCACCATCTCGGTGAAATCACTGGGTGCACTGGCAACCATTCGGTCATAGTAAAATGAGCTTAAGGTCTTTAAGAAGATCTTTGTCATCTCTTTTTCCTCAAGAGGTGGACAAATTTGAGCGGCAATTTCATGCCACCTTTGAGCATACTCCTTAAAGGTTTCCTTGTCCTTTTGCGACATTGATCTGAGTTGATCTCTGTCGGGTGCCATGTCCAAATTGTATTTGTATTGTTGGACGAAGGCAGTGCCAAGATCTCTGAAAGTGCTGATCGTAGCACGGTTTAAACCCATGTACCATTTTAATGTGGCACCGGTTAAACTATCCTGAAAGTAGTGAATCAGTAGGTCCTGATTCTCCGTCTGAGCTGACATCCGTCGGGCGTACATCACCAGATGGCTTTGAGGGCAAGAGTTACCCTTGTACTTTTCAAAGACGGGCACTTGGAACTTGTGCGGGACTTTCACATTGGGGACCAAGCAGAGATCCGCGACATCTTTTCCAAATAGATCCTGACCGCGAATAGCTTGCAATTCCCTTTGCATTTCCAGGAACTGCTCCTGGAATTCGTCCATTCTGTCAAATAAAGTTTCCTTTTTACCAGCAGGTATTGGCGGAATCTGTCCTTCCGGGACAGTGTGCACCACAGGGGGTTGTACCATGACTACGGCAGTGAATCTTGGCGTTTCCCAAAGTTTGTAACCTTCAGGAGTCCTCAGTATGCCCCTGGCATCTTCGCTTTCCTGAAGTTTGTAACCTTCAGGCCCAGCGGCTTCTGTTGCGATTCCCTGATCTCCAACGATCGGCGGAACATATCCTTCCGGGATATAGTTGACAGACATGCCCCAAGGATGATCTTTCGGCATTTGAAACCTAGGATCAGACTTTTCCACTACGGGCGTTGAGGTGATCTCTGAGATCACAGTTCTTTGTAGCTGAGCTTCTGCCATGGCTTGCATGTCGTTATGAAGCTTTCTCATATCCTCTCTCAGAGCGTTGGTCTCTTCTTTCAACTCTCTGTTTTCTTCCTCAAGATTATCCATCTTTTTCTGATGATTGGCCCGAGTATTGTATGAATGAGACAGTTTGACTCTAGAATCGAGACACAAATGTGAGATTCGTAGGGAAGAAGAATACGTTACGTGAGAATGATGAATGCAATGATTATATTAATTGTTTTTGGTTATTCAAAATAAACTTCGACAATTGGATTGCAAATATCAAACAGTGGGGAAACCCCTTTTATTGAATTTCAAAGGATTGCGGAAATGAAATACAGTAGATTACAAGGTGCGGAAATAGAAACCTAAGCTAATGGGTCCCGAGTCCTCTCCGAAGAGAAATCGGGTGCTGACTCTGGTACTTTCCTTTTCTTTGACCGGGGCTCTTGGGCCGTTGTCGGGTTGTCATTCCTTTGCCAAGTGAAAGGAGCGAGCAAATTCCTTTGGTCATCTTGACTCTCTACAGCATGTTGCTCTAAAATTTCAATCAGAGCATCTTTCTCTTTCAGTAGTTGCTGTATTCTGGTACACTCTACACTGAGGGTGTGGTACTTGTTTTTCCAAGACCTTCTCTCCTTTTGAACTTTGTTGAGAGTAACCTGAAGCTTTTCTGTTTCTGTCATGAAATACATGACAGATTCCTTTGGGGGAAGAATTTTGTGACGCAGATAAGGCATTTTTAGCTTGAGAGCTCTAGTTTGTACCTAGTGGAGATAAGGCTCCACCGAGACACAGTCTGGTTTTCCCAGAGACTCTCGTCCTTTCTTATGAACATGCTTCCAGGCTTGCACTATTTCCATCTTTAGTGCTCTGTCGTTTTCTCCTTCCTTGAAGAAAAGACCTTCCAGATGAGCATTACGTTGGACATGCCTCATCGGGTATCCAAATTGACGACGAACTAATACCGGATGGTAGTTGATTCCTCCTTTAGTTCCTATGAGTGGTACGTTGGGGAAGTTTCCACAACGATCAATGATTCTGATTCCATCATAGATCCTATTACACCAATCTATGTCAGAGTTGGTAAGAGACATGATCTTCTGCGACCAACGTAAGGCGCTCTTACAATCCCAAAATGCAGCAGACTTGGGCAAGTGAGAGATAAACCATTTATATAGCTGGGGTACACAACATGTAATCATTCCTCCGCTGTACAAATTTCCTAAGTGTACAGAATGATACGCATCTGCAAGCAAAGTCGGCACAAAATTTCCAATGAGAAAAACCTTAATGGCGTTGATATCTACAAAGGTATTAATGTTGGGAAACAAAAATAACCCGTAGGTGAGCAAGACAAAGATGCTTTCAAAAGCAGTCACGTTCCCTATACTGGAAAAATACAGGGCTTTCTTTGTCAAGAACTGGGCTGGCAAACCTTGGATGCCACCCTTAGTGGTTAGGTGAGTCTTGACTTCCGACTCATTCAAATAAATTGCTCTTGCAATGGTCTGATCCTTTGGAATTTCTTCCAGTCCAGAAAAAGGAGCTCGATCAGTAATGTGTAGATCGGTCAGATGAGAATACTCCTCCAGCGTTGGTGCGAGCTGGTAATCCGGGAATGTGAAACAGTGATAAACTGGATCGTAAAACTGGATGAGTGCATCCATGATTCCCTCAATCACATGGACTCTTAACAATGGTAGCAGACCCCCGTGCTTGGCTCTGAAAGCCTCAGGGTTAGTGATCATCCTTGCTAATCCTCTCAAATCTTCTAGTTTTGGAATCCTGAAGGTGTACTTATGGGTTCTCCTTCTACCGAAATCCATGAGCGCAATCCTTTTTACTGACATTTGCAATCATTGTCTTAGTTTAATTTGAAAAAGAGAGACTAGAAAAGAAGTTTTTTTTCTTGTTTTAATGTTTTTTAAATGAATGCATGAATGCAGCACACAAAAACATAGCAAAAACATGGGGTCAAAGGGTCGTTGTCATGAAGTCAAAGCTCTACCCCCCCCCCCCCCAAAGGTTTTCTACGGATGATTTTTTGTACCTATCACTCAAAATCATTGATTCCTGAGAACACCAGCGGCCCGGGAACCGTGCTAGGTGGCATCCATCAAAGAAATCTCAGAAGAGGGTAGTTTATCGCGTAACAGCCATTCCCGATAGCCACCGCACTACAAAAAAAGGTGATTTTTCCTAGGTGTATACTCAATCTTTCCACATGCGGCATCACACGCATTCCCATTAGCAGAAAAATAAACAAGTATAGCAATTAGGAAAAGCAGTATATATATTTTTCCTAAAGTCCTAGACTTTAAAGAGCTATGAATCCTATGTTCTTGACAAAAATGGCTCCCCGGCGGAGTCACCATTTTGTGGTTTCTTCCCTATTTAAAGGTTTTTGACCTAAGATCCTAGTGAAGTCAACACAAAATTCTATCCCAGAAAAGAAAGAAAGAAAGAGAGAGAGGCCCCACGGTGGGCGCCATTTTTTTGTAGCGAGCGAAACTGGACGTATTTCTTAAGCACTGCCGCTCCTCGGAGGTGACTACAGGTCGATTCATTTTTTATCCTATTGTGAGCTGATTAAGGAAGGGAAATAGATGTCTCCAATTAACCCTGCTTGCATACTGAGTTTAAACAGCGGTCTGTTAGGTTACGGATGCGATCAATGTGGGGGGCCTTTGTATTGGTTATTTGTATTTTCGCCAATACTGATTTCTCTCTGGGATTTTGTTAGGATGTTGACTTTTGGTAGGATTTTAGATCTGGGATTCTTGAGGATATGGGATTTGAATTTTTGGTTTATTGTGCTCACTAATATTTTTCTTTCAATCTTATGCCTACGTATTCCCGTTTACCGAAACAGGGAAATCAGAGCGTTCGTAGTTCCTCCTATTCTATGGGAGGAAATGGGGTTTTTGGTGTCTTGTTCAAAGCCCAAGACGTGAAGCGCAAGGTGGTTTATATCTTGTTCAAAGCCCAAGATATGAAGCTAAAATGGTTTGACTTTAGAGAGAATTTGTCATCTCTAAAGGGGGGTCTGTTTGTCAAAACTGTTGGGTGACTGACTGTAAAGGGAGGATTACTTTAACCGGGATACGCGGATCCTAGCAATGCCATAATTTCCTTTATAGGGGGTTTTAACCTGAAGGAGAAGACTTTAACTCAGTGTAGAGCAATGCCATCTTTCCTTAGGAATTTCTCATGCTAAAAGAGGGACAGTGGCGTGGATGTAAATAATCCAGAGGCTTGCCGCTTACAGCGATTAGATGGAAGGAGTTGTTTGATGTTTGTGTACTGTGAACGAGGCACAACTTTGATGCTAAAAGGTTGGTTGGATCAACCAGTGGTTTTCTTATACAAAGCCTAAGAGGAGGCTATCACGTGTCTTGTACAAAGCCCAAGAGAGAGGCTAAAAGGGTTGACTCTACAGGGGAATCTTTATGTGTCTCGTACGAAGCCCAAGAGAGAGGCTAAAAGGGTTGACTCAACGAGGGAGTGCTTTTGGAGGTGTCTTGTATGAAGCCCAAGACGGAGGCGAAAGGTGTATGACTCAACAAGAGAGTATTTTTGTATCTCGTACAAAGCCCGAGATGGAGGCTACAAATGATTTGACTCAAACAAGAGAGTCTTTATATCTCGTACGAAGCCCGAGATGGAGGCTAAAAGTGTTTTGACTCCACAAGAGAGTCTTTGTATCTCGTACGAAGCCCGAGATAGAGGCTAAAAGAAGGGGATTGCTGTTACAGTTAAGTGACAGGTCCAGTGTGTTGTATAAAAGAGAAAATCAGTTCTTATAAAGAGACTGATTCCAAGTGGGTTTGTACTTTGGCACTGACTAGAGGATCAGGGTCCTTTCCTGTTCTTTAAGGAAATGGGAAATCCAAAGGGTATTGAGACTGTCCAAGTCTACTGGTGTTTGAGGATGCTTGAGAACGTCTTTGGGACTCAAGGGTCTTAGACTGTCCGAGTCTAGAGTTTTATCTTTTGTACTATGGTTTTGAGAAACAGTAGTAGTACGTTCACGGTGGAAAGATCTAGACTCTGTGAGAGACTGTTCTATGGAGATGACTAATATATGTTCCTATACCTCTAGGAGGTCGTCGGGACAATTTGTACAAAGCCCAAGAGGAGGCTGGAAACTTCTAAGAAGCCGATCGGTCCTTGTACTAAGCCCAAGAGGAGGCTATCATTCCCGGAGGAAGAATCATTATACGAAGCCTAAGAGGAGGCTGTGAAGACTTCTAAGAAGCCGACGGGTCCTTGTACTAAGCCCAAGAGGAGGCGGGGATGCTTTCAGGAAGCCTGTGGGTCCTTGTACAATGCCCAAGAGGAGGCCGATGCTTTTAAGAAGCCCGTGGGTCCCCAAACCCCGAGAAATTCAAGGCAAGCTATTCACAAGGAATAGATCAAGTCAGGAAAGTTCGAGAATTTGGAAGAAACTCAAAGATGCCATTCATGGAGAATACATTCATCTCTGGGAGTAGAGTTTCTTGACAATCCCTAATGAGGACAGCCGAAGAGAAGACTATATCTGGTGATCCTATTGGGGATCTAGTTTTGTCTATTTCTAAGAGTGACAGTCTGAGAAAGGGTTCAAAAAGAATCTGCCTTTCACATCTCCATATTGTTTAACCCCAAGAGGAGGGAAGACTGTGTCTGGTAATCCTACGGGGATCTAGTTTCGACTGTAAGTTCAGAGTGATCAACAGGGCTTTACCTAGTGCTAGACGTAGTTGCCGAGGAAACTCTAAATATCTATACTATTATTACACAGTTGATATGAGTTTATGAAAGGAGACTTACAGTGAGCAGCCCCACAATATAGTTATATGTATATGAAAGCCGTAAATGAAAAACGTATAAACACTTACTCGGTTGTAGAGCTTCCATGCTACTTGGTTAGTTGTTCAACAAAGAAAGATTGAAAACAACAATATATTACAAAATCAAAGGAGAAAGTGCTTTGAAAAAGAAAGATTTGGGGCTTACAGCTCAAGGAGAGGCCCAGGGTTTTATCAGTGAGCGCACTGTTTGCATTTGTACAGAGGGACTTATACAAGTGACTGGGGCCCAAAAAGGTTTTCTGTACAAAGGGATGGGTCTTACACTCTCTCAAGAGGCCCACAAAAGTTTTAAAAGAAAAAGAGTGGGGCTTATAACACGAGGGTAGGCCCAGTTGGTTTTTTGTTTGAAATGGCGATTGCGCCGAGGTTTTCTTTCAACGCAGAGGGACTTATACAATAAGTGAGGCCCAAAAGGTTTTGGTTAAAAGGAGATTGGGTCTTACACTCTATTAGAGGCCCAAAAGTTTTGAATATAAGAAATGGGTCTTACCACTCGAGGGTAGGCCCAGTTGAAAAAGGCGACGATCACGCCGTTTATTTGGAAATGTACAGAGGGACTTATACAACGAATGAGGCCCAAAAAGTTTTCTGTACAAAGGGATGGGTCTTAAACTCTCTCAAGAGGCCCACAAAGGTTTGAAAATGATTTATGAGGGTTGAATTAATCCAAAAACCCTAATTTGTTTTCAAAAATGTATTTAATTGAATAAAAATTCAATTAAAATGATCAAAATTGTTTTACATATGGAAAACAAATTGTGATCTTGGATTAATGCTTCAAAAATTAAGTATTGACCTATAAAATAATTAGAAGGCATTAAAAGTTGCAAAATCAAGGTGGAAAAAATATTTAAAATGTCAAAAACAATTAAAATATCAATTCTTTGCAAAAATATCAATTATATAAAAAAAATAATATTTTTTGGATTTTTTGGGAAAATCAAATATTTTAACATTTTTGTGAATTATTGCAAAAAGAATCAACTCAAAATCATTAAAACTCAGAGAGAAATTAATTTTGGAATCAATTAAATAAAAATCACAAAATTCAAATATTCAAATATTCAAAAATGGCGCCAAGAACACACCAAGAACACGCGCGTGTTCTGGGTTTGGCTGATTTGCATTTTCTCCTCAATCTCACTGAATACTTGATTATATCATGTAATCCACATATCATTATGCTCGTCTCAACCTCACGATCATGTCAATGTCAATTAATTTCATTTAAATTAAACATACAACAAGAAATCACGTAAAATCCTCAAGAACCCTAGATTTTGCATGAAGGTTCAGAAATTCCACACACGATTCAAACAATGCAATTTATTGAGGGAAAACATTCCATGCATGATTAAGAACATATGGCCAAATTATTTTGCAGCAAAAAATGCATGGATCATAGAGTTAGAAGAGCTCATGCTTACCACTTGCAGCTGGTGATCGTGTTTTGTGTTAGAGGTGTTACAGGTTGGTTCCAATGATGTGGATAACTTCCCTAGGTGCCAAGTGATGTGTCTGAATGCTTGGAATGGATTGAAATGGTTTGGAGCTGAGGATGGCATCTCAACTGCAAAACTGTCAAGAACTTGAGCAATTGGCTAGTGATTTTGTGAAATCAGTGTTACAGATGTTATGTGAGTGTTTGGATCACTTCTATATGATGTATGTGAGGTGTGTGAGTGATTGGTTTGATTGGAAAAGCTCTCAAACTCAAAACCCGATAGTGACTTGCCTTAGAAGGCAAAATTGGAGTGAAAGAAGAGATTTTGAGGAAAGCATCTGTTAGATGGCTTTGGTGTACTCAAACTGATCACAATTGAGCTCTATTTATAGTAGAGCAAGTTTGTTTTGCAAGGAATAGTAAATGGCAACTGCTGAGTAGGTTTGTTCAATGTTGGCCAATGGAAATTCAAGTCTCCTCTAGCCATTGACTAGAGGTTAGGGCACATGCTGCTGGTTCCCTTGGTCTTGGATAAGTCTTGACTGAATTCAGTTGCAAATGGCTCAGTCCATGCCACCTTGATGCTTCCATTGAATGCTCCAATCCAAAATTGGAGTCTTCTCCCTATTTTGGCAATTCTAGGTTCAACATGCTATTTCTTGTTCCAAAGACTTTGGAGGCTTGGCTCAGTGATTGTCCCCTTGAGATTCAATCCTCAGATGTGTCCAAGTGGATAGGAGTGTTTGGATTTACTCAATTTTGGCAAATCGAGCAAAATTGCAAATTCTGCCTTGCCTTGACAGATTTCAACAAGGCAACTTGCCAATGTCATAACTCATAGCCCAAATGGAATTTGGTAATGTTCTTGGCCATTTTGGAAAGTCCTTACATGATACAACAACTGTTTGAACATGTTTGGTTTTGATCTCTTTTGAATCCAAGTGAAAAATCCCCCTACATTTGGAAAAAAGTGAAGCAAATTCTGACTTAGTGAAATTTTCACCAAGTGTTGGAACAAAGTGACTTTTCTTGATTTTGATCACTCCATAACTCAAAATCCATGAGGAATTTGGACATAGGTCAGTATGAAGCTTTTGTAGAGGGCAATGAGATCTACAAATCAAGATTTGGATGGGAGAAAATGGCCTTGTGGTTTAGGAGTTATGGTCCTCCAAAGTTGGCACATTAGTGTCACTTTTTCCATAACTTAGACATTTTTCTAAGTTTTTATGGTTACCCCTTTTACAAGTTATCCAACTTTTCTTGATTTTTCTTGATGAATGATGATTCAAATCATACATTAACATCATTTTAGGGTTAAAAATCCATTTTGGTGGAAAATCTCAAAAAGTCAAAGTTGACTTTTGTGCACAGTTGACTTTTTATCAGATGAATTCCAAACTGTGCAATTCTTCAGGAAATCATGTCCTTGACCTAAATCAAACTTGATGGACATGTTCCATGGGTGTCATAGGGTATATTGATTCATGTCTTGGTCAAAAGTCAAAGTTACAGTTGACTTTTCCCGCGAAACCCTAATTGTGGTGCAGATGAGATTGAGACTTGTTGCTCAAGCTTCTTGGATTAATCCATTGTTCCCAATGGATAAATATAGTTCATTAGAGACCCTCAAACCGTCTCTTGAGGTCTTGGCTCATGATTTGTCCCAAAAGTCAACTTAGGGGTGAATTAGGTCAAGAAATCCTAATTCCTGATATTTTATGAATGCATCCCCTGAGGCAAAATTGACTTGATGGCTGGGTTCATGAGGTTCCATGGAGTATATTAGGTTGTGTTTTGGATCCTTGGCTCATGCCCAGAGGAAAATTTCCCTTTGGAGGCCCTGATCGACCAAAACCCTATTTTGGTGATACTGGCGATCTTGAGGCTTGATCCACCTAGAAGGGAGCATCTTGTGCTTAATCCTTGTTGTGGGAGTCCTCTTGATCCCTTGTAGATATTTGAGAGGTTATACAAGTTGAAGATCATGTCATTCCTTGATTGATCCTTTGTCAAAAGCTCTGAGAGGGCTTGAAACCCTAAGTTTTGTCATAGTGGGTGTTCACCCATCTTGGGGAGACTAATGGTTCATCCATATTGTGATGATGATTTTCACAATGATGGGAAATCTTAGTGGTCAAAATTTGGGGTATGACAGTGAGGAATAAAGAACCTCCCGCAAATACAGTCTTTACCACAAATGGACCTTCGTAGTTAGGCGCCCACTTTCCACGAGCATCCCTTTGAGATGGCAGAATCTTCTTGAGTACAAGCTCTCTTTCCCGAAATTCCCGGACACAGACCTTCTTGTCGAACGCCCTCTTCACTCTTTACTGATACAGATGACCATGACGCATAGCAGTCAGTCGCTTCTCGTCAATGAGGTTCAGTTGGTCATATCTTTCTCAAACCCATTCAGCTTCGTCAAGCTTAGTTTCCATCAGGATTCTCATAGATGGTATTTCCACTTCAATGGGGAGTACTGTATCCATTCCATATACAAGGGGAGAAGGGGTTGCCCCTGTCGAGGTTTGAACCGAAGTTCTGTATCCGTGCAGAGCGAACGGTAACATCTCGTGCCAATCCTTATAAGTCTTGACCATTTTTTGCAGGATCTTCTTAATGTTTTTATTAGCAGCCTCGACAGCTCCATTCATCTTAGGACGGTAGGGTGAGGAATTATGGTGCTCAATCTTGAAATCATCACATAACTCTTTCATCATCTTGTTATTCATATTTGTTCCGTTGTTAGTGATGATCCTGTTGGGAATTCCATAACGACAAATGATGTTATTCTTGATGAAACGAGCAACTACTTGCTTAGTCACATTGGTAAATGAAGCAGCTTCAACCCATTTAGTGAAATAGTCAATGGCCACTAAAATGAAACGATGACCATTGGAAGCCTTCGGCTCAATAGCTCCAATCATGTCAGTGCCCCACATAGAGAAAGGCCAAGGGGATGACAACACATTCAACAAAGTAGGAGGAACGTGCATTTTATCCGCGTAGATCTGGCACTTATGGCATTTCTTGGCGTATTGGATGCAATCTGCTTCCATAGTTAACCAATAATATCCAGCCCTCAAAATTTTCTTAACCATGGCATGTCCGTTGGCGTGAGTGCCAAAGGCTCCTTCGTGAATGCCGTGAATCAATAGGTCTGCTTCTCGTTTATCAACACATCTTAGCAGGAACATATCATGATTCCTCTTGTAAAGCACATTGTTACTGAGAAAGAATTTGGATGACAATCTTCGCAAAGTTTTCTTATCAAGATTGGAAGCATTGACAGGGTATTCTTGAGTTTTCAGATAATTCATGATGTCGTGAAACCAAGGCTTTCCATCTGCCTCTTCTTCAACTGCCTGACAATAAGCGGGCTCGGTCTTGCGCTCGATACTGATGAGAGGTGCTTCATTGTGAAACCTGACTTGCCACATTGAAGCTAACATAGCTAGGGAATCAACCACGTGGTTTTTTGTACGGGGAACATGACGGAAAGTGATTTCATCAAAACACTTAATCAACTCCATAATGTAAGCACGGTAGGGAATGAGTTTTTCATCTTTGGTTTGCCATTCACCCTTGACTTGATAAACGACCAAAGCAGAATCACCCATAACTTCAAGAACATTGATTCCAAGATCAATAGCAGCTTCTAGTCCCAAAATACATGCTTCGTACTCAGCAATATTCTTCGTGCATTCAAAATCCAGCCTTGCTGTGAAAGGGGTGTAACCACCATCGGGGTTTATCAACACAACACCTACGCCATGTCCTTTGAAATTGGAAGAACCATCAAACATCATCTTCTATCTATAACTAGTCTCAAAATTCTCATTAGGGCCAGACCCTTCACAATCTTTCACTACCATAATGTCTTCATCCGGGAATTCAAACTTGAGTGGTTTATAATCTTCAACAGGCTGATCTGCGAGCTATTCTGATAATACACTCCCTTTAATAGCCTTCTGAGGTACATACTGGATATCATATTCTGACAATAGCATATGCCACCGGGCGAGTCTTCCTGTTTGAGCTAGTTTCTCGAAGATATACTTTATTGGATCCATTTTTGAGATCAACAAAGTAGTGTGACATATCAGATACTGCCTCAAATGTTTAGCGGCCCATGCTAAGGTATAATAGGTTTTCTCAAGTAATGAATAACGACTTTCACTACCGACGAACTTCTTACTCAAGTAATAAATGGCATTCTCTTTGCGACCAGTTTCATCACGTTGGCCCAATACACAATCCATGGATCCCTCTAGAACAGTCATGTACATGATAAGAGGTCTTCCAGGAACAAGAGGAATCAGAATAGGTAGTTCTTGCAAATAGCTTTTGAGCTTCTCAAAGGCTTGTTGGCAATCCGCAGTCCACTCTACAGTCTGGTCTTTGCAGAGCAGTTTGAAGATTGGTTCACAAATCGGAGTCATATTGGAAATGAATCTGGATATATAGTTCAAATGACCCAGAAATCCTCTCACTTGTGATTCAGTTTGTGGAGCTGGCATTTCTTGAATGGCTCGTACTTTGTCAGGATCTACTTCAATTCCTTTCTGGCTGACAATGAAACCAAGCAACTTCCCTGACCTGACACCAAAGGTACATTTGGCTGGATTCAACTTCAACTAATACTTCTGGAGTCTCTTAAACAACTTCAAGAGATGGTCCAAATGTTCTTCCTCGCTTCGGGATTTAGAAATCATGTCATCCACGTACACCTCAATTTCCTTGTGGATCATATCATGGAACAAAGTTACCATAGCTCTTTGGTAAGTTGCCCCTGTGTTCTTCAGACCAAAGGGCATAACTTTGTAGCAGTAGGTTCCCCACGGGGTGATAAATGTAGTCTTATCCATGTCAGCTGGGTCTATTCTAATCTGGTTGTAATCGGAAAAACCGTCCATGAAGGAGAACACTGCAAACTTGACTGTATTATCCACAAGAGTGTCAATATGTGGTAGTGGGAAATCGTCCTTGGGACTAGCTTTGTTGAGATCTCTGTAATCTACGCACATTCGCACCTTGCCATTTTTCTTCATGACTGGCACAAAGTTGGCTACTCATTCTGGATATTTTGATACTGCCAAGAATCCTGCATCCAATTGCTTCTTAACCTCATCTCTGATTTGGAGGGCCATATCAGGTCTACTTCTACGGAGTTTCTGCTTCACAGGTGGACATTCAGGCTTGAGCGGTAGTTTATGAACTACTATATCTGTATCTAATCCAGGCATGTCTTGATAAGACCAAGCAAACACATCTACATATTCCTCTAACAGCAGGACTAGCCGTTGTCTGATTTCTGCCCCAAGGGTTGCCCCAATCTTGACCTCTTTCCTCTTTTCTTCTGTGCCAAGGTTGATGACGTCAACTTTCTCTTCGTGTGGCTGAAGATCTGTGTACTGATACTCACACATTTTTGCCAAATCATCGGGGATCTCAAAATCCTCTTCTTCCTCAGCTTGATAAATGGGTGAATCAAAGTCGATAGTGAGAGTAGGGTCATTGAATACAACGGGTTTGGGAATCATTCTGCACGATGGAGGGATTTATTTTATTAAAAATGCACAATCATGAACGCAAGAAGAAGAAAGATGCAGTTTCGAAAAGATTGCCATTTTTCTTAAAACGGAAATAGGAATAAAGACAAGGAATTTAACAAAAACAAACACTTCATTAATTAATAAGATTTAAAAGTGGTGGCCCATACAAAATAATCCGAAAGCCTTGGGCAAGGCTACGGAATTGAAAACATCAAAGCTAACAAACAAATTACTCTGTCAACAGGTACAAAGTAGGTATCTCAATGGCTTCCCAGTTATTTAAAGCAGCGTCACACCGAAACACCAAGTGATCGATATCTTCGTCTTCAGCATCTTCAATAATTGCATGGACTTGCTGTCCTCCACTGACGAACACCTCTTGAATGGTCTTTGGTCTTCCCTTTGTTGAAGCAGCTTTTCCCTCAAAAGTTGGTTTGTAACCCAACCCTTGGTATTTCTCTCTTTCTGGAACTACGACGATCTTGCCCCATCCTTCAGGTACCCCCCTCGCAAAGCAGATTGAATGCTTTTGAAAGAAGCAAAAGATGGACAATCAGAGACCACTGGTTCTTTGTCGTCAAGCTTAATGACATTAGCTATTTCAAGAGTCTGGAAAGAAGTTTCCAAAGCATCTTCATCCGCTTCAATGTAACAAAATGAGGACAAGTTACTGGCCATCAGGTCCGCTTCACCATGTATGATAACTAACTTCTCATCGGCCACGAACTTCATCTTCTGATGTAAGGTAGAGGTTACAGCACCAGCTTCGTGGATCCAAGGTCTACCTAGTAAACAACTGTAGGCAGGGTTGATATCCAAGATCTGAAAAAGGATGTTGAACGTTTGAGGGCTAATTAAAACAGGTAGCTTAATTTCTCCCATCACCGATCTTCTTGAACCATCAAAAACTTTGACAATAAGAGATGTGGGTCTCATTATGGCTCCTTGGTAAGACAATTTATCAAGAGTTCTCTTTGGCAAAACATTCAGGGATGAACCGGTATCTACGAGAACTCTAGCCATCGTATCTTCATGACATTTCACTAATATATGTAAAGCAAGATTATGATTCCTTCCAGCTCGGGGTAACTCCTCATCACTGAAGCTAAGAGTATTACAGGCTGTAATGTTGGCGACGACATGGTCAAACTGTCCGCCTGTTATGTCTTGAGCTACATGTGCCTGGGCTAGTACTTTCTGCAAAGCTGATCTATGAACATGCGAATTAACTAACAGAGATAAGATCGAAATCTTGGAGGGTGTCTGATGGAGCTGATCTATCACTTTATAATCACTCCTCTTGATAATTCTTAGGAATTCTTCATCTGATTCTTGAGAAATCACCTCCTTTCCTTTGTCTTTGGACGTGTCGCGGTGAAAATTTGATAACAAGCTATTAGTTAACTTGTATCGCATATTTTAATGTCACCACCAGTCTTTGATTTTATCCAAGGGAAGGGAGAAAAACCGAATTCCCACAATGCAATGCAAATGCACTTAAGATTCTAAGTTCGGGGGTTGGTTATACCTAGGGAAGGTGTTAGCATCCTAGATATCGGTAGTACTCTACAGGAACCTCTTGATTAATTTTATATTATCTGTTTTTCGTTTTGCTAAGGGTTTAAGGGTAAGTGAAGAAGATGAGTCATCATCTTAAGAAAGACCACCACACTTCTTTGAAAATGTTTGTATTTGCGGGGTATGGGATTGTATGTCCCTTTTCTTTGAGATGATTAACATCTAATTCTCTTGTATGGAGAATTAGGTAGGCTAAAGTTTGATTTGAAATCAAAATTGAAGGGGGACTAACCTAGGAAGTCTATCCTAAATTGTCTAATTGATTTAACTTAAGGGTCGATTATGATGCAAATGAAATGCACCATGCACAATAACATGGTTATCATGCATGGGATTTTCCCTTGGATATTTTATGCGGTTAATTATATTATTTATGCGAGTGTGCTAGCAAAGTGATGCTAGACTTGTGTCCAGTGATCAAAGGTCGAATGCGATGCCCTAAGGCGATCGACTTACATGGGTAGAAAATGGGCTCGACGTTGGATCGAGAGTTTTATAAGTTTGAAAAGGTTTAGACATATGAAGCAAGCATATATTCATCAAGATAAGCATACAAAACATGGCATCAAACAAGGTAATGGAAACATTCAAGCGTACGATGATGGATTCTAGCGGGGAATGATTAAGAAAAGAGTTGATTTTAGGTTTATTATAAAAGGTTTATTTTATTATTTATTTAGAAAAAGATTTTTAGTTTAATAGTGAATTAGTCAATTAAGTAATAAAAGTTAAATGTGGTGAGAAAAAAAAGTTAATTATCGTATTATATAAAGAAAAAGGGTTCTAATTATCTTGATGTTTTTATTATAAAAAAAAACATATTGATTAGAAAAATTAATTCTTAATACTTTTATAAATAAAATCTCTTATTATCATCTAATTTTAAAGTTATAAAAAAAGATTAATGAAGTTTTATTTTAATATCTTAAAAATCTATTAAAGGTTTTTTTTATAAAAATGGTCTATATTTATTTATTATATTTAGAAAAAGGTGAATTTATTTAATAAAAGGGTTAAAAAACAAAGGAAAAAGGATTATTAAACGGAGGGATCCGACGTGGTCATGGAGAGAAGGTCCATGGTGGACCCTCTGATCTCTACCGCGTGATATGTGTGTGATGTGATCAGAGGCGTAAAAAAGTGAGGGTGCAAAATAGTGTAGTGTGTGTATGTGATTAATTCGCTTAACATAAAAACAACAAAAAAGGAAAAAAGATAGAACGCCCTCTTTTCTTTGTCTCTCAGACTCTCTCGAATCTCTCATTCTCAACAGAAAAAAAAACTAGGGTTTTCTCAACCCCAAAAGCGCCGCCGCTATCGTTCATTTCCGATCTCTCTCTCGACCTGCAAAAAGAACAATCAGGCAATCAAACAAGACCCCACCCCACACAGCCTGTACCCCAATTCATTATTGATGGTGCGATTACATATTACAATGCTTATTAGGTGAAAATGAAAAGAAAGCGAAGGAAAAAAAATGGCGAAGGTCGGAGGCGAAACGGCGATGGGTTCCTTCAAATCAGGGATGTCTCTCTCGTTCTCTTTTTACCTTTTGCGAGCCTTTGTGATTTGTGTTGTGGTTTGATATATCCCCTTTGATCCACTTCTGTGATTGAACGTCTTGAATGACGATGACGATTTCTGAGCCTTTGTGTGTTGCTGAATGTTTTCTGGTTTATGGGATACTTTGTTTTTCTGATATGATAAGGGTATGAATTGATAAGAGGTTTTTTTGATCGTGTGAATTTTGATGGCGGCTATTATCATTCTTTTTTTTCGTCCTTTTCTGATGAGATGAGTCCCTTTTATAGATGGCCAGTGATGATGCTTACTTGGGAAATTCTTTATGCTGATTTGATTTCGTGTTTAATGCCACGATCTGATATGATTTGATTTGGGAAGTTTTTGAAATTGTTTGAAACAGTTGGTACGGTTTGTGATTTGGAAAAGGTTCTGATCTGACCGTTGCCCTGTTTTGGGATGTTTAGGTTGTATCTGATACGTTGTGCTCAGTTTGGAAATTTGATTTCAAAAGTTATCCCGTTTGATTCTTGTCTCTTCTGGTTTTGGAAAGCTTGCTGGCGGTATCTCCTATGATATTGCCCATAATTCCGATTTAAAAAAAAATGATGACAGTAAATCCTTCTGATTCAGGAAAATTCTGAGGCCACCTTAGGAAAATTTGAAATTGTCTGGACATGTTTAGTTTGATATTGGAAACAAATTGAAAAGTTGTCTTGGCTAGTTTTTGGGAACAAAGAAATCTGTTTGAACGTGTTTTAGGTGGTTGCCTGAGCATGTTTGATATGCCATGAAACTTACCAAATCTTGATTTATTTTGTCCGGTTGTTTTGGAAAGTTTCTAATATCATGACCCTTTTTTTCAACTCAGGTGTACGATTTCATCATGCTATAGCGGCTGGAATTAAACGAAACAATCAAGTGCTCGGGCTTGGGAAGGCTTCTATGAGTGAGAAAACGGCGAGCTACTTCTTCTTGAAATCTCAGACCTTGTAAAAACTCTGCATCATGCTCTCTTTACATCAATGTGAAGTGGATTTGTGATGAAGTGTTGATTGCAAGTTCCTTCTCGTGAATCATCTGTCAGCAACTTGATTTCCTCATTACCTCGTATTGGTCTCGTTCAAATTCTATATAACTTTGCAAAGTTTGTTTTGAAAGTGGGTTAGATAATATTGGCTTTTGTTTGGGCAGGTTAATCGTCATTTCCAGGTAGATCACAATTGGTTACGGTTGGTATTTTGCTACGAACTAGAGGTGTGGTGAGCTATGAAACGAACTTGGAGCTTGGATTCTTGCAAGGCTTCTAAGGGGTATTGATGGTTATGCGTTCTGCAATAGGTATATGTTTGTGGATTGTTTTTATCATAGTTTAGGCATGCTTTGGATGGTACTGTTATGCACTTCGTGCCGTAATGCTTAAGTATGTTCTAGTAGTGCATCATATAACAAATTGCCTTCTTCCTGATAGTTTTGTTGGCCCATTTTTGCAGTTCCGAGATGATGAAGGAATTCTGGAGTGGTCTCTCATTGTTGTTGTTGAACTCCCTTCAACTTTATCCTAACTACTGCCGCACTTCTCTTATTGCATGATATTCAAGGTGTTGTCCAAGCATGGCCGTGGAGGGGTCTAGACTAGCAGCTGTGATGAAAAGGTCGTGATTGAGATGGATCTTGAATGTGTGTTTCCTTGTAGTTTTAGAGTAATGCTCTTAGGTTTACATGAATTTACTGTCATAAATTGAACTCACTCATCAATTGCTCTTGATTCAGATTGTAGATTGGCGCGACGATAGCGAAGGTATCATGGAGGATGAAGCATTGGTACTCCGATGGATCGTACAACTCAAAGGACTTTAACTCTAGGTCTTAGCTTTATAATCTGTACAGACAGCCCTGTAATGGCATTTCTGGTTCAATAAGAAATGGGCACTGGTATGATCTTTGAACCCAAAATATTCGTGGCTTGCAACTTTAGTGATTTTTGAAATCAATGGCAAAGACTCTGATTCGAAGCGGCATTTAGAACCTTTAGGAACTATGGATGATGATGTAGATTGGTTGGCCGTGATTGCTTGTGAGATGGTTAATATCTGACTATACAACCTGCTATAATTTTATTGTAGTACATTTCTTAATGACTTTTCATGACTTGGAATTTAGTTACTTAAGGTTGTCATTATATAACATTTAGATTTCCAATTCTCAATCCAGTGTGGTATATTGGTGTTGAGTTGTCGCGTTGGATTGTGTCAGGAATTAACGGTTACTGACTTATGTGCATTTGATGCCGACAGTTTTGCAGCTAGTTAAATTATTTGTGACCTTGGAGACCCGTCAGGTTGTCGTCATGTTGCTTGCCAGAAGACGGAAGAAGTAGGATCCATGAGTTCACTAGCAGCGCAGTCATCTCCGGTTGGTCTTGTTCTCACCGTGTTTTGCAAGAGAAAGCAAGGGATGCTCATGGTACTGAAAGATTCATGGCAAAGCAGTGATGACAAAAATTGATATTGTAATGGTCTGAGTATTGGGAGTCATAGTTCGTAATAAGCTGGCATAGTTGTAATAAATTGGCATAGTTGTAATAAATTGGCATAGTTGCAATAAATTGGCATAGTTGCAGAACCAGCTGGCCAAAGTGCTTAATTTGAAACAGCCTTTAAAATGGACTTGTGTTATATCAAATGGTCAATTGATCGTGACTTAAACCATTCTAGCCTTCGTGTACAAACTATCCAATATACTCGAGATATCTCGAACCAATCATGGCTTGAAATTATATTGTATATAACTCAAAAGAAATATGGATAATCATGTATTTAGATTTTGGTTCATGGCACATATAGAACTAAGCCTTTTGAAATAATAACTTGAAAGTAAATTGGCGTGGATTCGAGATCTTGACATAGAACCAATTGGGTTACCGCCTCAAGCCAATTGATCATCCTTTGGACTTTGAGTAATCCATTGATATGTGACTTTTTCTCCTTGAATAAAATGGGCTTAGTTGTGACCATCTCAATTTCGTTCTTAATTAGCTCACGCCATAGGCCATGAACCACGAATGTTTTGCGAGAACAAAAGGTCCTGACCATAATAAGAATTCATAACTTGACCCTTTGTTCTATGTCCTAGTCCTTCGTAATTCCATCCACTAGATATCTTATCTTGAAGGTCCCTTACTCAAGAACAAAGAGCAAACACATCTTTTCAAATTGAGGAGCTTACAGGGGGGAGAGATGTCATCTTGTAATATCACTTTACCACACAACCAGTGACCAGTCTTGAGGGACCAATTGTAAATCAGAGGGTATAAGGATTTAATATTCTGTGGGGAGGAAGACTGAGGAGTCTGAAGGAAGAAAAGGCTTGATAGTGGCTTAGGGACCAGAAAGGGAAAGGGCACAATCTCACAGGAATTCACACACATCTTGTAAGGACCAGGGAACCTCCACAAACACACACACAACACAACCTTCAAGACCTCGAACTTTCTGCAGCAGCACCTGTACTCAAAAGAAACAAACAGACAACAACTAGGTAAAGCAGTTAGTTATGCACGAACGATGGCCTAATATGGTATGCAAATAGAAAAAGGATCTTAGGGTCGAAAATTAGGGTGCAACAGATGCCCCTATTTAAGTTTCTCCTATTTGGAGATATGGAGATCGAAATCTTAGTCTCGACGAGATAGGAGAGACTTAAATACAAACATGCACAAAATTTTTGGCCCTAAGATGCCGCCAAATGCACATGATATGATATGCTATGCAAGACAAGGAATCTGTGATGAAACAATGTCACAGGGGATAACTGATGTTAAAACACAAAGAAAGACAGACCCGACGAGGACTATTCAGCGAGACAAGACTCCACAGGGAAGATCTAACTCCAATGGGGAAAGAGACTACCAACTGACAATTACAAGGTACTTAAGTGCATGGCAAGAAACTTGCAAGGAAGGATAACCTACTACCAACAGCTGGTAGCCTAAGCAGAGGCATCCAATTGAAATAAAGGGCGTATATTACCTACTATCACACAGGATAGCCTAAGCAGAGGTAATAAACTAGGGAGGAAAGATCACCTACCACCAAATACGGTAGCCTAAGCATAGGTGTCCGACCCAAAAGAGAGGTGTGTTACCTATTATCAAGCATATGATAGCCTAAGCAAGGTAAACACAAAAAGGAAAGGTGACCTACTACCACCACGGTAGCCTAAGCAAAGGTCTCTGACCAAATGATATGGTATATTACCTACTATCCATGATAGCCTAAGCAGAGGTAATAGACCAAAAGAGAAGGATCACCTACTGCCATCTTGTGGCAACCTAAGCAGAGGTGTCCAATCAAAAGGATACGTTACCTACCATCAACATATGATAGCCTAAGCAGAGGAAGACGCAGGAGGAAAGATGGCCTACTACCACCACGGTAGCCTAAGCGAGGCATCTGACCAAAACACATGTGGTATATTACCTACTATCAAACATATGATAGCATGAGCAAAGGTAATAACCAAATAAGTTTCCAGTGATCAAAATAATGATTCAGCTTCTCCTTTGAATATTCTGTTTAAAAGGAGTCAATATTGAGGAATCTGCTGGGAAGAAATAATTGTCTGTCGAAGTCTTCTAGAAATCTACTGCCGAGAATAACCAGGAAATATAAAAATGAAATACCTACTGCCGAGGTCTTCTGGAAATCTACTGCCGAGAATAACCAGGAAAATAAACGACTGTTTGTCGAGATTTTGAAAATAAGCCAAGGAATCTACTGCCGAGATCCTGGAAATAAACGACTGTTCGTCGCAATTTTAAAATAAACCAAGGAATCTACTGTCGAGATTCTGGAAGCTTCACCGGGGGTCTTCAAAAGAGATGCAGGCCGGCTGACTTGTAAAATATGTCTTCTCAAATAAAGAGTAAGATCATCTGAATCTTCATCAAACTTCTCGAAGAGATGCCATTTGACAGAAGCAAATTGAATTGTGGGCTCACTGGGGAGAATACCACTGAGAAGTAATTACTGTTGTAGCTGAACACTGCATTGAAGCTAGTATAATTCTTGTAATAAGGATTCTCAAATAAAGAGAAACACCTGAAAGGTCTTCAATAACTTTTTCTGGAGAATAAGCTGATAATCTTGACAACTTCACCGGGGATAGACAAACTGTCCTGAGGAGACCGCCATTTGTCATCCAGATAGAAAACCAAGCTCAAATAAAGAGCTACCACTTATTGTCTGGGTCTAAATCCCATAGTAGTGCTGGAGGAATAACTTTTGTCTTCCATAGAGATCTTCAAATAAACTCTTCTTGGGGCGACAAAGTGCAAAATAAATGCACGCTCAGTCTAGGTTCAAAAGCCTAGAGATATCCAAAATTGTGGTTGTCAGGGACCAAAGTTCAATTCAGGAAGTAACTGAAGAGAAACGGTCAAGCAAGACCCCATCCATTGAGGATTGAACTCAACGGGGTTGTCTTTGTCCAAAAATGGAAAAGAAAACTGAAGCAACCATCTTCCATGAGGATTGAACTCAGTGGGGAATTTAGGAAGAATGCGTTCTTTCTGCCTAAGGCTGACTACTCTACTTGGAGGGAGCCGACAAACCCTATCACTTGGGGATAAGCGTAACCAAAGTGAAAGAACAAACAAACAAACACAGAGAAATGCAAGGTGCAAAAAAAAATGCCATACCATGAATCTACATGAAAGAATGCTATGTTATGCTTATGCTTGTGCTTATGTTGACAGAACAACGGCAAGAAGCAAACTGGAGATGAAAACAAGAATCTCGATACGGATACTCGGCCGATCTTTGCAATATAAGAAGCATCACTGGGGATGAATGGAAAGCCACATATGGAACTATGTCTTGCTTTAAAGCTTCAAACTTCTCTGGGAAAAAGAGAGTACTCCACTTGGGGATAACCATCACGACTTTACTTAGGATTGTCAAGATGAACCTTGTGATTTTGTTGGGGGTGAGGAAGATTCACTAGGAACGAATCAAACTCATGATTGAAGAGAAACTTCATGGGGATAAAATAAATATCCACTGCGAACTGAAGTAGTTTTGAATGAAAGTTATAACTGGATAAAATAAATATCCAGTTCATCGAGGAAGCTTGAAAATATAAGATAAAACTTAGAGGGGATGAAATAAACATCTACTTCACTGGAGAGGGTAGAGATGGTGATAAAGTCCAATGATGAGTGAAATAAACACTCACTTCGCTGGGGAAGGTTGAAACCAAAGAAATTCCCTGAGGATTCTTAGGTTGCTGACTGGAGAAACCTTGCGTCAAACGTGCCATAACTTCTTGTAGTAGAGATTTACCGGGGATTAGTCGTGACTACCTGAAGCAAAGACTTGCTGGGGAGTCGTCACATTACTTGGGATAGAAACAAAGTAGTTCTGTTTTGGTGATCTGCATGGTAGTCGCTATTTTGAACAACAATCGTTGTGAATGGATGAAAAGTAATCTTCACTCCTCAAAATGCCCCAGATCACATGGTTTGTGAGAAGAAGTCATCTCGAGAGGATTTTGCAGAAAACATGGCGTCCAACTGTCTCAATGTTTTCAAACACTTGGAGAAATTTACCAAATCTCGACGTAACTGGCCCGGATTGACTGTGTTCTGTAACCGAGTCTTCAAATTCTTTGAGAGATTTACCAAATCTCGACATAACTGCCCCAGATTGACGGTATTCTGGGTCTTCAAACTTGTTCTTTGGGGCCAGACTGTGAAAAATTAACTGGGAAACAACTTGCCCCTGCTCAGAAAAGTCTTCAGGTATCGTGCCCCTGGGTATAGTCATCCTTTTGAAATAATCTACCATTTACTCATCAGAGTTTCCAATCTCAAAAGGTTTAGCTCATCGCTGATGCTCGTATGCTAACTTCTATGATGTCAAGCAGTGTTAGCAAGCGGAAAATGTTAATTCCGAAATTGCTAATGCAACAAACGTTTGTCTTGAAGTTTTACTAAAAAATTTTGGCGGTTCAATTACCGATTTTATAATGCCAACAGGAATTTGAGCATAACTCATAGGAGTCAGGAAACGATATCTCAATGAGCATGATTTTGAAATAAACTCTGCTTCATTAAGGTCTTTCAAGGGTTGTATCGTGGATTGGTTCACGGTTTAAGAAACAAAGGATATAAGGCTCAAAATTTGTTTGTGCCTAGCCCAATCTTCGTGATATTTTACTCCTTTTTTTTTTATTTTAAAAATTACCCTGCCCCAGGTTAGGAATGAGGGTTTTTGATTTAGAGAAGAGAACTCCTACTCCTAAGGCTCAAAAGGGTTAACGAGGGTTTATCACCTTATATCTCCGGTGTCTAGGGATTTGAAACAATGCCTTATATCACTAGCAGAGTTTTATTCAAAAGCATACAACAAGAGATCTTGCGTTTGGTTTCATCATCCTCCATTCAATTCTCCGCCGAGGCAAGAGATTGGGCAGTATTGGCATTATAAAATAGAAAAGGCATTTTGAAACGAGTGAAACGAATGGATTTCTTCAAGACAAACATTATCATTGCATTAATTATTCAAAATTAAACGAGTTCTTACACGCAAAACAAACGCATTAACGAACGCAGAAAAATTAACATATGAAAATAGTAAATGAGCTTAAACTAGGGCGAGACATAGACTGGAGAAAACCATCATGTGTATCAATCCACCATGTGCAAGGAGGGGATTGCTTCTTGTTCAAGTGAGAGATGGATCTCAACTTGGGGTTCGCACACTTCGAAAGACAAGACTCCTTTCTTAACCATCTCTTTCACTTTCTTCTTCAAAACATGACATTCCTCTATGTCATGGCCGGGTGCCCCTTGGTGGAAGGCACAGAAGGCATTAGCTTTGAAATAACTCTCATGGGTCATCGGGATGGATAATGGAGTTTCCTCCTTGATCAAACCATGTTGTAAGAGTGTTGGGAACAAATCAGCGTAGAGCACAGGGATGTCCAAAATTTTGCCCCTTCGTTCAACTGGTTGGTCGGTGGAGGAGGCAAAAAATCCATCCTGGCGTTGGGATGTGGCCAACTCTTTGACCAAATCCATTAGGCTCCTCTTGGTCATCTTTAAGTCAGCAATCTCATCACGAAGTTCTTGCTTTCGTGCTCTTGAATGTCTATCATATTCTTCATAGTAGCGGAAAAAGTTTCCATGTTGGCCTTTAGAGCGGCAATCTCCGCTCGGAGTGCCCTGTTTTCCTGTTCCAAATGATCCATCCTCCTCTTGCGCCCGACTCGAGTATTGTATCGATGATGCGGAGTCTGAGAAGAGAGACACGAATGAGAACCTGGAATGCAAAAGAAATGCAAATGCAGATGCAAATGATGCTTATGATGCAGCATGCACTTCAAGGAACTCAAAAGTGTATTTTAAATATCGTAATTGGAAACTTATTTTATTTAAAATTTTAAGCTTTCATAACAACAATACACCTTCAGGGCTTTATTATAATAAACAAATAGAATATAAAGGGAACTAGGGCTTCGATCCACTGGATGATGCTCCTTTCCTTTCACTGAGTTCTTCCATCAGCTTGTCAATCCTTTTCTGCAATATAAACTTGTCCAGGGTCAGGTTCTCTACTTCTGCTTTCAGCCTTGAAACTTCATCTAATTCCATTATGAGAGGCTTGGGCCGAGGATACGGCATTGTCAGAATGAGAGCTCGTTTGCGCGACCACTCCAGGCAAGATTCTGTAACCGTTCAGTCGGGGTTCGTTGTTGCAGTCATCCCTTGTCTGTTGATTTGACGCCAAGCAAATAAAATTTGAATCTTCAGCTGAAGGTCTTCTCCCTCATAGAGGAAAATTCTTTTCAGATTCTCTTGATCAGGTATTTCATTCATCGGATGTCCAAGCTGGCGACGGGCGAGAATATGATTGTAACTGGTGCATCCTTTTGTGCTAAGGAGAGGCACATTGGGAAAGTCTCCACAGCTGTGAATCATGGGAATTCCTCCGTACATTGGGTCATGCCAAACAATGTCTGAGTGTGTGAGAGCCATGAGTTTAACAGGCCATTCAGAAGCATCTTTCACATCCCAGAAGGCTGCGGACCTCGGTAGGTGCGAAATAAACCACCTATAGAGGATAGCAGTGCAGCAAACAATCTACTTTCAGAATCTTTGAATGAATTGAATGGTATGCATCGGCCAACAGTGTTGGAATAGGATTCTTGAGCATGAAGATCCTGATCGCGTGGATATTGATGAAATTCTCGACATTTGGAAACAAGAATAAACCATAAACCAGCAATGCGAAAAGATTCTCGAAAGCCCTGGTGCTTCCTTTGTCGGCAAACTGTTGAGCCTTCTCGAATAAGAACTGAGCAGGCAAACCATCAATTCCCCCTCTGAACGTCATGTGAGTCTGGATCTCTAACAGCTTGATGCGAGTCACTCTTGCAATGTCTTCCTGACTAGGTCTTCCTTCTCCACCGTAGAACGGGGGTGAGTCTTTGACGAGGATTCCCAATAAAGCGGAATACTCCTCCAATGTGGGTATCAACTGGAAATCTTGAAAGATGAAGCAGTGGTAGATTACATGGTAGAGTTGAACCAGCGTCTCCAGTAGACCAGTAGCTACTTGTACCTGCAATAAAGAGAGAATCTGCCCATGCTTTGCAGCGAAGGCCTCTGGATCCTTGATCTGACTTCCTAGTTCCCTTAATTGTTCCACATTAAAGACCCTGAAGGTGTATGGCAAAGTTCCCTTCCTTCCAAGATCCATCTCACGATATCTAAAAAAAGTAAACTTTAAGTTCTTTGAAGGAAAATGAAAATGAGAATGCGAATGCAGATGATATGCAAAAGATTCATGGAAACTTAGCTATTTATAATCATTTTGGGATATCAGAAGTCTCATTCTTAATAATCATAAAAAAGACGGTTACAGTCATTAGTAACGGAATACTAAATGATTGATTTAATACAAAATTAAAACGCGTCTGTACGCCTCACAACAGTCATAACGTAAAGCTAAATAAAAGCTAATAAAGATGGATCTAAGGAGACTCTTCCAATGGTCCTCTTTGAGTCCTTGACTTTCCTTCCACCTGAGCTTTTCCAAGATGAGCTTGTCGACGAAGTGTTGACTGATGGGATAAGACATCTTGAGCTTTTCCGTTTATTGCAAAAAACAGCTCATTTCTAATAAACCTTCTTTTGTAGTCATCTTAGCTTGAATATTAACCGGAGATAGGAAATGAGTTTTTGTCTTAAATTAGTAACTCCATCAGCTGAGGAAATTCTTCATAAGGTGCCAGTTGATAATCAAGGAAACAGTAGTAGAATGCAGATGATAAATTCCCATATCTGATCTCAATCCTTTCTTTATCTGTCAGCAAGGTCTCCAGCCCCCTTAGATCGTCCAGGTTATGACTCTTGTAAAGGTACTTCAACATTTTTTTTAGAGTTCATGATATCCTTATGATGTTTATAAACAAGACTACGTTCCATGAACCTTTATGATATGATGCTCATGCAATGCAAGGATGCAAACACACAAAGCACAAAGCACACAAGCAAACAAACAAACAAGGGTCCTAGGTTTGAAAGGTCATAGCATGGAGCCAAGGTCTAACCATCCCAAGAAGGTACGTACTATGGTTCATTTGTACCTGCCGAACGGGTTCTACAAAGTTCCCAGAGTCTACAACCCATCTTTCGGATATTATCGATTTCCCAATTACTTGGTAGTCAACAATATTCTCAAGAGGATCTCGTCTGAGTGTAGTATCGCGTATCAACCATTTGGAATTACTCCCTCATAGTCATCGCACTACATCCTAAAAGGCCAAGTTGGGTTAAAGGTGACTACGATTCTCAATATCCCGGGCTCCTAGGTCGAAAGTAGTAATGTATTCACGATAGCTCGTTCAACAAATACCACCCTCGAGAGGGCCTCAACTGAGTGTGGAATCAAATCGACTTCTTTGGAATTACTCCCTCGAAATCTCCTCGATTATACCCACGATTCTATCTTATATGTGCTCTCAAATCTGGGTTAGGACTTATCTCACCATTCAAAGATAACCCTGCAAACAGCAAAACAAATATATATAACAGATAAAAAAGATTCAAGTTAGGGGGAGCCCTCTTATGAGAGTCCCCAGTGAAGTCGCCATTTCTGTCGCGGTGAAAATTGGATAACAAGCTATTAGTTAACTTGTATCGCATATTTTAATGTCACCACCGGTCTTTGATTTTATCCAAGGGAAGGGAGAAAAACCGAATTCCCACAATGCAATGCAAATGCACTTAAGATTCTAAGTTCGGGGGTTGGTTATACCTAGGGAATGTGTTAGCATCCTAGATATCTGTAGTACTCTACAGGAACCTCTTGATTAATTTTATATTATCTGTTATTCGTTTTGCTAAGGGTTTAAGGGTAAGTGAAGAAGATGAGTCATCATCTTAAGAAAGACCACCACACTTCTTTGAAAATGTTTGTATTTGCGGGGTATGGGATTGTATGTCCCTTTTCTTTGAGATGATTAACATCTAATTCTCTTGTATGGAGAATTAGGTAGGCTAAAGTTTGATTTGAAATCAAAATAGAAGGGGGACTAACCTAGGAAGTCTATCCTAAATTGTCTAATTGATTTAACTTAAGGGTCGATTATGATGCAAATGAAATTCACCATGCACAATAACATGGTTATCATGCATGGGATTTTCCCTTGGATATTTTATGCGGTTAATTATATTATTTAGGCGAGTGTGCTAGCAAAGTGATGCTAGACTTGTGTCCAGTGATCAAAAGGTCGAATACGATGCCCTAAGGCGATCGACTTACATGGGTAGAAAATGGGCTCGACGTTGGATCGAGAGTTTTATAAGTTTGAAAAGGTTTGGACATATGAAGCAAGCATATATTCATCAAGATAAGCATACAAAACATGGCATCAAACAAGGTAATGGAAACATTCAAGCGTACGATGATGGATTCTAGCGGGGAATGATTAAGAAAAGAGTTGATTTTAGGTTTATTATAAAAGGTTTATTTTATTATTTATTTAGAAAAAGATTTTTAGTTTAATAGTGAATTAGTCAATTAAGTAATAAAAGCTAAATGTGGTGAGAAAAAAAGTTAATTATCGTATTATATAAAGAAAAAGGGTTCTAATTATCTTGATGTTTTTATTATAAAAAAAAAAACATATTGATTAGAAAAATTAATTCTTAATACTTTTATAAATAAAATCTCTTATTATCATCTAATTTTAAAGTTATAAAAAAAGATTAATGAAGTTTTATTTTAATATCTTAAAAATCTATTAAAGGTTTTTTTTATAAAAAGGGTCTATATTTATTTATTATATTTAGAAAAAGGTGAATTTATTTAATAAAAGGGTTAAAAAAAAAAGGAAAAAGGATTATTAAACGGAGGGATCCGGCGTGGTCATGGAGAGAAGGTCCATGGTGGACCCTCTGATCTCTACCACGTGATATGTGTGTGATGTGATCAGAGGCGTAAAAAAGTGAGGGTGCAAAATAGTGTAGTGTGTGTATGTGATTAATTCGCTTAACATAAAAACAAAAAAAAAAGGAAAAAAGATAGAACGCCCTCTTTTCTTTCTCTCTCAGACTCTCTTGAATCTCTCATTCTCAACAGAAAAAAAACTAGGGTTTTCTCAACCCCAAAAGCGCCGCCGCTATCGTTCATTTCTGATCTCTCTCTCGACCTGCAAAAAGAACAATCAGGCAATCAAACAAGACCCCACCCACACAGCCTGTACCCCAATTCATTATTGATGGTGGGATTACATATTACAATGCTTATTAGGCGAAAATGAAAAGAAAGCGAAGGAAAAAAAATGGCGAAGGTCGGAGGCGAAACGGCGATGGGTTCCTTCAAATCAGGGATGTCTCTCTCGTTCTCTTTTTACCTTTTGCGAGCCTTTGTGATTTGTGTTGTGGTTTGATATATCCCCTTTGATCCTGTTTAGTGATTGAACGTCTTGAATGGCGATGACGAATTCTGAGCCTTTGTGTGTTGCTGAATGTTTTCTGGTTTATGGGATACTTTGTTTTTCTGATATGATAAGGGTATGAATTAATAAGAGGTTTTTTTGATCGTGTGAATTTTGATGGCGGTTGTTATCATTCTTTTTTTCATCCTTTTCTGATGAGATGAGTCCCTTTTATAGATGGCCAGTGATGATGCTTACTTGGGAAATTCTTTATGCTGATTTGATTTCGTGTTTAATGCCACGATCTGATATGATTTGATTTGGGAAGTTTTTGAAATTGTTTGAAACAGTTGGTACAGTTTGTGATTTGGAAAAGGTTTTGATCTGACCGTTGCCCTGTTTTGGGATGTTTAGGTTGTATCTGATACGTTGTGCTCAGTTTGGAAATTTGATTTCAAAAGTTATCCCGTTTGATTCATGTCTCTTCTGGTTTTGGAAAGCTTGCTGGCGGTATCTCCTATGATATTGCCCATAATTCCGATTTTAAAAAAAATGATGACAGTAAATCCTTCTGATTTAGGAAAATTCTGAGGCCACCTTTGGAAAATTTGAAATTGTCTGGACATGTTTAGTTTGATTTTGGAAACAAATTGAAAAGTTGTCTTGGCTAGTTTTTGGGAACAAAGAAATCCGTTTGAACGTGTTTTAGGTGGTTGCCTGAGCATGTTTGATATGCCATGAAACTTACCAAATCTTGATTTATTTTGTCCGGTTGTTTTGGAAAGTTTCTAATATCGTGACCCTTTTTTTCAACTCAGGTGTACGATTTCATCATGCTATAGTGGCTGGAATTAAACGAAACAATCAAGTGCTCGGGCTTGGGAAGGCTTCTATGAGTGAGAAAACGGTGAGCTACTTCTTCTTGAAATCTCAGACCTTGTAAAAACTCTGCATCATGCTCTCTTTACATCAATGTGAAGTGGATTTGTGATGAAGTGTTGATTGCAAGTTCCTTCTCGTGAATCATCTGTCAGCAACTTGATTTCCTCATTACCTCGTATTGGTCTCGTTCAAATTCTATATAACTTTGCAAAGTTTGTTTTGAAAGTGGGTTAGATAATATTGGATTTTGTTTGGGCAGGTTAATCGTCATTGCCAGGTATATCACAATTGGTTACGGTTGGTATTTTGCTACGAACTAGAGGTGTGGTGAGCTATGAAACGAACTTGGAGCTTGGATTCTTGCAAGGCTTCTAAGGGGTATTAATGGTTATGCGTTCTGCAATAGGTATATGTTTGTGGATTGTTTTTATCATAGTTTAGGTATGCTTTGGATGGTTCTGTTATGCACTTCGTGCCGTAATGCTTAAGTATGTTCTAGTAGTGCATCATATAACAAATTGCCTTCTTCCTGACAGTTTTGTTGGCTCATTTTTGCAGTTCCGAGATGATGAAGGAATTCTGGAGTGGTTTCTCATTGTTGTTATTGAACTCCCTTCAACTTTATCCTAACTGCTGCCTCACTTCTCTTATTGCATGATATTCAAGGTGTTGTCCAAGCATGGCCGTGGAGGGGTCTAGACTAGCAGCTGTGATGAAAAGGTCGTGATTGAGATGGATCTTGAATGTGTGTTTCCTTGTAGTTTTAGAGTAATGCTCTTAGGTTTACATGAATTTACTGTCATAAATTGAACTCACTCATCAATTGCTCTTGATTCGGATTGTAGATTGGCGCGATGATAGGGAAGGTATCATGGAGGATGAAGCATTGGTACTCCGATGGATCGTACAACTCAAAGGACTTTAACTCTAGGTCTTAGCTTTATAATCTGTACAGACAGCCCTGTAATGGCATTTCTGGTTCAATAAGAAATGGGCACTGGTATGATCTTTGAACCCAAAATATTCGCGATTTGCAACTTTAGTGATTTTTGAAATCAATGGCAAAAACTCTGATTCGAAGCGGCATTTAGAACCTTTAGGAACTATGGATGATGATGTAGATTGGTTGGCCGTGATTGCTTGTGAGATGGTTAATATCTAACCATACAACCTGCTATAATTTTATTGTAGTACATTTCTTAATGACTTTTCATGACTTGGAATTTAGTTACTTAAGGTTGTCATTATATAACATTTAGATTTCCAATTCCCAATCCAGTGGGGTATATTGGTGTTGAGTTATTGCGTTGGATTGTGTCAGGAATTAACGGTTACTGACTTCTGTGCATTTGATGCCGACAGTTTTGCAGCTAGTTAAATTATTTGTGACCTTGGAGACCCGTCAGGTTGTCGTCATGTTGCTTGCCAGAAGACGGAAGAAGTAGGATCCATGAGTTCACTAGCAGCGCAGTCATCTCCGGTTGGTCTTGTTCTCACCGTGTTTTGCAAGAGAAATCAAGGGATGCTCATGGTACTGGAAGATTCATGGCAAAGCAGTGATGACAAAAATTGATATTGTAATGGTCTGAGTATTGGGAGTCATAGTTGTAATAAATTGGCATAGTTGTAATAAATTGGCATAGTTGCAATAAATTGGCATAGTTGCAGAACCAGCTGGCCAAAGTGCTTAATTTGAAACAACCTTTAAAATGGACTTGTGTTATATCAAATGGTCAATTGATCATGACTTAAACCATTCTAGCCTTCGTGTACAAACTATCCAATATACTCGAGATATCTCGAACCAATCATGGCTTGAAATTATATTGTATATAACTCAAAAGAAATATGGATAATCATGTATTTAGATTTTGGTTCATGGCACATATAGAACTAAGCCGTTTGAAATAATAACTTGAAAGTAAATTGGCGTGGATTCGAGATCTTGACATAGAACCAATTGGGTTACCGCCTCAAGCCAATTGATCATCCTTTGGACTTTGAGTAATCCATTGATATGTGACTTTTTCTCCTTGAATAAAATGGGCTTAGTTGTGACCATCTCAATTTCGTTCTTAATTAGCTCACGCCATAGGCCATGAACCACGAATGTTTTGCGAGAACAAAAGGTCCTGACCATAATAAGAATTCATAACTTGACCCTTTGTTCTATGTCCTAGTCCTTCTTAATTCCATCCACTAGATATCTTATCTTGAAGGTCCCTTACTCAAGAACAAAGAGCAAACACATCTTTTCAAATTGAGGAGCTTATAGGGGGAGAGATGTCATCTTGTAATATCACTTTACCACACAACCAGTGACCAGTCTTGAGGGACCAATTGTAAATCAGAGGGTATAAGGATTTAATATTCTGTGGGGAGGAAAACTGAGGAGTCTGAAGGAAGAAAAGGCTTGATAGTGGCTTAGGGACCAGAAAGGGAAAGGGCACAATCTCACAAGAATTCGCGCACATCTTGCAAGGACCAGGGAACCTCCACAAAAACACACACAACACAACCTTCAAGACCTCGAACTTTCTGCAGCAGCACCTGTACTCAAAAGAAACAAACAGACAACAACTAGGTAACGCAGTTAGTTATGCATGAACGATGGCCTAATATGGTATGCAAACAGAAAAAGGATCTTAGGGTCGAAAATTAGGGTGCAACAGGATGATGTGGGAATAACAGCTTCTCTGGGTGTGGTTTCCTTGGAAGAAGGAGTGTAGACCCTTCCACTACGCGTCATCTTCCCGGTTCCCACTATATTGGTCACATCTTCAACGATAGTTCCCACCTCTTTCCTTGGAATTATGTCTTCAGCAGTGATTCCCACCTCTTTCCTTGGAATCACATCTTCTCGTCTTCTGCTACCCATGACATCATCATAGACCCACGTCACTGCTTTGGTCCCTCGGAACCTAAATGGAACAGGTTGTCGGACATTACTTTGCTTGGAATGACTAGTTATAGAAGTATCAGTCGCTCCTGGTCTATTAAAAATTGGTACTGATTTGTTAAATACTGGAACTACAAAACCAGACTTGGTTATGGCAGACTCAGATGCCTTCCCTCTTGGCTTTGGTAAGTTAAACACAGGCTCGATTGCTGCAACCTTGTTTTCCTTTTCTCTGCTGAACACCTATAGAAACCCTTCAATGATCAGATACTGAACATCATTTTGGACTAAACGGCAGCCCTTGGTACTGACATTACATTCTTCACAATCATCATGACAAACTTCAACTAACCCAGCTTTAAACAGTCTATCACTACGTTTTTCAATGCTAAACAGCCCTCTAAGTCATGACTAGCGCCTCCTTGATGAAAAGCACAAGTTGCATTTGGATTGAAGAAAGGCATAGATTTCTCTGTTGGTGGTCCCAAAGGTCTGGTAACGATCAATCCCTACTCTACTAGCGAAGGATAGAGCTCTGTATATGACATGAGTATAGGTGGAAATGCTAGCTTTCCTCCTTGCCTCTTGTGGGGAGAATTTTGCTGTGGAACCTGTGGTCTTGGTTGCTGATAATTCTGGTTCTTAGGCCATTGCTGATAGGCTGCCTGTTGATGTGCTGGCGCATGCTGCGATGCTTGGTGATTGAATGTAGGCGTAACTGCAGTTACGTAGGGTTGCTGAGCATACTGCATCTGGTAAATTAGGTGCTACAAGAAATTTGGTCTCTGCTGTTGCTGGTACATTGGTTGCTTCCATCGAGGGCTCTGGGTCTTCCCTGCCATAATGGCATTAGTTTCTCCTTCCTTCTTCTTATGAGAATGACTAGGGGACTTCTTAGCATTGACGCCAGCTGAACTACTCGGAGAACCAATCACTTTTCCACTTTTTAATCCTGCCTCTACCTTCATGCCAATGGCAACAATATCAGCGAAATTAGCACTGACACTACTGATCATTCTCTCATAAAATTCAGGCTTTACTGTGTCTACAAACCAATCAGCCAACTCTTTTTCAGTCAATGGTGGTTCGACCTGAGAAGCAGTCTCTCTCCAACGTTGTGCGTATTCTTTGAAAGTCTCAGTACCTTTTTGGGTCATACTCAGTAACTGCCTACGGTCAGAAGCTAGATCCATATTATACTTATAGTGTTTCACAAAAGCATTAGTGACATCCTGGAAACAACAGATCTGTGACTAGTCCAGGCTTAAATACCACTTTGCAGCAGCCCCTTTCAAACTGTCCTGGAAATAGTGGATCATCAGCTTGTCATTGCATACGTACGCGGCAATTCTTCGGTAGTACATGATCAAATGGGATTTGGGACATGTAGCCCGTGAGTATAACTCGAAATTTGGCAACTTAAACTTGGGTGGAATAACCAAATATGAAACCAAACACATGTCTTTGATGTCAGTACTGAAAGCATTACTCATTTCCATTGCCTTCATCTTCCTCTGCATTGTTTCAACACTTTCCCTCAACTTCTCGTGTCTGTCATCTCCTTCTTCTGACACATCAACATAGTCATAAGGCTGGTGGTTATGGAAAACCGGATGCACTTGCGTTTATACTGCTGGCGGAGCATAGGTAGGAATAGCATGAAAAGTCTCATTGACTAAAGGAATTGCTTGCTGTGTTGTCAAAGGAACTGTAGCACGGATAAAATCTTCTGGCATGCCCAGAGTCGGGATGACAGGGACGACAGGAGGTTCTACCATTCTGGTGACAATTTCAGAGACCACAGTGGCCTGAGTGTCCATCTTTGCTTTCGTAACATTAATTGCCTCGAGGATTTGTCCCATTCCTCCTCTTATCTCATTCAGCTCATTGTTGACTCTGTCCATTTCTCCGTACACCTCTGGCATTCTGAATCGAGCTTGGGCCCGAGTTTTGTAGTTGTGTCTGCGGTTCAGTGTGACGATTCTGGAGAGAACATGGTGACATGAGATAAAAACAAGGAAAGAAAATGCACATGAAGATGCAAATGAGGGTGCACATGCAAATGCAAGCTAAACTATCAAGAAACCAAAGAAATTTTGCAAATAATATAGATAATAGATTCTTGATAAAACAAACTTCTTCATTCAAGAGTCTGGTGAACATTACATCAGGAGCAGGGTATTCTCATACTCCAAGTACATAAATAGAAATACATCAAAATGAAGAGGAACAATGATAACAGAAATGTCAACAGTAGTACTAGGGATTGAATCCACCGGTTGATGATCCTTCTCCTCCATTGATTACTCTCATTATTTTGATGATACGCTCCTTTGTTTCCTCCTTTGCGAGAACCAATTCTCCTAACTCTTCCACCATCTTCTGCTTTGTCTTGGTAGGCGATTCATGGTGAGGACGTGGCTTCATCATCACATGAGCCATATCACGAGACCATTGCAAGTGAGCCTCTTTGACTGGGCATTCAGCCTTCCATAGTTGTCTATTAATCTGGCGCCAAGCGTGTTTCAAACGCATCTTCATTTCAAAACCTTCCCTTTCATCATAAAACATCATCTGTATATCCTCGTCATTTGGAATTCCTTCCTTCAGATGACCCAACTGACGGCGTGCAAGGACATAGTTGTAATTGATACAACCGTTTCTTACCATGAGAGGCACATTGGGGCAATCCCCACAGCTATGGATTATGATAATTCCTTCGTCGGTTGAATCATACCACTCGATGTCGGTATGCTTCAGTTCCATCAGTTTTCTAGACCAAATCTTATAGTCTTCAATCTCCCAAAAAGTTGGAGTCTTCGGCAGATAAGAAACGAACCACTTGTAAAAGAGGGCTACGCAGCAAACAATTGTCCCACAACCTCTTGTGTATCTGGTCTGTATGAAATGGTAAACATCAGCTAGCAGTGTTGGAATCGGATTGTTGACTGCAAAAATCTGAATGGCTTGGGTATCATAAAGTCCTTGGCATTCGGGAACAGAAACAAACCATATATCATCAGCGCTAGAGTTGATTCAAACAAAGCTTCACTTCCTCTGTTTTTGAAGTACAGAGCTTTTTCCAACAAGAACTGGGCAGGCAACCCACGCTTCCCTCCCTTGTTAGTCAGGTTGGCTTGGATGTCGGATAGTCTGATTCTGGTTACTTTGGCAATGTCTCTGGCAGAAGGAATTTCTTCAATCCCAGAAAAGATAGGAGCTTCTCTGATTGGAATTCCTATCATTGCTGAGAATTCCTCCAGGGTTGGCACCAACTGAAATTCGGGGAACACGAAACAGCAGTACGCGGGATGATACAACTGGACCAAGACTTCAAGAGGCCCTACAGTTACTGGTGTCTTCATTAGTGGGATGATGCATCCATATCTGTCAGCGAAGGCTGACTGGTCTTCAACCAACTCTCCCAACCACAACAAACGCTCCACCTCCAGTAGTTCAAAGACATAAGGCCAGACTCTCTTCCCTGTTGCATCCATTTGTACAAAATCTGCAAAACAAAATTAGTATCTTGATAGTTTAGCAGGGATGCAAAAAATTCCATGCAAATGCGTTTGGTTTTAAGGAACTCAAGCAAGACAAATTTCAAAACAAGCCTCATTTCATTAAATATTGAGAAGAGTTTACAATTTGGAAATTACATCTCAAAAAGGCTCAAAATACAATAGGATGAGAATAACAACTAGGCCTAGAAGAATAGGCAACCCTGTCTAGGAGTGTCCTACTTCACGCCTCCTCTTTTGTCTCTTCAACTCTTGATTCTCGAAGACCAACTTATCGACAATCCCTTTCCAAGCGCCAGACGTTGGAGGAGTGCTAGCATACTCATGAGTGCTAGAAGTAGGCCTCATGCTAGAGAAAAATGAATTCTCCTGTGCCATAGGTTCATCTATCACACGTTTTTCCAGCCACTCGATCAAATCGTCTTCTCCTTCATCTTCTCTTTCAACTCTTCTTGCTCGATGCAGACATTATGATATTTCCACTCCCATGTGTCCATCTCAAGTTTCATCCTGGCTATATTTTCTTGGTATTCTTCCATGCGCTCAATAGGAATAGCAGATGGAGACGCAATAGTTGGTTGCTGAAGTATTTTGGGAATATAGGGCATCTTGAGGTCATGGGCTCGAGATCGAACCCACTGAAGGTATGGCTCCAAAGACACACAGTTTCTTTTCCCCAACTCATCCTTAGTACTTTCGTGGAATTTATCCCAAGCACACCAAACTCTACTTTTGGTCTCATCAGTGGCTTCTTCGTTAAGATAAAAGAAACCGGACACATGGATACTCTTAGGCTTTTCCTTCATCGCAAATCCGAATTGGCTTCTGGCAAGAATAAGACTATAGTTAATCCCACCATGAATACCAAGAAGTGGTACATTAGGAAATGGTCCACAACTATCAATGTATACATTCTTGTCATATACCAAAAGATGTTGTTGTGAGTAAGCGAGATGATCCTTTGAGACCAACGAAGTTTGTCAAGGTTGTCTCGAAATTCTGATGTTCGAGGCAGATGAGTAATGTACCATTGGTAAAGCAACGGTGCGCAACACAAAATAGTTCCTTTTCCTCGAAGAGTCCTATGGTGAATGGAATGGAGAGCATCACCAAGTAATGTAGGCACAGGGTTTCTACTAATGAAGATCCTGATAGCATTGATGTCGACAAAATCTTCTACATCAGCGGACAAGAACAAACCATAGACCAATACAGCAAAGGTTGCTTCAAAGGCAACAATACTGTTTGCATTGAAAAATTGATAAGCTTTTTCATACAAGAACTTAGATGGTAGTCCCTTAATGCCATCCTTGGTGGTGATGTGGGGCTTGACCTCTGACGCATCCAAGTGAATACACTCACCAATCTCCTTTGGAGTAGGAATTTTCTCCTGACCGCTGAAAGGTCTTTGTTTCTTCACAGGTAAGCCTATCCAATGAGAGTACTCTTCTAAAGTTGGAACTAGTTGGTAATCCGGGAAAGTGAAACAATGATAGAGAGGATCATAAAATTGGACCAAGGTGTCAAGGATTCCTTCCTTCATTTTAGTACTGAGAAGGCCAACCAATCTTCCATATCTCTTTCAAAAACTTTCATGTTCAGTCACCAAGGTTGCCAACTTCTTCAGCTTTTCCAATTTGGGCTTTTTGAAATTGAACTTCTTAGTGTTTCTCTTCTCAATATCCATGATACATATGTTTTTCAAAGGAAAATACGACTGAGTTCCTTAAAACCAATGAGATGGATGCAATGAGATGTATGCAATGCGCAAATATGGGCAAATATACAAACATGTGTACACAATCATAGCACACAAGCCTTAGGTTTTGAGGTCTCTTGGATGGAGTCACGGCCTACCCATCCCAACAAGGTGTGGACTATAGGTTCATCAATTGTGGAACAAGGTTCTAAAAGTTCCCAGAGTCTACGTAAATCCTTCGGATATTATCGGCCCATGTAACTACTTACACGGGTTAATAATATTCTCAAGATAAACTCGTCTGAGTGTAGTATCGCGTGACAACTACTCGAGACTGGCTCCTTCATAGTCACCGCACTACATCCTAAAAGGCCAAGTGGGGTAAAGGTAACTACGGTCCTCAGAATCCCTGGCTCTCAATTGAAAAAGTAATATCAATGTGAATGCTCACATCAGACATCAACAATCCCAAAGGGCCTCATCTGAGTGTGGTCATCATATGCCATAAATTGTTAGGACTACTCCCAACAACCGACTATTGATTACACCACGATCCTATCATATTTGTGCACTCAAGTCCGGGTTAGGACTTATCTCACCACTCAAAAGTACCATGCCCACAATAGATCTCAAACAAAGCATGTATACAGGTAATAATACAGATATGTACAAATATAACAAGAAAACATGAACAACATAAGCAAAACAAGGTGGATTTAACCCTCAAAGTTTAGTTTCCCCAGTGAAGTCGCCATTTCTGTTGCGGTGAGAATTGGATAACAAGCTATTAATTAACTTGCATCACATTCTTTAAATTCACAACCGACTTTGATTTATCCAAAGGAAGGGTTCAAGATCGAGAAAAACCTAAAGGGGGGAGATCTAAGGTTCGGGGGTTGGTTACGCCTAGGGAAGGTATTAGCACCCTAAATGTCCGTAGTACTCTACGAGAACCTCTTGTTTTACTTGTTATATCTTACTCGCTTGCTAAAGGTGCTATGCTAAAGGTTGAAACCCTAGGGGTTAGTTTCTAAGTATACTCGACAAGGCATCACACCTTGCGCCTACTTATCCTCGGGAGTAGAATCAGAGTATGCGTAGTTCTACTATCTAAAGGATGAAGAAGGAACCATTGACTATGGCCAAAATTCCAAGGGGAAATGAGTACAAGCTCATTTTAGAGTTCACGATAACTCTCTAATTCTAAGTTCTAGGGGGGAAAGTGAGTTCTCATGATGATGAGAATCACATAGAGTTCACGATAACTCTAATCTATTACTAAGTTATGATTTCATGGCTCTCATTGAGGCCAACAAATGGGATAGGCTCCTATTGTTAAGGTAGGGTGGTTTGTTTAGTGACTTCATGAGTCAATTTTAAGAAGTACCTTCCTTTGGAATGGGGGGAGCATAACATCTTGTAAACAAGAGTTATAATGGGGTTGAAATATAATGAAACATATGAGTTCAATAATTCCAAATAGTGAGCATTTAATCATGAAGTGAACTTAAATGTGAACATAGCAAACAGTAAGTACAAGTGATCATGTAACTGTGACAATTATGGCAGAGGAGGCATTCACAATTTGAACCAAATGCATTTGAAATCATATAACTTATCAACAGATAGCAAAACAAACAACATTGCGTGGTAAGATTTATTAAAGCTAGAACGCAAGACTTTACAAATCAAGTACATTTCATAGAAAACTCAATTCCAAATCAGTAGTCACATGAGCATGGCATGGAAAGCACCAGAAACAAATGGATTTAAATCATGTGACTTCAACAGAGAACAAAAGCAAACAACATTCTCGTAGTAGGGTTTGTTAGAATCAGGGAAACAAAGTTTCATGAATCACAACATACTTCCACAGTAACTCATTTTAAAATCAGTGGGCACATGCATATACCAAGTATAGCAGAAAAGACATTCTTACAGTTTGAAGACAAATGCATTTGGATTTAAGTAGCTTGTCAATCAGAAACCAGAAAAAAAACAAACAAATTTTCTCATGATGAAGCTTTTGTTCAAAGTCTGGAAATAAAGTTCAAACAACATTCACAATTTGCAAACTACTTCGAAGAAGCATGTCTTACATATTTAAGAAAGATAGTTGATTCTAAAAAAAAATGAAGTTAGGAATATTTTTATGGCCTTTTGAAAATGTTTAGAAAAATAAAAAAGATAAAATGGTAATGAAGTGCATAAAATGAGTGAAAAGAAAAAACAAAAAAAAATGAGAACCAACAAGGTGGCTCTCGCCACATTTCTACATGGCTGGCGCCATGTGCCCCTTTTTTTCCTTTTTGTTTTTTCTTTTGTTTTTATGTAGTGTACCATCATTATTTTATTATTTTATTATGTGTTTTTGATGTGTGGCGGGAGCCATTATGTCAACACAGCGGACGCCACTTTAACTTATTATTATTTTTTAGTTTTGTTTCAAACGAATACATATACAAACCAAATGACGATTATCAAAATAAAATGAAACTAACATGTTAATGATTTTTTTTCACAGAAACAAACAATAATCAGACAATAATGAATATAACAACATGATAATCAACATGGAGCAAAATGATCACAGAATCAGACAATAATGAAATAACGAATATGATAACAACATGGTGCAAACATGAAACGTATGGTCATCGTGTGCAAAAATAGAATGAGATTAGAGTGATACCTAGTGGAGAAAGTCCACTGCTTCTTCACAGGTGAGTGTTTATGGAAGTAGTGAATAAGCTTCCTTCTCTCAAATGCTACAGAACCAAACTCTTAAAATGAAACACGGGCTTTGGTGGTTAAGATAATGGAGGCTTGAGGTGTTTAACGGGAAGGAAATAAAAAGGATAAGTTCTTGCAAGACTATGGTTACTTGCAGAACTCAAGAAATGGAAAAGTGAAGAGGTTTTGATTAGCTTCTTGGTATTTTTCTTGGAGTGTTTGTTGTGGTGTTTCTGTGTGTTACAGAGGAAATGGAAATGGTGGATTTCTTGCAAGCTTTTGAGTGTTACTTGCAAGACTATAGAAGGGAGAAGTAGAGAGAAATTTCTTGGCAATTTCTGGTTTGTTTAAACAAGGAGGAAGTGAGCTCCTTTTATAGGCAAACAAAGTGGTTCATGCACAGTGGGTAAAAGCAATATCCGTTGGGGAAAGAATTAGGGTTTGCAAGGACTGATGGATAAGGAATTAGGGTTTTCAAGGATATTTCAAACTTGGCCGTTCAAAAAAAAAATCAGAGAAGCAGGAGGTAGCTTTGGCATTTTCCCTCATTCATGTTTTACTGCATATTTCCTTTTGGTTGTGTCATAATGTGTGAGCTCAAATGGGCAAGTATTAGGGACAAGCAAAAGGTGAAAATCAATGGTAAATTTTGAAACCAATATTCACTCATGTAGTACAAAGGTAAGAAAGGAATAAAAGGAATAAAAGGAAAAGAAAATAAATTTGGAAAAAAAAATGAAACGGATAAAAGAGAGAGAAATGGATATTTATGGATTAAAAATTAGATAAATGAATAGGTTTTTGGATTTGGAAATAGGTATCAAAATGGTTAGAATGAATAATGGCTAAGAAGAAAAAGGATACTTGGATAAGAAAAATGGTTAACGAAAGATTATTGAAATTGGTTAGGAATTAAAGGTGACAATTGAGGGTGAAAAAGTGGGTAGAAATTTGGTTATGGAGAGGATTATGGTTAGGGTTACAGAGACAATCTCTTAGAGACTTGCTTGATTCATGCTCCATCCGAAAATCTTGATCAATCACTCCTTGAATCTTCTCAAGATAAACCTGATAAAAAAAACAAACACAAACAAAAACCTGGTAAAAAAGGTTAGCTATGCAGCATGATTGACCTAAAATGATATACAAGAGATCAATGAATCTAAGGGTAAAATTTGGGGTACAACAGGTTGCCAAACTAAGTTGGACTTTTGGGTTGCCAAGCTAAGTTGGACTTTGGATTGCCAAGCTAAGTTGGACTTTTGGGTTTCCAAGCTAAGTTGGACTTTTGGGTTGCCAAGCTAAGTTGGACTTTTGGGTTAAGTCTTGCGATACCAGTCTTTGAGATGTCAAATCTTGTTGGAAGGTTAGGCTTGAGGTATGATACACATGTCTATGCAATGAGCGAAGCGACATGACTAATGCATATGGGTGATTTACGCGATGATACGAAAGTTCCAAAGATTCCCCAGTAGAGGAATAGGTTCCTATGCAGCAAGGTTTCTTGTCAGAAGGAAGGCAAAAGGTTATTTGTGGGGTGATAGCATGATTCCCCGACACTCGTCTTGAACACAAAGGTCACTTGACGGTGTTTGCGTGAGCAGATTGAAAGCAACAGAGATATTTGCCCTTGTGTGGCTCACCCTTCCCCAGTCTGGGTCTATGAAGAATTTCTCCTTGACAGGAAATTGGAAATAACTGTACCATGAGATGATTTTGAGATGGCTTGCCCCAGAATTCCAAGTCGTGAAAGGCTTAGTCCTTGAAAGGAAGTTGGAAGCAGATGTACCTGAGATGGTTTGCCTTAACACTTCAAGTCATGAAAGGATTGGTCCTTGAAAGGAAAATTTAGAAGCAGATGTACCATGAGATTACTCGAGATGGCGTGCCTCAGAACAATTGTACCATGAGATGAACTCGAGATGGTTTGTCTAAGAATTCCAAGCCATGAAAGGATTCTTCCTTGATTGACTGGCTCTTGGAGTATTTGGCTTCGAAGTACCTTTGAGGTAGCTTGCCCCAGAATGAGCGTTGGAGCGACTTAACTTGTGTTGATTGAACATTGTAGGGGTTTTCCTTTAATCAAAAGAATCTTTGGGTGGCCTGCCCCTGGTTGGTAGAATCTTGAGATGATTCACCATGATCAACCTGTTCTGGAATGATTTTCCCCATAATCAACTAATGCTTCGGGGACTTGCTTTAAACTGACTGATTCCATAATCATTGGATGTCAATGCCCCTGTTCCATAGGGTTATGAGGTGTTGTTAGTTCAAATCAACTTTGTTGAATGATCTAGCTCTCTTTGATTGCTCCTTGTTGGAATTTCCTTGATGTCAAACACTGACTTGCAGTCAAAATTGTTCGTTCACAAATGGTAATTTTAATACGATGCTCATGCAAGTTTTGACAAAAAATCAATCGTTATTGGAATAATGTGACAATGTTGTATGAAGAATATAGCAAGAATATGACACCAAAACAAGTGATTAACAAATTTGTAGGAGTCAGTTTACGCAACCTTGCTGTAGTATGCTTTCAGAATAAACCCCGCCTCAATTAGGTCTTTTGAGGGTTATAACGTGGTCTGGTTCACGGTTATAGAAACAAAGGATATAAGGCCCAAGATCTGTTTTGTACCCACCATTTCTTCATGATGATCTTCAGTCCTACGTTCAGTTAAATTAACACACATTCATCTTCAACGAGAGTTTGACAGTGTAAGAGTGAAGATGAGGATTCAAGATTTCCTTGAAATGGCAGTCACATTATTTTGCTTTTGTCAAGGATGTCAGTGACCCTTTTGATTCTTGATATGGTGCTCACTGAATCTTATTTTGCTTCGCTTGAGGATTTGAAGACCTCTTTTGCTTTTGATTTTTATTTTGATCCCTAACTTTTTCCTGGACTGATTTTGTTTTTTCAAGTCCATCGGGATTGCCTTGATTTTTGCCTAAGTCTCCTTTTGAGGTGTTCGACTTAGCAGGCTTTTTTTTTTTTTTGATTTTTTTGTCGAAAGATTGTGACTGCCAAGTTATTGGTCATTGAGGAAAAACGACATAACTTTTGCATGATCCCTTCAACACGCCAGGATGTGTGCGAAGAGCAACATATAATTGATCCTTGGATATTTCATCTTGTAATACGAATGCGTCGTTGGATTAACTGAACAACTACCCATGCCCCAGGTTAAGCATAAGGGTTTTTAAATCCGAAGGAAACTCCTACTTCTAGGCTCAAATTGGTTAACTAGGGACTAACTCCTTATCTCTCCAGTGTTTGGGGATTTGAAACAATGCTTGTACATCCTTGGCAGGATTCCATCCGAAAGCATACCATCAACAATTATGGGTACCTTATTTTCATCATCCTCCCTCCAATCTTTGCTAAAATGATAATTTGGTGAAGAAAGTGGACGAGAGTTATATAGATGAATTTTTTTTTGTTTTTTTTTTATATATATGTGAAGAAAAATGAGCGAATGCGATGTGATTAGTTCAAAAAATGCATAATCACTACCATTCAAAATAAACAATGTTCAAAACAAGTAGCATTTAATCATAAAGAAATTACAAATGCGAATGATAAAAACAATCCAATGATTGCCAGTATCTGAGGAAGTCTTCCTGTCTGAACCATTGGCTGCCTCTTGAAGTCTTGGAACTCATTTGGGCGAGAAGCTCACGTGCACAATCAAGTTCCCTTCTTGAAAGGCTATGTGCTTCTTGTCAATCAACAGTTACACCCTGGCTTGAAAAGCTTTGCAATCTTCAGTCGAATGCCCCATTGATCCAGCATGATATCCACAATGCGCATTGGGGTCGTACCCAGGCGGGTATGGTTTTGGCAAAGGTTTGATAGCTTTGGGCTCTACCAGTGAGCTTCTGACCAAATGCGGCAGAAGTTGACTGTACGACATAGGAACTGGATGAAAATGAGCATTCCTTCTTTCCAGGTTGTTACGAGGCATATGCTGATTCTGATGCTGATTTTGATATCCTCGGCCACGGGCTCGTTGATTCGCACGAGGAGCAATCCATGGTTTCTGGTATGACATTCTAGGAATGTTTGGTTGCCCATTAGGATGATATGACGCTGGCAATGATAACTGTCGAGAAGCTGAGGGACCATAAAGTTTTGCTGGTGCACCTTGAGAATACTCAACATTTGCTATGACTGCATCAGTTTCATTATCCTCTTCCTCTTGGGGATTGTTGAAGGATTCAGTCTCACCAGCTTGATTACTCGAGGCGTCTCAGACTTGTTTAGCTTTGAGGTAACTCTCGATGCATTCCCCACTATTATAAGGTCAGAGAAGCTTGAGAATGAACTGCCAGCCATCCTTTCAAGATAGGTGTCATGAAGACTGTCCAAGAACATGTCAATCATATCTTTTTCCAAGAGTGGTGGTTGTACACTAGCTGCCAACTCTCTCCACCGTTGTGCATAATCCTTAACGGATTCACCGCTCTTCTGAGATAGACTTTGCAGCTGCGTGCGACTGGGAGCCATGTCCAAATTGTACTCATATTGCTTTAGGAAAGCATTGGATAAGTCTTTCCATTACTGGATACAGCTTCTTTCTAAACCCATGTACCAATTCAAAGATGCACCACTTAAACTGTCTTGAAAACAGTAAATCATCAACTTGTCGTCGCGGACATGAGAAGTCATCTTTCGGCAGAACATCACCAAATGACGCTTTGGACAACTGATACCAACATACTTCTCAAAGTTGGGTACTTGGAATTTTGGAGGAATTACCAAGTCTGGCACTAGGCACATATCAACAGCATCGAGCCCAGAAGTATCGCGTGCTTTCATAGCTTAAACCTGCTCTTCGAGGGCACAAAACCTTTTCTCCATGGAATCAGTCGGCGTCATCACCTGAGACTGAGTAGGGATGTTCACTCATGGAGGATGATCACCAAGTAGACGATCATACAAAGGGTTAGTCGACACAGCAATACCTGACGGGGGGGGGGGGGTCAAAATCCTTCATCCCAACATGTTGAAAGCTATCCTCTGACGTAGCCATCACAACTTTCAAATTGTCTATGCTTCTCTTATCTCCGGTTGAACTTGCTTTAAATGTTTTGCGGTTACCACAGGTTCAGTATGAGCGTCGGGAAATCAGCTGGCAGGGAATGGACAGAGGATCGGATGAGTTTTGGTTGGAAGGGTATGCCATGCAAATGAGATGCAAATGCAATGATATGCAAATAAATGCAATGCAGGCAGATTCAGGATCCCGGATATGACAAGTAACATCCCAACCCTCCTAACAGGTATGCTTTATAAGGATAGTTCTAAATTCTTTACCCCTAAACCCACTCACAGGATATCTCCTACGTTGATGGATAAGGTTCCCTTGGATTACGGACACTAATTGCATCAACACCACGCAACAGGCTAGCTGCATTGTGACGGGAAGACGAAAAGGTCTCTCCTGAGTGTAGTCTTCATCGAGAAGAGAGTCCTCAGAGACTAACACTAATGACCACCCAGATATAAACTGGTGCTAAGAGTGGTTCTTAAAGTCACAGACCCTTCATAAATTGAGTCGTGCGATAGGCTAGCTGTGTTACAACAAGATCTACGAAAAGGTCTACTCTAGGGGAAGCTTTCATGCTAGGCACACAAGGAGCGAGTCCTTGGGGATTAACACTAATTACTTCCAAAATCTAAACTATGTGTTCTCTCTTATTTTTCCAAGACTCAGGTATAGAGCCTTACTTATGATATCATCCCAAGATCCAACAGGCAAGTATGATAAACAATCATATAGTAAAGAGAAAACAGATAGATAAGTAATAAAGAAATAATTAAGAAGAAGCAACCAAGCGAAGTTAATACTCTCGAATCGAGTCAAGTTAGGCTTGACTCTCTCTAGCATAGGGCAATGTTAGAATCCCCAGCAGAGTCGCCATTTGTCGTACCTCGAAAAATACGATCCTCGCGATGGACGCGGAAAAACTATTCGAAACAGAGTCGCCACCGAATTTTATTCATTCCAAGGAAGGAATAAGAAAATATCGATAAAACCTTTAAAGGATAGATAAGAATATGGTCGTCGCAACCAAATTTGGGTTCGGGAGTCGGTTACGCAAGAGGGAAGGTATTAGCACCCTCTACGTCCGTTGTACTCAACGGGAACCTCTTGATTCGATTCGTGAGAAAGTTAGCTTGGTTTGTTTGTTTTCTTCTAAGGTAGATATTATTTTCTAAGGGGAAAATGGGTGGTTATTTTATTAGGGTGAATGAGTGGTTTTTTATTAGGGTGAATGAGTGGTTTTTTATTAGGGTGCTCGACAAGGATTAGAACCCTTATGCCTACGTATTCCCTCGTGCAATGGGAAAGTCAGAGCATTCGTACTTCATGGGACTACATTTGGTTGGTGTTTTTTAAACGAACGAGTGTTTAATTTGCATTCTAACTGCTAAACATTGGCTTGTCTGCTCGCTAGGGGAGGCTGAAGCACTAGTTCATATGCGCGGAAGAATGAACTAAACAATGTTCTTTATGAAAAGTGGTTTGAGTTGGATTATGTGTGTTAAAGATTTGATTGAAAAAAAGAGTTTGATATGCGTATGTTTTAGGGTTTCGATCGCGTAAGAAATGTTTGGTTTGTTAAGTATTTTGAGGGAAGAATGACGACTATCCGATAAACGAGACGTCGACCTCGTAACCAATTAATCGGGGCATTACTGAGATGCTAGATCTCAACGACACCTTTTTCATTCTATTGTTTATGAAATTGTTTGATAATGATTAAGTGTTTTAAGATGAAAGGTTGAATGAACAACGACCCAAGGGCGTGCCTCAAGAGCCATTCATTCGAAGATCCAAGGAATGCTAGACTCCAAAAATCTCCTCCTTTCGTTAGTTGATTAAGAAAGTGTTTGAAATAGGTTGAATCGGATTGGTTACGAAAAGAAGTGAGGATCGATACTAGTCCCTAGGGGTGCTCCTAGTAACGAAACCTCGAGATGTGCAAGTGTGCGTTTGACGGCGAGGCCAAAGGCGCTCGACTTACGATTGGGCTCGATGGCGAATCGAGGACTGGTTTGGAAATGGTTTAGTTGAAAAGGTCGAAAGATTGAATGACTGACAACCCAAGGGGCGTGCCTCGAGAGCCATCCATTCGAAGACCCAAGGAATGCTAGATTCTAAGAATCTCCTCCTTTCGAAAGTTTGATTGAAAAAAAAAGGGTGACATGCAATAAAAGGTTCCCAATTTAGTGTATTTAGATTAAGTGTATGAACAAAGAAAATTGTTAGATAAACATGAATATGCATATGATATGGACAATATGAATAGTATGAATAAAAAATATAATCGAGATAATATTTGACGGAAAATAAACAGGATAATGATTAATCGGGTGAATCGGGAAATAAAAGGTGACGACCTCGTCTTAATCAAGAACTCTAAAAAAAAGGTTCCATGATGTTTAAGACCTTCATTGATCGGAAATGAAAAGAATATAGTGCAAAGTAAAATGTGAAATAAAATCGAAATTGAAGAAAAGTCTCATCTTAATCGACAAAATTTGGTTTTAGATGTTCATCGACCCATAAAAAATGAAAAGTAAATAAAAGAATAAAATCGGTCTTGTCTTAATCAAGATTTAATCGAGAAATCGATAATCAACGATTTTTGACTTTCATTGACCGATAAAAAATAAAAAAATAAATAGGCCTCATATTAATCAAGATTTTGAATCGATTTTAAGAAAATCAACTAAATCATGAGTGTTGTTATATCATTGGCCAAAACAAAAATTGAAATAAAGTCGAAAATGACAATCAAGATGAAAATAAAAAGTGAAGATCAATCGAGAAATAAATCAAGGAATGAATCTAAACAAAGTGATAACCAAAATGATTACAAAAACTATTGACAATTATTAACAAATGTTTAAAAATATTTACAAAATTATCTAATAAAAACAATTAACAAAATTTCTATCAAAGTATTTCTAATAATCAAAAAGAATATTAACTAAAAGAAAAAATAAAAAGGGTGTGAAGGAAATTAAGTATGTGTTAAGAAACTATCATGGACTTTGCGCATAAGAACCATATGGACTTCATAAAATCCATCATCCAAAGAACAACATAGTGTCCTAAATAAATCAGCGTACTTTAAAAAAAAAAACAAATCAAAGAATAATGAAAAAAAGAAAAAGGGTCAAACTCAGTTGAAAGAAAAACAAGGTGGTGATATCAAAATCATACCATATGGGTTGAGCCCATATCTCACATGCCTTGAGCTCATTCAAGGCAGGGTAAAGAAAAATAAAATAAAATAAAAGGAGCAAGGTCATGTAAAAAAGACAGCAGATCCTAGTGTCTAAAAAAATAAAAGTAGAAAAGCTAAGTAACCTAGTAAACGACGAAGAGGGAAATAGTGATTGCATCACGCTTCTTCTTCCTCGTTCAAAGAAATCACAGTTTGAAAAACGAAAGGTACAACGTTGAACAGGTTTGCGTTTCCGTCCTTCCTTCCTCGCGTCTCCGTCAATCTCTCCGGCTTCAAGTTCTCGCAGCGGCTTTCTCCTCGCTCGCGGTCTTTTTCGGCGGCGCAGCTGATGGGTGATGGTGTGTACGGAGGCTGGTTTGATCGGTGAATGGAAAAGGTTATTGAATAGTGAGGAGGTTGAAGTTGATGGTTGAGGGAAATTGAAGCAAGATGGTGGTGAACGCAAGCTGTGCGATTTTCCTGGAGTCAATGGATGTTGTTGTTATTTAATGTCGGGTTGAAGGACTGGGAAGATGGAGGTAATGTTGTTGTTATGAGGTCAACGTGAACGAGAGAGTTTGGCGGCTAGAAACAAGGTTCGGTGGTATGGGGTTGTTTGGTTAAACTATGAGCAGATCCTGTGCTATTTCGTAAGGCAAAGGTGATTTAGGAAACAGTAGGTTGTGGAAATGGTTGGGAGGACGAGATTCGTCGGTAAGGTATGGAGGAAGTTGGTGAATCGCAGATTAAGGTTGGGCTGAAGATCATTGTTTGTGATTTTTTCTTCTATCTTTTTTATTCTGGTTTTGTGGTGTGTTTGTAGACGGAGGGAGTGGGTTTTGGCCAAGAGCTGTTGTTGTTACGGTTTACGGAAGGACGGCGGATGAGAGAGTGGAATGGTGGCCAAAGGATTCACGGCGGGAATGGATGTTGAAGTGGCACGGAAAGAAGAAGATGGAAACGACGCTGGGTTTTAGATGCAGACGAAGGGAGATGGTTGTTGTGCGTACGTAGGAGTTGGGTTTATGGTTTGAAAAGGGTGGTATCAAAAGGTTTCTTTAAACTTCCTTCTTTGTTTTCATTTTCTCTGTTCTTTAGAAAAAAAATTGCTTTCAAAAGAGCTGTCTCCCTTCCTCTGTTATGAATTCTTCTGCCTTTTAAAAATGAAATCAAATCAAGCCTTGTTGATTAAGTTTATGGTACAATGGTTTTGTCCGGTTGCTTATGTTATGTCCTTTTCATGATGCAGGATTTGAACTGGCTTTTGTTGGTTGTTTTTGCAGAAAAGACTCAATTGGAATTATTTCTAAAAGACCTTCAATTATGCAGATTTTTCTCATTGCAATTTTGGCAAGGCGTGTGAGACATAGCCTGTGGCAACAGGTTTATGCGCAGTGCTTCAGCATCTCTTGTTTTTTTCTTTTCTTTTCTTTGCCACTTGGATGTAATGGTTGCAATTGGATCATGGACTTTTAGTACCTCTTTTGTATAATGGACTTGTAAATGATGAATTGGGCCTTGAACTGAATAAAGTCTTGTCTTTATCATTTTTGAAATGGGCTTTTGAGTTTTAGATGTTGAAGTATTTTTGAATTATGGAAATATTATGGGCAATGAGAGGTAATTAAAAAATGGACATTGAATGGATTCAATAAATGGGTCTAGAAAATGGATTTTTTTGTAATGAGAATTTAGAACAAAAACTTAAAATGGATAGATGGATATTGGATGGATAGTTGTGAAGTTGATGATGACGAATGGTTTAAAAATGGATTTAAAAAGAATGGATATGGATAAAATTGGAAATGGCATTTGGATATTAAATGATGAGTTTGCAAAGTGGATTAAAATGGTTATTGAAATGGATTCTTTAAATGGATTTAATGGATGAAAAAAGGAATATGGATTGGACATTGGAAATTGGAAATTAAACCTAAATGCATTGTTAATCGAAAATGAATTGAAATGAAATGAGTAATTGAAATGGAAAATGGGTAATGAAATTGATAAAAATGTGGGTTAAAATGGTTAGAAGGAAGTGGATTTTTATAGAAATGGATTTTTTATGGATATAGATATTGAATGGATAATTGTGGAATTGATAACAAAAATAAGGGTAATTGAAAATGAAGATGGTTTAGAAATTGGAAAATAAAAATAATAATGGTTAAGAAAAAATGGATGATGATTAAGAATTGTCCCTAAGGAACCATGAATTATCTCAACCTTTAAAACTATGAATCATACACCAACTGACCTGATCATGAAACACACTTTGCCTGACCAAACAAAGCGACATATTTTTTGGATTTTTTTGAATATGGTTAGTGGATGGATGTATAAATGAAGATTATATACAGGTAGGACAAATTTGGGGTATGACACAGAGAACACAAGAACTGTATCTTTTATGGGAACAACTTGTGCATAATCCTCCAATGTCCAGAGAGGTAAGGTATCTCATGAAGCAGGACTTTCAAGTTTTCTGCTTTGATCTGAAAAAGGATATAGTATCCCAAGTTACAAACAACATAAGATGGATAAAGTCATACTCATAGCAATACTTGTAATAGTAATAATAGATGTTTTTTTGTGGATCTGAATAGTTTTTTTATTAGTAAAATTATAATTTTTCATGGTATTTTGTATTATTAGAATTGAATATTGTAATAATATTGGTATTCTACCAACATGAAGAGAGGAGATAATGCATCAATTATTATTTTTTTTTGAAAAAATAATATAATTTACGGCGGTTCTAAACCGTCGTTATTTTTAATTAAATATATTTTATATAATTACGGCAGTTACAACCGTCGCTACTTTTAATTAAATATATAAATTATAAAATTATGGCGGTTAGAACTGTCGCTATTTTAGATTGAATATATATATTATAAAATTATGGCAGTTACAACCGTCGTAATAATATATTGGAGGCAGTTTCAAAATCGTTGCGGAATGTTACGTCAGTTGGAGCGACAATTTTACAAACTTTCGCAAAACAGCCTCGTGACACACGTTTTTACGACAGAAGAGGAACTGTCGTGACTTACAATTTGCGTCGGTTCTAACCGTCGTAACCTGCCAAAATTAACTGTCGAAATTTGACAATTTTCTTGTAGTGGATAGACACACATGAGTTTTGGACACACATCAGAACAAAAGACACATCTGGAAAAAAATCAGACGGTAAAAGCAATGACATTCTGGAAAGCATCATAATTGTAAAGGTATATATCTGGAAACTCACTGGGGAGTAAAACAAATTCTGGAAAGGTATCAAAATCACAATGGTGAGAATCAGATACCAAAGTTATAGGATTAGCTTGGCTCACAAAATAATGATATCACCACCCAACTTTTATTTTATCCAAGTGAAGGGAAAAAAGATCGAACAAAAACCCTAAGTAAAATGCAAAGCAAGAAGCCAGGCCTAAAGCTAAGCAAAGAGAGATCAAATGTACGGGGGTTGGTTATACTAAGGGAAGGTACTAGCACCCTAAGCATCTGCAGTACTCTACAGGAACCTCTTGAAATATTAGTGTTTTGTCTAAAAATTGCTTGCTAAGGGTAAGGATGGGAAAAGAAAAGAGAAAAAGTGGAAAAAGAACAAGGTAGCTCCTTAGGATCTCGCAATCCTATGCCTACATATCCTTAATAGGAAGTCAGAGCAATAGTAGTTTAGAACTACGATGGAAAAGGGTGTAAAAAGAAAAGAGTGTGAAAAAAAAAGAAAAGTGTGAAAAAAAGAAAGAAAAGGTTGCTCGCCAAGGATTAGGGCCCTTATGCCTACGTATTCTTAAAAGGAACTCGAGAAATCAGAGCGTCCGTAGTTCATGGAACTACGAGTTGTCGGGTTCTAAGAACCAAGAACAACAAAGACAAGTAAAAAATAAACGAGGGACATGCACGATGACAATAAGTCAACATACAATACATTCCTTTGGATTAGGTCAACAAGGATTAAAGACAACAATAGATACATGGAAAAATATCACGGTATCAACAAATAGAATTAACAACATACATGGAAAAACATCATGCATAAACAGACAAAGATACGCGGTAAAGCATCGCAGATAAAATCCACAAACAATCACGACAAAGCATCGTGATAAAATCCACAGACAAAGAATAACATTTACGGTAAAGCATCGTGAAAAAATATTGAGAAATAATTAAGGAAAAACATCAGGAATAAATCACGGAAAATAAGCTCACGATATGAAAGAAAAACAGCCGCAAATAAAAACCGGGTGACAAAGAATTATAATTAATTAATTTAAATATAAATATTTAATAAGATTAATTAATAATTTAGTTAACTAATATTAAATAAAAATACTTAAATCAATTAATAAATAATAACATATTTTTTTCATTTTTCAATATTATTCCAATTAAAGAAAACAAAATAGTAAAAATCTAAATTTGTAAATTGATTAATCAAAAAGAGAATAAAACAAAAGGGTGTGAGAAAGATTAAACCATGGTGCACACATTAATAAACTAGGTCCAACCTAACTACAACTAAAATCTTAACCTAAAAAATAAAATAATAATCATAATTATAATAATTTTAAAAGACAAGTAAGCATAATAAAAAAAAAGAAACATAGAAGCAACAGACATATGGGGCAGCACATTTACTCAATGGATTTCTAAAATTTTAGTTATTAAATTAAAAGAAAAGGGAGTAAATAAAACAATGTTTAATGACTCATTCAACAAAATGTGAAACTCACCTATATCTACTTGTTTCTCTCATGCTCAGTAACAACATTTATTGCACAAAAATTCAATGAGAAAACAAGAAAAATACACTCCCATACTCCTCTATCAAATTACTTCTTCATTACTCTCTATCATTCATTCATGAACAACAAATATTCCAAATTATTTCATAAACAACAAGTACATATTTTTTTCTTATATTTTTACATTCACATAACTCTTTATATAATAATAATAATAATAATAAGGCTTAAATAGTATTTTCGTCCCTGTAAGTTGGCGAGTTTTTGGTTTTCGTCCCTGTATCTTTTTTTTTTCGGTTTTAGTCCCTGTATCTTACTTTTTGTTGGTGTTTAGTCCCTATAGAGGTTTCCTACGGATTTTCCTGGGGATTTTCCTGCGGATTTTGATTTTTAGGAAAATCCGCAGAAAAATCCGCAGGAAACCTTCGGATTTTCCTGCGAATTTTGGCTTTAGGGACTAAACACCAACAAAAAGTAAGATATAGGGACTAAAACCGAAAAAAAAAAGATACAGGGACGAAAACCAAAAACACGCCAACTTACAGGGACGAAAACATTATTTAAGCCTAATAATAATAATAATAATAATAATAATAATAATAGTGTTCTGGATTGGGCCGGCACCTGCCCATCAGTCGGGCAGGCCCAACCCAATACTATGGGAGACCCATTAAGGCCCAATCCTCTATCTAGTCGAGCATGCCCAGATCTCTTTAATGTCGGACAGAGACTGCTTGGCTCGGGGAAAGAACGCACATCCTCCCCGAGTGCTCCACGTGCTCCTCCCGCGGGGACACGTCATCAGGTAACTACCCACCTCCGAAAGAGTTGGTCTACCCACTCTTCGGAGATCTCGGGACAGTTACTCTAGGGCGAAGACCACGTGCTTGTCTTTCCTACACCACGTAAGCCCTAGCAGTTATCTGCATTGGTCCTAGCAACCCAACCCAGTGCAGACGACCGTTGGCCCAGCGCTGGGGGCACAATATAAATACCCTCTCTCATGAGAGGGTCAGGTATTCTAATTCTTACTCTCACTTTCTGTACTTACTTGCTCTATTCCTGACTTTAGCATCGGAGTAACTTGTAGGTACATCCCCACCGTCTCATCAACACCGGAGTAGTGGAGCTCACGACGTTTGTTGGCCACTAATCTACTTTTTGATCAGGTACGATCAATGGCGCCGTCTGTGGGAACTTTTGCTTCCCCGTTTTTCTCCTCGTAAAAACCAAAGCAAATTTCATTTTCTGACAATCATGGCCAGCCCTCGAACTAATGCCAAGACTACGGCCACCGCCTTCGTCCAGTTCAACAAAGGAGACGACCACGAGCCCAATATGGTCGTTAACGTCGAAGAAGGCGACCCGAGGGATGGACGTACTGCCTCCCCCTCCTCTAATGACGCGACCTTCAATGCCGCCCAACATGATAGCAACCCGGCTGTCTACCAGCCGGTCCCTGCGCCACCAAATGCTGACCCAAATACGGTGGCCCTGTTCGAGCTGATCAATCAGACTAACCTGTTGATCTCCCAACAGAACGTGCAGATAAAAGTGCTCGAAAGGGGGCAACAACAACGCTCTCCCCCGCGGAGACATCGTCGCCCCATATCTCACAACCCTTCTCCTCCCCCGCGAAGGACACATCAGGACGACTCACAGACTCCTTCCCCACAACCTGCGGGGCGCCGCCCGCGTCTAGAACTACTCCAACCTGTGGTCACGCAGAAGCGCCATCGGTCCCCTGCTCGGAAGGAACAATGACGCTCCCCTGTCCAAAAGAGGAGCAAAGCTAACGGCTACTGCGAGAAGACGAAGAGCCAACCAAGGAGTCCCTCCTGACGAAATAGGCGCAGTCATGGGGATCACTCCTCTTCGCAGTCACCAGTTAGGAGTGACGAAGACGACCAGCGTACCCCCCTGTCCAAGGAAATTATGCAGACACCTATACCCGTCGGGATGGAGAAGCCGCAACGTTTGGCGACGTACGACGACACTGCCGACCCGGACGACCACATCGAGAGCTTCGAGGAAATGCTCGACTACAGGAATGTCCAGGGAGCTATCAAGTGCAGGCTCTTCCCGACCACCCTCCGAAAAGGTTCCATGGCATGGTACAAGAGCCTCGCACCAGAGTCCATCATTGCTTGAAAGGAACTGAAGAGACAGTTCTCTAGGTATTTCACTGCGTCCTGACGCCACCCGAAGACGGTGGCCTCCCTGGAAGCCATCATTCAAGGGAGGGACGAATCTCTCAGAGATTACATCGAGAGATTCAATCGGGAAGCCGTCGAGGTAGCCGCTACCGACGACATGAAGATGTTTTTGATCGAGCGAGGATTACGACCCCGTACTGAGTTCGCTAAGGCTGTGGACATCCAGAGGCCCCACAACTTGGAAGAGCTTCTCTACAAGGCCCAAGCATACATTCAGTATGAGGAGCTAGAGGTTGCCCATTGTGCCTGTGACTTGCGGCACCAAGAGGGCCCCCGTAGCTCCAGGCATGAAGACTCTACCGCTCCCCGATGAGGGGGTGATAGAAGAAGAGAAGACCTTCCCAGGGACTCTCGTGAATCGAGAGGTCCAACTGGCCAGTTCACGGAGTACACGCTGCTCACCGCTCCCTGCGAGCGAATTTTGGCCGAGTACGCCAACTCGGAATTCCAGAAAGGAGGTGTCCGCTTTCTGAAGCCAACACCTGTCAAACCAAACGTTGACAAGTCCAAGTACTGGAGGTTCTATAGGAGCCATGGGCATGTCACCGAGGACTGCATCCACCTCAAGGATGCGATAGAAATTCTGATTAAGGAAGGGCACCTCAATCTGTAGGGTCGATAAAGCAGAAGTTCGACGAGCTAGAATCCGCGAGCTCGACACAGACTGCCACCTTTGAGAAGGTACGAGGGAAGTCAAACCCCATCACCTTCTACCTCGAGGAACTGCCGGGTGGCGCCCCCAACTCCACCATCCCTCTCCTAATCAGGGTGCAGATGGAAAAATTTGACGTGTGCAGAATCCTGGTCGACCAAGGGAGTTCGGTGGACATCATGTACGCTCACCTCTTCGAAAGCCTCCAGCTCGATGAAAGGCATCTGACCCCCTACGTGGGCTCAGATCTCCAGGATTTCAATGGAACAACCACCAGACCATGGGGTTATATCGAGTTGATGGTTACTTTCGGAAGTGATGACATTGCCCGACAAGTCAAGACCCGCTTCCTGTTAGTGGACTGTCCTTCCTTGTACTAGTGCATCCTGGGGAGGACAACTCTGGCCGAGCTCATGGCGGTACCACCTACAGTACATCTGAAGATGAAGTACTACACCACCAGAGGTTAGGTCGTCACCCTCAATGGGGATATCAAAGCTGCAAGGAGGTGCTTCGAAGCTGCTACCAAGGGTCTGAGCTCGATCAACGTCAAGCCCAAGACCGAGGAGAAGTCAACCCCGGATGCAGAGCAGAAGCCACTCCTGTGCGTCAATGCGGTGGACCTCGACAGTCGTTTCCTCGGCGAGCAGGAAGAAGAGGGAGCAACGGATAACGACCTCCCAGCTGAAGGCAACAGGTAGCCTCTCCACCCAACGCTCCCCATTCCAGACAGAGACTTCGAGCTCATTGCCCTCGGAGACGACCCGAACAGGAAAGTGAAGATTGGTACTAGGCTCCCCGACCTGGCAAAGAAGCAATTGAAGGCCTGCCTCTGGGAGAATGTTGATTTGTTCACGTGGAGCGCGTCGGAGATGCTCGGCCTCGACCCAGAGGTGGCCTGTCACCATCTTACTATAGATCCAGCCGCTATGGCTATAGTGCAACGTAGGCGTAGGCAGTCTCCTGAGAAAGAAGAGGCTGATGAAAAAGATGTAAAAGTCCTCTTAGAGGCAAATTTCATTTCGGAGGCCAGGTACACCACCTGGCTGTCCAATGTTGTACTTGTAAAAAATGGAGGATGTACGTTGACTATACTGATCTTAACCGGGCGTGCCAGAAAGATGCTTATCCATTGCCAAACATCGACCAACTGGTCGACAATTCTGCAGGTTTCAAGCTATTGTCCTTCATGACGCCTACTTGGGGTACAATCAAATCCCCATGGCCAAGGCCGACAAGCAACACACCGCCTTCATGACCGATTCGGGCAAATACTACTACAACGTGATGCCCTTCGGCCTGAAGAATGCCGACGCGACCTACAAGCGGATGATGCATAAAGTCTTTCGGGGAGAGATCAGCGACATACTCGAGGTCTACATGGATGACACGATCGTCAAATCTGCAGAAGAAGTCGACCACACTGCCCATCTCAAAAAGGTCTTTGAGACGGCGAGGAAATGTAAGATGAGTTTCAACCCCGAGAAAAGCACCTTCGGCGTCCGGACGGGCAAGTTCCTCGGTTTCTACCTCACTGAGCGAGGAATCGAGGCGAACCTCGACAAGTGCAGGGCATTCTCCGAGATCTTGACGCCGAACTCAAAGAAATCGATACAATTGCTGAACGGGATGCTGACCTCGCTTTCCCGCTTCGTGGCCAAGTCGGAACACTACACACTTCCATTTTTCAAACTCCTACGCCAGAAAGCCACGTTCGAATGGACCGAGGAATGCGAGCAAGTGCTCCTCCACCTCAAACAAGTCCTTTCACAACCCCCGGTTCTCTCGCGACCAGAGGGCGGGGATATGTTATTCCTATTCCTCGCGATCACAAGCGAATCAGTCAGCGCGGTTCTAATCCGGGAGACCCCCGGCGGGAAGAAGCTGATTTACTTCACCAGCAAAGCCCTCCAAGGTCCTGAACTTAGATACCAGCAGATAAAAAAGGTTGCTCTGGCCCTCGTCACCGCGGCCAGAAGACTACGAAACTATTTCTTATCCCACACGATCATGGTGAGGACTGAGCAACCCGTGAGGCAACTCCTCGGCCGACCAGAAATGGCGGGGAGGATGCTCAGATGGTCGCTCGAACTCACCGAGTTTGAAATCCAATATGAGGGGAGAAAGGCCATGAAGGCTCAAGTGCTGGCTGACTTCGTGGCAGAAATGACCCTTCTAGAACCTTCGACTAACGGATCCTAAAAGTGGACGATCTACGTCGACGAGGCATCCAGCTCGACAGGTAGCGGAGCGGGCATCATCCCTGAAAACGAGGAAGGTATCTTGATCAAAGTCTCCCTCACTTTATCCTTCCCGATGTTGAACAACTAGGCCGAATACGAGGCTTTTCTTGTCGGGTTACGGTTAGCTGAGGACCTCGGCGCCAAAGAGGTCAAAATATTCACCGACTGCCAGCTCGTGGCCTCCCAGGTACGGGGAGAATACCAAGCCAAGAATGACAACCTCATCGAATACTTGGCTCTGGTGAAGGAAAAAATGAAGAAGTTCTCCTCGGCAGAAGTGAATCACGTCCCGCGTGAACACAATACTCGAGCGGCTGTTCTATCGAAGCTCGCATGCACGAAGAAGAAAGGCGGGAAGAAGTCCGTCATTCAGGAGGTGCCCCCGTGTCTGAGCATCGAAAAAACCGTCCCCGCGGCTGACGTGAACTCCATTAGAGATGGCCACAGCTGGATGACCCCGGTGTACGAGTACCTCAGCACGAGCAAACTACCCGACGACCCCAAAGACGTCGGAGTTGTTAGGCGACGTGCCTACTCCTATATGATTATCGAAGACAAGACGTATCAACACGACTTCTTGACCCCCTCCTCAGGTGCGTCGAGGAGTCCAAGGTCCCCAACATTCATCAGGAGATCCATGAGGGGATCAATGGGCAACACCTCGGCGGACGATCACTAGCCCGTAAAGCGTTACCAGCAGGGTACTACTGGCCCACAATGCAGTAGGACGCAAAGGAGCGCTTCAAGAAGTGCGACAGATGCCAAGGACATGGGGATATGCACCTGGCCCCACCCAGTGAGCTCAGAATGCTCTCGTCCCCGTGGCCATTTGCATGGTGAGGGGTGGACATCCTCGGACCCTTCGTCGTGGGGTCATACCAAAACAAGTACCTGAACATCGGCGTCGACTATTTCACTAAGTGGATCGAAGCTGAAGCCCTGACAAAAATCACGGGCCATAACATACTATGTTTATAAAAGAGGACTTGCCCAGTTCGGCGTGCCCCATGCAATTTTTACCAACAACGAGACATAGTTTACTGACAAAAACTTTCAGGACTTCGTCACGAAGCTGGGCACGAAGAAACACTTCACCTCGGTTGAGCACCCACAAACAAACGGTCAAGCTGAAGCCGCCAACAGGGTGATCCTGTGAGGTCTGAAACGAAGACTTGACGACGCCAAGAAAATGTGGGTCGAGGAGTTACACAGCGTCCTCTGGGCCTATAGAACAACCCCGCACTCCACTACCGGGGAGACCCCTTTCCGATTGACATACGGAACTGAGGCAGTGATCCCAGTGGAAATAAGGGGACCCTCGAGAAGACCTGAGTCTCCCCTCGACAAGGAGATGAACGAAGAGGCCCTCCGAGAGGAGCTCAACTTGGTCGAAGAGATAAGGTCGAGCACATCCCTCTGCAAAGCCTTACTCAAGTAGAAGATAACTTTACGCTATAACAACAAAGTTATTAAACTTGATTTTCAGGTAGGCACCCTCGTCCTACAAAGGAACCAGAAGGATTCACATGAAGGCAAGCTAGCCGCGAACTGGGAAGGCCCCTATCGCGTCCATGCGAAAACGGGGACAAGAGCTATTATCTTAAAAATCTACACGGGGAGGAACTTGGTCGACTACGGAATGCTGAAAAGCTTAAACAGTATTACAGTTAAACACTGCCTGCGACCTATTCGCGTCGCGACCATGGGGGCCACTAAGGTACAAGTGCGACTCCCCTCTTTGAGACAAGAAGACAAGGGCCCGCGTTATGTGTGCGGGAGGACCCTTGATCCGACGGGGACCCCTCGACCGAGCTCCACCGTCGCCGTACCAGCTAGGCAAGGCACACAACTCGCGATGGGAAGCCTATGCCACGAAGCTGAGACCTCAATCGAGCTCTTACCCTCGTTGAAGGTCGCAATACAGCTCCGACAACCCGACCAGTTCCCCGCACTGTCGAAGATCTACAAAGTCGAGCGAAAACCCCCAATACTTAGAAAAAAACGAAATAGACATATACATATAATCAACATACAAACATCACACACACAAGATAAGAAATGACGATGCATCATATCGGGCAGAATCCCATTGTTAAAAGTACATGCAAAAATGTCATAAGCCCTTGGCACGTAGGCCGGGCATAAATTGATACAAAATCATGGCACGCAGGCCGAACTAAACAAAGTTAAAGAAAGCGGCACGCAAGCCGAGCAAAAAAGAAACTCAAACATCGATCTCCTCCTCGATCTAGGCCTCTGTCTCCCCGTCACCATCTTCGTCCTCCCCAGGTACGACCACCTTGCCGTCGACCACACGGTGGAACGGGCTGATTCTTTCGAGGGCAAGCTGGACTTCCAGGTTTTCAGCCTTGATCTATGCCACAACACTCTTGAAACCCACCTCGAGGCCCTCCAAACAGTCTTGCTCGAGCTCCCGAACCTTGGCGATCAGAACACCATGGCCGACGAGGCGTCTCTTTTCCTATATCTCATCCTCTGCTGGATTAGTAGCAGCCTCCAAATCGGAAACCTTGTTCCAGAGACAGTCCCATTCCTCTTGAGTTCTTTTCAACTCCGCATTCATCTCGTTCAACTCATGGAGGACGCTCACGTGGTTCTCGCACCTCGTCCTGGCCTCCAGCAGGTCGGTCTCAACTTTGTTCTTCTCCTTCTCGAGGGTGTTGTACTCGTCCTGCAGCCTTTGCAGTTCGGAAGCTGGGCTTGTCTCATCGTTCAGAACCAGGGCGGTCTCAAAAATCTACACCATGGCCGCCATGTCTTCGGCAAGAACTTTCCTCCTGGCCGCTATTTCAATCCCTAGAATCGCCTGCGCCTCAACCTCAGCCACAACGAGGGGATTCCCTCCAAAGAAATCCCGCTGGAGGTGACAGACAGGTACCATGAACTTCTCAGTGGGCACAGGCTCCTCGAGGTCCATGAGGACAGGACCCTCGGCGCGCGACCTCTTGGAAGGGGTCCTCTCCGGGGAGGAGACTGACTGCATTGAGGAGAAAAAGAACCACTTCCCCCCTCGACAGGCACCGCTGTCTGTATGACTTCTTGGACTCGGCCCTTACTTCTCTTTGCACCCCTGGTGGTGGCCAGCTTCATGATGCGCTCAGTTGCATTCGACATTTGGCCTGCGATAAGAAACAAGAAACAATTCAGCATAAGAGAACGAAACAGGAGGAATGCCCGAGCAAAGCAGAGGGCTATTACCTAAAAACTTCATAGCCTCGTCTTTAGACTTGCAATCGAGGAGGGCTTTAGTGTTGATGAAACGGGATTCAGTTACGACCTGCCCTCGTACCTCGAGGATGAAACTCCCGTCCCTGGTTATACATTTGGCCAGAGTAAATCCAGCGACATACTCGACCAGCTTCGTGAATGCCTCTCTATCCTCGACGCCTAATTCACTGGGCTTCACAATGTTGGCCTCCGTGCCACTCTCGAAGTGCCCCTCCTCCCACTCAAGGGGGCACTTAGACTCAAATTTTTCCTCCCCCGTGTCGTCGGTCACGATGTCGTAGAGTGACCCCACGACTTTGTGCGTGACAGGCATGACATAGTAAAACATGTCCTTGAAGCAGGGGACAAAATATAAATACGCCTTGAACAGTTTCCTCGGCTGCTTCAAGGAGACCCAACTATGTTGGCCATTGTCAGTTGACCGTTGCAGATGGAAAGTACGAAAAAACAGAGGGAGAGTGGCCCTGACGCCGAGATATTCACACACGAGCTTGAACGCCCGCATGAAGGCCATCGCATTAGGGTGGAGCTGGGAGGGCACCAGACCCAGCCAGTCGAACACCCCCCGTTGGAAATCGTTGAAAGGGAGACGGATGCCGACCTCTTTGAACGAGAACTCATACATGGGAAACCTTAATCCCCGGTAGCTCGAGCATATCCGATGGTGTTCTTTGGGCTTAAAGACTGTCCAGTTCGCTTGTTCACCCACGGAGACGTCCTCGACAATTGCGAAGGCATCAGTGTCGTCGAGAGCAAACCGCGACCTAAATCTTAAGGGCTCTTCTCCTGCCTAGTCCGCAGGCGTACGACTCGGTTCCTTCCCGGACCGTCGTACAGGCTCCTCCAGACCGGGTTCAGTATCTATCTGGATAATGCCCGTGAACCTCACGACCATTTTACCTGAAAAGAAAAGGAGCACGGTGAATTCGACTTTCGAAATCAAATCCACCCTTCCACCGTAAATCAAGTTAAAGGGCAAAGCGGGAGGCCCGAGGATGCCCCTGGACGTCCTCGGGGCATTCATCCAGTGTCCCCGGGGCATTCATCTAAAGTCCTCGGGAACCTCATCCCTCCTCCTTGAGACCTTCATCGGGTCCTCGAGTCATTTAGGTTACTTCCCCGGGGTATTCATCTCAGCACCCCGGGATGTTCATCGGAAACTCAAAGAAGTTCCGTCGTTTTCGCCAGAAACTCCACGGTCTCCCCTGGAACTTCATCAGTTCACTAGAGAAACCACCGTAGAAAGCATTAAACAGAGAGAAGGGACCGGAACCTTATTTGGAATGGCGGTTGTGAATTTTCAGTGCGGCGACGAAGGGCGAAAGGACGACGACGAAAGCTGGAGAGGAAAAGAAAAAGCTTGGAGCAGAGAAAATGGAAGTGTACGAATGACACAGACTCGCCACCTATTTATAATCCTAACACGGGACTCGAGGCGTCCCTAGACACTTGAGTGCCCCTATTACTAGCTGTCATAGGCATTGATAACTCACGCCACATGGCACCATGGATCCTCGCGTACGCCGCTTCAGCTCCCTATGTGCTTGCAGCCTCAACGCGTCTACTTTCTTCCATCTCCCCTGCATGGTCGACCAAGATGCCAATAGGTACATCCCCGACAAAGAGTGACCCATTGATGCCAGACGAACACACGTCCCCCGACTCCCGTCTCATTCGGCGCCGCCGACGTCCACCGCCAACCCAATCCTTCGAGCACAAACTTTACTTACTATTTCCTCGACAAATGGTCTGACCCTTAAGTCATTACTCTGACACTTCGGAGCAACGACTTGGGAGGCTCCTGTTCTGGACTGGGCCGGCCCCTGCCCATCAGTCGGACAGACCCAACCCAATACTATGGGAGATCCATTAAGGCCTAATCATATATGTAGTCGAGCACGCCCAGATCCCTTTAATGTCGAGTAGAGACTGCTTGGCTCGGGGAAAGAACACGCATCCTCCCCTAGTGCTCCACGTGCTCCTCCCCCGGGGACACGACATCAGGTAACTACCCACCTCCAAAAGATTTAGTCTACCCACTCTCCGAAGATCTCGGGACAGCTACCCCAGGGCGAAGACCATGTGTTGGTCTTCACTACGCCACGTAAGCCCTGGTAGTTATCTGCATTGGGCCTAGCAACCCAACCCAGTGCAGACGATTGTTGGCCCAACGCTGGGGGTACGTTATAAATACCCTCTCTCATGAGAGGGTCAGATATTCTAATTCTTACTCTCACTTTATATACTTGCTTGCCCCATTCCTGACTTTAGCATCAGAGTACCTTGCAGGTACACCCCCACCGTCTCATCAACACCGGAATAGCGGAGCTCACAACGTTTGCTGATCACTAATCTACTTTCTGATCAGGTACGATCAAATAGTAATAATAATAGTAATAAAAATACTAGTAATAATAGTAATAACAATAGTAATAATAATAACAATAGTAATAAAAAATACGAGTAATAATAATAATAACAATAGTAACAATAACAAAATAAATTAAAGTAAACAAATAAAATAAAAAAGAGTAAAAGAAAAAACCTGTTAAAGATAAGATGAGGGAGTATGGAGGATATTGTTTTATGGTTTTGTATGTGTTAATATGTTAATGGAAGTGGGTTATAATGTGAAGTAAGTAAGCAACAAGATGACAATGATGATGATGTAGAGGTGTGAGAGTGTATCGCAGGGGAATAGTTAGGGTGAAAACAGGATAAAAACAAGAAAAAATGGTCTGCTGTATTATGAAGTTCCTTTTTGAATATATCATCCCAGCAGGTTTGCATTATGAAGGGAATGAGGTGTTATAGTTTTTGTTCTTATGAAAAGAAAATGAAAAAAAAAGTGCTTGTATCCTCTTGCATGTGGCAACGTCTGAGGTTGTGATTTTGTATATGCAGCAATTTGTATTATTCTTTTCAAACCAAAAGAGAGAGCAGTCCAAATGCAAGTGCATGCGTGTCTTTTTATTATTGAGATAGAGAGAATAGAATAGGGAGTACATGCTATATGCAGGTTTCATGAAATGGTATCAGTATGGGGTGCAGTATGTGGTAGCAATAAAATTAATAAAATAGTCAATGATGCAATGCAATGTAGGTGGTCTACGTGATACAGTTTGATGTATGCATGCCGGCTAAGTTATTTCACCAAAATGTAATAAAACAAAAAAAAATCCCATTCTAAACTTAATATTTAAGTTTTGCTAAAAATAAAATAAAACAAAGATTAAATATTAAAATTAAAAAATAAAAAGATGAATAAAATAAAATAAAAACTAAATAAGAAATCTGATTAATAAAATGATTATATAATTAATAATTAAAATAAAATGGTAAAAAACGAATAATTGGACCGGTATCGAAGTGCTCGAAAAAATAAAATGAATACACCAAAATGATCAGTGCAAAATATACGTATTGGAAAAATACATCGTTTGGTCAAATTTCGAAAAAAACTTTACCCGCTTAAATTGCTTAAACTGATAAAAAATGTGTCCGAAAAGTAGTTGAAAAACTCAAACAAGCACGTCATGTTAAACTACGCGAAACAAAGATTAATATGACTGACGTTTGCAAGATCGATTTTAAAATTTTCCGTCCACTTATTTTACGCACAGTTGAATTTTAGTTTGACCGATTCGCTGTAAATCCAAAAAGTTCATTCTAGCTGTTAAATTGGGCATTATACAAGATGAAAAGCATGACAAACTATGTAGATGACGCAAAAAGAGGTGAGATCTTATGGTAAAAAATTAGGGTATGACATATTATTACTGACATTGTTTATTTCTGGAAAATTTCAAGAGCATGATCTTCAAAAGTTTATGAACCATGAGAGAAAGATTGCTGCATTGCATCAGCAGAAAGATGATTAGTTTCAGAGTGTTATATCTTTATCTAGTCTGAAGGACCTATGCATGACCGGTTAATCTCTAGTCAACTGCGAGATGCTTAATGCATTCGTGGAGAGATGGCACTCTGAGACATTTTCGTTTCATCTTCCGCATTGTGAGATGTCCATCACACTAGATGATGTCTCGTGTTTGTTACATCTTCCGTTCAAGGGGAAGTTCCTCGATCATGGGAGGATTACCAGAGACGAGGCAGTTGGGATGATGGTAGAGCATGTATGTGGACGAGATCAATATGCCACACCAGACACATGGTGATGATGAGCAGCATGAGGTACACAGGACACATGCTTTGAGAGCATACTTTCTTTTTTTGGTTGGGACTTGTATTTTTGTGGACAATAGTGCCACATACATTGACATCGTCTACCTCTGGTACTTCTTGGATCTCACTCAGATCCATGAGTACAACTGGAGTGCGACTTACCTGACCTATTTGTATTTGAAGTTGAGGGAGAGATGTTTGTCGAAGGCGAAGTAGGTCACGAGCAGCACGACACTACTGGTGGTAATAATTTTTTATCCTTGAATGTTTTTTTATCTTTTTCATGTCGTATTTGCGAAACCATTGCCAATAATTCTTGATCACTGAATGTTTTTTTTTTAATTTTGATTTTAGGCTTGGATCCTCCAGCACTTCCCGTGCATCTTTGGCTGGCGAGTATGGACGAGTACACTAAGGACATGTCGCGTGCCAGTGCTTTTATCCCGCTGAGAGGGAACCAGGCGGTCGAGCCTTTCAGAGTCTATCTTGACCATTTGGTTGCTGAGGACATCCACTTCAACAACTAATTGGATCATCGTCAGACACAACCATTTGATGACAATCGTTATACTCTTGATTGATGGCTTTTGGATGACGTATTCTTTTTCCTCATCTGCCCGAGGGCGTCATGCGGAAGTTCGAGTACACCCAGACCATCCCCAGACACCCTGCTGTCTCTGCTTCTCCTGCCTTGTTTCGTAGATAGATAGAGGAGATGTTTGCTGATTATGAGAGTCACATGGTACCGGAGGAGGCTTGGGCTACCATAGCACCGAACGATTGGAGCTACGTTGACAAATACATTAGATGGTTCTTCAGGGTCTCACATCCGTACATGGTGCAGACTTCTCCAGGAGATCCATCAAGACCATCTCATCAGGAGATTCTAGAGGAGAGCACACTCAACTAGATCATACTAAGGATGTCTTGCCTCAGTGTCGTCGCATAATTGAGATTGTACGGTCAGGGGTGACGATAGTGTATCTTTCTTTTGGGTCTGTTGTCAAGCGTGTCCTAGATACCACGGTGGCAGAGGCACAAGGGGCACTGTTGTACCGAAGACATCACTGGAGGACGGGGGGATCGATGGGCGAAGGGACAAAGTAGGAAGAGCACATCCAGTAGTAGCCTGTTATTAATTTGATGTTGTATTATAGTTTGTACTTTATTTTTGACATTGTTGCAACATTTTGGATCTAATGTTGTACGACATTTTACTATTATTATATTATTTTTTGACACAAGCAATATTAGTCTTTTATTAATTTGTACGTCTATTTTTTCATCTGAAAATAAATACACAGCTCGTTATTAAAAAAATATGTTCTGATACATTTCGGAGATGTATCTCTGGAATATTCTTGTAGATGCATCTCCGGAAAAATCAAATGTAAATGGGTTATGGGTGACATGTTATGAATGTTTAAAGTTTAAACATGTTCCAGAGATATATCTCTAAAATATGTCAACGTTTACTCAGAAATGGAGTGTGTCTGAAAATATATCTTCTGAAACAGGGGATATTATTGGAATTTCGTATTGTGTGATTGAAACATATAGGGTGCAGTAAGAAATTTCTTTATTACAATAGAGGCAGAAAAGGCCAAAATTATAAAGAATTTGTAGTAAAATTTAACCGATTTTCAAAATGAAATGCTCCCTCCGTCCCAAAATAAGTGTCACACATGACACTTTCACACAGATTAAGAAAATGCAATGAATGAAAGAGAGAGAATAATGATTTGACCAGAAAATTTTCAATGTGGAAGTCTTATAGTGAAAAATAGGGATCTTATGGTTGAATTGGAAATTAATCACGGATACAAATACAAACTTAACAAATATCTCAAAGTGATCAGAGACTATATCCAAAGAATTATAAACTACAATGAATTGAATCTTTGCAATTTACACAAGATGTGTTCTTTAAAAGATAAATGTTTCTACAGGATTCTAATACCATCGTTTTCAGAGTTTAATTAGCATAAAAGCACAAATAGGCTCTGATTCTAATAAAACCTACGCTTATGTAATAAATCGCTACTGATAGGAAAACAACGATAAACTACGCTAATGAATGATTACCTAAATATGCACTAGTCTATGAAATTAAAATGTGTGCGCGCTTGTGCGTGTGTACATGCGTGTGTGTGTGTGTGAAAGATATATATATATATATATATATATATATATATATATATATATAGAGAGAGAGAGAGAGAGAGAGAGAGAGAGAGAGTACATCGAGATGTATAGTGGTTCGCCTGTATCATCTTTGCAGGAGCCTAATCCACTCTCCAATGGTTTTCCATTGAAAGTTGTTCTTCCACTATGTTTTGACAAAAATTACATGAGTTTATATAATCACTAATCCATAATAATGCTGAAAATATAAATCTCTTATCTAGATCTTGACTTGTATACATCTTTTATGTTTAACTTTGTGAAATCTTTACTCGATTATCACTTCTTAAATCTTCCAGCTTCACCAATATGCTCAAAGTCTTGCTGTGTGGCAATCATAACTGATTCCACCGATTTCTTGAGCGATGAACTGTCCGAAAGATTAAGAAGAACTCCTACCTTGTCTGTAGGCTTTTACACAACACTACCAAGGTCAACCTATAGAGAAAAGCCTCATTCTTTTCACTAAAATTTGTCACAACCAATCACAACAACTACAATCTTGAAAGCCTCCTTAAAATCTTTACCAAGTCTTCAAGAAATGTTTGTTTCAAGAAACGTCTCCCTCAACAATTAGATATCTTCATAATCCATATATGAATCCAAACCATAGGTATGAAAGAAATTTTGTTTGCAAGAGATTTTGAGTTTTAAAAAGGGAGGTTGTTGATTTCACAAAATCACACTTGGATATGAAATTGCTTATCAAGAAATAAGGTGACTAAATAATTTATATGTGTTAGTGATTATGCACAAAAATAAGGGAAATGGTTGTTAGGTTCGAGTCAAGAGCATTTATTAATTTGAGTCAAATGAGCAAGTAGAATGAAGCAAGATCAACATAAAGAAAAGTGATCCAATTCTTGTGATTCGAGTCATGTTGCAACTTTGATTTGAGTCATGAAGGCTCTTGATTCGAGTCATGTACAAAGCTTTATTCAAATAAAATTGGTCAGAACCAAATAAGAAAAAAATGAAAAACCTTGTGATTCGAGTCATGTAGATAGTGTGATTCGAATCAAATAAGGTAGTGATTCGAATCACGTGCAACTTGTGATTTGAGTCACAATGTTGCATGCTTCCAAGCATGTTCAAACTATGATTTGAGTCACAGACACCAGAATATTCTTGTTCTCCTTTGTTTCATTTGGTTTGAGTCATAGATTGTGAGTGATTCGAGTCACACATAATAAATCTCAAATTTTCAAATTTTCAAAATAGTTTGAGATTTCACTTCCCACATAATTTGAACCAACAAGAAATATGGTTCTTGTTCCATTAACTCAACCAATTGACTTAAAACACAATGACCATACTCAAATACAAACAATTGAATTATGCATGCTAAAACGATTTGATTATCCAAAGATGTGAAATAAAGGAGACTCAATAATAATGAACGAAACAAAAGCTCAAGAGACAAGCAACAAAACCGGGTTCTCCCCCAAATATATTAGAGTTATGTAACTTCAAATGTATTTAGGATTCTTGATTTGTAGGTTAATGGTGTAGTGAAGGAGCTCAATGAGTTGGATACCCTAGTTGCAGATGGATTAGTAGAAGACGAGGTAAAAATTATGGAGGATAAATCTCTAGTAACTAGTAAAGTATGGAAGACTATGCAAGCTATGGAAAGTATTTTAGGACAAAAATCAAGATTCAAATGGTTAAAGGAGGGCGCCTAAAACTCCAAGTGTTTTCATAATCATATGAAAAGTAGATTTAGAAGAAACATGATTTTAACTCTCAATACTTCAAAGGGGAGGATCGATCAAGTTGATGAGATCAAAGGGGAGGTGAAGAATCATTTTGAGCATATGTTTAAAGAAAGTAACTATCGGAGGCCTAAGTTAGAAGGCGTGTAATTTAATTCTTTATCTATGGAAGAAAAGAGTATGCTTGAAAACCATTTATTGCATGATGTAATTAAAGATGTGACAAGGGTTAGTGATGGAGATAAAATCCCCAGTCCTGATGGCTTCAACCTAAGTTTTTTCAAGAGTTGTTCGAATTTCATTCAAAAAGATTTGGTGAATTTTGTTAATGAATTTTAATGGATGCCAATCTTCCAAAGGAATTGATATCTTGTTTTCTATCCTTGATCCATAAGGTAGATAATCTTCAAAGTGTATATGAATTTAGAATAATATGTCTGTTAGGATGTTTATACAAAACTACATCCAAGATTTTAGCAGGTAAATTTTTTGGTAAGCAAATATTTCATTAAGATGAGAAAAAGGGGATCTCAAACCCAAAGAAATACAAGGAACACAAGAGGAACCAAACAACCTACTAAAAGAAAACAAGGCCGTCTAACTACTAAAATCAAATAAAGTCGAGCGGGAATTTAGTCCACTCATATAACCTACATTTAATCCTATCGGACTTCTCGAAAGCCAAGCAATTCCAAGAAGAAACAACAATTCTATGGAAGATGACTTCGACATTAGCCACTTCATCGTTAAACACAACGTTGTTCCTACTTCTCCATAAAATCCAGCACATTATAAACCAAATAGAAGAAATCGCCTCTTTTTTACACCTGCCAAGAAGCCTTAGGACCCAAGCAAAAACATGGTTTACACAATCCGTTTCCGATATCCTTCCAATGTCGACCCAATCGCAAACCAAGTTCCAAACACTAATTGATTTGTCGCACCTGAAGAAAAGATGGGCTAAATCTTCAAGATCATTAAAACAAAGAACACAAACCTTCTCATGCGGGTTAGAAATGATTCCCCGAGACGTCAGGTTTGAACGAGTCGGAAGCCTATCAATGATTAATCTCCACCCGAATATCTTGATCTTTAACGAAATTGGAGCCTGCCATAACAAATCCAGAGCAGTCGCCGTTGTGTTGTCTATGGTCAGAGAAAGCTCCCTCCCGACTAGAATGTTATAGTAAGAAGTGACGAAATAACCATTGGCATTATCAGCCTTCCAATACCAATAATCACCATTCTCGCGCGACACCGAAAAGGAAGCCAACATGTTCTCCAAGATGGCAAGGTTAGACTCAAGATTGGAGTAATAACCGAAGTGAGTATTTCTGATCTTCCACACCCAAGAATCCGCCTCCCAACCTCCCATTTCGCTGACCGTTAAATCCTTAGAAGCGGTAGCAGCGAACAGATCCGGTAGCAGATCCCACAGACTGGAAGTGCCAAGCCACTGCACACACCAAAAGCTAACATCCCTGCCATGCCCAACGCTGCAACATAAGTCTGCAGAAAACCAAACTTTATCCTTAGGTTTTAACATCTTCATCAAGTCACTCATCCAACTGGACTCTTGGCTAACAGTATCAACAGGATCTCCAAACTGAATTTTCTTGGCGACATTACCGTATCTGCAAGAAATAATATCCCTCCACACATCGACACCTTCATGAAGAAACTTCCAAGCCCATTTTGCCAAGAGGGCTTTGTTGAATAAAGCAACATGCTTGATTCCTAGACCACCGCACAACTTCGGTTTGCAAACCGATTTCCAGCTAACCCAAGATATGCCTTTTGGATTCAAGGATCCATGCCAGAGAAATTTTCTTTGGATTGCAATGATATCCTTAACGACACTGGCAGGAGCTTTAAAAAACGAAAGGTAATGAATGGGCAAGTTAGTCAAGATAGAGTTGATAATGGTAACTCTACCTCCTATCGAAAGATTCCGGCTGATCCAAGGTGACAGTCTGGCTCTAAAACAATTCAGGACCGATTTCCAAAAATTCTTAGATCTTTGCGTACCTCCCACCATCAAACCCAAGAATTTAAAAGGGAGAGTTCTAGATTTACACTGAAGGAAGTGCTCTGCAGCAAACAAGAAATTCTGCTCCAATCCTACACCGAACAGACAACTTTTTGCGAAGTTGATTTTCAGACCGGAAACCAATTCAAAACCGCGAAGGATACCTTTAAAAGCCCACAGATTAGAATAGGACCCTTCTCCAATAAGAAGAGTATCATCCGCGAACTACAGAATACTCACTGATGTTGAGTCATTTAGCCTGAACTCCTTCAAAATATTCGACGCAACTGCACGTCTAACCATCATAGCAAGGCCTTCAGCGACAATAGTGAACAAGAACGGGGAAAGAAGGTCCCCTTGTTTCAAACCCCTCGTGGCTTTGAAGTCCTTGGACGGACTGCCGTTAATAAGAACCGAAAAGAAACCGTTGCATACAGAACCTCTCACCCACCTTCTCCATTTTTCTCCGAATCCCATATTTAACAGCATCGAATCAAGGAATTCCCAATTGACGCAGTTGTAGGCCTGCGAAAAATCGACCTTAAACAACAAACAATTCCTTTTATTCCTTTTAGCGAAGTCCACTGTTTCGTTTGCCACCAGAACTCCGTCAAGAATCTGTCGACCAGGAATGAATGCGGTTTGCGACGGAGAAATCAGACCATCAATAACTGAGCTCACCCGCTTCGCCATCATATTAGAAATGATTTTAAGGATGCAACTAATCAAACTGATCGGTCTAAAATCCTCGAACGATTGAGGGTTGTCTACCTTCGGGACCAAAGCAACGAAAGAGGAAGCAAAAACTTTAGGCAGTCTTTAGGCAGGTAAATTGAAAAGGGTGATTTGAAAGTTGGTATCTTGTAACCAATAAGCTTTCATACCTCAAAGACAGATGTTGAATGGGGTCTTAGTGATAAATTAGTGATAAATGAAGTGAAAGATTTTGCCAAGCCGAAAAAGAGGGAGTGTTTATTGGTAAAATTTGATTTTGCTACAACTTACGACTACATATTTTGGGATTACTTATGAGACTTAATGATTCGAATGAAGTTTGGGAATAAGTGGTTAAAGCGGATAGAAACCTTAGTCTTTACGAGTTTAATGTTTATTCTAGTCATTGGTAGCACTATTGCATATTTCCAAGTCAAGAGAGGTTTGCGGTAAGGAGATCCATTATCCCTTTTTTTCATACTTGTTGTAGAAGGTTGTCAGGATTGATGAAAAATTCTACTTAGCTAAGGAAATTTCAAGGAATCCATTTTAATGAAGAAATACATCTTGACCTACTCTGATTTGTTGATGACACAATTCTAATATGTGATCGGTCTTGGAATAATCTATGGACAGTAAAAGCTATGTTGAGGTTTCGAGTTAGCATATGGTCTTTTGTGTAAATTTTTGCAAGAGAAAGATTATTGAATTTACTTTGAAGTTAGAGTTTATGGAGGCAACATCAAATTTTTATCCTATAACATTGAGTTAACACATTTTAAATTTCTTTGAGTTCAAATGGGTAGGAAACCAAGGAGAAGGGCCACCCATTTTGATTAAGTTAAGGAAAAGTTTATTTTCATGGAAATGGAGGAGTATGTCAATTGGTGCTAGAGTTTTGATCTAAATTCAATATTAACCAATATCCCAATCTTTTTATTTTTGTTTTACAAAGCTCCCAAAGTGATCATTCAAGAAATAGCGCAAATGCAATGTGCGTTTTTGTGGAGTGGAGTTGTTGAGAAGAGGAAAGTAAATTGTGCGAGTTGGGTGGATGTTTGACAGGGTTGTGGGTTAAAGATTGCGAGAATTATAACTTGGTGCTGCTCAACAAATGGAGTTGGAGGATATTTAACAAGACAAAATTCTAGATGCCTCTAATCCATTTAATTATAAAGGTGATTCCTTATGTTGGAATTATTTGAAAGGGATAGGATTAAAGAACAGGGAGGACAAAAATTGGATTGCAAAGTCTATCTCTTGTAAATTAGAAAAGGGAAATTCAACAAGTTTTTGGAATAGAAAATGGTTGGGTTCTAAACCTTTGAGGTTGGATTTTCTGAACCTGTTGAGGCAAATTCAACATCATAATGCTAAAGTGCAAGATGTGATATCTAGGTGGGATTGTGTTTGGAACTGGGACTTAGTGCTGACGCAACATGCTTTGGCCGAAGACATGGACTTGTCATTGTTACTGAATAATCTGTGGAGTATCTAGTCAAAACTTGAGGAAGAGGATGCGATTATTGGTGGAAAGATTGTTATGTTTTTCAATAAAATATAATTTTTATAGGTTGGAAGATCTTAACCATGAATTTTAAAAGTGGAACCCTGATTGAATCTTATCAATAAGCATCTTGCATCAAAAATCGAGATCTAAATGGACTTTTGAAGGCGATTTGAATTTCAAATTCTTTCACTCTTCGTTGAAATCTCGTAGCAAGAAGAATTACGTGTTAGGGGTGATGGTGGACAATATCCTGGTGGATGACCCTGCTACTGTCAAGCAGGCTGCTTGGATTTCTTCTTTAAGAAATTCTCCTCTAATAACATTAAACGGCCTTTGTACGATATGAGGGATTTACACAAATTGTCTGATATTGATAAGAGGCTGATTTTTCTGCTGAAGACGTACATGAAGCAGTGCAACAGTGTGACGTAAACAAATGTCCTGGGGTTGACGGTTTTAAATTCCGTTTCATTAATCTCTGTTAGGACATCGTTGGCTCTGATATTACTAATTGTGTTCTTGAGTTTTTCAGAACTGGATATCTTCCTAAGGTGTTCGCTTCTTCGCTTATCTCTCTCATTCCGAAAATTAATAATCCTCAAGTCTTTGGAGATTTTAGGCCTATTAGTCTCATTAGCTGCATTCTCAAGATCATTTCCAAGATGATGGTGGTAAGACTCAGCCGTGTTATTGGTAGTCTTATTTCTCCTGCGCAAACATCATTCATACCAGGAAGATAGATTTTGGACGGTATTCTTGTGGCTAACGAAACCATCGACTGGGCGCGTAGAAAAAAGAGGAAATGTTTGATGTTTAAGGTTGACTTTGCTCAGGCATACGACTGTGTCGAATGGGATTTCCTGGCTTTATGCTTCTAAAGATGGGTTTTGGTGAGAATTGGTTGAGATGGATCAAAGGAACCGTATATAATTGTCATTATTCGGTGTTTATAAATGGTAGTCCTTCGTTGGACTTCAAAGCTTCGAGAGGGTGGGACCCTCTATCCCCTTTTCTCTTCGCCATTGTATCGGAAGGCCTTGCTGCTTTGGTTCATAGTGCGCTATCATTGAATCTTCTCTCTGCATTCAAGTTTCGTGATTCAGGTTCAGTTAGTATCCTGCAATTTGCAGATGATACGCTTCTTGTTTGTGACGGATCTTGCCATAATTTGTGGGCGATTAAATCTGTTCTTAGGGCTTTCGAACTCCTATCAGGTTTAAAAATCAACTTCTCAAAAGCTATTTGTTTGGCATTGGTCTGGAGAGTGCTTTCATGAATGCTGCAGAAAATTTCCTGCATTGCCAAACTAGTTCCGTACCATTCAAATTCCTTGGGCTAGTTATTGGAGGCAACCTCAGAAAGTTGAACTTTTGGGAGCCAATCCTGAGATGTTTTACAGCTCGGTTATCCACTTGGATTGGTCGAAAACTGTCAATTGGCGGCAGGGTCACTTTAATCAATTCGGTCCTTATAAACATGCCTATTCATTACCTTTCATTCTATAAGGCTCCGACTGCGATTATTAAGAATATCATTACAATACAACGCAATTTTCTGTAGGCGGGATCCTCGGGGAAGAATGTTATTCCTTGGGTGAGTTGGGAATTTATTTGCAATCCTAAGGACAGAGGTGGTATTGGAATCAAACACATCGGTAGGTTTAATAATGCTCTTATCGCCAAATGGCTGTGGAAATTCACTCAAGAAGGATCGGAATTGTGGAAACCAATTCTTTGGGATAAATATAGAGATTTGAAGCGAAGAGTGGTGGAAGGTACGGTTGCTAGTGGTCCGATTCAAAGGCAGACTTCAGATTCGTTATGGATGCGGGATGTTATTAAGGCAGGTTTTTGACGCACAATATTCACTTTGCTGATAACCTGGCCTGTTCTGTGCGGAGCGGAAACTCTACATTTTTTATGGAAAGTTCAATGGTTAGGGAATTCGAAACTCAGTACGATTTTTCAAAATTTATTCCAGGCTGCAGTGTATAAATGGGAGGTGGTAAAGGATGCTGGTTCTTGGGATAATGGCAGGTGGGTTTGGAAGATTTCTAACTTGGATTTCGAGTACTATCTGGAACGTGAAACTGATATTGAGGAGCTAGGAATTTTGTTGAGATCAGTGGCATTAACGGTTGACAGGAAGGATGTTTGGAAGTGGAAACGTGATCTTAATCATGGTTTTTTGGTGAAATCGTATTATTCTCTTAGCGATAACGCAGAATTGTTGAGTGAACCGACCGCTTTTGTGATGGATAGTTTGTGGAATTCCTCTGCTCCTTTCAAAGTCCAAATTTTCGCCTGGCGTCTCTTTCTTAATCGGTTGCCTACAAGGGATAATTTAGAGAAAAGAGGAATAATAACAAATGTTCATGAAAAGGTGTGTGTATTTTGCTTTTTAGAAGTGGAGGAAGCAGCCCATATTTTCTGTGAGTGCATCAAGGTGAGGCAGGTTTGGGATAAAGTTTGTCAATGGCTGCAAATTGACGGCATTCACGAAACGGATTTTCGTAGACATTTTTTGACTTGATTGGTGAGAATTAAAGGAAGGAATTCCTTGAGTAGTATAACATCTCTATGGCTGATCTTTTGTTGGAGCGTTTGGAGGAGCAGGAACAATATCGTTTTCAGAGACGACATTTATAACATCGACAACAATTTCCATTCCATTGTAGCGTCTTCTTGGAGGTGGTTAGCGGTTGGGGAGAATGGTAGGATAAAATGTAATTTGTACGATTGGACTAAATTCCCTCTTGATTTCCTGTAATGGGTAATTTGTCCTTGTAGCTTTGCTTCTGTTGATAAGCTATAGGTTTTCTTGTAGCTTCTGGTTTTTACCCTATTGGGGTTAGAGATCCCCTTAATCTCTGTTATTTGATTGTTTGCTTATCAAAAAAAGAAAACCATTGTGGTGATTCCTCTTAGCTTATCAATCTCCATGTTCTTCTTCCAACCCATATGCTATTCAGAGCTGATATATCACTAAGTGATAATCTTTGTCTTTAATTTCTACTTTAAGTGTTTTTTATTCTAGACAAATTTGAATTTTTATGTTCATTTAGTGCACTTTGGTCTAAATATTTATGAAATCTTGTGTTTGTAGTTGATTATAAGTGTTATAGTATGTGTTAGAAGGTTTAATTTGGTAATTAATGGGTCTATTTTGATTGAAATTCATGGTCTTAGTTGCTTTTTTTGTAGAAAAATTCAGGGTTTTGTATCCTCACTTGCAACATTTTGATCCATAATTACATATGCAAACTTGTTTTTTGATGTTATTTCTTTAATACATTTCTGATTTTGGAAACTCAAATGTCTATATTTATTAGGAAAATGAGAGAATTCAAATATGCAAGAAAAATATGATAAAATGATGCAAAATAAAGTGATTCTACACAAAAGCACTTACAAAAAAGTCATTCTAAAAAAAAAGAAAAAACTTAAATTTTCATAATTATTCATTTTGATACATCATTTTGTTTGCCGATATTATACATTTCAAGTTTGGTTTTAATACATTTTCCCTTCATATTTGTGTCATTCACATAATTGAATCACTTAGTCATTTTCATCATTTCTTGAGTTGTTTCATTAGTAGTTCTTTTGAGTGTGTCTTCATATGCTTAACTTTCTTGTTTGTCTTCAAAAATTCTCCTTGTCTTGTCTTATAGTATTTCCTATTTGAACTTCATTATTAAAAGCCTTTGTGGATTTGTTGCATTATATTTGAAGTGTTGATTGTGATTCTTACTTGAGTTTCTTTTTAAGAACTTGAAAAGAGGATTTTGATTGGGAAAATTCAAGATTGCAAAATTTTGAGAAGTCATAAATCAAGTGAAAACACAATTGAAAAATTCAAGAATGTGAACACTTAGTTTAGTGGAAATGTCCTTTTAAACATGAGATTTTCCCACGATCGACCCAAACAACATTAAAAAAACAACTTGAGCTTCTGCACATGACTAATCCAAAAATTTCCTACAAACAACCAGAGATTTTACACAGACTCAACTCAATAACATTATCCATAGTTTTTACAGAGGTTCAACTCAAGAACCTTAACTAGAGCTTTTAACATGTTCAACTTAATAGCCTTCACCCAATCTCTTAATAGGTTATGCTTGTAACCTTCAAAGCTATTACAAAGAAGTCATACGAGACTACGCTCTTGAATAAACACTTTCATCATAACAACTTTCAGATGAAACTTTTTACTCCCTTGACACTAAGGCAACTCTAGTGAAAAAAGAGTGACAAAAGAAGGTTTCTAATCAGAAGGAAGGTTTATATTTGGCTAAAAAAGAAAACAATCCATGGTCGTTTTTACAGAGTTAATCGATTAAACCTATGCATTAATCAATTAATCAAGATAAAATATGAAAGTTTAATTTTCTACATCATTTAATTGATTATCAACCTCCTTAATCGATTAGGAGGCGTTACACTTTGATTATAACTGATTAAAAGGACTTCTTAATCGATTATACAGTGTATAATACCTTCCTAATTGATTAAGTAAGCTTTTAATCAATTAAGTGCTTGCACTGGGTGGTTTTAAGAGTCTTTATCAAAAGAGAAGAAGTTTAAAAACATATTTTGTGTGTGTGTGTGTATTTAGAGTGAGAGTGGTGTGCAAGGGCAAATGTGGTTTTTTGGCTCTGGTTAGTAAAGTGGGGAATAAACACACGTATAGAATGAAGAAATGGATTGGTACTCATACGTGTGGAAGGGTTTTGAATAATACAACTGCTAACTCAAAGTGGATTGCCAAAACTGTGGCGGCTAGGATGGCTTCTTCTGATGGTCCCAAGCTTCGTGAGATTGTGTCTGAGATTAGGACATCATATTCTGTAGGTATTAGTATGAACAGGGCATGGAAGGCAAATCAAATAGCAAAGGCTTTGATTGAAGGGGATGCCACGAAGCAGTATACACTTTTATGGAGGTATTCAGCTAAGTTGAGGAGGGTGAATGCAGGTAATACTTGTAAAATTAATGTCACCAGAATTGCACCCACTATTCAACCAAGATTTGGCAGTTTTTACTTCTTCTTTGATGGAATCAAGAAGGGATTCACCACTGCTTGTAGACCATTCATTGGTGTTGATGGCTGTCATCTAATGACAAAATATGGAGGAACTTTGCTTGTTGCTGTTGGAAGGGATCCTAATGACCAATACTATCCATTGGCCTTTGGTGTATGTGAGACTGAGACTAAGGAGTCATGGAGGTGGTTCTTGACCTTGCTTTTGGAGGACATTGGGCAAGATAAAAGATGGGTATTCATTTTAGATCAACAAAAGGTACTTGTCACATCTATGTTTTTTTTTGCTTTACATCCTTATGCAATGTTTGACTTTTTAAATTCATCCCTGTATTATTAGATTCATTTTTTATTTGGTCCCTGATTTTATTGTTTATTTTGTTTTCAAGGGGTTGATACCAGTATTTGAGGAGATGTTTAAGAGGGTAGAGCATAGGTTATGTCTGAGGCATTTATATGCCAATTTCAAAAAGAAGTTTGGTGCTGGGACCAAAATCAGAGACTTGATGATGTCTGTAGCAAAGTCAACATATATACAAGCATGGGAGGCAAAGATAAAAGAGTTGAAGGCTTTTAATCCTAAGGCTTGGGAATGGTTGGCCAAGATCCCAACAAAGTCATGGTGTAAGCATGCTTTTTCATTCTATCCCAAATGTGATGTTTTGATGAATAATGTATCTGAGGCTTTCAATAGCACAATACTTGTGGCTAGGGATAAACCAATATTGACAATGTGTGAATGGATAAGGAACTATCTGATGAATAGAAATTCTACATTAAGAGAGAAAGCTGATAGGTGGGAACATAGGATTATGCCAAGACTTAGAATTAGGCTAGATAATGAAGTTCAGCATGCTGGCAACTGGATACCTAATTGGTCTGGTGATAGTATTTGGCAGGTAGAATATATTCACAGCAAACATATGGTCATTGTTGACACATCTAAGAAAACTTGCACTCGTAACTTTTGGGAGTTGATAGGCATACCATGTAGACATGCGGTTGCTGCCATAGGATATAGGAATCTTAAACCAGAAGACTATGTAGATGATTGCTATTCTAAGGAGACCTATGTGACATACTATGACTACAACATTAGCCCAATTAATGGCCAATACATGTGGCCTGAAGTTGACACTGAGGAAATGTTGCCTCCATCTTACAAGAGAGAGCCTGGTAGGCCAAAGAAGTTAAGGAGAAGAGAACCTGATGAGGATCCCAACAAAGGGAGGACACAAACTACTTATTGTTGTACCAAATGTGGAGTGCATGGACATAATTCCAGGAGTTGTTTGGTTCAGGTGCCATGCCCTGAAGCTCAGAAAAGAAAGGTATCAGTTAAAATCAGTTATGTTTACAAATTTTGTTATTTTGTCATTGATATTGATTGAGACTTAGTATCTGCAGAAAAACCTAAGAAAACTGCTACACAAGCATCACAGCCTGGGAATGAGCAATCAACTGAATAACAACAGGAACCAAGTAATACTGAGAATGATCAATCAACTGAACAACAACAGGAACCAAGTAATACTGAGAATGAGCAACCAACTGAACAACAACAGGGAATACAATGTGATGTGGATCCAGAATTTAAGATGCTTGCAGCTGATCTATGTGCATCTTTTGAATCAACACAAAACCAACCCAACATCAATGACATCACAACAGAAATTCCAGATATTCCCCACGTTCCTATTAATAAGCAACCAACTGTTGAGGTTTTTAATGAACTGCCTGCACAGGCTTCACAAGGACTTGGTGGCTCTCAGCCAAATTACATTTTGTCTGCACCTGTCAAAGAAGGTGGTGGCTTACAGTCAAGTGTTGAAGTTGGTATGGTCCCACTTCTGTCATTAGCTCCACCAAAACAACCTGTTACTAAGCATCCTAAACCTGTTGAGTGTAAAACTTAGTTGTTGTCTATGTTGTTTGGTTTGCTGATATTTCTCTGATTGAGTGTGTTTTTTAATGTGACTTTGTAGGCCAAACAACCCAGAAAAAAGGTGTCAAGGAAGTTGGAATTGAGGAGAAGTGACAGAACAAAGTTGGAACTGAGGAGAAGTGACATAACAAGTGTAAGACAATGCAAAAGACTTAAGGGAGAGGGAAGTAGCAAAGACCAACCATGGAAGTATTAGACAAACACCTGTTTTGAATTATGTTGTACTGCTTTGGCTTACAATTTAATGTTAAAGCCTTTATGTATTATGACTTAAGAATGTATTTTATTATGACTTTAAGTATGTATGGGCTTAAGATGGTATTTTGTTAAGACTTTAAGTATTTTGTAATGACTTAAGACATGTACTTTTGTTATGCCTTTAAATATAAAGCTATGGTTTAAGTAATACTGAAAAAGCACTTATCAACTTAATTTAATACTTATACTGAACAATATAATCGCATAAAGTTTTATGAACAAAACAACAACATGTTTCTCATTCAAAATATGGTACAGGGACCAATTCCAAAATACATTAATGTTACAAGGACTTAATTCAAAATTCACCATTTCAGAGAACCATAAAAATCCCCCATGAAACAACCAAAACAATCTTCAACGGAGTCACTTTTCTCTTCTCCTTCTCCAGCTTGTTCTTCATCTTCGTTTTTTTTACCATCTTCAATCGCCTTGACCATGACCACAATATCCTTCAAAGCTTCAGAGCAGTTGCAACCACCAAATCATCTAACATCACTAGTTGGATTTCGTTCAAGCTCATCATCCCAAATAAACAACTTGCAACCGGGCATTAATCTTGAATTTTGACACTTCCAAAATCGTCTTTTAGGGTTTTCCATTGAATTTGACATAAACATTTCCATGCTTCTATTGCAACCACACACCGGTGCTTGGCCATGATGAGAATTCGTAGAAGAAAGGGACGCCATGGATGTTGAAGGAAGTGGGTAGAAAAAAAACCGATCTGATACAAGTGTAGAAGATGGAAGAAGACAACTTCTAAAATTTTTGGTTTTGGTCCCTCTTAATTTAAAGTTGAATTACCATTTCCACGCGTGTTACACAATTAAATAAATAAATCACTAAACAATATTCCAACTCAGCACCGTTTGCCAACTAGGCATTTTTTTAACGTCCCATTGACGTGATGGACTATTACTAAAAGGAATTGAACATATAGGGATTTGGAACGAAAAAAAAGATTCAGGGACCAAAACCAAAAACTCGTCAACTTACAGGGACTAAATCATTATTTAAGCCTACTTCCAAATTTACTCTTATTTCTTTAACAATTAAATTGATTATAACTAGAAAAAATCCCATGTGCATAACTAGGAGAGATTTTACACACTCACAATTTTGAGATCACAACGTCAAGACTTCAAACTTTCACATGAGTGTTAAATCCAACATCTATGTCACTTGCATTTTATACTATGCCACCAAATATTTTTTTCTTTTTCTCTGAAGGCAATAATATTATAACAACCTGCACAAGGGGTGCAGAAACCCACACAAAACAATGACACTAGAACCCTTTACAACACAATAAAGGGACTGTGTACCAATCATATAATGGGATACCAGTAAAGCTACTACCGACACCATTCCACTTCCAGCTAAAATACTTAATACTATTTAAAATGTCCAATACATCTACAGATCTAGATTCAAAACACATAACATTCCTGTTATGCCAAAGGGACCAAGCAGCAGAACACCAAAATAAAATACCTGCTATACCTCCAGACTTTTTCATAATCGACTCAAGATACGAACCAGCGAATTCATTCCAACTACCAAATCCGCTGCTTTTAATTCCCAGCCATCTCTCCATTCCCTTCCAAACTTCCAAAGCTTTAGGACACTCCAACAAGACGTGATTCAATGTTTCTATCTCACAACAACACACCTTACAGCCTGCCTCATTCTCAGCAAAGATTACACCTGGCATTGCTAATTGTTCCTTGGTTGGTAAACGGTTCCTCGCCACTCGCCACATAAACACCTTAACCTTCAAAGGAAGCTTTGATTTTCACACCTTATTCATGACAGTCCAACCTTCAATTTCCTCTTGCGTTTCTTCTTTTAGATCCCACAACAAATCGTAACAAGATTTAACAGTGAAACCCGACATATTTCCACCTACGTTGCCTGGCTCCCATCTGTAGACATCCTCTTTGTAACACCCTTTTTCTATTCCCCCAAATAATCACATAATCATTTAGGCACATATTAAAAATTCCGTCAGAGTATAATTATAAACATAGTATAAAAGAGGTATGTCACATTATACATGAAATTAAAACATTCAACACCTGCTCAACAATTGATATGCAACAGTGGAGTAACTTTGCAACAGAGGAACTTAGTCCTTACACCCACATCTCAATATTTAGAATAAAAGCAGAAAATCTAAACATTGAATAACATCAAACATATATACATATATATAAATATCATCAAGTGTTATCCACCAACATAATTCATGTTTACATAAACATTCATCAACAAGATACACGTACAAATGTATCACAAAAGAATCATATACATCCTAGCTACCCGGTGCTACATATCAGAGCCGACCGACCAAAAGAATGAAGACACGCTTCACAAAAATACCACCAGCATACCTACTCTGCAATGCCTCATAGAGCATCATAAAACAGCAGAAGGGTGAGAAATATTATCATAATAACAATGCATATAATTATATATCTTAGCATAAAAATACACATATTCTACATTCTCACCACAATTCATCACAACTCACTCATATACATCACAATGTATATATATATATATATATATATATATACAAAACAAAGCATATTCATCATGCATACTTTCACAATTCTTATCATTCCACATAAATATACATATTCATGTTTATTCATCAATACTCAATTATAAAGATGATAAATGCAAATCATAGAGACCGACTCACGACTCTATGCAAATGCAATGCAGTACCGACTCAATCATCTCAAGTTCACTCAGGAACTTATTGGAACCATCGCTCGTTACCAATGTAACTCCCCGCCGGGCCTACGATGTCCACCCATTGCTCACACCTCACATATGCACACAATGTTTATGGATTGCTCACACCTCACACAGGCACACAATCCGATTGCTCACACCTCACCTAGGCACACAATCGTTCGTAATCATCGCTCACACCTCACCTAGGCACACAATCGTTCGTAATCATCGCTCACACCTCACCTAGGCACACGACGTTACAACGGATTCTCATTAGAATCACACAACACAAGAATGTACATCATTATGCTTCACATACAAAATGACTCACGACATTCTTGAAATGCATACATATTCACAATATATTCATGCATTCATCTCATACAATCACATACAATCTATATACATTCACATCAATGCACTATTGTATGATTCACATCCGAAACACACATTCAAAAACGGTAAAAGTCGCTAAATAACACTATTCCCTACTTTCCGACATAATTAAATCGGCTAACAATTTCCAAAACATCATCATAATAAAGTACATTTCATAAGCTTTCTAACGCATCAAACCACACCTCAAACCGAAACACAGATCAAAAGTTACAGAGAAAACAAATTGGGAAAAACTGCTACATTCGTAGTGCGAAGCTCCTAGCGAGTCCTTCGCTACTCCATTCGCAGTGCAAGTGTACCAGCGAACCAAGGCAGAAGCAAAATAGCCTAGAAAATTCTCATCGTTCGCAGTGAGAACACCCTAGCGAATACTCGCTACCCCATTCGCAATGCGAAACACCCAGCGAATCAAGTCAGAAGCTAGCGCATCCTTCGCTACTCCATTCGCACTGCGAACACTCAGCGAACGCTCGCTACCCACTCGCTAGCCATTCGCAGTGCGAACCTGCGTTTTCAGAAAAACCCAGCAGCGCACCAGCTCATCCGAAAATCATGTTTTCACCACCCAAAACATTTCCAAACTGTCATATAACCATCAAAACATAATTCAATCATGATGACAAGTATTCTATTACGTTTACACCAATTTTCAACCGTAAAACCATCGATTCCTCACAAAAATCTCAATTTCAACCTAGAACTCAAGCTATGGAAAACAAGAAAACATCCAAGCAAACACATACATAATGATATACATTGATGAGATAATAAGATTTCACACCCTTACCCGATTAAATCGATTCCTAGAAGTTGTTTTGAAGATTTCCAAGCTTTTCCTCTTTTCTTCTCTTTTCTCTTCTTCCTCTTTCTTTCTCTCCTTTTTCTCTCTATTTCTCTCCTATTTCTTCTTCTTATCTCTTTTTCTTTTCTTATTTTCTACTCACATAATTCTACACTTAATCACTTTTCTACCAATTTTACTAAATTTCTAACTTACCATTAATTGAGAAATGTCCAAAATACCCTCCATTCTAATTTCCCCGAAAACTCTCAAAAACGGTAAAATATCATAACATGTCAACATAGCATATTAACACACCAATTTCACAAATAAAATAATTCATCCCTCAATTTAAATAAAAGACTCAACAAAATGGGAATAATCGAAATCGGGGCGTTACAACTCTCCCCCATTTTAGAAATTTTCGTCCTCGAAAATATTACCTGATTCAAACAACTCCGGATACGACTCTCGCATCCCACTCTCTAGTTCCCAAGTCATATTGCCTTCCGCAGCGCCTCGCCACGCTACTTTCACAAGCGCAATATCCTTGCCTCTTAGCTTCTTAACTTCACGGTCCAAAATCCTAATCGGTAAAGCTTCAACCGTAAGGTTATCTCTCACTTCAACCTCGTCAATAGGAATAACATGTGACGGATCCGGAACATACTTCCGAAGTTGCGAAACATGGAATACATCATGCAAATTTGAAAGATTCGGAGGCAACGCCACACGGTAAGCCATAGCACCAACTCATGCAGTAATCTGATATGGACCAATAAAACGAGAAGTCAACTTCTTCGACTTCAAAGCACGACCCACACCCGTAACTGGCGTAACTCTCAAAAACACATGGTCGCCTTCTTGAAACTCAAGATCTTTCCTTCTCTTGTCATGATAGCTCTTTTGTCTACTTTGAGAAGCTTTTATCTTCTCACGAATAAACTTCACTTTCTCCGTCGTTTGTTGTACCATTTCCGGTCCAACCAACGTCCTCTCACCGGTTTCATGCCAACACAAAGGTGTTCGACATCTCCGACCATACAAAGCCTCAAATGGTGCCATACTTATACTTGAATGAAAACTATTATTGTAGGTGAACTCAATCAACGCCAAATAACTATCCCAAGCACCACCTTGCTCGAGCACACAAGCACGCAATAAATCTTCCAACGATTGAATTGTCCTCTCGGTTTGACCATCCGTTTGCGGATGATAAGACGAACTCAATCTTAGATTAGAACCCAAAGCCTTTTGTAAACTCTCCCAAAACCTCGATGTGAATCTAGGATCTCTATCCGATACAATACTCTTAGGAACTCCATGAAACTTCACAACCGCAAGAACATAAATCTCGGCTAACTTCTCCAAAGGATAACTAATATCAATTGGAATGAAGTGAGCAGATTTAGTAAGCCTATCAACGATTACCCAAATAGCATTATGACCTCTTTGTGTATTCGGCAATCCCGTAACAAAATCCATTGATATACTATCCCATTTCCACTCCGGAATGTCCAACGGTTGCATCAATCCACTAGGCTTTTGATGTTCCACCTTAGACTTTTGACAAGTTAAGCACACATACACAAATTGAGCCACATCCCTCTTTAATCCGGACCACCAAAAGATTTTCTTCAAATCTTGATACATTTTATTCGCTCCCGGATGAATACTTAAGTTACTTCGGTGTCCTTCTTCCAATATCATCTTTTTCAACTCCGCATCATCGGGAATACAAATACGACCACAGAATCTCAAAACTCCAAAATTATCAACCTTGAAATCCTCATTCTCATTCATCATCAAATCAACGAACTTCAAATCCAACTTTTGCTTTTCATATACGGTTGCAAGAAAATCATTCGTAACATGTAGCATACCAAGTCTCACACTTCTCGGCGTCATTTCACAAACCAAAATCAAGTCTCTAAAATTCTCCAAAAGTTCCCATTCTCTTATCATCAATGCGGACATACGTAACGACTTCCGACTCAAAGCATCGGCCACCACGTTTGCCTTACCCGGATGGTAATTCAAACCAAAATCATAATCCTTCAAAAGCTCTAACCACCTTCTTTGTCTCATGTTCAATTCCTTTTGATCAAATAAATATTTCAAGCTCTTGTGATCACTAAAAACTTCAAATCTTGCACCATAAAGATCGTGCCTCCAAATTTTCAAAACAAACACCACGGCCGCTAACTCCAAGTCATGTGTAGGATAATTCTTTTCATGCACTCTCAATTGTCTCGAAGCATAAGCCACAACTTTTCCATCTTGCATCAAAACACCACCTAAACCAACCAATGAAGCATCACAATACATAACAAATGGTTCCGTCGGATTTGGCAAAACCAAGATCGGCGTCGTTGTCAACCTTCTTTTTAGCTCATTGAAACTCTCTTCACAACGAATATCCCAAATGAAAACCTTTCCTTTACAAGTCAATTGCGTTAACGGAAGTGCCAACTTCGAAAATCCCTCAATAAACCTCCGATAATAACCCGCCAAGCCTAAAAAGCTTTGAATCTCCGTAACCGATCCAGGAGCCTCCCATTGCATCACCGCATCAATCTTGGATGGATAAACACTAATACCACTACCAGAAATAACATGTCCAAGAAAACTTACTTCCGACAACCAAAATTCACATTTCGACAACTTAGCATACAATTGTTTATCTTTCAAAATTTGTAACACCATCCTCAAATGCTCTTCATGCTCCTCTTGAGACTTAGAGTAAATCAAAATATCGTCGATGAACACAACCACAAAACGATCTAACTGTTCATGAAAAATATGATTCATGTATTCCATAAACACACCCGGCGCATTAGAAACCCCGAATGGCATCACGGAATATTCGTAATGGCCATACCGTGTCCTAAAGGCCGTCTTTTGAATATCCTCTTCTTTCACACGAATCTGGTGATATCCCGATCTCAAATCAATCTTGCTAAAAACACGCGCACCAACCAATTGATCCATCAAATCATCGATCCTTGGAAGCGGATACTTGTTCTTAATTGTCACCTTGTTCAATTGTCGATAATCAATGCATAACCGCATACTCCCATCCTTCTTCTTTACCAAAATATACCGGAGCACCCCAAGGAGAAACACTTGGCCTTACAAATCTCTTGTCCAACAAGTCATTCAATTGCTTCTTCAATTCTACCAACTCCGATGCCGACATACGATACGGTGCCATCGAAACTGGTCTAGTACCCGGAACTAGATCAATATAAAACTCAACTTCTCTTTCCGGCGGTACATCCGCAATATCCTCCGGAAACACTTTTGGAAAATCACACACCACTGGTGTTGTACCCTAAATTTTTACCCTTAGATGTCATCTAGCTTTTGTGCATTTTAGGAGCATCTTTGCATTGTTTGAGCTAACCCATATCTTGTAGCTTGTTTCTTTGTGTTCAAATTAGGTTCACCTATCGTCATGAAGATTCACAAGTGCTAAGAACCAAGTTAAGTTAACCAGAGGACATCTAGTGCAAGGATTGTGGAATTAGGGTTTGCTCTGAAGAAGTCACTAAGGATTTAGCTCTATCAAGTCAAGTTTTGTGTGGTTCACTCACCATATAAAGTCATCTACATTCAAAGACATCATTCAACAAGAATCCAAGATCTTTGGGTCCTCAACAAGAGAAGATTGAGCCTCAGCCTCACTGTGCCTCCAAATTAGGGTTTCTGTGGCATTTGTCAGTCAACAGCTTTGGTCTTCATCAAGATGGACTCCTGAGCCCTAATTCTTGGTTCCATTGGGTTATCAACATCCTCAAGAGTCTCCTAAGACCTTTGGATGAGAAGGAAGAAGCAAGTTCACAAGAGCTAACCTCAGTGCATTCACAGTCAAATTTAGGGTTTGACTGAAGCCCTAATCTTTTGGGAGTTTGGGTCAAATGAAGAATTATTGGTTCTAATCATCACATGTTGTCTCATGGAGTATACAAAGTATTCATATCAAGTTTCATGAGGTTTCTTGCAAGGGAAGCAGGGTTTTGACCAAAGAATGTGTCATTTGTGAGATTTTTCCCCTAATAGCCTATTTTGAAAGGACCATAACTCCTAAACTATACATCCAATTGGAGTGGTTCAAAGCTCATTGGAAAGCTCTTTCCAAGATCTTCAATTGTTTCAATATGAAGTTTTGTCTAAAAATGCTTGGATTTTGAGTTATGGAGCTTCCAAGGCATTTTGACCAACACTTAGAAGAATTTTCAGCATGTTTCATCACTTTTTTCCTCAACTTTGGTGCCACTTTTCACCTCTTTCCATTTGGATTCAGGTCTTGAGTCCCAAATGAAAGTTGTAGAGCTTGTTGAGAGCTTTCCAACCATATGTGGCATGTCTCAAGAGGATAAACCGTTCTCAAGATATGAATTCTTTAAGAAGAGCACTTGAAATTGTCAAAATCCAACACTTAGAATTCTTTCTAAGTTCTCTTGGACAGTTTTGAGGACACGTTTTGTGGAGCACTTTTCTACCATTTCAAGGCATTATTTCAACAATCTTTCAACATCAAACTTGAAGTATCATCCAAGAGCTTTCATTTGAACCTAAGAGCATGAAAAATGGATCACTATGTTAAGAGATATAATCTTAACAATATGGCCATACGATCTGGTTTTGCACCAAGAATACCATTGTTTTGAGTTTGAATTTTAAACCTCTCTCTTCAAGTACACATTCTGCAACCCTAGCCCATATTTTCCAACGTTACTTTACCAACAAAACCGTGCAAGAAATCTCCAAATACATCTCTTTTGTACTTGTTAAAGTTGAAACCATGCTGCCAGCAAGCTAGGACCATTGTGTAAAGTGTTTTAATGCTATAACATATTGGTTCATAAGCTTTTCCTCTGACTGAGAATACACGACAAGCAACCAACATCTTCTCACTTGGCTCAAGGCTAAGAGGTTGGAGGGACCATGCGTGTAAGATCTCTTGAGATCTCCTTTTCACTAAAGCAAAGCTATTACCCCATGGTTATGGACCATTTGAGTTCCCTATAAAAGGGACCTTTCTCCACTTCATTTGCAACAAGAACCAACACATAAAAATACTCTAAAGGCAAACACTCGAGTGCTCAGCTGCAAGGGAGGAGGCTTTTGTTGCTTTGGGAACCAGGTAAGTTCCCCAACCTTCCACTTGTTATGTTAGAAATCATATGCTTTGTTGGAAATATTTCAGTTTAACCATATGCTGTTTTGATGTTTATATATTTGCATTCATGGTGTGTGAGCTTTGGTTGAGTTTATTTTAGAAGTTTTGTACGCCTTCTTGATTGCCATAACATATGAACAAGGTTGCCATGATAGAACACCCATTAACCCATGTTAAGATGAATGCCATTCGAGTATGTCTTACTTTGACCATTTTATCAATGCTGCCATTATGAACTTCCTTCTGTTTGTGTAATTAATCTTCATTCAGTCTATTCATTCATCTTTGGAATTTTAGTGTGTGTCAGCTCGTATGTTTACATTTGCCTTGCCCGTGTTGTTTGGTTTTTCTTGCATCTAGCCATGTGGATAGTATAGAGGAGGTTGGTATTGCCAACGTTTAAGTTTGTGTTTCGTATCTTAACGCCATAATACATGTTTCTTTTGTCTCAGTTTCAATTTTAAATATCATGTCAGAATTCACACAGGCATTCTTAGCATCTTGCAAGAATGATAATTTATGTGCTTAAGGATACTAAGGTGTGTGTGTGTTTGTATGTTGCTGTAAGTTATGAATAATTATGTACTATTATATTGTGGTGTGCAATGTTATTATTTGCAGGTCATTATCGGGCATGTTGTTACGACTATATGAATGCTATATGTGTAGTATTGCTGAATAATTATATTTATGTGTATTCGGTTTACATTGGAAACAGAAAGCATGTTCTCTAAAAAACTAATATCTTTTGGGACCATGATTTTCAATTGATAAATGTTGTAGGCATCATCTTGTTCAACTAATGACAACATCTTACTCTATGCTTAAAATGCTCCAGTTCAGTTTTTATTTCATGATTATTGGTTGAGTTTTTGAGTAAGTTGGATTGGGTTGAAGTTGAAAACTTTTGTTTTAATGTTCTGTCTAAAACACGATATCCTATTTATTGCTTTGCATGAACTCATATTCCATGCGCAGTTTCTATTGGCTGGTGGTGTTGGTTTGTCTTTTTGTAACATGATCAACTATTACACATTGCTGCATGTTCAGTGTGTGTACGTGTTTATTTTCTTTTTTTTGATGACTTGTGTTTGATTGGTTTATGGAAGCACATAGCATGTTAATGTTTTAAATGTTCTTCTTTTCATTACCCCATGCGTAATGATGAGTATTTAATTTAGTGGTTTTTTATTTGTCTTGTAGTGCATTAGTAATTACCATACTATCACGTGATACACTTCCCCCACACCACCACACTGCGCGTGTTGTTTTTTATCACATTTCCTTGCTTCATATTGGTTTATATATTAATTGATGCGTATTAATAAATGGATGTATAGCCGTCCCAACGGTCACACACACTCTTCACGCCTTGCCTTTCACATGCAGTACCTGGGTTCGATCCTGCGGATCAACCCTTTTGCTTTTCTTTTCTGTTTTTCCATTTCATCTTGGTATTTTACTTTTCGCTGGCGCCCTATGACCACTACGCACACCCAGCCCAGATGGTGGAGGTTTTGTATTATTGAATCCAAGGACATGGGTTCAAATCCCATATGGACACTTTCTATTCTTTTTAGTCATTTATTTCCTTTTTTATCTAAAGCTTATTATATGCAAGAAACATTTTAATTATAATTTCCAATTATATTATCAATTTATGTCTTAAATTTGCATTTTTAAATGTATGACTAATTGTTAATTTCTAAGTGTTAATTATCCATGCGTAATTAAATTTTAATTACCTTGTGTGTTTTAATTGTTAATTCTAATTGCTTTGCCAATTAATTATCAATTGTTGTTTCTAATATTAATATTAACCATGAGTATTTTTCTTGACATGTTATATTGTTAAATCGACTTGTTTAATTCTTAAGACAATATATCCATGTTGCTTGGCCATATGCTTGACTTTTATATGAATATTATCCTTCTTTAAATATCATCCTTAATATCATTTCTCTATGTTTGTCTTCCTAAAGATTGAAGCATATTGATGTGTTCTTGTATATCATTCTATATGTTTGTCTTCCTAAAGATTGAAGCATATTTGATGTACTCTTTTAATCATGTTCATCCTATTCATATCTTCGTCATAAACATATTGCCATCCTCATGCCTATGTTGTTTTATCTATTATATCATGTCTTATTTATTATCTTATCAACCGTTTTTCCCCCATTCCAAAGGAAGGTTAAACATGTTGACTCCTAGAGTCATGACCCCCATCTTAACCTAAGTAACCTCTTAGGAAGAAACCTTATTTCTTGGCCTCATCAAGGGCCATGAAATCATAACTAGCTCTAGGAGAGAGTTCTTACACTCTTGGTGGTATTCATCCTAATGAATCTGTCACTTCCCCTACTGACTAAACTTCAACATAGGTCCATCTCAACTAGATCTAGAGAGTTCCTAAACTCTACAATGAGTTTGCGCTCATTTCCCCTCTGAATATTGACCATAGTCAATAATTCAGTAGAAGTAGAACTACGCATACTCTGATTCTATTCCCGAGGATACGTAGGCGTAAAGTGCGATGCTTTATCGAGTATACTTAGATACTAACCTCTAGGGTTTTCAAGCCTTTAGCATAGAACCTTTAGCAAACATAAGATAACATTTAACAAGAGGTTCCCGTAGAGTACTACGGACGTTTAGGGTGCTAATACCTTCCCTAGGCGTAACCAACCCCCGAACCTTAGATCTTCCCCTTTAGGTTTTTCTAACGATCTTGAACCTTTCCTTTGGATAAATCAAAGTCGGTTGTAAAAGAAACTGATGCAAATTAATTAATAATTTGTTATCCGATTTTTACCGCAACAGAAATGGCGACTTCACTGGGGAAAAATGAGGGAAAGTTAGACCTATTGCTGGTCCTTTCCTAAGAGGGTTAAGCCTATCTTGTTTTCATGTTATTCATGTTTGCTTATTCTACTTGTATATTTGCTTGCATGTCATATTTGCATGTATATTTGTATATCTGTATATCTGTTTGTGCTTGGATTTTCTGTGTGCAGGGTACCACTATTGAGTGGTGAGATAAGTCCTAACTCAGACTTGAGAGTACACATTTGTTTAGGAACCGTGGACGTAGTCAAGGGAACTTCGAGGGAGAAATCCCAAAGGAGGGAACTTGAAGTCCACACTCAGTTGAGGCCCTCTCAAGAGTGGTATATGTTGAACGAGCAATCGCGAATGCATTACTACTTGCGACCTAGGAGCCAGAGATACTGATGACCTTTAGTTACCCTTTACCTCATTTGGCCTGTTTAGGACGTAGTGCGGGAACTGTGAGGGAGCAATCCCAAATGGTTGCTACGCGATACTACACTCAGATGAGACTCTCTTGAGGATTTTATTGATCACCAAGCAATTGGAAAGTCGATAAAATCCAAAAGATGGGTTGTCGACTCTGGGAACTTTTAGAACCTTGTCTTGCAGGTGAAAACCATAGTACATACCTTTGGGATGGGTAGACCTCTGACTCCATGCTCGTGACCCTTAACCTAGGTTGCTCTGTGTTCTTTGTGCTTACCTGTCTATGTGTGTTTGTTGCATTCATCCTTGCATCATATGCATTGTGTATTCAAGAAACTCAGTGTTGTTTTGCAAACTTTAGAGGATGGATTTTGAAAAAAGGAAAACAAAGAAATACACCTTCATTAGTCCAAAATTAGAAGATCTAAAAAATCTGGGTAAGCCAATCAATGAATCAACAACATTTTAAGACAAATATGGGAAGATTTTCTCTCTGATGAAGACTAAGATGGTAGACGGATTGCTCCCTACTCTCATACAATTTTATGACCCCATGTATCATTGTTTCACTTTTCCGGATTATCAGTTAATGCCTACGCTCGAGGAGTATGCCATTCTGGTTGGAATTCCTGTCACTCCAAACCCACCTTACTCTGGCCTGGAAAGGACGCCTAAAGAAAAGGAAATTGCAGAAGCGGCTCATCTTAAGTTGTCAGAAGTTAAGGCTAACTTGGTCGTCAAGGGAGGACTTTTTGGATTCACTGCCAAGTTTTTAATGGAGAAGGCCCGTCAGTATGCCAGCATGAAAAATGTGGTGGATTTTGAAGCTGTTATGGCCTTGCTTATTTATGGGTTGTTCTTGTTCCCCAACATCGAGAACTTTGTGGATATGAATGCAATCAAGATCTTCATCATTGGAAATCCAGTTCCAACCCTACTTGCGGACGCCTACCACTCAGTGCACTTAAGGACTGCTCATAGGGGAGGGATGGTAACATGTTGTGCCACGCTGTTGTATAGGTGGTATGTTTCCCATTTACCCCGTTCTAAGACCTTTTGGGACCTCCAGGATGGACTTCTCTGGTCAGAGAAGATCATGTCTCTCACCAACACTGATCTCGAGTGGTACCACCCATCGCTCAAAGGCAAGGATATGATTGTTAGCTGTAGAGGATTTGCTAATGTACCACTTCTTAGCACAAAAGGAGGCATAAGCTACAATCCTGCTTTGGCTTGTCGTCAACTAGGCTATTCTATGGAAGCTAAACCTAATAACATTTACTTGGAGGGTTCGTTCTTTGAAGAGGGTAAGGACCCTGTACTTAAGGAGAAGATGGCTCACGCTTGGCGACATGTTCACACCAGAGGTATATCTGCTTTGGGTTTACCCGAGTGTTTGGCTTCAGAATCTTACACTCAATGGGTGCAAAAGAGGGCTATTGAGTTGCAGATACCCTATGATCGTCATGATCCCATCCCATTAGCTCCCAGAGATCCTGTTCTTTATTTCACTAGCAATGAAGATGAATTAAAGATTCGGTTGGCTCAAGCAGAGCGAGAAAGGAATGCTTGGATAAACAAGTATCAGATCCTTAACTTTGAGATAAATGAATTGCAGAAGAGTCTCAGGAGGAAGGAAGAAGAATCTGTCAAAAGAAGGAGGATGCAAGAGGACTTATTTTCTAGCACATCATCTCCACCAGAACCTTGGAGGTCGCGGTTGGCCAAGCTCGCTGTTGAGAATGAGAGGTTGCAGAAGGAAAACCGGAAGCTCACCATGAGATTGATGGGAGAAGATTGATTGATGGTTTAGAACCTAGCTTTCTTTTGCACTCTGTATATTGGCTTTTGAAGGTGTAATTGTCTCTTTTTGTAATACAAACTTTATCAATGAAATGAAATGAGATTTTTTTTTTCCTTAAAGCTTGCAAAATACAATGTTGAGTTCCCTTGAATTACACTTACCATTCAGCTTGCATTAGCATCTCATTTGCATTTTTGCATGTGCATTTCTTCCACGTCTTATTGTCGTCTTGTTCCCAGCGCCCGTCACCCTGTCTTTCTGACTCGACAAGGATACCTAGTCTTATTCAGGACAATGGCAACGATGAAGGAAATTTTAAAGAATCAGGAAAAGCTGAAAGAAGAAGTCAGAATCCTCAAATGCCAGATGAATTGGGTTCTAGAAACTTTGCAAGCTCTAATGGAAAAGGAGAATCGCATTCACCCTATCATGCCAACATTCAACGATCAAACTTCTATTTATCAGCCAGTTCCTCAACCACCAGTGTATCAACGAGTGCCCAACGCTCCTCCTTATCCACGACATACGCAAGTTTCTTGTCAAAACGTTCCAGATAAGAGACAGGGTGGCAGACCTCTGATTCCTTCCATTCCTATGACATATACAGCATTGTATCCTGCTTTGGTGCAACAAGGATTAATAACTACAAGGTCATCAGGCCCACCTCCTGATCCGCTTCCACCTTCTTACAATCCCAATGCTCATTGTGCATTCCATGAAGGTGCACCAGGCCATGACTTAGAAGGTTGTTTTGCTTTGAAACATATTGTGAGGGATCTAGTGGAAAGGAATATTTTATCTTTCAATGGCTCCCAGTCCAAGAACAATCCTTTGCCATCTTCTGAGGACCTCCCATACCAGCTGGACTATGGTCTTGTTCCCGGGTTAGAATGTAATCGCCGTCAGGTGTCTACCAAAAGGGGGTTTCAGACCCCAACAAATGATTCTCCTCGAGGTTCTCGAGGCCGAGATAAGAAGAAGTGTGCTGCCAAAAGAGGAAAATTTAACCACCAGCCTATCCCGGTGCCATTAAGCAAACTTTTCCCACTGCTGATGAAGAACAAGCTGGTAACTCCACGACTTCTCAACCCTGTACCAGGACCTTGGTATAATCCAATCCTAACTTGTGAATTCCATAAGGGAGCTGAAGGGCATGACTTGGATGGCTGCCGTGCTTTAGAACATACTGTGCAAAATCTGATCCATAACAAAGATTTAATCTTCGAAGAAGATTGCCCAGAGGTTAAATGCAAATTCCACACCGGAACAACGGGGCACCCCATTGAAGAATGCAAAGAGTTTGAAGCAAAATTGCTAAGTCTACTAAAGACGCTGCAACCTCAGGAAGGTACGTCAGATACTGAAGATTCAACTTCTGAAGCAAAAGCTAAAGGACCAGCAGGACCTCTCAAAGTTCTATACCACAAAGAGCAAGTGATTGATGGTGAAGACGTTTCCCCGTTTGGACCCGGAAACTAAGATCTTTGGAATGATTCGCCAAAGTCGGCTGTGTTTTATATTTCAGTTGTTTTTCCTTTAATTGTACGGGTATTTTGCTTATGAGCTTTGTTGTACTGTTAAATTGGCAACATTAATGAAATATTTATGCATCTTTTGGTTAAGTCCATTCGTTTCACTCATTTACTTTTATTTTCAAAAAAAAGCGCTACATCTTTTCACTTCTTTTTCAAACCTTTTGTTAAAGCAAAGATTAGGGAGGGTGATGAAAACCTCATGTTCATAATTGCTGTGGTATGCTGTCAAATTAACCTTGCCGAGGATGTAATGCATTGTTTCAATTTATCCTTGTTAACCCCTTCGAGCCTAGAAGTAAGAGTTCTCTTTCCTTACACAAAAAACCTTAAATCTCAACCTTGGGACAGGGTAGTTCTCAGTTTAACTGGATTGTGCATTCGAATACGAGCGCTTTATATAAGACGCCAGTCAGCTTTCAAATCAAGTGACTTCCTACTTTTGGAGATTTGAATGTATATTTTGAGTTAACTGGGCGTAGGATTTGAGCCTTTATCTTTTGTTTCATAACCATGAACCATACCACATTACAACCCCTAAAAGCCCTAATTGAGGTAAGGTTGTTTTGGAAGGCATACTACAACAATGTTGAGTAACCTGACTCCTGATAATCTTTGCTATTTCACGTGTGTCGATCACTTCTTCTGTCATTTCATAAATGACCAGATCCACCTTTGTTCTTGATTTAATCAATTAGCGTGTGCTTCCATCAAAAGCTTTATTTTCAAAACTTTGCATTAAAAACTTTGCATTAGAACTTTGCCGATTTTAATGAACAACACTCGCTTGCAATACCATTTGATATCAAGGAATCCCAACAAACGCGATCAGTTAAGGAATTGAACTTGATAAGGGAAATTTGACTCGGTCAGGGGCAACCAAGTGTGAGGTTTGCCAATCTATTATCCCAAGGATTGGCAAATCAAGGGGCAGAATTATGTAAATTCAGAATATTAGGGCAAATATTCTTGAGATCATCTTATGACGAGTTTTGTCTGCAGTAACCCATCAGCAGGGGCAAATCCGTCCCCCAGTGACTTCTACTACAGTTTGAGTATCTCGAGTATAGTTGACCAGAAACAGCTATGCCAAGATTCAAGTTGGAAGATTTTGGAGTATCTGTTTATTTCATTTCTTCCGTAAAATTCTTTTGATTTATTCAAGTTGGAAGATATTGAATCATCTGGTATTTCATTTCTTCCGTAAAATTCTTTTGATTTATTCAAGTTGGAAGATATTGAATCATCTGGTATTTCATTTCTTCCGTAAAATTCTTTTGATTTATTCAAGTTGGAAGATCTCGAAGTATCTGGTATTTCATTTCTTTCGTAAAATTCTTTGATCATTCAAGTTGGAAGATTTTGAAGTATCTGTTTATTTCATTTCTTTTGTAAAATTCTTTTGATTATTCATCCCCTAATCAGGGGCAGTTACACCGAGATCTCTCCAAGAGTTTGAAGATATTGAAACACTATGTATGCCAATTCTTCTATAAAATCCTCTTGTTATCGTATGGGCCGTCTAGCCTGGGGCAGATAAGATGTGAAGGTGGTAGTTATGCCAGTGGAATACGTAATTACTCTATTAGCTCTCTATCAAGCTGCTACATCAGTTGATTTTGACAAGCCCCAATGGATTTATTCCTCAACAAAGAAGAAGAACTTTCCCAATCTGCCCAACATTTGTCTAAGCTAGGCTTATGCTTCGGTTTTCACCTTTGAGTGCCAGACCCCAGCTCTTTATGCAGGAATCCCCAGAGAAGTTCAAGTTTTGCTACAACTGGAGTTCTTAATCACTAGAGTTGTTATTGGTCTTCGAACACAATGACTTCATCATTTTCATCTGATTCTTGGAAGCGGAATTTCTAAGGAAACACAAAGATAAGCTAAGTTTACTCTGGAATTGAGATATTTTGATTAGTGCAAGAAGATTAGTAGTACTATTCATGGCATTGAATCTGCTATCTCCAGTGGAAAGAAGATTGTCCTAGCTATCCTTAATGTTTGGATTTCAGGGTGTTGGCCTGTGCTTTCTTTTCTTCTTTCCTGTTCTGCGTCGTTTCTAGCATATAGCTAAGCATATGCATTCCCCTTGCATCTTTGCATTTCTTTGTGCTCTGTTTTGCTTGTGGTCCTTTGTTGTGCCTGTCCTTATTTCCCCAGTGAAGTAAGGACATCGCCTGGTTTGCTCGGTGTCGTGTTTGTTCGGTCTTAACCTCTGCACGCCAGATTTGAATCTTTAAAATCTTTTTTCTGTTCCCCAAGAAATTTAACTTTAAAGGATTTTTAGAGCTGTTCCTGTTTGAATCGCGTCAAACTTGAACCTGTTCTTGTTTGAATCGTGTCAAACTTGAACTTGGACTTTGTTTGAATCATGTCAAGCATTGTCTTATGTGGTCTCGTTTGAATCATGTCAAACTTGAACTTGGACTTTGTTTGAATCGTGTCAAGCATTGTCTTATGTGTTCTCGTTTGAATCGTGTCAAACCTGAACTTGGACTTTGTTTGAATCGTGTCAAGCATTGTCTTATGTGTTCTTGTTTGAATCGTGTCAAACTTGAACTTGGACTTTGTTTGAATCATGTCAAGCATTGTCTTATGTGTTCTCGTTTGAATCATGTCAAACTTGAACTTGGACTTTGTTTGAATCGTGTCAAGCATTGTCTTATGTGTTCTTGTTTGAATCGTGTCAAACCTGAACTTGGACTTTGTTTGAATCGCGTCAAGCTTTGTCTTTTCTGTTCTTGTTTGAATCGTGTCAAACCTGAACAGAGTCTTTGTTCGAATCGTGTCGGACACTGACCCCCTGTTTTAAAACCGTTCCTGTTCGAATCGTGTCGAACTTGAATTGGGACTTTGCTTGAATCGTGTCAAGCACTGTCTTTCGTTTTAAAACTGTTCTTGTTCGAATCGTGTCGGACATTGAACACCCTTACCTTGTTTCTTTTCTAAAAATACTTTAAGTTAAGTTTCTTGGAACATTTTAATTTTATTCAACCTTTAAGACTCCTATCTGGTGCGCAGGGTTAGTCTCTGCTTTTCCTGGCTCTTTCTGGAGATTCCCAGGAAGTCCTCGCCTGGTTGTTTGTCTATCTTGGGCTGATCCCTGTTGATCATGTTGTTTTCTTTCTGGTTTCGTGCCCAGAAAGAGTGTGGGTTTGTTTTGTCCCCAGTATTCCATCTCCCTGGATCTTTCCCGGTGGAGATTGCTTTTTGGCCTTTCCCTAGTGTTTCTTTGGAGTCTCCCCAGTGAATCTCTTCTGTTAGTTATCCTGTATCCCCGGTGAGTCTTTGCTTGTGGATACTAGCTTTCGTCTTTTCCCGGCGAAACTTTTCTTGTGTGTTTGCTTCCTGTTGTCTTTGGTGTCTGGTCTGTCTGCATCTTTTCCATTCCTGGCATCATATCATCATTTTAGAAGTTCATGGCATGTCAGCATTTGCATGTCTGTCGCTTGTCCTTAGCATTTGCATTCCATCTAAGGGCAAAATTTTTGGTTTGCTATATTTAAATACCTTTCACTTGAGGCCCTCTGGAACCTTCGTTCCTCGCACCCTCTGGTGAAGCTATTTAAATAGGGGCAACTGTTGTACCCTAAATTTTTACCCTTAGATGTCATCCAGCTTTTGTACATTTTAGGAGCATCTTTGCATTGTTTGAGCTAACCCATATCTTGTAGCTTGTTTCTTTGTGTTCAAATTAGGTTCACCTATCATCATGAAGATTCACAAGTGCTAAGAACCAAGTTAAGTTAACCAGAGGACATCTAGTGCAAGGATTGTGGAATTAGGGTTTGCTCTGAAGAAGTCACTAAGGATTTAGCTCTATCAAGTCAAGTTTTGTGTGGTTCACTCACCATATAAAGTCATCTACATTCAAAGACATCATTCAACAAGAATCCAAGATCTTTGGGTCCTCAACAAGAGAAGATTGAGCCTCAGCCTCACTGTGCCTCCAAATTAGGGTTTCTGTGGCATTTGTCAATCAACAGCTTTGGTCTTCATCAAGATGGACTCCTGAGCCCTAATTCTTGGTTCCATTGGGTTATCAACATCCTCAAGAGTCTCCTAAGACCTTTGGATGAGAAGGAAGAAGCAAGTTCACAAGAGCTAACCTCAGTGCATTCACAGTCAAATTTAGGGTTTGACTGAAGCCCTAATCTTTTGGGAGTTTGGGTCAAATGAAGAATTATTGGTTCTAATCATCACATGTTGTCTCATGGAGTATACAAAGTATTCATATCAAGTTTCATGAGGTTTCTTGCAAGGGAAGCAGGGTTTTGACCAAAGAATGTGTCATTTGTGAGATTTTTCCCCTAATAGCCTATTTTGAAAGGACCATAACTCCTAAACTATACATCCAATTGGAGTGGTTCAAAGCTCATTGGAAAGCTCTTTCCAAGATCTTCAATTGTTTCAATATGAAGTTTTGTCTAAAAATGCTTGGATTTTGAGTTATGGAGCTTCCAAGGCATTTTGACCAACACTTAGAAGAATTTTCAGCATGTTTCATCACTTTTTTCCTCAACTTTGGTGCCACTTTTCACCTCTTTCCATTTGGATTCAGGTCTTGAGTCCCAAATGAAAGTTGTAGAGCTTGTTGAGAGCTTTCCAACCATATGTGGCATGTCTCAAGAGGATAAACCGTTCTCAAGATATGAATTCTTTAAGAAGAGCACTTGAAATTGTCAAAATCCAACACTTAGAATTCTTTCTAAGTTCTCTTGGACAGTTTTGAGGACACGTTTTGTGGAGCACTTTTCTACCATTTCAAGGCATTATTTCAACAATCTTTCAACATCAAACTTGAAGTATCATCCAAGAGCTTTCATTTGAACCTAAGAGCATGAAAAATGGATCACTATGTTAAGAGATATAATCTTAACAATATGGCCATACGATCTGGTTTTGCACCAAGAATACCATTGTTTTGAGTTTGAATTTTAAACCTCTCTCTTCAAGTACACATTCTGCAACCCTAGCCCATCTTTTCCAACGTTACTTTACCAACAAAACCGTGCAAGAAATCTCCAAATACATCTCTTTTGTACTTGTTAAAGTTGAAACCATGCTGCCAACAAGCTAGGACCATTGTGTAAAGTGTTTTAATGCTATAACATATTGGTTCATAAGCTTTTCCTCTGACTGAGAATACACGACAAACAACCAACATCTTCTCACTTGGCTCAAGGCTAAGAGGTTGGAGGGACCATGCGTGTAAGATCTCTTGAGATCTCCTTTTCACTAAAGCAAAGCTATTACCCCATGGTTATGGACCATTTGAGTTCCCTATAAAAGGGACCTTTCTCCACTTCATTTGCAACAAGAACCAACACATAAAAATACTCTAAAGGCAAACACTCGAGTGCTCAGCTGCAAGGGAGGAGGCTTTTGTTGCTTTGGGAACCAGGTAAGTTCCCCAACCTTCCACTTGTTATGTTAGAAATCATATGCTTTGTTGGAAATATTTCAGTTTAACCATATGCTGTTTTGATGTTTATATATTTGCATTCATGGTGTGTGAGCTTTGGTTGAGTTTATTTTAGAAGTTTTGTACGCCTTCTTGATTGCCATAACATATGAACAAGGTTGCCATGATAGAACACCCATTAACCCATGTTAAGATGAATGCCATTCGAGTATGTCTTACTTTGACCATTTTATCAATGCTGCCATTATGAACTTCCTTCTGTTTGTGTAATTAATCTTCATTCAGTCTATTCATTCATCTTTGGAATTTTAGTGTGTGTCAGCTCATATGTTTACATTTGCCTTGCCCGTGTTGTTTGGTTTTTCTTGCATCTAGCCATGTGGATAGTATAGAGGAGGTTGGTATTGCCAACGTTTAAGTTTGTGTTTCGTATCTTAACGCCATAATACATGTTTCTTTTGTCTCAGTTTCAATTTTAAATATCATGTCAGAATTCACACAGGCATTCTTAGCATCTTGCAAGAATGATAATTTATGCGCTTAAGGATACTAAGGTGTGTGTGTGTTTGTATGTTGCTGTAAGTTATGAATAATTATGTACTATTATATTGTGGTGTGCAATGTTATTATTTGCAGGTCATTATCGGGCATGTTGTTACGACTATATGAATGCTATATGTGTAGTATTGCTGAATGATTATATTTATGTGTATTCGGTTTACATTGGAAACAGAAAGCATGTTCTCTAAAAAACTAATATCTTTTGGGACCATGATTTTCAATTGATAAATGTTGTAGGCATCATCTTGTTCAACTAATGACAACATCTTACTCTATGCTTAAAATGCTCCAGTTCAGTTTTTATTTCATGATTATTGGTTGAGTTTTTGAGTAAGTTGGATTGGGTTGAAGTTGAAAACTTTTGTTTTAATGTTCTGTCTAAAACACGATATCCTATTTATTGCTTTGCATGAACTCATATTCCATGCGCAGTTTCTATTGGCTGGTGGTGTTGGTTTGTCTTTTTGTAACATGATCAACTATTACACATTGCTGCATGTTCAGTGTGTGTACGTGTTTATTTTCTTTTTTTTGATGACTTGTGTTTGATTGGTTTATGGAAGCACATAGCATGTTAATGTTTTAAATGTTCTTCTTTTCATTACCCCATGCGTAATGATGAGTATTTAATTTAGTGGTTTTTTATTTGTCTTGTAGTGCATTAGTAATTACCATACTATCACGTGATACACTTCCCCCACACCACCACACTGCGCGTGTTGTTTTTTATCACATTTCCTTGCTTCATATTGGTTTATATATTAATTGATGCGTATTAATAAATGGATGTATAGCCGTCCCAACGGTCACACACACTCTTCACGCCTTGCCTTTCACATGCAGTACCTGGGTTCGATCCTGCGGATCAACCCTTTTGCTTTTCTTTTCTGTTTTTCCATTTCATCTTGGTATTTTACTTTTCGCTGGCGCCCTATGACCACTACGCACACCCAGCCCAGATGGTGGAGGTTTTGTATTATTGAATCCAAGGACATGGGTTCAAATCCCATATGGACACTTTCGATTCTTTTTAGTCATTTATTTCCTTTTTTATCTAAAGCTTATTATATGCAAGAAACATTTTAATTATAATTTCCAATTATATTATCAATTTATGTCTTAAATTTGCATTTTTAAATGTATGACTAATTGTTAATTTCTAAGTGTTAATTATCCATGCGTAATTAAATTTTAATTACCTTGTGTGTTTTAATTGTTAATTCTAATTGCTTTGCCAATTAATTATCAATTGTTGTTTCTAATATTAATATTAACCATGAGTATTTTTCTTGACATGTTATATTGTTAAATCGACTTGTTTAATTCTTAAGACAATATATCCATGTTGCTTGGCCATATGCTTGACTTTTATATGAATATTATCCTTCTTTAAATATCATCCTTAATATCATTTCTCTATGTTTGTCTTCCTAAAGATTGAAGCATATTGATGTGTTCTTGTATATCATTCTATATGTTTGTCTTCCTAAAGATTGAAGCATATTTGATGTACTCTTTTAATCATGTTCATCCTATTCATATCTTCGTCATAAACATATTGCCATCCTCATGCCTATGTTGTTTTATCTATTATATCATGTCTTATTTATTATCTTATCAACCGTTTTTCCCCCATTCCAAAGGAAGGTTAAACATGTTGACTCCTAGAGTCATGACCCCCATCTTAACCTAAGTAACCTCTTAGGAAGAAACCTTATTTCTTGGCCTCATCAAGGGCCATGAAATCATAACTAGCTCTAGGAGAGAGTTCTTACACTCTTGGTGGTATTCATCCTAATGAATCTGTCACTTCCCCTACTGACTAAACTTCAACATAGGTCCATCTCAACTAGATCTAGAGAGTTCCTAAACTCTACAATGAGTTTGCGCTCATTTCCCCTCTGAATATTGACCATAGTCAATAATTCAGTAGAAGTAGAACTACGCATACTCTGATTCTATTCCCGAGGATACGTAGGCGTAAAGTGCGATGCTTTATCGAGTATACTTAGATACTAACCTCTAGGGTTTTCAAGCCTTTAGCATAGAACCTTTAGCAAACATAAGATAACATTTAACAAGAGGTTCCCGTAGAGTACTACGGACATTTAGGGTGCTAATACCTTCCCTAGGCGTAACCAACCCCCGAACCTTAGATCTTCCCCTTTAGGTTTTTCTAACGATCTTGAACCTTTCCTTTGGATAAATCAAAGTCGGTTGTAAAAGAAACTGATGCAAATTAATTAATAATTTGTTATCCGATTTTTACCGCAACAACTGGGAACACATCGAGCTCAACTTTACTCTCCACCGACAATGATGCAAATAAACCGAACAATTGAGCTTTGTCCGCTAAAAGTTTCTTCAACTCTTTAGTGGATAGGAAACTCTCAACTTCATCATCTTCCAAAGAAGGAAACCTCACTAACTTGTGATAGCAATCTATATGATCTCGATTAAATTGCAACCAGTTTATACCCAAGATTACGTCCAATCCCTCCAGCGGCAAACACACTAAATCCATAAGGAAGTCTTTACCATACATGGTCAAAGGACAACTTACACACACCAAAGACGTAGTTACCGACCCTGAAGCAGGAGTCTCAATAACCATCTCACCACCCCAAGAAGTCATAAAAAAATTCAAACGCTTAGCGCACTCATGAGAAATGAATGAATGACTCGCTCCCGTATCAATAATAGCAACTAAAGGCGTACTATTAATAAAGCATGTACCTTTAATCAAATGGTCTGTACTAGTGGTGTCCGTTCCCGCTAATGCAAACACCTTTCCACCCGCTTGAGCTTGTTTCGGCCTAGTACACTTAGTACTAATGTGACCCACTTCTCCACAATTATAGCACTTCACCATATTCCTTCTACAATCGGTAGTAGCATGCCCAAGGCCTCCACAATTAGAACATTTCACCACAATCTTCCCACACTCAAATGATTTATGACCCATTTCACCACACTTGTAACACTTAACGGAACCGGAACCTCCTCCTCCAGATCTCTTATCAAAGTTTCCCCTATGCTTGCCCTTATCAATGGGTGTCACATAAGGTCCACTTCTAGCTTGTTGCTTTCCCTTCCTCTCATTCAAACTTTTGTAATGTGTAGAACGAGCCTTGCTATCTTCCTCGAAGATTCTACAACATTCCGTCAAATCCGTAAACCTTATTATCCTTTGATATCCCACAGCTTGTTTAATCTCGGGACGCAAACCGTTCTCATACTTAATACACTTTGAGAACTCAGCAGTAATTGCAGCATAGTGAGGATGGAATTGAACCAACTCCACAAACTTAGCAGTATAGTCCACCACAGACATACTACCTTGTTTCAGTTCGAGGAACTCCATCTCCTTCTCCCCTTTCACACTTTCAGGGTAATACTTCCTCAAGAACTCGGCACGAAATAAATTCCAAGTTATCTCTTCATCATCCACCTCAAGAACTTGACGCATACCGACCCACCAATCGTCGGCTTCTTCCTTCAGCATGTGAGACCCAAGCCTCACCTTATTCTCCTCCGCACAGCCCATGACACTGAAGATCCTTTCAATCTCTTTCAACCAAATTTTAGCACCATCGGGATCAAATCTTCCTTTGAAGACCGGTGGTTGATTCTTCCTAAACTCGTCATTAGCATTCACGTTCGGCGCACCTTGCACCGCCCTAGCCATTGCTTCCAAAGCAGCAGCCATCGCATTGTCGTTTCTACCAGCCATATTCTGATCATTCCCAAAAATGACAACAAGGTTAAACAACAGTTCAACCATCACAACCACAAGACAGACACAACTGACTCAACACTGGCTCTGATACCACTTAGTGTAACACCCTCTTTCTATACCCCCAAATAATCACATAATCATTTAGGCACATATTAAAAATTCCGTCAGAGTATAATTATAAACATAGTATAAAAGAGGTATGTCACATTATACATGAAATTAAAACATTCAACATCTGCTCAACAATTGATATGCAACAGTGGAGTAACTTTGCAACAGAGGAACTTAGTCCTTACACCCACATCTCAATATTTAGAATAAAAGCGGAAAATCTAAACATTGAATAACATCAAACATATATACATATATATAAATAACATCAAGTGTTATCCACCAACATAATTCATGTTTACATAAACATTCATCAACAAGATACATGTACAAATGTATCACAAAAGAATCATATACATCCTAGCTACCTGGTGCTACATATCAGAGCCGACCGACCAAAAGAATGAAGACAGGCTTCACAAAAAGACCACCAGCATACCTACTCTGCAATGCCTCATAGAGCATCATAAAACAGCAGAAGGGTGAGAAATATTATCATAATAACAATGCATATAATTATATATCTTAGCATAAAAATACACATATTCTACATTCTCACCACAATTCATCACAACTCACTCATATACATCACAATGTATATATATATATATATACAAAACCAAGCATATTCATCATGCATACTTTCACAATTCTTATCATTCCACATAAACATACATATTCATGTTTATTCATCAATACTCAATTATAAAGATGATAAATGCAAATCATAGAGACCGACTCACGACTCTATGCAAATACAATGCGGTACCGACTCAATCATCTCAAGTTCACTCAGGAACTTATTGGAACCATCGTTCGTTACCAATGTAACTTCCCGTCGGGCCTACGATGTCCACCCATTGCTCACACCTCACATAGGCACACAATGTTTATGGATTGCTCACACCTCACATAGGCACACAATCCGATTGCTCACACCTCACCTAGGCACACAATCGTTCGTAATCATCGCTCACACCTCACCTAGGCACACGACGTTACAACGGATTCTCATTAGAATCACACAACACAAGAATGTACATCATTATGCTTCACATACAAAATGACTCACGACATTCTTGAAATGCATACATATTCACAATATATTCATGCATTCATCTCATACAATCACATACAATCTATATACATTCACATCAATGCACTATTGTATGATTCACATCCGAAACATACATTCAAAAACGGTAAAAGTCGCTAAATAACACTATTCCCGACTTTCTGACATAATTAAATCGGCTAACAATTTCCAAAACATCATCATAATAAAGTACATTTCATAAGCTTTCTAACGCATCAAACCACACCTCAAACCGAAACACAGATCAAAAGTTACAGAGAAAACAAATTGGGAAAAACTGCTACATTCGTAGTGCGAAGCTCCTAGCGAGTCCTTCGCTACTCCATTCGCAGTGCGAGTGTACCAGCGAACCAAGGCAGAAGCAAAATAGCCTAGAAAATTCTCATCGTTCGCAGTGCGAACACCCTAGCGAATACTCGCTACCCCATTCGCAATGCGAAACACCCAGCGAATCAAGTCAGAAGCTAGCGCATCCTTCGCTACTCCATTCGCAGTGCGAACACTCAGCGAACGCTCGCTACCCACTCGCTAGCCATTCGCAGTACGAACCTGCATTTTCAGAAAAACCCAGCAGCGCACCAGCTCATCCGAAAATCATGTTTTCACCACCCAAAACATTTCCAAACTGTCATATAACCATCAAAACATAATTCAATCATGATGACAAGTATTCTATTACGTTTACACCGATTTTCAACCGTAAAACCATCGATTCCTCACAAAAATCTCAACTTCAACCTAGAACTCAAGCTATGGAAAACAAGAAAACATCCAAGCAAACACATACATAATGATATACATTGATGAGATAATAAGATTTCACACCCTTACCCGATTAAATCGATTCCTAGAAGTTGTTTTGAAGATTTCCAAGCTTTTCCTCTTTTCTTCTCTTTTCTCTTCTTCCTCTTTCTTTCTCTCCTTTTTCTCTCCATTTCTCTCCTATTTCTTCTTCTTATCTCTTTTTCTTTTCTTATTTTCTACTCACATAATTCTACACTTAATCACTTTTCTACCAATTTTACTAAATTTCTAACTTACCATTAATTGAGAAATGTCCAAAATACCCTCCATTCTAATTTCCCCGAAAACTCTCAAAAACGGTAAAATATCATAACATGTCAACATAGCATATTAACACACCAATTTCACAAATAAAATAATTCATCCCTCAATTTAAATAAAAGACTCAACAAAATGGGAATAATCGAAATCGGGGCGTTACACTCTTCCTTCTTAATAATGATAGACTGAAGAATGTCCCTCAAATCATCCTCTTCCCTAGCCATTACCGAACCTGCAGGAAACTCTGCAAATTGAATATTCCAGGCCCAAACATCACCAATCCACCCACCTATTCTGTCCACGGAACATAGTTTGCCAACAGCGAACTGAAACAAATTAGGGAAAATCTCTTTAAGAGGAAAATCTAACGTCCACTTCGAGTACCAAAACACTGTATTAGCACCATTACCCACCAAAACTGATACTGAAGAAGAAAAAGCATCGTTGTCTAAAGTTTTGTTATAACTAATATTACGCAAATCCCTCCACCATATAGAATCGAATCTGCTAACAACCTCATCCCCTGGGCGACATATACTCAAAGCTAAGTTCCCGTACTTAATCTCCAGAAGCCTCTTCCAGTCGCGTTCCTCACCATTAACCATTCTCCATTTCCATTTTAACAAAAGAGCTCTATTAAAACTATCCAAATCTCTAATGCCAAGTCCTCCTTTAGAAATCGGACGACAGACCGTTTTCCAATCTACCCAGTGAACTTTCTTCTTATCTTCAAAACCACCCCAAAGAAACCTACTTTGAATACTTTGGAGAACCTTCAGGACCCCAACCGGCACCTTGTAGAAGGAAAAAGCATAGAGGGGTAACACACTAATCACAGACTTTAAGAGAACGAGTCAGCCACCAATAGAGAGAAATCTTCCTTTCCAGTCCGCAAGCCTAGCTTTAACTTTCTCCACAAGATTCCTCCACACGTACACTTTCCTAGGACTATCCCCAATAATAATTCCAAGAAAGGAGAAAGGGAGCTTCATGGAATCACAATTGAGAAAAGTAGCAGCAGTCGTCAAAAAGTCGTCACTCACATTAATACCACCAATCTTACTTTTATAAAAATTCACTTGAAGACCTGTTGCCAACTCAAACCCTCTAAGGATTGACTTAAGACTCCACAGATATTCCCAATTTGCCTCGCCGAAGAATAAGGTGTCATCCGCGAAGTGAGTTACCTTAAAGCAAACTTCTTCACCAACATCAAAACCTTTGTACAGACCTAACTCCTCCGCTTTATACACCAGGCGAGTCAGAACCTCCATCACAAGCAAGAAGAGGAACGGGGAGAGAGGGTCCCCTTGCCTCAAATCCTTTTGGACCTTGAACTCTTTTGTCGCACTCCCATTCACCAGAACAGACATAGTACCATCGTAAACCAAAGTGTCGATCCAACCAACCCACTTCTCCCCAAAATTAAGCTTCACAAGTAACTCTTTAAGAAAAGTCCACGAGACGCAATCGTAAGCACGAGCAAAATCAGTTTTCAACATCAAACAACTCAACCTTCTTCTCTTAGCAAGGTCTATAATCTCGCTGGCCAACAAAACACCGTAAAAAATGCATCTCCCTGGGATAAACGCAGACTGTTCAGCAGACACCAATGAACCGACCACTTTCTTCAACCTTCTAGCAAGTATTTTAGACAGAATTTTTTGATAACAAGATACAAGGCATATAGGCCTGTAATCGAGGAGAGATTGAGGATTCTTAGTCTTCGCTACCAGAGTCAGAAACGAAGCTTTAGAGGCTTTAGTCATAATAGGTCTGTCGAAAAATTCCTTCACAAAACAAAGCACCTCTTTCTTCACAATGTCCCAACATCCCTGAAAAAAAGCGAAAGAAAACCCATAAGGGTCTGGACTCTTGTCACCCCCACAATCCCAGATAGCCTCCTTGATTTCTCCATCCGAAAATTCACCCTGAAGCCAATCTCTATCTTTATCAGACAAACACTTCAAATCGAGACCTTCCAATTTAGGGCGATTTTTATTACCCTCCTTAAAATTCGCTTCAAAGAATCTGCATACCTCTCCCTTCACACATTCCACATCTTCTACTACACCTCTCTCAGTTTTCACAAACCAAATTCCATTTCTCCTCCTTCTTCTTTTAATCGCATTGTGGAAAAAACTAGAATTACTATCACCATCACTCAACCACTGCTCCTTAGCTTTGGTCTTTAACCCTTCTTCTTTCAAGTTAAGCAATCTCCAAACCTCCTCACTAGCCTGCACTCTAAATCTCGCTAATTCACCATTGTTGCTAAAGCCTGCCTTGCTCACCTCCTGATCAAGCTTGTTGAGGTCGTTGATAGCGTCGTCAATCTCACCATCCACTCTACCAAAGACTTCCTTGCTCCAAGATCTCAACTCCTCTCTGAGTTTACACAATTTCGTCTTGAGAACGAAATCTCCCCTGCCCTGAACTGCCGTTGATTCCCAACTAGCCTTGACAAATTTGACAAAGTTAGGGTGCTTCAACCAGGCATTGATAAACCTGAAGGGTTTGGGACCCCAATTATTCGTGTTACACTTCAACCAAATAGCACAGTGATCTGAGATATCCCTCTTGCCTATGTGTTGCCATTTGATAGTCCATTTCTCAATAAGACCGTCTGTAACCAAAAACCTGTCCAATCTGCTCATGGAACTCCCCACCCTATTAAACCAAGTAAACAACCCTCCCTCATATTGAACGTCCACACAGTCCAACTCACCTATAAATCTTCTAAATTCCTCCAACTCCTTATGTCTCACAACCCCTACAATACTCTTCCTTTCCTCCTTATAAGCTATGGCATTGAAATCACCACCTACAATCCACTCACCCCTATTGAAACCGTTCTTAATATTCGCCAAGTCACGCCACATTACCCTCTTCTTACTTAAATTACAAGAAGAATAAACGTTAACTAGAAAAACCTCCGTTCCCTTCCACACCCCATTAACACCCAAGAACCCATCCTTCTTAAAACTGCAAATCAAAGAAAGAGAATCCTTCTTCCATATTATAAGCATCCCTCCAGCACTCCCTGAAGCGTTGGAAGCTGACCATTCCACCTCTTGATTCCCCCATAGAGAAAAAACTAAATTACAATCTACTGAAGAACTCTTCGTCTCTTGAATGAAACAAACATCCACCTTCCCCTTTTGTATCGCATTGGCCATGCTCCTCCTTTTAGCAGAGCTACCACACCCTCGCAAATTGAGTGACATAATATTCATGGGAAACCCTTAGTTGCCTCCCTCAATCTTTTACCTTCTTCGTCTCGTTTCACCAACTTACGGATCTCCTTTTCCATACCTTTGATCTCGCCCCCTTTAACTCCAAGGGAGTCGACGATTTCACGCACTTTACTTGTAACTCTACTCTCAAAGCCTTCCCAAAATCTCTTGTTTCCTTTCAAAACCTCTGAATTCGTGACAGAATGACAGCGGCTACCCTGATAATCCACCTCCAAATTGTTACCTGACTCCCTCGTTTCTGGAACAACATCGTCAGAGTCTTCAATGTTATCCTCTGGATCTTCCTCATAATCTCTCACATGCAACTTAATTGCCTTCTTCTTCTTCTTTAATTTTCTGCGGATTGAAACAGTATCTTTCCCCAAACCCACACCCTTAGCTTTCTTGAAAACACACTTACCTGGATCAGCCAAATTGGGACACCCAGAACTATTCACCCTCGGTTCCACCAACGGCCCAATAAAAACAGGCTTAATCCTTTGGGCCTTAACCTTCAACTGGGCCTGGACCGGCCCATCAAAACGTACCCCACCTTCCTTACCATACCTAGCCCCGTCTTTGAAACCTCTCTCTTTAGACTCTGAGCCATTGACCTCTGAACACCTGACAACTTTATCACACCCAATCTGAGACCTACCATCTGTCATCTTCGCCTTTGCCTTTGTAGCTCCCTCCTCGTTTCCCCCCCCAGTTTCACACATTTAACACAACCTGACACCTTTACAGACTCACCTAAAGGTTCTTGAGATACTTTAAGGAAAGACTCACCACTCATAGGACTGCACCTAGGTCTGCATGAGGGCGTCTCATGGCAGACACTACGCTCCTCCTCTTCGTCGTCTCCAACAGTATCGACATCTTCACCTGAACCCCACCAATTATCACTGCATTTTAGGCTGGAACCATCATCGTTTAACTCAGAACCGACACTCTGCTTTTTCACAATAGTTTTACATATCGAACCCTTTGTTTCTTCAATCATTCTTATACTAAACAAAGAGTTGTTAATTGCAACATTAAAGACTTCATTAATAATCGTTCCAAAACTCGTCCTTATCATTAAACTTGCTACATCCATTTTCGTAGCACCCGAAGTGTCATCGTCACAGCAAACGTAAACTCCCACCTTCGACGTTAAAAACTCAAAGAACTGGACCGACCACGCGTGAACTGGGATACCAAAGACCCTGACCCAAGTAGTTCTTTCATCATCTATATCTTCTGGACTCCACCTCTTCACCTCTGCAAACCACTGATCCAACCACTCTTTAGCACTCCTAAGGAGTTCCTCTATTTCTCCTGTTTCATTCTCTTCCAAAAGGCAAAGATTGGCCCCCAATGGGGTAACTTTAATCCCAAAATAACCTTCTGAGTCTAAACTACGTTGAACATTGAACGACATTCCAGGAGCATGAACCCTCCCCACATAAGCTTTTTGGAACCTTTTCAGTTCTTCCTCTCCAACTTCATACACCATAACACTCTCACGTTTCCCCCTTCCTCTCCCTTAACAGCTTCCACAAACGAACGATTACCCTTCACTTTATCTTGCGACCTAACTTGCCTTCCAGACCCAACGAAGTTCTCAACTTCCACCACCTTACGCTCTTGGGTGAAGTTATAACTCTTCGGTTTATGATCTTTAATATGTTTCTGGATTTTACCAAATCTTGGTAAGTTTGCAAACAACTTTCTCCCGTCGATAAAATTATTATCAAGCTTCAAACTCAACCTCCTCTCGTCTTTAACCCCAAAGAACCTAACGAAGCCGTATTTCCTACCATTCTTATCCCTTTTCGCATGAATGAAGACTTCATCAACTTCCCCGTACTCCGTAAAGACCTCGTACAGATCTTTTGCTTTCTTGTATTCTGAAAACTCAGTAATGAAAAAAGAGGTTGATTCGAGAATGTTAATGTTCTTTCTCCTCCCCCTCCCTGCGTCATCCCATCTTCTAGAAGACCTTTGTTTAAACCTAACCTTGCTCCAACCTTCATCCATCTCACTCCGAAACATCCACTAGTGCTCTGAATACTATGCCACCAAATATAAAGCATTAAACTTATTCGATAGTGGGCGCACTAAATATAAAGCATTAAACTTATTCGATAGTGGGCGCACTAAGTTAAAATCAAATTGATCAATATTAATTTTTTTTATATGTAGATGTTTGTAAATAAGTGATACTGATAAATATAAAAATTGTATGTTTGAAGCAATGACTCTTTAGAACATCTCTCAATATATGGAGATTTTCTCCTTTTAGATCTATTGATCATGTGGGATATGAAAATCCTTTTCATCATTAACCCTCTAGGATAAACTAACCTTCAATGATATTTTTGTCATAACATCTAGACCACTCAAGCTTTGGACTTACGCATGCAACTTTTTAAAGAAAAATAAATTATAGCCTACGACACACGGCTCAAATTTCTCTCTTTTGCAAAAGTTACCACTTATGCATCATTACATCCCCATTTTTATTTATTTTTAATCTTTCCGGAACTTTTTAATCAATTTGTATTATGCCCATAATTTTTTTTTTAAATTTTGATTTAATTTATTTTAACACACTTTTTTTAACTCTCTAATAAAGCATACTGTATTTCCTAATTTTTTTTACAAAGTATTGTAATCTTAAAACATTGTATTATTGACATTCCAAGTTGAGACTAATAACAATGAATACTCATTTGATTTATAGGACAAGTATAAGTATGAAAATTTAGTGAAATGAACATCAAGAAATACATTCATATATAATAAAATTATAATAATACATGATTATTTAACACTTTACATTTGAATACACAAGAAAAAATAAATAAAATAACTAATTTAATTATAGAATCTTGAAACACAACATGAATGAATAAATAGTAACCATGTGTTGTTTATGACCAAGAAAGAATTTGTAAAATTAGTTGGCAGCAGTGCAGATACTTCTTATGATTCCTGCGGATCCGGTTAATGGTTGAATATCTCCCATCTTTATCATAGCAGCAGCAAAGTCGGACTTGAAAGACGTAGGATTTTGGCTGTATTGAGAAACGATAGAATCCGTAGATCCTCCGCTGAAAAGAACTTGGTCAGATTGTAGAAGACCCTTCTTTTGAATTAAATTTTTAAAGTAGTTGTTGTCAAAAGAATTTGGCGTAACCAAGTCGAGTGCGGCCAACTTCTGATTGTTTGAAGTGGAACTGGAAGACGGACAACCACGTTGGCGAGTGCTAGCGAATCCAGCATCTATGTCACTAGCATTGTTGTATATCCTATCACGAAATGTAAAGCATTGAGCTTGTCCGATTGTGTGGGCACCTAAGTTAGTTAAAATGAATATAAGTAAATGTTTGTTCCAAATATAAAAATATGGATGTTTGAAAGAAATGAGCTAGTAATAATTTTACCGGATAGAGCAACCATGTCTTTGGCAGTAAGACCTTTAATCGAAAATTTAGATATAAGAGTTTGAAGATCGTCAGTAAATAATGGAAGGTCGGTATTGGCCAAAGTTTTACTTGCGGTAGTAGAATCTCTTCTTCCAAGTTTGAGTGTCCATGATGGACCACCTACCTGTAAATATGAAATTATTAATATATAGTCATGAATAATAGTATATTAAGCATGCAATGCAAATTGTAAACTTACAGCGAAAGATGCATCACGTGCGGCTACAGCTACTATGTCTGCACAAGACACAACTCCGGGACACACTTTCTCTACCTGTGATTTTGCATTATCAATGACTTGAAATCCTCTTACTGAGTTAAGATTTGGAAGTGCGGTCTTTTCGCTCTGGATTGTGGCAGTGTCATCGAGCAAAATGGATGCATCACAGCCCTGCACAAAGCAGTCATGAAAATGGAGGCGAATGAGAGATGCAGCCATGCGACGCTCTTTAGAGACAGCAGTACGAATGGCAGTTCTAATGGTGGTTAGTGCATCGGGGCATGTAGCGTCGTAAAATGTAGAAGACAACTGTGCATCGCATATTGTGGCTAGCAGTACCAATGTAACAAGAAAACTAGTAATAGTAGTGATCATTCTATAAGCCATGTAAGTGTTGATTGATGATTGAACTTTGAGAAAATATATATGAAAGTTAGCAAGATAATTATGAAGAATGAAGATATCATGCATATATATAGTTCCATATTGTGAGAGAGAATGTGTCATGGTCACTGATGTCCGCCGCTAGCTTCAACGCGTTGTGCTGCAAAGCTTTGCTAATTCGCTCCTCAACCTTTTCCATATTCACAATTCTGACCAATTCTTTTTTGGTTGGTTCGTTGACAAAGAGTATTGTTTCTCGCCGGTTCATCACATCCGTGCCATCTCTACGTAAATATTTTCCTTTGAATAGTAGTTTGTCTCAAGAGTCAAAATCTATCATTTATTATAAACACTATCATCTTCCTACATAACAATTGACAAGTTCCTTTTGATTGATTGTGCCATATTTTCACATTTATATTTATTGAAAAATATGTTTTATTGAATAGTAGTATGTCTTAATAATGCAATATTCTATTCTCAAGAGTCAAAATCTATTATTTAGTATAAACACTTTCATCCCCCCTTACATAACAATTGACAAGTTCCATTTTCTTTTTCGGATAACTTTATCTTTGGTAAATTGGATTGATGGAATCCTCTAAGTACTTTAAGTATTATCAATTTTGATCAACAGAGCAACTGATGAACTCTAAAGAGATCAATTATTTTATGAAAGAGACAGATAAATAATTATTAGTTCAAGAGAGTATATTAAGGTAACTCTAATAATTGATCAATTGGTGTGCGATGATAAAATATCAATTGGAGATATTTTACTCTATTGGATTATATTATATAATATTGGTATTTTATATATATATATATATATATATATATATATATATATATATATATATATATATATATATATATATATATATATATATATATATATATATATATATATAAGAAAAGAAAGAAAGATAGAAGGAGAAGAAGAAAAGGAAAGGAAGAAAAGGAAAGAAGAGAAAGAGGAAGAGCTTGGATCTTCATCATCTCTTCATCGATGCAACATCTTCTTCAAACTCCTCTTCGATTACCAGGTGGGTTCTAGTTAGACACTTTAAGTTCTAGAAATAAGTTGTGTAATATACATTCATCCAATAAACATGATTTTCATTTTTGCAACTCTTGTAATCTTGGTAAAGCTCATAGGCTATATGCACCTCTAACTGATACAGTGTATCACAAACCATTTGATGTTATCTACACTGACTTGTGGGGTCCACCACCCAATCCCTCTAGTTCAGGTTACAAATACTATATTGCCTTTGTAGATGGCCACTCTATGTATGCATGGTTATACTTCCTCAAAACCAAGTCTGAAGCCTTACATGCCTTCAAACTGTTCCATAACTTTGTTCAAACTCAGTTCCAAGTCACTATCAATTCTATCCAAAGTGACTTTGGTGGAGAATTTCGCCCTTTCACTAAATTTCTCACTAAACTAGGGATCACTCACAGACTCACCTGTCCTCATACCTCCCATCAGAATGGATCTATTAAGAGGAAACATCGCCACATAGTATAGATGAGGCTCACATTTTTAGCTCATGCCTCATTACCTTTATCCTTTTGGGATCATAGCTTTTCTACAGTTGTCCATGTCATAAACAGGCTTCCTACCTTATCCCTCCAAAGTGCTACTTCACCCTTTCATGCCCTTTATGGTAAGCAGCCTGATTACACTTCACTCAAGGTTTTTGGTTGTTCTTTCTCCCCATTACTTAGACCCTACAATAAAACCAACACTACTACGAAAAACCCATTTAACAACGGTTGGGAATGACATATAATGACACAGGCGAAGGTGTTGTTATGTAGATTGTCGTTGTAAGTTCGCGGTTTCTACAACGGTCTGAAAACCGTTGTGGTATTCTGGAAAGCGCGCGTTATATTGCAACGGTTAGGTATTTTAACCATTGTGATATATATTAACTATCACAACGGTTATGAGTCTCAACCGTTGTGGAATGTACCCTTAGCTTATTAAGTAAAAATGTATATTGCTTGTTTTACCATACACCAATTAAAGAAATACAACCATTAAAATTGGTAAAGAACTTTATAATCTGAAAATTAAACTGTTCTTGAAAACCAGCTTAAACACACCACTGTTTTTCAAATTGCATCCATTTCATTCTGCACATTTTATGTTCCTTAACATAAAATTTATGGTTCAATGGTCGGTTTCCTTCAATCCATCGATATCTTTTATTATAGTTTACCTCATCATCGCCACAAATCATCATGATTTTATCATCATAACAATTATGATCTTAACAACCACGATGATTAGTGACGACGATGAGGTAAAGTGGAATTGTAGATATCGATGAATTGAGCAAACAGACCATTGAACCATAAATTTTATGTTAAGGAACATACAATGTGCTGAATGAAATGAATGCAATTCGAAAAAAATTGACATGATAAAGGTTGGTTTTCAAATACATCTTAATTTTCAGATTATAAGTTTCTATATCTATTTAACTGATTGCATTTTCAATAAAAGGATAGTGAAACAAACAATATACAGTATATAATAAACTAAATTTCATATACAATATCAGAATGAATTCATATATATGTACCTTATCAAAATGAATTCATATATATGTACCACTATCATCATCACCATGTGAAACAAACCCTAAGAAGTGGGAAGCAATGAAGAAAATTAGTTAGTATTCAATTTAACTATATACAATATACATAGTATATAATAAACTAATGTTCTATATCAATTTAACTGATTGCATTTTCAATAAAAGGATAGTGAAATAAACAATATACATAGTATATAATAAACTAAATTTCATATACAATATCATAATGAATTCATATATATGCACCTTATCAGCATGAATTCATATATATGTACCACCATCATCATCACCATGTGAAACAAACCCTAAGAAGTGGGAAGCAATAAAGAAAATTAGTTAGTATTCAATTTAACTATATACAATATACATAGTATATAATAAACTAATATTCTATATCAATTTAACTGATTGCATTTTCAATAAAAGGATAGTGAAACAAACAATATACATAATATATAATAAACTAAATTCCATATACAATATCAGAATGAATTCATATATATGTACCTTATCAGAATGAATTCATATATATATGTACCACCATCATCATCACCTTGTGAAACAAACCCTAAGAAGTGGGAAGCAATGAAGAAAATTAGTTAGTGTTCAAAACAAAACAACCAAAAGTTGAAACAAAACCCTAAGAAGTGGGACTGTACCATTACAATGAAGTTCACCTTGCTTGTGAAGCATTGAAGTCGAATCTGCACAAAATGAGAACAATCAACAAAAACAACATGAAGCAAACGAGATAATGGGAACTATCTAACAAAAAGATTGAAGTAGAAGAGTACCTTATTTTCCATAAACAATATGTACATTACGCTTGATACCGCCAGCATCATCACCATGTTCATCTAGTTTTAGATTCTGCAAGAAGAAATACAAGGAGGAAGAAGCTTAAATCAAAAGCTTTATACTTCTTGTATTTCTTTTCGCGGATTCTATAAAAAGATGAAGTTTGCTGCCAAAAATGGGTGCTAGGGTTTCACTGTGAAGGAAACGGCGCTACTGTCAATAATAGAAAGTTAATTCCCTTATATAGGTAAATATTTCACAACGGTTTTCTAAAATAACCGTAATGATAAATATATATATTATTTTAATAATATCACAACGATTAGTTATATTAACCGTAGCGATACCCCTTATAATTGGTACAAGGTTCGACTCCAGGCAACAACATTTTTCTATAATTACGTAAAATAGAAACATGTTGTTACCTGGGGTCGAACCTTGTACCAAGTATAAAGGGTATCGCTACGATTATTATTACTAACCGTTGTAATATTATAACCCTTGGTCTTCCTGGAGTAGAGAACGCTCTGGCCATAATGATTTAAAATTTTATCCGTTTTTCAAAAAACATCGTTCCAAAATATCAACCGTTTACAAGTTATCATCATTGCAAGCATTAAACTATCAGACTTTTCATCTTCAACCTCATCTATAAATAGACAACTTTACATTTCTTCATAATATATTCTTTGTAACAATGAGTTCTACAAATGAGAATGCTAGAAACATCACCAATGAGGAACGTCAGGCGCCAATTGAGGAGGTCCAACCAGCAGCCAACGTCAGGGATGCCTTAAGGACGAGGAAGGATAAGAAGAAGAAGAAGAAGCCGAAGAAGAAAAAGATAAAGAAGAAAAGGAGGACTGTTTATTATGATTTCGATGAGGGGAGTGAGGAGAGATGTCTGGATTATGAAGATGCATTTGCAGCTATGGACTCTGACATTGGTAAATATATGTAATATGATTATCAATGTACTCTTCTTAATGGAATCTTAATAAAATGTTATTTTATATATGCTCATCTCTTACACTTTTATTTTTAAAGTTATATATACTATTCTCTTGCACTTAAAAACACTAACAAAAGAAATAAAATATATGTTTAAAAGAAAAACAATGATGAATTTTGAGTTTTGAGATTAAATCCCCGTAACACTAACAAAAGAAATAAAATATATGTTTAAAATATAAAAATATAACAAAAAATATAGTTGCTGGGAATCGAAGCTTGTTACATGTATTACAACAGTGTTTTAATACAAGCGTGTTTAAAATGTAAAAATATGGAAAAAAATGTAGTAGTTGTGAATCGAAGCTTGTTACACAGCTTGTATTACAACGGTTATTTAGTACAACCGTCGTTATAAATTTTTTAACCTATCACAATGGTGGGATACGAATCCGTGGTAAACCTAGCGTCGTTAAATGGGTTTTTCGTAGTAGTGCAAGTTCCAACTAAGAAGCCAATAGTGTGTTTATTTAGGTGTTTCTCCTTAACATAAAGGCTTTAAATGCCTCAGTAGTGAGGGAAAAATTTATATCTCTAAGGATGTTACTTTTAATGAACAATCCTTTCCCTTTTCACATTGATATTTTTTTTATAGAAAAAGTATTTTATGGAACTATATTGTAGCAGCTTAAGACGAAATTGTTTTTTAGAGAAATTGATGTAATATGTAACACTTCAAACTTTTTTACTTTTAAAATGGACGAGTGCATCGCGTAATAAAAAATTTATATTTTGAGTTCAAAGAGTCACAGTTGAACCCAATTCCTTTCATATCTCTTGTCATCTTTCCTACCCCTATAAATTTTGTTGGACAAGTGATTTCAAGTACAAGAGGGATGATGAATTGTGGTGTTTAAAATACGTGATTACTTTTAAATTTTTCTTGATTAAACTTAAATTTGTGTTAGTATTTTCTTAAGAGTTTGGAACATCGAGAAAAAGCATAGGACAAATGCAAAAAGAAACGATTGAAGAGTTTGAGAAGAAGTTGAAAGAAGATACGTTAGCAGTTGAGCGAGAAAATCGCAGGAAGGACATGGAAGAAATGAAAGAGTTATATGCGGTATGTGAGAATATTGTGATATCTGAAACGTATGATATATATTGTGTTGATTTTATCTATTATTTTTATGATGTAGAGAATCATTGGAACCGACTAACAATGTACACATGAAGATGATGATGATCAATTCCCTGAAAGAACTATTGTACGTGGTGCAAGCACAAAAGAAATTTCTCCAGCCGCCCATACCGCCACTCCTACCATAATGAGATCCATAATGAGTTATTGAATCCTTCTGAAGAATCAATAACCAAAATGTTATGTCACGTTATCGAAAATAATGATCTAATACCTCTTGATCTAGAATATTATTGAGATTTAAAGTCTTTCTATATCGATCCTAGTGATATAAAAGATTTGGTTATCAGACATCAGTAGTTGGACGTAGGGTTACTAGAGGTTTGGTGCACGTATGAATAGAATTGAATATCTCATTATAGTACATTCATCGTTTTGTATATAACAAATTGCTCACTTATTTTTTGAAATTTGCTTAACTATTTATGTACATTCAACGTGTTTATATAGAATTAAATAAATAAGATATTTATGGATTCTTTTATCCAGCTAGTATTTGATTTACAAGTAATTCTCCAATTTTTTTTGAAGCATACATAACATCTCAGTTAGATGCCAGAAAAGATTATTACTTAGCACCATTTCTCCATAAGTGAGAAATTTTGAAATTATGGTTTCTCTATTATATATAGTTAGTTTCCATGTTTTATCGAATACTAATTATATATTCTTGTGTTCATTCAATTAAAAGTATCAATTGATCATCATATCTCTTCCGACGAATATGTAGTGGCGGCGCCAGACTACAAAGCTTGGGGTGGCCACAAAATTAAACTAAAATTTATCGATCAAATATTCATACCATTATTTTATTATTGATGCTCAACAGTTACCAGTTTATCTTTAAGACGAGAACACCCAAATCTTGTTGTTGAATGAACATCATTAAGAGAAGGAATCTCAATATCATGTTTTTCACAAAAAGACATCACAAAAGTAAACAATTTATCCCAACCAATTTCTTTCAATTATTGAATAAGAGTTTTTGTTGTACAAACCAAATGCATAACATTAACTCTTAGGATTGTTTATGTAAGGCTTGAAAAATGATATTTGTGATCCCCATAATTTCTTTCATTAGATGCAATATGAATATAAAATCAAATGCCTTCAAGTAATTGTAAGCACTATCAACATCTCCACGTGAAGAATATCTTAATCCTTCCTTTGCAAATTTTCTTGAAACAATACAAGTTGCTTAATACATATTTATTAAGCTTAAAATAGAAGAGAAATGTGATCCCCAACCAGTATCCATAACTCGTCTCAAAGTACCAATTTTATTTCCACCTTTACTAGTTTCAATCTCACCATTCTCTAACAAATAGTCAATTCATCTAATTGGGAAGCTTGTAACTCCTCATGGACCTTTGTAGAAGAACAAGCAACATTGACAATAAAAGTCATTTTCTCAAAGAACTTATGAATAGGTTTAACTTCTCTAGCTACGGTAACCAAGACAAGTTGCAATTGATGAGCAAAACAATGAACATAATATGCATATAGACAATCTTTTAGAAATAATGCTTGTAAATCGTTCCATTCTCCTGTCATATTGCTAGAACCATCAAACCCTTGACCACGAATGTTAGAGACATCAAGGTTATGTAGAGAAAGTATATCACAAACTTTTTGCTTAAGAGTTAAAGATGTAGTGTCATTAACACGTCCAAGACAAAAAAATATTTCTTGTATAAAACAATCTTTATCAACAAATATCAAAACAAGGGACATTTTCTTTTTTAAGGATTCATCGCGAGCATTATCTACAATTATACAAAATTTAGAATCACTAGTTTTTTCACGGATATTGTTGTGATAATAAATGATACCTTTCAACAAATAAAGATTGAGAAACGAAGTTCTTGGGTGAACAATGAAAACGGTTAGAACAAAGAGAGAAAGAATAAAGGATAAAGAAGAAAGAAGGAAAAAGATTAAGGCAAATTTTTTACTATTCACTTTCTCATAAGGGTTTACAAATGATTACAAATGAATATCACAATTGGCCTCACTCAACAACTTGAGTGATCTAGCCTATTTATAGGCTAACTAGCTAACTTACAATACACACTAACTAAACAATTTGATCCTTAACACAAGGCCCAATTCGACATAATAAGTCAACATTAAATTTCGACATTACATACTAGAACTAGCTTCGACTACAGTATGTAACCCTTCGACATCAACATGTGACCCAACTTCGACTTTATGCTTGTCTCCTGGCGAAACACATGAAAGCTATTCCTCGACAGAGCTAGAGTTCGACCCAAAATCTCACAAATCTGCACCTTGGATCTAACTCTACAAATATCAGGGAATAAAATAGCTTTCATCATGTAGCTTTATCAACTGCATACAGTGGAAAAACTTGCAACTTGGAAACGTCTTGGTGATCATATCAACAACATTTTCATCAGTCAAAACCTTTAGCACCTAGACTTCACCACGCTCGATTATCTCTCTGACGAAGTGCAACCTCACATCGATGTGATTTGTTCGCTCATGATATGTTGAGTTCTTCGATAGGTGTATTGCAGTTTGACTATCACATTTAACAGTGATACTTCGAACTTGAAGTTTTAGCTCCTCTGCAAAACCTTTAAGCCACAATGCTTCTTTCACAGCTTCAGTGAGGGAAATATATTCTGCTTCAGTGGTTGATAAGGCAACAACCTTCTGAAGTGTTGCTTTCCAACTGATTGTTGTGCCGAACATAATGAACTCATGTCCAAAACTAGACTTTCTGGAATCCATACAACCTGCATAATCAGAGTCGACAAACCCTTCAATTTCGACTTTGCTATCATCACCATAGGCTCCACCATAAATCAGGACTCTTTTCAGAGACCCATTTATGTACCTGAGAATCCACTTCAAAGCTAGCCAATGCGTCTTTCCAGGATTGGCCATATACCTGCTTACAAGGCTCACTCCATACGCTATGTTTGGCCTCATACATACCATAACATACATCAAAGAACCCACTGCACTAGCATATAGAATGATACTCATATAGATTCTTTCAGCTTCATTACTCGGACTTTGAGTAGTACTAAGCTAAAACTGAGGATTTGTTTGAGTTACAACTGACTTTGAATTCGGCATACCAAACTTGTCGAGAAGCTTCCATAGGTATGTCTCTTGAGATAAGCACAACTTCGACTGCTTTTGTGTTACCCTAATTTTTAACCCTAAGATTCTGCCTCTTTTTGCATCATCTGTATATCCTATCATGTCTTGCATCTTGCTTAATACCCAATTTATTAGCTGGAATAAATTTGTTGGATTTACAGTCGAATCAGTCAAATCAAAAGTCAACTGTGCGTAAAATCAGTGGATGGAAAATTTTAAAATCGAGTTTGCAAACGTCAGTGATATTAATCTACGTTTTGCATGGTTTAACCTGTCATGCTTGTTTTTTTTCCGACTACTTTTCAGTCGCTTTTTGATCAGTTTGAGCCATTTAATCGGGTAAAATTTATTTTGGAATTTTACCAAACGTTGTATTTTTCCAAGTCGTTTATTCCGCGCTGATCATTTTAGTGTATTCATTTTATTTTTTTGAGCATTTCGATACCGGTCTAATTATTCATTTTTTATCGCTTTTATTTCTATTTTTATTTAATAATATTTTTTATTAATCAGTTTTCTTTTAATTTAAGTTTTTATTGTTAATTGTTAATTGTTTTTTAATTTATTTTTTTTTTAATTTAATTTTTTTTATAATATTAATTTTTATTATTTCCATTTTTAACAAAACTTAATTAACAAGTTTTATAAAGTCACTTTATTTTGTAACTTATTTTGTGTTAAAAACCTGACTCTCTCTTTCTCTTTGTGTACCTTCTGATTATTACGTAATCCTTGATCCACTACCCCTCACTCACCATAAACCATGTGAACCACAACCGGATCTCCTTCTCGGGACTGTGAACGACAACAACAAGCTCCACACCTCAACACTGATCTTCATCATTGACAAAACAACGAAACCAATAATAACTTCGGTGACAACTACATTTCTGATTGCAAAGCACTCTTCAACAACACAATAACCTCAATATTTACAGCAAAAGCAATAGAAACTCAGAATATTGATTGGTATTTGTTTCAATTTTAAGACGTGCTTTGATCTTGTGCTTTTTATGTTGTGTTTTATGTTGCTATTGCGTTTTGAGTATGGGCAGTGTTGCACTTTGATTTTCCTTTCAAATTCTTATGATTTCGGTTCATTTGAGTTTTGGCTCATTGCTACTGTGTTTTATTTTGGACAATTGCCATGAGTTTCGTGCACGGAAAAATTGTGATGGAATGCTGTTTTTTCTTCTTATGGTTTTATTTCCGGTTCATTATTGTTCAAATAAGGATGGCCCGATGTTCATCTTTTGTTGGTTAGGTTTGTTAATTTAGAAATGGGAGAGATTTATTCCTTTTAATGAGAAAGCAGTAACAGAGTATGTATATGCACCCTTTTTTTTGTTGATAATCTAACAAAATATATAAATCAGGGATACTTAAGGGGTATCCCAAACCGTATACATCAATAGACCTACCTAAACTCAAGGCCTACAAAAAATCACCTGGGGAGTTTACCCAAGTGTAATAATTACAGATATGTGAACTCTTGTGAAACTTACATCCATCACCAAGAGAAAGTAAGAATACGGTTCGAAATTGTATCCATATCCCAAAATTCGTCTCTAAAAATAATATTATTTTGAGACGCCCAAATGACCCAGCAAGTTATCAACCAAAATCCAACAACATTAGTAACTTGAAATTTCCTACTGACACACCCCGTCACCCAACAAGATAAATGGTTCATCATAAATCCAACCAAGATATCAGGTATACCTAACCAATTACACACAAAATTCCAAACCAGCACCGATTTATGACATTGAAAGAGAAGATGTTCCACCGTTTCGTTATGCAGGAAACAAAAAGGACAAGGCAATTCATGGCTATTGTTAATGATACCTCTACGATATAAATTGTCTCGCGATGGGATTCTTTTGTGCAACACCCGCCAACCAAACACTTTCACTTTAAAAGGAGCTTGGGCCAACCAAATGAGTTTGCAAGCAGCTCTGAATTCTACACTAAAACCTGAATCAGGAACAACAAACTTTTCCTGCAAATAATTATACATAGATGAAACAGAAAAAAGAGAAACGTCATTGAGTAACCAAGAAATCGAGTCCCTTGCACCTTCACACGGCTGGAACTCGGACAACAAACAATACAACCGCGAAAGATGCAAACGGTTTTGCTCTGTTAGGGAATAATACCCTCCTTTAATATTCCAGACCCACGAACCATTAACCCAGGCACCAAAGTCTGCCACAGAACAACCCTTATTTTCTGCTAATAAAAATAAGTCCTTGAACTCATCAGCAAGAATCTTGCAACCAGCCCATCTAGATAACCAGAAGGAGGTTCTGTCACCAATTCCTATTTTATAGGAAATGCATCCAGAAACAGTGTCCAACCCACAAGAGGTAGAGACCTGTAACAAATCTCGCCACCAAATAGACGGAGAAACCGAATACTTAAATCTCACACCATAATGGAATTCGAACATATGATTATAATAGCGAACTTCAATTAAGTTCCTCCGCAAAGTATCCTGCCGTGCCAAGATCCTCCGTATCCATTTAAACATCAATGCTTTATTAAAGATTTTGATATCTTTCACCCCTAAACCTCCGTCTTCTCTCTTTTTGCACACTGTATTCCAAGAAACCCACGACACACCCTTTTTGGAAACCAACCCGTTCCACAAGAAAGGCTTTTGAATAGAAGTGAGTATCCGAATAACCTTGACAGGAAGTTTGTAAAAAGACATATAGTGTATTGGAAGGTTAGCGAGGACAGAATTAATCAGAGTAACTCTCCCTCCCATAGATAAAAAACGACTTTTCCAAGAACTCAGTCTAGAACGAACCTTATCTATAATTGGTTTCCAAAATGAAACAATTTTATGATTTCCCCCAATATGAATGCCTAGAAATTTAAAAGGACAGGGAGAGATCTTACAGGCAAGGTAATGTTCAGCAGCCGAAAGCATCGAGTCATCTACACCAAAACCGAAAAAGGAGCTCTTGTTGAAATTTATATTCGGACCAGAGATTAAATGAAAGCCTTTAAGAATGGACTTAGCTGCCAGAATATTCCTCCATGATCCATCTCCTAGGATAATCGAGTCATCCGCATATTGCAACAGTTGAAAGGAAACTTCAGGGCTGACTTTGAAACCTGAAAAGAATCCATTATCAATTGCTCTTCTCATAAGTACTGCAAGGCCTTCTGCAGCAATCGTGAATAACAGGGGGGCAAGGGGATCCCCTTGTTTAAGACCTCTATGAACACCAAAATCCTGGGTAGAACTACCGTTAACCAAAACGGAGGCATAACTGTTAAATACACCAAACTCCATCCACGACATCCATTTTTTACCGAACCCAATAATCTCCATGACATCCCTTAAATAATTCCACTCAATACAATCATAAGCTCTGGAAAAATCAACCTTGAGAAGCATGAGCTCTTTCTTGGAATGCTTAGCAAAGTCTATGACTTCATTTAGGACAAGGACACCATCAACCAAATTCCTACCTTCTATAAAAGCTGTTTGGGAATTTGATATGATCCCTCCAATTTTCTTCTTGAGTCTATTAGCAAGGATCTTGGACATGACTTTGTATACAGAGCTAATTAAGGATATAGGCCTGTAGTCGTCAAGGCTCAAAGGGAAGTCCAGTTTAGGAATGAGAACCACGAAAGGTGAAGCAAAAACTTTATGTAATTTCTCACCCTGAAAAAATTCTAGAATACAATTTGAGAAATCCTTTCCTACTATACTCCAACATCGTTTAAAGAATTCAAAGCAAAAACCATCAGGGTCGGGACTGCGATCCCCAGCACACTCAAACACTGTCCTTTTGACCTCTACTTCATCCACAACATTCTCGAGCTCCTCACTATCACCACTAGAGAGACACTTGAAACCTGATTCACCAACAAAAGGAAAAGGTCTATAAACCCTGTTGAACCTCTTAGCAAAATGCTCCTTGATAGCATCCTTGACCTTCTTTACATCTTCCTCCATTTTACCATTGACACAGCCTGATGTGATAGTGTTCATGTTTATACGGTTCCTTAGAGCAGCGTGAAAAAATTTTGTGTTATCATCTCCATCAGCATTCCATTTCAGCCTAGATTTTTGTTTTAGAATGCTTTCTTTAATCCTAAGTGATTTCCAAAGATCATCTTCTGCATCATTCCTTTTTGAATATTCCTCAGATGTTAGATCTCCTCCATTTAAAACAAATAGGTCTTCAATCCCATTTATGACTCCAGACGCCGTCTTGATTTTGGTATCAACCCAACCAAATACATTAATGTTCCACTAGCGAAGTCTTTCTCTGAGATTTTGCAACTTTCTAGCCAAAATAAATGATGCCTTGCCAACAACCTGGAATTCTTCCCATTCTTTTTTGATAAAAGGAAGAAAATTTGAGTGATCAAACCAAACAGACATAACTTTGAAAGGTTTGGGCCCCCAGTTTATGTTTTTAGCTGAAATCCACACTGGCCTGTGGTCGGATACATCACGATCACCAATCCTTTGATTGACCATATTCCATTCATTGAAAACTCCAGGTGTGATAATGAATCTATCCAGACGGCTGCATATGTTACCATTCGGCTTAAACCAAGAAAATTTCAAACCCACGAGGGGCAAATCCACGCAGCCCATAGAATTAATAAACTCAGAGAATTCCAGCAAATGTCTTCTATTAAGGGATGTGTATCCAATTTGTTCAGCAGCAGACTTGATGGAGTTAAAGTCACCACCAAGGATCCACTCACCAGGATCCAGGTTATTTTTAAGATTAATGAGGTGGATCTATAATTCCCTTTTCTCTGTGATAGTACATGGAGAATAGATGTTGAACAAGTAACATTTCTTACCTCTCCATATAACTTGCAGACTTAAGAACCCTATGCCTCTATAGCTGCATATAGGTTCCAAAATACCATCTTTCCAAATAGTAACCAAACCACCAGATAATCCATTAGAATTATTAGCAGACCAGAGACAGAAAGAATCACCCCAAATACTATGTACTAGAGAATCCGTCATTTCAGTACGTTTAGTTTCCTGAACGAAACAAATTTCTGCACCTGCCTTGCGAAGAACATCTCTAATTTTCTGCCTCTTCAAGACACCCCCACACCCTCTTATATTATATGTGACTAAATTCATTTTGAACCTGTAGCAGCCCCCTTCTTACCTTTCTTTGATTTCCTGTCAGCCTTCTCAAGATTCCTCAAAATACTTTCAAAGACTTCATCATCTTCCTCCGCTTCAATACCAAGAGACTTAATGGAATCCCAAATCCTAGCAGGCAGGTTCTCCAATCGCTTCTTAATCCTAGAATTGTTCTGAAGGAAACCAGAATCCGAGATAGAATTATCAATAGAGTCAGGTGCTTTTACGACCGGAGATGAAACCAAGTGATCCTTAGAGCCCCCATACTGACAAGATTGAGCCAAAACAGACCTAGGATAATTACTCTCAGAGTGCAACAACGTAGCATAATATGAAGGACAGAAAGGGATCTTAAACTTCTGATAAATGTCTTCGATGACTTTCTTTTTCTTCTTCTTTAAAGGAGGCTCCCCCACAATATCGCCAGATGGATCACCAATATTAGTTGCATTCGGAATCACATGACACATAGGAGAGACAGCTTGTCTAATCATACCTTCACATGGAGGGCTCGCTACAACTCTATCTTGGATTTCAAGGGAGCAAGAGACGTGATTAGGGCCAGAGACAGAAGAATGGCAATTATCAACACTTTCCCGATCATACACACCTGCCAATATGCCTGATACAGGTGCCCCAACGTTACCAGGAAGAGAAGACCTAGATTGAGTTGGCATGGCTTCGTCCCTGACTTCGACAGTATGAGTACCAACATCCTCAGAAACCAACAGATTTGGTAGATCCCTTTCAACTTCACAAACTTGGGTCGCATAATCTTTAGCAGAGCTCCTATTTTCAGATTCCAGCACGTCTTGATAGAGAGACCCAGACGGCTTCGAATGAGAACTGAAAACCTCAGAGGAATTTTCCCAAAGTGCCCCAGCAACTTCCTGATCAGAATCAGACTCGACAACATCTGAGCTATCTTCCTCAAAGCATGAGATTTTGGACTTATCCTGATCGCTCGTAAAAGGGCCAAATGAATCTTCAACTATCTTGATTCTATACAAACTATCATTCACATCTACATTGATAACTTCATTAAGAGACATAGCAAACTTTGTACGAATCATGATTCTAGCTACATCAAATCTCAAGTGTTTCCTCGTATCTTCGTCCATCTTAACAAAAGCTCCTGTGGTTCCAGCTATATATTTAAAAAACTTTTCTCCCCAAACATGGCATGCTAACCCAAAGATTTTGACCCAGAATCCAAGGGTGAACATCAGAGAACCATTTAGATATCCAACTTTTCTCCTCTGAAATCAGCTTTTTGATGTCACCTGGATTATCTTCTTCGAGGAGACAAAGGTTAGCCCCCATAGGGGTAATCTTAATGTTGAAGAAGCCTTCCATTTGGAAAGCATCAGAAACCTCGACCGCGGATCCCGGAATCTCCAAAATCCCTGTGTAGGCCTGCTCGAACCTTTCTAGTTCTTCTTTGGCAACTTCAAGACTTAAATGAGCATAGTTAGGTTTTTCACCAAGGAGAACCTGCTTCGAATGTTCCATCTTCAATGTGTGACCACCTCTGGCCACCTGAGCAAAAGAGTCTTTAAAAGCAAACCTGCGTCTATATTCATGATTGACAGAAGGACCATCAGCTTGCTTCATATCCAGGATCCCATTCTTAGAAATCCCATTCTTAGAAATAGGAGCTACACCGCAAACCTTGAAATCTCTCCGAAATCTTGGAAGATTAACGAATATCTTAATGCCATTAAGTACAATGTTGTCGAGCTTAGTGGCAAGAAGATGTTCATCATCAACTCTTATGAATCTAACAAAACCAAATCATTTACCCCTAATGTCCAGTCTTCCAAGGATAAAAACCTCCAGAATGAATCCAAAATCCTTAAAGACTTCAAACATATGTTTAGCATCATACGAAACTGGAAACTCAGTAAAGAAAAAGGATGAAACTTCTTTTAGGTCATCTTCAGTGGGTTTTCCTTTGATGTTCTTCCAAACCGACATTCTACCAGGACAGAAATTAAGATTATTCTTCTTTCTAACCTCCACCCAAGTTCCTTTGTTACAAGCCGCCATAGATATAGAACCGAGAAAACCTAGAAACCTTAGAAACACCACAAAATCCGACTCCCTCAATACAGAGGCCAACACTGTGAAAAAAAAACTCGCTGGGAGGAAGGTCCCTAACCTTAGGGTTAGGACTTTAAACCAAACCCAGACAAATCTAACAATGCTGAACCCAGATACCGAAGGAAGAAGGTAGACGGATGAATCCGATTAGTGAACTTGGTACATGTTTCTGTTGACAGCAAGAGAGGAAATGGTAACAAAGGGGAAGTAGAAGATGAAGGGACTCTAAGAATTTAGAGAGAGGGGAGAGCTTCTCTCTCTAAATCTATATGCACCCTTGTTTACTATTGTTTTTTTTTAAAGTTTTTTTAGTTTAGTGTTATAATTTTTTTCCCTTTTTTATAAAGACAACAAAAATATTTTAATAGTTTATTTAGGTATTTATAATTTCTTTTAATAATGTTGTTAATCTCTAAAAAAATATATATATATATATATTAGTATTATCATTTTAGTAAAAGTATTAAAATAAGAAAAATAGTTTAATCTTTTCATCCAAAATATTTTTTTCTTCATTAATTTAAAAGTCCTAATTTGTTTACTTTTCTACTAACTATATTTAATCTAGTTTATTTGTTTAGTTTTTAGTGTTTAATTTTTATTAAAATAGTTGATTAATTATTTAATTATTTTTGTTAATGATTTGATCATTAACTTTGCCTTGCTTTATGATGGACTTTTCTTGATACTTTTAATGACTACACGATGTTTTGCCGTGTATGTATTCTTTGTCTGTGGATTTTGTCACGATGCTTTGCCGTGAATGTATATGTTTCTACGTGATGTTTTGTCGTGTACCTTTGTCTATTTGCTATTCGTGATGCTTTGCCACATATCTTGTTACTTTGCTACACGATGTTTTTCCGTGTATTTTTGTTAACTTTTTGTTGTCTGGTACCACGATGTTTTTCCGTGGATGTTTATGTCTTCACGATGTTTTTCCGTGACTGTTCTTTGTATTTGTGGATTCTCATGATGTTTTGTCGTGATTGTTTGTTGATTTTATTCGCGATGCTTTGCCGCGTATCTTTGTCTGTTTATGCATGATGCTTTTCCATGTATGCTTTATCCTTACCCATCTTTATGCTTTTCCATTTTTCTACCTTTTTCTTTTTCCACCTTTTCCCATTTCTTTACCCATCTTTATCCTTAGCAAACAATTTTAGCCAAAACACAAATATTTCAAGAGGTTCATGTAGAGTACTGCAGATGCTTAAGGTGTTAGTACCTTCCCTTAGTATAACCAACCCCCGTATTTTTTATCTCTCTTTGCTTGGCTTTAGACCTTGCTTTTTGCTTTGCATTTTACTTGGGGTTTTTGTTCGATCTTTTCTCCCTTCCCTTGGATAAAATAAAAGTTCGATGGTGACATCATTATTTTGCGAGCCAAGCTAATCTCATAGCTTTGATATCTGATTTTCACCGCGACGACTTTCTATCTCTCCGGATGTGAATCCCAAGACTCCTGGTGACAGCTCCCAGATCCTTCATTTCGAACTCCTTACTGAGTTCAGCCTTCACCTCCATTACATCCTCGACACTATTGCTAGCTATGAGGATATCATCCACATAAAGCAATAAAATAACAAGTGAGTTTCCAGGTTGAACTCTGAAGTAAACACAGTGGTCGAACTGGCTCCTATTGAAACCAATGTATACCATGAACTTGTTAAATCTCCTGTTCAACTGTCGAGGAGATTGTCTCAGACCATGGAAAGACCTATTTAGCTTGCAGACATAATCTTCCTTATCCTTTTCTGCAAATCCTTCAGGTTGACGCATCAGGATCGTTTCGTCTAGGTCACCATACAGAAATGTTGTCTTCACATCCATTTGCTCAAGTTCCAAGTCGAACTTCGCCACCATGGCCAATAACATTCTAATGGATTTATGCTTTACAACAGGTGAGAATACATCATTGATGTCGACACCTTCTTTTTGAGTGAACCCCCTAGCAACCAGCCTTGCCTTAAAGCGCTTCGACATCACTCCTTTGATTCCTTCATTGACCTTGAAAATCCATTTACAAATGACTAACCTTGCTCCTGCAGGTTTCTCAATCAGCTCCCAAATGTTATTATCATGAAGAGATTTCATCTCGTCATCCATGGCTTTTCCCCATTCAGTCTAATTTTGACTCCTCATAGCTTCCTTGTAATCTCTAGGTTCTTCCTCAAGTACCTCTCTTGCAGAGATTAAGGCAAAAGCTATAAGATCTGCATAACCAAGTCTCTGAGGTGGCTTGATGACTCTCCTCGACCTATCTCTTTCCAGTAGGTAGTCATCGACAGTTTCCTCAGTCTCTTCAACATATTGCTCTTCTTCTTCGACTTCATCTGGGTTATGCACTTCAGCATCACTATGCTCCACCTCAACAGGAATCTCTACCTGTTCCATCTCCTCTTCAGAGATTTCTGCACTTCGAACAGTATCACCACTTTTCTTGAACGCCATCTTGACTTCATTGAAAACTACATCACAACTTGTGATACACCTTCTGTGACCTGGTTCTAGGCACCACAACCTATAACCTTTGACTCCCTCAGGATATTCAAGGAACATACATCTCAGAGCTCTAGGTTCGACCTTATCTTACCTAATGTGAGCATAGGATAAACAACCAAATACTTTCAGTTTGTCAAGATCTGGTAGTTGATCCGACCAAACTTCTTCAGGTGTCTTCATTCCCAAGGCAGTCGAGGGACATCTATTTATCAGATAAACTACTGTCGAAACAGCCTCCGCCCAAAACACCTTCTTCAATCCAGCACTAACCAACAACATCTAACCATTTCAAGGATTGTTCGATTAAATCTCTCAACTAAGCCATTTTGTTGAGGAGTACCTGCTACAGTCTTATGCCTTGCAATCCCAGACTTGACACAATAACTGTAGAAAGCTTCATTGCAGAACTCAAGGCCATTGTTAGTTCTCAAGCTCTTAACCTTTCTGCCAGTTTGAGTTTCGGCCAGAACCTTCCAACTTTTGAAATTTTCAAAAGTTTCATCCTTAGTCTTCTGAATGAATACCCATAATTTTCTAGAATAGTCATCAACTATGGATAGAAAATACCTTGCTCCTACATGTGAAGGATTCCTTCCAGGCCCCCAAAGATCGGGATGAATGTAATCAATGGATCCATGTGTTATTTGTTTACCTTTGTTAAACTTCGCCCTACAGGATTTGCCAAATACACAAGGTTCACAAAACTCCAACTTATCGACTTTGTCACCACCTAGCAGGTTTTATTTCCCCAATTCAACCAGGCCTTTTTCGCTGACATGGCCGAATCTCCTGTACCATAATTTAGTCTTTGACACAGGTTTCGTGGATGCAACACTTATCGAACCACTTACAACCTCAGTTTCAAGCGTATACAAGCCTTGTTTTTCACGCCTCTCAAGACTTCCTTCGACTCCTTCATGAATTTCAGAATACCTTGCTCTCCTTTGAAGACATATCCTTTCTTGTCGAATTCCCCAAGAAAAATTAAATTCCTCTTAAGGCCAGGTACATACCTAACCCCAGTCAATAGCCTTATTGACTCATCATGGAGCTTGAATCTCACCGATTCAATACTTACAATCTTGCACGCTTTATTGTTTCTCAACAGCGCTGATCCACCATCTTGATCATATAATTCTTCAAAAAGACTCTTGTTTGGAGTCATATGCCAAGTACATCCAGAATCCATAATCTACTCTTTATAAGAGTTGCAGCTCGACACCACAAGGACATCAGATGATTCATAATCATCTTGCACAATAGCTGCATTACCATTGTCCTTACCTCCATGATTATTCAAGCGCTCAGGACACATCTTTCTTGTGTGACCCTACTTCTTACAGTGGCAACATTTAATACCAGAAATATCACCACCATAAGACTTCTGCTGGGTTTTAGCTTTCTTCTTCTCAAACCTACCATCTTTCTTCGAGGATTTCCCCTTCACGGATAACCCTTCGCCAACTGATGATGATGGTTTATGCTCTTTTCTTTCGTTCAAATCCTTAGAATACAAGGCAGCTTAAACTTCTTCAAAGGCCGGGGACTCTCTTCCATACAAGAAGGTTTCTTTGAAGTGAGCATGCAACTTAGGTAAAGAACATAACAATAACAACGCTTGATCTTTATCATTGATGGTAACATCAATATTTTCAAGTTCAAGAATCAGCTTGCTGAACACATCCAGCTTCTCCGTCTATGCTTTATCTTCAGTCATCTTGAATGAATAGAAATCTTGCTTCAAGTACAAACGATTCACCAAGGATTTTGTCATATATAATCCTTCGAGTTTCAGCCAAACACCAGCTGTCGTCGCCTCCTTCAGAACCTGCCTGAGAACCTTATCACCAAGACTCAGAACAATTGCGCTGTGGGCTTTCTTGATCATCATTGTCTTTTCCTTCTCCATCAATGCAGGATCCACGGCATCTCCTCCCTTTAACGCTTCTAGCAAACCCTGTTGAACAAAAAGGGCTCGCATCTTCAAACGCCATAAACTGAAATCATTAACTCCGGTGAACTTCTCAATTTCAAACTTTGTTGACGACATCTTCTCCACACTAACCGCACCAGTTTGTTGTGATCACAAATGGTACCTTTCAACAAATAAAGATTGAGAAACAAAGTTCTTGGGTGAACAATGAAAACGGTTAGAACAAAGAGAGAAAGAAGAAAGGATAAAGAAGAAAGAAGGAGAATGATTGGGGAAAATTATTTACTATTAACTTTCTCATAAGGGTTTACAAATGATTACAAATGAATATCACAATTGGCCTCACTCAACAACCTGAGTGATCTAGCCTATTTATAGACTAACTAGCTAACTTACAATACAAACTAACTAAATAATTGGATCCTTAACACATGGCCTAATTCGACATAATAAGTCAACACTAAATTTTGACATTACATACTAGAACTAGCTTCGAATACAATATGTAACCCTTTGATATCAGCATGTGTCCCAGCTTGGACTTCATGCTTGTCTCCTGTCGAAACACATGAAAGCTATTCCTCGACAGAGCTAAAGTTCAACCCAAAATCTCATATATATGCTTTTCACCCTACTTTCAAGAATATGCAAGATCTCTTTTTGAATTTGATATGAAGTATACTTGCTATTATATGGAGCATTTTCCAACACAATTTTTGCAACTTCATCATTGTAACATGCTAAGAGTTTAATCAATTAAAGAAAATTTTCTTGGTTTAATGATTCTTCACTTTCATCATGGCCTCTAAAAGCACAATATGCGCGCAACCTATAATGTTGGTAATGTGAATTGAAAAAAAATAAGTAAAAAACCAAAAGTGTTGGTGCTGGGACTTGAACCCATGAAAAGACGCTACCTATAATGACGGTTGGTTTAAATTACCCGTGGTGAAAGGTCTGTCATCATTTTGAAAAAATAAGTAAAAAAAGCTACCTATTACAACGGTTGGTTTAAATACCAGTTGTGAAAGGGCCAGTCAGCATTTTGAAAAAATAGGAAAAAATGATTAAAATAAATTCAGAAAAATCTAAAAACACGAAATTTAATCTAATTAGGTAAAATAAGAATTTTGAGAATTTTTTTAGAATTTTTTGAGACTATGAAAACGGTAAAAAATTCATAAAAATAGAAAAAAAAGAAGATGAATTTGGGGTTTTGAGGGTGAAGTCCCGTAATTCTTTTAGAGTACGGGACTAATTACCGCACAATTTTTCTGCTTCAGATGCACGAAACAGATCTTACAAAGGAGACGATTTTTCCTAAAACCGATTTTTTTGAAGTGCAAGACCTAAAACTTAATTATTGGCTATAATAACAGTTGAAAACATACCAGTGGTGAAAGGCTGTGGGTATTTTGAAAAAATATGTAAAAAAACCATAAATGTTGGTGCTGGGACTTGAACCCATGACCATGCGCTACCTATAATGACGGTTGAAAACATAGCTGTGGTGAAAGGTTGTGGGTATTTTGAAAAAATATGTAAAAAAACCATAAATGTTGGTGCTGGGACTTGAACCCATGACCATGCGCTACCTATAATGACGGTTGAAAACATACCCGTGGTGAAAGGTCTCACATTTCACCACGGTATGAATATTAACCGTCATTAAAATCCTTTTAACGAGATTAAAAAATAGCGCGCATCTATTACAACGGTGAATAGGCAATCAGTTGTAAGCCTGACGTTGTTGTTTGCGCGTTTTGTAGTAGTGAAGGCAGTAGACAGAGTAGAGAAACAGTGGAAGGACGACGCGTGACAGCGAGTCATGGAACAAGTTGTAGCAAATGTAAATGAGGAAAAGGTGAAAAGAGGAAGAATAGTGAAAAGAAATGTTGCAGCATATAGAAAATGAAAGAGGAAGAAAGTTTTAGGGTTATACAGTGGCAAAAATGTGAAATTTTAACTTAAGTAAAGGCATATTTGTACTTTTACTTATATGAAGAAAAATAATTTAAAAAAAAGTTTGGGGGCCGGGGGTGGGGGTTGCCCCCCGCTAGTTAATACTATGCTTAGTTACTATGAATATGGGAACTACATTGTGTTCCTCCCATAATCCACTTGAACCTAAGATGCAACAAATTATTACTATGTAAGTTTATGTAAATTATTACTATGTAAGTTTATGTTTAATTATGAGACTTTTATTAGTAATATTTTTTTTGACTTTGCAATTAGTTTAGCATGTAATATTCTTAAATCATTTTCAATATATATGGTTGTGAAGCGACACTATATTATGAACAATTATAGAAAAAAGCTCACATTTTGTACGCTCAAGGAAAATGGATTTCTTATATATATATATATATATATATATATATATATATATATATATACGTGTATGCAGTACAATAAAAAGTGCTTTTAATGTCGTATGCGAAATGCATTTTACCTCGGCTGCAGTAGCGAGGTACCGAAGTGCGTCATGAAAAGTTGCCACTTAAAATCTCAGTGATTTAAAAACCGAGGGGTAAATTTATATGCACATGGGTTCGAATCCCAATAACATCACTTTTATTATTTTTAAAACTAGTGTATCTTATATCTTAGTTTATCTTGAAAACCGAGGGGTAAGATTATTTCTTTTATTAAATTGTTACATTGTTTACCTATAATATTACATTGTTTAAACATAATATTAAATTGAAAATCAAATTCTCTATAGATTTATATAAAAATCAAATTCCATGATTTTAGATCTTCGAATTATTGAATCTCGGGGAAGATCAAATGTTGGGTGGAAGATTATTTTCTACGGATCTTGCATGCATTTGTTTCTGATGAAAAAAAAGGTAAGATAATTAAATCAATATTCAAATATATGACTTTCGGCTCAAATAAATATTTAAGAAAACAAACCGTTAACCTAGATAATCTTATGCTCTTGCAATCCATCATTGTGAACTTTTCCAAGCGTCTTTAGGTTTCAAGCGCTTCATGTTTCATTTAAGTTAGAAATGTTAATATACAACATGTTTTTATAATGGATGTCTCATAGATTTCACAGGATCACTTATGTCAGAGTCTTGAGCATTGATAAACATAAAATGGACGACAAATATTTGTTTAAGGGCGTTGAAATTAGAAAAAAAAACGCATAACTATCCCCTCGGTCATGAACAAAATCGAGGTGAATAAACTATTTTTTTAATTACATTGTTTACAAAGAATATTTAAAATACATTTTAAAATTTGTCTTCCAGTGAGAATTTTTATTTTCCATGTCTAGGTCCCATGCAAGATACTAGAGATCTGTTTTCCAATGAGAATTTTTATTTTCTGCACTTGTAATCCATCCCAGAGATTTGTAGTAGCAACCCATTATCAAATTGGACGATGGTGAATATTTCCTCTCTTTGGGGCAGCTACATATAAGTTAGTCTTAGGGTAAAATCTATTTAACGAGTATATTTATAGTAAGATATGATTATTAAACACCTCGGTTTAATAAAACCGAAGTTTTTTTATCTTTTCCTTTTAACTATCACCTCAGTTATGATGAAAACTGAGTTGAACAATTCTTTTATTTTCTAAATTACATTGTTTACCTAGAATATTAAAATACATTGTTTACAACAAACTTCAGTGATATCCAAATTTTGTTGCATACCCTTTAAAATAATTTTTTTTGAAACAAAAATGATTTTTGCATTTGCAATCTATCAACTAAGTACTAGGGGTGGAAATAGGCTGGGCTGAACTAGGCTTTGCCAAGCCTAAGCCTAAACTGAAGCCTGTCATAGGCTTATTTTTAAGGCTGAGTCAGGCCTTTTCTAAGGCCTTGTTAGCCTGTTAGCCTACATAAAAAGCCTATTATTTTAAATAGACTAACAAACTAAAAAATCAATGAGACTAAAATTTTGTTTACATTGACTTATTTTAACTTACCTATTACCATAAGTTTTGTGAGATTATTTGTTTAAGATAACTTATGAAAATAACTTATAAGATTGTTCATAAGGGATTTTCATCTTATTTTCATAAGTTCTCCAAGATAACCAATCTTTATTTATGTATTTTAATTCAAAGTACAAAACATAACATAATGATAATAAAAAATTATTCATATTTATTTAAATAGGTCGGCCTGTTAGGTATAAAAAAAAATTTGCATGGCTTGAGGCCTATCCTTTTTAACTAAATAGGCTTATAAAAAGCCTAGGCATTTTCTATTTAAAAAAAAAGCTTGGCCTAGCTTGAACCTATGTAGGTTAGGCCGTAGGCCCCTGTTATTGACTTGACATATACCCACCCATACTGAGTACTCTTCAAAGGTTGAGCTCGCTTATTTAACTAAGGGTTTACAAAAAATACAACAACGACAACATCAGCGCCATTATGTGAGATAGATTGGAAGGGTGGAAAAAATATTTTGTTCAAGATAGAAGAACATTAAAGATTTTTTTTGTCTTGCAATCCATCCCAAAGAATGATGCTTGCAAGTTTGAGTCGGCTTCATATTTGTAAGGATTAGGGTAAACTTTGTTTAATGAGTGCTTTTATAGTAAAATCTTATTATTTTATGCCTCGATTAAATAGAAAACCGAAGGGTTAGAATATTTTGTTTACACTTATAAGCAAACAAAATCATAAACCGCGATAATTGGGAATCAAAGCTTATAATGAGTTGTTTTTTCACCTCGGTGTTATGAAAAACCGAGGGAATGTATGTTTTTTTTTAAATAATAAAAAATAGCGCGCCTTGGCTTTATACCTCGGTTTTCTATTGTTCAAGGTGAAAGCTTCGTCATGAAAAGCGTTATTGGTTGTAGTGGTGTGTGGTTATATATTCATAAAATATTTAAATTTGTAGACGAGAAGACAAGAGGATTACGAGTGTGGGTATTATGTAATGAAACACATGTTAAACATTGTCTCAGCCAACATTGTTGATTCTTAGGACCATGTATATATTCTGTCATGAAATGTTTACGATAACATATTAATGTTTAAATTTGCTATTATATTTCAAATCATGTGATATTCAATTTTCTTCATTTTTTATGTAGACGTTTAACAACATGACACATTTCTCCACCGATGACTTAAAAGACATCTGTAGATGTTGGGCGTTTATTTTCAATGTGTTGTTTGACAAGGGTGTTCAAACATGATTTTGTGTAACAATCTCTTTTTTGCATCTTTTTCACATCCACTAGTTTTGGGATATTTTTGGTAGTTTTGAATATATGAGTATTGGTGGAGTTGTGTTGTATTGAAAATGAAGAAGTGTTGTTGATATTGTAATGATGGTGATGGTATGGTGATGAGATGATGAGTGAAAGTTGTTTTGTAAATATATGTTTGCTATATTTTAGAGATTGATCATGTAAATAATATTTTTGAATGGAAGTTGTCTTGTAAAAAAGAAAGGTTTGTAATATATGTCTAAAATATAGGTACAAAAAAATGGGATATATATGGAAAAAAAGTATTTAACTACGGTTATTTAAGAAGACCGTGGTGATAGGTAGCACGTGAAATATTATCTACCATGCAATCACTAGGAATCGAACTCATGACCTTTATATATTGCACAACGGTTGTTTACTACAACTGTCGTGATAGGTAGTAAGCTACCCAGTTTATCACAACCATCACATGTTCGGTGTGGAAAACATCATACTTACAACCATACCCTACCTCACAACGGTTGGTCAACCTTGATGGTATCCCTTTTCCAACCGTTGTGAGAGGATTTTCCATAGTAGTGACTGCTTGATCTAATTTCAGTAATTGTTTGACTCCATGCATATTTAACAACCCATGTTTGTTGTGAGCTGTTTTGAAAAACTGTTATTTTTGAAAATTCAGCAAGCGTAATCGATTACGCATTTGTTGCTAATCGGTTACAGCTGTTAGTTTTCCAAAAATAACAGAATTTAACAGCATGACACTTTAGTTGGTTTTGTTATTAGTTGTAGTATTCTCTCATGTGTATATATACATTGTTGTAATCCCAATTCAAAGTGAATGCCATTTTTTTCATTCATCAATATTACTCTCTACCCTAATTCTCTCTCTCTCAATTCATCTTCTTCCCCAAGTTTCTTTTCACCATTGTTACTACCTTCAAAACTCTGGTTTTATGTTTTATGTTGTTCTAACATTTGGCATCAAGAGCTCTGGTTACTGATCCTAATCTGCTGCAACAACAATGGCTACCATTTCCAATGATCGAATTCCCACCAATCTCCCAATTCTTGATTCGAAGAACTACGACAAATGGGCGAAACAAATGAAGGTTCTATTTGGTTATCAAGAGGTTCTTGAGATCGTCATCAATGGAGTTACACCGTTAGGGGCAGATGCTACCGATGCTCGTAGGGCTACATACAAGGAAGAAAAGAAGAAGGATTACAAAGCTCTATTCTTGATTCATTCGTGTGTTGATAACGACAATTTCGAGAAGGTTGGTGATTGTGAATCCGCTAAGCAAGCATGAGAAATCTTGGAGAAAGCGTATGCCGGTGCCGTCAAAGCGAAGGTGGTAAGGTTACAAACTTACAAACGTCAATTCGAGTTAACGCAAATGGAGGATAAAGAAACGATCAACGATTACATCACGCGCATTACCCGGTTAGTCAACCAAATCAAGTCATGTGGCGAAACGATCCTTGAGCAGAATATTGTATCGAAAGTGTTGCGTTCGTTAACATCAAGTTTCGATAACATTGTTGTGGCTATTGAGGAGTCAAAGGATCTAACAACTTTGAGCAAAGATGAGCTGCAAAGTTCGTTAGAGGCGCATGAACAAATGATGGATGAGAGAAGTACCGACAAAGCCAAAGCGGAGATCGCTTTGCAAGCGCGTTTACATGAGAAGAATAAGAGATCGAAAGGGAAGTGGACTTCTAAAAGTAAGAAGAATTTTGGTGGAAAAGATCCACAAAATTCAAAGGGTGAAGGAAGCTCCAAAGAGGGTAATCAAAGCGTCCACAAACCGTTTGACAAAAGTTCTGTGAAGTGTTATAATTGTCAAAAGCTTAGGCATTTTGCGAAAGAATGTCGCTCAAAACGCAAGGAAAAGGATGTGGATGAGGCTAAGGTTGCTAGGGAAGAGGTAGATGATGAAGATACCCTTCTTGTGATGATTACGGAGGAGAATTATGGCATTGTTGATGTTCCTGGAAGCAGCTACTGTGGTGATAGTCTGCGGGACAGCAGCTGTACTGTTTCGGAAAGTGGTGGAAAAATGCGTTCGGATCGAAATGCATTACTTACCATGGGTGATGGAGTTCAAAGTAAAGATGAGTGGTACTTGGATTCCGGTTGTTCAACACATATGACGGGTCGAAAGGATTGGTTTGTGCAAATCAATCAAGCGGCAAAGAGTAAAGTCAAGTTTGCCGCGACACCACTTTAAGAGCCGAAAGGGTAGGAGATGTTTTGATCGGAAGAAAGAATGATGGACATTCTAGGATCAAAGATGTCTTGTACATACCGGGAATTAAGTGTAATCTTTTAAGCATTGGCCAATTACTTGAAAGAGGTTACTTAATTCGGTTGGAGAACAAGATGTTACGCATTTTAGATTCAAATGGTGTGTTGATTCTAAAAGCGTCGATGGCAGCCAATAGAACTTTTAAGGTTGAGTTAAAGGTTATGGAGCATCGTTGTTTAGCTACCGCGGCAAGTAGAGATGAGTGGTTATGGCATTACCGTCTTGGTCACCTTAATTTTAGGGATCTCAAAATGTTGCAACAAAGTGAAATGGTAACGGGGCTGCCACAAATTAGTGTTCCGACAGAATTGTGTGAGGAATGTGTGACGAGTAAGCAACACAAGAATGTGTTTAGCAAGGATGCGGGTCGAAGAACCAAAGGCTTACTTGAGGTGGTGTATTCCGATGTTTGTGGACCGATGCAAGTAGAGACTTATGGCGGCAATCGATATTTTGTTACGTTTATTGACGACTTTAGTAGGAAGCTTTGGACATATCTTATCAAGAGGAAGGATGAGGTATTTGGAGTGTTCAAGAGTTTCAAATCCACGGTGGAGCGTCAAAGCGGTCGGAAGCTCAAAATTCTCAAAACGGATGGTGGAGGTGAATATACCTCTAGTGAGTTTGGGAAGTTTTGTGATCTTGAGGGTATTGTGCGTGAGGTGGTGCCTCCATATACGCCTCAACAAAACGGAGCTGCCGAGAGGAAAAATCGTACAATAATGAACATGGTGCGTAGTATGCTTTGTGGGAAGAAGTTACCTAAGGAATTGTGGGGTGAGGCCGTGTCTACAGCCACCTACTTGTTGAATAGGTGTCCTACTAAGAAGCTGGAGAAGATTACACCAGAAGAGGTTTGGAGTGGTTTCAAATCGAGTGTGAATCATTTGCGCGTTTTTGGATCGATTGCATATCGTCATGTACCGAATCAACTTAGAAAGAAGTTGGATGATAAAGGTGAGAAATTGATATTTGTTGGATATCACTCTACTGGTGGTTACAAGCTGTTTGATGAGAGGAATCGGAAAATCGTGATAACCCGGGATGTCCAATTTGATGAAATAAAAACTGCTAAAACAGCTGGTGTAATCGATTACCCAAATGTTGCTAATCGGTTACACCCTGTTGAACAGCAGCAGTTTGTTGATTTGTTTGATCCGGAGAATTCCGATGCAGCTGTACCTGCACCTACTGAAGCGGAAAATGATGTTGTGAATAATGGTAGACCAGTGAGGCAAAGAGCCTTGCCTCATAGACTCCGAGATTGTGAGAGGTTCCAAGATAATGAAGTGAACAATGATGGTGATTTTGTTCATTTCGCACTTATGGCCGAATCTGAACCAGTAAATGAGGAGGAAGCCTTAAGTGATCCTAAATGGATATGTACAATGAAAGAGGAGCTGGAATCTATTGAAAAAAATGGTACTTGGGAGTTGGTCGATTTACCACATGGAAAGAAACCGATTGGTGTGCGATGGGTCTATAAAGTCAAAGCAAATCCTAAAGGTGAAGTAATCAAGTACAAAGCTCGATTAGTTGCCAAAGGATTCTTGCAACGTGAGGGGATAGACTACGAGGAGGTATTCGCACCGGTGGCTAGATTGGAGATTATTCGTTTGGTTGTTGGAATTGCGCATAGCAACAATTGGGTGATTTACCAAATGGATGTGAAATCTGCGTTTTTGAATGGTCCTCTTGATGAGGAGGTTTATGTGGGGCAGCCACCCAGTTTCGTGATTAAAAATCAAGAGAAGAAGTACTACAAGCTACATAAGGCGTTGTATGGTTTGAAACAAGCTCCGAGAGCTTGGAACAAACGTATAGACGGCTTTCTTATTGACATCGGTTTCAAACGGTGTGTATCCGAACATGGTGTTTATGTGAGATCGGATACTATTGATGGTGTTATTATACTTTGCTTGTATGTTGATGATCTCTTGATTACGGGCAGCAACGACAAGAGTATTTCAAGGTTCAAAGTGGAGCTCATGAGTGAGTTTGAGATGACGGACCTTGGTGTCATGAGATACTTTCTTGGCATAGAGTTTCACAAGTCAAAAGTGGGGCTGCTTATGCATCAAAGAAGGTATGCTCTAGATATCTTGAAAAGGTGTGAAATGGAACATTGTAATGCTTCTAATACACCTTGTGAGGATAGAGTTCAGCTGTCCAAAAGTGATGATGAGGATGATGTGGATCCAACACTTTACCGGAGTTTGATTGGATCGTTACGGTATTTGTGCAATACTCGACCGGATTTGGCTTTTAGTGTCGGTATTGCGAGTAGATTCATGGAGAGACCTAAGGTGTCTCACTTGGCAGCGGTCAAGAGAATCCTTAGATATGTGAAAGGTACTCTTGGTTGTGGTATTTTGTTTCCCACATCGGATATGGGTCGCAAATGTACTTTACTTGGCTACACCGATTCTAATTGGTGCGGAGATAAAGATGATCGGAAATCTACGGCGAGTTACATCTTTATGTTCGGTAGTACACCAATCTCATGGTGTTCGAAGAAGGAACCGGTTGTAGCACTCTCTTTTTGTGAGGCCGAGTACATTGCGGCATCATTGAGTGCTTGCCAAGTTATGTGGTTAGTGAATCTTATGAAGGAATTGGGATGTGGTGATGATGATGCAACCACACTGTTTGTGGATAATGTTTCCGCGATAAATCTTGCGAAGAATCCGATTGCACACGGAAGGAGCAAGCATATTGAGAAGCGGTTTCATTACTTGAGAGAATTGGTCGGTGATGGAAAGCTTAGATTGAGCTATTGCCGAAGCGAGGACCAAGTTGCGGATTTGTTGACCAAGGGTGTGACAAATGAGGTGTTCAAGAAACTGTTGAAGAGCTTGAGCATGATGAACTTGGAGCAACTAAAGTGAGGTGGTGTGTTGTGAGCTGTTTTGAAAAACTGTTATTTTTTAAAATTCAGCAAGCGTAATCGATTACGCATTTGTTGCTAATCGGTTACAGCTGTTAGTTTTCCAAAAATAACAGAATTTAACAGCATGACACTTTAGTTGGTTTTGTTATTAGTTGTAGTATTCTCTCATGTGTATATATACATTGTTGTAATCCCAATTCAAAGTGAATGCCATTTTTTTCATTCATCAATATTACGCTCTACCCTAATTCTCTCTCTCTCTCTCAATTCATCTTCTTCCCCAAGTTTCTTTTCACCATTGTTACTACCTTCAAAATTCTGGTTTTATGTTTTATGATTGTTCTAACAATGTTGTCATCACCAAAACCATCACATCATTAAAAATAGACAAATCTTTCTTATCTATGTGATTTGATCACTTCTTGATTATACCAGCAAGCACATTATTCGACATTCTTTTCCTTTTTGATGATGACAACACATCTCACATGAAGTTGGTAAAAGAAATGACAGATGGATAAAAATCGGAGTGGTTAAACTCCCCCTCAGATGAGTAGAGATTATACTCTACTCCCCTTAGAGTATTTTTCTCCCCCTTTATCATAATAAAAAAGACGGATAAAGATGCTAGACATAGTTTTAAATATGAAAGCACATTGATCATATAGTCAAATATATTAAAGGGAAAAACTTTGTTTTATTAATTAAAAAAACTGGAATTCAAATTATAGAAAGCATGAAATTGCAGGAAAGACACACTTAAAGACTAAAAAACTAATCACACATAGGTGAGACTACTCATTGCCATAATCACCCATTATTGTGATATTCCTTTTGATAATGGACATGTCCTTTGCCAATTTCTGTAAGGCTGGAGCATTACGTTGGCACATTTTTAGAAGATTGTTGACAATTGTATTCTCTGCGGATTGATGGAAAATGATTTCACCCTAATCTGTCGATTCATACCTTTATTCTCCATGAAATATTTGAAACCCCATTCTTCCAAGCGATGTGTGACCGATCTTGTTGTTGTTTCTCCCATAATAACAATTCCAAAAATAGTTACATTTTGGTGATTAGGGGTCCATATGAAAGTCTTGTTCATAATTTTTTTTAGTTGATCATGTGAAGAAAAATACCTTCAACCCAATTAGTTAGAACCTGTTGAGTTAGTAACCACAAATTAGTTTGATATAAATTTATATGTCACGAAACACATGTTAAACATTGTTTGTGTCGACATTGTTGATTCTTTGAAATCAAATATATATATTTACAATAACATATTAATGATTTAGATTAATATTAATGAATACTCATTAGATTTATAGAGCAAGTATGAAAAAATTAGTGAAACGAACATCTGAAAGTACTTTAAAAAAAATCCATAGTTACTTAACAACTTAGAGTTTTGAATACACAAGAACACAAATATACAAAAGAATAAATTTAATAATGAAATTGAAAACTATTGAAACACAACACGAACAGATTGTTTGTGACCAAGAAAGAATTTGTAAAATTAGTTGGCAGCAGTGCAGATACTTCTTATGATTCCTGCGGATCCGGTTAATGGTTGAATATCTCCCATCTTTATCATAGCAGCAGCAAAGTCGGACTTGAAAGACGTAGGATTTTGGCTGTATTGAGAAACGATAGAATCCGTAGATCCTCCGCTGAAAAGAACTTGGTCAGATTGTAGAAGACCCTTCTTTTGAATTAAATTTTTAAAGTAGTTGTTGTCAAAAGAATTTGGCGTAACCAAGTCGAGTGCGGCCAACTTCTGATTGTTTGAAGTGGAACTGGAAGACGGACAACCACGTTGGCGAGTCCTAGCGAATCCAGCATCTATGTCACTAGCATTGTTGTATATCCTATCACGAAATGTAAAGCATTGAGCTTGTCCGATTGTGTGGGCACCTAAGTTAGTTAAAATGAATATAAGTAAATGTTTGTTCCAAATATAAAAATATGGATGTTTGAAAGAAATGAGCTAGTAATAAATTTACCGGATAGAGCAACCATGTCTTTGGCAGTAAGACCTTTAATCGAAAATTTAGATATAAGAGTTTGAAGATCGTCGGTAAATAATGGAAGGTCGGTATTGGCCAAAGTTTTACTTGCGGTAGTAGAATCTCTTCTTCCAAGTTTGACTGTCCATGATGGACCACCTACCTGTAAATATGAAATTATTAATATATAGTCGTGAATAATAGTACATTAAGCATGCATGCAATGCAAATTGTAAACTTACAGCGAAAGATGCATCACGTGCGGCTACAGCTACTATGTCTGCACAAGACACAACTCCGGGACACACTTTCTCTACCTGTGATTTTGCATTATCAATGACTTGAAATCCTCTTACTGAGTTAAGATTTGGAAGTGCGGTCTTTTCGCTCTGGATTGTGGCAGTGTCATCGAGCAAAATGGATGCATCACAACCCTGCACAAAGCAGTCATGAAAATGAAGGCGAATGAGAGATGCAGCCATGCGACGCTCTTTAGAGACAGCAGTACGAATGGCAGTTCTAATGGTGGTTAGTGCGTCGGGGCATGTAGTGTCGTAAAATGCAGAAGACAACTGTGCATCGCATATTGTGGCTAGCAGTACCAATGTAACAAGAAAACTAGTAATAGTAGTGATCATTCTATAAGCCATGTAAGTGTTGATTGATGATTGAACTTTGAGAAAATATATATGAATGTTAGCAAGATAATTATGAAGAATGAATATATGAAGTGAAGATATCATGCATATATATAGTTCAATATTGTGAGAGAGAATGTGTCATGGTCACTGATGTCCGCCGCTAGCTTCAACGCGTTGTGCTGCAAAGCTTTGCCATATTCACAATTCTGACCAATTCTTTTTTGGTTGGTTCGTTGACAAATATATAGTATTGTTTCTTGCCAGTTCATCACATCCATGCCATCTCTACGTAAATATTTTCCTTTGAATAGTAGTTTGTCTCAAGAGTCAAAATCTATCATTTATTATAAACACTATCATCTTCCTACATAACAATTGACAAGTATATTTTTTTTTTCAAAAATGATATTTTGACACCTATTTTACACCCTACACCGTATGTACGGACGGTGAACAGTGCCGTCCGTAGATGAACAGTACCTACATCCGTACAATAAACAGTGCCGTCAGTACATGAACAGTTACGTATTTCCGTATATAAACAGTGTCTGTCCGTACAATACGGACGGTGAATAGTGTCGTCCGTGCCGTACGGACATACGGTGTAGTGTAAAAGGTGGTGTCAAGGTAGCAATGCTGTTTTTTTTTATAGAAAAAGTATTTTATGAACAACTATACTATAGCAGCTTAAGACGAAATTGTTTTTTTAGAGAAATTGATGTAATATGTAACACTTCAAACTTTTTTACTTTTAAAATGGATGAGTGCATCGCGTAATAAAAAATTGATTTTTTTAGAAATTTTATTAAATACTCATTTTATTAAATGTGATAATTAGTTAAAATTGAAGATTGATATAATTTATAACAATGTATGAGAAAGTTTTGTGTTGACAGTCTCTCATAATGTTAGAGAAGTAGTTTAGAGGGTTAACAGTGAGTTAACCATTATGTTAGCTTGGGTTGTTAACACTTAAGTCTAACTGTTTCGGTTAAATACTGGTGTATATAAATCAGTCCCTTTTCCATCTTCTGCTAATGATAACATTTTATATTTTACACTGCAATCATCTTCTTTCTCTGATTTTCTGTTACTGCACAAAGTGCACCTTATAACAAGCATGAACTAAGTTCATAGCTCTAATATGGTATCATTTGCGGAATCGATCCTCATCGCTTCCTCTTTCGTTCATTTCTGATTCATCTTCTTCAATTGTACACAGTGTCTTGATTCAACAATGGCGAAGTCTGAGAATCAAGAATCGGCTAACAAGGAAAATTCTCAAGAAATTTCAACTGTGTTCACAACCACCAAAGTTGCGAACTCGTTCATACCGAAACTCTCAATCATGTTGCAAGAGAACAATTATCTTCTATAGAATCAATAGGTTGAAGGAGTGATTGTGTCTCAAAAGATGCACAAATTGGTAATCAATCCTCATATCCCGTTGAAGTACAAAACAACTCAAGCTCGCATTGAAGATGTGATTTTTGAAAAATACGAAGCTTGGATTGTGTAGGATCAAGCTGTGCTCATTTGGCTATTATCCACCATCTCTGAATCTGTTTAACCTAAGGTTCTTGCGTGCAAGCATGCGTTTGAAGTTTGGGACAAAATTCATCAATTCTTCAATACTCAAATGAAAGCTAGGGTTTGTCTACTTCGTGTAGAGCTCAAATCCACCATGAAAAGGAATAAGTCGATTACTGAGTTTGTGCTAAGAATCAAGTCTATTGCGAATTCCTTATTAGCAGTAGATGATTCTATTACCGAGCAAGATCAAGTAGATTCCATTCTTGATGGTTTTCCTGAAGAATACAACTCGTTCGTTATGCAAATGTATGCTTGTTCCCCGCTTCCTACAATGTGTGATAATGAAGCTTTGTTGTATGTGTAAGAAGCACAACTTGGCAAATATCGTCAAGAATTGGCCACAACAAATGTTGCTGCTAATGTGGCACATACTAGTCTAGCTGAGAATGGATCCAGAGGAGCATACTCCAGCTATCGTGGTCGTGGAAGGTCAAGTCGAGGGCGCCATCGTGGTAATGGTAGACACACAACTGGTAATAGGCATACTTGCCAACTCCGTGGAAAATATGGGCATGCTGTCACCACTTGTTGGCATAGGTTTGATGAGAACTACATGCCTTCTTCTTCATCAAGTGATCAAACAAATGTTGCATAGACCTCCACTCTTACTCGTACTTCAACTCAAGAGGCTTCTCAGGAGTCTCAAATCGTGGCAATGATGGCTACTACAAGTAAACCAAAGACTTACACTCAAGAATACTCACTGCCTGCAGAATTAGAATCACAAGCTTGGTTTGCTGACTCAGGTGCTTATCACAACCTAACACCTTATGTTTTTTTCTTACAAACCAAATGCAAATATGTAGGGCCTAATAGGGTGTATGTTGGTAATGGTCAAACCCTTAGCATTGAATCTGTAGGCTCTTCCCAAGTTGTCTCTAATGTCATTCCTAATTATAAGTTAAAGCTTATCAATATCCTACATGTACCCTCTATCACTAGGAACTTGTTGTCTGTTTCCAAATTCTCTAGTGATAACAATGTTGTTTTTGAATTCCTTCATAACAAATGCTATATTAAATCTCAGGATTATGAACAAATCATTGTTGAAGGAATTCTAGATGCTAGTGGTCTCTATTGTTTTCCTCAACTAGCCTTAGAGCTCACAAGGTCTCAACATGTGCATCACAACTTGAGTTCCACCACTGGTATTCAAAGTTATGTTGCTTCTCATTCAAATTCAATGTCCTCTAATAATTGTAACACTAGTATGTTGTGGCATACTAGGTCATACTAATTTTACTTTTATTGCTCATGTTCTGAAGTTGTGTAATATACATTCATCTAATAAACATGATTTTCATTTTTGCAACTCTTGTAATCTTGGTAAAGCTCATAGGCTATATGCACCTCTAACTGATACAGTGTATCACAAACCATTTGATGTTATATACACTGACTTGTGGGGTCCATCACCCAATCCCTCTAGTTCAGGTTACAAATACTATATTGCCTTTGTAGATGGCCACTTTATGTGTACATGGTTATACTTCCTCAAAACCAAGTCTAAAGCCTTACATGCCTTCAAATATATAGTATTGTTTCTTGCCAATTCATCACATCCATGCCATCTCTACGTAAATATTTTCCTTTGAATAGTAGTTTGTCTCAAGAGTCAAAATCTATCATTAATTATAAACACTATCATCTTCCTACATAACAATTGACAAGTTCCATTTTCTTTTTCGGATAACTTTATTTCATTGATTTTCTCATTTTTTCACATTGATATATTTTTTTTTATTGAAAAAGTATTTTATGGAACTATACTATAGCAGCTTAAGACCAAATAAAATCCGGTACACATCAACAATCTAAAATGCCTTATAGCTTCCACCTCCACCAACTTGCCCAAATTTTGGACAATAATATTAACGGCTAGTAGTTCTCTTGTTGTAACGATCAAACATTGATAATAAAAACATGTCGAACAATAAACCCCTATTGTGATTGATTTATTATTCACATGTAAGACCTTATAATTATCACATGTTTACCATCACATACGCATATGAAAACCGGCCAACTGCGATCTATCTTTTGGGTCAATGGATACTCGCATGGATAAACATACACACAATAAAAAAAAATTAACATTTTCATAAGCACTTTCAACATAAGAGGTCACTTTGGTGACATTTTATTTTAATTGACTCATTCAAAATGCTAAACTTTGTATAAATTACAAACCTTAGTAAAAACTTGAAAAAAAATTGTACTAAAATTAATTTTCAAATCAAATTAATACTCATAAGAGAAAAAAATATATATAATTCTTAAAAAAAAATTATAATTGGTGGTGTACTGTATTACGTAAGAGGACTTGGTTTTGTTTTCATATTTCTACTTAACAGAAATAAAACTTATTCCGAATAATCCTTAAAAGAACCCTGTATATACTGTATCAACTCATATGAAATACAACAACCTTGTATATATTTTAGTGTTGCCAGTGATATACTTAAAAGAAAGCAAGAAAACTTATTCTGGAATTTCTTATAACACCACCCATGTTTTTTAGGCACCACCTGAATTTCCGGTTTTGCTCTCTGATTCCGGATGTGCACATCTGGAAGCACCAATTTTTAAAAAACGCTGATGCGTTTCGGAAGTGCACATCCGAAAACATTCAGGATCTGCAGATCCGGAAAACAGCAGAACTTTATTTTTTTTTTAAAAATCGGTTTTGTTGCTTGGTCGCATATGTTAATATATCGTCGCAACTTAATATACATTTGACAACATCCATATATAAAATAAAATGATATATATACATAATAAACCTCTGTCAAAATACAGTACATACATGTAATATAAATAAAATACATCAAACAAAAAACTATTGCGTATGGCGAAGGATCTCTCCTGGCTCCCCAACTCCTCTGCCCCTACCCGCAATCCTGGCTCGATATCTGCGGTACTGAAGTGCCCCCCGAGCAATCTCAATAATCTTATCCACGGTAAGCCTGGCATCAGAGCCCTCAGGGAGGTGACCGCCCGCAATGGCCTGTCGCACTATCTGCTCTATCTGACGACAGCGAGGTAGGACATCGTGAGTGTGGTCCAGCTGAGACTGTTGCTCCTCTAATATCTCTTGATGAGCATGTCTAGGTGGCGATCCCTCAGTAGTGGGCACCATGCATGGGTGTGAGACGCTGTAGAACCACACGATGTACCCGGCAGCAACGCTCCAGTCTCTCTCCGCTCTGGTCGGCCGAGCCTCTTCCGGTACCAAGTGGGACTAGAAGTCAGCATATATCTCATTTATCTGCCTGCAGGTCAAGCCTAGAGGAGCAGAATCATGAGGCGTCCTGGGGATCATCTGCGTGTAACCAAATTGACGCAAGACGCGCCCTGGCAGGTATCGAGCAGTAATGGTCGAACTGCATACCGACCATCCTGAGAACAGCGAAACCTCATCGAACGGGCGCGTCACACGGTGATCGGGTGATACAAAACGTCCTCAGCAGCCATCCGATCAAGATACACTCTATAGGGGTCGGGCACCTGGTTTCCTCTGAGCAGGAGAAATGCAGCAGCACGTGGCATATCCTCAGTGTACCCGTCGACACTCCCCCCAACCAGTAATGTTGGGAAAGTGCTGTAAAATCCACGCCTGAAATGGAGAACATAACATGAGTGTCAAACATTATAATGAATATAGAAAGAAAAAAAATGAAAAAATCACTTAGAATATTAAATTGTTACCACGTATAGCGTACAGCTGCCTGCCACAGTCTTGGATGCCTAGAGGCAACCATCGGAGAGCCTAGCATAGGTGTATACCAGCGTTGCCGCCCCCTAGTTGTACCTATGGATCTCCGAGATGTAGAATCGACGGCTGAAGGGGGAGTGGCCTGTACCTGAGATGTGGAAGTGGCCTGAACCTGTGATGTGGATGGCTATGGTGTAGGATGTGGTGTAGGATGTCCCTCAGCTGTAGGGGCTACTCCAACTCCCTCTGCGCCGGAAGCCTCGGCTGTAGACTGCATCCGCTCACGTCGGAAAGATGCGTGTTGCGTTGTCCGTCCATGTATGATACGGTCATCTCTGCCTGCCATCTAATCTGCAAAGCATAATAAATAAATTAGAATATTTTAAAAATAATTAAAAAAACAAACAAATAAACTAAAAAAAACAAGTGTCTTCCGGATGTGCACATCCGGAAATATGCAAAATATTTAACGTTGGATGTCTTCCGGATGTGCACATCCGGAAGGGGACAAAATTTTTAGTGTTGGGTATTTCTGGATGTGCACATCCGAAAACACTCAAGATACTAAACGTTACTATCTTTCCGAATCTGCACATCCGGTACATATTTTGAAGTTTAAAAGTGGCAGCCATGGCTACTGTACCATGTAGAAGGGCATTTTAATGTCCTGATCGTCCGTTTGAAGTAGAAAACAAGACCTAAATTGTCTCTAACCTATGTTATTCATACAACCTAACAATTTCTACACCTAAATGTCTACTCTAAATCGATTACTCGAAAATAACTCCGAAACTCTAAAATTTGAAAACTTACCAATTAAAATGAGATACGGAGGATTTGGAGTCTATTGATCGTTGTAGATGTTGCTCTGCGCCGAACACGAGTGGAAAAAATCGAGATTTGTGGTGATTGAAAATTTGAGAGTTTGAGAGAGTTTGGAAATGAAAAAGTGAAGAATGAGGGGAAGGAAGAAGGTATGGCGCGAATTAATAAGAAATCCTTCCAGAAGTGCACATAAAAAATGTTTCCGGATATGCATATTCGGAACACATCAGCGTTTTTTAAAAATTTGGTGCGGCCAGGTGTGCACATCCGGAATCAGGGGGAAAATAGGAAATTTCAAGTGGTGCCTAAGAAACTTGGGAGGTGTATTAAAAAACTCTCGAAAACTTCAATCAGATCAATATAAAATGGATATTTCACATAATTCTTAAAATAATTTTTAATTCACACAGTTGAGAACTAACATAGCAATTTTTCTATAATTACGCACACAAAACATATAAAAGCAATCAACCATGAGATTTGAATTTGTTAAGTATTCAACATGAAATTCATGAACTATAAACTGAAAACATAAATAATAATATAAAAAAATTTGGTATCCATCTCACAAAATGGTGTTGATGGTGTTGTTGTTGTTGTTGTATTTAGACACTTGAAAAAGTTCTCTATGATAGATTGCAAGTACAGAAAAATATTTTTCAATAGTTGGATCAAATAATTCCTTTAGAAGTTGGATGCATAATATGGTTGGATCAGATAACTCTTAGAAATTAGATGCATGCAATATTTGGACCAGATAACTATTAGATTTGTTCATAACCTTATTATTTCTATCAATATAGAAATCAAGAACAAAACTCTAAAATAATCCCTATGAGTCGATATACCATCAACTTGTATCTCTTAAACCTATATCAGAATTCAATCATAAAATATAGAGCTGAAGCGTACCTGAGTTTGCCATTAGAAATCGTTGAAGGTTATCGGGTACGTGATCTACCAATTGTAAAGTTCCTTATGGCTCCTTGAATCTCCTCTGATGGGGATGAAGAGAGAATTTTTTCTGATGAACCGTATTTTCTAATTGCTATACAAATAAGGACCATAACCCCTGTAAATAACCTTAGGATTATTTCTTAGTTTTCAATATTGGTCTCTTTTAAGTCTACCCAAATTGGTCCTTAAGTCTACCTAGGGGTCCAATTTGGTCCCTTAATTTTACAAAGTTCCAAAATCATCCCTTAAGTTTTAAAATGGTGCCATATCGGTCGTCTCCGTGTTAGCTCGTAAATTTGACGCCCACTTGAAGTTGGAAGCTTTGAAGAAAATGATAAGCTATGGAAGGAGGCTATTAAAGCTTTCGACTGGGTTTATGTGATCAGTTCTAGTCGAAGGTACTCATGAGAGGAAATTAGATCTTTTGGGACTTAGAAAATATTTCTAAGAGTTGAAGGAAGAACCTTCGACCGAGAACTGTGACGTTGTCTGACGTTGGAGATTCAAATTCAAATAAAGGAGGGAGTAGTTAATTGGACTCGCTCCTGAAGAAGGACAGGTGGCGCGTATCCAAGCAATAGGAGCATGCAATATGACACTTGTCATTTGTTGATTATTTCAGGCAGTTTTTAGCAGTTAGTTTTAGTAGTATAAATAAGGGTCCTAGCGATAGGATTAGAGGTGTTCACTTTGTACAAGTAACTCTGAATTTACTCAAAGTATCTGCGTGTTGAGAAAAGAGTATTGTGAAAATGTACGTGATGTAAAACACCATTTATTTCTAATGCAATTTACTTTGATCTTTACTTAAGAGTTCTATCTTTTATTAAAAATCAGTCCTATCCCTGCACTTACTTTCGTTTATACATTTTCCTTTGCACCTGTTCGACCTTTTTCTTTTACCGTTAATGCCTTCTTTTAAAGTTTACATTTGGACGCATTATCTTGCAGTGTATTTTCAACAAACTTTCTTTTCGCGTATCATCGAAATGTTTATTGCTTTAGAATTTAACTTCAATAAATGGTTAGCACATGTCCTAGGATCAATCTGATCGATCCTGTGAGTCACCAAAGTTAGATTTGGAAGATCAGCGGTTGTTTACCAATTTTCGCGGTAAACAAATTGGAACGCCCAGTGGGACTTGTGCTAACCATATAAAGATTTTTCTAGGTTTTTTAAAATCATCATTCATCAATCCCTTTCTCCTTAAATAGCTTCGTTGCATGTTATTAAGAAGTGGTAAGTTAGCCACTACGAGCGACGAAAGACCAAGGAGAAGATATACTAGAAAAATGGCGACAAACACTAGTCAGCCAAACAACCCGAATCCTCAGGGGAGCGGTTCTAACCCTTAGCCAAGTAATTCGAATGCCCAACCTAGTAACGCAAACCCTCAAACTGTGTCTAGGAATGACGTGGTACCACCCCCAGTTCCTTTGACAAGAGAGACAATCCCATCTCCTGTTATGCCAGACCCGTCAGTCACAGGACCAGGGTCGACATATATAAGGGCATATACCTAACTTGTTCTGGAGTACATAGGCCCACAAGCGTCTAATCCCCAAACTCCACCAGGAGGAACTTCGACATTTAGGCACCTCCCCCCCCCCCCCCCCCCCCCCCTCCCCAGGATTTCCACAAACTTTACCAAGGAATCCACCTAATGGAATGCCAACGTCAATAATGCAACCATGTCTTTGGCAGTAAAACCTTTAATCGAAAATTAAGATATAAGAGTTTGAAGATCGTCGGTAAATAATGGAAGGTCGGTATTGGCCAAAGTTTAACTTGCGGTAGTAGAATCTCTTCTTCCAAGTTTGACTGTCCATGATGGACCACCTACCTGTAAATATGAGATTATTAATATATAGTCATGAATACTAGTATATTAAGCATGCATGCAATGCAAATTGTAAACTTACAGCGAAAGATGCATCACGTGCGGCTACAACAACTATGTCTGCACAAGACACAACTCCGGGATACACTTTCTCTACCTGTGATTTTGCATTATCAATGACTTGAAATCCTCTTACTGAGTTAAGATTTGGAAGTGCGGCCTTTTCGCTCTGGATTGTGGCAGTGTCATCGAGCAAAATGGATGCATCACAACCCTGCACAAAGCAGTCATGAAAATGAAGGCGAATGAGAGATGCAGCCATGCGACGCTCTTTAGAGACAGCAGTACGAATGGCAGTTCTAATGGTGGTTAGTGCGTCGGGGCATGTAGCGTCGTAAAATGCAGAAGACAACTGTGCATCGCATATTGTGGCTAGCAGTACCAATGTAACAAGAAAACTAGTAATAGTAGTGATCATTCTATAAGCCATGTAAGTGTTGATTGATGATTGAACTTTGAGAAAATATATATGAATGTTAGCAAGATAATTATGAAGAATGAATATATGAAATGAAGATATCATGCATATATATAGTTCAATATTGTGAGAGAGAATGTGTCATGGTCACTGATGTCCGCCGCTAGCTTCAACGCGTTGCTCCTCAACCTTTTCCATATTCACAATTCTGACCAATTCTTTTTTGGTTGGTTGGTTGACAAAGAGTATTGTTTCTCGCCGGTTCATCACATCCGTGCCATCTCTACAAAAATATTTTCCTTTGAATAGTAGTTTGTCTCAAGAGTCAAAATCTATCATTTATTATAAACACTATCATCTTCCTACATAACAATTGACAAGTATTTTTTTTTTTCAAAAATGATATTTTGACACCCACTTTACACCCTACACCGTATGTACGGACGGTGAACAGTGTCGTCCGTACATGATCAGTACCTACATCCGTACAATAAACAGTGCCGTCAGTACATGAACAGTTACGTATTTCCTTATATAAACAGTGTATGTCCGTACAATACGGACGGTTAATAGTGTCGTCCGTACCGTACGGACATACGGTGTAGTGTAAAGGGTGGTGTCAAGGTAGCAATGCTGTTTTTTTTATAGAAAAAGTATTTTATGAACAACTATACTATAGCAGCTTAAGACGAAATTGTTTTTTTAGAGAAATTGATGTAATATGTAACACTTCAAACTTTTTTACTTTTAAAATGGATGAGTGCATCGCGTAATAAAAAATTTATTTTTTTAGAAATTTTATTAAATACTCATTTTATTAAATGTGATAATTAGTTAAAATTGAAGATTGATATAATTTATAACAATGTATGAGAAAGTTTTGTGTTGACAGTCTCTCATAATGTTAGAGAAGTAGTTTAGAGGGTTAACAGTGAGTTAACCATTATGTTAGCTTGGGTTGTTAACACTTAAGTCTAACTGTTTCGGTTAAATACTGGTGTATATAAATCATTCCCTTTTCCATCTTCTGCTAATGATAACATTTTATATTTTACACTGCAATCATCTTCTTTCTCTGATTTTCTGTTACTGCACAAAGTGCACCTTATAACAAGCATGAACTAAGTTCATAGCTCTAATATGGTATCATTTGCGGAATCGATCCTCATCGCTTCCTCTTTCGTTCATTTCTGATTCATCTTCTACAATTGTACACAGTGTCTTGATTCAACAATGGTGAAGTCTGACCAATTGTACAAAGCTTTGCTAATTCGCTCCTCAACCTTTTCCATATTCACAATTCTGACCAATTCTTTTTTGGTTGGTTGGTTGGCAAAGAGTATTGTTTCTCGCCGGTTCATCACATCCGTGCCATCTCTACGTAAATATTTTCCTTTGAATAGTAGTTTGTCTCAAGAGTCAAAATCTATCATTTATTATAAACACTATCATCTTCCTACATAACAATTGACAAGTATATTTTTTTTTTTCAAAAATGATATTTTGACACCCACTTTACACCCTACACCGTATGTACGGACGGTGAACAGTGCCGTCCGTACATGATCAGTACCTACATCCGTACAATAAACAGTGCCGTCAGTACATGAACAGTTACGTATTTCCGTATATAAACAGTGTCTGTCCGTACAATACGGACGGTGAATAGTGTCGTCCGTGCCGTACGGACATACGGTGTAGTGTAAAGGGTGGTGTCAAGGTAGCAATGCTGTTTTTTTTTATAGAAAAAGTATTTTATGAACAACTATACTATAGCAGCTTAAGACGAAATTGTTTTTTTAGAGAAATTGATGTAATATGTAACACTTCAAACTTTTTTACTTTTAAAATGGATGAGTGCATCGCGTAATAAAAAATTGATTTTTTTAGAAATTTTATTAAATACTCATTTTATTAAATGTGATAATTAGTTAAAATTGAAGATTGATATAATTTATATCAATGTATGAGAAAGTTTTGTGTTGACAGTCTCTCATAATGTTAGAGAAGTAGTTTAGAGGGTTAACAGTGAGTTAACCATTATGTTAGCTTGGGTTGTTAACACTTAAGTCTAACTGTTTCGGTTAAATACTGGTGTATATAAATCAGTCCCTTTTCCATCTTCTGCTAATGATAACATTTTATATTTTACACTGCAATCATCTTCTTTCTCTGATTTTCTGTTACTGCACAAAGTGCACCTTATAACAAGCATGAACTAAGTTCATAGCTCTAATATGGTATCATTTGCGGAATCGATCCTCATCGCTTCCTCTTTCGTTCATTTCTGATTCATCTTCTTCAATTGTACACAGTGTCTTGATTCAACAATGGCGAAGTCTGAGAATCAAGAATCGGCTAACAAGGAAAATTCTCAAGAAATTTCAACTGTGTTCACAACCACCAAAGTTGCGAACTCGTTCATACCGAAACTCTCAATCATGTTGCAAGAGAACAATTATCTTCTATAGAATCAATAGGTTGAAGGAGTGATTGTGTCTCAAAAGATGCACAAATTGGTAATCAATCCTCATATCCCGTTGAAGTACAAAACAACTCAAGCTCGCATTGAAGATGTGATTTTTGAAAAATACGAAGCTAGGATTGTGTAGGATCAAGTTGTGCTCATTTGGCTATTATCCACCATCTCTGAATCTGTTTAACCTAAGGTTCTTGCGTGCAAGCATGCGTTTGAAGTTTGGGACAAAATTCATCAATTCTTCAATACTCAAATGAAAGCTAGGGTTTGTCTACTTCGTGTAGAGCTCAAATCCACCATGAAAAGGAATAAGTCGATTACTGAGTTTGTGCTAAGAATCAAGTCTATTGCGAATTCCTTATTAGCAGTAGATGATTCTATTACCGAGCAAGATCAAGTAGATTCCATTCTTGATGGTTTTCCTGAAGAATACAACTCGTTCGTTATGCAAATGTATGCTTGTTCCCCGCTTCCTACAATGTGCGATAATGAAGCTTTGTTGTATGTGTAAGAAGCACAACTTGGCAAATATCGTCAAGAATTGGCCACAACAAATGTTGCTGCTAATGTGGCACATACTAGTCTAGCTGAGAATGGATCCAGAGGAGCATACTCCAGCTATCGTGGTCGTGGAAGGTCAAGTCGAGGGCGCCATCGTGGTAATGGTAGACACACAACTGGTAATAGGCATACTTGCCAACTCCGTGGAAAATATGGGCATGCTGTCACCACTTGTTGGCATAGGTTTGATGAGAACTACATGCCTTCTTCTTCATCAAGTGATCAAACAAATGTTGCATAGACCTCCACTCTTACTCGTACTTCAACTCAAGAGGCTTCTCAGGAGTCTCAAATCGTGGCAATGATGGCTACTACAAGTAAACCAAAGACTTACACTCAAGAATACTCACTGCCTGCAGAATTAGAATCACAAGCTTGGTTTGCTGACTCAGGTGCTTATCACAACCTAACACCTTATGTTTTTTTCTTACAAACCAAATGCAAATATGTAGGGCCTAATAGGGTGTATGTTGGTAATGGTCAAACCCTTAGCATTGAATCTGTAGGCTCTTCCCAAGTTGTCTCTAATGTCATTCCTAATTATAAGTTAAAGCTTATCAATATCCTACATGTACCCTCTATCACTAGGAACTTGTTGTCTGTTTCCAAATTCTCTAGTGATAACAATGTTGTTTTTGAATTCCTTCATAACAAATGCTATATTAAATCTCAGGATTATGAACAAATCATTGTTGAAGGAATTCTAGATGCTAGTGGTCTCTATTGTTTTCCTCAACTAGCCTTAGAGCTCACAAGGTCTCAACATGTGCATCACAACTTGAGTTCCACCACTGGTATTCAAAGTTATGTTGCTTCTCATTCAAATTCAATGTCCTCTAATAATTGTAACACTAGTATGTTGTGGCATACTAGGTCATACTAATTTTACTTTTATTGCTCATGTTCTGAAGTTGTGTAATATACATTCATCTAATAAACATGATTTTCATTTTTGCAACTCTTGTAATCTTGGTAAAGCTCATAGGCTATATGCACCTCTAACTGATACAGTGTATCACAAACCATTTGATGTTATATACACTGACTTGTGGGGTCCATCACCCAATCCCTCTAGTTCAGGTTACAAATACTATATTGCCTTTGTAGATGGCCACTTTATGTGTACATGGTTATAATTCCTCAAAACCAAGTCTAAAGCCTTACATGCCTTCAAATATATAGTATTGTTTCTTGCCAGTTCATCACATCCATGCCATCTCTACGTAAATATTTTCCTTTGAATAGTAGTTTGTCTCAAGAGTCAAAATCTATCATTTATTATAAACACTATCATCTTCCTACATAACAATTGACAAGTTCCATTTTCTTTTTCGGATAACTTTATTTCATTGATTTTCTCATTTTTTCACATTGATATATTTTTTTTTATTGAAAAAGTATTTTATGGAACTATACTATAGCAGCTTAAGACCAAATAAAATCCGGTACACATCAACAATCTAAAATGCCTTATAGCTTCCACCTCCACCAACTTGCCCAAATTTTGGACAATAATATTAACGGCTAGTAGTTCTCTTGTTGTAACGATCAAACATTGATAATAAAAACATGTCGAACAATAAACCCCTATTGTGATTGATTTATTATTCACATGTAAGACCTTATAATTATCACATGTTTACCATCACATACGCATATGAAAACCGGCCAACTGCGATCTATCTTTTGGGTCAATGGATACTCGCATGGATAAACATACACACAATAAAAAAAAATTAACATTTTCATAAGCACTTTCAACATAAGAGGTCACTTTGGTGACATTTTATTTTAATTGACTCATTCAAAATGCTAAACTTTGTATAAATTACAAACCTTAGTAAAAACTTGAAAAAAAATTGTACTAAAATTAATTTTCAAATCAAATTAATACTCATAAGAGAAAAAAATATATATAATTCTTAAAAAAAAATTATAATTGGTGGTGTACTGTATTACGTAAGAGGACTTGGTTTTGTTTTCATATTTCTACTTAACAGAAATAAAACTTATTCCGAATAATCCTTAAAAGAACCCTGTATATACTGTATCAACTCATATGAAATACAACAACCTTGTATATATTTTAGTGTTGCCAGTGATATACTTAAAAGAAAGCAAGAAAACTTATTTTGGAATTTCTTATAACACCACCCATGTTTTTTAGGCACCACCTGAATTTCCGGTTTTGCTCTCTGATTCCGGATGTGCACATCTGGAAGCACCAATTTTTAAAAAACGCTAATGCGTTTCGGAAGTGCACATCCGAAAACATTCAGGATCTGCAGATCCGGAAAACAGCAGAACTTTATTTTTTTTTTAAAAATCGGTTTTGTTGCTTGGTCGCATATGTTAATATATCGTCGCAACTTAATATACATTTGACAACATCCATATATAAAATAAAATGATATATATACATAATAAACCTCTGTCAAAATACAGTACATACATGTAATATAAATAAAATACATCAAACAAAAAACTATTGCGTATGGCGAAGGATCTCTCCTGGCTCCCCAACTCCTCTGCCCCTACCCGCAATCCTGGCTCGATATCTGCGGTACTGAAGTGCCCCCCGAGCAATCTCAATAATCTTATCCACGGTAAGCCTGGCATCAGAGCCCTCAGGGAGGTGACCGCCCGCAATGGCCTGTCGCGCTATCTGCTCTATCTGACGACAGCGAGGTAGGACATCTTGAGTGTGGTCCAGCTGAGACTGTTGCTCCTCTAATATCTCCTGATGAGCATGTCTAGGTGGCGATCCCTCAGTAGTGGGCACCATGCATGGGTGTGAGACGCTGTAGAACCACACGATGTACCCGGCAGCAACGCTCCAGTCTCTCTCCGCTCTGGTCGGCCGAGCCTCTTCCGGTACCAAGTGGGACTAGAAGTCAGCATATATCTCATTTATCTGCCTGCAGGTCAAGCCTAGAGGAGCAGACTCATGAGGCGTCCTGGGGATCATCTGCGTGTAACCAAATTGACGCAAGACGCGCCCTGGCAGGTATCGAGCAGTAATGGTCGAACTGCATACCGACCATCCTGAGAACAGCGAAACCTCATCGAACGGGCGCGTCACACGGTGATCGGGTGATACAAAACGTCCTCAGCAGCCATCCGATCAAGATACACTCTATAGGGGTCGGGCACCTGGTTTCCTCTGAGCAGGAGAAATGCAGCAGCACGTGGCATATCCTCAGTGTACCCGTCGACACTCCCCCAACCAGTAATGTTGGGAAAGTGCTGTAAAATCCACGCCTGAAATGGAGAACATAACATGAGTGTCAAACATTATAATGAATATAGAAAGAAAAAAAATGAAAAAATCACTTAGAATATTAAATTGTTACCACGTATAGCGTACAGCTGCCTGCCACAGTCTTGGATGCCTAGAGGCAACCATCGGAGAGCCTAGCATAGGTGTATACCAGCGTTGCCGCCCCCTAGTTGTACCTATGGATCTCCGAGATGTAGAATCGGCGGCTGAAGGGGGAGTGGCCTGTACCTGAGATGTGGAAGTGGCCTGAACCTGTGATGTGGATGGCTATGGTGTAGGATGTGGTGTAGGATGTCCCTCAGCTGTAGGGGCTACTCCAACTCCCTCTGCGCCGGAAGCCTCGGCTGTAGACTGCATCCGCTCACGTCGGACAGATGCGTGTTGCGTTGTCCGTCCATGTATGATACGGTCATCTCTGCCTGCCATCTAATCTGCAAAGCATAATAAATAAATTAGAATATTTTAAAAATAATTAAAAAAACAAACAAATAAACTAAAAAAAACAAGTGTCTTCCGGATGTGCACATCCGGAAATATGCAAAATATTTAACGTTGGATGTCTTCCGGATGTGCACATCCGGAAGGGGACAAAATTTTTAGTGTTGGGTATTTCTGGATGTGCACATCCGAAAACACTCAAGATACTAAACGTTACTATCTTTCCGAATCTGCACATCCGGTACGTATTTTGAAGTTTAAAAGTGGCAGCCATGGCTACTGTACCATGTAGAAGGGCATTTTAATGTCCTGATCGTCCGTTTGAAGTAGAAAACAAGACCTAAATTGTCTCTAACCTATGTTATTCATACAACCTAACAATTTCTACACCTAAATGTCTACTCTAAATCGATTACTCGAAAATAACTCCGAAACTCTAAAATTTGAAAACTTACCAATTAAAATGAGATACGGAGGATTTGGAGTCTATTGATCGTTGTAGATGTTGCTCTGCGCCGAACACGAGTGGAAAAAATCGAGATTTGTGGTGATTGAAAATTTGAGAGTTTGAGAGAGTTTGGAAATGAAAAAGTGAAGAATGAGGGGAAGGAAGAAGGTATGGCACGAATTAATAAGAAATCCTTCCAGAAGTGCACATAAAAAATGTTTCCGGATATGCATATTCGGAACACATCAGCGTTTTTTAAAAATTTGGTGCGGCCGGGTGTGCACATCCGGAATCAGGGGGAAAATAGGAAATTTCAAGTGGTGCCTAAGAAACTTGGGAGGTGTATTAAAAAACTCTCGAAAACTTCAATCAGATCAATATAAAATGGATATTTCACATAATTCTTAAAATAATTTTTAATTCACACAGTTGAGAACTAACATAGCAATTTTTCTATAATTACGCACACAAAACATATAAAAGCAATCAACCATGAGATTTGAATTTGTTAAGTATTCAACATGAAATTCATGAACTATAAACTGAAAACATAAATAATAATATAAAAAAATTTGGTATCCATCTCACAAAATGGTGTTGATGTTGTTGTTGTTGTTGTTGTATTTAGACACTTGAAAAAGTTCTCTATGATAGATTGCAAGTACAGAAAAATATTTTTCAATAGTTGGATCAAATAATTCCTTTAGAAGTTGGATGCATAATATGGTTGGATCAGATAACTCTTAGAAATTAGATGCATGCAATATTTGGACCAGATAACTATTAGATTTGTTCATAACCTTATTATTTCTATCGATATAGAAATCAAGAACAAAACTCTAAAATAATCCCTATGAGTCGATATACCATCAACTTGTATCTCTTAAACCTATATTAGAATTCAATCATAAAATATAGAGCTGAAGCGTACCTGAGTTTGCCATTAGAAATCGTTGAAGGTTATCGGGTACGTGATCTACCAATTGTAGAGTTCCTTATGGCTCCTTGAATCTCCTCTGATGGGGATGAAGAGAGAATTTTTTCTGATGAACCGTATTTTCTAATCGCTATACAAATGAGGACCATAACCCCTATAAATAACCTTAGGATTATTTCTTAGTTTTCAATATTGGTCTCTTTTAAGTCTACCCAAATTGGTCCTTAAGTCTACCTAGGGGTCCAATTTGGTCCCTTAATTTTACAAAGTTCCAAAATCATCCCGTAAGTTTTAAAATGGTGCCATATCGGTCGTCTCCGTGTTAGCTCGTAAATTTGACGCCCACTTGAAGTTGGAAGCTTTGAAGAAAATGATAAGCTATGGAAGGAGGCTATTAAAGCTTTCGACTGGGTTTATGTGATCAGTTCTAGTCGAAGGTACTCATGAGAGGAAATTAGATCTTTTGGGACTTAGAAAATATTTCTAAGAGTTGAAGGAAGAACCTTCGACCGAGAACTGTGACGCTGTCTGACGTTGGAGATTCAAATTCAAATAAAGGAGGGAGTAGTTAATTGGACTCGCTCCTGAAGAAGGACAGGTGGCGCGTATCCAAGCAATAGGAGCATGCAATATGACACTTGTCATTTGTTGATTATTTCAGGCAGTTTTTAGCAGTTAGTTTTAGTAGTATAAATAAGGGTCCTAGCGATAGGATTAAAGGTGTTCACTTTGTACAAGTAACTCTGAATTTACTCAAAGTATCTGCGTGTTGAGAAAAGAGTATTGTGAAAATGTACGTGATGTAAAACACCATTTATTTCTAATGCAATTTACTTTGATCTTTACTTAAGAGTTCTATCTTTTATTAAAAATCAGTCCTATCCCTGCACTTACTTTCGTTTATACATTTTCCTTTGCACCTGTTCGACCCTTTTCTTTTACCGTTAATGCCTTCTTTTAAAGTTTACATTTGGACGCATTATCTTGCAGTGTATTTTCAACAAACTTTCTTTTCGCGTATCATCGAAATGTTTATTGCTTTAGAATTTAACTTCAATAAATGGTTAGCACATGTCCTAGGATCAATCTGATCGATCCTGTGAGTCACCAAAGTTAAATTTGGAAGATCAGCGGTTGTTTACCAATTTTCGCGGTAAACAAATTGGAACGCCCAGTGGGACTTGTGCTAACTATATAAATATTTTTCTAGGTTTTTTAAAATCATCATTCATCAATCCCTTTCTCCTGAAATAGCTTCGTTGCATGTTATTAAGAAGTGGTAAGTTAGCCACTACGAGCGACGAAAGACCAAGGAGAAGATATACTAGAAAAATGGCGACAAACACTAGTCAGCCAAACAACCCTAATCCTCAGGGGAGCGGTTCTAACCCTTAGCCAAGTAATTCGAATGCCCAACCTAGTAACGCAAACCCTCAAACTGTGTCTAGAAATGACGTGGTACCACCCCCAGTTCCTTTGACAAGAGAGACAATCCCATCTCCTGTTATGCCAGACCCGTCAGTGACAGGACCAGGGTCGACATATATAAGGGCATATACCCAACTTGTTCTGGAGTACATAGGCCCACAAGCGTCTAATCCCCAAACTCCACCAGGAGGAACTTCGACATTTAGGCACCTCCCCCCCCCCTCCCCAGGATTTCCACAACCTTTACCAAGGAATCCACCTAATGGAATGCCAACGTCAATAATGCAACCATGTCTTTGGCAGTAAGACCTTTAATCGAAAATTTAGATATAAGAGTTTGAAGATCGTCGGTAAATAATGGAAGGTCGGTATTGGCCAAAGTTTAACTTGCGGTAGTAGAATCTCTTCTTCCAAGTTTGACTGCCCATGATGGACCACCTACCTGTAAATATGAAATTATTAATATATAGTCATGAATACTAGTATATTAAGCATGCATGCAATGCAAATTGTAAACTTACAGCGAAAGATGCATCACGTGCGGCTACAACAACTATGTCTGCACAAGACACAACTCCGGGATACACTTTCTCTACCTGTGCTTTTGCATTATCAATGACTTGAAATCCTCTTACTGAGTTAAGATTTGGAAGTACGGTCTTTTCGCTCTGGATTGTGGTAGTGTCATCGAGCAAAATGGATGCATCACAACCCTGCACAAAGCAATCATGAAAATGAAGGCGAATGAGAGATGCAGCTATGCGACGCTCTTTAGAGACAGCAGTACGAATCGCAGTTCTAATGGTGGTTAGTGCATCAGGGCATGTAGCGTCGTAAAATGTAGAAGACAACTGTGCATCGCATATTGTGGCTAGCAGTACGAATGTAACAAGAAAACTAGTAATAGTAGTGATCATTCTATAAGCCATGTAAGTGTTGATTGATGATTGAACTTTGAGAAAATATATATGAATGTTAGCAAGATAATTATGAAGAATGAATATATGAAATGAAGATATCATGCATATATATATATATATATATATATATATATATATATATATATATATATATAGTTCAATATTGTGAGAGAGAATGTGTCATGGTCACTGATGTCCGCCGCTAGCTTCAACGTGTTGTGCTGCAAAGCTTTGCTAATTCGCTCCTCAACCTTTTCCATATTCACAATTCTGACCAATTCTTTTTTGGTTGGTTGGTTGACAAAGAGTATTGTTTCTCACCAGTTCATCACATCCGTGCCATCTCTACGTAAATATTTTCCTTTGAATAGTAGTTTGTCTCAAGAGTCAAAATCTATCATTTATTATGAACACTATCCCCCTTACATAACAATTGACAAGTTCCCAATCGACATTTATCTCAGGTAGACAAATAGTGTATGGGATACTGATCGCAAATGAAATCGTAGACGAAGCAAAGAAGAGAAAGAAGGAAGTGGTTTTTTTCAAGGTGGACTTTGAAAAGGCATACGACTCGGTTGAATGGAGTTTTCTAGATTTTGTTTTGGGACAAATGGGATTTCATGAAAAACGGAGACGTTGGGTGGCGGAATGTCTGAGGTCGGCATCAATTTCGATACTGGTAAACGGGAGTCCGACAAAAGAGATCCAATTGAAGAGAGGCTTGAGACAAGGGGACCCATTGTCTCCCTTTCTATTCCTTATAGTGGCAGAAGGATTCAACGCAATATTGGAAAAAGCTGTACGTTCTGGAAAATTCAGAGGCTTTAGATTTAATGAAGGAGACGAAGAGTTTACTCATCTCCAATATGCGGATGACACACTAATCATTGGAGAGAATAGCTGGGACAACATCAGATCAATAAAGGCGGTGCTTATACCCTTTGAATCTATTTCAGGTCTTAAGGTGAATTATAAAAAGAGCATGCTTATTGGAATCAATATATGTCAGCTTTAGCTAGACTCAGCAGCTGGAATATTAAACTGCAGACTTGGCAATACTCCATTCAGCTACCTAGGACTCCCAGTTGGGGATAACCCTAGAAGGTTAGGGATGTGGCAGCCGGTAGTCAACATGGTTAGAAGCAGATTATCGAGATGGAAGAATAAGCAACTGTCCATTGGCGCCCGTGTGACAATCATAAAATCCATTTTGTCTGCGCTTCCGGTCTATTATCTTTCTTTCTTCAAGGCACCCGTAGGTATTATTTCTAAACTTGAATCATTGTTCAAACAGTTTCTGTGGGGTGGGGGTGAGGAGGAGAGGAAAATAAATTGGGTGAAATGGGATACTATATGTAAACCGATTGAGGAGGGAGGGCTGGGGATTAAAAATCTTAGGATATTTAATCTCGCATTATTAGGAAAATGGAAGTGGAAACTAAAACAAGAGGAAAATGGTTTATGGGCGAGAGCAATATCAAACAGGTATGGTACAGGAAACGCACAGGTCAGAGATTGTAACCTAGAACCATCTTGGTGGTGGAAGGAGTTAGATAGATTAGATTTTGGTAGGATCACAAATGATGTTAATTATTCTGTGAAGGAGGCCTATGAATACCTGTCGAGTCCAAACCAACTCCCAGTGGTCCATAACTGGTCGAAACTGTGGAATAAGGCGATACTGTCTAAAGTATCATGCTTAGTTTGGAGAGTGATGCAAAATAGAATTGCGACTAAGGATAACCTAGTTAAAGGGGGAGTGTTAAATGTGGATCAGACTAGGTGCAGGGGAAATTGCGGGTATGAGGAGTCGGCAAAACATGTTTTCTTCGAATGTCCTATGTATGCAGGAATTTGGAGAGAAATTCTCAAGTGGATCGGTGTTAAATCAGCACTGCATAACCAAGACTGGATGCACATGGAGCAATTTGAAGGCATACTGGGAGGAGGAACTAAAAGAAATAGGCTGTTGTTTATAATATGTTGTGCTGCAATATGGAAAATATGGAAAAGTAGGAACGATAACATATTCAAAAATATAGACTTTTGCATTGGCAAGGTGGTAGAAGAGGTAAAGATAGCAGCGTTGAACTGGCTTAAAGTGAAAGCAAAATGGATTGAAGTGGACCTAGCAGTGTGGTGCATGAATCCAAGGGCGAGTCTGGGTATACAAAGATGAATTCGATATGGAATATAGGGGGGACAGAGGAGACAAAACTTTGGCTCGCAGAGGAAGAAATTAGGGGGGAGATCAAGTTGGTTGGTGGTTGGGGGGTAGTAGGTGGACAAGGTTCCTGGAGGGGTAAGTGCAGAATTTATGAGTCTGATGAGGTGTTTCAGCTGGCCTATAATTCACAGAGATGTTGCTAGTAGGTCGTGAGTAGACTGGGGTAACTAAGGGTCTATCTTTGAGAGGCCTTGATTTCAAATATGCCTCGTGTGGTATTGTACGCAATAATATGTGGAAGTTAAAATAAAGAGATGGCTAGGCCTGGTGAAAGTTGGTGGCCTTTAAAGGGTTAGTTGGCTTAGTTGACTAGATGAAAAACTCAGGTATAGCTTGTTAACGATGATAATTACAGCTGGCTTAGTTGAATTGATGAAAATCTCAGGTATAGATGGTTAACGATGGTCGGATTGGTGTTTATCATCATGGGACATGTTGTGAGGTGGTTGGACTGGTGTCAAGCAGAAAAAGATGAATTTAAAGTTGGGCATGGATCGATAACTGGTTGTGAGAGTGTTGTCATCATACCCTGGTGATAATGTTATGAATTGTATTGGTGCCAATGCGGTAGGAGTCGTTGGGGGAGTGTGGGTTGGAGTTTCACAGGAAGCATCCTATTATAAAGGATAATGTACGACATATATATTTCATGTTGAGAAGAAAAGGTCCTAGAATCAGTGGAGGGGGCTGGTGGCTAAACCAACATTGGATTTCTAGCCTTGTCTTTGTTCTCTGATCGTCGTCGCAGGAGAGGTCCATTGCAGGGTAATTTCCTGATGTTGTTTGGTGTTGAGTCATGTCAATAGTTGGTAAGGTGGGTAGACACTATGTAATTGAGCATAGATAGCAAGACGGAGTCTGTTATTATTCAAATGTTATGTAAAACCAGCATGTTGTAGTCATTGGTAGTGATTGAGTTAGATTATTTTGAATGCTGTCTGGTTTTGTAGTGGAGGTTAATATTGTGTGTTTCTAGCCGGGGTGGTGTCATCCCTCTGGTGTAGGTGGACTGAATATTTCAATGTTGTATTGTATGGTACTGTACTGTATTTGGGCATAACTTATGCCAAAGTAATAAAATTTTGGTGCTTAAAAAAAACAATTGACAAGTTCCATTTTCTTTTTCAGATAACTTTATTTCATTGATTTTCTCATTTTTTCACATTGATATTTTTTTTTAAGACGAAATTGTTTTTAGACAAATTGATGTAATATGTAACACTTCAAACTTTTTTACTTTTAAAATGGACGAGTGCATCGCGTAATAAAAAATTGATTTTCTTAGAGACTTTATTAAATACTCATTTTATTAAATGTGATGATTAGTTGAAATTGAAGATTGATATAATTTATAACAATGTATGAGAAAGTTTTGTGTTGACAGTCTCTCATAATGTCAGAGAAGTAGTTTAGAGGGTTAACAGCGAGTTAACCATTCTGTTAGTTTGGGTTGTTAACACTTAAGTCTAACTGATTCTGTTAAATACTGGTGTATATAAATCAGTCCTTTTTCCATCTTCTGCTAATGATAACATTTTATATTTTACACTGCAATCATCTTCTTTCTCTGATTTTCTGTTACTGCACAAAGTGCACCTTATAAGAAGCATGAACTAAGTTCATAGCTCTAATATGGTATCATTTGCGGAATCGATCCTCATCGCTTCCTCTTTCGTTCATCTCTGATTCATCTTCTTCAATTGTACACAGTGTTTTGATTCAACAATGGCGAAGTCTGAGAATCAAGAATCGGCTAACAAGGAAAATTCTCAAGAAATTTCAACTGTGTTCACAACCACCAAAGCTGCGAACTCGTTCAGACCGAAACTCTCAATCATGTTGCAAGAGAACAATTATCTTCTATAGAATCAATAGGTTAAAGGAGTGATTGTGTCTCAAAAGATGAACAAATTGGTAAATAATCCTCAAATCCCGTTGAAGTACAAAACAACTCAAGCTCGCATTGAAGATGTGATTTTTGAAAAATACGAAGTTTGGATTGTGTAGGATCAAGCTGTGCTCATTTGGCTATTATCCACCATCTCTGAATCTGTTCAACCTAGGGTTCTTGCGTGCAAACATGCGTTTGAATTTTGGGACAAAATTCATCAATTCTTCAATACTCAAATGAAAGCTAGGGTTTGTTAACTTCATGTAGAGCTCAAATCCACCATGAAAAGGAATAAGTCGATTACTGAGTTTGTGCTACGAATCAAGGCTATTGTGAATTCCTTACTAGCAGTAGGTGATTCTATTACCGAGCAAGATCAAGTAGATTCCATTCTTGATGGTTTTCCTGAAGAATACAACCCGTTCGTTATGCAAATGTATGCATCTTCCCCGCCTCCTACAATGTATGATGTTGAAGCTTTGTTGTATGTGTAAGAAGCACAACTTGACAAATATCGTCAAGAATTGGCCACAACAAATGTTTTTGCTAATGTGGTACATACTAGTCTAGCTGAGAATGGCTCCAGAGGAGCATACTCCAGCTATCGTGGTTGTGGAAGGTCAAGTCGAGGGCGCCATCGTGGTAATGGTAGACACACAACTGGTAATAGGCATACTTGTTAACTCTGTGGAAAATATGGGCATGCTGTCACCACATGTTGGCATAGGTTTGATGAGAACTACATGCCTTCTTCTTCATCAAGTGATCAAACAAATGTTGCATAGACCTCTGCTCTTACTCGTACTTCAACTCAAGAGGCTTCTCAGGAGTCTCAAACCGTGGAAATGATGTCTACTACAAGTAAACCAAAGACTTACACTCAAGAATACTCACTGCCTGCAGAATTAGAATCACAAGATTGGTTTGCTGACTCAGGTGCTTCTCACCACCTAACACCTTATGTTTTTTTCTTACAAACCAAATGCAAATATGTAGGGCCTAATTGGGTGTATGTTGGTAATGGTCAAACCCTTAGCATTGAATTTGTAGGCTCTTCCCAAGTTGTCTCTAATGTCATTCCTAATTATAAGTTAAAGCTTATCAATATCCTACATGTACCCTCTATCACTAGGAACTTGTTGTCTGTTTCCAAATTCTCTAGTGATAACAATGTTGTTTTTGAATTCCTTTATAACAAATGCTATATTAAATCTTAGGATTATGAACAAATCATTGTTGAAGGAATTTTAGATGCTAGTGGTCTCTATTGTTTTCCTCAACTAGCTTTGGAGCTCACAAGGTCTCAACATGTGCATCACAACTTGAGTTCCACCACTGGTATTCAAAGTTATGTTGCTTCTCATTCAAATTCAATGTCCTCTAATAATTGTAACACTAGTATGTTGTGGCATACTAGGTCATACTAATTTTACTTTTGTTGCTCATGTTCTGAAGTTGTGTAATATACATTCATCTAATAAACATGATTTTCACTTTTGCAACTCTTGTAATCTTGGTAAAGCTCATAGGCTATATGCACCTCTAACTGATACAGTGTACCACAAACCATTTGATGTTATATACACTGACTTGTGGGGTCCATCACCCAATCCCTCTAGTTCAGGTTACAAATACTGTATTGCCTTTGTAGATGGCCACTCTATGTATACATGGTTATACTTCCTCAAAACCAAGTCTAAAGCCATACATGCCTTCAAACTGTTCCATAACTTTGTTCAAACTCAGTTCAAAGTCACTATCAAGTCTGTCCAAAACGACTTTGGTGGAGAATTTCTCCCTTTCACTAAATTTCTCACTGAATTAGGGATCACTCACAGACTCACCTGTCCTCATACCTCCCATCAGAATGGATCTGTTGAGAGGAAACATCGCCACATAGTATAGATGGGGCTCACATTGTTAGCTCATGCCTCATTACCTTTATCCTTTTGGGATCATAGCTTTTTTACAGTTGTCCATGTCATAAACAGGCTTCCTACCTCATCCCTCCAAACCAAGTTCATAGCTCTAATATGGTATCATTTGCAGAATCTACCATAAATCTAAGTAAAGACAATAATTATAATGGGGTGATTACAATTCTCTTACAATTCTTACTAAAGATAGTCGTGGTTACAACACATTAATTTTCACACTCCCCTTTAATGTGTCGTTCTTTAACTCTCATTGCTTCTTTGTCATTTGGCTTTTCAACTAGCTGTCATGTGTTGTTCTTCTCAATTGCATTTATTTCTTCTTGCATCGCATTCCTCCAAACATCTTCTTTGTTTTTTTTAAAAGGCAATGATATTAAGAGTAGGAGAATTACTCCTAATATTACAAAAAGAGTTTATAGAATGGACCACACTACTATCTACAACATAAAAGAGGAGCAATGCTCAAATCACCATAATTAACCTTAGCAGTCAACAAAGAGGAGGCTACAAGCCACACCCAAGCCCTATGTTTAATGCTCGAGATACAATCTAAATAACTAAAAACAGTTCCGTCAAATTGACTAACGTTCCGGTGTATCCAAATGCTCCAAACCACCGCAAACCATATCACTCATATTGAATGTCTAACAGTCCTTTTAGAGACTTTGTGATGAAACAAAGGGAACTCCGTCAACTCGATTATGTTAACCTGTAAATCTTCACCAAGCCACTCCCAAATCTTATCCCAAATTCTTCTAACGACCTCACAATCAGCGAATAAATGACGCACATTTTCGACACACCTAAAACAAAAAATGTAAACTGTATCCCTCGGATTTTTCAGAATTCCTCTCTTGATAAGCTGATCCTTGGTCGCTACCCGGTTGAAAAGGAATCTCCAACCGAAAACAAGAACCTTGGAAGGTACCTTAAAGTTCCACAAAAACTCAATCGAGTTCCGAATAGTGTGATTAGTAGACCTATGATTCTGATCTTCCCAGTAAGACTTCATGCAGGATCTTGTAGTGTATCGTTGGTCCTCCTCCTTCGACCAAAGGAAGTCATCTTCAACGTCTGTATGAGGCTTGAAATCTTTGATTAAGTCCACTAAATCTGTCATCAAACCAGAAACAGCAGCAGTCGCGGTAATTGCTTCAGGGAAAGGATTCCAGTGCCATACACCATCTTCTTTGTTTGCTTCATCAAAGTTTTCTGGTTCTACAACACAATAGTTGCACCTTGCATAAATATCACTCAAATCCTTCAATTTTATTAGAGTTGAGCTGGGAGATGAGGAACTTGAAATTGGTGAACTTGGAGAGGATGAAGAACTTGGTGTACATGGGGATGGTTGCTCATTTTCAGCTGTTGAATTTTGTTGTAATAAAATTGCAGGGACTATTTTCTCCTTCATTTTGTCTTCTTTCCAATTCCTAGAAGCCTTCTAATCAAATACAACATTCCGACTAATGATCACTTTTTTTGTCTTCAAGTTGTAAAGTATATAGCCCTTTGACATGGAACTATAGCCAATAAAGACACATTTTTCACTTGTTTCTTCCAGCTTTGTCTTATTTTGTTTAGGAATTTGAGCATAGCAAACACACCCAAAAACTTTAAGGTGGTTAACTGAAGGTGTTCTTCCACTCCAAGCTTCAAATGGAGTCTTATTCCATACAGCCTTTGTTGGACATCTATTCAGCAAATACACATCATTATTAACAGCCTCGGGCCAAAAGGTTTTAGAAAAACTTTCTCAAATAGCATAGACTTCGCCATCTCAATCACGGTTTGGTTCTTTCTTTTAGATACACCATTTTGCTGAGGTGTATAGCCAACAATGAGCTGTCTTTCAACACCTTCATCTTCACAAAATTTATGAAATTCATTTGAGGTGTACTCCTTCCCCATGTCACTTCTCAACATTTTTATAAACCTACCACTTTGTTTCTCAACAAAAGCTTTAAACTTCTTAAAAATTACAAAAACTTCAGACTTTGTCTCATAAAATATACCCATGTCATGCAGGTAAAATCATCAATAAACAAGATAAAGTACCTGTTTTTGCCATGAGACAAAGTATTCATAGGGCCACACACATCTGAGTGTACAAGTTCCAACACTCATGCCAATCATTCAACCATGAAGACCAAGAGCTCTTATTCATCAATCAAGAATGGGCATGACCTCCAACTTACTCAACCTATCATTCAACCATGAAGACCAAGAGCTCTCACTCATCAAATAATCAAGCACAAGTCTACATCATTTAAAGTCAATCAAGCTCCAAGTTCATCTGGTGCACCAATTAGGGTTTTGGTTAATCTGGGCCTCCAAAGTGAAGATTTTTATCTGGGCATGATCCAAGACCTCAAGATATGTTTCATGGACCTCAAATACATCACATTAGTTCATTCACATGATTGGATTGATCCAAAGAACTTGATTCATAAGCAATACAAGGATTCAAATTCATCTGGGCCACAAACTAGGGTTTCTATTGAAAAGTCAATTGTACATTTGACTTTTGACCAAGACATGATCCCAAATCTTGGGACATGATTCAAGACACTCAAAAACACCATTGGAATCCATCCATGCTGTTTAATTTAGCACAAGGATTTGATTTCAATAAAGGATCACAAAGTTCAAGATTCATCTGATACAAAAAGTCAACTGTGTCTAAAGTCAAGTTTGGCTTTTCGAGTTTTTGGTCAAACATGGTCTCTTCAAGCCAATAACAATGTTAATGTGTGATTTGGATCATGATTGATCAAGAAAAATCAAGAAAAGTGAGGTTACTTGTAAAAAGGGCAGCCTTAGAAAACTTAAAACTTTTCTAAGTCATGAAAAACAATGATGTTTGCCCTACTTTGCAAGGTCATAACTTCCAAACCAAGTAACCATTTTCTTTGATCCAAAGATCAAATTTAAGAGCTTTTTATATACTACATCTTTGTCACTTAGGGTGGATTCTCAAAAAGTGCATATAATTTGAGATATGAAGCCATGAAGTTAGGGTTTCCACACTTTTGAACTTTGACATTTAGAGAAATTTTGGACAAAATATGTTTTGTGTTTTAGCCAACTTTGAGGCTATTTTTCACCGAGATCCAAGATGAATCAAGATCAAATTCAAACATCAAAGTTAAAGTATGATATACCAGCTTTCCAAAATGTCCAAGAACACAATCTAATTCCATTTGAGCAAGGAGATATGGAGTGCACAATATGCCTTAATGCAACTGTTTTGGCAAGACAGATTGGGCATTATTTGGAGTGCATAATTTTGTGAGTCCAAGTGTGATGATCAAGCAATGCTCATTCAACAAGAATCTGAGTGAGTCATCCAAAACCTGCAAGATAGAGCCATTAAGTCAAGAAGAATCCCTTTAAAATGATGAGACATCATCACTTTAAGCCTTGAATTCAAGAGGAATTTATGTGGAATAGTGCATTGTCAAAGAAACCCCACTCACCAGTCAAGATGCACTCTTAAACAACAATAAACATTTATGCAAAATATGGAATTGGTCAAAAGAAGAGCTAGGCTAGTGGAAGAGACAAGGTAACTTGAATTGGAAGTAATTATGCATTCCAAAACCATTGAACATTGAGTTCAGCCTTCAACCATCACTATTCCTCTAAGACAAACTTTCTCCCCTATAAATAGAGACCACATTTGATCATTCAAAACACACCAAAACAATCACAACACTTGTTTTCTCATTCTTCCTCATTCACTTCAAAATTTAAAAATTTCAAAGAGTGAGATTCGAATTTTCAAAACCAGAGCTTAAACCAATCAAACAACCATCCAAACACATCACAAATCATCCCTTGAAGATTACCAAACCTTCATCTTCCCCTCTAAACACCAGAATTCAAAAGTCAACTATCAAAACCTCATATTTTGACTTTTCTGCATTTTCAAAGCCATGTCTTGATTCCGTCCATATCAAAACCATCCAACACTTCAACCACACTATAAATAACACCCTTAAATTTTTCCAGCAATAGTTTCCTAATTGTAACATCATTTGTGGAGTTTCCATTTTTTGGTCATTTTGACCATTTTGCAAGAAAGAGGCATTTTCAGTTTTGTTGGTTTCCCTTTGATTCTAATCATTCAAGAAGCTCCCTAGAGGTCTATTGGAGGTGTCCAAGGCATTTGTTTACTTCTGACACAAGTATCTTGAAGGTTGGCAACTTGAGCTCCAAGAGGTAAGTGCATAAGAAGTTGAACTTTGCAAAATATGTATTGCTTTGATGTTCCTTGACCATGAACATGTTTTACATATCATACTTGTTGTGTTTGGATCATTTTGAAGTGCTATTATTGACTGTGTATAGCTTTAGCATAGAACTTGCAAAAACATGACATTATAGGAACCACTATTGGGTTTTAAAATATAGACATCCTTATAAAAACCTAACACCACCATTGGATTCCTTAGGAAATTTCAAACAAGTTTCATCTTTATTTCATCCATTTTCATGAAAAAATGAGAAAGTTACAATGCCTTTTGCATTTGGTAAGAAACTTGGCATTCTTGGGCAAGAACCAGGTCATGGCGCCTTTGTTCTGGCCAGGCCTAGGTCACACTTAGGCATATCAATTAATGGCCGTGGTTTTATACACGGATGTATCACCACCCCAGTGGTTAAACCTGCACACCCTTGAGTACTTATGCCCACCAGAACTGGGGTTCGAATCCCATTTGCCCCAGTTCTTTTTAATTTTTCTGAATTTCAAATTAATAACACATATAATTCAATGCTTCCCCCATAGATTCAACCTGCGCGCGTTGTCTGGTTGGTCTAGGTTTTGTGCTGCAAGTGAATGGTCATGGGTTCAACACCCATGGGGACCATTCCCCATTTTTTTAGTACTTAATTTCTTCACTTTCCTTTGTATTTTCAAACTATCATAACTTTCTCATTTTTTTTATAATTTTAAACCCATTTTTTTTGCAAATTGTTCATGATAATGTCTATTTTCTATTTGTGAAAGAAAAATACAAAAAATATTTATTTTTGATGCATTTATGAATATTCAAAGTGTGTGGTATTTTTAGGGTTTCTTAAGGACTTCTTTGATTCTTTTGAATGATTCCTTGCTTTCCCTTGCTTACAAAGACTTGTTTGCACCATGTGTAACTTATATGAACTTTGTATGATGTTGTGATGTTTTACATCCTTGTTCCCATTTTTTTAATGCATTTTTTAATTGTATGCTCATATAAAAGTGTATGTTGAACTTTGTCTATACCATGAGCTTTTGTTTAACTATTTTGGCCTTAACATGTGATGTTCCTTCCATATTTATACCACTTTGATATGAACATATACCTTTGTGTTGATTATACCATGTTTATGTGTTCCTAAACACTTGAATTTTGTCTTGATAAGGATTTTGAATACATGCTTGTATGCTTAAACTTTTGTGGTGTTTCTTACTTGTTTATGACCATGTTTGAACCCTAATATCCATGTTTGGTTGTTACTAACTTATCTTAACATGTTCAAATTGTATCTATGCTTAAATGTTCAAGTAATGCCTTAACTTGTCCACATGATGTTTATACTTTAAAACGTGTCATTTTTAAGCATTCTCACATGACATCTCTTGTATGTTTACATCTTTATCCACATGTTGTCATAAACATGTCCTTTCATTCAAAGTGTGTTTGGTTGTTTCCCTTACTATATTCATTGGAACCTCGATTCATATTGAAAACACACTTGCCTGAACTTCTATGTAATTGCTTCCATGGATTAAATCTTTGCTTACATGTTCAAGTATTTCCTTTATAAACTCTTACCATGATGAACATATCTCTTTGTGTGATGCATACCACATTTTCAAAACACTTTTGGGCCTCTGTTAGAGTGTAAGACCCATCACATTTTCATTTCAAATTTCAACACTTTTGGGCCTCTGTTAGAGTGTAAGACCCATCGCATTTTCAAATACATTTTCAACACTTTTGGTCCTCTATTAGAGTGTAAGTCCCTCCCCTCCTCCTCAAAACTTTCTTCAATTTCTCAAAAGCTTTTCATCTATCAAAACCTCAATCTCCAACTCTCATCAGACACAACCCTAGTGGCATTCAAATCTAAAACACTTTTGGGTCTCTGTTAGAGTGTAAGACCCATCACATTTTCAATTAAATCTTCAACATCCTTGGTCTTTTATAACAATGTAAGACCCATTACATTTTCAAAACTCTGTGGGCCTCTGTTAGAGTGTAAGACCCAACATCTTTTCAAGTCAACCATGCTTAGACATGGGGCCTCTATAAGAGTGTAAGATCCATCATCATATTCAATTCATGTTCATACTTGTCATATACTTATTCATATTAAGTTTCTCTTGACATTTATAAACACCTCATCCTTAGTTTATACTTAGTTCCAACATCAAGGTTCCCTCAACTAAAACTTAGTTCAAACACTAGTTCCCCTTGGATGAAGTCAATTTCATCATAGCCTCCTCTTGGGCTTTATCTAAGCATCATAGCCTCCTCTTAGGCTTTATCCAAGCATCATAGCCTCCTCTTGGGCTTTATCCAAGCATCATAGCCTCCTCTTGGGCTTTATCCAAGCATCATGGCCTCCATCTTGGGCTTCATACAAAATAATATCAATTCAAAATTCCCCCAGTTAAGTCAGCCTCCTCTCAGGCAAATAAACTTTTTAGCTTCACATCTTGGGCTTTGAACAAGATACAAATAAACCTTTTAGCTTTACATCTTGGGCTTTGAACAAGATACAAATACATATTTTAGCTTCACATCTTGGGCTGTGAACAAGATACAAACAAAACTTTTTAGCCTCACATCTTGGGCTTTGAACAAGATACTCAAAATAATTTAACTTCTCCCAAAGATGAGACATTGAGTCATCTCTGTAGGAAGATATCTCTTCTATACACCACAATTCAAAATCAAACATTAAAAAATTTCTTCCATATAAGTGATGTAAGTGGCACACTTGTTGATTCAAAATCCAAGCTGGAGTCCTTCTCTTATCATGGTCCTAAACTTTTCTTTCATCTAAGTGATGTAAGTGGCACACTTGTTGATACTATATCCAAGTTAAGGTCCTTCTCTTAGCATACAAAGACTCATAAAGGAAGATGTGGCATTGCTTAGTATTCTTTAACATCCAAGTTCAAAGCTTCTTCCCTTATTATATTATTCTCAAATGTTTGTGATGAATAGGTGAGATATCTCCCTTAAGAATGACAAATTGTCTTTTTTTTCAAACCAACAAAACTTTTAGCTTCATCATCTTGGGCATTGAAAAAGATACACAAACACCCTTTTAGCTTCATCATCTTGGGCTTTGAACAATATACAAATTCCACCCATAGTTAGGTGGAACTACGAATGCTCTGATTTCTCAACTTCCTTTTGAGAATACGTAGGCCTAAGATTGCGAGATCCTAGCGACACACCTTTAAATAAAACCCTTTAAGTCCCTGTACCCTTCATAAAACAAAAAACTCCCAAAAATATCTTAAATTCTCATTCTCATTCTCATTGAAAAAGGTTCCTATAGAGTACTATAGATACTTAGGGTGTTAATAGCTTCCCTTAGTATAACTGACCCCCGATTCCAGATCTCTTTGTATTTATAGGGAAAACATTTGCACGCAGGGTTAGTTTAGATTTCTTCCCCTTCCTTTTAAGCATCATAGGATAAATATTAGAAATTCAAAAGTGGCAACAAAAACGGTTCACAAGGGCCCCACCGTCACCAGGATATGTGGGGGCACGAAAATCGGTCCACAATGTACCCAAATCTCTTGCAATTATGACATTATGGTTTGCCCTTGTTCCAACAATCCTTCTCATCATGAGTTCTACTCTTGCAAATTTTGCACCATTTATTTGATGCTCCTTTATGCCATCTTCCGCCATTCGCGCCACTTCCTCTTCCTCGTGAGTTTCTTCCCATGCCTCTGCATCTTCCAAATCTGCCACCTGTCATACCCAAAAATTTGACCACCAAGATTTCCCATCATTGTGAAAATCATCATCACAATATGGGTGTACCTTCATGCCTCATCAAATCTCCTCATGGGTTGTTAAGCATTCACTTCAATCAAAGATTAGGGTTTTGAGCCCTCTCAGAGCATTTAGACAAGGATCAATCAAGAAATGACATGATCTTCAACTTGTCTAGCCTCTCAAATACCCACAATGGATCAAGAGGACTCCCATATCAAGAATCAAACACAAGATTGCAGCATTCCAAGTGGATCAAGCCTCAGGATCACCAGTGTCACCAAATTAGGGTTTTGGTCGACCAAGGCCTCCAGATGAAAATTTCCATCTGGGCATGAGCCAATGCCTCAATATTTGGTCCATTAAGCTCAAAGGAATCTCAAGAGCCCATCCACAATGGCAAAATCACCTTGAGGGTCCATCTATAAAAAAATCAGGAATTTGGGTTTTGACATAATCCAACCCTTGAGTTAACTTGTGAAGTGAGGCCTGGCTTGAAGCTTCAAAATGAACTTCAAGGACCTCAAATACATCATATTGACACGGCTACAAAATTTGATTGACTCAAAGAGCTCAAATCATAAGCCACAAGAACTCAAAACCATCTGATCACAAATTAGGGTTCCTGATGGAAAAAGTCAACCCTACCCTTGACTGTTGGCCTACCCTTGATCTCAAACCTTAGGGAGGGGTCCAAGAAATTCCTAAATACCCTTGGAGGCCATCCATGAAATTTAATTGAGCCAAAAGATTGATTTCACAAAAGGATCACAAAGTCAAAATTTCATCTGATGAAAAAGTCAACTGTACAAAAATCCAAGTTTAACTTTTTGGATTTTTGGTCAACCAAGGTTCCTTAACCCTAAAACAATGTTAATATGTGATTTGAATCATCATTCATCAAGAAAAATAAAAAAAAGTGAGTTAACTTGTAAAAGGGGTAACCATAAAAAACTTAGAATTTTTCTAAGTTATGGAACAAAGTGGCTAGGGTACCAACTTTGCAAGGCCATATCTCCCAAACCATAAAGCCTTTTACTCTCATTCAAAGCTCAGATTGAAGCTCATATTACATACTTCCAATATGTCAACTAGACCTCATTCCAATTCATCATGGATTTTGAGTTATTGTTTGAGCAAAATCACAAAAAACATGAAAATGACATTTTTCCAACACTTAGTGAAATTTTCACTAAGTCAGAATCTGCCTTATTTTTTCCAAAATGTAGAGGAATTTTTCATGGTAATTCAGGTTGATTCAAAACCAAAGTTGGACATCATGTTGAAATAGGATATATCAGCTTTCCAAAATGACCAAGAACTCTATCAAACTCCACCTGAGCTAGGGGTTATGACAGCTGCAACATGCCTTGCTGTAAACTGTTTTGCAAGGCAGATTTGTAAATTAGGGCTCGAATTGATCAAATTGTGCAAAAACAAACATGGTTATCCATCTGCACACCTCAGGGGGAGACCAAGGAGGAACAAGCACTGATCCATGAGCCTCCCAAGTCTTTGGAACTACATATAGGGGTGGCATCCCTAAAAGCTAAAAGATGCCTCAAGACTCCAATTTTTTTTAGGCATTCAATGGATGCTTAGAGCTGGCATGTATCAATCCATGATCATCCAAATGAGTTAAGATAAGCTCATACAACAGAGAACCATAGGCCTGTGCTCTAATCTCAAGTCAATGGCTAGAGGAGACTTGAGATTCCATTTGATCACAATTGGCCAAAGGCCTGCTGCAGTTGCCACACACTGTTGCTTGCAAAACAAACTTGACACACTATAAATAGGCCTCATTTGTGATCAGTTTGAGCACACCAAAGGTCCTAAACAGATGCTTTTCTCAAAATCACCACTTTCACTCCCAAAACACCTTCTCTTGCAAGTCACTATCGGGTTTTGCATTTGAGAGTGATTCTAACCAAACCAATGGTTCACACACCTCACATATAACATATAGAAGTGATCCAAACTCTTACATAACATCTGGAACATCAATTTCACAAAATCACCAGCCAACTGCTCAAGTTCTTGACAGAGTTGCAGTTGGAATACCATCTCAAGTTCTAGTTCATTTCAAACCACTCCAAGCATTCAGACACACTCATTGGCACCTAAGGAAGTTGTCCAGATAATTGGAACCAACTTACAACACCTCCATCACCAAACTCGATCACCAGCTGTAAGAGGTAAGCATGGACTCTTCAAACTCCATGATGCATGCATATTTTACTGCACAATAATTTTGCCACATGTTCATAATCATGTATGGAGTGATAACCCTTAATCAATTGCCATGAATCAATCGTGTATGGAATTTCATTGTGTTCATGCTGAAATTAGGGTTCTTGAGGTTTTCTTCTGATTTCTCACTCAATACTCAAAATAAATGCAATTAAACTATATGGTTATGATCCTTGTTCAAAAGCTAACAAGATTGATACTTGAATTGTGCAAAACCATTGAGAAATCATGGAGAAAAGTGAGAAAACGCAAATCTGAAAAAACAGAGGGCGCGGGCAAGAACCAAGTGTTCTTGGCGCCATAATTCAAAATTTTGAATTTTTGTTATTTTTGTTAATTGATTCAAGAATTAATTTCTCTCTAAATATTTATGTTTTTAAATTTATTCTTTTTCTCAAAATTCATAAAAATGTTAAATTATTTTATTTTACAAAAAAAATCCAATTTATATTATTTATTTAATATAGTTATAATTTTTGTGATTAATTTCATTTTTATTGTTTTTAAACATTTTTAAATGGAATTCCCACTTTGATCTTTCAAAACCAATTAAATTTCAAACTCTCATGTAATTAAACATGATTTTTCAAAATATTTTTCAAGGTGTACAACTTATTTTTGAATATATTTGGTATATTATATCATTTTTTCTCATTTAATTTCCTTTGAAAAATAACATTTTAATTTAAAATTAGGGTTTCCTCTTGATTTTAAATTTTAAACAGTTTGGGCCTCTAATACAGTGTTAGACCCAACCATCTTTTGTACATAAAATAATTTGGGCCTCTAATAGAATGTAAGACCCAATCTTTTGTAAATAGAAACTATTTTGGACTTCAGACATTGTATAAGTCCCAACACATTTTCAAAAATCTCGGCGTAATCGCCATTTCAAAACAAAATTCATTTGGGCCTACCTTTGTGTTATAAGTCTCATTCCTTTTCTTAAAAATACTTTTTGGGCCTCTAATAGAGTGTAAGACCCAACCATCTTTTGTACATAAAATAATTTGGGCCTCTGATAGAGTGTAAGACCCTATCCTTTGTAAATACAAACCATTTTTGGGCCTTAAATGTTGTATAAGTCCCACTGTATTTTCAAAAATCACGGCGCGGTTGTCGCCTTTTAAAACAAAATCATCTAGGCCTCCCCTCGTGTTGTAAGTCCCATACGATCTTCAAAACAACGGTGCGATCACTTTTAAACCTTGGGCCTACCCTTGTGTTGTAAGTCCCATTTCTTTTCTTTTTCAAACTCTTTGGGCCTCTCTTTAAGCTGTAAGACCCAACCCTTGTTGTACAAAAAACCTCTTTGGGCCTCAGTCATTGTATAAGTCCCAGTACAGTTCATAAAACAACGGTAAGATTACTGTTTTTTATCTGGGCCTCCCCTTAAGTATAGGCCCCAACAATCTTTTCAAAAACAACTTCTCTTTTGATTTAGATTCAAATATACAGTTGTTATCAAAACTTTCTTTAATTTCTTTGAACAACTAACAATACAGCATGGAAGCTTCCTCGACTGTAAGTTTTTATCAGCTTTCTTTTACATGCTTTAATTAATATATATATATATATATATATATATATATAACTGTATTGTGGGAAGTTGCGCAACTGTAAGTCCTTCTTTCATACCCTTTTAAATACTTGTTATATATCAACTGTATATATACTAGTATAGTTATTTAGAGTTTTCCCCGGCAACTAGGTCTAGAACTAGGTAAAGCCAGTTGGTCACTCTTTAATACGGTCAAAACTAGATCCCCATAGGATTTCCAGATACAGTATTGCCTTCTCTTGGGCTTAAACAATATGGAACAAAGAGAAAGGCAGTATTCTTGGTGAACCTTTTCTCAGGCTGTCACTATTAGAAATTTTCAAAGAAATTCTATTCCCCAGAGGTGATATATTCTCGGTGAATAGCATCTCTTGAATTTCTTCAAATCTCAGAACTTTCACTAAATGATCTATTCTTGGTGAATAGCATTTCTTGGACTTTTCTTTGGTTTGGGACCCACAGGCTTCCTAAAAGCATCCACGCCTCCTCTTGGGCTTTATACAAGGACCCTCCGGCTTCTTAGAAGTTCCCATGCCTTCTCTTGGGCTTAATACAAGGATCCTGAAGACCTCTTAAAGGTATAGGACAAAACTTAGTCATCCATCGTTAGAGCTGTCTTTCTAAAAAAAGTCAAAACCTCAGACTAATTTTAGGGTTGATACTCATCCCTTAAAAGAGTCATCCTCCTCTAGGGCATTATACAAAGATAAACTCTTCCATACCAATAGACTTGGACAGTCTAAATCCCCTTGAGTCTCAAGACATTCTCAATTTCTCTACAAACATAGGAAGAAACCCTGATCATTTTTTATCAATCTCCAGTAGAGTTAAAACCCATGGGTTCTAAAACACAGTCTCTCTCCTAAAGTTCCCCGCCAGGGTCAGTTTATCACCAGTATCAAAACATCAAGGCATCTGATACCCCAACTCTTGTGTAACCCTCGGCAAGAGTTGATTCCCCAATTTGGACCTGTCTCGGGATCTCAATAAATCCCCGGCAGAAGCAAGCCTCCTCTTAGGCTTTGTATAATGACCATTCCTTTCCTCAGCACAGTTAGCCTCCTCTTGGGCTTTGTACAATGATTCTCCCCAGCGGAGCTAACCTTTTCAGACTCTCTTACTGAGTCAATCACCTTTTCAGACTCTCTTGTTGAGTCAACCCTTTTTAGCCTCAATCTTGGGCTTTGTACAAGACAGATAAAACCACTCTCTTGTTGAGTCAATCTTTTTTCAGCCTCTTCTTAGGCTTTGTATAATGATTTCCCCTAGTAGAAGTTAGCCTTCTCTTAGGATTTTTATAATGATTTCTCCAGCTTATTCAGCCACAATCCTAGGCTTTGTACAAGACAGATAAAAGCACTCTCTTGTTGAGTCAAACCCTTTTAGCCTCAATCTTGGGCTTTGTACAAGACATAAATCGTCATAACCTTCTCTTAAGCTTGGGACAAATATCTTCCCCAGCGGAGTCAATTCCTCCCAGCCTTCTTTTGGGCTTTGAGAAATAATTTCCTAGACAGAGTCAATCCTCTTTTCAGCCTCAATCTTAGGCTTTGTACAAGACAGATAATACTCTCCCGAAGAGTCAAACTCATTTCAGCCTCAATCTTGGGCTTTGTATGAGATACCTAAAATATCCTCAGCCGAGTCAGTAAAGTCTCCGTTTAGCCTCAAATCTTGGGCTTTGTACAAGACAGATAAAGAGTTATTTTCCATAGAGTCAGTATTCTTTTCAGCCTCTATCTTGGGCTTTGTACAAGACACATACAAACCCTCCCCGGCAGAGTCAAAAAATCCCTTTTAGTCTCAATCTTGGGCTTTGTACAAGACAGACAGAACATTTCCTCCGAAAAAGTCAAACTTTTAGCCTCCTCTTAAGCTTTGTATAATGATATCCCCAAAGAGTCAGTCTCTTTTAGCCTCAATCTTGGGCTTTGTACAAGACATATATTAATACTCTCTTGTTGAGTCAGTCTTTTCCAGCCTCCTCTTAGGCTTTGTATGAGGACTTCCCTAGTGGAGTCAATCAACCTCTTAGCTTCAACCTTGGGCTTTGATCAAGGCACACAAAAATCAACATACCCTTCGAGGAAATCAAAATCCCTCTGTAGGAAGTCATTTCTCTGTATTATCATATGTCAAAACAGAAAAATTAAAACTCCCTTTTTTCATCTAATTGCTGTAAGTGGCAAGCCTCTGGATTATTTACATCCACACCACTGTCCCTCTCTTAGCATGAGAAATTCCTAAGGAAAAATGGAATTGTTCTACATTGAGTTAAAGTTTTCTCCTTCAGGATAACACCCCTATAAAGGAAATTATGGCATTGCTGGATTCACATATCCCAGTTAAAGTAATCCTCCTTTATAAACAATCACCCAACAATTGTGATAAACAGACAAAGATGTCTCCCCTTTAGAGATGACAAGTTCTCTCTCAGTCAAACCTTTTAGCTTCAATCTTGGGCTTTGAACAAGACATAAATACTCAACCTTTTAGCTTCAATCTTAGGCTTAGAACAAGACACCAAATATCTTTTTTCCTCCCTTAGAATAGGAGGAACTACGGTTACTCTGATTTCCCTGTTTCATTTAAACGGGAATACGTAGGTATAAGGTTGCGAAATCTTAGCGAGCATACTAATAAAAAACTCTAGGTCCAGTACCTTCACACATCAATCAAAACATAGGTCCAGTACCTTACCAAAAACATCAGAAAAACCCGAACATCAACAAGAACTCACTCTCTCTCATATTTCCCAAGAAACTTTTCCAACCCATTAACGGATAAACACCATCAAGTACAAAGCGGAACCTAAAGCTAACATCCTGTGAATAACCACATATAGGATGGGTAATTGACAACTCCCCATTGTATAACCTGACCCCAGACCTCCCAATCTCTTTAAGCGTATGTTCAGTTAAACATTCATGTGCAAGGTTAGTTTTAGATAGCTTCCCTTTCCCTTCCAGCTTCATGGGATAAATAAGAAATCAGAAAGTAGCCCCCCTCCTCTTCATTGAGGAGAAAACCCAAATTCCGCGATAAGGTGGTCGCGTCACCGACAAAAATCGCGCGCTACACCACTTCTAGAAGACTCACCTCTATTTTGTATTGGGGGCTTATTTTCACCATTGTTGGGTTGAATGTTGAGTTTAGGTTGAAAGGAACTCTCAACTTATTTTTCAGAGTGTCGTAACAACCTTTGCTTGTAGGATCTCAAAGACTCCATCAACCCTTGAACAAGCATAGTTGATAGGAACTTAGTTTCTTCTATATCAGCCACCATAGAATCAAATTTTTCTGTCAAACTAATCAGAATTTTATGAACAATTCTGCGATCATCTATTGTATCTCCATGTGACTTCATTTGATTCACCAATTCAGAGAGTCTATTAAAGTATTTATTCAAACTCTCATTCTCTTTCATTCTTTCATTTTCATAGTCTCTCTTAAGAGATTGAAGTTTCACAGTTCTCACCTTTGAGTCTCCTTCAAACTCTTGTTGTAGAACATTCCATGCTTCCTTTGATGTTTTTGCTCTCATAATCCTTGGGAAAATGGATGCAGAGACTCCTTTTGGAATCATCCTGAGAACTTCAGCATCTATGATCTTCTTCTTCAATTCTTCAAGTCATTGGCTTGATTCTTCAACTTTTTCTTTTGATTCTCCTGCCTCTATTGGTGCTTGTTCTTCATACCCGTTTTGGACGAACTCCAAGACATCCAACGAGGCGAATAAAGTCTCCATTTTAACAGTCTAAAAATTATAATTCTCTCATTCAAACAAAGGAACTTTAACATTGCTATATGTTGTGGAAAAGTTGCTTGTGGAAGCCATAATTTTTGTTGTTTTTGATGCAGCTGCAAGGATCTGCAACTCTGATACCACACTGTTGGTGGTATTCTAGAGGTGGTATGTGATAAAATATACTATTGCAGAATTTAGAGTAAGAAAATATTTTTTGGTCACGTTTTTCACTGAACTTCCATTGGTGGAAGTTATACTTTAAAATACTCCAATTTTATTAAATTCGCCACACACTCTTTTTTCTCTCTTACTTACAACTTAGCATTACAAAGCCTTTATATAGGCTTGAAGGAAACTGGTAGAGAATACAATAAGTTGGTAATCAAGATGAGGACATTTTGGTTCTCTAAATCTTAATGATACAACTCTACCATAAATCTAAGTAACGACAGTAATTATAATGTGGTGATTACAATTCTCTCATAATTCTTACTAAAGATAGTGGTGGTTATAACACATTAATTTTAACAGGACAAATGTATCGTGTAATTAAAAAATTGATTTTTTAGAGACTTTATTAAATACTCATTTTATTAAATGTGATGATTAGTTAAAATCGAAGATTGGTATAATTTATAACAATTTATAGAGAGTTGTGTTGACATTTCTCATAATGACAGACCAAAGATAGGCATGTTTCTTGTAACTTAAATATCTTTTCGGTCTCAATTAGTTTATAAATGAGCTCCATAGGTTCTAAATGGGATTTTCAAATAATTTTTCACAATTAGTTTATAAATGAGCTCCATAGGTTCTAAATGGGATTTTCAAATAATTTTTCAAAGACAACAATTTTAAATTGTGGAAAATGATGAGGCAAGCAATTTTAATTTAATAGAAGTGTGTTGAACCGTTGAAGGGTGATGCATAAATGCATGCACATCTAAGCACAAGTAGACAAAACCGAGATGGTGGGTAAAATCAAGAATTTCATTATCTATTCCTCAGGGATAAAGTTCTAAGAAAAATTCTTCAAGGGGAAGACTTTACTAAATACCCATTTTATTAAATGTGATGATTATGTAAACAAGTTAAAATTAAAGTTTTATATGGTTTATAACAACTATATGAAAAAGTATTATGAGGATAACAGTTTCTCTCAATGATAGACAAAATATTATTATTATCTTGTTAATAATACAGGTACAAATTTGTTAAAGATGGACAACACTTCTTATAACTTAAATATTTTTTATGTCTCATTTAGAGTAGCATATGAGTGTATTTGAGTACTATTGGTACCCAGTGATGACAGTATGTCACAATGTGTTTTTAGTATTCAAATTCAAGTTTGTTGTTTTAAAGTATTTTTATTGTTAATACATTCCACTCTTGTAGGTTTTCAATAAAAATTCCGAAGACTCATGGAAAAGATCAAACCAAGTAAAAATCACCTTAATCACACGAATATCATATTATTTAACTGTGAACATTACGATGATGAGACAAGGAGAAAACTAGCACACGAAAAATGAGATAAAATTAGAGAAAAATCACAAGAAATAAGAACAATGACGCACCTTCAAGCATAGTGGAGATATCCAGTGCAAAACTAAAACTCTGTTATTTAGATAATAAGGTGTCAGAAATAATGTTGAAACAATGTGTATGACAGTAGAATGTGTAACAAACAGAATAAAGGCATAATATAAATAACAAAGGAGTTAGTAACATAGTTCGGTGCAAAATCACTCACGTTTGGAGGGCGTTAACCCAATGAATTGAAATTCATTCTTAATATTCAAAAGTACAAATTGGTCAAATTTGAACTCTCCCACTTCAATGTCTCTTTTCCTAATATTACATGTGTACTTCAATACATGCTCCTCCTGAATTTGAGACCTCTCACTTTCACTTTAACACTCTCCTAAGTTTTTCGACAGTTCCAAAAGTATATGAATGATGGAACAATAATACAACTCAAATAATCTATTGTCCTAACTTAGAATTATGACTCAAAAATAGAATATTACACAAAAGAGTTAAGAACAATAAAACACACCAAGATTAGTAGTGCAAGGTCAGAGTCTTTATAAAGGAGAACAACTCCTTAAATAACAACAATAGTCCAGCTAGAAAGCCCAGTAGGGTTTTAATTTTGAGAGTGACTGAACATCCACAAGCGCGAGGGATCAATCTTCAATAATGTTGATTGCAAATCTTGAATAAATCTGAATCTCTTTAATATACAAATTTAATCATGTAAATATTGAATTAGATTAAACTTTTCCTTAATCCAAAAGTGTGAAAAAATAATCACATCTCTAATTGTATATAAAATTAAACAAATCATCAAATGCACGATAATGACTTTTACCAGCTTACGCGCGATGCAACTTTGAGCGAGACATGATGTCTGACATAATGTAAAACATTATGCTTAACATGTTTCTTTCTACTAAAGTGTCTTGACCACTTTGAGACATGATGTCTCATAACTTGGCATAACATCCTGCTTCTCATGTTTCTTGTAAAATAATTCCAATCACATGTAATAACAAACCCCCCTTTGGTCAGATGAATAAAACTCGAAGAACAAAATTTATGAAATATACCTCAGATGAATAAAATTCAGAGAAGCTAGAGTTCTTAAATTCCATTCCATGATCACTATGGGTTTAGACAATCTTACCAATTGATTTTCCCTTCTCACACAGTGAACACTGACATGAACTTTCAAAGATGGTAAAAGTATATGATTTTCCTCAAAGAAAGTCAACCCATGTGTACCTAGAGAAGTCATCAACACACACAAAGACATTTCTTCTTCCTCCTATGTTGTAATACCCCGTAAATTATTTTTGCTCTGGATAATATTAGTTGTGATCAACTGAGTCCCAGTGTACTCTGATAAATTATCTGCAGAGGTAATTAGGGTCACTGTCGGAGTTAGAGTAAATCCAATTAATATTATCTGACTCAGAGGTATTTTAATTTTTGGACTTTAGAGACTTTTTGGATAATTAGTAGTGTTGCCAATTGATGATATTTTTCCCTATATTATTTTCTTTCTTTTCATTTTCCAAAAGAAAAGATAGAAAGGATTTTGGAGAGAAAGAAAAGAGAAGGAAAGGAAGAGAAAAGGAGAATAAACTCAATAACAAGAACATCATCATCTCTTCATCAAATCTTCATCCAATCATCTTCAAATCTTCACCATCTTCATCTCTTCAAGGTGGGTTCTAGTTAGATGCTTTTGCTTTAGACTCTCTTAGATTCTAAGACTTAGGTTAGAATTTTAAGGAATTGGATAAATTGCAAAATCTTGGAAATTAACGGTTGAAATGTGCTATAAACGGATTAGTATGAGTTATATGAGTGTAGAACCATTTATGTTTGATTGTATGATGTTTGGATATGTTTTGGTGGGGTTTTGGGACCTTGGGAGATCAGCTATTATGCTGATGGAGTTTTTGAAATTCCCAGATTCGCACTGCGAATCCCCCAGCGAAGGGGAAATCGTGGACTCGCTAGTAGTTCGCACTGCGAATGCGAAGGCGAGCGTTCGCCAGTGGTTCGCACTGCGAACCTTATGTTGTTTTGCCACTGCCTCGGTTCGCCAGAGTTAGCACTGCGAATGGTGCAGCGAACAAGTGTTGGCTAGGCGTTCGCTGGACGCTTCGCACTGCGAATGAAGTAGCGAGCGTTCGCTGGCTTCTTCGCAATGCGAACATAGCAAAACATCCCTCTTATTTCTTGCATAACTTTTGACTCGGTTGTCCGTTTTGCGTATTCTTGATATCGATGTGAAGCTAGGAACATATTCTAGCTGATGGCAGTGAGAAATACCTAGTTATTGCCCGATTAAATGAATTGGAGGGAACCGTAAATTGGTGGAATATGTTACATTATGTGTTCCTTTTATGTAAGTTGTGGAAATACGAATTAGGTAGGGTGAGGAATATTACCATAAACAGTGTCGACAAATGTAAATGGGACAAACACTAGTATGGAACATGTGTGTTAACCTTTGTGGTTATGCTAAGGCGTTATGGCCTTGTGATCATCGAATACGATCACGTTTGTGAGTGTTATCACGTAGTCGTAACCGGTTATCTTGTGAGTGTATTTCATGGGTCTCGAGCTCCTCAGAAACATGTGCACAACTACTTGGCAAGTTTGATTCCCGCGTGCAGTACGAATGGCGCTCTGGGAGCGTATGCTTGTGACGGTTAATGACATGTGTGAAGTGACGGTTCATAACGGTTAATGGCCCGTAGGACCCGAATCCATTCGTATGTCAAGTAGGTTACCAGGATCCATGACTCGGGCCGACTTCTAGACATAGAAGCGGACGGGAAAAGGGGATGCCTTGGTGTGGTTACCGATTAGTGATAGTGGGAGTTGTTGAACTCATGGCATGTTTCCATATAGTGTGTGTACTCAAAGTCACTTCCCTTTCCCTTTGACTTGAGTTAGGCTTATTAGAACCTTGTAGAGCCAAGAGGACTATAAGATAGCGAACTCACTGAGATTTGATGTATCTCACCCCACTGTTGTTGTTTACATCACAGGTTCTGCAGGTTCGGCGAAGGGTAAGGATAAGATGGTTTGACTTTTCCTTACGGATCGTAGCTTTTGAGATGGCAGGGCTTCCGCTATGGCGTTTTATTTTGAGATCATTATATTGATCTAGTTCTTAGTGTGTTTTTTGGACATCTTGTGTATGTTATGCCGTAGACTTTAGAACTTTGTATTTAGGGCATTTAATGTATACAATGTGTTAACTAGGAACTTGTACACATATATTTCAGTACCAAACGTATTATTCATGTATGATATATGCTCTGATGTATGTATATATATGTGGGCGTTACATATGCATTCCACTTGAATGGGTCACATGAGATCCATGTGTAGTAACTCAAGTACGCCGAAGATGGTAAGATGTTGAACCTTTTTGTGTGACATCTTGGTATGTTTTCCTATATGACAATTTTCACAAATCTTCATTTCTTCGATCTAGACTTTAGGAAGACCAATAATGGCCTTTTATGAGGCAATCTTCCTCATAGTTATGAGATTTAAATGGCCAAGTTTCCCATGCCATTGATTAGTTTCATTGGAGAGAATACATGATTGAAGTTGATACTTTGTGTAAGAACACCACATATAATAATTGTCTGACGATATGGTATCCTTCATTATATGTTGTAGACGTTTGTTAGTGACTGTACATTGAGAACGATTTGAAATTGACAAACAATTATTAATCACACAGTTGGCTAATGCTGATAAGATTTGTAGTGAAACCTTCAACAAGGAGAACATCACCCTTCAAGTAGTTGAAATAAGACTTCATATCCTTCAAGTAGTTATTTTCTCTGGTATGTGGCTAGAGCAACCACTATCAAAACACCAGTTTTCACGAGAGGTAGCTCTTACAAAAATTTAGGCCATGTGACTTTGTAGTTTCCTCTTTATATTTCCACACTTGTTGAGGGCACACGTCTTTTGTAGTAATCTAGATGAGACGAGGATGATATTAGTAGTATGGTCTACCATGCAATTTGTAGCAGAATAACCAAGAAGCTCTAGCATAGACATTAGAATGTTGGTAATGAAATCTAACAAGATGTCGAGACTTATAGTTTTACATGATGAACTCAGTCTTTTTTCCAAGAGGAACAAATTTAGGTTTTGAGAAAGAGTCACAATTAAACCCAATTCCTTTCATATATCTTGTCATCCTTCCAACACCTATAAATTTTGTTGGACACGTGATTTCAAGCAAAAGAGGGATGATGAATTGTGGTGTTTAAAATATATGATTACTTTAAAAAATTTCTTGATTAAATTTAAAATTGAGTTAGTATTTTCTTAAGAGTTTGGTACATCGAGAAAAAGCATTGGACAAACGCAAAAGGAAATGTTTGAAGAGTTTGAGAAGAAGTTGGAAAACCAAAAGAAAGAATTTAAAGATACGTTAGTAGTGGAGCGGGAAAATCGCGGGATGGACATGGAAGAAATGAAAGAGTTACATGCGGTATGTGAGAATATTGTGATATCTGAAAAGTATGATATATATTGTGTTGATTCTATATTGTGTTCCTATTAATTTTATGATGTAGATAATCATTGGAACCGACCAACAATGTACACATGAAGATGGTGATGATCAATTCCTTGAAAGAACTATTGTACGTGGTGCAAGCACAAAATAAATTTCTCCAGCCGCCCATACTGCCACTCCTACCATAATGAGATCCATAATGAGTTATTGACTCCTTCTGAAGAATCAAAAACCAAAATGTTATGTCACATTATCAAAAAGAATTATCTAATTCCTCTTGATCTAGAATATGATCGAGAGTTAAAGTGTTTCTATATCGATCCTAGTGATATAAAAGATTTGGTCATTAGACATCAGTAGTTGGACGTAGGGTTACTAGGGGTTTGGTGCACGTATGAATAGAATTGAATATCTCATTATAGTACATTCATCGTTTTGTATAGAACTAATTGCTCACTTATTTTTTGAAATTTGATTAACTATTTATGTACATTCACCGTTTTTAAATAGAACTAAATAAATTAGATATCTATGGATTCTTTTATCCAACTAGTATTTGATTTACAAGTAATTCTCCAAAAAAAGATTGAAGCATACATAACATCACAGTTAGATGGCATGTTTTATATAGTTAGTTTCCATGTTTTATCGAATACTAATTATATATTCTTGTGTTCATTCATTGAAAATTTTCAATTGATCATCATATCTCTTCAGACAAATATGCAGTGGCAGAGCCAGACTACAAAGTTTGGGGTGGCCACAAAATTAAACTAAAATTGATCGATCAAATATTCATACCATAATTTTATTATTGATACTCATCAGTTACCATTTTATCTTTAAGACGAGAACTACCAAATCTTTTTGTTGAATGAACATCATTAAGAGAAGGAATTTTAATATCATGTTTTTCACAAAATACATCACAAAAGTAAACAATTTATCACAACCAATTTCTTTCAATTATTGAATAAGAGTTTTTGTTGTACAAACCAAATGCATTTCATTAACTACATCTTGGGATTATTTTTGTAAGGCTTGAAAAAGGATATTTGTGATCCCCATAATTTCTTTCATCAGATGCAATATGAATATAAAATCAAATGCCTTCAAGTAATTGTAAGCACTACCAGCATCTCCACGTGAAGAATATCTTAATCCTTCCTTTGCAAATTTTCTTGAAACAATACAAGTTGCTTAATACATATTTATTAAGCTTAAAATAGAAGAGAAATGTGATCCCCAACCAGTATCCATAACTCGTCTCAACGTACCAATTTTATTTTGACCTTTACTAATTTCAATCTCACAAATATCTAACAAATAGTCAATTTCATCTAATTGGGAAGCTTGTAACTCATCATGGAGCTTTGTAGAAGAACAAGTAACATTGACAATAAAAGTCATTTTCTCAAAGAATTTATGAATTGGTTTAACTTCTCTAGCTACACTAACCAAGACAAGTTGCAATCGATAAGCAAAACAACGAACATAATATGCATAAGGACAATCTTTTAGAAATAATACTTGTAAATCGTTTCATTCTCCTCTCATATTGCTAGAACCATCATACCCTTGACCACGATTGTTAGAGACATCAAGGATATGTAGAGAAAGTACATCACAAACTTTTTGCTTAAGAGTTAAAGATGTAGTGTCATTAACACGTCCAAGACAAAAAAATATTTCTTGTATAAAACCATCTCTATCAACAAATCTCAAGAGACAATTTCTCTTTTAAGGATTCATCGCGAGCTTCATCTACAATTATATAAAATTTAGAATCACCAGTTTCTTCACGGATATGCTTTTTCACCCTACTTGCAAGAATGTGCAAGATCTCTTTTTGAATTTGATATGAAGTATACTTGCTATTATATGGAGCATTTTCCAACACAATTTTTGCAACTTCATCATTGTAACATGCTAAGAGTTTAATCAATTAAAGAAAATTTCCTTGGTTTAATGATTCTTCACTTTAATCGCGGCCTCTAAAAGCACAAGCTTGAAAAGTTAACCAACGAATAGTGTAAATTGAAGTCTTAGACGTAGTCGATTCTTCATAATTTCAATTGAAATTTGGGATTGAATAATATTCCTTGTGTGCACATTTTAATTAAATAAGTCTTCACAAGCTTTACTAGCATTATTAAGTGGTGAACAAGGATCCTTCCCTGTGTGTTTAATAAAGGCACAATGCTTTCTACTTCTGACTTTCTTCCAACCTCTAAAACCTGTAGAAATAAAGAGATGTGAACCAGGACGTCCACTTGGTCTTTTGCTAAAAATATAACATGGTAAGCAACAAGCAGCATCCTCTGAAGGTGAATATTCTAACCATCAAGGAAAAATGCTAAACTAAGCATACTAAAATCGCCTTTGAAGGTCTTATTTACTAGACAAGGGACATTGCTCTAAACGCATTTGATATGGACCCCATTTTAAATAAGCTATTTGTATTCCATCCATTTGATTTAATCAATATTTTCACACTGAAGGGCATTTTCTAGGATCACATTCTAAAGAATTTTCAATGTCATCCAAGCAAACTCTATTAACATTTTCTTCAATTCTTCGATTCTCAGTAACTCTTTGAGGTTCAAACGTAGGAGTTATATTTTCTTCATATCTTTCTTTCCTCTTGAAAAAAGAATCAATTTTTTTACTCTTTATCATCATTTTGTGCTACAAAATCAATTAAATAAAAAATAAAGATTCTTCAAATTTGTAAAATTGAGTATTGTCCATCTAAAATTGTTTAATGAAATTAGACAAACACATCTAAACTTGAGTAATGTGTCTAATTAAAATTGAAAGCCAAAATAGACAAACATATCTAAAAACACACAATCCTCAAATTCAATAAAAAAAATATTCAACATTGCTCAAAGGGGGAAGAACTCAACAAGAAAACAAAATGTTTACAAATTACATTTCAATAAGAAATCAACCATAAAAAACTCACATATTTGTTTACTCACTTTGAGAAAAACGCAACGACAAGCAGGGACGGAAAATTATAGATTTGGTAGCGGAAAACTCATAGAAAAACACAGTGGCGAGCAGCAGAGAACGCGACAGGGGACTGAAGGCAGTAGACTGAGCAGAGAAAAAGTGGATGAACGACGAGTTTCTTCACATTTGATGAGTACCATTGGGGAACTTTGATACCCTGCAAACAATCGAAAACACTTTTTTTTTCTCTTTTTTAAAAAGAGTGTGACATGCTGGGGGCAAACTTTTTCCAAATATTTTTCTCTACAAACTTTTTTTGGTTCTTTCCAAATACAACTTTAATGTGTTGTTGTTTTATATAAACTTCCTTCCCATTTAAGGGCTTTGGAGCAATATCAAACTCCCGCTCTTCATTAAAAGCCTTCCGCCATCTACAGTATGGATGATTAGGTATAAGAAATTTTCGATGCCCAAGATAAACGGTCTTTTTTCTATTTTGTAATTGGTGGTGACATGTATCAACTTCATATATAGGACATACTTTATGTCCCTTGACGTTGTATCCAAAAAAATTACCGTATGCAGGAAAGTCATTGATTGTGCAAAACTACATGACACACAACTTAAAGTTATCACCTATATACACATCATCAACATCAATACCTTCCTCCCACAAAAGCCTTAAATATTCAATCAACGACGTTAAATAAACATCAATGTCGTTTCCTGGTTGTTTTAGACCCAAAATCATCATCCATACCATTATATACTTGTGCTTCATGCACAACCATGGAGTTAGGTTGTAAATTATGAGAAAAATATTTGGAAGTTTATATAAATTATGCTTCAATTACATCGGTTAAGGGCATATGATTAGCACTCAAATTACCAAAAGGGTTCATTACATTGGTGGAAAGTCCAAGCCTAAGGTTCCTCGGTTCAAGGGCAAAATCTGGATACAAAGAATCAATTTTTTCCATTGCAACGAATCAGCTACATGGAGAATTTTTCTATCACACACTCTTTCATCTACATGCCATATAGTATTTTTTGCGTCACTAACATTAGCGAACAATCTCTTGAACCTTTGAATTATCAGTAGGTACCACATCACCTTGGTAGGAACACCCTTGCTAGTTACACTATCATCGTCATCAACACCATTGTCCTTATTCTTGTAGCATGACTCCCAGCACCTCAGACACTTCTACAAGTTTTCAAAATCTTTCCTATATAATATGCAATCATTACAACATGCATGCAATTTTGACATAGTCCAAACCCATTGGACACAATATCTTCTTGGCCTCATAAGTACGGTTCGACAGCCTGTTACCTTTGGGAAACATTTCTTTCAACAATTCAAGAAATTAAGTGAAACTTTTATCCGTCCACCCACCTCTAGCCTTAAGATTAAATAGTCCTAACACATCCGACAATCTTGTAAAATTTTTACATCCCAGATACAACGAATCTTCCATGTCTCTTCACAAAGTATCTACCAGTAAGGTCATCTTTATATCATCAACTCCAATATCATGAATGATGTCTTCTAGAGTATCATTCATAACTTCATCATCTTCAATTGTATGTGACAGAGGTCTCTTTTTTGTCACTTCACCATGTCATGCCCATTTCATGTAATTTTGAATAATTCCATCAAAACCACAATGGTTGAATATAACATCCCTATGATGTGTTTTTTCGTATTAAAGCAGTTTTTATAAGGACAATAAAAATTCCCATTATTGCGTGGAAGGTTTTTTTCAACCCATTCTTATACTCTACACTTAATCTATTGGCTTTCATCCAACTATGATCCATAATCACATAAAGCTTTTGAAAAAAAATATAATACACAACCATAATACACAATAACAACAGTAATGGAGAATAACAAGAACAATAATAATGGACCAAAGCAACAACAACAATAACAACAATAATAACATACCGGAGAATAATGGTGAGAGATTTTTTCCATTCGCAAGGAATCCTTGGAGAATAAGTGTTCTTTCGTTGGCTAGAGAAGAAATGTTCTTTCACTAGGTTTCGAGAAGTGTGTTAGAACAAGATTTGTTCTTGATATTTTCTCTTTTAGTTTTGATGATAACAAAAGTATTAAAAGAACAATAATTTATTTGATGTGTGTTTTATTTATGCAGGTTCTTGTTCTTGTACATAAATAATCAGAATCTATTTATCTAAGATACACTTGGAGTTTCTTCATTGCTAGCTTCTGGTGGCAGAGTCTGAAGAACAATTTCTAAGTGTGGCTTAACGCAGACTCTGAACTGAAGGCCTCAGCATTCAGACAAGTTTCTACACTTAGTAATTGTATATCAGCTTCTGGTACCATTCAGAGTTGGTGATAAAGTTGTGGACTATCCGTACTTCTGAAAGCATGTTGTATTGTCTTATCATCCTGTCAGCTCGAGTCTACAGTATTGCAAGGCTCAAGATAAGCTGGTACGTTCTATGGATGTCTACTCCTAACGGCTCTATTAGTACATAACCTCTTGAAGACTCAAAGGTTAAACATGTTAGACAAAGGATTCAGAAATCTGGTGTGCATCCATCTTCAACGTCTCTTGTACTTTGGAGTAGAAGCAAAGACACTTGATCAAGTAACCTTCTCAACGACTAGTTTGCGAAAAGGCTATATATATGGCTGAAGATTCAAGCCTGAAATTTTAACAAGAATTCTTTTGTTGAAGGAGTAGCAAAATCAAGCAATTATCAACTTTATGTAATAGGCAGATTTTCTGTTGTAGGTTGTAATTGTAAAAGCCTTAAGATTTCTTACCCTTGTATATATTTAGAAATCTTAGGTGCTTTAGGTCTTTGTTATAGTGATCTCCCGTAACTCTGATGCTTGCATCATGTACACCTTGTTCGCTATTCTGCTGAGCCTTCAGTAGTTTAGATTAAGTCTCCTGCAATGTGCTATTGCAAAAGTCTTGTCTAATTGGGATTCAAGCAACAAGTCTTGAGATAATATGCTTAAGCCACGTAAGTCTCATTGCTTAAGTGCTTAAGCTGTGAAAGTCTTATTCACCCAGTCTGATTGAGCAAAAGTAAAGTCTTAAACATGTGCTCTAAGCAAAGGTAAGTCTCAGCCAGAAGACAAATGAGTAGGCGGCTCAATCTAAAGGTGTGAGCAATGAAAAGTTTTAGACATGTGCTCTAAGAAAAGGAAAGTCTCAGCCAGAAGACAGTTGAGCAGGCGGCTTAGTCCGATGGTGTAAGCAAAGTGAAGTCTCAATTAGAGAGTAGATGAGCAGGCAGCTCAGTCTAACGGTGTGAGCAAAAGGGTATGACTTAGACAAGCACTCTAAGCAAGGGGAGTCTCAGACAATTGGTTTGAGCAGTTGTATAAGACTTATACAGAAGCATAAGTGATTTTAATCATGAAGTGGTTATAATGAAAAGCTCTTGTGAGACAAGGGGACTGGACTAATCTCAGTTAGGGGAGGAACCAATATAAATCTTTTGTGTCTTCTGCTGTTATTTAATTTAATTTTGCTGTATACGCTGCCAACTGAATTAACTCAGAATCTGAACATCCGTTTTGATTCTGAAACTCTTATCAAAAGCTATATAATAAGAAAATGCAAAACACAATTCAACCCTCTCCCCTTCTTGTGTACTTTTCACCCCTTCAATCGGTATCATACCATGGTTTGTGCTTAACACTTAACAGTGGTGCATATATTGATCCAATAAGAAAAGTATATATATTCTTACCATATTCAAATGGGCGATTCCATTGAATTTAAATGATGGAAAAGTTAAACATATTTTTAACTCATTGGACTTGATAAAGGGTTGTTGAAGGTCTATAGAATATCCTTGAAAAAGGTATTACTATAGAAGTTGATGGTGTTATAGACGATCTTTTGAAAATCTCTTTCACCAACTCAGAAGATGCATATTGAATATCTTCAGAGATAGCTGCATTCTGGTAGATGCACTATCTCACTTCTGAGTATATTATCATTGATATGTCTGATGCTTGGACTATCTTTGAAGTCTTGTGCTTGGATTTGTGGGAATCTGATTGTGAAGCTTGAAGTAGTTACACTTCATCTAATCTTTTCAAGCAAATTCTGAGAGGACTGTTTCTTACTTAAATCTAAAGTCATGTTTTTTTTATGTTTACATCTAAAATATGTTGTGTTTTGAAAATTTGTCTGGCGGTCTTTAAAGAAAAGAAATGAAGTTGGATGATGAAAAACTATTCAACAGATCAACCTCTCTTCTTTAGCTTAAGTTCTTTGGAATGACTAATGATGAGAAACTTAGGTTTCTTGTCAGAAGAACTTTCTTACTGGCTGAATGGATTGTGATATCTGTTGATAGAAGAGTAACTTCAAGAGCTTCTGAAATATGTGTATTGCAACTGATTTCCCAAATCTGAAAGCAAGAAGAAAATTCTAACAGAACCTAATATCAGATGATGTTCAATGCTTAATTGTTTAAAACTGATATTAGTGCAGGATGCTTATGAAACGAAGCATCTGTGTTCTGAAATAAAAATCAAGTATTGAGAAGCAAGAGATGTTGTTAAAGCTATCTTGTTTCAAAATATTTGATTATATGGAGTTTTTTCTTTAAGGTGATATCTTAAGAAACTCCATTGCTTCTTGGTTGAGGACAATCATGGAAGTTGTTTTAAAAGACACTTCTATGAAAAATCTTCAACTTCTCTTTGAGCTTTGTTAGTTGTATTAAGACAGTACTCTGATCTGATTTATGTCAATATCTGATACCTATTGCCATCTGGTTCTGAGCTTGTTAATGATTTCAAAGTCAAAAGATTTATTCCAAGATAATGAGATTATTGCCATTGCTTAGAACAAGAATCTGTTCATATCTCATTCTAGACTTACCCTCTACAGTGACTTATGATCTGTTGTTAGATTGAGATGTAAGGCTCAGAAGAGCCTGTCTGTACTTGCATGTATGGTCTTATAGAAATATAAGTATCATAATGTATCTGCTACAGATATCAAGGAAAGAAGCAAAAGCATCTTTCATAAGGTTGTTTACAACATTGATTAGGAGAAGAGACAACAACCCAGATTCAAGTACTGGTAGTACTGAGTTTGGTGAGAGTAGTGAAATCAGTGGTCAGACAACTATTGAATCAGAATCCACTCAAAATGTGTTTAGACTCTGTTGGTCAAGTTTGAATATTAAATCGAGTCTGACCGAACAAAAAAATGTGTGGTATGTTTGTTCTAATCTGACTTATCTTTTGATTCAATAGGATATTTGTTTAGATATAAATGCAAAGTTTCTGCTAGATCTCTAGAGAAGTTTTTCTTTTGAAAAAGGAGAACTTCGGAAATCTTTAAGAGGAAACTCTATTGTGTTTGTCTATACTGAATGTCTTTTTAAACCAGATGATGATCACATTTATGAAAACAGTTTTCTCAAGTTTGTGTTGATATTGTTGCTAGTTAGTTGTCTAAAGAAGACAATTCATCATTCATCTATTACTCATGACTCTTGTTTCAAGATAAAGTGCTAGTTCTGAATAGAATCTTAGAGACTTGTGATTGACAGATGACATCTTTATCTTAGTCTGGACTTACTAGACTCTGATGGTTGATAGCTTCTGAAAGTTGTCAGTTTCTGAGATTCAGAAGAGGATTCTTTCAGTCTGACATAGCAGTTTAAGTAAAATGTTTTCTAAAAGCTTTTATAATACTTAATATTTCATAAAGGTGAAACTTATTTGGTGGAATTGAATTATCTCATGGATAAAGAACCTTTGGGTAATGATGTTTTCTCTTTTAGTACTTGTTGTTACTATTCCATATCTTGTGAAACATCATTGTGTCATTTTCTGACAATATTCTTATTTTTCTTTGGAGACTCTTGTTCAGTTTCTTTTTCTTCTTCTTCTTCTTCTCTATATTTCTTCTTCTTGTGTGTGTGCTAATCGTACCTAACCTGAGATGAGTTCTTCAGCTTATTCTCCTTTGAATCAGCTGGTTGTCATCAATGAAAATTTTATGGATTTTGATGAGTTGCTTAAGTTTGGTTTCGACTTCTGGGAGACTGTGTCTAAACAAAGGTGGAGTGGCTACTTTGAGATGCTCTGTGGTTTCACTTATCCAATTCTTGTCAAAGAGTTTTGGATTAATGCCTCCATTGTTGAGTTAAATTCTGAGTATGCTATTCTGTCTAACGTAACTGGTATTTCTATTATAGTAACCTTTAACAGGATTGCAAATGTGATCAATTGTGAGGAGATTGGAGAAATTCAAGGAACTCTTGTTTGGGAACACTATCTTTCTACTTGGCGTATCTTTGTAGATCCATCTAATACATCAGTGGTTTCTAATCTTCTTCTTGATGATGTTGTTTGGAGTCAGATTCTGAATTCAAACTTACTGCCAAAGGATCAAGATTTAGACCAAGTGGACCCTATTGAAAAATATCTGCTTCAACTTCTTTATTCTGATTTGAAGATTGATCTTCCTCAAGTTATGTTTGACCATCTGAAGAGGTCTTTTTCTTCTTTTAAAAAGGGAAAGACTTTCTTCATACCTTTTGGACGAGTTATTTCTAAATTACTTGTTCAGCAAGGGGTTAACATAAGTTCTGAGGCTAGTTCTTCCAAGATTTGGAGAGACAAGTTTGAAGCTATCTACGAAAGATTCTGATGTTAGATTTTCTGCTTAGTTATGCTTTGTATTGTTGTTGAAATCTTTGTGTTAAGTATCTTAATAATATATTCAGAAGTTTGTTCATACTTGTGTTCAGTTTTAACTGATTAGTATTTACTCGTACTGTTCACTGAGTGTCTGAAATAGATGGAAGAACTCAAATGTTTGCAACTTATTTTATTACTGAAAGAGGAATCTATTACAAGACAATTAGATTTTTATAGTCTAATGGATGTGTCCTAAGGAACTCCCTAGGATTATCTGACATGTCTAGACTGTCTAAGAAATCTTGCCATTCTTCCTTAAAGCCTCCTTCCTCAGTTTGTTTCTGCGTCTAGATCCAGAAGATTTCTTTCTTCTGTGTGTCTTCACAAAGGATGCTAAAGAGGAGTGCACTTTTGAAGCTATCTACTTGTTTGCAGGTTCTTCAGCTGGTGTCTTGCTTTTATTTGCTTGAGTTGCTGCATTCAATAATGTTGCCCTCCTGAAATCTCTCTTTGGAACCCAGATCTGCTTCTGCTTATACATCTTGGTGTTTTAGAGATTAAGTGATGATGGAAAAAAGCTTACTTTAGTCCTTTTATAGACGTATTACATTTATTATCTTGAGTTTAATATTATTTAAGTCCTGATTAAATCAACATTTTAATAATGACTCTTGGTAATGTAATCTAATCTATTAAGATTCTATGAATTAGTGTGAGTTTATGATCAATGATCTGTTCTAACTGTCGTTTCTGGGTCAATTTCACTTTTTTAAGTGTACCTTCAGATTATCTAAAGTAAAATTCGGGAATGTAAATGTGTGATAAAGAAGTATTGGTCTGAAATAAACTTTTTCATTAATTAAATGAGGATTACAACTTTTTAACAAAATAGGGTACAAGATGATGTCTAGAATTCATCCCTAGCCATTGCATCGCGTGCCCAACGGCGTCCATTGTTGCTGTAGTTTACCTCATCATCTTCTGAATCAATCACTTCTTCCTCCACTATGTCTGGAAGAGAGCTGTAAAACCTCTTGTTTGCCCTCCTTTTCTTCTTCCTTTATCTCTTCATTCTTCTTCTCTGAGGCTTCAAAGCAATCATTGTTATACCTCCTTCTGAAAGTTGTTCAGGTGCTGCTGAAGTGGCTTCTTAAGAAGCAAGTTATGTTGAGAGCACGTGAACAGTTGTGGAGGACTCAGAAGAAGCTCGCTTCTGAGGGGATTGGACTGGCATGCTTATAGAGCTCTCATTTGTGTCTGTTACGACAGACACCTTATGATTCTCAGATGCTTACTCCATATTCTTAGGATGGGTGATTGATGAAATTGATTTAGGAGTGAGATGTTTTTATAGCAACTTCTGTGGATACCAAGCGTCTAAATTTAGTCCTTGTTTAATTCTTGGAACAAGTAACGACCACTAAGACTTCAATGCGTGCACTTTACAAACCTTAATGACTCTTATTACTTGATTACTCTTCCTTCTTGTAAACAGATCTTATAATGTTGATCTGAGTTACATTTATTGGTGATATGTTTTTCTCTTTCCTTCTTTTCCTTTTATTCTTTTTGATGTGACAAAAGGGGGAGAAATAATAGTAAGTATTTAAGTGGATACTGAACCCATTGAATACATATTGGTCATTTATATTCTTGTCATTTATTTTCTTGTCATTTATTTTTCTGTTACTTTCCCAGAGCGCATTTTGACTTTCTTTTATATAGGTCTGAGTATGAGCTTACAAACCTCAGACTTAGCCTATCAGACCCAGAAGGAGCTTACAAACCTCATATTTTGGTGTTGCCAAGAATGTTAAAAAGGGAAACATATGTTAACTCTCTTGTATAGTGTTAAGATAGAGCTTACAAACCTCTGACTTACCCTATGAGACTCAAAAGGAGCTTACAAACCTCGTATTCTGGTGTTGCCAAAAGAAGTTAAAATGCAGTTATTTTGGTGTTCTTAACTATGGAACTAGGGGGGGGGGACTTATAAAACTCAAACTTGGAACTGATTGACTCAGGGGGAGCTTGCAAACCTCAGACCCTGATGTTTTGAAGAAGACTAGTTTATTTTTCTTTAGAAATAGTTCTTAATGCTAGAACAAGCTCTGCTGTGAATTATCAGACTCGGGGGGAGCTTACAAAACTCATACCCTGTTGTTGCAAAGAAAATTAAATGCCCAACATTGTCCTTTAAATACTTGTGTTTGTCATCATAAAAAGGGGAGATTGTTAGAACAAGATTTGTTCTTGATATTTTCTCTTTTAGTTTTGATAATAACAAAAGTATTAAAAGAACAATGATTTATTTGACGTATGTTTTATTTATGCAGGTTCTTGTTCTTGTACATAAATAATCAGGATTTGCTTATCTAAGATACACCTGTAGTTGCTTCATTGCTAGCTTCTGGTGGCAGAGTCTCAAGAACAATTTCTAAGTGTGGCCTAACGCAGACTCTGAACTGAAGGCCTCGGCATTCAGGCAAGTTTGTACACTTAGTAATTGTATATCAGCTTCTGGTACCATTTAGAGGTGGTGATAAAGTTGTGGACTATCCGTACTTCTAAAAGCATGCTGTATTGTCTTATCAGCCTGTCAGCTTGAGTCTACAGTATTGCAATGCTCAAGAAAAGCTGGTACGTTCTATAGATGTCTACTCCCAACAGATCTATTAGTACAGAACCTCTTGAAGACTCAAAGGTTAAACGTGTCACACAAAGGATTCAAAAATCTACTGTGCATCCATCTTCAACGTCTCTTGTACTTTGGAGCAGAAGCAAAGACACTTGATCAAGTAACCTTCTCAACGGCTAGTTTCTGAAAAGGCTATATATATATGGCTGAAGATTCAAGTATGAATTTTTAACAAGGATTTTTCAATTGAAGTATTAGCAAGATCAAGCAATTATCAACTCTATGTAATAGGCAGATTTTCTTTTATAGGTTGTAATTGTAAAAGCCTCAAGATTTCTTACCCTTGTATATATTTAGAAATCTTAAGTGTTTTAGGTCTTTGTTATGGTCATCTCCCGTACCTTTGATGCTTGCATCATGAACACCTTGTTCTCTATTCTACTGAGCCTTCAGTAGTTTAGATTAAGTCTCCTGCTATGTGCTAGATCAAAATTCTTGTCTTATTGGGATTCAAGAAACAAGTCTTGAGCCAAGATGCTTAAGCAACATAAGTCTCATTGCTTAAGTGTTTAAGCTGTGAAAGTCTTATTCAACCAGTCTGATTGAGCAAAAGTAAAGTCTTAGACATGTGCTCTAAGCAAAGGTAAGTCTCAGCCAGAAGATAAATGAGCAGGTGGATCAGTCTGAAGGTGTGAGAAATGAAAAGTCTTAGACATGTGCTCTAAGCAAAGGAAAGTCTCAGCCAGTAGACATATGAGCAGGCGACTCAGTTTGATGGTGTGAGCAAAGAAAAGTCTTAGCCATGTGCTCTAAGCAAAGGGAAGTCTCAACCAAAAAGCAGATGAGCAGGAGGCTCAGTATGACGATGTGAGCAAATGGGTAAGTCTTAGACATGTTCTCTAAGCAAGGGAAAGTCTTAAACAGTTGGTCTGAGCAATTGTAAAAGACTTATGCAGAAGCATAAATGATTGTAATCATGAAGTGGTTATAATGAAAAGCTCTTGTGAGACAAGGGGACTGGACGACTCTTAGTTAGAGGAAGAACCAGTATAAATCTTTTGTGTCTTCTGTTGTTATTTTATTTACTTCTGCTGTATCCACTGCCAACTGAATTAACTCAGAATCTGAACATCAGTTCTGATTCTGAAACTCTGATCAGAAGCTTAATAATAAGAAAATGCGAAACACAACTCAACCCCCTCCCCCATCTTGTGTACTTTTCACACCTTTAAAGTGAATGAGGTAGACACTAAAGGAATAAAAAATATAAAGAGAATAACAGGAACAACATTAATGGAAAATAATGAGAACAACAGTAATGGACCAAAGCAACAACAAGAACAACAACAACAATAATAACATACCGGAGAATAATGGTGAGAGAGTTTTTTTGTTTGCTAGGGCGTTCTTTCATTGGTTGGAGAAGAAGTGTTCTTTTGCTAGAGCTCGAGAAGTGAATGAGGTAGACACTGCGTGAATAAAAAAATAAAACTAATTTTTATCGCGGTTATAATGAAAACCGAGGTAACATATCTGAAGTGAAAATTTAAAAAATAAAGGCGCATTTTTGGTTCCAAAAAGAATAAAAAATTAGAGATTATTTATCTCAGTTTTCCTAAAAATTGAGGTAACATGTCCCACGTAAATATATGAAAATTAAAGGCACCTTTTTGGTTCCATATTAAACATAAAACTGCAGGATCTGGGAATCGAATCTCAAACATTAAGCATATTGTTATGTTGCCTTTACATAGAACCGAGGTAACAAATTAATTTTAAAATAAAAAACAAGGCACTCCTGTTACATACACCCTTGGTTTTATGTTGTTCGTTGTGAATACTTTGTCATAAAAAGTGTTATACGGTTCGATATTTCTACATTGAAAGGCGTTTTCCAGGATCACGTTCTAAAGAATTTTCAATGTCATCTGGGCAAACTCTATTAACATTTTCTCCAATTATTCGATTCTCAGGAAATCTTTGAGGTTCATACATAAAAGTTATATTTTCTTCATATCTTGCTTTCCTTTTGAAAAAAGAATCAATTTTTTTACTCTTCATCATCAATAATGATTCTTCAAATTTGTAAAATTGAGTATTGTCCATCTAAAATTGTTCAATGAAATTAGACAAACACATATAAACTTGAGTAATGTGTCTAATTAAAATTAAAACTCAAATAGACAAACATATCTACAAACACACAATCTTCAAAATCAATAAAAAAATATTCAAGATTGCTCAAAGGGGGCAGAATTCAACAAGAAAACACAATGTTTACAAATTACATTCCAGCAAGAAAACAACCATACAAAACTCACACATTTGATTACTCACTTTGAAAAAAATGAAACGATAAGCTGGGACGGAAAATCATAGATTTGGTAGCAAAAAACTCACAGAAAAAATGCAGCGGCGAGCAGTAGAGAACACGATAGAGGATTGAAGGTAGTAGACAGAGCAGAGAAACAGTGGATAGACGACGTGCGACAGCGAGTCGTGGAATAAGTTATAGCAAATGCAAATAAAAAAAGGTGAAAAGGAGAAGAATAGGGAAAAGAAATGTTGTAGCATATAAAAAATGAAAGAGGAAGAAAGTCTTAGGGTTATACAATAGCAAAAATGTAAAATTTTAACTTAAGTAAGGGCTTATTTGAACTTTTACTTATATGAAGAAAAATAATTTTAAAAAAAGTTTGGGGATGTCAATACTATGCTTAGTTACTATGAATATGGTAACTACATTGTGTTCCTTCCACAATCCACTTGAACCTAAGATGCAACAAATTATTACTAGGTAAGTTTATGTTTAATTATGAGACTTTTATTAGTAATATGTTTTTTTACTTCGTAATTAGTTTAGCCTTTATTATTCTTAAATCATTTTCAATATACATGGTTGTGGAGTGGCACTCTATTATGAACAATTATAAAAAAAAGCTCGCATTTTGTACGCTCAGGGAAAGTGGATTTCTTATGACATTCATATATATATATATATATATATATATATATATATATTTATTTATTTGCATGCAGTACAACAAAAAGTGCTTTTAACGTCGGATGCGAAATGCATTTTACTTTGATGCAGTAGCGAGGTAAGGAAGGGCGTCATGAAAAGTTGCCACTTAACATCTCGGTGATTTAGAAATTGAGGGGTAAAGTTATATGCATATGGGTTCAAATCCCAGCAGCATCACTTTTATTATTTTCAAAACTAGTGTATCTTATATCTCGGTTTATCTTGAAAACCGAGGGGTAAGATTTTTTTTTTTTTTTTTTTAATTGTTACATTGTTTACCTAAAATATTACAATGTTTAAATAGAATATTAAAATGAAAATCAAATTCCCTAGAGATCTAGATAAAAATCAAATTCCTTGAAGATTTAGGTTTTAGATCTTCGAATTATTAAATCTTAGGGAAGATCAAATGTTGGGTGCAAGATTATTTTCTATGGATCTTGCATGCATTTGTTTTGATGAAAAAAAGATAAGATAATTAAATCAATATTCAAATATATGACTTTCGGCTCAAATAAATATTTAAGAAAACAAACCTTGAACCCTGATAATTTTATGCTCTTGCAATCCATCGTAAAGAACTTTTCTAAGCGTCTTTAGGTTTCAAGCGCTTTATGTTTCGTTTAGGTTAGAAAGGTTAATATGCAACATGTTTTTACAATGGATGTCTCATATATTTCACACGTAGCACTTATGTTAGAGCCTTGAGCGTGGATAAACATAAAATGGACGACAAAGACTTGTTTAAGGGCGTTGGAATTAGAAAAAAAAACGCATAATTATTGTTGGGTCAAATATCATATTCATCCAAGTCCCACATCGGGTAGTAGAAAAAAATAGAATTTGAGTATTAATATAAATAGAGATAGTTAGTTTTAGTTTTTTCACACAATAACAAAATGTAGTCTTTTGGGGATTTGGGTAGTTGTGTGTTTAGAGAGTGTTTCCTATTTTTCTGTTCAAAATAGTTTGTTGAGAGAGTTTTCTATTTTTCCGTTCAAAAATAGTTTGTTGAGAGGGTTTTTTATTTTTTTGTTCAAAAATAGTTTGTTGAGAGGGTTTGCAATTTTTCCGTCCAAAAATTGCAATTGAGCGAGGGTTTACAATTTTTCCGTTCAAAAATTGTAATTGGTAGGGTTTGCAATTTTCTCCTTAAAAATTGCAATTGTATGAGAGAGTTTGTAATTTTGTCATTATAAAATTACAAGTTGAATTATGATTTTATGATTTTTTTTGTTGGAATTTTTACTTATTTTTCTTTTTTGTGGGTATGCGTCCGCGTGCTTAGAAATTTGTTTTTTTTTTTGTTATTTTCCCAACAACTGGTATCAGAGCTAAGATTCCGATCAAGGGAGGAAGGAAGAGTAACAATTATTCTGATCAAGGGAGGAAGAAGACAAAAAGATTGAAAAGTAATAATTTTACAAATATGTCTAATCATTATAATTATAATGATCGCTTTGAAGATGAAGTTGAAGACAAAGTGAAGATATGTGAGACTTTGGATGAAGGGAGGATTTGTTGGGTCAAATAGCATATTCATTCAAGTCCCACATCGGGTAGTAGAAAAAATAGAATTTGGGTATTAATATAAATAGAGATAGTTAGTTTTTGTTTTTCCACACAATAACAAAATGTAGTCTTTGGAGTGTTTTGGGGATTTGGGTAGTTGTGTGTTTAGAGAGGGTTTCCTATTTTTCCGTTCAAAATAGTTTGTTGAGAGAGTTTTCTATTTTTCCGTTCAAAAATAGTTTGTTGAGAGGGTTTTCTATTTTTCCATTAAAAAATAGTCTGTTGAGAGGGTTTGCAATTTTTCTATCCAAAAATTGTAATGGAGAAAGGGTTTGCAATTTTTCCGTCTAAAAGTTGCAATTGAGAGAGGGTTTGCAATTTTTCCGTCCAAAAATTGCAATTGAGCGAGGGTTTACAATTTTTCCATTCAAAAATTGTAATTGGTAGGGTTTTCAATTTTCTCCTTAAAAATTGCAATTTTATGAGAGAGTTTGTAATTTTGTCATTATAAAATTACAAGTTGAATTATGATTTTATGATTTTTTTGTTGGAATTTTTACTTCTTTTTCTTTTTTTGTGGGTATGCTTCGCGTGCTTAGAAATTTGTTTTTTTGTTATTTTCCCAACAACAAAGATTGTTGGGAAATAAGTGTGAGTTGTGTGTAGAAACAAGTGTGGGTTCTAAGTCTCACATTACTTAGAAAAGTGGAGGTTTAGCACTTTATAAGTAAGAGGACTCATACACCTATCACCTTAAGGTTTTGGGTGAATATGTGGTGTCTCTCTCACTTGTTTGGGTGAGTATTTGACCTTTAGGTGAGTGTTTGACCCAATGTGAATGCTTCCCTCTCTTAATGACTCATTAGTGGTATTAGAGCTCGGTTCGAGTAAGGGACTGGCTCCTTGTGTCGAAAGTATGCCTGACATGTTGGTCAGGTGGCGTGCTTCGTTGAAGTGCCCATAACGAGATAAGGGTGTCTTTCAATGGCGGTACAAGCATATGGATGAAATAGCTTCCGCTTGAGGGGGAGCACAGTGTATGGACTCACACTTGAGGGTGGACTCACACTTGAGGGGGAGATTGTTGGGAAATAAGTGTGAGTTGTGTGTAGAAACAAGTGTGAGTTCTAAGTCCTACATTGCTTAGAAAAGTGGAGGTTGATCACTTTATAAGTAAAAGGACCCATACACCTATCACCTTAAGGTTTTGGGTGAATATGTGGTGTCTCTCTCACTTGTTTGGGTGAGTCTTTGACCTTTAGGTGAGTGCTTGACCCAATGTGAATGCTTCCCCCTCTTGATGACCCATCAATTATTCCATCGGTCACGAAGAAAACCGAGGTGAATAAACTGTTTTTTAAATACATTGTTTACACAAAATATTTAAAATACATTGTAAAATTTGTTTCCCAATGAGAATTTTTATTTTCCATGTCCAGGTCCCATGCAAGATGCTAGAGATCAATTTTCCAATGAGAATTTTTATTTTCTTGACTTGCAATCCTTCCCAGAGATTTCTAGTAGCAACCCATGATCAAAATGGACGATGGTGAATATTTCCTTTCTTTGGGGTGGCTACATATAAGTTAGTCTTAGGATAAAATCTATTTAACGAGTATTTTTATAGTAAGATATGATTATTAAACACCTCGATTTTAAACCGAGGTTTTTTATCTTCTCCTTTTAACTATCACCTCGGTTATGACGAAAACCTAGGTGAACAATTCTTTTTTTTGTTCTAAATTACATTGTTTACCTAGAATATTAAAATACATTGTTTACAACAAACTTCAGTGATATCCAAATTTTGTTGCATACCCTTTAAAACAATTTTTTTTTGGAAACAAAAATGATTTTTGCATTTGCAATCTATCAACTGATTACTCTTCAAAGGTTGAGCTCGCTTATTTAACTAAGGGCGGAAAAAATGTTTTGTTCAAGATAGAAGAACATTAAAGATTTTTTCTATCTTACAATCCAACCCAAAGAATAATGCTTGCGAGTTTGGGGATGCTTCATATTAGTAAGGATTAGGGTAAAATTTGTTTAACGAGTGTTTTTATTATAAAATCTTATTATTTTATGCCTCGGTTAAATAGAAAACCGAAGGGTTAGAACATTTTATTTACACTTATAAACAAATAAAATTATAAACTTCGATAGTTGGGAATCAGAGCTTTTTGATAACTCACTTTTTGTGAGATATTTAATCCTTTTATACTATAATTTAAGGGTAATTTATATATTGAGTAATGTCATTTATTTATGTTTTATGTTGCTTTTGTAAATATAGGATAGAGCACACGAGGTGCTCTCTTTTGTCATTTTTATGTGTTTTGTGCTTGGGCAGAATTAGCTCAGGTGCCGAGTACTGTCACGCCTGGAATCTGTTAACACCATCCATCAAGCCTTGAGTTAGAAGATGTTGGTATAAGTTCGCTCAGCTGCACTGATAATGCTGATGTGGCAGAGATTTGAGAAGAAAATAGGGCTGAGTTGGAGGAAATGAATGGATAAGGATGAAAGCTACAAGACAAAGGAGAAAATTAATGGATAAGGATGAAACACTCTAAGACAAAACTCTGAAAAGCTATTTTTGGTCTGCTACTGCTGTACCACTGTTGTTGCTCTTGCAATTCTGCCACAGTGTCATGTTGTCTCTCATGTGCACTGTACTATCATAGTACAACATAAAGGAATATGTTTTATTCTTTGGGTTTAAGCTAATAGATCATTTTAAAGGCCCAAGAACCAAAGAGAGACAATATGCAACTGGAAATCCTCTATAAATAGACTTGCAATGCAATGAAGAAAATGAGTTCTGAAACTTGGAAAATTCTACAGAAGTGAAATAAAGGAAGACAAGGACACAAAGGCGAGGGGAGACATGACAAAAGTCATCAACTTCTGTTTAGCAAATTGCAAGTGATTAAAGTGGCATCCTTAGGTTTATCATTTCTATTTTCTTTCTTAGGAATGTGTAGCTTAAGATTTCTCTACGCTATTCTTACATTACTCATTATGAGCTAAAGTTGCTTAGTTGGATAATGTGAAGTTTAATGAATTAGTAATCTTTTGAATGTTATGAATGTGTTGTCTTGATATATTTTACTCATGTGAATTTATGCTATATATTTATTCCTTTGTCTGGCCACCTTGGGAGTAGATAACAACTTGTTAATGCGAGAGATCCTTTAACAAGTGAAACTCATAAGTAAATATGGTTGAAAATAGTAGGATATAGATATTCACTAGATTACCTACTTTAGAGATAAAGATCTACACTCATAGGGGAACTTCAGAATGAACTCATACATGCACCAAGGCTACAAGTGAGGCTTAGAAATTTGTCCCCTTGCTTTGATGAATATGTTTATGGTGTTGTAGAGATACACCTTAAGATCATATTATGACCTCATATGTCATGACAGAACACATCAGAAGCATACATTAGATGAATTCATTAAATGGAACATTGTCCAACATATTTTTTCACCCTTTGTTAACCTTAATTATCTTCTCTATTTGTTCACTTTCTTAACCACGTGACACACACCATTATTTTGTTACCTTTGCTCATGTTTCCTTTACAAATTCTTGTATAAAAATCATTATGCTTAATACAATCTCCGTGTGATCGATACTTTTTCTTATCACTTGCTACTAATTTGACCGTGTATACTTTCACGTATATAAATTAGCCATCACTTGTAATGAGTTGTTTTTTCACCTCGGTGTTATGAAAAACCGAGGGAATGTGTGGTTTTTTTTGTTTTTTAAAATAAAAAAATAGCGCGCCTTGTCTTTATACCTCAGTTTTCTATTGTTCGAGGTGAAAGCTTCGTCATGAAAAGTGTTATTGGTTGTAGTTGTGTGTGGTTATATATTCATAAAATGTTTAAATTTGCAGACGAGAAGACAAGAGGATTACGAGTGTGGGTATTATGTAATGAAACACATGTTAAACATTGTCTCTGCCAGCATTGTTAATTCTTGGGATCAGGTATATATTTTGTCATGAAATGTTTACAATAACATATTAATGTTTAAGTTTGCTATTTTAATTCAAATCATGTGATATTCAATTTTCTTCACTTTTTATGTAGAAGTTTAACGACACGACACCTTTCTCCCCCGATGACTTAAAAGACATCCGTAGACGTTGGGCGTTTATTTTCAATTCGTTGTTTAACAAGGGTGTTCAAGCATGATTTTGTGTAACAATCTTTCTTTTTTTTTTTGCATCTTTTTCATATCCACTAGTTTTGGGTTACTTTTGGTAGTTTTGAAAATATGAGTATTGGTGGAGTTGTGTTGTATTGAAAATGAAGAAGTGTTGTTGATATTGTAATGATGGTGATGATATGGTGATGAGATGATGAATGAAAGTTGTTTTGAGACTGGTCTTCCTACATAACAATTGACAAGTTCCTTTTGATTGATTGTGCCATATTTTCACATTTATATTTATTGAAAAATATGTTTTATTGAATATAGTATCTCTTAATAATGCAATATTCTATTCTCAAGAGTCAAAATCTATCATTTATTATAAACACTACCCCCCTTACATAACAATTGACAAGTTCCATTTTCTTTTTCGGATAACTTTATTTCATTGATTTTCTCATTTTTTCACATTGATATTTTTTTTATAGAAAAAGTATTTTATGGAACTATACTATAGCAGCTTAAGACGAAATTGTTTTTTAGAGAAATTGATGTAATATGTAACACTTCAAACTTTTTTACTTTTAAAATGGACGAGTGCATCGCGTAATATAAAATTGATTTTTTTAGAGACTTTATTATATACTCATTTTATTAAATGTGATGATTAGTTAAAATTGAAGATTGATATAATTTATAACAATGTATGAGAAAGTTTTGTGTTGACAATCTCTCATAATGTTAGAGAAGTAGTTTAGAGGGTTAACAGTGAGTTAACTATTCTGTTAGTTTGGGTTGTTAACATTTAAGTTTAACTGTTTCTGTTAAATAATGGTGTATATAAATCAGTCCCTTTTCCATCTTCTGCTAATGATAACATTTTATATTTTACACTGCAATCATCTTCTTTCTCTGATTTTCTGTTACTGCGCACAAAGTGCACCTTATAACAAGCATGAACTAAGTGCATAGCTCTAATATGGTATCATTTGCGGAATCGATCCTCATCGCTTTCTTTTTCGTTTATCTCTGATTCATCTTCTTCAATTGTACACAGTGTCTTGATTCAACAATGGCGAAGTCTGAGAATCAAGAATCGGCTAACAAGGAAAATTCTCAAGAAATTTCAATTGTGTTCACAACCACCAAAGCTGTGAACTCGTTCAGATCGAAACTCTCAATCATGTTGCAAGAGAACAATTATCTTCTATAGAATCAATAGGTTGAAGGAGTGATTGTGTCTCAAAAGATGCACAAATTGGTAGTCAATCCTCATATCCCGTTGAAGTACAAAACAACTCAAGCTCGCATTGAAGATGTGATTTTTGAAAAATACGAAGCTTGGATTTTGTAGGATCAAGTTGTGCTCATTTGGCTATTATCCACCATATCTCTGAATCTGTTCAACCTAGGGTTCTTGCGTGCAAGCATGCGTTTGAAGTTTGAGACAAAATTCATCAATTCTTCAATACTCAAATGAAAGCTAGGGTTTGTCAACTTCGTGTAGAGCTCAAATCCACCATGAAAAGGAATAAGTCGATTATTGAGTTTGTGCTACGAATCAAGGCTATTGCGAATTCCTTACTAGCAGTAGGTGATTCTATTACCGAGCAAGATCAAGTAGATTCCATTCTTGATGGTTTTCCTGAAGAATACAACCCGTTTGTTATGCAAGTGTATGCCTGTTCCCCGCCTCCTACAATGTGTGATGTTGAAGCTTTGTTGTATGTGTAAGAAGCACAACTTGACAAATATCGTCAAGAATTGGCCACAACAAATGTTGCTGCTAATGTGGCACATACTAGTCTAGATGAGAATGGCTCCAGAGGAGCATACTCCAGCTATCGTGGTCGTGGAAGGTCAAGTCGAGGGCGCCATCGTGGTAATGGTAGACACACAACTGGTAATAGGCATACTTGCCAACTCTGTGGAAAATATAGGCATGCTATCACCACATGTTGGCATAGGTTTGATGAGAACTACATGCCTTCTTCTTCATCAAGTGATCAAACAAATGTTGTAAAGACCTCCACTCTTACTCGTACTTCAACGCAAGAGGCTTCTCAGGAGTCTCAAACCGTGGCAATGATGGCTACTACAAGTAAACCAAAGACTTACACTCAAGAATACTCACTACCTGCAGAATTAGAATCACAAGCTTAGTTTGCTGACTCAGGTGCTTCTCACCACCTAACACCTTATGTTTTTTTCTTACAAACCAAATGCAAATAGTAGGGCCTAATAGGGTATATGTTGGTAATGGTCAAACCCTTAGCATTGAATCTGTAGGCTCTTCCCAAGTTGTCTCTAATGTCATTCCTAATTATAAGTTAAAGCTTATCAATATCCTACATGTACCCTCTATCACTAGGAACTTGTTGTCTGTTTCCAAATTCTCTAGTAATAACAATGTTGTTTTTGAATTCCTTCATAACAAATGCTATATTAAATCTCAAGATTATGAACAAATCATTGTTGAAGGAATTCTAGATGCTAGTGGTCTCTATTGTTTTCCTCAACTAGCCTTGGAGCTCACAAGGTCTCAACATGTGCATCACAACTTGAGTTCCACCACTGGTATTCAAAGTTATGTTGCTTCTCATTCAAATTCAATGTCCTCTAATAATTGTAACACTAGTATGTTGTGGCATACTAGGTCATACTAAATTTACTTTTGTTGCTCATGTTCTGAAGTTGTGTAATATACATTCATCTAATAAACATGATTTTCATTTTTGCAACTCTTGTAATCTTGGTAAAGCTCATAGGCTATATGCACCTCTAACTGATACAGTGTATCACAAACCATTTGATGTTATATACACTGACTTGTGGGGTTCATCACCCAATCCCTCTAGTTCAGGTTACAAATACTATATTGTCGTTGTAGATGGCCACTCTATGTATACATGGTTATACTTCCTCAAAACCAAGTCTAAAGCCTTACATGCCTTCAAACTGTTCCATAACTTTGTTCAAACTCAGTTCCAAGTCACTATCAAGTCTGTCCAAAGTGACTTTGGTGGAGAATTTCGCCCTTTCACTAAATTTCTCACTGAATTAGGGATCACTCACAGACTCACCTTTCCTCATACCTCCCATCAGAATGGATCTGTTGAGAGGAAACATCGCCACATAGTATAGATGAGGCTCACATTATTAGCTCATGCCTCATTACCTTTATCCTTTTGGGATCATAGCTTTTTTATAGTTGTCCATGTCATAAACAGGCTTCCTACCTCATCCCTCCAAACCAAGTTCATAGCTCTAATATGGTATCATTTGCAGAATCTACCATAAATATAAGTAAAGACGATAACTATAATGGGGTGATTACAATTCTCTTACAACTCTTACTAAAGATAGTCGTGGTTACAACACATTAATTTTAACACTCCCCCTTAATGTGTCGTTCTTTAACTCCCATTGCTTCTTTGTCATTTGGCTTTTCAACTATCTGTCATGTGTTGTTCTTCTCAATTGCATTTATTTCTTCTTGCATCGCATTCCTCCAAACATCTTCTTTGTTTTTTTTAATAGGAAATGATATTAAGAGTAGGAGAATTACTCCTAATATTACAAAAAGAGTTTACAGAACGGACCACACTACTATCTACAACATAAAATAGGAGCAATGCTCCAATCACCATAATTAACCTTAGCAGTCAACAAAGCGGCGGCTGCAAGCCACACCCAGACCCTATGTTTAATGCTCGAGATACAATCTAAATAACTAAAAACAGTTCCGTCAAATTGAATAACGTTCCGGTGTATCCAAATGCTCCAAACCACCGCCAACCATATCACTCATATTGAATGTCTAACAGTCCTTTTAGAGGCTTTGTGATGAAACAAAGGGAACTCCGTCAACTCGATTATGTTAACCTGTAAATCTTCACCAAGCCACTCCCAAATCTTATCCCAAATTCTTCTAACTACCTCACAATCAGCGAATAAATGGCGCACTGTTTCGACACACCTAAAACAAAAAATGCAAACCGTGTCCCTCAGATTCTTCAGAATTCCTCTCTTGATAAGCTGATCCTTGGTCGCTACCCTATTGAAAAGGAATATCCAACCGAAAACAAGAACCTTGGAAGGTACCTTTTAGTTCCACAAAAACTCAATCGAGTTCCGAATGGTGTGATTAGTAGACCTATGATTCTGATCTTCCCAGTAAGACTTCATGCAGGATCTTGTCGTGTATCGTTGGTCCTCCTCCTTCGACCAAAGGAAGTCATCTTCAACGTCTGTATGAGGCTTGAAATCTTTGATTAAGTCCACTAAATCTGTCATCAAACCAGAAACAGCAGCAGTCGCGGTAATTGCTTCAGGGAAAGGATTCCAGTGCCACACACCGTCTTCTTTGTTTGCTTCATCAAAATTTTCTGGTTCTACAACACAATAGTTGCACCTTGCATAAATATCACTCAAATACTTCAATTTTATTAGAGTTGAGCTGGGAGATGATGAACTTGAAATTGGTGAACTTGGAGAGGATGAAGAACTTGGTGTACATGGGGATGGTTGCTCATTTTTAGTTGTTGAATTTTGTTGTAATAAAATTGCAGGGATTGTTTTCTCCTTCATTTTGTCTTCTTTCCAATTCCAAGAAGCCTTCTAATCAAATACAACATCCCGACTAATGATCACTTTTTTTGTCTTTAAGTTGTAAAGTCTATAGCCCTTTAACATGGAACTATAGCCAATAAGGACACATTTTTCACTTGTTTCTTCCAGCTTTGTCTTATTTTGTTTACGAATTTGTACATAGCAAACACACCCAAAAACTTTAAGGTGGTTAACTGAAGGTGTTCTTCCACTCCAAGCTTCAAATGGAGTCTTATTCCATACAGCCTTTGTTGGGCATCTATTCAGCAAAAACACATCATTATTAACAGCCTCAGGCCAAAAGGTTTTAGAAAAACTTTCTCAAATAGTATAGACTTCGCCATATCAATCACGGTTTGGTTCTTTCTTTCAGATACACCATTTTGCTGAGGTGTATAGCCAACAGTGAGCTGTCTTTCAACACCTTCATCTTCACAAAATTTATGAAATTCATTTGAGGTGTACTCCTTCCCCATGTCACTTCTCAACATTTTTATAAACCTACCACTTTGTTTCTCAACAAAAGCTTTAAACTTCTTAAAAATTACAAAAACTTCGGATATTTGTCTCATAAAATATACCCATGTCATGCAGGTAAAATCATCAATAAACAAGATAAAGTACCTGTTTTTGCCATGAGACAAAGTATTCATAGGGCCACACACATCTGTGTGTACAAGTTCCAACACTTATGCCAATCATTCAACCATGAAGACCAAGAGCTCTCATTCATCAATCAAGAATGGGCATGACCTCCAACTTACTTAACCTATCATTCAACCATGAATACCAAGAGCTCTCATTCATCAAATAATCAAGTACAAGTCTACATCATTTCAAGTCAATCAAGCCCCAAGTTCATCTGGTGCACCAATTACGATTTTGGTTAATCAGGGCCTCCAAAGTGAAAATTTTTATCTGGGCATGATCCAAGACCTCAAGATATGTTTCATGGACCTCAAATACATCACATTAGTCCATTCACATGATTGGATTGATCCAAAGAACTTGATTCATAAGCAATACAAGGATTCAAATTATCTGGGCCACAAACTAGGGTTTCTAATGAAAAGTCAATTGTACATTTGACTTTTGACCAAGACATGATCTCAAATCTTGGGACATGATTAAAGACACTCAAAAACACCATTGGAATCCATCCATGATGTTTAATTTAGCCCAAGGATTTGACTTTAATAAAGGATCACAAAGTTCAAGATTCATTTGATATAAAAAGTCAAGTGTGTCTAAAACCAAGTTTGACTTTTGGAGTTTTTGGTCAAACATGGTCTCTTCAAGCCAATAACAATGTTAATGTGTGATTTGGATCATGATTGATTAAGAAAAATCAAGAAAAGTGAGGTTACTTGTAAAAAGGGCAACCTTAGAAAACTTAAAATTTTTCTAAGTCATGAAAAACAATGATGTTTGCCCTACTTTGCAAGGTCATAGCTTCCAAACCAAGTAACCATTTTCTTTGATCCAAAGATCAAATTTAAGAGCTTGTTACATACTACAACTTTGTCACTTAGGGTGGATTCTCAAAAAGTGCATATATTTTGAGATATGAAGCCATGAAGTTAGGGTTTCCACACTTTTGAACTTTGACATTTAGAGAAATTTTGGACAAAATCTGTTTTGTATTTTTGCCAACTTTGAGGCTATTTTTCACCAAGATCCAAGATGAATCAAGAACAAATTCAAACATCAAAGTTGAAGTATGATATACCAGCTTTCCAAAATGTCCAAGAACACAATCTAATTCCATTTGAGCAAGGAGATATGGAGTGAACAATATGCCTTAATGCAACTGTTTTGGCAAGACAGATTGGGCATTACTTGGAGTGCACGATTTTGTGAGTCCAAGTGTGATGATCAAGCAATCCTCATTCAACGAGAATCTGAGTGAATCATCCAAAACCAGCAAGATAGAGCCACTAAGTCAAGAAGAATCCCTTTGAAATGATGAGACATCATCACTTTAAGCCTTGAACTCAAGAGGAATTTATGTGGAATAATGCATTGTCAAAGAAACCCCACTCATCAGTCAAGATGCACTCTTAAACAACAATAAACATTTCTACAGAATATGGAATTGGTCAAAAGAAGAGCTAGGCTAGTGGAAGAGATAAGGTACCTTGAGTGGAAGTAATGATGCATTTCCAAAACCATTGAACATTGAGTTCAGCCTTCAACCATCACTATTCCTCCAAGACAAACTTTCTCCCCTATAAATAGAGACCACATTTGATCATTCAAAACACACCAAAACAATCACAACACTTGTTTTCTCATTCTTCCTCTTTCACTTCAAAATTTAAAAATTTCAAAGAGTGAGATTCGAATTTTCAAAACCAGAGCTTAAACCACTCAAACAACCATCCAAGCACATCACAAATCATCCCTTGAAGATTCCTAAACCTTCATCTTCCCCTCTAAACACCAGAATCCAAAAGTCAACTATCAAAACCTCATATTTTGACTTTTCTGCATTTTCAAAGCCATGTCTTTATTCCGTCCATTTCAAAACTATCCAACACTTCAAACACACTCTAAATAACATCCTTAAATTGTTCCAACAATAGTTTCCTAATTGTAACATCATTTGGTGGAGTTTCCATTTTTTGGTCATTTTGACCATTTTGCAAGAAAGAGGCATTTTCAGTTCTGTTGGTTTCCCTTTGATTTTAATCATTCAAGAAGCTCCCTAGAGGTCTATTGGAGGTGTCCAAGGCATTTGTTTACTTTTGACACAAGTATCTTGAAGGTTGGCGAACTTGAGCTCCAAGAGGTAAGTGAATAAGAACTTGAACTTTGCAAAATATGTATTGCTTTGATGTTCCTTGACCACGAACATGTTTTATATATCATACTTGTTGTGTTTGGATCATTTTGAAGTGCTATTATTGACTGTGTATAGCTTTAGCATAGAGCTTGCAAAAACATGACATTTTAGGAACTACTATTGGGTTTTAAAATAGAGACATCCTTAGAAAAAACTAACACCGCCATTGGATTCCTTAGGAAATTTCAAACAAGTTTCATCTTTATTTCATCCATTTTCGTGGAGAAATGAGAAAGTTACAATGCCTTTTGCATTTGGTAAGAAACTTGGCATTCTTGGGCAAGAACCAGGTCATGGCGCCTTTGTTCTGGCCAGACCTAGGTCACACTTAGGCATATCAATTAATGGGCGTGGTTTTATACACGGATGTATCACCATCCAGTGGTTAAACCTGCACACCCTTGAGTACTTATGCCCACCAGAACTGGGCTTCGAATCCCATTTTCCCCAGTTATTTTTAATTTTTCTGAATTTCAAATGAATAACACATATAATTCAATGCTTCCCCCATATATTCAACCTGCGCGCGTTGTCTGGTTGGTCTAGGTTTTGTGCTGCAAGCGAATGGTCATGGTTTCAACACCCATGGGGACCATTCCCCATTTTTTAAGTACTTAATTTCTTCACTTTCCTTTGTATTTTCAAACTATCATAACTTTCTCATTTTTTTTTTTATCATTTTAAACCCATTCTTTTTGCAAATTGTTCATGATAATGTCTATTTTCTATTTGTGAAAGAAAAATACAAAAAATATTTATTTTTGATGTATTTATGAATATTCAAAGTGTGTGGTATTTTTAGGGTTTCTTAAGGACTTCTTTGATTCTTTTGAATGATTCCTTGCTTTCCCTTGCTTACAAAGACTTGTTTGCACCATGTGTAACTTATATGAACTTTGTATGATGTTGTGATGTTTTACATCCTTGTTCCCATTTTTTTTAATGCATTTTTTAATTGTATGTTCATATAAAAGTGTATGTTGAACTTTGTCTATACCATGAGCTTTTGTTTAACTATTTTGGCCTTAACATGTGATGTTCCTTCCATATTTATACCACTTTGATATGAACATATGCCTTTGTGTTGATTATACCATGTTTATGTGTTCCTAAACACTTGAATTTTATCTTGATAAGGATTTTGAATACATGCTTGTATGCTTAAACTTTTGTGGTGTTTCTTACTTGTTTATGACCATGTTTGAACCCTAATATCCATGTTTGGTTATTACTAACTTATCTTAACATGTTCAAATTGTATCTATGCTTAAATGTTCAAGTAATGCCTTAACTTGTTCACATGATGTTTGGACTTTAAAACTTGTCATCTTTAAGCATTCTCACATGCCATCTCTTGTATGTTTACATCTTCATCCACATGTTGTCATAAACATGTCCTTTCATTCAAAGTGTGTTTGGTTGTTTCCCTTATTATATTCATTGGATCCTCGATTCATATTGAAAACATACTTGCCTGAACTTCTATGTAATTGCTTCCATGGATTAAATCTTTGCTTACATGTTCAAGTATTTCCTTCATAAACTCTTACCATGATGAACATATATCTTTGTGTGATACATACCACATTTTCAAAACACTTTTGGGCCTCTGTTAGAGTGTAAGACCCATCACATTTTCATTTCAAATTTCAACACTTTTGGGCCTCTTTTAGAGTGTAAGACCCATCACATTTTCAAATACATTTTCAACACCTTTGGTCCTCTATTAGAGTGTAAGTCCCTCCCTTCCTCCTCAAAACTTTCTTCAATTTCTCAAAAGCTTTTCATCTATCAAAACCTAAATCTCCAACTCTCATCAGACACAGTCCTAGTGGCATTCAAATCTAAAACACTTTTGGGCCCCTGTTAGAGTGTAAGACCCATCACATTTTCAATTAAATCTTTAACATCCTTGGTCTTCTATAACAGTGTAAGACCCATTACATTTTTAAAACTTCTTGGGCCTCTGTTAGAGTGTAAGACCCAACATCTTTTCAAGTCAACTATGCTTAGACATGGGGCCTCTATAAGAGTGTAAGACCCATCATCATATTCAATTCATGTCCATACTTGTCATATACTTATTCATATTAAGTTTCTGTTGACATTTATAAACACCTCATCCTTAGTTTATACTTAGTTCAAACATCAAGGTTCCCTCAACTAAAACTTAGTTCAAACACTAGTTCCCCCTGGATGAAGTCAACTTCATCATAGCCTCCTCTTAGGCTTTATCCAAGCATCATAGCCTCCTCTTAGGCTTTATCCAAGCATCATAGCCTCCTCTTGGGCTTTATCCAAGCATCATAGCCTCCTCTTGGGCTTTATCCAAGCATCATGGCCTCCATCTTGGGCTTCATAGAAAATAATATCAATTCAAAATTCCCCCAGTTAAGTCAGCCTCCTCTCAGGCAAATAAACTTTTTAGCTTCACATCTTGGGCTTTGAACAAGATACAAATAAACCTTTTAGCTTTACATCTTGGGCTTTGAACAAGATACAAATAAACATTTTAGCTTCACATCTTGGGATGTGAACAAGATACAAACAAAACTTTTTAGCTTCACATCTTGGGCTTTGAACAAGATACTCAAAATAATTAAACTTCTCCCAGAGATGAGACATTGAGTTATCTCGGTAGGAAGAATCTCTTCTATACACCACAATTCAAAATTAAGCATTAAAAAATTTCTTCCATATAAGTGATGTAAGTGGCACACTTGTTGATTCAAAATCCAAGCTGGAGTCCTTCTCTTATCATGGTCCTAAACTTTTCTTTCATCTAAGTGATGTAAGTGGCACACTTGTTGATACTATTGTTAGTTCTTGTATTGGCTGGAATTTTGGTAAAACAAAGTTGAACAATGTTGATGTCATATGTCTGATGTCATAACATTGGTTCCTAACATTAGCTGTTGCAGGGTTGGAGTTTTATATGCTGATGTTATAATTGATGTCTTGACATCAGTATATCAGAACATCAGAACATCAGATTGTGATGTTTTAGGGCTGCGCGTGTTAGGGTGTTTTGAGGAGATTTGTTAGAGAGATTGGATGCGAATTTATTGGAGTAGATATTCTCAATCAGATAATTTTGGAGATCATTGAGCAGTTTCTGTAACTAACATTAGGGCTGATTTGGAGAGATTTAAAAAGATTTGAAGATCAAATCTGTTTTAAATTCTGGTGTTAAAACAAATCAAAGCAGATATTTTTGGAGGAGGTCCAAGCCCAAGTCAGAATTCTATAAAAGCTGCCTCAACTCGTGTTGGTAAAAAAAAACAAAGAAAGAGAGAAAAAGACTGAGTGTCATTTGTGTCTTCGTGTGTGTTTTGTAAACCATTCGTGTTTGAATTGGTGTTACTATTTTGAGTTGTTAATTGTTCTTTATCAAAGTTGTTAAGCAGAATCAAGTTGTGTGTTTTAAAGTATAATCATTGGATTGTATCATTGAGGTGATTTAGGGAGTGAGTGGTTTCTCATACCTAAGTGGTTTCTTAGGTAGAAGTGTCATTGGGTAGTGATCAAAGTTAGGTAGATGTCAACTGGGATTGTTGAGTCTGTAATTTGATACTACTAATAGTGAATTTCCTCCCTGGCTTGGTAGCCCCCGGACGTAGGTAGTTAGACCGAACTGGGTGAACAATTCATTGTGTTATTTACTATTGCTTATTGCCTTGTTCATATCAGCAGAGTGTGTTGTTGTGACATCACACTTAACATCACACATCTGATACTAGAATTTCAATTGGTATCAGAGCAGGCATCCTGCTCTGCATCTGGGTGAGATCTAGGGCTGATACTTTCTGGTGCAATGGACAAGGAGACTGGTGGATTGGTGAATAGACCCCCTATTCTAGATGGCTCTAATTATGACTATTGGAAACCACGGATGGTTACCTTCTTGAAGTCATTAGACAGCAGGGCTTGGAAGGCTGTTTTAAAAGAATGGAAAGCACCTGTTATTGTTGAAAAGGATGGTACAACTAAGCTAAAACCTGAGGAAGATTGGATAAAGGAAGAAGATGAGCTTGCACTTGGAAATTCAAAAGCCTTGAATGCCATCTTTAATGCTATTGACAAAAACATCTTTAGACTGGTAAAGACTTATGAAGTAGCTAAGGAAGCATGGGATATCTTGAAGACTACTCATGAAGGAACCTCCAAAGTCAAGATGTCAAGACTTTAACTTTTGACAACAAAGTTTGAAAATCTAAAGATGAAGGAGGATGAAACCATTCACGATTTTCACATGAATATTCTTGAGCTGTCCAATGCTTCCAGTGCTTTAGGAGAAAGAATGACTGAAGAGAAGCTGGTAAGGAAGATTCTCAGATCCCTTCCCAAGAGATATAAAATGAAGGTGACTGCTATTGAAGAAGCTCAAGACATTAGCAAGATGAGGGTTGATGAGTTGATTGGTTCTCTTCAAACCTTTGAGTTGGGATAAATGAGGAGCCTGAAAAGAAGACCAAAAGCATAGCTTTGGTGTCCAATACTGAAGATGGTAAGAAGGAGTGTAATTTTGAAACTCAGGAGGAACTGTCAAATGTTGTTGTGATGCTTGGGAGACAGTTTAATAAGGTGTTAAAGAGAATGGATAGAAACTATAGACCTAATGTTAAGAACATCACATCTGACAACAACAGGTCTAGTGATCAAGTGAAGAAAATAAGAGATGAAGATAAGTCCAATCATGGCAAAGGAGTTCAATGCTATGAGTGTGAAGGTTATGGTCATGTCAAGAAAAAATGTCCTACATACCTCAAAAAGCAAAAAAAGGGGTTATCTATTTCCTGGTCTGATACAGATAGTGAAAGTGAAGAAGAGAATGCCAAGCATGTTAAGGCATTGACTGGACTATGTGCCTCTGATGGAGAGTCTAGTGATGGTGAATTGACCTTTGAAGAGCTGACATCCTCTTATCAAGAGCTGTGTCTGAAAAGTGAAGAGGTCCTTCAAGAAGGGGAGAAGCAGAAGAAGATTATTGCACAGCTTGAGACTGAGAAAGATGAACTTAAGAATGAAGTTTTGTTGTTAAAATCCCAGCTTGATCAAATGTCAAAATCCATCAGAATGTTAAATAGTGGAACTGACACTCTGGATAAAATACTTGAAGCTGGAAAAGGGGCAAGTGATAAGACTGGTCTAGGATATGAGGGAGAAAAGAAGATATCTGCAGAAGCTAGTTCTTCTGGGGTTAAACAAAACATTCCTCATCAGCATGAAAAAGGACATGGTTCTGGAATTAAGAAGGGTGTCCCTCACCTTGGGCCACAAAATAATGGAAAGGGCTATGGTCCTGCACCTAAGAAGTTTTTGTCTCAACCTCAAGGAAAGCCTCAGGTTTCTGGAGCTAGACAGTATATGCCTCCCCAATACCATAGGAGTATGCAGACTTATAATTTCAAACATAACATGTTCCATCCGATGTCTCAACATCAAGGGAAAATGTATGGGTTTGGATCTAATAATGTTGTGCCTCATGGTTATGGCAGAAGAAGGCCACATCATCATGGTAAAAGACAACCTATGCACTACAGAAGACAGCCTAATTATGGGAGAAGACATCATCAATATTTTGACAGATGGCAGCCTCAGCATTATGACAGAAATCATCATCAAGGTGGGAGACATTTCAATCACTTCAGAGAAGAGATTCAAAGAGTAAGATGTTACTATTGTGGGAGATTTGGCCATATACAATCTTCTTGCTTTAAACTGCATGGTTATCCTAAGCCTGTTCCTCAACCTAGATAGAAGCAGGACAGGCCTCAGACTATTAAACAATGGATTCCTAAAGCTGCTGTCACATGTCTATTGCCTCACTCATCAGTCAGAACCCCAACTATGGATGGTTGGTATTTTGATAGTGGTTGCTCAATGCATATGACTGGTTTCAAGAATCAGTTGGTGGATATCAGGACTTACTCCACAAACGGTGTAACTTTTGGTAATGGAGAAAAAGGGGAAGTAAAAGGAATTGGAAAATTGAATTGTGAGGCTGGACCTAATCTTGAAAGTGTACTTCTGGTCAAAGGATTTACTGCTAATTTGATTAGCATCATTCAGTTATGTGATGAAGTATTCAAGGTTAGCTACACTAAAGATGAATGTTTAATGACTAATGAGAAGAGTGAAGTCGTTATGAGGGGAGTTAGATCCATAGATAACTATTATTTATGGGTTTCTCAAGAGTCCAGCTTATCATGTAATGTCAAGGATGATGTTAAGACATCTGAATGTGACATTAGAAGGATCACCAAACAACCTAGTGTTATGCAACTATTCAGAGGAAATATTGAAGAAACCAAGGTAGTAGAGGTTGATCATTCAGGTATGAAGGGTAATGACGATTTCCCTAAAGATATGTGTGCTGAAATTTGTGAAGTGTTAAGTAGGGATTTGGGCATGTGGAAAAGGATTCAAAGGTTATTGAATTATGGTGTGCATTTATTAAATTTCAAAAATTTAAAAGGAAATTTGTTTTGGTGGGGAAAATACATTTATTGGCCTTTAAGTGACCAACAAAAGCAGTCCCCTTACCTTAGGCTATCATTTCCTATTATCACTCTCACACGCTTCTTCAATCTCAACACTCCAAGTCCGTTCATCTTCCCCCCTAAGAACAGAAATTACAAAACACTTTTGGCCATCAGTTGTAACACAGGAACGATGTCTAAACAAGTGTCATCTCCATCCAAGAAGGCTGCGTCCAAAAGTTCTACTCATGCAAATTCTAGGGTTTCGACAAAAGAGGTGTCTGTGAATGAAGCTATGAACATTGCTCTTATCTATATGATTCCAGCCTCAGAAAAGAAAAGACCCGAGAAGTATCAACCCAAGAGACCTTCAAAAGGTAATACTTCTAATCAATGTGCGAGTAGTAAATTTAATGATAGCGAAAGTAGGGCCTTTGTCACTAGTGTGTTGTTTGGAGACAAACCTACTCCTAGGACTACCACCCCTCTTCCTCAAGTTGTTGAATAAAGGGTAGATGTGGACAAGAGCATTGATCAGATTGTCACAAAAATATTTGAGAAAGGGATTCCTGTGAAGGGAATATCTAGACCTCTGAGTCAAAGGCCTGCTGATCAATCTGTTAGAGAAGAGGGTGACATTGAAACTTTTGAAACAAATCTTCATAGATTAGCTATTTCAGTCATTGAAGATGCTGAGATTGAAGATGAAGTTGAATCTAAAGCTGAAAGAGAAAGGGATACTCATGTTGAAGATAAGGTTGATGTTGAACATGATGTTGGAACATCACATGCTAGGGATGTTACTCCTAGTCCCAGAGGGAAGAAGAATGCTGATGTGGTGGATGTTGTTGACTTATCTGATAATGAAGTAATTGGTAATGATGTTCCTGGGATTGCCAATAGATTGAAGACTAGAAAAGGAAAGACTGTGGAATCTTCTCTTAAGATGACAGCTGAAGGCAAGAAGAAAAATACATCTTTTGTTGGTCCAACTAAATCTTGGAGCAAGGTTGCTGTGACTTCCAAAAAGAGAAAGATTAGAGAAGACACTACGCCAAACAAGGGAAAAGAGGGCGCTTTTTTTGGCCTATGACAGCGCTTAAAAGCGCTGTCTAAGGCTGCGCTGTCGTAGGTAAAGACAACGCTTTTTATTTATGAAAAAGCGCTCTCTAAAAGGGGGACTTTAGACAGCGCTTTCAAAAGCGCTGTCTAATGTATACGTTTAAAATTTTAAAGAATTTTTTTATATACTTTAGAGAGCGTTTTTTTCTTCAAAAGCGCTCTATAAAGGGGGACTTTAGACAACGCTTTTGAAAGCGCTATCTAATGTATACGTATAATGATTTTTGTTATATACCTTTAGAGAGCGCTTTTTCCTTAAAAGCGCTCTCTAAAGGGGGACTTTAGACAGCGCTTTTCAAAGCGCTGTCTAATGTATACGTATAAAATTTTAGATTTTTTTATATACCTTTAGAGAGCGCTTTTTCCTTAAAAGCGCTTTTTCCTATACCTTTAGACAGCGCTTTTTTCTCAAAAGCGCTGTCTTTTGTCTACGTATAATTTTGAAGATTTTCTTTAAAAATCCCATTTTAACCATTTTTTTTATGCAGAAACCTGTATAATTCATATTTCCATAAACCTGTATAATTCACATTTCAATAAACCAGTATGGATACGCATTTCCATTAACAAATTCTATTTCAAAACTAGAATTTACATTAATGCAGAATTCGCACAATTCCTTATATTGTATGGTTTCAAACCTGTATAGAATTTGTACATTTCAATAAACTAGAATTTACATGCAGAATTCGCACAAATTCTATTGTATGGTTTCAAACCTGTATAGAATTTACATTTCAATAAACTAGAATTTACATTCACAAAACTATACATTCAAGAAAGAATTCTTCTTGCAATAAAGAATTCGCACAATTCCTCCTTAGTATCTTGCAATTGTTTCCTCGTGTAATAAGGACACGCCATATCATCGAAATACTACATAACAAAACAAAATACGCATTATTTAGTTAAAAATAATAAATTATCTGACATATCCGATAAATATTAAAATAAATCCTAATTTATAAAACCATGCATACCGTAATAGGAATCTCTAATTGTCCCATTTGAAGGATTTCTCTCATGAACCTCAAAACGAAGTACCCGCAGTCTATGCCATTACGGTGACGAGGGCACTACACATAGACAAACAAATAAGAAATAATATATAGATGTTTTCTGTTATCAAGTAGCATCACTAATAAGCAATATTGTGAAAATTAATATACCTCCACTTTGACCCATGTAATATTGGTTGCTCTAACCCGTGCTACTCGAGTCTCTCTTTGTGCATGGTATAGTAGTATAGCTCTATAAAAGAAAAACGTAAACTTAGAACAATGTCACAGAAATAATTAAATATACAAATACACACGAATATTTCGAACAATCTCACTTACGTGTCAACCACATCCTTCATATTCTGATATGTGGACCAATCAATATCCAATGAAACTTGAGGTCTTTCATAGACACAAGTCTTCTAATATCTGAAGAGTATCCTTCTGGAACTTTAACTTCACTTAGAAACTTACACAATACTTTTTTCTCCTTTCTAGATAGAGTATACGCAGCAGGTGGTAGATATGTTCGTTTTCCTTTCTTCAAGGGTCCTAATTCAGTTCTTATCCCCATATGTACCAAGTCCTTTCTTGCTTTACGGCCATCCTTAGACTTTCCTGGTATATTGAGTAACGTACCAATAACACTGTCAAATACATTTTTTTCAATATGCATAACATCGAGAAAATGTCTTACATACAACGACTTCCAATATGGCAGTTCAAAAAAAATTGACCTCTTCTTCCACCCACTCTTGACAAGTGTATGTGCAAAAGGCTTTCCAAACTGAGTTCTCACATCTTTCACCTTTTCAAAAATTTGATCACCTGTCAATATAGTTGGAGCTCTACCATGTTCTGGCTCTCCATTGAATGCTTTTCTCCACCCATGATAGTGATGATTAGAATTTAAGAATCTACGATGACCGAGAAAGACATTCTTCTGACCAAACTCCAATCGCGTCCAATCTGTTTTATCTTCACAAATAGGACACGCACATTGACCTTTTATGCTGTACCCTGATAGATTTTCGTATGCTGGAAAATCATTAATTGTGCCAAACAACATCGCCCTCAAGTTGAAACTTTCTTTCCTATACCCATCATAAACCTCCACACCGTTCTCCCACAAAAATTTTAAATCTTCGATTAAGGGTGCCAAGTATACGTCTATGTCATTCCCTGGTTGTCTAGGCCCAGAAATTAACATAGATAACATCATGTACTTACGCTTCATACATAGCCATGGAGGTAGGTTATAAATCATTATGATCACAGGCCAAGTGCTATGTGAGATACTTTGAATACCGTGTGGGTTCATTCCATCAGTAGATAATGCCAAGCGAAGGTTTCTTGCTTCTTTTCCAAATTCAGGATAATCATCATCAATTTTCATCCACTGTGGTGAATCTGCCGGATGTCGAAACTTTCCATCAATAATTCTTTCATCTGCATGCCAAGTCAAGTGTCTTGAATCGGTCTCACTACGAAACATGCGTCTAAATCTCGGAATTATAGGAAAATACCATAAGACTTTTGCTGGAGACAACTTTTTCTTATATCGAGAGACACCACATTTAGGACACTCATTTAACGATGCATACTCATTTCGAAACAATACGCAATCGTTTGGAAAGGCATGTATCTTATCATAGCTCATGCCAATAAAGCACAACATCTTTTTGGCCTCATATGTTCGATTGGGAAGAGCATTATCCTCTGGAAGCATATCTTTCATAAGGGCCAATAACTCTGTGAAACTTTTATCCGACCATCCATTGCCCGCCTTTATGTTGTACAACTTTAATACTGCAGACAATCTTGTGAATTTGGTGCAACCATTATACAACAGTTTCTCTGCATCGCTTACCAACCTCTCAAACATTTTGGGACAATCCTTAAGATCTTCTTAAAGTGCTTCTGCAATCTCTTCGACTCGATCAGAATCGTATGTATCTGTGCCATTGTCGTATGAAGCATAGGTCATATTATCCCCCGATTCAACATTCCCGTTAATTTTCTCACGATGCAAATTCCAACATGTATAACTTCTATCAATTCCACTCCTCAATAAATGCGATGCCAACTGAACCGCGTCAACCCGACTCCCAAAACAGCAACCTAAGCAAGGACATATCATTCGACTGGGGTCTTTGGCTTGCGCAACAGTAAACTTAACGAATTCTGATACCCCATTGTCGTACACTTTTGACAATCGACTTGAAGACATTCATTTCTTATCCATAGTTATACTAATTAAACTAAACAAAAACAAAAAGAAAAAATGTTATACCTGTAGGGAAACGATCCGACTTTCACACTTTGATCACAAGTAACCCCTATATATAGCAAATTCAATAACTTAGTAACTCCATCATATCAATTCATTCAAAGCACTACTAATTACAGAGGCGTGAGAGAACAACTAATTACCTTTAGAGATGTAAACAACTTCTAGACCCACACAGTGTCCAGATAGGTTAGAATTAACAAGACCCCCCCTATACACGTATCATAAAATGAAATATCATTAATAAAATATGCATTACTATTGAAGATAAATTGTAGAATGATTTTTTGGTTAAATAGATTATTAAAATTATATTTTAATAGTGTTAAACATAAATGTAAACATATTTATGATATACTAAAAATGTAGAAAAGAATCACATAGCAAAAATGAGTACAAATTGCACTTATTTATTAATGAAAAATATTCTTACTTGATAAAAACAATTGTGAACAAAACCTATAAAACTTGGTACAATTTAAGATTGAATGAGGGGAAATAGGTTTTGTTATTAGTTATAACCGATAACACTAAATAACACAAATCATAATTCAAAACATAGCAAAATCTGATTTATATTTAATCAACTAAGCTTTTCTAATTGTTTATCTAAATCATTATCCTATTGCATTTGGTCTTTAACTTATCTACATCATTTTCTAATTGTTTAATCAGTTATGTTTTGTTATTAAACTCCTTTCACGTTTTAGCACTCAACCATATAAATGTTGTTTTACTAATTTCACATTCTCAACAATAACAGCAACAGAAGCAACAATAACAACAATAACAGCAACATAACGACAATAACATGCAAGAACGATTGACAATAACGATGACAAGAACGATGACAAGAACAGCAACAACGAACAATGTTAGAAGTAAGAACAGCATCAACAATGTACCTCTTCTACGTCACGACAATGAAGCACGACGACAGCAAAACGACGGCAGCAGTGAAGTCACGACAATGAACGACGGCAGTAGAACGACGGCAACCACGAATGAACGACGGCAATCGTAAAGGGTTTCAGCAGAGAAGAAAGAGAGCAAGGGTTTCAGGAGAAAGAAACGCGCGGTCGAGAGAAGAAAATGAATAGAAGCAGTTTCAGAAAATGAAATGAAATGTGTTTTATATTTTAATTTATAAATGACCTTAGAGGGCGCTTTCCTTAAAAAGCGCTTTCTAAAGTGGGGAGACTTAAAGACCTTAGAGGGTGCTTTTCTGAAAGCGCTTTCTAAAGGTTAACCTTAGACAGCGCTTTTCTTAAAGCGCTTTCTAAGGTTAAACTTTAGACAGCGCTTTTCTAAAGCGCTTTCTAAAGTAATACCTATAGCAACGCTTTCTGGAAAGCGCTTTCTAAGGTGTCTTCCATTAAGCGCTTTCTAAGGGCATTTAACAGCGCTTTTGAAAAGCGCTTTCTAAAGGCTGTCTATTACAGCGCTTTTTTTTAGCGAAATTTTTAAAAGACCTATAGCAGCGCTTTGTCCAAAAAGCGCTGTCTTTGTTGCACTGTCTTTTTCCAATTTTGGCATAGTGAGAATCTGAATCTGAGTATGATGTTGAGGAAGATGTTCAAGACATCACCCCTGTCAGAAAGTCCATTTTGAAAAGAATTTCTAATAAGGTTCCTGAAGTTCCAGTAGACAACATATCCTTTCATTATGCTAGCAGTGCTCCAATGTGGAAATTTATGTGACAAAGGAGATTAGCTCTGGAAAGAGAGCTTGGAAAAGATGCATTGGAGATGAAAGAAATTATGGAGCTCATTCATGTTGCTGGACTGTTGAAGACTGTGACTAAATTCTCTAAGTACTATAGTGGACTTGTTAAGGAATTTGTTGTCAACATCCCTATAGACATTTCTGACAAAAGAAGTGTGAACTTCATGAAGGTGTTTGTTAGGGGTAAGTGTATTAACTTGTCTCCTAGTACCATCAATAAGTATCTGGGAAGAGATGATCAAGAGGGTTGTGAACTGGAAGTGACTGATAATGATGTGTGTAAAGAGATCACAGCCACTCAAGTGAAGGTTTGGCCACTGAAAGATAAATTGACAGGTAGCAAACTCAGTATCAAGTATGCTATTTTGCACATAATTGGAGCTGTTAACTGGGTACATACTAATCACAAAACCATCATAGCTGTGGGATTAGGAAGGTTTATCTATGCTGTTGGGAAAAAGGTCAAGTTCAAATATGGAAATTACATATTTGATCAAGTTGTGAAGCATGGTGCCACGAATGCTATCAAGATGCCAATAGCATTCCCTTCAATTGTCTGTGGAATGATCTTAGATCAACATCTTGGAATTTTAACTAGTTCAGATGTAGCATGTAAGAGGGAGTCAGCTTTATCCTTGCATCCCAAGCTGTTTGTTAGGAATCATGTTCCAGACATTGTTGTAACATCAAGTTCTGGTGTTAAGAAGGTCAGTACTAAAACTGAGATGATTGAAGAATTGAAGGCTGTCTGCAAGGATCTTGATATGGTGATCCGTACTAGCACTGCTAGGAAGATGAAAATTGAGCAGATGATCAAATCCTTGGAACAGGGTGAAGATGATGTGAGTGTCAATACTGAAGAATCGGGTTCAGAGGAAGGTGAGGAGAATGATGCAGATGGTTCTGATGCTAATGAAGATTAAAGTGCTGCTTTTGCTGTTTATTATTTTTGTAGTTTATAGTTTTTTGTTTCTGCACATTGTGTGCATGGTGTGTAACTTGGATAATTGTACTTTTATGCTTATCTTGGTTTTGTTCTATGATTTGCCTTGTCTTGTGGTGCTGACTTTAGACTGACAAGGAGAGCTAGTAGGACTAACTGTAGTAAAGTGGTAGAGTATAACTTGTTGGTAGTTTGCCAATTGTGGCTAAAAAGGGGGAGAGTTAGCCCATGTGTTGCCTAGTTGTCTGATGCTGGCTCAAGGCTTGAGGGGGAGTGTGCATGTTTGAACAGCTGGTATGCTGGTTCTTATTTTGCGGGGGAGTTTTGCTTAGTGCAGTTTGATTGTGATTGCTGCTGGTATGAAGTTTTTTCGATGCAGGTACCTCTAATGATGGCAGAGTTTGTTTTAGCCAAAATTAGCCAAAGGGGGAGATTGTTAGTTCTTGTATTGGCTGGAATTTTGGTAAAACAAAGTTGAACAATGTTGATGTCATATGTCTGATGTCATAACATTGGTTCCTAACATTAGCTGTTGCAGGGTTAGAGTTTTATATGCTGATGTTATAATTGATGTCTTGACATCAGTATATCAGAACATCAGAACATCAGATTGTGATGTTTTAGGGCTGCGCGTGTTAGAGTGTTTTGAGGACATTTGTTAGAGAGATTGGATGCGAATTTATTGGAGTAGATATTCTCAATCAGATAATTTTGGAGATCATGGAGCAGTTTCTGTAACTAACATTAGGGCTGATTTGGAGAGATTTAAAAAGATTTGAAGATCAAATATGTTTTAAATTTTGGTGTTAAAACAAATCAAAGCAGATATTTTTGGAGGAGGTCCAAGCCCAAGTCAGAATTCTATAAAAGCTGCCTCAACCCGTGTTGGTAAAAAAAACGAAGAAAGAGAGAAAAAGACTGAGTGTCATTTGTGTCTTCATGTGTGTTTTGTAAACCATTCGTGTTTGAATTGGTGTTACTATTTTGAGTTGTTAATTGTTCTTGATCAAAGCTGTTAAGCAGAATCAAGTTGTGTGTTTTAAAGTATAATCATTGGATTGTATCACTGAGGTGATTTAGGGAGTGAGTGGTTTCTCATACCTAAGTGGTTTCTTAGGTAGAAGTGTCATTGAGTAGTGATCAAAGTTAGGTAGATGTCAATTGGGATTGTTGAGTCTGTAATTTGATACTACAAATAGTGAATTTCCTCCCTGGCTTGGTAGCCCCCAGACGTAGGTAGTTAGACCAAACTGGGTGAACTATTCATTGTGTTATTTACTGTTGCTTATTGCCTTGTTCATATCAGCAGAGTGTATTGTTGTGACATCGCACTTAACATCACACATCTGATACCAGAATTTCAACTATATCCAAGTTAAGGTCATTCTCTTAGCATAAAAGACTCATAAAGGAAGATGTGGCATTGCTTAGGATTCTTTAACATCCAAGTTCAAAGCTTCTTCCCTTATCATATTATTCTCAAATGTTTGTGATGAATAGGTGAGATATCTCCCTTAAGAATGAAAAATTGTCTTTTTTTTCAGACAAACAAAACTTTTAGCTTCATCATCTTGGGCATTGAGCAACATACACAAACACCCCTTTAGCTTCATCATCTTGGGATTTGAACAGTATACAAATTCCACCCATAGTTAGGTGGAACTACGAATGCTCTGATTTCTCAACTTCCTTTTGAGAATACGTAGGCATAAGATTGCGAGATCCTAGCGACACACCTTTAAATAAAACCCTTTAGGTCCCTGTACCCTTCATAAAACAAAAAACTCCCAAAAATATCTTACATTCTCATTCTCACCCATAGGTTAAAACTTTCCCGATCAACAGTAAACGATGTAAATAGATAAGTTAATAGTAAAAAAATGTACAAAAGGTTTCTATAGAGTACTATAGATACTTAGGATGTTAATATCTTCCCTTAGTATAACCGACCCCCGATTCCAGATCTCTTTGCATTTATAGGGAAAACATTTGCACGCAGGGTTAGTTTAGATTTCTTCCCCTTCCTTTTAAGCATCATAAGATAAATATTAGAAATTCGAAAGTGGCAACAAAAACAGTTCACGAGGACCCCACCATCACTAGGATAGGTGGGGGCACGAAAATCGGTCCACAATGTGCCCAAATCTCTTGCAATTGTGTAATACCCCGTATTTTATAAACGCTCTAGATAATATTAGTTGAGACCAGTTGAGATCCAGTGTGCTCTGAGTATTTATCTGATAAGATAATTAGAGCAACTGATGAACTCAGAGCTGATCAGATTAATATTATCTAACTCTAAGGTTTTGTTAATTGGTTCATTTGAGCTAATTTGGACATTTAGTAGTGTTACTAATTTTGAGTATTTTCTCTTTATCAATTATTTTCTCTCATTTTCTTCATCATCATCTTCTAATCCAGGTGGGTTCTAGATAAAGACTTTAGTGTAGAAATTCTAAGAGTTCTAGAGTTAGGTTAGATTTTGAGAAAATGAGTTTTTTTGCAAAGACAATGAATCTAACGGTTGAAAATCGATATAAATTGCGTAGTATAATCGTAATATGCATATGAACATTATTGATACTTGTTTTGATTGTTTGGCAATGTGTTGGGTTGGAAGAAGTTGGATTTTTGGGGTTTGGAACCATGTAAACCGCAGTAGAAAAATTCTGGTTCTGATGCGATTTGCCAGGCGAATTGGGATTTGCCAGGCGAATTATGTTTCGCCACTAGTTTGCCAGGCGAAGCGCTGGCGAAGAGGGATTCGCCAGGCGAAATCCTAAGTTGCCAGGCGAAAATGGGGAGACAGAAATGTGTTAGCTACTGGAACTTTTGGGTTTTTCAAGAATGGGGACTCGCCACTGGTTTGCCAGGCGAAGTACTTGCGAAGAGGGATTCGCCAGGCGAAATCCTAAGTCGCCAGGCGAATTTGGCTATTTCTCAAAAATTTTCTTTTCTTCAAAAATCCGTAACTTTTGACTCATTTATCCGTTTTAGACGTTCTTTATATCGATGTGAAGCTATGAAAGAGTTCTATGCTATGAAAAGTGGAAATATTATTTATGAGATGGATTTTAGTAGATTTTGGGGATTAATCGGAATTACGTGAATTATGTAAAACGGAACTTTTGAAAATTTAAAAGCTTCAAGTGGTGAGCTAGTGAGGAAACCCTAGTACACTAGAATGACTTAGAGAATTGTGCGGAAATACTTACATCGATACTAGAAGAGTATCTTTGTTAAGTGGTTGTTAGTGGAGGACCGTAATTCCTCCGGTTTTGTATTGTTTCACTTAATAAATATTAGTGACCCGTGTTTAATCCTTTGGTGTAGGATGGCAAGGGAAAGTATTTATTAAGTTTGTTTTCCCTTAATAAATATTAGTGACCCGTGTTTAATCTCTTTGAGCGGGATGGCCGGGGAAAGTATTTATTAGGTTTGTGTCCCTTAATAAATATTAGTGACCCGTGTTTAATCCTTAGGTTTGGGATGGCCGGGGAAAGTATTTATTAAGTAGGTAACCGTGACCCGTGTTTAATCTCCTTGTGCGGGATGGCCGGGGAAAGTTACTAAGTGGTTGGTACCGTGACCCGTGTTTAATCTCCTTGTGCGGGATGGCCGGGGAAAGTACCAATTGTAGATAACCGTGACCCGTGTTTAATCTCTTTAAGAGGGATGACAGGGGAAAGTTATTTACGTTAAGGATCTGTGACCCGTGTTTAATCTCTTTGAGCGGGATGGCCGGGGAAAGATTCCTTAACTAGTTGTCATTTTGTGTTTTATACGATGGTTTCTCTAGTCAGAAATGGTTGAACTCAAGGTATAGTTCCTTTTCCCCCGACTTGAGTTAGGATTTGGTTAGAACCTTGTAAAGCCGAGAGAATCCATAAGATAGAGAACTCACTGAGATTTGATGTATCTCACCCCACTATTGTTGAATATTTCAGGTACTTCAGGTTCCTCGAAGGGTAAGGATAAGGTCGTGTGATTATCCTTACTTTTCTGATGGCGTAGCTTCCGTTGTGGATTTTATTTAAGATCGTTGTCGATCTAGTTCTTAGTATTTATCTTTGGAACATCTTGTATATATATTTATGCCATAGTTTTTTTTTTGTATTAGGCTTTTTGGGCATGTATATGTATAATGTGTTTACTAGGGGCTTATTGGTGTTTCAGTACCAAACTTGGTTTTCATGTATAATATATGCTTATCTGTATGTATTTATATATGGGCGTTACAAATTGTGACATTGTGGTTTGCCCTTGTTCCAGCAATCCTTCTCATCATGAGTTCTACTCTTGCAAATTTTGCACCATTTATTTGATGCTCCTTCATGCCATCTTCCGCCATTCGTGCCACTTCCTCTTCCTCGTGAGTTTCTTCCCATGCCTCTGCATCTTCCAAATCTGCCACCCGTCATACCCAAAATTTTGACCACCAAGATTTCCCATCATTGTGCAAATCATCATCACAATATGGGTGTACCTTCATGCCTCATCAAATCTCCTAAGGGGTTGTTAAGCATTCACTTCAATCAAAGATTAGGGTTTTGAGCCTTCTCAGAGCATTTAGACAAGGATCAATCAAGAAATGACATGATCTTCAACTTGTCTAGCCTCTCAAATACCCACAATGGATCAAAAGGATCCCCACATCAAAAATCAAGCACAAGATTGCAGCATTCCAAGTGGATCAAGCCTCACGATCACTAGTGTCACCAAATTAGGGTTTTGGTCGACCAAGGGCTCCAGATGAAAATTTCCATCTGGGCATGAGCCAATTCCTCAATATTTGGTCCATTAAGCTCAAAGGAATCTCAAGAGCCCATCCAGAATGGTAAAATCACCTTGAGGGTCCATCTATCAAAAAATCAGGAATTTGGGTTTTGACTTAATTCAACCCTTGAGTTAACTTGTGAAGTGAGGCCTGGCTTAAAGCTTCAAAATAAACTTCAAGGACCTCAAATACATCATATTGACATGGCTACAAAATTTGATTGACTCAAAGAGCTCAAGTCATAAGCCACAAGAACTCAAAACCATCTGATCATAAATTACGGTTCTTGATGGAAAGAGTCAACCCTACCCTTGACTGTTGGCCTACCCTTGATCTCAAACCTTGGGGAGGGGTCCAAGACATTCCTAAATACCCTTGGAGGCCATCCATGAAATTTAATTGAGCCTAAAGATTGATTTCACAAAAGGATCACAAAGTCAAAATTTCATCTGATGAAAAAGTCAACTGTAAAAAAATCCAAGTTTGACTTTTTGGATTTTTGGTCAACCAAGGTTCCTTAACCCTAAAACAATGTTAATATGTGATTTGAATCATCATTCATCAAGAAAAATCAAAGAAAGTGAGTTAACTTGTAAAATGGGTAACCATAAAAGACTTAGAATTTTTCTAAGTTATGGAACAAAGTGGCTAGGGTACCAACTTTGCAAGGCCATATCTCCCAAACCATAAAGCCTTTTTCTCCCATTCAAAGCTCAGATTGAAGTTCATGTTACATACTTCAAATATGTCAACTAGACCTCATTCCAATTCATCATGGATTTTGAGTTATTGTTTGAGAAAAATCACAAAAAACATGAAAATGACATTTTTCCAACACTTAGTGAAATTTTCACTAAGTCAGAATCTGCCTTATTTTTTCCAAAATGTATAGGGATTTTTCATTGTAATTCAGGTTGATTCAAAACTAAAGTTGGACATCATGTTGAAATAGGATATATCAGCTTTCCAAAATGACCAAGAACTCCATCAAACTCCACCTGAGCTAAGGGTTATGACAGCTGCAACATGCCTTGCTGCAAACTGTTTTGCAAGGCAGATTTGTAAATTAGGGCTCAAATTGATCAAATTGTGAAAAAATAAACATGGTTATCCATCTGCACACCTCAGGGGGAGACCAAGGAGGAACAAGCACTGATCCATGAGCCTCCCAAGTCTTTGGAACTACATATAGGGGTGGCATCCCTAAAAGCTAAAAGATGCCTCAAGACTCCAATTTTGTTTTGAGGCATTCAATGGATGCATAGAGCTGGCATGTATCATTCCATGATCAGCCAAATGAGTCAAGATAAGCTCATACAACAGAGAACCATAGGCCTGTGCTCTAATCTCAAGTTAATGGCTAGAGGAGACTTGAGATTCCATTTGATCACAATTGGCCAAAGGCCTGCTGCAGTTGCCACACACTATTGCTTATAAAACAAACTTGACACACTACAAATAGGCCTCATTTGTGATCAGTTTGAGTACACCAAAGGTCCTAAACAGATGCCTTTCTCAAAATCACCACTTTCACTCCCAAAACACCTTCTCTTGCAAGTCAATATCGGGTTTTGCATTTGAGAGTGATTCCAACCAAACCAATGGTTCACACACCTCACATATAACATATAAAAGTGATCCAAACTCTTACATAACATTTGGAACATCAATTTCACAAAATCACCAGCCAACTGCTCAAGTTCTTGACAGAGTTGCAGTTGGGGTACCATCTCAAGTTCTAGTTCATTTCAAACCACTCCAAGCATTCAGACACACTCCTTGGCACCTAAGGAAGCTGTCCAGATCATTGGAACCAACTTACAACACCTCCATCACCAAACTCGATCACCAGCTGCAAGAGGTAAGCATGAACTCTTCAAACTCCATGATGCATGCATATTTTACTGCACAATAATTTTGCCACATGTTCATAATCATGTATAGAGTGATAGCCCTCAATCAATTGCCATGAATCAATTGTGTATGGAATTTCATTGTGTTCATGCTGAAATTAGGGTTTTTGAGGTTTTCTTCTGATTTCTCACTCAATACTCAAAATAAATACAATTAAATTATATGGTTGTGATCCTTGTTCAAAAGCGAACAAGATTGATACTTGAATCGTGCAAAACCATTGAGAAATCATGGAGAAAATTGAGAAAACACAAATCTGAAAAAACAGAGGGCGCGGGCAAGAACCAAGTGTTCTTGGCGCCATAATTCAAATTTTTGAATTTTTGTTATTTTTGTTAATTGATTCAAAAATTAATTTCTCTCTGAATATTTATGTTTTTGAATTGATTCTTTTTCTCAAAATTCATAAAAATGTTTAGTTATTTTATTTTACAAAAAAAATCCAATTTATATTATTTATTTAATATAGTTATAATTTTTGTAATTAATTTCATTTTTATTGTTTTTAAACATTTTTAAATGGAATTCCCACTTTGATCTTTCAAAACCAATTGAATTTCAAACTCTCATGTAATTAAACATGATTTTTCAAAATATTTTTCAAGGTGTACAACTTATTTTTGAATATATTTGGTATTTTATATCGTTTTTTCTAATATAGTGTAAGACCCAACCATCTTTTGTACATAAAATAATTTAGGCCTCTGATAGAGTGTAAGACCCAATCCTTTGTAAATACAAACCATTTTGGGCCTCAGACATTGTATAAGTCCCAGCACATTTTCAAAAATCTCAGCGCAATCGCCATTTCAAAACAAAATTCATTTGGGCCTACCTTTGTGTTATAAGTCTCATTCCTTTTCTTAAAAATACTTTTTGGGCCTCTAATAGAGTGTAAAACCCAACCATCTTTTGTTCATAAAACAATTTGGGCCTCTGAAAGAGTGTAAGACCCTATCCTTTGTAAATACAAACCATTTTTGGGCCTCAGATGTTGTATAAGTCCCACTGTATTTTCAAAAATCACGGCACGGTCATCGCCTTTTAAAACAAAATCATCTAGGCCTCCCCTCGTGTTGTAAGTCCCATCTTTCTCTTTCAAAACATCTTTTGGGCCTATGATAGAGTGTAAGACCCAATCCCTTTTAACCAAAATAATTTTGGGCCTCAGTTATTGTATAAGTCTCAATACGATCTTCAAAACAACGGTGTGATCGCTGTTAAGCCTTGGGCCTACCCTTGTGTTGTAAGTCCCATTTCTTTTCTTTTTCAAACTCTTTAGGCCTCTCTTTAAGCTGTAAGACCCAACCCTTTTTGTACAAAAAACCTCTTTGGGCCTCAGTTATTGTATAAGTCCCAGTACAGTTCATAAAACAACGGTAAGATTACTATTTTTTATCTGGGCCTCCCCTTGAGTATAAGCCCCAACAATCTTTTCAAAAAAAACTTCTCTTTTGATTTAGATTTAAATATACAGTTGTTATCAAAACTTTATTTAATTTCTTTGAACAACTAACAATACAGCATGGAAGCTTGCTCGCCTGTAAGTTTTTATCAGCTTTCTTTTACATGTTTTAATATATATATATATAACTGTATTGTGGGAAGTTACGCACCTGTAAGTCCTTCTTTCATACCCTTTTAAATACTTGTCATATATCAACTGTATATATACTAGTATAGTTATTTAGAGTTTTCCCCAGCAACTAGGTCTAGAACTAGGTAAAGCCAGTTGGTCACTCTTTAATACAGTCAAAACTAGATCCCCATAGGATTTCTAGATACAATCTTGCCTTCTCTTGGGCTTAAACAATATGGAACAAAGAGAAAGGCAGTATTCTTGGTGAACCTTTTCTCAGGCTGTCACTATTAGAAATTGTCAAAGAAATTCTATTCCCCAGATGTGATCTATTCTCGGTGAATAACATCTCTTGAATTTATTTAAATCTAAGAACTTTCACTAAATGATCTATTCTCAGTGAATAGAATTTCTTGGAATTTTTTTTGGTTTGGGACCCACAGGCTTCCTAAAAGCATCCCCGCCTCCTCTTGGGCTTTGTACAAGGACCCTCCGGCTTCTTAGAAGTTCTCATGCCTTCTCTTGGGATTAATACAAGGATCCTGAAGACCTCTTAAAGGTATAGGACAAAACTTAGTCATCCTTCGTTAGAGTTGTCTTTCTAAAAAGAGTCAAAACCTCAGACTAATTTTAGGGTTGATACTCATCCCTTAAAAGAGTCATCCTCCTCTTGGGCGTTATACAAAGATAAACTCTTCTATACCAATAGACTTGGACAGTCTAAATCCCCTTGAGTCTCAAAGACATTCTCAAGTTCCCTACAAACATGGGAAGAAACCCTGATCATTTTTTATCAATCTCTAGTAGAGTTAAAACCCATGGGTTCTAAAACTCAGTCTCTCTCCTAAAGTTCCCCAGCCAGGGTCACTTTATCACCAGTATCAGAACCTCAAGGCATCTGATACCCCAACTCTTCTGTAACCCTCAGCAAGAGTTGATTCCCCATTTGGACCTGTCTCGGGATCTCAATAATCCCCGGCAGAAGCTAGCTTCCTCTTAGGCTTTGTATAATGACCTTTCCTTTCCTCAGCACAGTTAGCCTCCTCTTGGGCTTTGTACAATTATTCTCCCCAGCGGAGCTAACCTTTTCAGACTCTCTTGCTGAGTCAATCACCTTTTCAGACTCTCTTGTTGAGTTAACCCTTTTTAGCCTCAATCTTGGGCTTTGTACAAGACAGATAAAACCACTCTCTTGTTGAGTCGATCTTTTTTCAGCCTCCTTTTAGGCTTTGTATAATGATTTCCCCTAGCAGAAATTAGCCTCCTCTTAGGCTTTTTATAATGATTTCTCCAGCTTATTCAGCCACAATCCTAGGCTTTGTACAGGACAGATAAAAGCACTTTCTTGTTGAGTCAAACCCTTTTAGCCTCAATCTTGGGCTTTGTACAAGACATAAATCGTCATAACCTTCTCTTAAGCTTGGGACAAATATCTTCCCCAGCGGAGTCAATTCCTCTCAGCCTTCTTTTGGGCTTTGAGAAATAATTTCCTAGACATAGTCAATCCTCTTTTCAGCCTCAATCTTGGACTTTGTACAAGACAGATAATACTCTCCCGAAGAGTCAAACTCATTTTAGCCTCAATCTTGGGCTTTGTATGAGATACCTAAAATATCCTCAGCCGAGTCAGTAAAGTCTCCATTTAGTCTCAAATCTTGGGCTTTGTACAAGACAGATAAAGAGTTTTTTCCCATAGAGTCAGTCTTCTTTTCAGCCTCTATCTTGGGCTTTGTACAAGACACATACAAACCCTCCCCGGCAGAGTCAAAAAATCCCTTTTAGCCTCAATCTTGAGCTTTGTACAAGACAGATAGAACATTTCCTCCGAAAAAGTCAAACTTTTAGCCTCCTCTTAGGCTTTGTATAATGATATCCCAAAGAGTCAGTCTCTTTTAGCCTCAATCTTGGGCTTTGTACAAGACATATATTAACACTCTCTTGTTGAGTCAGTCTTTTCCAGCCTCCTCTTAGGCTTTGTATAAGGACTTCCCTAGTGGAGTCAATCAACCTCTTAGCTTCAACCTTGGGCTTTGATCAAGGCACACAAAAATCAACATACCCTTCGAGGAAATCAAAATCTCTCTGTAGGAAGTCATTTCTCTGTATTATCATATGTCAAAATAGAAAAATTAAAACTCCCTTTTTTCATCTAATTGCTATAAGCGACAAGCCTCTGGATTATTTACATCCACGCCACTGTCCCTCTCTTAGAATGAAAATTCCTAAGGAAAAATGGCATTGCTCTACATTGAGTTAAAGCTTTCTCCTTCAGGATAACACCCCTATAAAGGAAATTATGGCATTGCCGGATTCACATATCCCAGTTAAAGTAATCCTCCTTTATAAACAGTCTCTCTCAGTCATAACTTTTAGCTTCAATCTTGGGCTTTGAACAAGACACAAATACTCAAGCTTTTAGCTTCAATCTTGGGCTTTAAACAAGACACCAAATATCTATTTTCCTCCCTTAGAATAGGAGGAACTACGGTTGCTCTGATTTCCCTGTTTCGTTTAAACGGGATTACTTAGGTATAAGATTGTGAAATCTTAGCGAGCATACTAATCAAAAACTCTAGGTCCAGTACCTTCACACATCAATCAAAACTTAGGTCCAGTACCTTACCAAAAACATTAAAAAAAAACCCGAACATCAACAAGGACTCACTCTCTCTCATATTTCCCAAGAAACTTTCCCAACCCATTAACGAATAAACACCATCAAGTACAAAGCAAAACCTAAAGCTAACATCCTGTGGATAACCACATATAGGATGGGTAATTGACAACTCCCCGTTGTATATCCTGACCCCGGACCCCCCAATCTCTTTAAGCGTATGTTCAGTTAAACATTCGCGTGCAAGGTTAGTTTTAGATAGCTTCCCTTTCCCTTCCACCTTCATGGGATAAATAAGAAATCAGAAAGTAGCACCCCCTTCCTCTTCATTAAGGAGAAAGCCCAAATTCCGCGATAAGGTGGTCGCGTCACCGACAAAAATCGCGCGCTACACCACCTCTAGAAGACTCACCTCTATTTTGTATTGGGGACTTATTTTCACCATTGTTGGGTTAAATGTTGAGTTTAGGTTGAAAGGCACTCTCAACTTATTTTTCAGAGTGTCGTAACAACCTTTGCTCGTAGGATCTCAAAGACCCCATCAACCCTTGAACAAGCATAGTTGATAGGTCCTTAGTTTCTTCTATATCAGCCACCATAGGATCAAATTTATCTGTCAAACTAATCAGAATTTTATCAACAATTCTGCGATCATCTATTGTATCTCCATGTGACTTCATTTGATTCATCAATTCAGAGAGTCTATTAAAGTATTCATTCAAACTCTCATTTTCTTTCATTCTTTCATTTTCATAGTCTCTCTTAAGAGATTTAAGTTTCACAGTTCTCACCTTTGAGTCTCCTTCAAACTCTTGTTGTAGAACATTCCACGCTTCCTTTGATGTTTTTGCTCTCATAATCCTTGAGAAAATGGATACAGAGACTCCTCTTTGAATCATCCAGAGAACTTCAGCATCTGTGATCTTCTTCTTCTTCAATTCTTCAAGTCGTTGGCTTGATTCTTCAGTTTTTTCTTTTGATTCTCCCGCCTCTGTTGGTGCTTGTTCTTCATACCCATTTTGGACGAACTCCAAGACATCCAACGAGGCGAATAAAGTCTCCATTTTAACAGTCCAAAAATCATAATTCTCTCCTTCGAACAAAGGAACTTTAACATTGCTATATGTTGTGGAAAAGTTGCTTGTGGAAGCCATAATTTTTATTGTTTTTGATGCAGCTGCAAGGATCTGCAACTCTGATAGCACACCATTGGTGGTATTCTAGAGGTGGTATGTGATAAAATATACTGTTGCAGAATTTAGAGTAAGAAAATATTTTTTGGTCACGTTTTTCACTGAACTTCCAGTGGTGGAAGTTATACTTTAAAATACTCCAATTTTATTAAATTCGCCACACACTCTTTTTTCTTGCTTACTTACAACTTAGCATTACAAAGCCTTTATATAGGCTTGAAGGAAACTGGTAGAGAATACAATAAGTTGGTAATCAAGATGAGGACTCTTTGGTTCTCTCAATCTTAATGATACAACTCTACCATAAATCTAAGTAACGATAGTAATTATCATGTGGTGATTACAATTCTCTCATAATTCTTACTAAAGATAGTGGTGGTTATAACACATTAATTTTAACAGGACAAATGTATCATGTAATTAAAAAATTGATTTTTTAGAGACTTTATTAAATACTCATTTTATTAAATGTGATGATTAGTTAAAATCGAAGATTGGTATAATTTATAACAATTTATAGAAAGTCGTGTTGACATTTCTCATAATGACAGACCAAAGATAGGCATGTTTCTTGTAACTTAAATATCTTTTCGGTCTCAATTAGTTTATAAATGAGCTCCATAGGTTCTAAATGGGATTTTCAAATAATTTTTCAAAGACAACAGTTTTAAATTGTGAAAAATGATGAGGCAAGCAATTTTAATTTAATAAAAGTGTGTTGAACCGTTGAAGGGTGAGGCATAAATGCATGCACATCTAAGCACAAGTAGACAAAACCGAGATGGTGGGTAAAATCAAGAATTTTATTATCTATTCCTCAGGGATAAAGTTCTAAGAAAAATTCTTCAAGGGGAAGACTTTACTAAATACCCATTTTATTAAATGTGATGATTATGTAAACAAGTTAAAATTAAAGTTTTATATGGTTTATAACAACTATATGAAAAAGTATTATGAGGATAACAGTTTCTCTCAATGATAGACAAAATATTATTATTATCTTGTTAATAATACAGGTACAAATTTGTTAAAGATGGACAATACTTCTTATATCTTAAATATTTTTTTCTGTCTCATTTAGAGTAGTATATGAGTGTATTTGAGTACTATTGGTACCCAGTGATGACAGTATGTCACAATGTGTTTTTAGTATTCAAATTCAAGTTTGTTGTTTTTAAGTATTTTTATTGTTAATACATTCCACTCTTGTAGGTTTTCAATAAAAATTCCGAAGACTCGTGGAAAAGATCAAACCAAGTAAAAATCACCTTAATCACACAAATATCATATTATTTAACTGTGAACATTACGATGATGAAACAAGGAGAAGACTAGCACACGAAAAATGAGATAAAATTAGAGAAAAATCACAAGAAATAAGAACAATGACGCACCTTTCCAAGCATAGTGGAGCTATCCAGTGCAAAACTAAAACTCTGTTATTTGGATAATAAGGTGTCAGGCACAATGTTGAAACAATGTGTATGACAGTAGAATGTGTAACAAACAGAATAAAGGCATAATATAAATAACAAAGGAGTTGGTAACATAGTTCGGTGCAAAATCACTCACGTTTGGAGGGCGTTAACCCAATGAATTGAAATTCATTCTTAATAGTCAAAAGTACAAATTGGTCAAATTTGAACTCTCCCACTTCAATGTCTCTTTTCCTAATATTACATGTGTACTTTAATATATGCTCCTCCTGAATTTGAGACCTCTCACTTTCACTTTAACACTCTCCTATGTTTTTCGACAGTTCCAAAAGTATATGAATGATGGAACAATAATACTTCTCAAATAATCTATTGTCCTAACTTAGAATTATGACTCAAAAAATAAAATATTACACAAAAGAGTTAAGAACAATAAAACACACCAAGATTAGTAGTGCAAGGTCAGAGTCTTTATAAAGGAGAACAACTCTTTAAATAACAACAATAGTTCAGCTAGAAAGCCCAGTAGGGTTTTAATTTTGAGAGTGACTGAACATCCACAAGCGCGAGGGACCAATCTTCAATAATGTTGATTGCAAATCTTAAATAAATCTGAATTTCTTGAATATACAAATTTAATCATGTAAATATTGAATTAGATTAAACTTTTCCTTAATCCAAAAGTGTGAAAAAACAATCACATCTCTAATTGTATATAAAATTAAACAAATCATCAAATGCATGATAATGACTTCAACCAGCTTACGCGTGAGGCAACTTTAAGTGAGACATGATGTCTGACATAATGTAAAACATTATGCTTAACATGTTTCTTTCTACTAAAGTGTCTTGACCACTTTGAGACATGATGTCTCATAACTTGGCATAACATCTTGCTTCTCATGTTTCTTGTAAAATAATTCCAATCACATGTAATAACAAACCCCCCTTTGGTCAGATGAATAAAACTCGAAGAACAAAATTTATGAGCTATACCTTCAGATGAATAAAATTCAGAGAAGCTAGAGTTATTAAATTCCATTCCATGATCACTATGGGTTTAGACAATCTTACCAATTGATTTTCCCTTCTCACATAGTGAACACTGACATGAACTTTCAAAGATGGTAAAAGTATATGATTTTCCCCAAAGAAAGTCAACCCATGTGTACCTAGAGAAGTCATCAACACACACAAAGACATTTCTTCTTCCTCCTATGCATTCCACTTGAATGGGTCACATGAGATCCATGTGTAGTAACTCAAGTACGCTGAAGGTGGTAAGATGTTGAACCTTTTTGTGTGACATCTTGGTATGTTTTGCTATATGACAATTTTCACAAATCTTCATTTCTTTGATCTAGACTTTAGGAAGACCAATAATGGCCTTTTCTGAGGCAATCTTCCTCATAGTTTTGAGATTTAAATGGCCAAGTTTCCCATGCCATTGATTAGTTTCATTGGAGAGAATACATGATTGAAGTTGATACTTTGTGTAAGAACACCACATATAATAATTGTCTGACGATATGGTATCCTTCATTATATGTTGTAGACGTTTGTTAGTGACTGTACATTGAGAACGATTGAAATTGACAAATAATTATTAATCACACAGTTGGCTAATGCTGATAAGATTTGTAGTGAAACCTTCAACAAGGAGAGCATCACCCTTCAAGTAGTTGAAATAAGACTTCATATCCTTCAAGTAGTTATTTTCTCTTATATGTGGATAGAACAACCACTATCAAAACACCAGTCTTCACGAGAGGTAGCTCTTACAAAAATTTAGGCCATGTGACTTTGTAGTTTCCTCTTTATATTTCCACACTTGTTGAGGGCACACATCTTTTGTAGTAATCTAGATGAGACGAGGATGATATTAGTAGTATGGTCTACCATGCAATTTGTAGCAGAATAGTCTTATATGGCATTATAGACCAAAATAGTGACATAACTAAGAAGCTCTAGCATAGACATTAGAATGTTGGTAATGATATCTAACAAGATGTCGAGACTTATAGTTTTACATGATGAACTCAATCTTTTTTCCAAGAGGAACAAATTTAGGTTTTGAGAAAGAGTCACAATTGAACCCAATTCCTTTCATATATCTTGTCGTCCTTCCAACACCTATAAATTTTGTTGGACAAATGATTTCAAGCAAAATAGGGATGATGAATTGTGGTGTTTAAAATATATGATTACTTTAAAATTTTTCTTGATTAAACTTAAAATTGAGTTAGTATTTTCTTAAGAGTTTGGTACATCGAGAAAAAGCATTGGACAAACGCAAAAAGAATGTTTCAAGAGTTTGAGAAGAAGTTGGAAAATCAAAAGAAAGAATTTGAAGATGCGTTAGCAGTGGAGAGGGAAAATCGCAGGATGAACATGGAAGAAATGAAAGAATTATTGAAGGTGCGAGAAAGACACAAGAAAAGGGGGTTTGAATTGTGATTTTACTCTTTTCATAACTTTTCCCATCTTGTTAAAGAGACGCTCAAGAACCTTTAAAGTTCGTTGAGAGATTCTGATCTCTTAACTATGGAGCATGAGAATCATATAGGTTCTGACATAAGATACGATACTCAAAACTTGCAGTGCGGAAGCATATCAAAGATAGGCTGCAAGGTTCTGACTTTGCTTAATATGAGGTTCTGATATTCAATGCAGAAACATAAATAGAGATACTAAGCAAGAGAGTAAAGGACACACGATATATCCTGGTTCACCACGCGGGCTAATCCAGTCCACCCTCCTCAGGTGATTTCGCCTTGAACACAAGGTCTTAATCCACTATAACCAAATCATGATTACACTTACACGGGCCACGCCGGTGACTAACAACTTTCATAGCCGCACTGTGACTAACAACCCAATGAACCGTTCAGGGATCCAACAGGATATAACGTTCATTGACCGAGCAGACCCACTGCTGGGATTTCACAACTAGCCGTTCAGGGATTCATCACAATGAATATAACGCTATTGACCATATTTCAGGAATTTCCATAATGACACCCAGCCATTGTCATCTCAAGTATCTGATCACCATGTGATCTACTCAAGGGCCTCAACTCACAGCTGAACCGTTCAGGGATCCATTCTGGATATAACGTTCAATGGAGGAGTCTCAATTCATTTAGTTGAATTGGCAAACTGGAGATTACAAATTGTGCTTCTTAATAAGCAAGTTTCTCCTAAGTTTAAGTACAAAGAACACATAAATGTTCAAGCAAGATTTGAGCAACAGCTCCTTGCTTTCCTAAGAAACTACAAAGATGTATTTAGATATTACAATTGTTGACATCTTGTAGATCTTTTTCTTCTTCTTCGTCTTCTTGGTTGAGCAAGCTTTGAGCAGCAACTCCTTGCTTCAGATCTTCAATGTAGTCCTGACGAGAAGGTAGGTTGATGACTTGATAGATCTTCAATGTTGTCTTCTTCATCAACAACTTCTGTTCTTAATTGTTGTTGTTGTGTTGATTTGTCTTCTTTGAGTTTCAACAACAATTTCCATTAGTGAAATAATGATAGCTTTGAATATGTTAAGTGTTACAACGTGAACTCATCGTTGTTGCTATCTTCACAATGACTTGGTCAATTTTGTAGATGAACATTCAGTTCGTGATTCTACAAGTGATCGACACATCAGAAGCAAAAACTCTTTCCATTAAATAGCCAGTAGAAATATAGCCGTTTGAGAATACTGTTGGTTGTATGGAAAAGAGACGTTGTGATATAATGAGTTGTACTGACACATCTCCTTTTTGCAGAGGGAGAAGTGACCGGACATCTTTTCTTGGGTAGTGTGTACATTTAATTCACAACAGTAATATTTAGACTTAAAAGCTTCAGTGGCTTCTGATGTTAATTTGATGAAGCATTAGTAGAGTCTTCTTAGCAGAATATCTGATGCTTCAAGTCTTCAGTCGATTGAAGAAGTCCATTAGGAATCAGTCTTCAGAACTTCAGCACTTGGTCTTTAAGAACGTTATTCTTTTCTGCTTCAAGTATTCCGAATCTTCAGAACCCGTCTTCAGAGTCTTCAGAACTTGATATTTAAAACCTTGATCTTCAGAACTCATAAGTCTTCAGATTCTTTCTGCACTTGGTCTTCAGCGCCTTCAGCCATCATAACTTCAAGTCATAGGAGTCTTCCGCACTTTGGTTCTTTCAGAGTGTACTTCTTCATAAACTTCACTATCTTCAGAATCTCAATCACTTTCAGAGAGCATCCACAAGAGCATTGCAATAGCAATCTTGGCATCCTTGGATCTGGCTAATCATGACTAGATAAAGAAGCGTTCTTGCTTCTCGCGACTTTAGTCACACATAGTAACTTCGCATATGTATATATTCAATCATAGTACATCTAGTTGGTGCATGTTGGTTCTGATGTCTTTAGTTCTTATGATTTGCACACAACACACGTTAGACCATAAAATGGTTCTTTCACAAATACTTATTGTTATCATCAAAACATATATTGACTTGTAGAGACAATTCTTGCTCTCACAATCTCCCCCTTTTTGATGATGACAAAACCAAGTATTTTGATTGAACATTTTATACAAGGTAATCACCAAAGCAAACAAATTCAGAGTTTGGAACAACAGCTCCCCCTGAATGAATTATCCTCAAAGCTTTATCTGAGATCATCTAGGATTTTATGTAATCCAAAGATATACAGAGTAACAACTTGAGTTGTCAGAACAGGAATAGAAAAGAGTTACTTCTTTATCTTGTCTTTAGGAAAATGAAGAGTTTTTAGCATCTGGACTAGTTCATTAGAACTTCCATCTTCAGATCTTCAGAACTCAGATTTCTTTGTTGTCGTATCAGAGCTTATTATCTTCAGAGACATCTGAAGCATTTCTACTTTTCAGCAGATTCCATTAAGCATAAGATCAGAATAGTTCTTGACTGATAGTCATAGCCTTGCTATCTATCAGCGACAGACACTGTCTTTAAAGGAAACTCCCCCTGAGTTTCAGACTATATGAAGATTTTTTATTTTATATTTTCATCTTCTGGGTAGTCTCCCCCTAATTACCATAAGTCATATATTGGGATCTTCAGAATCAAGATTCAGAGTTGTAAGATTTTAATCACCAATGTGGAGCATGACTTTTCAGAGTTTGACATTTGACCATAGGTTCTTATCTTATTAATGTCACAACTCAGTGGTTTAGCAAAGCTTGATTTCTGATCAGATACCAATTTCAGGTTAATTTATGTGATCGATCAACGCTTGATTTTGAATCTGGTACACCTTGTTTTGTGCTGACTGAAGAAGTTCTTTTGACTTGAAGAATAGTTCCTTGATGTTCAGGGAATGGATACCAATGAAGGTATATAATGCTTCTCACAGCTTTGTCCTGATTGATATTACAGACCTAGTCTGATATTAATCTTTGATACCAATCTTTGGTTTGAGACCAAATTGTTTACTTTTATATTGGTTCTTGGTAATCAACAGAATTACATGTTCTTGAATCTTCAATCCTGATTTTTACTTCTAATTCATTCGTTCAGTCTGTAGAAACTTAACCTGTTCTTAAAATGCCTAGTGAACTTGTTTAGAGTTCCTCGGATAATCAAATAGTTGTTAGTAATAACCGCATAAGCATTTTTCCACAGAGATTTCTTTCAATCAATATCATTTAATTTCTCCCCCTTTTTGACATCATCAAAAAGTGTCAGGGCATATGAGCAATTAAGCATATATCTTTCAATCAATTAAAATCAAGTATATGAATGATATCAATTAAAGGTAATGGAAGCCAATTGTGAAGGTCGTGAAACTAGTGTTCGGGTATTTTAAAAGCAATTAGTTTTATTTTACTAATTTTTCGTTATGGCATAATTAATCTGAAGGACAATTATAAATAACCAACAAGGAGCTCATTAAAAAGATTAACTGCATTTAAACATAGAAGTTCATAGATTAAATTAAAGTGTTAAAAAACATAGATTGCATTAGAGAAAGACTTAAACAAAAACACAGATAAAAATATAGATTGTATTACGGACGGATTTCATCAAAACATACAAATCTAGACTAGACGAAAACTGGTTCTTATAAGAGAAAAATTTTAGAGTCACGTATTTCCGTGTTATGAAGGATTGAGATATTCCTCAATAGTTTATCAGTCGAACGACTGTATGCATATTTCAAGAGAATTGAACGGCTGAGAAATTTCTAGTAAGAAATAAGGGAGTAGCCTTCTGTACGCAATTTCCTAGATGGGATAAATTAATGAGTTTCTTTTAATTTAGCCATTATGATTTCTAATACTGGTTGAATTATCTAAAAGACTCTATGAGAAAGAGTAAAGGAGTTAGGTTTTAAAATTTTCATATGAGACTATTAAAGCATTTTCATTAATTCAAGGGTGATTGTACATTAAACACAAAATATTAAAGACTGTAATTTTCAAAACATAGCAACTGCTAGAAGATCATCACAACTTTAATCATCAGAATCCTCAACACTGTCCATATTTTCACAACTGATTTCAATAGGAGAAGTACCAGGTTCAAGCCTGATAATTAAATCCCAGGCCTTTTCTTGTAGAAGTATTTCCGATATTATTCTTCTATACAGAATGAAGGCATGCAATTTGTTTCTAGAGACTTTGATAGAATGTTTCATATGGTTAAAAATGGTTTTAGGGAGATCTATTGTAACATGATGTGTTAGAAGAAAGATAAGGATTCTGTCGTTGTGCGTTAAGGTGTTCTTAGGAGCCATACGAAGACGAAGGTTGGTCAAGGAAAATTTGAACCATGTTTTTGGAAAAGGGAGAAGCCTCTCGGGGTTGTTTGGTTCGTAATGGACTGAGTCATTAAATAAAATTTTGCACTGATCCACCAAGCTTAGGTTCAATTGATAGTCATCAATCATAGCTCCGGAGGAGACACATCCATTGATTTTCTCTATCGAGGAGACAGAGACAGCAATGGGTTGAAGGTAGACTTCTGACCAGATGGTTTTTCCATCGTTGCTAATTCTAGCATATTTCCAAAACTCTTTAACAAGGTTTGGATAGATGGGACCATATAGGAGAGCGTAATAGCCCTGCCAAGACTGGGCTGGCTTGCTTCTGAGTATCTCCAAACCATTGTCTCCGGGATGAGCAAGGTTGAGTTTCTTCTCGGGAATAAGGTGTAGATTTTCTTTGTTTCCAAGGAAGGTTGGTCCATTCCTTTGAGAGTTCATTGTTCTAGTGAGGGGAGAGTATTAAGAAAGTAAGGATGGATTTGAGTGTAGTTCTGAGGAGAAAGAGATAATCCTAGTATTTATGGACAGGTTAGGATGAACGATCTTAGTGTAACGAATCTGATTTACTATTTTCTAGATATGTTATGATTAGTTGAGTATACAAACAGATGTAATCGTGTGTGAGAAGGAATCGAAGTAGTTACTTCTTTATTGGGAAGAGTGAAAAGTTTGTAATTGTTTTGCATTCATTTATCATGATGATTTCGTGAGCCGCAAAAAAGTTTTAATGATAGTGACAAGACATTTTATGTTTACTTAGAATTTTTAATTTTGGTAAAATGATAGTATTCAGAGAGACCCCTTTTTAGTACGACTTTGTGAACTAGAATTAACAGAATAATAGCAGAAATAACTATTTCGACGGAAAAGAGATTTGAGCTAGTTACAAAATTCAGACAGAATTTGAACAATTTCCTAGCTACAAAAGGATTCACAATTAATCTTCAACAAGCAGTTTTCTGGAAGGATATTGGACCCATCTTCCTCAATTTTTCCTTTGATCATATCAACGATCCCATCCCTAAAGAAAATCTCGGACAAAACTCTTCCATAAGGGATGTAGGACTTTCTGAGATTTCTGGATTCAGAGATAGTCTTCCAGAGACAGTTGAAGATGGTGTATGGTAAATTTATTCAAAAATCATTTATAAGAAGGTAAATAAACTCATGGTTATGAAATCTGATTTTGTCAGTACTTTCTCCTCTGGGAAGAAAATTTGTCAGCATGAGTTTGTACCAAGCTTTGGGAATAAGTAAAAGATTTTCAGGATTGTAAGGAATGTATCTGGAGGTTAGATCATGAAGGGAGGCAAACTTTTTAGCAGGAAAGAATTTGTGTATGTCAAAATTAACATGAATTCCAACATCCTCACATCCAGTTGCAAGGATCACTGAGAATAGGTTGATGACAATTGGGATTTCAAAAACATAGAAAGTGATGCATTTGCTTTTATTATCAAGATCAGCATGTTTCCAGAAATCTTTGACCAGGTTTACATAGATAGGCTTTTCTAGCATCATGAAGTACCTAGTCCACTGTTGAGTATATAAAACATCTGCTATACTACAAGCAGTGCCTCTTGAGAGTGAAGGAGTAATGAATGAGAACCGTTTCTCAGGAATGAGTTCAAGAAGATTTGGATTACCGAGAAAGGTTAGTGGAGGCATGATAATGGATGGATGAAAAGGCTTAGAACTTTAGGGTTTTGAGTATAAGATGTATGAAAGGGAAACGTGATTTTATAGAATAAGTAGGTAGAATTATGCCTAGTCTAGAAAAGATATAGGTTAGTGCAAAAGATTTTAAAGAGATTTTATTTAGCTGTCAGAGATATGTTGTGTTTTCAAAAAATTCGCATTTATTATGGTGTTCCTTTGCGTGTAGATTTTGTTAAAGGATTTTCTTTTATCTAGCAATTTCTTGCAACTAAGTTTTAACAGATATTCTTTTAGTGGAATAATTTTCCTAAAGAGGTATGTAATGAGTCCTAAACATTTAACTAGTAAGATATGTCATGACAATTTATAAAAGTATTTTATGAGTTTACAGATTATAAGAGAAAGAGAAAGTGTACCTTAGGGATGCTTAACTTTTGAAGAGAATCTTTTAGCTAAACCTTTTTGTGAAAAGCATTCCTTTCTGAATCTTTGAGCATCTTTCTGATTCTACCTATTTCCGAGTAAGCTGCAGAGATTTCTTGGGTTCTTCAAGATACGCTTGTGTTCTGACTTCTGAGGAAAATGAATATTTTCTTGGAATGTGATCCTGGTTGAATTACAGCTTTCTCTCTTTTCTTGTTCAACCTTGTCCATAAATTGTCTAGGTTATAATAACCGAGATTAAGACGTAACATGATCAGAGTGGCCACTTCATCTGAACTTAGCCAATTACATGCAATCCTTTTGGTAAGGCGATGTAATGAATGTTCTGAAGGAAAATTGACACTCATATGCTTGGGAGCAGTACTGAGTGAACAATAAATTCTATTTGATAACCCTATTCATAAACAACATATTACATCTATTTTTTATTGCTTCTCACTTCTCATTTCCTTGATCCATAGAACCTGTTTGGTTCCGATACAGTTCTTAAGTTATGGATCTGAATCTTAAACAACAAACTTTGAGAATTGGTTGAGTTCTCCTTTCATAGCCTGAATTCAGTTTGTGTTTGTGAGAATTTCTTTTCTTCGAAGGATGGTTGATTTCACAAGATTAGTGAGAACCTTTGAGAGGTTATACAAAGAAGAATTAACATATCAACTTCTGACTTTGTTCCTCAAGGTTGTTTCAGAACTTGTTCAGAACCAAAACATCATCATGCAACACATGTGTACATCACTAGACATGGTTTGCATGAAACTTCTTGTTCTCACAATGTTGATCAACTTATTTGGGTTGGTCACGCATATCTTTGAGTTAACTGATTTCTTCAAAATAACATCATTAATGTCATCTTTTAAGACATCAGTTAGAAAACCTAGATGTCTGGATTGATAGCTTCTAATTTCATAGCTCAAGTGGTTCTGAGAACACTTGATCTGACGAAAATCAGATTATCAACATTTGATTCCACTAGGATAATCTCAAGTTGTTAGAGATTGATTTCTGAATCAATTAAGGCTTAAGAGTTCGTTCAGAATCTTTCTTAATAATTTAAATTTTTCAGATTCTGGCTTTAACAGATTTCATTCTGAAATTCAAAGTCTTAGAACAACAATCTTCCTTCTTTACATGAAGAGGTTCTGAATGAGTTTCAAGCGAGAAAGTCAAGGGTGGACCTAATCTGTTTCTTAAAAACATCTCAAAAACTCATAATGAATTAATCTTCAGCAAACAAGATTTCTTGCTTTCTGATGATTCATCTTTTAAGCATATACGTAGTTTTATCCACACGTATTTTCCAGGATGAGCATTCAACAGATACAGTTTCTTATCTGATGGATTTATCTTATCAGCTGATTCTTTAATTTTTAATGAGACTTCATCTAGATTCAGTGAATTGCTCAAGAAGTAATCATATTGATTACAATTTTGTACACAGTCAACTGCTGAGCTGTTACAGAAATTGTAAGTGGATTTCAATCTCACCAAGAGTACTTCTACGCACCACATCTGGATCTTTTTCTGACACTGTTAAGTGTTTGATGTGAAATAACAGAACCGGAGCTTTGATACCAACTGAAGGTGTGAGAAAGACACAAGAAAGGGGGGTTTGAATTGTGAATTTACTCTTTTCATAACTTTTCACATCTTGTTAAAGAGACGCTCAAGAACCTTTAAAGTTCGTTGAGAGATTCTGATCTCTTAACTATGGAGAAAGAGAACCATATAGGTTCTGACATAAGATACGATACTCAGAACTTGCAGTGCGGAAGATGTAACGCCCTGTATAATATTTATCTAGAATAATACCATACAACTGTTTTATTTGGTACTGACACCATCATAAGTGCCTAATGGCGTAATTCACATATTTGACCATTCTAAAAACATAAAAATAATCTATGGTACAAGATATGGAAATTAGACAAAACAATAAAACTAAGATCAATATACAACATCCTCAATTGTATACAACAAATACACAGCGGAAATAACAAAAGCTAAGCTTCTCTTGAAACATCCGAGCATAGCTCCACTTGTAAATCAAACCTGCAAATACCTCCTGAAAATAATCAACTATAGTGCGGTGAGATACATCAAATCTCAGTGAGTTCCCTATCTTATGCATTCTCTCGGCTTTACAAGGTTCTAACCAAATCCTAACTCAAGTCCAAGGGAAGGGAAAGGGACTTCGAGTTCACAAATCAATCCTCCCACTATATGGAAACATGTTCATGAGTTCATCAACTCAAAATATCACTAATCGATAACCTTACCAAGGAATCCCCTGTTCCCGTCCGCTTCTACGTCTAGAAGTCGACCCGAGTCATGGATCCTTGTAACCTACTTGACATACGAATGGATTCGGATTCTACGGGCCATTAACCATTATGAACCGTCACTTCACACGGGTCATTAACCGTCACAAGCATACGCTCCATGGGCGCCATTCGTACAGCACGGGGAATCAAACCTGCCAAGTAGTTGTGTATACGTTTCAGAGGAGCTCGAGACCCATGAAACTGCAACTCAAGATAAACGGTTACGATTACATGATCTCACACACAAACGTGATTGTATTCGACAATCACAAGGCTACAATGCCTTAAGGCCACATTCGCCTTTCACAAGGAACACAAGGTTCACACACAAGTTCCATACTAGTGTTTCACTCTCTTCTAGACCATTACTCGTCACAGATGCACCTTCCTACATCACATGCCCGAGCATCTCCATCTAAAGTTTTCTATCAATTTCTAGTCACAACCTAGAATCATATCATTAGGTTTGGGGTAAAGTTTCCTCACTCTTCCTAATTCGTTTTAAGCATGCATATTCTCTCATTCATACTTAATAACAATTATATAGGCATGGTATATCACATTTGCACATAACAATATCAACCATAAAACACACATGATAACATAATAAGTCAAACATAATCCACATAGTAGTTTACATACATGGTTAAGGCATACAAGCCACTACTATACTCTACCAAGCATCCTTGGTTAAAACTCATGATTTCTCATTACCATTCGTAGCACGTCATACAAAATGCCACTTTCGGTTCCCTCCGATTCATTTAATCGGGTATCGAAAACAATACTTTCACTTTCATCCCGTAGGATATTTCCACAGCTTTACATCGCCTGTAATTATGCCTCGATCGGATTTACGATCCAAAAGATATGGAATTTCAACATACCCCTAATTTTCATAGCTTTCCAACGGTACCAAGAACGTCTCGATCCGAGTTACGGATCAAAAGTTATGGATTTTAGAAAAAAATTCTTTGTTCCAGGTCACGCTAAGCGCACCCTACCCGCGCTAAGCGCGTTATTCACTGCCTGGATGGGGCAAGAATTCTTCAGACCGCGCTAAGCGGGCATACCCGCGCTAAGCGCGCTCTGCGTTATGCAGAAAAATACCCCTTTTGACAGCAGAATTTCCAACCCCCAATTCAGTCTCAACACCATACCCAACAACCAATAGAGGTATATTATCATGTTTCTATCATGGTTTATCCATCAAACTTCATAAAACATGACATTCTTCATAAATACATAGTTTCTACACAAACCCTAAGATTTCCAATAATTTCAAACCAATCCAAACTTCATAAGAAACATCAATAAATGTTTCTACATGTATAATGATCATGCTACACAATTTATATCACATTTCAACCGTTAGATTCCATTGATTAGCAATTTAAGCATTTTCTCTCAATCTAACCTAAGTTCTAAAACAACTTATTTCTAGAACTTAAAGTGTCTAACTAGAACCCACCTTGATGATTGAAGAGGAGTTTGAAGAAGAGGATGAATTGATGATGATCCATAAACTTCTCTTATTCATCTTTCTCCACTTTCTCTCTTCTTCTCTTCCTTTCTCTTCTTTCCTTTTCTTTCTTCTCCTTTACTAACTTTTCTCTTTTTCTTTACAAATATATATATATATATATATATATATATATATAATACTAATATTATATAATATAATCCAATAGAGTAAAATATCTCTAATTGATATTTTATCGTCTAACACCAATTGATCAATTATTAGAGTTACCTTAAAATCCTCTCTTAAACTAATAATTATTAATCTGTCTCTTTAATAAAATAACTGATCTCTTCAGAGTTCCTCAGTTGCTCTATTGATCCCAAATAACAATACTTAAAATACTTAGAGGATTCCATCAATCCAATTATCCAAAGATAGAATAAACGAAAACTCATCTGATATACAATTGAGCCTTTAAATAATATGGGGTATTACTGTAATGCCCTGTATAATATATATCTAGAATAATACAATACAAGCATTATATTTGGTACTGACACCATTATAAGTGTCTAATGGCGTAATTCACATACTTGCCCATTTCTAAAACATAAACACAATCTATGGCACAAGACATGGAAACTAGCCAAAAATAAAAATCTAAGAATAATATACAATATCCCCCAAATGTATACAACAAAATAATACACAGCGGAAATACTAAAGCCAAGCTTCTCTTGAAACATCCTAGCATCACTCCACTTGTTAATCAAACCTGCAAACCACACCTGAAATATAGCAACTATAGCGGGGTGAGATACATCAAATCTCAGTGAGTTCCCTATCTTATAGATTCTCTCGGCTTTACAAGGTTCTACCAATCCTAACTCAAGTCAAGGGGAAGGGAAATGACTTTGAGTTCACAATCTCACACTATACGGAAACATGTCATGAGTTCATCAACTCAAAATATCACTAATCGATAACCACATCAAGGCATCCCCTTTTCCCGTCCGCTTCTATGTCTAGAAGTTGACCCGAGTCATGGATCCTGGTAACCTACTTGACATACGAATGGATTCGGGTTCTACGGGCCATTAACCGTTATGAACCGTCACTTCACACGGGCCATTAACCGTCACAAGCATACGCTCCCTGAGCGCTATTCGTACTGCACGCGGGACTCATGAGGAGCTCGAGACTCATGAAACTGCAACTCAAGATAAACGGTTACGATTACGTGATCTCACACAAAACGTGATTGTATTCGACAATCACAAGGCCACAATGCCTTAAGGCCACATTCGCCTTTTCTCATAATCACAAAAGTTCAACATGTTCCATACTAGTGTTCACTCTCTCATAGACTAATACTCATCCCGGATGCACCTTTCTACACCAAGTTTCCGAGCATCGCCATCTAGGTTATCTACTCTAGGCCAGAACTCGTCAAGGATGCACCTTTCTACATCAATGCACGAGCGTCGCCATACATAGTTTCTATCAATTTCCTAGCCATTACTAAGTTCCACTAGTATGTTGTTATGGGGTAAAGTTTCCTCACTCTTCCTAATTCGTTTTAAGCATGTATATCCTCTCATTCATACTTAACAACAATTATATAGACATGGTATAGCACAATTGTATATAACAATATCAACCATAAAACACACATTATACACAACAAGTCAAACATAATCTACATAGTAGTTTACACACACAAATTTAAGGCATACAAGCCACTCCTATTCTCTACCAAACATCCTTGGTTAAATCATGGTCTCACATTACCATTTCATAGCACATTGGATAAAACGTCACTTTCGGTTCCCTCCTATTCATTTAATTGGGTATCGAAATCAATACATTTCACTTTCATCTCGTAGGACATTTCCACGGCTTTTCATCGGCTATAATTATGCCTCGATCGGATTGACGATCCAAAAGATATGGAATTTCAACATATCAAATAAACATTAATTCATTCATTTTACAATAAATAATTAATCCCTCATCATACCCCTAATTGGGTAGAGGATTGTCATAGCTTTCCAATGATACCAAGAACGTCTCATTCCGAGTTACGGATCAAAAGTTATGAATTTTTAAAGAAAACAAAAAAGTTTATTCGTTCCAGGTTGCGCTAAGCGCGCCCTACCCGCGCTAAGCGCGCTCCTCACTACCTGGAAGGAGTGGAAATTCTCCAGACCACGCTAAGCGCGCTCTACCCGCGCTAAGCGCGCTCCGCGTTATGCAGAAAAATACCCCTTTTGACAGCAGAATTTCTAATCCCCAAAACATTCTCAACACCATACCCAAACAACCAATAGAGGTATATTATCATGGTTCTATCATGGTTTATCCATCAAACTTCACAAAACATGATTTCCAACATAAAAAAAACATAGTTTCTACACAAACCCTAAGATTTTCAATAAATCCAAATCAATCCAAACTTCATAACAATTATCAATAGATGTTTCTACATGTATAATGATTATGCTACACAATTTATCTCACATTTCAACCGTTAGATTCTTCGATTATGCAAAAAGACCCATTTTTCCCGAAATCCAACCTAACTCTAAAACCTCAAGAAATTCTACTCTAAAGTCTCTATCTAGAACCCACCTGATAATCGAAGAGGAGTTTGAAGAAGATGATGAACATTGAAGATGATCCATGGCTTTTCTCTCTTCTTCCTCTTTCTCTTCTCTTCCTTCTCTTCTTTCTCTTTACTAACTTTTCTTCTTTTCCTTTTTCTTATAACAAGTGTATATATATATATATATAATACTATTATTATATAATATTATTCAATAGAGTAAAATATCTCCAATTGATATTTTATCGTCTAACACCAATTGATCAATTATTTGAGTTACCTTAAAATCCTCTCTTAAACTAATAATTATTAATCCGTCTTTCTAATAAAATAATTGATCTCTTCAGAGTTCCTCAATTGCTCTATTGATCCCAAATAACAATACTTAAAATACTTAGAGGATTCCATCAATCCAATTATCCAAAGATAGAATAAACAAAAGCTCATCTGATATCCAATCGAGCATTAAAATAATATTGGGTATTAAACTCTCCCCACCTTAAATTGAAATTCGCCCCCGAATTTCCTTCGCTCAACAATAACCACAACTTGCATCATTGTCTTAGTTCCATACTCAACTTTACTCCCGTTAAACTTTCTGATGTAATCAATTCCAACTTGTCTTCATAGATCAAAATTTCGTATCTTCACAATTTAACTAACTTCACGTCCTTAATCATACTCTTGTTCCAATATTGGGTTAACTTCAACTTTCCTCTTTCCCAATTCATCTGTTGTTTTATACAAAAATACTTGGTTACACTCTACCTTCAAAAAATACATCATTCTATACACTTCTACCGAATCACAAAACAAAACCGTAACACCTCGTCTTGATCTGAGATAACAAATACCCATCAATGTTCGCGAGGTAATTCAGTGATTTCTTAACTTCATGTACCTAACGACGATTTATCTTTCATAAATATTTCAATGTCCAAAATCACTCCATAATTAGTCAAACGACTTCTTTACCAGTTCCATTTGGTCTGATACTATACACGGTACTCATTAAATCCGATATTCATCCCTTTCGTATCACCCCAAAAAGGTAACACACTTAAACCAAGATCTTCTTATTTCCATTCTTACAAGTAACAATCATTCTAATCTTTTTTAGTCTGACTGAACTCTTTCATCTGTCACCTTCCACTGCGCAACTTAATTTCTAACAGTGGAACACCACGGATTCTTAAACACTACTCAGTAGCTAACAATTTGCAGAGAAACACTTATCCACTGGGGTCCTTACTAACCAACGGTGCAAGAAACTTACTGACGTCCTATAGTAGAACAATTTCCTTGCCAACGATAATATCTTAACATCTGTCCAACACTCTCCAGACGATAAATACACAAGAGTTACATTGCTACAATCATAACATATATAACTCCAAATTCATTCAAAACTCGAATAATTCATCCAAAAGTAGTTTAGCAACCTTCGGTTCTGGTTATCACATTCCATAATAATTCTTCTTACGGGTTTTCCGACTTACTCAAGGTTCCTTGTTGACACGAGATCTCATCCAATATCAACGTAAAACCAACATAGAACTACAATCATAAACGAGTCACCACTTATCAACTTAAACCATCCAAATCGCAATTGTGAGTTTCCATACCACTCACCAATTCACAACAACACTCTACACGCACAACCGCTATCGAATTCCATACCACATTTCTCAATTAAATCCTCATCTCTCCATCATTTTGTCCATAAACGATCCAAGTTACATACTCAACTTCGGAACGCCCAATTCTTACTCGTACTTGGAAAGATAACTTTCAAATTTCCTTCTCTGGGTAAAACACAACTGTTCACAACTGGTACTACTCTCACGGAGTCTAAATCCGATACCATGAACGCACAGAAGTTGACAATTACTAACTCGGACCAACCGTTCATACCTTACTAACACCAAAACATCCCTTGTGAGATAAATACTTTGTGAGCATTCTAACTTCGCCCTCAAGGCTTTCAACAGTAATACACTTACGAAAAATCTCATACTCAACACAAATCACAAGATTACATTACCAAAAGTCAAATTCCCTCGTCGTCTGAACAAGTGGTCAACTATGTAACACCTTTCCAGAAGTCACGATTTTAAAACACAAATCCGTCTTTAATTTACTTGCAATTCCATTTCCCATTCACACAACACTCTCCCATCGGAGCAACATAAGGTAACAAAACACAGATGCTGGTTCCTAAGGGATTTCACAATTTACACACATGTTAATCGATTACTCATCTAAGCTAATCGGTTAACTTCTCAAAATCCAACGTAAAACATCTTTCATGCGCGTGTTAATCGGTTAACCCCATTGTGTTAATCGGTTAACACTACTCCAGAAACTGAAATTGAACAATTTCTTTTAATTCAAAGCCATCCCTACCCAAAACCATCAATCCATCTTGCTCTAACCCACAATATCATTCTCAACTCGTGGCTCTGTAACTTATATAACATTCACCAACCATAATCCACTCAAGGTAATACAGAACAATGTCAAAACATACAGATGACACCCTCCATCCAAGTGACAAGGTAGAATTCTAAATTCTGATGCAGTCACACTACAAAACTTTTGCGGGGTAGTTCATTTTCCTGCTCAAACAATTACGCTAGCGGGAAACCAATAATGACGACATTCTAAGGTTTTAGCCACAACTCATGCTTGATTCGTCCATAAACAAAACCATCACACAACTATTATACAGTACCACAAAACTGGATGGACATATCATATCAAGCTTACCACCTTATTCTCTCACTTGAACTCCTTGGTGAGAAATAAAACAACAACGTTCTCAGTCCAACAAAAGGTAGATTCCGAATATTCCGATTATTCCCAAATACAGAAGTTTCTCTATACTTGCAAGTAAATCGGGGCAATGCATCCTCTTGAAGAACCTTTCCAATACTTCGTACACATTAACCAGGATTCCTTACCCTTCACTATCCTTTGAACATTCCTCTTACACCAAATTCACTTAATGGAAGATTTGCAACTGACAATTCTCATCAACTATTTACAAAACTCTTCCGGTATAAACCGTTCCATAATTTACACTCCATCCATACTAAGTCCTGATTTTCTTCTCGTTGATTTACCACAATCTTACTTCTTAAAATACAATATTCACTGTCCCACAAGGTACGTCTCTTCACACTTATCTCAAGAATAAGAATCCATCACGTACACTTGTGACTACGGTGCTGCCACTACGCTCGTTCTTAATACCAAAGTGTAACTTTTCTCATTCCACGTCATACTACTAGGGTACTCACGGGTGAGCTATCCGTGATTACACTTCCTTAATTTTAGCTTTAATAACATCTTAATAATTCTATTGCACCTTCATCCAAAAATACATTCCGTTGTCATTTCCTCATAATATACCGTTAATACCGTTTCCCACACTACATTTACTTCACCCTCCATTGTAACCCTCTTAGGTCCAAATATAAACTCATCATTTTAGAATTTCCTTGATTCCAAGGTACTTACTCTGTTTCTTGACGCAAACTTCTTTCGGTCCGTATCACTACACTTCCTGTTACTAAATAAATTCCTAACTTTCTCCGACACAATACCTTATGCTGTTCCTTAGGTAATTTAACAATTCCAAATTGGTCTCATATTGAAAACAGAAATCCAAATGTATCATCTCGAACTTAATCTCTCTTCATAACTGAAGATACACAATTTATCTCCTACTCTTCGTTCGGCGCACACTTGTTTCACTTGAATCATGTAACACATCCTTGTGTTCCTTCTCACGCTTCTCTACTACTTTAGGTTCCCATGAAAGCCGAACTTCCTTAACTCTCAACATTTAACCAGTCGGAAGATATTTTTCCGAACACATTTCTTAAGGTACTCTCGTCCATTCAAGATACCATAGCAACCTTAGAGACCGAAACACCAATACTTATCTCACTTCCAAACCTTATGTCACACGTTCCACAAAACAACTCTTCTTTTTCCCGGAAGGAGATTACTTGAGATCCTTATCCGTACTAGTGGTCAATCCAACTCCATTAGCGATTTACATATTCCTCAATACCCTAACCAATCGTCCGATAAAGGTCCTTAACTTTCGGACTCTACTCATCCAAAGGATTTGTTTAATCAACACACCACTCTTCAATTCCATGTTACCCAAATCACAACTTCTACTAAAAACTCAACTGAGTTGACCAAAACTCTTCATTACTAACTCTTAGCTTGAGCCTACCCTCACAACACAAGTTCCGACAACACCACGAAGTCCTCGTGGTCGCTCAACCATGACTCTACCTATCACATACATAGCATTAGGTTAATCAGGCCCAATACTACATAGTATGATATTAAGAGTCATGCTGGCCAGACACACTTAAGAGGCAGGAATAGATTTACTTATGATGTTTCAAGGCTAGGTCGAGGACACGACCTGCTCTAATACCAACGGTAATGCCTTGTATAATATATATCTAGAATAATACAATACAAGCATTATATTTGGTACTGACACCATCATAAGTGCCTAATGGCGTAATTCACATACTTGCCCATTTCTAAAATATAAACACAATCTATGGCACAAAACATGGAAACTAGCCAAAAATAAAAATTTAAGAATAATATACAATATCCCCCAATTGTATACAACAAAATAATACACAGCGAAAATACTAAAGCCAAGCTTCTCTTGAACCATCCAATCATCACTCCACTTGTAAATCAAACCTACAAACCACACCTGAAATATAGCAACTATAGTGGGGTGAGATACATCAAATCTCAGTGAGTTCCCTATCTTATAGATTCTCTCGGCTTTACAAGGTTCTACCAATCCTAACTCAAGTCAAGGGGAAGAGAAATGACTTTGAGTTCACAATCTCACACTATATGGAAACATGTCATGAGTTCATCAAATCAAAATATCACTAATCGATAACCACACCAAGGCATCCCCTTTTCCCATCCACTTCTACGTCTAGAAGTCGACCCGAGTCATGGATCTTGGTAACCTACTTGACATACGAATGGATTCGGGTTCTACGGGCCATTAACCGTTATAAACCGTCACTTCACACAGGCCATTAATCGTCACAAGCATACGCTCCCTGAGCGCCATTCGTACTGCACGCGGGAATCAAACCTGCCAAGTAGTCATGCCTATGTTTCAGAGGAGCTCGAGACTCATGAAACTGCAACTCAAGATAAACGGTTACGATTACGTGATCTCACACAAAACATGATTGTATTCGACAATCACAAGGCCACAATGCCTTAAGGCCACATTCTCCTTTTCTCATAATCACAAAAGTTCAACATGTTCCATACAAGTGTTCACTCTCTCCTAGACTAATACTCGTCACGGATGCACCTTTCTACACCAAGTGCCCGAGCATCGCCATCTAGGTTATCTACTCTAGGCTAGAACTCGTCAAGGATGCACCTTTCTACATCAATGCACGAGCGTCGCCATACAGAGTTTCTATCAATTTCCTAGCCATTACTAGGTTCCACTTTTATGTTATTATGGGGTAAAGTTTCCTCACTCTTCCTAATTCGTTTTAAGCATGCATATCCTCTCATTCATACTTAACAACAATTATATAGACATGGTATAGCACAATTGCATATAACAATATCAACCATAAAACACACATTATACACAGCAAGTCAAACATAATCCACATAGTAGTTTACACACACAAATTTAAGGCATACAAGCCACTATTATTCTCTACCAAGCATCCTTGGTTAAATCATGGTCTCATATTACCATTTCATAGCACATTGGATAAAATGTAACTTTCGGTTCCCTCCGATTCATTTAATCGGGTATTGAAATCATTACATTTCACTTTCATCCCGTAGGATATTTCCACAACTTTTCATCGGCTATAATTATGCCTCGATCGGATTTACGATCCAAAAGATATGGAATTTCAACATATCAAATAAACATTACTTCATTCATTTTACAATAAATAATTAATCCCTCATGTCGCTCCCAGGATTTTCATCCAGGTACAAACGCGAGAGTGGCGCGGAAAAACAGAGTCGCCAGCCGTGTAAATTTACCCCAAGAGAGGGAAAGGGAACACCGCATAAACCTGAGGAAGAGGGAAAGGAATGGTCATCGCAACCATAACCTGGGTTCGGGAGTCGGTTACGCAAGGGGAAGGTGCTAGCACCCCACGCGTCCATCGTACTCGATGGGATCCACGCTTGTTGTCTAATCTAAGGGTGAGTTATCCTATCATCTATGGATGTACTAAGACGGGAGAGGGGAAAAACAAAGACAGACTCGGTAGGACGTCGACGTCCTAGGCCTACGTACTCCCTTTGTGTAATGGGAAATTCAGAGTCAACGTAGTTCGGGCCAAGTTCTTTTTGTGTTTTTTATGAGCGACGTTAAGTTCGCGTCCGGCAGTTAGGGTCGATGCCTGTTTACGACTTAGACGGAAAGTAACGTGCTCTTTTTTACAATCCCGAAGGACAAAAAGGTTTGAAGTTTGTTTGTATTTTTTAGGACAGAAGTGACTTGAGTTAGTTCATAACTTGTATTGCACCAAAGTCTAGGGCACAAACGAATCGTCCCAAGACAGGACGCTCGCTAAGCACTCTAGAAAGATGAGAGGAAACCCCTCATTTCTCATTCCCCATGCTTAAGGCTCGTGCGCAATACACTTTATCCTTATTAAGTGTTTTAGAGATGTTATGAGATGAGAAGAGGGACTCAAAAGAAAAGAAAACACTAAGGGGAAATCTATCCTAATGTTATCATGCAAAAGTGGCCCTAAGGTTGAGTTTGAAAGGGGAACATCTAGCTAAGTTAGCATGCATGGTTTGAATCCTAATTTCTATCCTACTCCAAGCTTAATCAAGGATTAAGTTGGACTAGGAAACCCTAAGGGAACACGCAAAAGTGAATCCAAGACTTAAACAAGTCTTGAGATCCAAAAGGGAAGAAAAGAAGTGAGGGAGATGAAGAAGAAAATGACACAAGAGATAAGAAACAAGGTAGGTCAGCAAGCATTTCATGTCATAGTAAGCTCAAATCATCAAATAAGGAACATCATCCGTCATACTCAAAACATGTGCCAAAACTAGGCAAAACATTCACTTATGTCATTCATGCAAGCAACAAAAGATCATGTGAGGCAAGAAGTGAGGAAATGTCATTTAATGGAAACCATATCAAGAGGATCAGAACCTCACACATGTCATTCAAAGCAAATAAGAGTCACCAAACATTTATGAGATCTTATGAGAAGGCATCTCAAAGAAACTAGTTCAAAACATCCAAAGAGTTGTGTCAAAACATTGTCAACTTGGAAAATCCACCATAAACAGAAAAATGATTAAATGAAAATGATTCCAAAGCCACAAACAAACCAAGTCAGTATATGATCACAACATATAATCATTCCAAGCTTCACTTAAACACAAAGGGTCAAAAAGATCTAAACTAGGTCACGTACCCAAAACATTCCATTCAAAGTTTGAGTCACATGTAAATATCAACCAAAAATAGAAGCATGCCTTATAAAAATCTGAATAAATTCTGAAAATTACGTCATATCCATCAAGAATGTATTTGAAAAAGGTCTCACCAAGAACCACAAAATTGCATCACCAAATGGATCCAAACATCACACGTATCAAGCTAACGAAGCAATAATCGAGGAGCGAAGAGAACCACATGGAAAATAATCAAAAATTGATCACCAAGACAGAAACATGACATTCAAACATTCATAATTTAATTGTAAATACATGGCAAAGAAATCGGCTCAAGAAGGCATGGCAAAGTCATCAAACACAAGCATTAACCACAAGGGTAAACATGGAATACACCTTGGAAAAGAATATCAGAATTAATTATCAAAACAAATAAAAAATTAAAATAAAATTCAAAAATAATTAAATAAGACATTAAAATATGTTCATGATTTTTTTTGGAATTTTTGAATAATCGAAAGTATTTCTAATTATTAAAACAAAACCGAAAAAAATAAATAAAAAGTAATAGAAACAGAGAGTGTATAGTAGTTAGTGTGGAATGACACATATGTAAATCATAAAATAAAAACAAAAATTAAAAGATGTGGCATCATATGGACCGTGGGATCAAACAATTGGACGGTCAAGATTTCGTCTCCTACCTCCAAACCCTAAACTCGCCGGAGATTGAACCAGACGCTGGAACTAGGGTTCCGGTCGTCTTCTCCGTTCACCTGCAATCAAAAAGTCACCAAAACACGCAAGCGAATATATGTTCTTGACCAGAATTTCAGCAGGATCAATAATATCACATTAAAATTTGCAAATAATCAACATATAAGGCAACACGGATGAAAAAAGGTTTGGACTCAAAACTTGAAACTCACGAAATAAACAAACCACGCGTCCAAACTTCAAACCAAACACATCAGAATTATCAGTACACACCACAGATCATCATGCATGTTTAAAAAGAGAGTTTTAAGATCATGAAAAATTGCACTAACCTGGGATTATGCAAACTGTATCCTTGCTTTTAGCTTCCAATGATGGGTGGTTTGTGCTCTATGGATTCCAAGGATGAAGACTGTGAAAGAATTTCGCCCAAAGCCTTTGTGGATTGTGAGATTCGAATGAGAGAAGGATTAGGGTTCAAACTTTTGTTCTCCTCAAAATCACGTGTGTTCTCTCCAATGAGTGTATGAGTTTTTGGTTTTTTGATCTTGTGAGAGTTGAGAGAAAAATTTGAGAGAGTTTTTGGTGTTTGTGAGAATGAGTGAAAATTATGGGAAATGAGAGAGAGTTTTGAATATATAGTGGAGTCTAAAATGAAGGGCAAAAGGTAGAATTTTGGCTTAAGTGAAAATAACACCGTCTTCAGCAAGGAATTTCGACTCTGAGCCTTCCACAACATCGTCCGCCTCTGAATCACGGTCGCAACGCAAAAAGAACGGACGTCATACGATCAAAATCGAGTGCGATCGATATGTTTAAGCTGCAAGACATCACTGAATAAGTTGTTTTTTCAGCTTATTTGGTGTCTGCTACTCGAAAACGTGACGAGGTCAACCTCTTCGTAGCATAATTTCGACTCGACTTTGTAATCAAAGTTGTAGATCTATGAGTCAGTGACCTCGTGTCAAAAGATGAGCGCGATCGGACAAAAAACGAGTGAGATATGAATTTTTCCGTGAAATAACTTCCAGTCTTTTTCTTCAGTTCAGCACTTCCGTTTTGCGAAATAAACCCAAAACGATGATCTTATGAGCATCGTTCGAACTCGAGCTTGTCTTAAATCTTAAAGAGCACAAAATTTTTGAACCGTAGCTTCGAGAATGGACACAATCCGATAAAAATTGACCGAGTTATGAATTTTACAAAATCTGACAGACAGTGCACTGCATCAAAGAACCCCACTGGTAATTCACATTTTCGGGGTCCTTCCGCTCGGACCTGGCCCAAACTGAATTCACGGCACGAAGATAACATCTAAATGGAATTTTAGGCACCGGAACGACATCAATCCGATAAACGAGCTGAGAGTTATGAATTTTTTAGTGTTCGAAATACACCGGTTCAGCACTATTTTTCACTGTTTTTTGCACTGTATCGACTCTGAAAACTCGCGTGTTCAGAGATCTTCCTCAAAGAATCAGCCCTCGGTCCAAACACAAAAGTTGCAGATAATTTCAATATGGAACTTTATAGCATAGGAATAGCTCAGAAATGATGATCCAATCAGAAGTTAAGCCCTTTTGAATACCACTGACGCAATTATCCAGCGAAACCGAAATTCCAAAAACAAATAATTCCGACCACTTTCCTTGATGAATTGACTTCCGAGCCGAACATAAAAGTTGTAGAGAATACCTAGACGGTTCTAACTGTTGAATATCCAACCAAAATGAGTTCCAGAGCAAGAGTTATGAATTTTGCAAATTTGCACAGCAAACTGATTTTCTGCTCAAACTGTTCTGAATCGGCTGAAAACTTCAACTTCCTCTGAGATTCTTGACATGAAAAATTATGTTTGATAAGAGCTTTGCTGACCCGTTGATTACGTAACCCGGAGAAATACTTTGCGCATATGTCGAGTGACGAAATAAACGTCTGTTGCAACCTGACGATGCTTGAACAGAGAACCTTGATCCCATAACCACAAAGCCAAATGATATGCATGTATGTACCCGATGACCTAGCTAAAATGCAAATGAAGCATAAGACACTTGAGTTAGAAAAGTGAAGGCAAATTTTTGGGGTGCTACACCTCATCATAATTTATGAATTTTTAAAGAAAACAGAAAAGTTTCTTCGTTCCAGGTCGCGCTAAGCGCGCCCTACCCGCGCTAAGCGAGCTCCTCACTGCCTGGAAGGAGTGGAAATTCTCCAGACCACGCTAAGCGCACTCTACCCGCGCTAAGCACGCTCTTCGTTATGCAGAAAAATACCCCTTTTGACAGCAGAATTTCCAACCCCCAAAACATTCTCAACACCATACCCAAACAACCAATAGAGGTATATTATCATGGTTCTATCATGGTTTATCCATCAAACTTCACAAAACATGATTTCCAACATAAAAAAAACATAGTTTCTACACAAACCCTAAGATTTTCAATCAATCCAAACCGATCCAAACTTCATAACAATTATCAATAGATGTTTCTACATGTATAATGATCATGCTACTCAATTTATATCACATTTCAACCGTTAGATTCTTCGATTATGCAAAAAGACCCATTTTTCCCAAAATCCAACCAAACTCTAAAACCTCAAGAAATTCTACTCTAAAGTCTTTATCTAGAACCCACCTGATAATCGAAGAGGAGTTTGAAGAAGATGATGAACATTGAAGATGATCCATGGCTTTTCTCTCTTCTTCCTCTTTCTCTTCTCTTCCTTCTCTTCTTTCTCTTTACTAACTTTTCTTCTTTTCCTTTTTCTTATAAGTATATATATATATATATATATATATATATATATATATAATATTATTATTATATAATATAATCCAATAGAGTAAAATATCTCCAATTGATATTATATCGTCTAACACCAATTGATCAATTATTAGAGTTACCTTAAAATCCTCTCTTAAACTAATAATTATTAATTCGTCTTTCTAATAAAATAATTGATCTCTTCATAGTTCCTCAGTTGCTCTATTGATCCCAAATAACAATACTTAAAATACCTAGAGGATTCCATCAATCCAATTATCCAAAGACAAAATAAACAAAAGCTCATCTGATATCCAATCGAGCATTAAAATAATATGGGGTATTACAATTAGACTCTCTCCCCCCCCCCCCCCCTTAAATTGAAATTCGCCCCCGAATTTCCTCTATCCAACAAAACCACAACTTGTATCGCTGTCTTAACTCCACACTTAACCTTTACTTCCATTTAACAATTTCTGACGTATTCCAATTCCAACTTAACTTTATAGATCAAAAATCTGTATTTACACAATTTATCAAACTTCACGTCCTTGGTTATACTCTTATTCCAATATTGGGTTAACTTCGAACTTTGCTTTTCCCAATTCATCTGTTGTTTTATACAAAGAGACTTGGTCGCATTCTACCTTCATAAAGAATGTACCATTTCACATTTCCTCTACCGAGTCACAACAGAATTGTAACACCTCATCTTGATCTGAGATAACAAATACTCATCAATCTTCGCGAGGTAATTCGGTGACTCCTTAACTTCATGCAATTACCGACGATTATCCTTTCATAAATTTCTTAACATCAAAAACCACTTCAAAATTAGTCAAACAACTTCTTTACCAATTCTCTTTGGTCTGATACTATACACGACACTCATTAAATCCGATATTTCCTTTCTTTCGTACCACACTCAAAAGGTAACACACTTAAAATGAGATTTCCTTATTTCCATACTTACAAGTAACAATCATTCTAATCCTCATTAGTCTGAAAGAACTCTTTCATCTGTCACCTTCCACTACGCAACTTAATTTCTAACAGTGGAAATGCCACGGATTCTAAAGCACTACTTAGTAGTTAACAGTCTGTGGAGAATCACTCTTATCCACTTGGATCCTTACCAGCCGACAGTATAATAAACTTACTGACGTCCTATGGTAGAACAAATTCTTTGTCAACACACAATATTATAACATCCGTCCAACACTCTCCAGACGATAGGCGCAGGATTTCACTGTTACAGCCGTAACATATACAACTCCAAATCCGGTCTAAACTCGAAACAATTCATCCAAAATAGTTTAACAGCTTCCGGTTCTGGTTACCACATTCCAAATCAATTCTTCTTACAAGGTTCTGACTCACTCAATGTTCCTTGCTGATTCGAGATCTCAACCAATATTACATAACACCATCCCGAAGCTTCAATCATATACGAGTCACCACTTATCAAAACTTAAACCATCCAAAACGCAATTGTGAGTTTCCACACTACTCACCAATCCACATACAACACTCCACACGTACACACACCCTCAAAGGACATGCCACGCTTCCCAATTGACTCAACTTTTCTCATTCGTTCCATTTCATAAACGATTCCAAATTACATGCTTAACTTCGGAACGTCCAATTCTTACTCGTACTTGGAAAGATAACTTTCAAATTTCATTCTCTCGGATAAAACACAACTGCAGACAACTGGTACCCCTCTCACGGAGCCTAAATCCAATACCATGAACGCACGAAAGTTATCAATTATTAACTCGGACCAACCGTTCATACCTTACTAATACCATAATTACACATCGAAATATATTCCTTGCAAGACCAATACTTCATGAGTATTTCCCCAAAGTCAACTCTCTTGATGCCTGAACAAATGGTTAATCATGCAATGCCTTTACAAAAGTCACGATTTCAAAACACAGATACGTCCTTCATTCACTTGCAATCTCGTTCTCCATTTACACAACGCTCTCAAATCGGAGTAACATAAAGTAACAAAACGCAGATGATGGTTCCTAAGGGATTTCACAACTTACACACACGTTAAACGATTAACCATCCGAGTTAATCAGTTAACTTCTCAAAATTTCAACGTAAATCATCTTCCATGCACGTGTTAATCGGTTAACCCCATTCCGTTAGTCGGTTAACACTGCTGCAGAAACTAATACCAGTTTCCTCTTAATTCAAAGCCATCCCCACTCAACCATCAATCCGGTTTGTTCTATAATGGAATATCATTCTCAACTCGCGGCTTCTTAACTTATATTACATTCACTAACCATGATCCACTCAAGGTAAAACCGACAAAGTCTACGACACACTCCAACCAAGTGACAAGACAAAATTCCAAATTCTGACTCGGTCACATGACGAAACTTCAGTGGGATAATTCATTTCTGCTCAAACAACTATACTAGCGGGAAGTAAAAAATGACGACATTCTAATACTTAAGACACAACTCATACTTGATTTGTCCAAAAACAAAACCCAAGCACGCAACCATTAACGGTAACACAAAGTGGCGGACACAACATGTCAGCATACAACCTTATTCTCTCACTTGAGTTATTTGGAGAGAAAATAATTCAACAACGTTCTTAGTCCAACAAAAGGTAGATTCTGAATATTCCAATCATTCCCAAATACATAAGTTTCTCTATACTTGAAAATAATTCGGGGAAATGCACCCTCTTGAAGAACTTTTCCATTACTACATACACGTTAACCAGGATTTCTTGCCCTTCACTATCCATTGCACATCACGCTTACACCAAATTACTTAATGGAAGATTCGCAACTGACAATTCTCATCAATGATCTACAAAACTCTTCCGGCATAAATCGTTCCATGATTTATACTTAGTCCGTAATAAGTCCTGATTTACTTCTCGTCATTTTACCACAATCTTACTTCTTAAAATACAATATTCATTGTTCCACAGAGTACGTCCTTTTACACTTTTCTCATAACATACCGTTAATACCGTTTTCCACGCTGCGTTTACTTCGCTTTCCATTGTAATCCTCTTAGGTCCAAACATAAAACCGTCATACTAAATTTCCTTGAATCCAAGATACTTACTCTATTTCTCAACACCACTTCTCCCAACACAATACCTTATATTGTTCCTTGGGCAACTTAACAAATTCTAAATTCCAATTTGGTCTCTCATCGAATACAGAAAAATCCCGATGTATCATCTCTAACTTAATCTCTCTTCATAATTGAAGATACATAATTTATCACCCAATCTTCGTCCGACACATACTTGGTTCACTTGAAGCATGTAACACATCCTTGTGTTCCTTCCCACACTTCTCTACTACTTTAGGTTCTCATAAAGTCGAACGTCCTTAACTCTCAACTTTTAGCCAGTTGGAAGACATTGTTCTGAACACATTCCTTTAGGTATTCTCGTCCATTCAAGACACCTTAGCGACATTAGACACTGAAGCACCAATAGTTATCTCACTTCCGGACCTTACGTCACACGTTTCACAAAAATAACTTTTCTTATTCACAGAATGAGATTTCTTGAAATCCTCATTCATGCCAGTGGTCAATCCAATTCTACTAGAGACTTTACATATTCCTCAATATCTCAACCAATCGTCCAATAAAGATCCTTAACTTTCGGGCTCCATCAATTCTAAAGGATTTCCCGAACAGCTCACCACTATTCAATTCCATGTTAACCAAAGCATAACTTCTACTAAGACCTCGCTGAGCCAACCAAAACTCCTCACTACTAACTCTTGGCTTGAGCCTACCCTCACAGAACAAGTTCCGACAACACTTCGGAGTCCTCGTGGTCGCTCAACCATGATTCTACCTATCACATACATAGTATTAGGTTGATCAGGCCCAACACTAGATAATATGATATTAAGTTTCATGATGGCAAGACACACTTAAGAGGCAGGAATAGATTTACTTATGATGTTTCAAGGCTAGGTCGAGGATACGACCTGCTCTAATACCAACTGTAACGCCCTGTATAATATTTATCTAGAATAATACCATACAAGTGTTTTATTTGGTACTGACACCATCATAAGTGCCTAATGGCGTAATTCACATATTTGACCATTCTAAAAACATAAAAATAATCTATAGTACAAGATATGGAAATTAGCCAAAACAATAAAACTAAGATCAATATACAACATCCTCAATTGTATACAACAAATACACAGCGGAAATAACAAAAGCTAAGCTTCTTTTGAAACATCGGAGCATAGCTCCACTTGTAAATCAAACCTGCAAATACCTCCTGAAAATAATCAATAATAGTGGGGTGAGATACATCAAATCTCAGTGAGTTCCCTATCTTATGGATTCTCTCGGCTTTACAAGGTTCTAACCAAATCCTAACTCAAGTCCAAGGGAAGGGAAAGGGACTTCGAGTTCACAAATCAATCCTCACTCTATATGGAAACATGTTCATGAGTTCATCAACTCAAAATATCACTAATCGAAAACCTTACCAACGCATCCCCTGTTCCCGTCCACTTCTACGTCTTGAAGTCGACCCGAGTCATGGATCCTTGTAACCTACTTGACATACGAATGGATTCGGGTTCTACTGGCCATTAACCGTTATGAACCGTCACTTCACACGGGCCATTAACCGTCACAAGCATACGCTCCATGGGTGCCCTTCGTACAGCACGGGGAATCAAACCTGCCAAGTAGTTGTGCATACATTTCAGAGGAGCTCGAGACCCATGAAACTGCAACTCAAGATAAACGGTTACGATGATGTGATCTCACAAACAAATGTGATTGTATTCGACAATCACAAGGCTACAATGCCTTAAGGCCACATTCGCCTTTCACAAGGAACACAAGGTTCACACACAAGTTCCATACTAGTGTTTCACTCTCTTCTAGACCATTACTCGTCACGGATGCACCTTCCTACATCACATGCCCGAGCATCGCCATCTAGAGTTTTCTATCAATTTCTAGTCACAACCTAGAATCATATCATTAGGTTTGGGGTAAAGTTTCCTCACTCTTCCTAATTCGTTTTAAGCATGCATATTCTCTCATTCATACTTAATAACAATTATATAGGCATGGTAAATCACATTTGCACATAACAAAATCAACCATAAAACACACATGATAACATAATAAGTCAAGCATAATCCACATAGTAGTTTACATACATGGTTAAGGCATACAAGCCACTACTATACTCTACCAAGCATCCTTGGTTAAAACTCATGATTTCTCATTACCATTCATAGCACGTCATACAAAATGCCACTTTCGGTTCCCTCCGATTCATTTAATCGGGTATCGAAAATAATACTTTCACTTTCATCCCATAGGATATTTCCACAGTGTCGCTCCCGGGATTTTCATCCAAGTACAAACGCGAAAGTGGCACCGAAACAGAGTCGCCAACAATGTGTATTTATCCCATGAGAGGGAAAGAAAACAGTGCATAAACCTGAAGGAAAGGAAAGAGCATGGTCTTTTGACCAAAAGATCTGGGTTCGGGAGTCGGTTACGCGAAGGGAAGGTGTTAGCACCCCCACGCGTCCATCGTACCCGATGGGATCCACGCTTGCTTATCTCGATCAAAGGGTGTCGTTGTCTGGAGCTCCACTACTACTGGAAAGGGAAAGGAACAGGTACGGAAAAGAATGAAGAAACAAATGTAGGGAAAATAAAAGAAGTGCTCGAATGGGCCCTACCCCACTGCCTACGTATCTCATCGGGAACATGAGAATCCGAGCGGTGTAGTTCCCCTCACTAGGGATGGATTATTTGTGTTTTTTAAGGAACGACTAATGTTCTAGCTCAGGTGTTGCAGGCTCGCTGGTCCGAGTACGTTACCATCTTGCAGGAGAACGAGTAGGAGCATGTTCGTACGTTGAGAGTGAGTGAGACGAGAAGATAATTCCCGAAGGAAAGACGTTATTGTTTGTTTGGAGTTTTTTAAGAAGAAGTTTTTTAAGTTAGTTCATAACTTGCATTGCACCAAAGTCTATGACATAGGAACGGATACTTCGCGTATCGTCCCCAACAGGATGTACACTAGGTATCCTAGAAGAGTGAAGGGAAACCCCTCATTCCTCACTTCCCACGCTTAAGGCTCGAGCGCAATACACGTTAACTTTTTATTAAGTGTTTTTTACTTTTATTTTGAGATGAGAAGAGAGAAAACGCAAAGGAAACTCTAAAGGGAGACTAAGAGTCCTAATGTTATCATGCGTGGATGACCTATGGTTAGTGAGGTTTAGGAGGAAGGACTACCTAAAACCTAATGCTAATCCTACTCCAAGCTTAATCAAAAATTAAGTTGGACTAGGTAGCTCTAAAGGGAAAAGAATCCAAGACTTGATCAAGTCTTGAGATTCATGGGATGAGAAAGAGTGAAAGAGAAGTAAAGAGAAGAAGAAAAAAGGAAGGTGAGATACAATAAGTGGCAGCAAGCACATCATATCATAAATGTCCAACTCAAATCATCAAACATGTTTCAAAGATCAATGCAAAACAATTCAAGTAAGCATGCAAAGATAAACATGAAAGAATGCAAGCATACTTGTATGAAATGCACAAATAAGCACACATGTACTTCATAACAAAATGAAATGAGAAAGGCAAGATGAAGATGAAGACAAGTCAGAACCAAGCTCATATTATCATCAATAATTCTTATGCAAAAGGAAATCATATCATGAAGCATTATGATCCAAAGAAGTTACAAAGCAAAAGGTAATGATGTTTATCATACAATTCAAACCAAATGCATTCAACTATGCTCAAGTGAAATGAAAACCAAGTATAGAACTCAAGAGGCAGTAGCATATGCATCAATATCATATCAAAACCAAACTCAAGTCATACAAGTCCAAACATCAAGCAACACCTTCAAAACATGCACCAAAGTAAACTACAAAAAGAGGGCAAAGTTCCAACACTTAAACATACTCAAACATGATTCAAACATGATCCACAAATTGGAAAAATTAGTCTCAAAGGACCTCAACCAGGGGTAAACATCATATCAAAAGCTCATTCAAAGAATCATAAAGGAACCCAATCAATTAAGCATGGCAAATCAACTTGTGTAAAGAGATGTCAAGAGATGATCATGCATAAGTCACTTAAGCAAAAATAATCAAACATACATCAAATGACATTCAACAATTATGAAATTAAAACTCCAATTATCTAGGTCAGAAAAAAATCACATGCTAAAAGATCTCACAAAAATTCACAAGTTAAGTAACTCAAACAATTAAGCAAAGATAAAGTGAGAAACATGAACCAATATGCAAAAGAGGGAGACCAAAATGCAATATGAAATGATTTTAAAAATATGACAAAAATGTTTTTATGTACGTCAATATGTTGGTGAAATAATTAAAAAAGAATGAACTCAAAATGTTTTGTAGACTATGAGAAATAAATTCTACGATGCAAAGTATGCACATATGAAACAATTCAAAAAGAAAATCAATTAAACAATTAATTAAGATACCAAAAATAAAATAAAAAAGGAAAATTAAATTTACCAAAATTTTATAAAATGCTAAACATGCTTCATGATTTTTTTTGTAATTTTTAAATGCATCAAACTATTTTTTAAAAATTAAAAAGCAAATGCAACAATTAAATGAAAAATAAAATAAATGCAATCAGCATGGGGGTGCAAATAGTAAGCAAATCACGTTGAAAATGTAAAAAAGCCCAAAGAAGGGGGTGTGGAAAGCAAAGCAATGTCAAGCCCAGTCCAAAAGCGCAGTCAAAGAGGAACACAAGGAATTCAGTCAACCATCAGCTTTAATCATGACCATACACTCAATCCAACGCATACCAATAGTCAACACAATCACAAGTATTCAAGATCTATGGCTCAGATTAACACGCACATGGTAAAAATGATGAACACGCAAACACATGATTATTCTGGACACAAATACAATTCACGTGATAGGCATGTGACATTTTTAATGTGCTGGCACCGCATAAACCGTTAGATCAAATTAACGCACACCAATACATCATCAAATCAAATATTAAATAAGATAAGTGATCCAGATCTGTGGTGCATGGTAATTATCATGGATGGACACACACACAAACCCCAAAATAAAATCAGAATTAAAGCAACGTGGCAACATGTGGACCAACGGATCAAATCAATCAACGGCCATGATTGTGTCTTCTTCACAAAACCTCCGACCACCTGAAAAAAACAACCAGACGCCGGAACCCAGCTCCGGTCGTCTCCTCCGGTAACAACAACACAAAAAATTTCCAGAAAACACTCATGAGCATACCAAATTGACCAGAAATTCACAAGGATCACAAATATCAAGCTCATTTCACCAGATCAACAACACATAAAGCAAATCGAACGAAAGAAAGTTTGGATCAAAAACTTCAAACTCAAAATACATACGATTCACACGTCTAAATTTCAAACAAAACACACCAGCATGCTCAGTGAACCTCATAGATCATTATGCACACTTAAAATTCAAATTCTAAGAGCATGAAAAGTTCACCAACCTGAGATCTTGAAGAGCTTAAAATACTCCTAGAAAACCAGAGATAAGCTGCAGATCTAGCCTTAGGAAACTCTAATTGCAAAATAAATGCAATTAGAGCTTGAATATGGTCTGGATCTTGAGTTTGAAGAAATGGTTTCCAAATTCGAACCCAATGAATTCCTTGATATGAGCTTCAGATGATGGTAGATTTATGTTCTATGGAGTTCACTGATTCAGAATATGAAAGAATTTTGTGAAAAGCTCTTATGAGTAGAGAGAATCGAAGAGGAGAAGATTTGAGGTGAAAAATAAATTCTGACCAAAATAGAATGCATGACCTAGCTGTGAGGGTATGAGTTAGCTTGGGCCTTGAAATGACTTGGTTGGTGAGTTTTTGATCCATTTGCAATTTTGAACTTTGTTGAATAAGTGAAAAATAAGTCATGGGATAAATTGATTCAAAGGCCAAAAATGATCCTCTTGACTTGTATTTTGATGTTGTAATGTGACATGAAGCAATTGGGAACATTACAAGTCCTTTTGAGTGAAAATGCCAATGGTGGAAAATTTGACATATAAGAAATCCATGAAATGCACCTTGCATTGTTTTGACCATAACTAGAGTTCCACAAATGATATGGAGACAAGCTAGTACTTTTTGGAAATGGGAGAGAAAGATCTTCAACTTTCATGCTTGAAGAAAATTCATTTGAAACTTCCTTGATGATGAAAAGTCAAGTTGAATGTGATGGAAAAATTGCCAAAAATGGAAAGTTCTCATTATAGGTCATTTTCCAAATTTAGTAACTTTTGCACAAACTCTTGATTCTTGATGAATGACATGAATCTTGACATTTGAGGACCATATGAGGATATTAGACCTTGAAAACCATGAAGAGAACCTCAAAATTCCACAGTTGACTTTCTCTTTTGTAGTTGACTTTTGCTTATTTCACAAGTAACTGATCCATTGAACAACTTCCCCAAAGAACCAATGACCAAGATTCCATCCATGAACACTTAAGAACATAAGGAATACCATGAGATCAAGTCTTGCCCAAAAAATCAGAGATAAACTGATTTTAAGTCAAACCCTAATTTTGGCACCCTCTGGTTAGGAGGAAATAACACATCCTCCAAATCCAAGTTCCTCTGAATATGATGTGTATCCTCTCAAACAATGATGAGATATGCCATTTAGAGATGATAAAAACTCAAAGAGCTTGCCCATTTGAGGGTCAGATCTCAACTTTGGACTACCTTGTGTAGGAAATTATGCACTGTTCAATCTTCTTGGTGAATTCCCTTCTTTTAATGACTTGTGAGATCAAATGGAGATGATACATGATGTAAGAGATCCTTGAGGCTTGTTAGAAGACTCTTGGCTCTGGTTCCCTTGCTTTGGATGATCCATACCTCTGAGAAACAACTGATCACATGCCCTTATGCAAGATGCAATGCTAAATGCTTGATGTTTTATTTTTCTATGCTTGAATGCAATGCAATGCAATGAAAGTTCATGCTAAATGATAAGAAGAAAAGAGAGGGAAAATTTTGGGGTATGACAGCTGCCCCTATTTAATCACTGTAGACCTGAACGGATGATAGCGATTGCTGTCAGACTTTCAAGGTATGGAGGGATTGAATACCAAAAATAACCAAAAAATATGCACTCTGTGGAGAAGAAGAAAAAGGGATATAAACCCAACCGAATGAACTCTGCTTGAATAAAACTCTGGTGAGAAGAATAATACCAAAGAGATGTCTTTTATACAACGCCAGGTGACTACTGGCTTGCCACACTATGGGTGGACTTTAACAACGTCTTTTGTACAACGCCAGACGACTACTGGCTTGCCACACTACGGGTGGACTTTAATAACATCTTTTGTACAACGCCAGACGACTACTGGCTTTCCACACTACGGGTGGACTTTAACAATGTCTTTTGTACAACGCCAGACGACTACTGGCTTGCCACACTACGGGTGGACTGTCTTTTTTAAATGGAGTCAGAAGACTACTATCTTGCCACACTACAGGTGGAATTTCGCCAATCTACGGTTGGACTTTGCAGCTGAAATGCCACACTGCGGGTGGACTTTTGCCAATCTACGGTTGGACTTGCTGATGATTTGCCACCCTTGGATGGACTTTTGCCAATCTAAGGTTGGACTTAGCTGCGGTCTTTTAAAGGGAGTCGGGTGACTACTGACTTGCCACACTACGGGTGGACTTTCGCCAATCTACGGTTGGACTTTAAGAATTTTCCACGCTTGGATGAACCTTTTGTCAATCTACGGTTGGACTTTAAGAATTTACCACCCTTGGATGAACCTTTTTCCAATCTACGGTTGGACTTTAAGAATTTACCACCCTTGGATGGACCTTTTGCCAATCTACGATTGGACTTTAAGAATTTGCCACCCTTGGATGGACCTTTTGCCAATCTACGGTTGGACTTGCTGAATTCCAATACTGGACTAGTCTCTGCATCCGTGTTAGACATCTCTGCTGACTCTGCTGAGGAACAATGATCAATGATTTGATCTCGGAGACTCCTGAAAGGATAATATCTCTGCTGGAGAATGAATGAACAATCCGTCTGCTTCGAATTATCAAGTTTGCCAAAACTAAATTAGACTTTGAAATAGGGGGAAATGATGATTCTGCCATGAATTACTTCATCTACTTGGGGACGAATTCTGGTCACAGCAACTCCGCTGGGGATGAGAATTTTCTGAATGACATCCTGCTAGGGAAGAAAAGTCATTAAAACTCTGCTTGAGGATCTATCAAACCCGAGATCCTTTGCGGGGAGAATCAACCTCCTAACTCGGCTGGGGCAAGAATATACTATCACTCTGCTGAGGAATAGATTTTGTTGATCAATAAGCCTCTTGCGGAAAAAAATAACTCAGCTGGGGAGTATTGTTGACAAGATCCAATGCTGAACTCTGTGGGGATACCATTACCAGAGATGCGATCTTTCTGGGGAATCAGGGTTACCCTGCCGGGGATATACAAATTCGGGTTAGAACATTTCACTACAACTTGCTGGGAAAGAGTCCCTAGAAATCTGCTGGGAAATCCAAAGCAACTTCACTGTAGTCTGCTGAGGTATAAGACTGTTGAGCCTAAGATAAGTGCCATAATGCCCCATGTTAGGCGAACTTCCCGTTTGACGATTCCGTTGGAGATGATGAGTTTATAACAAACTCTACTAGAGAAAACCGCTTTAAAGCGTCTCATGCTGGGGAATGCCTTTTGAGAGGATTTTACAGAAGACCAAATGTCTTCAAACTCTACTGGGGATAATAGATCTGGAACATCTCCTGCTGGGGAAATTCAAAATGCCCCATGCTTGAGAAGGTCAACAACTTGCTTCCTGCTCCATGATACAAGACTTACCTGAAGAAACATCATGAGAGGATTTCACGGAAGATTAAGCATCTTCAAACTCCTGGCAACTTCACTGGGGATTAACCATCAACTTCGGTGTCTACGAAGCAACTCTACCGGGGACTCGCAACCGTTATTGACACAGAAAAGCTTGTAACCGTTGGAAGTACTGGACGAGAGAATCGACTTAATAAGATACAAAGATACCCAGTTGAACTTAATTCACTGATATCGAGACGTCGTGAACGACCGTCGACCGAATGATGGACTCGATCAGTAAACGTTGTGACAAAAGGGTGACATGCGAGCCCTTCCCTGAACATGATTGCCCCAGTCTCCTACATGGGAATAAGTGATTACCCGTCTTGTGTTTGTAATCATATGAATCTGTTACCTGCAACAAAAGAATACACACACATCCCCCGAAATATTGCGTGGTTTGAATCCACCATCCAGGATTATTCAACATTCAAAGTAATTTTAATGTTTTTCTGCGCATGTTATTATAAAGCCACCATGTTTTTAAATAAGTTTTATAAAAAATTCGGACGTTTTTTGCAAACAAAGCAGTAAAACAAAATAGAAGCTTTTAACTGAAATTCAATTTATTGATCGAAAAGCCCAGAATAGGCAATTACATCAGGAAGCAATCCCTGGAAAGAGGTGATCGCTGAAAATTGAGAAAAGAAACTATCCTAATGGCAATGTGAAAACGGCATTCCACTGAGTTTCAATTCTGCTATGGCCAGTATGTCTTCAAAACTCCCCGACCTTGCCTTCTAAGGAATTATCAGACCGATTCCTACCTTTTGGAATGTCAGTTGTTGAAACGGTGACGGAGTACAGATAACTCAGACCGTAGTCGTTCACTTAAATCCCTCTTTTGCATGGACCGCCCTTTCAGGTTTTCAATCCACCGGGATACCCTTTTTTGCCTGAGTTGTCCTTGCGGATTTTCAACTCACCGGGTGTACAATTTTTTATTTTATATCCCTAATTTTTGCCTGAACCTTTTTATTCTGTTTTTGTGGTTCGCCGGGATGCCCTTTTTTGCCTGGACTTTTGTTTTTTTTTTATCCAGCGGGTTTATTCATGCGAAGTATTTTTTGACTACGTCTGAGTTGACAGAGGATGAAAAGTCTTCGCCATCCATGGTTGTAAGTAACAAGGCTCCGCCCGAGAAGACCTTCTTAACCACGAATGGACCTTCATAGTTGGGAGTCCATTTGCCCCTGTGATTTGTACTTGGAGGAAGGATCCTTTTGAGTACCACATCTCCCACTTTGTAAACCCGAGGACGCACCTTTTGGTCAAATGCCTGCTTCATCCTCCGTTGGTATAACTGCCCATGACACACCGCTGCTAGTCGTTTCTCCTCAATAAGGCTCAACTGATTAAATCTGGCATGGACCCACTCAGCTTCATCTAACTTAACATCCATCATGACTCTGAGGGATGGAATCTCAACTTCAACCGGTAGTACTACCTCCATACCGTATATAAGTGAGAATGGTGTTGCCCCAGTGGACGTGCGTACTGACGTTCGGTACCCATGCAAAGCAAACGGTAACATCTCATGCCAATCCCTATATGTGACAACCATTTTCTGCATAATCTTCTTAATATTCTTGTTGGCCGCCTCCACAGCGCCATTCATCTTCGGGCGATACGGAGAAGAATTGTGGTGTTCAATTTTGAAGTCCCGGCATAGCTCAGCCATCATTTTGTTGTTCAAATTAGAACCATTATCAGTAATGATTCTCTCGAGCACTCCATAGCGACAAATGATATCCCGTTTCAGGAAACGAGCAACCACCTGCTTAGTGACATTGGCATAAGATGCTGCTTCAACCTATTTAGTGAAATAATCAATGGCGACCAAGATGAAGTAATGGCCATTTGAAGCAGTAGGCTCAATCTTTCCGATCATGTCAATGCCCCACATGGCAAAGGGCCACGGAGAGGACATGACACTCAACGGATTTGGAGGAACATGCACTTTGTCTGCATAAATTTGGCACTTGTGACACTTGCGGGCGTACTTGCAACAATCTGACTCCATTGTTAACCAGTAATATCCCGATCTCAATAATTTATTAGTCATTGCATGTCCTCCTGCATGGGTACCGAAAGAGCCTTCATGTACTTCCTGCATTAACAGGTCTGCTTCGTGTCTATCCACGCATCTGAGCAGAACCATGTCAAAATTCCGTTTGTACAGTACATCATCTTGATTCAAAAAGAAGCTACCAGACAATCTCCTCAAAGTCTTCTTATCTTTGGCAGATGCCCCAGGCGGGTACTCCTGACTTTTCAAAAAACACTTGATGTCATGAAACCATGGCTTGTCATCAGACGTTGCATCAACAGCAAACACAAATGCAGGTCTGTCAAGACGAGACACATCAATCTTAGGTACATGATTCCACCTTTGCACTTTGATCATAGAAGACAAAGTAGCCAAGGCATCTGCAAAATTATTCTCATCTCGAGGAATATGGTACAACTTCACTGTTGTGAAAAATGTCAACAATCTCCTCGTATAATCTCTATACGGAACCAAATTCGCTTGGTGCGTGTACCAACTCCCTTTCATATGATTAATTACCAAAGCTGAATCACCAAAGATATCAAGGGTCTTAATTCGTAAATTAATCGCCTCCTCAATCCCCATTATACAAGCTTCATATTCTGCTTCATTGTTGGTGCATCCAAAAGTTATTCGGGCAGTGAAAGGAATATGAACACCTTCCGGCGTGATAAGAACTGCTCCAACTCCGCATCCATTCATATTGACGGCCCCATCAAACATCAAACTCCATTTGGATTCAGGGTCTGGCCCCTCCTCCGGGAGTGGTTCCTCGCAGTCTTTAGCTTTGAGAAACATGATGTCCTCATCAGGGAAATCAAATTTCATGGGCTGGTAATCATCAATCGGCTGTTGCGCAAGATAGTCTGACAAGATACTTCCTTTGATGGCCTTTTGGGAAGTGTACTAAATATCATACTCTGTCAAAACCATTTACCACCGTGCAACTCTGCCTGTTAGCGCTGGTTTCTCGAAAATGTATTTGATAGGATCCATTTTGGAAATCAACAAGGTTGTATGCCTAATCATATATTGCCTCAATCGCTTAGCGGCCCATGCAAGTGCACAACATGTCTTTTCAAGCATTGAGTACCGGGACTCACAGTCATTGAACTTTTTGCTCAGGTAGTATATAGCATGCTCTTTCCTACCTGTCTCGTCATGTTGACCGAGAACACAACCCATAGATCCTTCAAGCACAGTCAAATACATTATCAAAGGCCTTAGTGAAACTGAAGGCATGAGGATTGGAGGTTCCTGCAAGTATTCTTTTATTTTATCGAATGCCAATTGGCAATCGTCATTCCACCTGACCGTTTGATCTTTTCTTATTGGTTCACATGTAGCTGTTAGGTGAGATATGATCCTTGCAATGTAGTTCAATCTACCCAGAAAACCACGAACCTCCTTTTCTGTTCTCGGTTCAGGCATTTCTTGTATTGCTTTCACTTTGGCAGGATCAACCTCAATTCCTTTTTCACTCACATGAAACCCAGCAGCTTTCCAGAACGCACCCCAAAAGTGCACTTATTTGGATTCAACCTTAAACGGAACTTTCTCAACCTTTCAAACAGCTTTTTCAAGTTAATCAAATGTTCTTCTTCCGTTCTCGACTTGGCAATCATGTCATCCACATAACATTCAATCTCTTTGTGAATCAAGTCGTGAAACAAAGTTACCATTGCCCGCTGGTACGTTGCCCCTGCGTTCTTCAACCCAAAAGGCATTACCTTATAATAGTATGTACCCCACGGAGTAATGAACGTGGTCTTCTCCATATCTTCAGGGGCCATCTTAATCTGGTTGTACCCGAAGAAACCATCCATAAATGAGAACACTGAAAATTGAGCTGTATTGTCAACCAGCACATCAATGTGAGGTAGTGGAAAATCATCTTTTGGGCTAGCTTTATTAAGATCTCGATAGTCCACATACATTCTCACCTTTCCGTCTTTCTTTGGTACCGGCACAATGTTGGCAACCCAGGGAGGATAGTGAGTCACTGCAAGAAACCCTGCATCCCATTGTTTCTGAACTTCTTCTTTGATCTTTATGGCCATGTCGGGATGAGTCTGACGAAGTTTCTGCTTGACTGGCGGGCATTCTTCTCTCAATGGCAGCCTGTGTATGACAATATCAGTATCCAACCCTGGCATGTCTTGATACGACCAGACGAAGATATCAACATACTCACACAACATCTCAGTCAAAGCCTTCTTCACATCTGCTTGTAGATTGGCGCCAATCTTGATCTCTTTCTTAGCATCCTCGGTACCAATATTGATGATCTCTATGGTCTCTTGATGAGGCTGAATGACCCTTTCCTCTTGTTTTAACAATCTGGTCAGTTCCTCAGGGAGTTCACAACCCTTCTCATCCCCTTCTTCGGCTTGATAAATCAGTTTGTCAAAGTCATACATGGCCATAGCAGAACCGTTATTAATGAAATCCGGAGGCTCAAGTCTGCACGAACGGGTTCATGCTTTATTTTAGAATTTATTTTATTTTAAAACAAAAAGAAATGAAACATTGCCATTTTATTATTTTTGTGCAAAAATAAAAAAAAACTGAAAGACAGAGAACAAAATTTGAGTTCAAAACGTCCTTTATTGATGATTAAAATTGCAAATGCAAACAGGGTGGCCCTACAAATGAATCTATACGCCTTGGGCAGAGCGCAAGATTTTGACATGCATTATGGTTAGAAAAACAAAGAAAATTACTCTGTTTGAAGAGTAACTCGGATGACTTCTTCAACAGACCAGTTCTGCAATTGTTGTCCCAGAGCACGTGGGCGTACCCAGTTGTCCAAGTCACAGTCACTATCAACATCATCTTCTATAGCTGCACAAGACTGATCTGTGTAAATAATTCCCCCACTGCTGAAAGTAACGGGCCCACTGCTCTTCGCAACTAAAGTCATAGAGGGATGATAACCAATACCAAACTTGCCTCCTTCATTGGTGTCTCTATCAGCTTGCCCCAGCCTTGGGCATTGCCTGCTCTGACGACCTCGACAGCTTGTTTGTAGGATGAAATGGAGGTATCGACTCTATCTGGTGTAAGGGAAGATTCAGGCACGTTGTCAATATTTACCGCTTCAAACGACTGGCAAAGCATCTCGTGAATTTCCCCATCCATCTCAACATACTTAAACATGGACAAATGACTAACAAAGATATCTTCTTCACCACACACTGTCACGACTTGTCCTTCAAACTCGTACTTCAGCTTCTGGTGCAAGGTGGGTGTAACAGCCCCGGCCGCATAAATCCAAGGGCGGCCTAATAAGCAGCTATACGCAAGCTGTATGTCCATCACGTGGAATGTGGATTTGAACACTTGCGGTCCAATTTGCACGGGCAGTTCTACTTCACCAAACACAGATCTTTTCATCCCATCGAATGCTCTGACGACCAATTCACTTGGCCTTAATATCAAACCATTAACTTCCAGCTTCATTAGCGCCTTCTTATGCAAGATATTGAGCGAGGAACCAGTGTCTACCAGCACGTGAGACAACACTGCGCCCTTACACTCCATTGTGACGTGTAAAGCTTTATTGTGGTTTCTTCCTTCAAAAGTCAAATCCTTACTTGTGAAGCCCAAACCATGGCTGACATTAACATTAGAGATTACACCCTCGAGCTGATTGACAGTGATTTCTTGTGGAACATATGCTCTCTTCAACACTTTCAATAAAGCCTCCCAGTGTGCATCAGAACACATCAACAATGACAAAATTGAAATCTTCGAAGGCGTCTGGTTCAGTTGATCGACAATCTTGTAATCACTTTTCTTTATTATCCTCATGAACTCTTCGACCTCATTGTCAAAAGTAATCTTGGTATCTGATTCAGGCACAGGCACGCTCTCGACCACCTGTTTTCCTTTAGCTTTTGCCGCGGGCTCAACTTCTTGATCACTACACAAAGTTTGGGGAGCAAACAACCTTTCACTCTGAGTAAAGCCACCTACACCACCCACATTATTAATATTTGAACTGGCTGATGTCCCAACTTCTTGCTTTTTACCTTCATAATACACGTCTGCCCCATAGTGCCATGGGATTGCTTTTGTAGTTGTAAACGGAACTGGTCCTGGCACCGTGATGGTAACAGGACTGGGTCTTTCTGGCACAACACTTGCCACAGGAGCTGTACTTACAGGCACTAGGATTTCAGCAGGAGTATAATAGATGGTCACAGTTAACACCTCATCAGTTTCTTTCACAACCCGGTCAAACTGTAGACGTCCTTCATTGATCAGATTCTACAAACCCACTTTTAACTTATCACAGCCATTCTCTTGATTCATACACTCAGAACAATCTTGGTCGCAACCTGGGAACACCTGTCCCTTTAACAGACGACCTTTTACAACCAACAAAGAAGTCTTCACCTGATTGATATCTGCTACCAAGTTCAATCTCCTTCCATCTTCAATAGCATGCACGTCTGCCACACCATGATTAGGTATGGGGTTCTGGAGAACATTAGGAGGTAGAGAGAAATTGATTGCTTTGGCATCGATCAAATCTTGCACCTTATGATGAAACGCCCAACATTTTTCAATGGAGTGCCCTTGAGCACCTGAGTGGAACTCGCAGCGAGCGTTAACATCAAAATTAGGTGGCAAGTTACCAGCGGCGGGAGGCCTCATAGTATGAAGCTCAACCAACTTCAACTTGAGTAACTGTGGTAACAATGCAGCATAAGTCATAGGGAGAGGGTCAATCTTACGATCCCCCTGTCTAGACCTCTGCTGGAAAGGAGGTTGCTGTTGCTGCTGCTGAGCTTACTGTTGTGGTTGTTGTTGCTGAACAGACGGTGCTGGGATTGTCACTGCACATACCTGATGATAAGCTTGAGAACGTCCTCTTCCTCGTCCTCTATACACAGCATTTGTATCACCTTCTCTTCTTTTCTGACCACTAGCAAATGGTTTCTTCGTCCCAGAAGAGCCAGCCCCACTCACGTCTTGGATCTTTCCAAGCTTCAACAGACTTTCGATCCTTTCTCCAGCAATCACGATATCAGCAAATTTGGTTGATGGACACGCAGCCAATCTTTCAAGAAATTCCCCTTGCAGGGTGCCCATAAACATATCTGCCATTTCTCTATCCAGCAAAGGAGGTTGAACCTGTGCAGCCATCTCTCTCCACCTTTGAGCATATTCTTTGAAACTTTCTGTCATACCCCAAATTTTGACCACTAAGATTTCCCATCATTGTGCAAATCATCATCACAATATGGATGAACCATCATGCTTCATCAGTCTCCCCAAAGATGGGTGAGCATCCAATACAATCAAAATTAGGGTTTCAAGCCCTCTCTGAGTGCTTAGACAAAGGATCAATCAAGAAATGACATGATCTTCAACTTGTCTAATCTCTCAAACATCCTCAAAGGATCAAAAGGACTCCCACTTCAAGGATTAAGCACAAGGTTGCTCCCTTCTAGGTGGATCAAGCCTCAAGATCGCCAGTGTCACCAAATTAGGGTTTTGATCACCCAGGGCCTCCAGATGAAAAATTTCATCTGGGCACAAGCCATTGATCCAAAACATAACCTAATATACTTCATGGAACCTCATGAACCCATGCATCAAGTCAATTTTTCCTCAGGGGATGCATTCATCAAAAATCAGGAATTAGGGTTTCTTGACCTAATTCACCCCTAAGTTGACTTTTGGGACAAATCATGAGCCAAGACCTCAAGAGATGATTTGAGGGTCTCTAATATACCATATTGATCCATTTGGAACAATGGATTGATCCAAGAAGTTTGAGCAATAAGTCTCAATTCCATCTGCACCACAATTAGGGTTTTAAGAGAAAAGTCAACTGTAACTTTGACTTTTGACCAGGACATGCTCCCAAACCCTAGGACATGATTCAATATACCCTATGACACCCATGGAACATGTCCATCAAGTTTGATTTAGGTCAAGGACATGATTTCCTGAAGAATTGCACAGTTTGGAATTCATCTGATAAAAAGTCAACTGTGCACAAAAGTCAACTTTGACTTTTTGAGATTTTTCACCAAAATGGATTTTTAACCCTAAAATGATGTTAATGTATGATTTGAATCATCCTTCATCAAGAAAAATCAAGAAAAGTGAGATAACTTGTAAAAGGGGTAACTATAAAACTTAGAAATTTTTCTAAGTTAAAAATAAAGTGGCAAGGGTACCAACTTTGGAGGACCATAACTCCTAAACCACAAGGCCATTTTTTCTCATCCAAAGATGGATTTGTAGCCCTCATTATCACCTACAAAAACTTCAACTACAAGTCATTCCAATTCATTAAGGATTTTGAGTTATGGAGTGATCAAAGTGGCTGAAAAGTGAAAAAGTCACTTTTTCCAACACTTAGTGAAATTTTCACTAAGTCAGATTCTGCCTCACTTTTTGCCAAATGTAGGGGGATTTTTCACTTGGAATCAAAAGAGATCAAAACCAAACTTGTTCAAAAAGTTGTTGTATCATGTAAGAGCTTTCCAAAATGGCCAAGAACATTGCCAAATTCAACCTACACCATGAGATACAACATTGCCAAGTTGCCTTGCTGAAATCTGTCAAGGCAAGCCAGAATTTGCAACTTTGGTCGATTTACCAAAATCAGCCAAATTCAATTGCTCCTATCCACTTGGACACCTCAGAGGATTGAATCTAAAGGGGACAATCACTGAGCCAAGCCTCCAAAGTCCATGGAACAAGAAATAGCATGTTGAACCTAGAATGGCCAAAATAGGGACAAGACTTCAAATTTGGAATGAGGCATTCAATGGAACCATCAAGGTGGCATGGACTGAGCCATTCTCATCTGAAATCAGTCAAGACTTATCCAAGACCAAGGGAACCAAAGCTCTGTGCCCTAACCTCTAGTCAATGGCTAGAGGAGACTTGGATTTTCATTTGCCAACATTGGCCAAACCTACTTAGCAGCTGCCATGCACTATTCCTTCCAAAACAAACTTTCTCTACTATAAATAGAGCTCAATTGTGGTCAGTTTGAGTACACCAAAGCCATCTAACAGATGCTTTCCTCAAAATCTCTTCTTTCACTCCAATTTTGCCTTCTAAGGCAAGTCACTATCGGGTTTTGAGTTTGAGAGCAATTCCAATCAAACCAATCACTCACACACCTCACATACATCACATATGAGCTGATCAAACACTTAGATTACTTCTGAAACACCAATTTCACAAAATCACCAGCTGGTTGCTCAAGGTTTTAACCAAAGTGCAGTTGAGGTACCACAATATGATCCAGCCAATTTCAATCAAGTCCAACCATCCAAACACAATCCATAGGGTGTAGGGAAGCTGTTCAGGTCATCATAACTCATCTGTAACACCTCCAAATCAAAAATCACATTGCACTTGCTGTCACGGCTTAGAGGTAAGCACATGCTTGGTCATCTATCAATCTATGCATATTTCCTCGCACAATAATTTGGCCATATGTTCATAATCATGCATGGAATGTTTTCCCTCAATTAATTGCATTGTTTGAATCGTGTATCAAAAATCCTAGCCTTCATGCAGAAATTAGGGTTCTTGAGGTCTCTTCGTGATTTCTTGTTGTATGTTTAATTTAAATGAAATTAAAGTACATAGACATGATCGTGAGATTGAGACGAGCATAATGATATGTGGATTGCATGATATGATTACGTATTCATGGAGATTGGATAGAAAATGCAAATCTGAGAAACCAAGAACACGCGCGTGTTCTTCAGCTTGTTCTTGGCGCCATTTTTAGAAATTCAAATATTTGAATTTTATGATTTTGTTTAATTGATTCAAAAATTAATTTCTCTCTGAGTTTTAATGATTTTGAGTTGATTCTTTTTTTAATAATTCAAAAAAATGTTAAAATATTTTATTTTATCAAAAAATCCCAAAAATATTATTTATTTCATATAATTGATGTTTTTGTAAAGAATTAATATTTTGATTGTTTTTGGCATTTTAAATATTTTTTCTACATTGATTTTGCAACTTTTAATGCTTTCTAATTATTTTGTAGGTCAATACTTAATTTTTGAAGCATTAATCCAAGATCACAATTTGTTTTCCATGTGTTAAACAATTTTTGACCATTTTAATTGAATTTTTATTCAATTAAATACATTTTTGAAAACAAATTAGGGTTTTGGATTAATTCAACCCTCATAAATCATTTTCAAACTTTTGGGCCTCTTGAGAGAGTGTAAGACCCATCCCCCCTTGTACAAAAACTTTTTGGGCCTCATTCATTGTATAAGTCCCTCTGTACAAGTAAACGGCGCGATCGTCGCCTTTTTTTTTTTAAATAAACTTGGGCCTACCCTCGAGTAGTAAGACCCATTTCTTTTTCTTAAAACTTTTTGGGCCTCTAATAGAGTGTAAGACCCAATCCTTTTTTTGACCAAATCATTTTTGGGCCTCAGTATATTGTATAAGTCCCGATACCGTAAAAAACAAACGGCGCGATCGTCGCCTTTTCAAAATAACCCTTGGGCCTCTCCTTGAGCTATAAGACCCATTCAAAACTTTTGGGCCTCTAATAGAGTGTAAGACCCAATCCCCTTTTAACCAAAATCATTTGGGCCTCACTTATTGTATAAGTCCCTCTGCGTTAAAAGAAAACCTCGGCGCGATCGCCATTTTTAAACGAAAAATCATTTGGGCCTACCCTCGTGTTATAAGCCCCACTCTTTTTCCTTTAAACCTTTTTGGGCCTCTTGAGAGAGTGTAAGACCCATCCCTTTGTACAGAAAACCATTTTGGGCCCCAGTCACTTGTATAAGTCCCTCTGTACAAAGTCAAACAGTGCGCTCACTGATAAAACCCTGGGCCTCTCCTTGAGCTGTAAGCCCCAAATCTTTCTTTTTCAAAGCACTTTCTCCTTTGATTTTGAATATACTGTTGTTTTCAATCTTTCTTTGTTGAACAACTAACCATACAGCATGGAAGCACTCCAACCGAGTAAGTGGTTATCGCTTTCGTTTACTGCTTTCATATTATAAACTGTATTGTGGGGCTGCTCACTGTAAGTCTCCTTTCATAAACTCATATCTACTGTGTAATAATAGTATAGATATTTCGAGTTTCCCCGACAACTACGTCTAGAACTAGGTGACGCCGTTTCATTTATTCGTAGAAATAGACGCCTAGATCCCCAATAGGAGCACCAGATACAGTCTTCTCTTCGGCTGTCCTCCTTAGGAATCGTCAAGAAGCTCTACTCCCCAAGATGAATGTATTCTCCGTGAATGGCATCTTTGAGTTTCTTCCAAATTCTCAAACTTTCCTGACTTGATCTATTCCTTGTGGATAGCTTGCCTTGAATGTCTCGGGGTTTGGGTGCCCACTACGGTCATAATCTTGGACCTTAACTAAGGAACCCTCTTTAAAAGCTAAAAGTCGCTGGATAGTAAACCTCGCACGTTTACCAGTGGTTTTTATCTTTAAAAGAGTTATCTCTCCTAATGGAAAGGAGATGATAGACCCACGGGCTTCTTAAAAGCGTCGGCCTCCTCTTGGGCATTATTCAAGGACCCTACGGCTTCTTAGAAGTATTCACAGCCTCCTCTTAGGCTTCGTATAATGATCTCTTGCTCCGGGAATGATAGCCTCCTCTTGGGCTTAGTACAAGGACCCGTCGGCTTCTTAAAAGTTTCCAGCCTCCTCTTGGGCTTCGTACAAATTGTCCCGACGACCTCCTAGAGGTATAGGAACAGAACCTAGTCATCCTCATAGAATAGTCCTTTCATAGAGTCTACTACTGTTTCCCATAGCATAGTACAAAAGATGAAACTCTAGACTTGGACAGTCTAACTTCCTTGAGTCTCAAAGACATTCTCAAGCGACCCCTTCGTTAAATAGGAAGGAAACCCGCAGACTCGGACAGTCTCAATACCCTTTGGATTTCCCGTTTCCTCAAAGAGAAGGAAACATCCCTGATCCTCAAATCAAATCCCTGAGTACAGTATTGCTCATATAAGAATTGATTTTCTTTTTAAAAATCAGTATACTGGACCTGTCACTTAACTGAGACAGTTACCTTGGCCTCCTCTTGGGCTTTGTACAATGATTCTCCCCAGCGGAGTCAAAAAATGTTTAGCCTCTCTCTCGGGCTTTGTACGAGACACATAAGAGACTCCCTCGTTGAGTTAATCACCCCTTTCGCCTCCATCTCGGGCTTTGTACGAGACACATAAAAGACTCTCTTGTTGAGTCAAACCTTTAGCCTCCATCTCGGGCTTCGTACGAGATACAAAAACACTCTCTTGTTGAGTATAAAAGATTCTCCTATTGAGTCAACCCTTTTAGCCCCTCTCTCGGGCTTCGTACGAGACACATAAAAACTCCCTCTTGTTGGGCCAATAGCCTCCTCTTAGGCTTTGTATAAGAAAACCACTGGTTGATCCAATCAACCTTTTAGCGTCAAAGCTGTGCCTCGTTCACAGTACACAAACATCAACAACTCTTTTCCCTTCATCTAATCGCTGTAAGCGGCAAGCCTCTGGATCATCTATATCCACGCCACTGTCCCTCTTTTAGCATGAGAAATTCCTAAGGAAAGATGGCATTGCTCTACACTGAGTTAAAGTCTTCTCCTTCAGGTTGAAACCCTTTCTTCGGAAATTATGGCATTGCTCGGATCCGCGTATCCCAGTTAAAGTAATTCTCCTTCTCCCCACTTTAGAGATGACAAATTCTCTCTAAAGCCGAGGTCTTTCAGCTTCACGTCTTGGGCTTTGAACAAGACACAAATAGACCTTTCAGCTTCACATCTTGGGCTTTGAACAAGATACAAACCACCTTTTCGCTTCACGTCTTGGGCTTTGAACAAGACACCAAAAACCAATTTCCTCCCATAGAATAGGAGGAACTACGAACGCTCTGATTTCCCTGTTTCGGTAAACGGGAATACGTAGGCATAAGATCGAAAGAAAAGATCTTAGCGAGCGCAATCAACAAAAAACCCAAATCCCATACTCTCGCATCAAACAACATCAGTCCTAACATCCTAATCCTTGTTCCCCGCCAGAAACCTTCTGCCCAGGTAAAAAAGAAAGAGAACCGTATTGGCGAAAATACAAATAACCAGTACAAAGGCCCCCCCACATTGATAGCATCCGTAACCTAACAGACCGCTGTTTAAACTCAGTATGCAAACAGGGTTAATTGGAGACATCTATTTCCCTTCCTTATTCATCTCACAATAGGATAAAAAATGAATCGACCTGTAGTCAAAGCTCAAACCGCAGAGAGCGACCAGCGCTTAAGAACCGCGTCCAAAATCGCTCACTACACTTTCCTTAGCGTTCTGTGATAACCCTTGCAATTGAGTGCGGTTGGGCGCCATGTCAATATTGTACTGGTACTGTTTTAGGAATGCTTCTGCCAGATTCTTCCAACTTCTCACAGCAGCTCTGTTCAATTTCATATACCAGGTCAAAGAAGCTCCAGCCAGACTGTCTTGAAAGTAATGCATCCATAACTTTTCATCATCTGTATGGGCTGAGATCCTCCCAAAATAAGCTTGGATATGTGTCTGGGGACACGTATTGCCATGATATTTGTCAAAAGTGGGCGGCTTGAATTTTGGAGGAATCCTGACCCCTGGTACCAGCCCCAGACTAGTAACATCGATACCCATAGAATTCTTGCATTGCATAGCCCGTATCTTTTCAGCTAACTCATCATACCTTTTATCATTAGAAGTACCCATCTCAGCATCCAGCAGAGTAAATTGGTCTTCCTGAGCATCCTCCTGAACAACACCAGCATTTCTGACATTTCCATTACCCAGATTGCCCACAGGAGGAGGATTGCCAACAGGAGGAGGAGTGCCATGAGTCTGTGAATTGTCATTCTGATTACCTCCAGGCGTGGCCTCTGGACGCTCGACCAGAAGCCTTAATCTTTCTTGAGTTTGTGCCATACCAGTCATGAGAGTCATGAACTGATCCATTCGTGCCCTCATTTCAGCCAAATCATTCTGCATTTGATCCATTATCCTTGCTTGATTTCTTCGAGTTGAGTATCGGTGAATGTGATTCTCAGCTATAGTGCCTGAAACCAAATAAAGGTTAGAGATCTCCTGCAACAAGTACCTGTTATGCAAAAATGCTCATGATTATGAGGATGCAAATGCAAAATGCAAACAATCATATTTAGACATTTCCAGGCCGAATCTGCTTTAATTCCAGCTTTGAAATCGGGCAAGGGATCGGACACAACATCGGAAAATAAATCTGAATCCAGAAACAATGCAGAATCAATCAAAAGATAACCCCTTTCAAACAACTGAGAGCTATTGAGACAAATACGGCTGAACCAGATGTTGCAATATTATAGCAAATAAGTCATACAAATAGGTTCGATACAATCAAAAGTGATTCCATCAACAATCCTGATGGTAGTCACAGCAAAAACAAACAACAGAATTACTACAAGTCAATTCCAATTAAACTGGTTTCAATCTCCTCAAGAAGGTTCACAGTATCTGGATGAGTAGGTCTTTCTAGCAAACCCTTGATCAGTCTGTTTCTCTTCTCGACATCCTAATTCAGCTTAGCAATCTGCTCTTCAACATCACTGCCTTCGTGCTTTGACTTCTTGATTCCCGCGGCAGTTTGAGCTCTTCAATTTCTTTCTAGGCTTCTTTCCACTTACTAGAGAAGTGTTTCTTATCTTCCTTCATTCTTTGAAGTTCTTTTTGTAACTCCACATTCTTGAGCTCTTCCAATCTTGAGCTCTTCCCACATTTCCTGATATGTGGCAAGTTCGTCTTTAGTTTTGGTCAAGAGCTTCTTGGTTTCCCTGTAGGCTTTACCGGATGATTCAGCAGTCATACTGATCTTTCTACAATGCTGAGCTCTGTCATCAAGATCCTTCTCCTTTTTTTCCAAACGCTCTATCAAATCTTGGACCTTCCATTTCATCTCCAAGTTGTCATGTAAAGCGCCTTGAAGTCTACTACTCATACTAGCATTTTCCTCTCTCAAATCTTGCACTACTTTTCGCTGCTTATCAAATTCTTCAATTGGCACGGTGATTCGTTCCTCTATCACTTTGGGATATAAGGAAGGCGCCCAATCAAAAGGCAAATAGTACTCTTCAACCCTCTTCTTTACCCATTGATCATATGGAGGGAAAGTTTGATTGTTAGGCACACCCCAAATGGTTTCTCCTCTCTTCTGTTTACTGAGCCATGCTTTGGAAGCTTTCTGCGCCGTATCTAATCCATCGTCAGCCATGTGAAAATACAGAGACTCTTCCAATTCCTTTTCAACTGGGGGACTTCTCAGAGCATACCCAAATTGCCGGATAGCCAAGGAAGGGTTGTAGTTAATACCTCCTTTCCTCCCTATCAACGGGACATTGGGGTATTCACCACAACTATGCAACATGTCTTTACCCAGCACTCCGTGATTCACCCAAACAATATCCTTAGCATCTAGACCCATCAGACATTGGCTCCACTTCAGAGAATTCCTAGTATCCTTGAAAGCACCTGACTGGGGTAGACGATTGGCAAACCACTTATAGAAAAGAGGTGCACAACAATGAACTGTCCCATCTCGTTTCTTCTCGTTCCTGTTGTATAAAGCATAATGAAGGTCTCCTAATAAGGTCGGCACCGGATTCTGAGCTACAAATATCTTGATAGCATCCGTGTCAACAAAATCAGGCTCATTTGGGAACAAGACAATACCATACACACAGAGAGCCAACACTGCACTGAAGACATTCTATTTCTCTTCCTTTGCTGCCTCTTGAGCCTTGCTGGCCAAGTATGATAGATGATAGCCACGAACCTTTCCTTTTCCAGAAATATCAGCTTCCAGAGTTGACTTGCTCAAATAAAGAGCACCAGCTACAGCTTGGAAATCAAGATCTGCCTTCGACCCACAGAAAGGAACACCTTCTTTGATGGAAATTCCCAGGATGTTAGAATACTCCTCCAGAGTGGGAACCAAAACATAATCTGTCAACACAAAGCACCTCAAGGACGGATCATAGAACTGCATCAAGGTGTGTAAGCCGTTATATTCATATTCACTGATGTTGCGAACCAAGGATAGAATCCAACCATACTTCTCTCCGAACCTTCCTAACACTTCTGGACTGGCCATCTCTTGCAATTTACAAATCTGACCCAGGATGAGCTTCAGGAACTTGTACACAATGATATTCTTCCTACCCTTCTTGGTGTCCATCCCTATGACTGCCCTCTGACTGGAATAAAAATCAGATACTACCTGAAACTGAAAAAATATGAATGTTAGAGAAAAAGATGCAATGCAGGGCATGTGATCAAAGTGCCACATTTGCGCTGGACTGTAATAGCTGCATAAATTCAAAGCTCAAGCTCTCCAGAATTCCCGAACAACAGAGTAACCACACAGATAAACCATGCTGATAAGAAATCCAATGTACAAGGCAGGTTGAAAGTCAAGGTTACCTGCAAACCTGTAAACCCCGTCCCTCTCACATGTGGGTACTAAGATCCTCAATATCCCGGGCTCTCAGGTCGAGAAATAATGATACGTTCACCATTTCTGGTTTGGCATCATCATCAATCGAGGAGGACTTAACTGATTCACCGCAATGAAAGATCCTCAGCTTCAGAGGTTTGAGAAGCAATAGCACATTCAGCCCGAAGGATACAATGCTACCGCCAATCAAAGAGGTCGTCCGCTGATTCACCTCAAAAGGAAAACCTATAGCAAGTTCCCAGCATTGGGTCCTCGGATCGAGAATGTGCAATGGGTTTGCCACAAAGGGTGGTCTGCCACTGTCACAACTCGGGAGGAGTGCCGCAACTGAGTCCTCGGGAATGGTCACCAGAGTCGACAATTCCTCCAGAGAATATCTACTGGCCTGTATCAAACATACAGTAGCAAATAGCTCCGGATAGAACCTCGTCTGGTTGTAGGTCTCGTGAACACCCACACGTGGCCAAACACCACGGGAGCGACACGTCCACCCACACTAATACCTATGTGTATGCTCAAGCCTGGGTAGTGGGCTTATCTCTCAGAACACCCTGCCCACCAAACAGAAAACAACAGCACAGTCCAGCGCAATTGTGGTATGTAATGCAGTAAATGTAGTAAAAATAGTAAAACAGTAATACAGTAAATAGAAATACAGTAAAAAATAGTAAACAGCAAAACACAACACCAGAATAAACCCCCAATGAAAGAAAACAGACAAGCGCTAGGATTGACTCGCTAAGGAAACCAGAGCTTCTGGGTTCTTTCCCCAGCAGAGTTGCCAGCTATCGCTCCCGGGATTTTCATCCAAGTACAAACACGAAAGTGGCACCGAAACAGAGTCGCCAACAATGTGTATTTATCCCATGAGAGGGAAAGGAAACACTGCATAAACCTGAAGGAAAGGAAAGAGCATGGTCTTACGACCAAGAGATCTGGGTTCGGGAGTCGGATACGTGAAGGGAAGGTGTTAGCACCCCCACGCGTCCATCGTACCCGATGGGATCCACGCTTGCTTGTCTCGATCAAAGGGTGTCGTTGTCTGGAGCTCCACTGCTACTGGAAAGGGAAAGGAACAGGTACAGAAAATAACGAAGAAAAAAATGTAGGGAAAATAAAATAAGTGCTCGAATGGGCCCTACCCCACTGCCTACGTATCTCATCGGGAACATGAGAATCAGAGCGACGTAGTTCCCCTCACTAGGGATGGATTGTTTGTGTTTTTTAAGGAACGGCTAACGTTCTAGCTCAGGTGTTGCAGGCTCGCTGGTCCGAGTGCGTTACCATCTTGCAGGAGAACATGTAGGAGCACGTTCGTACGTTGAGAGTGAGTGAGATGAGAAGAGAATTCCTGAAGGAAAGACGTTATTGTTTGTTTGGAGTTTTTTAAGAAGAAGTTTTTTAAGTTAGTTCATAACTTGCATTGCACCAAAGTCTATGACATAGGAACGGATACTTCGCGTATCGTCCCCAACAGGACGTACACTAGGTATCCTAGAAGAGTGAAGGGAAACCCCTCATTCCTCACTTCCCACGCTTAAGGCTCGAGCGCAATACACGTTAACTTTTTATTAAGTGTTTTTTACTTTTATTTTGAGATGAGAAGAGAGAAAACGCAAAGGAAACTCTAAAGGGAGACTAAGAGATCTAATGTTATCATGCGTGGATGACCTATGGTTAGTGAGATTTAGGAGGAAGGACTACCTAAAACCTAATGCTAATCCTACTCCAAGCTTAATAAAAAATTAAGTTGGACTAGGTAGTTCTAAAGGGAAAAGAATCCAAGACTTGATCAAGTCTTGAGATTCATGGGATGAGAAAGAGTGAAAGAGAAGAAAAGAGAAGAAGAAAAAAGGAAGGTGAGATATAATAAGTGGCAGCAAGCACATCATATCATAAATGTCTAACTCAAATCATCAAACATGTTTCAAAGATCAATGCAAAACAATTCAAGTAAGCATGCAAAGATAAACATGAAAGAATGCAAGCATATTTGTATGAAATGCACAAATAAGCATACATGTACTTCATAGCAAAATGAAATGAGAAAGGAAAGATGAAGATGAAGACAAGTCAGAACCAAGCTCATATTATCATCAACAATTCTTATGCAAAAGGAAATCATATCATGAAGCATTATGATCCAAAGAAGTTACAAAGCAAAAGGTAATGATGTTTATCATACAATTCAAACCAAATGCATTCAACTATGCTCAAGTGAAATGAAAACCAAGTATAGAACTCAAGCGGCAGTAGCATATGCATCAATATCATATCAAAACCAAACTCAAGTCATACAAGTGCAAACATCAAGCAACACCTTCAAAACATGCACCAAAGTAAACTACAAAAAGAGGGCAAAGTTCCAACACTTAAACATACTCAAACATGATTCAAACATGATCCACAAATTGAAAAAATTAGTCTCAAAGGACCTCAACCAGAGGTAAACATCATATCAAAATCTCATTCAAAGAATCACAAAGGAACCCAATCAATTAAGCATGGCAAATCAACTTGTGTAAAGAGATGTCAAGAGATGATCATGCATAAGTCACTTAAGCACAAATAATCAAACATACATCAAATAACATTCAACAATTGTGAAATTAAAACTCCAATGATCTAGGTTAGAAGACAATCACATGCTAAAATATCTCACAAAAATACACAAGTTAAGTAACTCAAACAATTAAGCAAAGATCAAGTGAGAAACATGAACCAATATGCAAAAGAGGGAGACCAAAATGCAATATGAAATGATTTTAAAAATATGACAAAAATGGTTTTATGCACTTCAATGTGTTGGTGAAATAATGCAAAAATAATTAACTCAAAATGTTTTTTAGACTATGAGAAATAAATTCTACAATGCAAAGTATGCACATATGAAACAATTAAAAAAGAAAATCAATTAAACAATTAATTCAGATACCAAAAATAAAATAAAAATGGAAAATAAAATATTCCAAAATTTTATAAAATGCTAAAGACGCTTCATGATTTTTTTTGTAATTTTTAAATGCATCAAACTATTTTTTAAAAATAAAAAGCAAATGCAACAATTAAATGAAAAATAAAATAAATGCAATCAGCATGGGGGTGCAAACAGTAAGCAAATCACGTTGAAAATGTAAAAAGGCCCAAAGGAGGGGGTGTGGAAAGCAAAGCAATGTCAAGCCCAGTCCAAAAGCGCAGTCAAAGAGGAACACAAGGAATTCAGTCAACCATCAGCTTTAATCATGACCATACACTCAATCCAACGCATACCAACAGTCAACACAATCACAAGTATTCAAGATCTATGGCTCAGATTAACATGCACATGGTATAAATGATGAACACGCAAACACATGATTATTCTGGACACAAATACAATTCACGTGATAGGCATGTGACATTTTTAATGTGCTGGCACCATATAAACCGTTAGATCAAATCAACGCACACCAATACATCATCAAATCAAATATTAAATAAGATAAGTGATCCAGATCTGTGGTGCATGGTAATTATCATGGATGGACACACACACAAACCCCAAAATAAAATCAGAATTAAAGCAATGTGGCAACATGTGGACCAACGGATCAAACCAATCAACGGCCATGATTGTGTCTTCTTCACAAAACCTTCGGCCACCTGAAAAAAACAACCAGACGCTGGAGCCCTAGCTCCGGTCGTCTCCTCCGGCAACAACAACACAAAAAATTTCCAGAAAACACTCATGAGCATACCAAATTGACCAGAAATTCACAAGGATCACAAATATCAAGCTCATTTCACCAGATCAACAACACATAAAGCAAATCGAACGAAAGAAAGTTTGGATCCAAAACTTCAAACTCAAAATACATACGATTCACACGTCCAAATTTCAAACAAAACACACCAGCATGCTCAGTGAACCTCACAGATCATTATGCACACTTAAAATTCAAGTTCTAAGAGCATGAAAAGTTCACCAACCTGAGATCTTGAAGAGCTTAAAATACTCCTAGAAAACCAGAGATAAGCTGCAGATCTAGCCTTAGGAACCTCTAATTGCAAAATAAATGCAATTAGAGCTTGAATATGGTCTGGATCTTGAGTTTGAAGAAATGGTTTCCAAATTCAAACCAAATGAATTCCTTGATATGAGCTTCAGATGATGGTAGATTTGTGTTCTATGGAGTTTACTGATTCAGAATATGAAAGAATTTTGTGAAAAGCTCTTATGAGTAGAGAGAATCGAAGAGGAGAAGATTTGAGGTGAAAAATGAATTCTGACCAAAATAGAATGCATGACCTAGCTGTGAGGGTATGAGTTAGCTTATATACTCTCCATTAGTCCACTGATTGTGATTAGCCATTGGTTAAACCCTTGATTAAGGAGTTTGGAGTGATTTTGCCAAAATGTAATTTGTGTTTAATCCACTAAACCACACGTGGAAAGTCATGCCTTTTGTGATCAATCTCTCATACACATCATGCTGATCAAAATTCAAATTAACTTGGGCCTTGAAATGACTTGGTTGGTGAGTTTTTGATCCATTTGCAATTTTGAACTTTGTTGAATAAGTGAAAAATAAGTCATGGGATGAATTGATTCAAAGGCCAAAAATGATCCTCTTGACTTGTATTTTGATGTTGTAATGTGACATGAAGCAATTGGGAACATTACAATTCCTTTTGAGTGAAAATGCCAATGGTGGAAAATTTGACATATAAGAAATCCATGAAATGCACCTTGCATTGTTTTGACCATAACTAGAGTTCCACAAATGATATGGAGACAAGCTAGTACTTTTTGGAAATGGGAGAGAAAGATCTTCAACTTTCATGCTTGAAGAAAATTCATTTGAAACTTACTTGATGATGAAAAGTCAAGTTGAATGTGATGGAAAAATTGCCAAAAATGGAAAGTTCTCATGATATGTCATTTTCCAAATTTAGTAACTTTTGCACAAACTATTGATTCTTGATGAATGACATGAATCTTGACATTTGAGGACCATATGAGGATATGAGACCTTGAAAACCATGAAGAGAACCTCACAATTCCACAGTTGACTTTCTCCTTTACAGTTGACTTTTGCTTATTTCACAAGTAACTGATCCATTGAACATCTTCCCCAAAGAACCAATGACCAAGATTCCATCCATGAACACTTAAGAACATAAGGAATACCATGAGATCAAGTCTTGCCCAAAAAATCAGAGATAAACTGATTTTAAGTCAAACCCTAATTTTGGCACCCTCTGGTTAGGAGGAAATAACACATCCTCCAAATCCAAATTCCTCTGAATATGATGTGTATCCTCTCAAACAATGATGAGATATGCCATTTGGAGATGACAAAAACTCAAAGAGCTTTCCAATTTGAGGGTCAGATCTTAACTTTGGACTACCTTGTGTAGGAAATTATGCACTGTTCAATCTTCTTGGTGAATTCCCTTCTTTCAATGACTTGTGAGATCAAATGGAGATGATACATGATGTAAGAGATCCTTGAGGCTTGTTGGAAGACTCTTGGCTCTGGTTCCCTTGCTTTGGATGATCCATACCTCTGAGAAACAACTGATCACATGCCCTTATGCAAGATGCAATGCTAAATGCTTGATGTTTTATTTTTCTATGCTTGAATGCAATGCAATGCAATGAAAGCTCATTCTAAATGATAAGAAGAAAAGAGAAGGCAAATTTTGGGGTATGACAGCTGCCCCTATTCAATCACTGTAGACCTGAACGGATGATAGCGATTGCTGTCAGACTTTCAAGGTATGGAGGGATTAAATACCAAAAATAACCAGAAAATTTGCACTCTGTGGAGAAGAAGAAAAAGGGATATAAACCCAACCGAATGGACTCTTCTTGAATAAAACCCTGGTGAGAAGAATAATACCGAAGAGATGTCTTTTATACAACGCCAATCGACTACTGGCTTGCCACACTACGGGTGGACTTTAACAACGTCTTTTGTACAACGCCAGACGACTACTGGCTCGTCACACTATGGGTGGACTTTAATAACGTCTTTTGTACAACGCCAGACGACTACTGGCTTGCCACACTACGGGTGGACTTTAACAATGTCTTTTGTACAACGCCAGACGACTACTGGCTTGCCACACTACGGGTGGACTGTCTTTTTTGAATGGAGTCAGAAGACTACTGACTTGCCACACTATGGGTGCACTTTCACCAATCTACGGTTGGACTTTGCAACTGAAATGCCACACTACGGGTGGACTTTTTCCAATCTACGGTTGGACTTGCTGATGATTTGCCACCCTTGGATGGACTTTTGCCAATCTACGGTTGGACTTAGCTACGGTCTTTTAAAGGGAGTCAGGCGACTACTAACTTGCCACACTATGGGTGGACTTTCGCCAATCTACGGTTGGACTTTAAGAATTTGCCACCCTTGGATGGACCTTTTGCCAATATACGGCTGGACTTTAAGAATTTGCCATCCTTGGATGGACCTTTTGCCAATCTACGGTTGGACTTTAAGAATTTGCCACCCTTGGATGGACCTTTTGCCAATCTACGGTTGGACTTTAAGAATTTGCCACCCTTGGATGGACCTTTTTCCAATCTACGATTGGACTTTAAGAATTTGCCACCCTTGGATTGACCTTTTTCCAATCTACGGTTGGACTTGCTGAATTCCAATACTGGACTACTCTCTACATCCGTGTCAGACATCTCTGCTGACTCTGCTGAGGAACAACAATCAATGATTTGATCTCAAAGACTCCTGAAAGGATAATATCTCTGCTGGAGAATGAATGAACAATCCGTCTGCTTCGAATTGTCAAGTTTGCCAAAACTAAATTGGACTTTGAAATATGGGGAAATGATGATTCTGCCAGGAATTACTTCATCTGCTTGGGGACGAATTCTGGTCACAGCAACTCCGCTGGGGATGAGAATTTTCTGAATGACGTCCTGCTAGGGAAGAAAAGTCATTAAAATCTGCTTGAGGTACTATCAAACCCGAGATCCTTTGCGGGGAGAATCAACCTCCTAACTCGGCTGGGGCAAGAATATACTATCACTCTGCTGAGGAATAGATTTTGTTGATCAATAAGCCTCTTGCGGAAAAAAATAACTCAGCTGGGGAGTATTGTTGACAAGATCCAATGCTGAACTCTGTGGAAAAAAACAACTTCTCTTGTTCATCTTTCTCCACTTTCTCTCTTCTTCTCTTCCTTTCTCTTCTTTCCTTTTCTTTCTTCTCCTTTACTAACTTTTCTCTTTCTCTTTACAAATATATATATATATATATATATATATATATATATAATAATATTATATAATATAATCCAATAGAGTAAAATATCTCCAATTGATATTTTATCGTCTAACACCAATTGATCAATTATTAGAGTTACCTTAAAATCCTCTCTTAAACTAATAATTATTAATCCATCTCTTTAATAAAATAATTGATCTCTTCAGAGTTCCTCAGTTGCTCTATTGATCCCAAATAACAATACTTAAAATACTTAGAGGATTCCATCAATCCAATTATCCAAAGAAAGAATAAACGAAAATTCATCTGATATACAATTGAGCCTTTAAATAATATGGGGTATTACAGAAGCATATCCGAGATAGGCTGCAAGGTTCTGACTTTGCTTAATATGAGGTTCTGATATTCAATGCAGAAACATAAATAGAGATATTAAGCAAGAGAGTAAAGGACACACGATATATCCTGGTTCACCATGCGGGCTAATCCAGTCCACCCTCCTCGGGTGATTTCGCCTTGAACACAAGGTCTTAATCCACTATAACCAAATCATGATTACACTTGCACGGGCCACGCCGGTGACTAACGACTTGTACAGCCGCATTGTGACTAACAACCCAATGAACCGTTTAGGGATCCAATAGGATATAACGTTCATTGACCGAGCAGACCCACTGCTAGGATTTCACAGCTAGTCGTTCAGGGGTTCATCACAATGAATATAACGCTACTGACCATATTTCAGGATTTTCCACAATGACACCCAACCATTGTCATCACAAGTACTGATCACCACGTGATCTACTCAAGGGCCTCAACTCACAGCTGAACCGTTCAGGGATCCATTCTGGATATAACATTCACTGGAGGAGTCTCAATTCATTTAGTTGAATTGGCAAACTGGAGATTACAAATTGTGATTCTTAATAAGCAAGTTTCTCCTAAGTTTAAGTACAAAGAACACATAAGTGTTCAAGCAAGATTTGAGCAACAACTCCTTGCTTTCCTAAGAAACTACAAAGATGTATTTAGATATTACAATTGTTGACATCTTGTAGATCTTCTTCTTCTTCATCTTCTTGGTTGAGCAAGCTTTGAGCAGCAACTCCTTGCTTCAGATCTTCAATTTAGTCCTGACGAGAAGGTAGGTTGATGACTTGACAGATCTTCAATGTTGTCTTCTTCATCAACAGCTTATGTTCTTAATTGTTGTTGTTGTTGTGTTGATTTGTCTTCTTTGAGTTTCTACAACCATTGCCATTAGTGAAATAATGATAGCTTTGAATATGTTAAGTGTTATAACGAGAACTCATCGTTATTGCTATCTTCACAATGACTTGGTCAATTTTGTAGATGAACATTCAGTTCGTGATTCTACAAGTGATTGACACATCAGAAGCAAAAACTCTTTCTATTAAATAGCCAGTAGAAATATAGCCGTTTGAGAATACTGTTGGCTGTATGGAAAAGAGACGTTGTGATATAATGAGTTGTACTGACACATCTCCTTTTTGCAGAGGGAGAAGTGACCAGACATCTTTTCTTGGGCAGTGTGTACATTTAACTCACAATGGTAGTATTTAGACTTTAAAACTTCAGTGGCTTCTGATGTTAATTTGATGAAGCATGAGTAGAGTCTTCTTAGCAGAATATCTGATGCTTCAAGTCTTCAGTCGATTGAAGAAGTCCATTAGGAATTAGTCTTCAGAACTTCAGCACTTGGTCTTTAAGAACGTTATTCTTTTCTGCTTCAAGTCTTCCAAATCTTCAGAACCTGTCTTCAGAATCTTCAGAACTTGATATTTGAAACTTTGATCTTCATAACTCATAAGTCTTCAGATTCTTTCTGCACTTGGTCTTCAACCCCTTCAGCCATTAGAACTTCAAGTCATAGGAGTCTTCCGCACTTTGGTTCTTTCAAAGTGTACTTCTTCAGAAGCTTCGCTATCTTCAGAATCTCAATCACTTTCAGAGAGCATCCACAAGAGCATTGCAACAGCAATCTTGGAATCCTTGGATATGGCTGATCATGACTAGATAAAGAAGCGTTCTTGCTTCTCGCGACTTTAGTCACACATAGTAACTTCGCATATGTATATATTCAATCATAGTACATCTAGCTGGTGCATGTTGGTTCTGATGTCTTTAGTTCTTATGATCTGCACACAACACACGTTAGACCATAAAATGGTTCTTTCACAAATACTTATTGTTATCATCAAAACATAGATTGACTTGTAGAGACAATACTTGCTCTCACAGTTATATGCGGTATGTGAGAATATTGTGATATCTGAAACGTATGATATATATTGTGTTGATTCTATTTTGTGTTCCTATTAATTTTATGATGTAGAGAATCATTGGAACTGACCAACAATGTACACATGAAGATGGTGATGATCAATTCCCTAAAAGAACTATTGTACGTGGTGCAAGCACAAAATAAATTTCTCTAACCGCCCATACTTCCACTCCTACCATAATGAGATCCATAATAAGTTGTTGACTCCTTCTGAAGAATCAATAACCAAAATGTTATGTCACATTATCAAAAAGAATGATCTAATTCCTCTTGATCTAGAATATGATCGAGAGTTAAAGTGTTTCTATATCGATCCTAGTGATATAAAAGATTTGGTCATTAGACAGCAATAGTTGGACGTAAGGTTACTAGGGTTTGGTGCACGTATGAATAGAATTGAATATCTCATTATAGTACATTCATCGTTTTGTATAGAACTAATTGCTCACTTATTTTTTGAAATTTGCTTAACTATTTATGTACATTCACCGTTTTTATATAGAACTAAATAAATTAGATATTTATGGATTCTTTTATCCAACTAGTATTTGATTTACAAGTAATTCTCCAAAAAAAGATTGAAGCATACATAACATCACATTTAGATGGCATGTTTTATATAGTTAGTTTCCATGTTTTATCGAATACTAATTATATATTCTTGTGTTTATTCAATGAAAATTTTCAATTGATCATCATATCTCTTCAGACGAATATGCAGTGGCAGAGCCAGACTACAAAGTTTGGGGTGGCCACAAAATTAAACTAAAATTTATCAATCAAATATTCATACCATAATTTTATTATTGATGCTCAACAGTTACCATTTTATCTTTAAGACGAGAACTACCAAATCTTTTTGTTGAATAAACATCATTAAGAGAAGGAATTTTAATATCATGTTTTTCACAAAATACATCATAGAAGTAAACAATTTATCCCAACCAATTTCTTTCAATTATTGAATAAGAGTTTTTGTTGTACAAACCAAATGCATAACATTAACTACATCTTGGGATTATTTTTGTAAGGCTTGAAAAAGGATATTTGTGATCCCCATAATTTCTTTCTTCAGATACAATATGAATATAAAATCAAATGCCTTCAAGTAATTGTAAGCACTACCAGCATCTCCACGTGAAGAATATCTTAATCCTTCCTTTGCAAATTTTCTTGAAACAATACAATTTGCTTAATACATATTTATTAAGCTTAAAATAGAAGAGAAATGTGATCCCCAACCAGTATCCATAACTCGTCACAACGTACCAATTTTATTTTGACCTTTACTAATTTAAATCTCACAAATCTCTAACAAATAGTCAATTTCATCTAATTGGGAAGTTTGTAACCCATCATGGAGCTTTGTAGAAGAACAAGTAACATTGACAATAAAAGTCATTTTCTCAAAGAATTTATGAATTGGTTTAACTTCTCTAGCTGCAATAACCAAGACAAGTTGCAATCGATAAGCAAAACAATGAACATAATATGCATAAGGACAATCTTTTAGAAATAATACTTGTAAATCGTTCCATTCTCCTCTCATATTGCTAGAACGATCATACCCTTGACCATGATTGTTAGAGACATCAAGGATATGTAGAGAAAGTACATCACAAACTTTTTGCTTAAGAGTTAAAGATGTAGTGTCATTAACACGTCCAAGACAAAAAAATATTTCTTGTATAAAACCATGTCTATCAATAAATCTCAAGAGACAATTTCTCTTTTATGGATTCATCGCGAGCTTCATCTACAATTATAAAAAATTTAGAATCATCAGTTTCTTCACGGATATGCTTTTTCACCCTACTTGCAAGAATGTGCAAGATCTCTTTTTGAATTTGATATGAAGTATACTTGCTATTATATGGAGCATTTTCCAACACAATTTTTGCAACTTCATCATTGTAACATGCTAAGAGTTTAATCAATTAAAGAAAAATTTCCTTGGTTTAATGATTCTTCACTTTAATCGTGGCCTCTAAAAGCACAAGCTTTTCCAACGAATAGTGTCAATTGAAGTCTTAGACGTAGTCGATTCTTCATAATTTCAATTGAAATTTGGGATTGAATAATATTCCTTATGTGCACATCTTAATTAAATAAGTCTTCACAAGCTTTAATAGCATTATTAAGTGGTGAACAAGGATTCTTCCCTATGTGTTTAATAAAGGCACAATGCTTTCTACTTCTAACTTTCTTCCAACCTCTAAAACCTGTAGAAATAAAGAGATGTGAACCAGGACGTCCACTTGGTCTTTTGCTAAAAATATAACATGGTAAGCAACAAACAGCATCCTCTGAAGGTGAATATTCTAGCCATCAAGGAAAAATGCTAAACTAAGCATATTAAAATCGCCTTTGAAGGTATTCTTTACTAGACAAGGGATATTGCTCTAAACGCATTTGATATGGACCCCATTTTAAATAAGCTATTTGTATTCCATCCATTTGATTTAATCAATATTTCCACACTGAAGGGCGTTTTCTAGGATCACATTCTAAAGAATTTTCAATGTCATCCTAGCAAACTTTATTAACATTTTCTTTAATTCTTTGATTCTCAGTAACTCTTTGAGGTTCAAACGTAGGAGTTATATTTTCTTCATATCTTTCTTTCCTCTTGAAAAAAGAATCAATTTTTTTACTCTTTATCATCATTTTTGTGCTACAAAATCAATTAAATAAAAAATAAAGATTCTTCAAATTTGTAAAATTGAGTATTGTCCATCTAAAATTGTTTAATGAAATTAGACAAACACATTTAAACTTGAGTAATGTGTCTAATTAAAATTGAAAGCCAAAATAGACAAACATATCTAAAAACACACAATCCTCAAATTCAATAAAAAAAATATTCAACATTGCCAAAGGGGGGAGAACTCAACAAGAAAACACAATGTTTACAAATTACATTTCAATAAGAAATCAACCATAAAATACTCACAAATTTGTTTACTCACTTTGAGAAAAACGCAATGACAAGCAGGGACGGAAAATTATAGATTTGGTAGCGGAAAACTCAGAAAAACACAGTGGCGAGCAGCAGAGAACGCGACAGGGGACTGAAGGCATTAGACAGAGCAAAGAAACAATGGACGGACGACGAGTTTCTTCACATTTGATGAGTACCATTGGGGAACTTTGATACCCTGCAAACAATCGAAAAAACTTTTTTTCTCTTTTTTAAAAAGAGTGTGACATGCTGGGGGCAAACTTTTTCCAAATATTTTTCTCCACAAACTTTTTTTGGTTCTTTCCAAATACAACTTTAATATGTTGTTGTTTTATATAAACTTCCTTCCCATTTAAGGGCTTTGGAGCAATATCAAACTCCTGCTCTCCATTAAAAGCCTTCCGCAATCTATAGTATGGATGATTAGGTCTAAGAAATTTTTGAAGCCCAAGATAAACTGTCTTTTTTCTATTTTATAATTGGTGGTGACATGTATCAAATTCAAATATAGGACATGCTTTATGTCCCTTGACGTTGTATCCAAAAAAATTACCGTATGCAGGAAAGTCATTGATTGTACAAAACTACATGACACACAACTTAAAGTTATCACCTATATACACATCATCAACATCAACACCTTCCTCCCACAAAAGCCTTAAATATTCAATCAACGACGTTAAATAAACATCAATGTCATTTCCTGGTTGTTTTAGACCCAAAATCATCAGCCATACCATCATATACTTGTGCTTCATGCACAACCATGGAGTTAGGTTGTAAATTATGAGAAAAATATTTGGAAGTTTATATAAATTATGCTTCAATTACATCGAGTAAGGGAATATGATTAGCACTCAAATTACCAAAAGGGTTCATTACATCAGTGGCAAGCCCAAGCCTAAGGTTCCTCGGTTCAAGGGCAAAATCTGGATACAAAGAATCATTTTTTTCCATTGCAATGAATCAGCTACATTATGAATTTTTCTATCACACACTTTTTCATCTACATGCCATCTAGTATTTTTTACGTCACTAACATTAGCAAACAATCTCTTGAACCTTTGAATTATCACTAGGTACCACATCACCTTGGTAGGAACACCCTTGCTAGTTACACAATCATCGTCATCAAAACCATTGTCCTTATTCTTGTAGCATGACTCCCCACACCTCAGGCACTTCTACAAGTTTTCAAAATCTTTCCTATATAATATGCAATCATTACAACATGCATGTAATTTTGACAGAGTCCAAACCCATTGGACACAATATCTTCTTGGCCTCATAAGTACGGTTCGGCAGCCTGTTACCTTTGGGAAACATTTCTTTCAACAATTCAAGAAATTAAGTGAAACTTTTATCCATCCACCCACCTCTTGCCTTAAGATTAAATAGTCTTAACACAACCGACAATCTTGTAAAAATTTTACATCCCGGATACAATGAATCTTCCATGTCTCTTCACAAAGTATCTACCAATGAGGTCATCTTTATAGCATCAACTCCAATATCATGAATGATGTCTTCTAGAGTATCATTCATAACTTCATCATCTTCAAATGTATGTGACAGAGGTCTCTTTTTTGTCAGTTCACCATGCCATGCCCATTTCATGTAATTTTGATAATTCCATCACAACCACAATGATTGAATATAACATCCATATGATGTGTTTTTTCGTATTAAAGCAGTTTTTACAAGGACAATAAAATTTCCTATTATTGCGAGGAAGGTTTTTTTTCAATCCATTCTCATACTCTACACTTAATCTATTGGCTTTCATCCAACTATGATCCATAATCACATAAAGCTTTTGAAAAAATATATATAATACACAACCATAATACACAATAACAACAGTAATGGAGAATAACAAGAACAACAATAATGGACCAAAGCAACAACAACAATAACAACAATAATAACATACCGAAGAATAATGGTGAGAGATTTTTTTCATTCGCAAGGAATCCTTGGAGAATATGTGTTCTTTCGTTGGCTAGAGAAAAAATGTTCTTTCACCAGGTTTCGAGAAGTATGTTAGAACAAGATTTGTTCTTGATATTTTCTCTTTTAGTTTTGATGATAACAAAAGTATTAAAAGAACAATAATTTATTTGATGTGTGTTTTATTTATGCAGATTCTTGTTCTTGTACATAAATAATCAAAATCTATTTATCTAAGATACACTTGGAGTTTCTTCATTGCTAGCTTCTAGTGGCAGAGTCTGAAGAACAATTTCTAAGTGTGGCTTAACGCAGACTCTGAACTGAAGGCCTCAGCATTCAGACAAGTTTCTACACTTAGTAATTATATATCAGCTTCTGGTACCATTCAGAGTTGGTGATAAAGTTGTGGACTATCCGAAATTCTGAAAGCGTGTTGTATTGTCTTATCATCCTGTCAACTCGAGTCTACAGTATTGCAAGGCTCAAGATAAGCTGGTACGTTCTATGGATGTCTACTCCCAACGGCTCTATTAGTACATAACCTCTTGAAGAATCAAAGGTTAAACATGTTAGACAAAGGATTCAGAAATCTGGTGTGCATCCATCTTCAACGTCTCTTGTACTTTGGAGTAGAAGCAAAGACACTTGATCAAGTAACCTTCTCAACGACTAGTTTCTGAAAAGGCTATATATATGGCTGAAGATTCAAGCCTGAAATTTTAACAAGAATTATTCTGTTGAAGGAGTAGAAAAATCAAGCAATTATCAACTTTATGTAATAGGAAGATTTTCTGTTGTAGGTTGTAATTGTAAAAGCCTTAAGATTTCTTACCCTTGTATATATTTAGAAATCTTAAGTGCTTTAGGTATTTGTTATGGTGATCTCCCGTAACTCTGATGCTTGCATCATGTACACCTTGTTCTCTATTCTGCTGAGCCTTCAGTAGTTTATATTAAGTCTCCTGCAATGTGCTATTGCAAAAGTCTTGTCTCATTGGGATTCAAGCAACAAGTCTTGAGCTAAGATGCTTATGCCACATAAGTCTCATTGCTTAAGTGCTTAAGCTGTGAAAGTCTTATTCACCCAGTCTGATTGAGCAAAATTAAAGTCTTAGACATGTGCTCTAAGCAAAGGTAAGTCTCAGCCAGAAGACAGATGAGCAGGCGGCTCAGTCTGAAGGTGTGAGCAATGAAAAGTCTTAGACATGTGCTCTAAGCAAAGGAAAGTCTCAGCCAGAAGACAGTTGAGTAGGCAGCTTAGTCCGATGGTGTAAGAAAAGGGAAGTCTCAATCAGAGATTAGATGAGCAGGTGGCTCAGTCTAATGGTGTGAGCAAAAGGGTAAGACTTAGACATGCACTCTAAGCAAGGGGAGTCTTAGACAATTTGTTTGAGCAATTGTATAAGACTTATACAGAAGCATAAGCGATTTTAATCATGAAGTGGTTATAATGAAAAGCTCTTGTGAGACAAGGGGACTGGACTACTCTCAGTTAGGGGAGGAACCAGTATAAATCTTTTGTGTCTTCGGCTGTTATTTTATTTAATTTTGCTGTATCCGCTGCCAACTGAATTAAATTAGAATCTGAACATCAGTTTTGATTCTGAAACTCTGATCAGAAGCTATATAATAAGAAAACGCAAAACACAATTCAACCCTCCCCCCTTCTTGTGTACTTTTCACACCTTCAATCGGTATCATAGCATGGTTTGTGCTTAACACTTAACAGTGGTGCAGATATTGATCCAATAAGAAAAGTATATCTCTTCTTCAAGAAGGAATCAAGTGCCACATGAAAAATATCATACGACTTTTCTTACCATATTCAAATGGGTGATTCCATTGAATTTAAATGATGGAAAAGTTAAACATATTTTTAACTCATTGGACTTGATAAAGGGTTGTTGAAGGTCTATAGAATATCCTTGAAAAAGGTATTACTATAGAATTTGATGGTGTTATAGACGATCTTTTGAAAATCTCTTTCACCAACTCAGAAGATGCATATTGAATATCTTCAGAGATAGCTGCATTCTGGTAGATGCACTATTTCACTTATGAGTATATCAACATCATTAATATGTCTGATGCTTGGACTATCTTTGAAGTCTTGTGCTTGGATTTGTGGGAATCTGTATGTGAAGCTTGAAGTAGTTACACTTCATCTAATATTTTCAAGCAAATTCTGAGAGGACTGTTTCTTTACTTAAATCTAAAGTCACGTTTTTTTTATGTTTACATCTAAAATATGTTGTGTTTTGAAGATTTGTCTGGCAGTCTTTAAAGAAAAGAAATGAAGTTGGATGATGAAAAACTATTCAACAGATCAACCTCTCTTCTTTAGCTTAAGTTCTTTGGAATGACTAATGATGAGAAACTTAGGTTTCTTGTCAGAAGGACTTTCTTACTGGCTGAATGGATTGTGATATCTGTTGATAGAAGAGTAACTTCAAGAGCTTCTGAAATATGTGTATTGCAACTGATTTCCCAAATCTGAAAGCAAGAAGAAAATTTTAACAGAACCTAATATCAGATTATGTTCAATGCTTAATTGTTTGAAACTGATATTAGTGCAGGATGCTTATGAAACGAAGCATCTGTGTTCTGAAATAAAAATCAAGTATTGAGAATCAAGAGATGTTGTTAAAGCTATCTTGTTTCAAAATATTTGATTATATGGAGTTTTTTCTTTAAGGTGATATCTTAAGAAACTCCATTGCTTCTTGGTTCAGGACCATCATGGAAGTTGTTTTAAAAGACACTTCTATGAAAAATCTTCAACTTCTCTTTGAGCTTTGTTAGTTGTACTAAGACAGTACTCTGATTTGATTTATGTCAATCTCTGATACCTATTACCATCTGGTTCTGAGCTTGTCAATGATTTCAAAGTCAAAAGATTTATTCCAAGATAATGAGATTATTGTCATTGCTTAGAACAAGAATTTGTTTATATCTCATTCTAGACTTACCCTCTAGAGTGACTTATGATTTGTTGTTAGGTTGAGATGTAAGGCTCAGAAGAGTCTGTATGTACTTGCATATATGGTCTTATAGAAATATGAGTATCATAATGTATCTGCTACAGATATCAAGGAAAGAAGCAGAGGCATCTTCCATAAGGTTGTTTACAACATTGATTGGGAGAAGAGACAACAAACCAGATTCAAGTACTGGTAGTGCTGAGTTTGGTGAGAGTAGTGGAATCAGTGGTCAGACAACCATTGAATCAGAATCCACTCAAATTTGTGTTCAGACTCTGTTGGTCAAGTTTGAATATTGAATCGAGTCTGACCGAACAAAAAAATGTGTGGTATGTTTGTTCTTATCTGACTTATCTTTTGATTCAATAAGATATTTGTTTAGATATAAATGCAAAGTTTCTGTTAGATCTCTAGAGAAGTTTTTCTTTTGAAAAAGGAGAACTTCAGAAATCTTTAAGAGGAAACTCTATTGTGTTTGTCCATACTGAATGTCTTATTAAACCAGATGATGATCACATTTATGAAAAAAAAATTCTCACGTTTGTGTTGATACTGTTGCTAGCTAGTTGTCTAAAGAAGACAATTCAATATTCGTCTATTACTCATGACTCTTGTTTCAAGATAAAGTGCTAGTTCTGAATAGAATCTTAGAGACTTGTGATTGACAGATGACATCTTTATCTTAGTCTGGACTTACTAGACTCTGATGGTTGATAGCTTCTGAAAGTTGTCATTTTCTGAGATTCAGAAGAGGATTATTTCAGTCTGACATAGCAGTTTAAGTAAAATGTTTTTTAAAAGCTTTTATAATACTTAATATTTCATAAAGGTGAAACTTATTTAGTGGAATTGAATTATCTGTTGGATAAAGAACCTTTGGGTAATGATGTTTTCTCTTTTAGTACTTGCTGTTACTATTCCCTATCTTATGAAACATCATTGTGTCTTTTTCTGACAATATTCTTATTTTTCTTTGGAGATTTTTGTTCTGTTTCTTTTTCTTCTTCTTCTTCTTCTCTTTTTTTTCTTCTTCTTGTGTGTGTGCTGATCAAACCTAACCTAAGATGAGTTCTTCAGTTTATTCTCCTTTGAATCAGCTGGTTGTCATCAATGAAATGTTTATGGATTTTGATGAGTTGCTTAAGATTGGTTTCAACTTCTGGGAGACTGTGTCTAAACAAAGGTGGAGTGGCTACTTTGAGATGCTCTGTGGTTTCACTTATCCAAGTCTTGTCAAAGAGTTTTGGATTAATGCCTCCATTGTTGAGTTGAATTCTAAGTATGCTATTCTGTATAAAGTAACAGGTATTTCTATTATAGTAACCTTTAACGCGATTGCAAATGTGATCAATTGTGAGGAGATTGGAGAAATTCAAGGAACTCTTGTTTGGGAACACTATCTTCCTACTTGGCGTATCTTTGTAGATCCATCTAATACATCAGTGGTTTCTAATCTTCTTCTTGATGATGTTGTTTGGAGTCAGATTCTGAATTCAAACTTACTGCCAAAGGATCAAGATTTAGACCAAGTGGACCCTATTGAAAAAGATTTGCTTCTACTTCTTTATTCTGATTTGAAGATTGATCTTCCTCAAGTTATGTTTGACCATCTGAAGAGGTCTTTTTCTTCTTTTAAAAAGGGAAAGACTTTCTTCATACCTTTTGGACGAGTTATTTCTGAATTACTTATTCAGCAAGGGGTTAACATAAGTTCTAAGGCTAGTTCTTCCAAGATTTGGTGAGACAAGTTTGAAGCTATCTACGAAAGATTCTGATGTTAGATTTTCTGCTTAATTATGCTTTGTATTGTTGTTGAAATATTTGTGTTAAGTATCTTATTAATATATTCAGAAGTTTGTTCATGCTTGTGTTCAGTTTTAACTGATTAGTATTTACTCGTACTGTTCACTGGGTGTCTGAAATAGATGAAAGAACTCAAATGTTTGCAACTTATTTTATTACTGAAAGAGGAAGCTATTACAAGACAATTAGATTTTTATAGTCTAATGGATGTGTCCTAAAGAACTCCCTAGGATCATCTGACATATCTAGACTGTCTAAGAAATCTTGCCATTCTTCCTTAAGCCTCCTTCCTCAGTTTGTTTCTGCGTCTAGATCCAGAAGATTTCTTTCTTCTGTGTGTCTTCACAAAGGATGCTAAAGAGGAGTGCACTTTTGAAGCTATCTGCTTGTTTACAGGTTCTTCAGCTGGTGTCTTGCTTTTATTTGCTTGAGTTGCTGCATTCAATAATGCTGCCCTCCTGAAATCTCTCTTTGGAACCCATATCTGCTTCTGCTTATACATCTTGGCGTTTTAGAGATTAAGTGATGAAGGAAGAAAGCTTACTTTAGTCCTTTTATAGACGTATTACATTTATTATCTTGAGTTTAATATTATTTAAGTCCTGATTAAATCAACATTTTAATAATGACTCTTGGTAATGTAATCTAATCTATTAAGATTCTATGAATTAGTGTGAGTTTATAATCAATGATCTGTTCTAACTGTCGTTTCTGGGTCAATTTCACCTTTTTAAGTGTACCTTCAGATTATCTAAAGTAAAATTCTGGAATGTAAATGTGTGATAAAGAAGTATTGGTCTGAAATAAACTTTTTCATTAATTAAATGAGGATTACAACTTTTTAACAAAAAAAGGGTACAAGATGATGTCTAGAATTCATCCCTAGCATTGCGTGCCCAACGACGTCCACTGTTGTTGTAGTTTACCTCATCATCTTCTGAATCAATCACTTCTTCCTCCTCTATGTCTGGAAGAGAGCTGTAAAAACTCTTGTTTTCCCTCATTTTCTTCTTCCTTGATCTCTTCATTCTTCTTCTTTGAGGCTTCAAAGCAATCATTGTTAAACCTCCTTCTGAAAGTTGTTCAGGTGCTGCTGAAGTGGCTTCTTCAGAAGCAAGTTATGTTGAGAGCACATGAACAGTTGTGAAGGACTCAGAAGCAGCTCACTTCTTAGGGGATTGGACTGGCATATGCTTATAGAGATCTCATTTGGGTCTGTTACGACAGACGCCTTATGATTCTCAGATGCTTACTCCATATTCTTAGGATAGATGATTGATGAAATTGATTTAGGAGTGAGATGTTTTTATAGCAACTTCTGTGGATACCAAGCGTCTAAATTTAGTCCTTGTTTAATTCTTGGAACAACTAATGACCACTAAGACTTCAATGCGTGCACTTTACAAACATTAACGACTCTTATTACTTGATTACTCTTCCTTCTTGTAAACTGATCTTATAATGTTGATCTGAGTTACATTTATTAGTGATATGTTTTTCTTTTTCCTTCTTTTCCTTTTATTCTTTTTGATGTGACAAAAGGGGGAGAAATAATAGTAAGTATTTAAGTGGAAACTGAACCCATTGAATACATATTGGTCATTTATATTCTTGTCATTTATTTTTCTGTTACTTACCCAGGGCGCATTTTGACTTTCTTTTATATAGGTCTGAGTATGAGCTTACAAACCTCAAACTTAGCCTATTAGACCTAGAAGGAGCTTACAAACCTCATATTTTGGTGTTGCCAAGAAATTTAAAAATGGAAACATATGTTAACTCTCTTGTATAGTGTTAAGATATAGCTTACAAACCTCTGACTTAGCCTATGAGACTCAAAAGGAGCTTACAAACCTCGTATTCTGGTGTTGCCAAAAGAAGTTAAAATGCAGTTATTTTGGTGTTCTTAACTATGGAACTAAGGGGGGAGGGGGGGACTTATAAAACTCAAACTTGGAACTGATTGACTCAGGGGGAGCTTGCAAACCTCAGACCCTGATGTTTTGAAGAAGACTAGTTTATTTTTCTTTAGAAATAACTCTTAATGCCAGAACAAGCTCTGCTGTGAATTATCAGACTCGGGGGGAGCTTACAAACCTCATACCCTATTGTTACAAAGAAAATTAAATGCCCAACATTGTCCTTTAAATACTTGTGTTTGTCATCATAAAAAGGGGAGATTGTTAGAACAAGATTTGTTCTGTATATTTTCTCTTTTATTTTTGATAATAACAAAAGTATTAAAAGAACAATGATTTATTTGACGTGTGTTTTATTTATGCAGGTTCTTGTTCTTGTACATAAATAATCAGGATCTGCTTATCTAAGATACACCCGTAGTTGCTTCATTGCTAGCTTCTGGTGGCAGAGTCTAAAGAACAATTTCTAAGTGTGGCTTAACGCAGACTCTGAACTGAAGGCCTCGGCATTCTGGCGAGTTTGTACACTTAGTAATTGTATATTAGCTTCTGGTACCATTTAGAGGTGGTGATAAAGCTGTGGATTATTCGTACTTCTGAAAGCATGCTGTATTGTCTTATCAGTCTGTCAACTTGAGTCTACAGTATTGTAATGCTCAAGAAAATCTGGTACGTTCTATATATGTCTACTCCCAACAGATCTATTAGTACAAAACCTCTTGAAGACTTAAAAGTTAAACGTGTTACACAAAGGATTCAAAAATCTACTGTGCATCCATCTTTAACGTCTCTTGTACTTTGGAGCAGAAGGAAATACACTTGGTAACCTTCTCTACGACTAGTTTCTGAAAAGGCTATATATATGGCTAAAGATTCAAGCCAGAATTTTTAACAAGGATTCTTCTATTGAAGGATTAGCAAGATCAAGCAATTATCAACTCTATGTAATAGGAAGATTTTCTTTTATAAGTTGTAATTGTAAAAGCCTTAAGATTTCTTACCCTTGTATATATTTAGAAATCTTAAGTGTTTTAGGTCTTTGTTATGGTCATCTCCCGTACCTTTGATGCTTGCATCATGAACACCTTGTTCTCTATTCTACTGAGCCTTCAGTAGTTTAGATTAAGTCTCCGGCTATGTGCTAGATCAAAAGTCTTGTCTCATTGGGATACAAGCAACAAGTCTTGAGCCAAGATGCTTAAGCAATGTAAGTCTCATTGCTTAAGTGTTTGAGCTGTTAAAGTCTTATTCAACCCGTCTGATTGAGCAAAAGTAAAGTCTTAGACATGTGCTCTAAGCAAAGGTAAGTCTCAGCCAGAAGATAAATAAGCAGGTGGATCAGTCTGAAGGTGTGAGCAATGAAAAGTCTTAGACATGTGCTCTAAGCAAAGGAAAGTCTCAGCCAGAAGACATATGAGCAGGCGACTCAGCCTGATGGTGTGAGCAAAGGAAAGTCTTAGACATGTGCTCTAAGAAAAGGGAAGTCTCAACCAGAGAGTAGATGAGCAGGCGGCTCAGTATGACGGTGTGAGCAAAGGGGTAAGTCTTAGACATGCGCTCTAAGCAAGGGAAGTCTCAAACAGTTGGTCTGAACAATTGTAAAAGACTTATGCAGAAGCATAAACGATTGTAATCATGAAGTGGTTATAATGAAAAGCTCTTGTGAGACAAAGGGATTGGACTACTCTCGGTTAGAGGAAGAACCAGTATAAATCTTTTGTGTCTTCTGTTGTTATTTTATTTACTTCTGCTGTATCCACTGCCAACTGAATTAACTCAGAATCTGAACATCAGTTCTGATTCTGAAACTCTGATCAAAAGCTTAATAATAAGAAAACGCGAAACACAATTCAACCCCCCCCCCCTTCTTGTGTACTTTTCACACCTTCAAAATGAATGAGGTAGACACTAAAGGAATAAAAAATATAAAGAGAATAACAAGAACAACATTAATGGAAAATAATGAGAACAACTGTAATATACCAAAGTAACAACAAGAACAACAACAACAATAATGACATACTGGAGAATAATGGTGAGAGAGTTTTTTCGTTTGCTAGGGCATTCTTTCATTGGTTGGAGAAGAAGAGTTCTTTTGCTAGAGCTCGAGAAGTGAATGAGGTAGACACTGAGTGAATAAAAAAATAAAACTAATTTTTATCGCGGTTATAATGAAAACTGAGGTAACATATCTGACGTAAAAAATTAAAAAATAAAGGCGCATTTTTGGTTCCCAAAAGAATAACAAATTTGAGATTATTTATCTTAGTTTTCCTAAAAATTGAGGTAACATATTCCACGTAAATATATGAAAATTAAAGGCACCTTTTTAGTTCCATATAAAACATAAAACTGCAGGATCTAGGAATCGAATCTCAAACATTAAGCATATTGTTATGTTGCCTTTACATAGAACCGAGATAACAAATTCATTTTAAAATAAAAAACAAGGCACTCCTGTTACCTACACCCTTGGTTTTATGTTGTTCGTTGTGAATGCTTTGTCATAAAAAGTGTTATATTGTTCGATATTTCTACATTGAAGGGCGTTTTCCAGGATCACATTCTAAAGAACTTTCAATGTCATCCGGGCAAACTCTATTAACATTTTCTCCAATTCTTCGATTCTCAGGAAATCTTTGAGGTTCATACATAGAAGTTATATTTTCTTCATATCTTGCTTTCCTTTTGAAAAAAGAATCAATTTTTTTACTCTTCATCATCAATAATGATTCTTCAAATTTGTAAAATTGAGTATTGTCCATCTAAAATTGTTCAATGAAATTAGATAAACACATATAAACTTGAGTAATGTGTCTAATTAAAATTAAAACCTAAATAGACAAACATATCTACAAACACACAATCTTCAAAATCAATAAAAAATATTCAAGATTGCTCAAAGGGGGCAGAATTCAACAAGAAAACACAATGTTTACAAATTACATTTCAACAAGAAAACAACCATACAAAACTCACACATTTGATTACACACTTTGAGAAAAAAGAAACGAAAAGCTGGGATGGAAAATCATAGATTTGGTAGCAAAAAACTCACAGAAAAAATGCAGCGGCGAGCAGTACAGAACACGACAGAGGATTGAAGGCAGTAGACATAGCAGAGAAACAGTGGATGGGCGACGCGCGACAGCGAGTCGTGTAATAAGTTGTAGCAAATGCAAATAAAAAAAAGGTGAAAAGGAGAAGAATAGTGAAAAGAAATGTTGTAGCATATAGAAAATGAAAGAGGAAGAAAGTCTTAGGGTTATACAATGGCAAAAATGTAAAATTTTAACTTAAGTAAGAGCATATTTGTACTTTTACTTATATGAAGAAAAATAATTTTAAAAAAAGTTTGGGGGTGTCAATACTATGCTTAGTTACTATGAATATGGTAACTACATTGTGTTCCTTCCACAATCCACTTGAACCTAAGATGCAACAGATTATTACTAGGTAAGTTTATGTTTAATTATGAGACTTTTATTAGTAGTATGTTTTTTACTTCGTAATTAGTTTAGCCTTTATTATTCTTAAATCATTTTTAATATACATGGTTGTGGAGCGACACTATATTATGAACGATTATAAAAAAAAATCTCGCATTCTGTACGCTCAGGGAAAGTGGATTTCTTATGACATTCATATATATATATATATATATATATATATATATATATATATATATATATGTATATATTTGCATGCAGTACAACAAAAAGTGCTTTTAACGTCGGATGCGAAATGCATTTTACCTCAGATGCAGTAGCGAGGTAACGAAGGGCGTCATGAAAAGTTACCACTTAAAATCTCGGTGATTTAGAAATCAAGGGGTAAAGTTATATGCATATGGGTTCAAATCCCAGCAGCATCACTTTTATTATTTTCAAAACTAGTGTATCTTATATCTTGGTTTATCTTGAAAACCGAGGGGTAAGATTTTTTTTTTTTAATTGTTACATTGTTTACCTAAAATATTACAATGTTTAAATAGAATATTAAAATGAAAATCAAATTCCCTAGAGATCTAGATAAAATTCAAATTCCTTGAAGATTTAGGTTTTAGATCTTCGAATTATTAAATCTTAGGGAAGATCAAATGTTAGGTGCAAGATTATTTTCTACGGATCTTGCATGCATTTGTTTTGATGAAAAAAGATAAGATAATTAAATCAATATTCAAATATATGACTTTCGGCTCAAATAAATATTTAAGAAAACAAACCTTGAACCCTGGTAATTTTATGCTCTTGCAATCCATCGTAAAGAACTTTTCCAAGCGTCTTTAGGTTTCAAGCGCTTTATGTTTCATTTAGGTTAGAAATGTTAATATACAACATGTTTTTACAATGGATGTCTCATAGATTTCACACATATCACTTATGTTAGAGCCTTGAGCGTGGATAAACATAAAATGGACGACAAAGATTTGTTTAAGGGCGTTGGAAGTAGAAAAAAAACGCATAATTATTGTTGGGTCAAATATCATATTCATCTAAGTCCCACATCGGGTAGTAGAAAAAAAATAGAATTTGAGTATTAATATAAATAGAGATAGTTAGTTTTAGTTTTTCCACACAATAACAAAATGTAGTCTTTTGAGTGTTTTGGGGATTTGGGTAGTTGTGTGTTTAGAGAGGATTTCCTATTTTTCCGTTCAAAATAGTTTGTTGAGAGAGTTTTCAATTTTTCCGTTCAAAAATAGTTTGTTGAGAGGGTTTTTTATTTTTGTGTTCAAAAATAGTTTGTTGAGAGGGTTTATAACTTTTCCGTCCAAAAATTGCAATGGAGAGAGGGTTTGCAGTTTGTCTGTCCAAAAGTTGCAATTGAGAGAGGGTTTGCAATTTTTCCGTCCAAAAATTGCAATTGAGCGAGGGTTTACAATTTTTCCGTTCAAAATTTGTAATTGGTAGGGTTTGCAATTTTCTCCTTAAAAATTGCAATTGTATGAGAGAGTTTGTAATTTTGTCATTATAAAATTACAAGTTGAATTATGATTTTATGATTTGTTTTGTTGGAATTTTTACTTCTTTTTCTTTTTTGCGGGTATGCGTCCGCGTGCTTAGAAATTTGTTTTTTTTTTGTTATTTTCCCAACAAGTGGTATCAGAGCTAAGATTCCGATCAAGGGAGGATGGAAGAGTAACAATTATTCTGATCAAGGGAGGAAGAAGACAAAAAGATTGAAGAGTAATAATTTTACAAATATGTCAAATCATTATAATTATAATGATCGCTTTGAAGATGAAGTTGAAGACAAAGTGAAGATATGTGAGACTTTGGATGAAGGGAGGATTTGTTGGGTCAAATAGCATATTTATTCATGTCCCACATCGGGTAGTAGAAAAAAATAAAATTTGGGTATTAATATAAATAGAGATAGTTAGTTTTTGTTTTTCCACACAATAACAAAATGTAGTCTTTGGAGTGTTTTGGGGATTTGGGTAGTTGTGTGTTTAGAGAGGGTTTCCTATTTTTCCGTTCAAAATAGTTTGTTGAGAGAGTTTTCTATTTTTCCGTTCAAAAATAGTTTGTTAAGAGGGTTTTCTATTTTTCCGTTCAAAAATAGTTTGTTGAGAGGGTTTGTAATTTTTCCATCCAAAAATTGCAATGGAGAGAGGGTTTGCAATTTTTCCGTCCAAAAGTTGCAATTGAGAGAGGGTTTACAATTTTTCCGTCCAAAAATTGCAATTGAGCGAGGGTTTACAATTTTTCCATTCAAAAATTGTAATTGGTAGGGTTTTCAATTTTATCCTTAAAAATTGCAATTGTATGAGAGAGTTTGTAATTTTGTCATTATAAAATTACAAGTTGAATTATGATTTTATGATTTTTTTTGTTGGAATTTTTACTTCTTTTTCTTTTTTGTGGGTATGCTTCCGCGTGCTTAGAAATTTGTTTTTTTGTTATTTTCCCAACAACAAATATTGTTGGGATATAAGTGTGAGTTGTGTGTAGAAACAAGTGTGAGTTCTAAGTCTCACATTGCTTAGAAAAGTGGAGGTTGAGCACTTTTTAAGTAAGAGGACCCATACACCTATCACCTTAAGGTTTTGGGTGAATATGTGGTGTCTCTCTCACATGTTTGGGTGAGTCTTTGACCTTTAGGTGACTGTTTAACTCAATGTGAATACTTCCCCCTCTTAATGACCCATCAGTGGTATTAGATCCCGGTTCGAGTAAGGGACTGGCTCCTTGTGTCGAAAGTCTTCCTGACATGTTGGTCAGGCGGCGTGCTTCGTTGAAGTGCCCATAATGAGATAAGGGTGTCTTTCAACAGAGGTACAAGAATGTGGATGAAATAGCTTTCGCTTGAGGGGGAGCATAGTGTATGGACTCACACTTGAGGAGGAGATTGTTGGGAAATAAGTGTGAGTTGTGTGTAGAAGCAAGTGTGAGTTCTAAGTCCCACATTTCTTAGAAAAGTGTAGGTTGAGCACTTTATAAGTAAGAGGACCCATACACCTATCACCTTAAGGTTTTGGGTGAATATGTGGTGTCTCTCTCACTTGTTTGGGTGAGTCTTTGACCTTTAGGTGAGTGCTTGACCCAATGTGAATGCTTCCCCCTCTTTATGACCCATCAATTATCCCCTCGGTCACGAAGAAAACCGAGGTGAATAAACTGTTTTTTAAATACATTGTTTACACAAAATATTTAAAATACATTGTAAAATTTGTTTCCTAATGAGAATTTTTATTTTCCATGTCTAGGTCCCATGCATGATGCTAGAGATCTGTTTTCCAATGAGAATTTTTATTTTCTGCACTTGCAATCTATCCCAGAGATTTGTAGTAGCAACCCATGATCAAAATGGACGATGGTGAATATTTCCTCTCTTTGGGGTGGCTACATATAAGCTAGTCTTAGGATAAAATCTATTTAACGAGTATTTTTATAGTAAGATATGATTATTAAACACCTCGGTTTAATAAAACTGAGGTTTTTTATCTTCTCCTTTTAACTATCACCTCGGTTATGACGAAAACCTAGGTGAACAATTCTTTTTTTTTCTTCTAAATTACATTGTTTACCTAGAATATTAAAATACATTATTTACAACAAACTTCAGTGATATCCAAATTTTGTTACATACCCTTTAAAACAATTTTTTTTTAGAAAAAAAAATGATTTTTGCATTTGCAATCTATCAACTAATTACTCTTCAAAGGTAGAGCTCGCTTATTTAACTAAGGGCGGAAAAAATGTTTTGTTCAAGATAGAAGAACATTAAAGATTTTTTCTATATTGCAATCCAACCCAAAGAATGATGCTTGCGAGTTTGAGGTGGCTTCATATTAGTAAGGATTAGGGTAAAATTTGTTTAACGAGTGTTTTTATAGTAAAATCTTATTATTTTATGCCTTGGTTAAATAGAAAACCGAAGGGTTAGAACATTTTATTTACACTTATAAACAAATAAAGTTATAAACTGCGATAGTTGGGAATCAGAGCTTTTTGATAACTCACTTTTTGTGAGATATTTAATCCTTTTATACTAGAATTTTAGGGTAATTTATATATTGAGTAATGCCATTTATTTATGTTTTATGTTGCTTTAGTTAATATAGGATAGAGCACACGAGGTGCTCTCTTTTGTCATTTTTATGTGTTTTGTGCTTGGGCAGAATTAGCTCAGGTGTTGAGTACTGTCACGCCTGGAATCTATTAACACCATCCATCAAGCCTTGAGTTAGAAGATGCTGGTATAAGTTCGCTCAGCTGCACTGATAATGCTGATGTGGCAGAGATTTGAGAAGAAAATAGGGCTGAGTTGGAGTAAATGAATGGATAAGGATGAAAGCTACAAGACAAAGGAGAAAATTATTGGATAAGGATGAAACACTATAAGACAAAACTCTGAAAAGCTATTTTTGGCCTGCTACTGCTGTACCACTGTTGTTGCTCTTGCAATTCTGCCACAGTGTCATGTTGTCTCCCATGTGCACAGTACTATCATAGTACAACATAAAGGAATATGCTTTATTCTCTGGGTTTAAGCTAATAGATCATTTTAAAGGCCCAAGAACCAAAGAGAGACAATATGCAGCTGGAAATCCTCTATAAATAGACTTGCAATGCAATGAAGAAAATGGGTTCTGAAACTTGGAAAATTCTACAGAAGTGAAATAAAGGAATACAAGGACACAAAGGCGAGGGGAGACGTGACAAAAGTCATCAACTGCTGTTTAGCAAATTGCAAGTGATTAAAGTGGCATCCTTAGGTTTATCATTTCTATTTTCTTGCTTAGGAATGTGTAGCTTAAGATTTCTCTACGCTATTCTTACTTTACTCATTATGAGCTAAAGTTGCTTAGTTGGATAATGTGAAGTTTAATGAATTAGTAATCTTTTGAATGTTATGAATGTGTTGTCTTGATATATTTTACTCATGTGAATTTATGCTATATATTTATTCCTTTGTCTGGCCACCTTGGGAGTAGATAACAACTTTTTAATGTGAGAGATCCTTTAACAAGTGAAACTCATAAGTAAATATGGTTGAAAATAGTAGGATAGAGATATTCACTAGATTAGCTACTTTAGAGATAAAGAGCTACACTCATAGAGGAACTTCAGAATGAACCCAGACATGCACCAAGGCTACAAGTGAGGCTTAGAAATTTTTCCTCTTGCTTTGATGAATATGTTTATGATGTTGTAGAGATACACCTTAAGATCATATTATGACCTCATATGTCATGACAGAACACGTCAGAAGCATACATTAGATGAATTCATTAAATGGAACATTGTCCAACATATTTTTTCACCCTTTGTTAACCTTAATTATCTTCTCTATTTTTTCACTTTCTTAACCACGTGACACACACCATTATTTTATTACCTTTGCTCATGTTTCCTTTACAACTTCTTGTATAAAAATCATTATGCTTAATACAATCTCCGTGTGATCGATACTTTTTCTTATCACCTGCTACTAATTTGACTATGTATACTCGAACGTATATAAATTAGCCATCACTTGTAATGAATTGTTTTTTCACCTCGGTGATATGAAAAACCGAGGAAATGTGTGGTTTTTTTTATTTTTTTAAATAAAAAAAATAGCGCGCCTTGGCTTTATACCTCAGTTTTCTATTGTTCGAGGTGAAAGCTTCGTCATGAAAAGCGTTATTGGTTGTAGTTGTGTGTGGTTATATATTCATAAAATGTTTAAATTTGCAGACGAGAAGACAAGAGGATTACGAGTGTGGGTATTATGTAATGAAATATATGTTAAACATTGTCTCTGCCAGCATTGTTAATTCTTGGGATCAGGTATATATTTTGTCATGAAATGTTTACAATAACATATTAATGTTTAAGTTTGCTATTTTAATTCAAATCATGTGATATTCAATTTTCTTCACTTTTTATGTAGAAGTTTAACGACATGACACCTTTCTCCCCCGATGATTTAAAAGACATCCGTAGACGTTGAGCGTTTATTTTCAATTCGTTGTTTGACAAGGGTGTTCAAGCATGATTTTGTGTAACAATCTTTTTTTTGCATTTTTTCATATCCACTAGTTTTGGGTTACTTTTGGTAGTTTTGAAAATATGAGTATTGGTGGAGTTGTGTTGTATTGAAAATGAAGAAGTGTTGTTGATATTGTAATGATGGTGATGATATGGTGATGAGATGATGGATGAAAGTTGTTTTGTAAATATATGTTTGCTATATTTTTTAGACTGGTCTTGTAAATAATATTTTTGAATGGAAGTTGTTTTGAGTTGTTTTGTAAAACAAATTAGGTTTGTAATATATGTCTAAAATAAAGGTACAAAAAAATGGGATATATATGGAAAAAAAGTATTTCACTACTGATGCGTGTTTTTTTCGCAAGTGTACGAACGCGTCAGAGTAATATAAAAGATTATCGTATCCACAGAGACCAAGTGTCAATCTATCGCTATCTATTGTTAAGGTGTGTATCTAAGGTGATTGAAAATAGTAGTTTTGAAGAGTGCACGGTAGTAAATAAAGTAATTAAAATTAATTGATAAAGACAGGTTCGAATGCAATTCACACAACCAATTGATAATCCAAGTACTTGCTAATAGAACTACTTACGGGCAATGTTTTCTACTTTGAAAAGAACTAATTTGACAGGAACTGTCGCTTTCGCGTATTCAGAACCGAGTTGTACCCTCTAATCAATCCCTCTTATTGTCACGGATAAAAAGGCGCGCATTGCGTTAGAGTAGTAAACCTATTTTTAAGAAATATAGTATCTTGACCAAGTTGAAAAGTATTTTAACCTGGATTTTCTAAAAAAAGAGGTCCTTACGAACCAGACTTTAAACTTCTTAACGCGTCCGAAAATGGTTTTAAAATCTCTTTTCTTTTTAAATTAAAAACTCCTAATAAACTAAACAAAGCGCTTTCGCTGTTTTTGAAATAGTTTAAAAACAATTAAGTTTAGATAGGCGTTGGACGGCTTTCGATCTTACCCAACGGAATTTAAGAACAGGAAAACTTATATTGAAAGTTAAAATAGTCCTTAAGTGTTTCCACTAACAATTGTACAGATTATCGGTTCGGTTATGATCTTCACATTCTAACCTTTATAAAATTAGCCAGACATGGTAAAGTAAAAGTTCATTTTTATATTTTTCATAAAAAAGTATTTAAGTGCGAGTGCGGAAAGTAAATGAAAGTAGTGCGAGTGCGGTAAGTAAATGAAATTAAAAGACAGTGCAAGAAATAAAGTTGACAAAAGGTAAAGTAATAAAAACCTGCTCCAATCGGAGTGGTTGAATACAATGCGAACTGAAAGTAAAATGGCGGCAGGATTAACTTCCTTCCAGAGTGCTCCAAGACTTAGTCTCACAGGCTCTTACAGACTCGATCTCTCGAATGTAGTAACACCTCGATGTGAAGCGATTACCACTATTACACTGATATATGCTTATGAACAACTAAACTTGGATGAAGAAAAACGAAAATCTAAAGTCCTATTTATAGGCAAGGAAACATGTGGAAAAGACAAGGATGCCCCTAGCATTTGAATTTGGGAGGGAACTCGCTTTGTTCTTGTGGCGCCCGCCACAACACCATGGCGCCCGCCATGAGTGTAAACTTGCTTGGGCAGTTGGAGATCGTGGGGAAAAACAGTTGGGAGGAGTTTGAGACATGGCCACGTCATGGAAGACCCTGTGGCGGCCGCCATAGTGGATGCCATAAGTGTAAAATGCTGATTTTCTCTATTTTAGCTCATTTCGGCTCCTTTTTCGCTCCTTTTCTCGCTCGGGGCTCCGATTAGACTAAAAACCTGAAAACAAAGAAAAACATAATAATAACATAATAAAATGACATTAAAAGACTAAGAATGCATGCGAAATCGGAGTCAAAAATACGGTGAAATTCAGTGTCATCAACTACGGTTATTTAAGAAGACCATGGTGACAGGTAGCACGTCAAATATTATCTACCATGCAATCACTGGGAATCGAACTCATGACCTTTATATATTGCACAACGGTTGTTTACTACAACTATCGTGATAGGTAGTAAGCTACCTAGTTATCACAACGATCATATGTCTGTGGTGGAAAACATCATACTTACAACCACACCCTACCTCACAACGGTTGGTCAATAATATCCCTTTTCCAACCGTTGTGAGAGGATTTTCCATAGTAGTGACTGCTTAATCTAATTTCAGTCATTGCTTGACTTCGTGCATATTTGACAACCCATGTTGTCATCACCAAAACCATCACATCATTAAGGATAGACAGATCTTTCTTATCTACGTGCTTTGATCACTTCTTGATTATATCTGCAAGCACATAGTTCCACATTCTTCCCCTCTTTGATGATGACAACGCATCTCGCATGAAGGTGGTAAAAGAAACGACAGATGGATAAAAATTGGAGTGGTTAAACTCCCCCTCACACGAGTAGAGATTATACTCTACTCTCCTTAGAGTATTTTCTCCCCCTTTATCGTAATAAAAAAGGAGGATAAAGATGCTAGACATAGTTTTGAATATAGTTTTGAATATGAAAGCACATTGGTCATATAGTCAAACATATTAAAGAGAAAATTATTATTTTATTAATTCAAAAAACTAGAATTCAAATTATAGAAAGTGGAAAATTGTAGGAATCGAAATAATGCAGGAAAGACACACTTAAAGACTAAAAATCTAATCACACATAGGTGAGACTACTCATTTCCACAAGTATCATCCACTATTGAGGTATTCCTTTTGATAATGGACATGTCCTTTGCCATTTTTTCTAAGGCTAGAGCATTTTGTTGGTACATTTTTAGAAGATTGTTGACAGTTGTATTCTCTGCGGAATGATGGGTAATGATTTCATCCTCATCTGTCGATTCATACCTTTATTCTCCTTCAAAGATTTGAACCTTCATTTTTCCGAGCGAGGTGTGGCCGATCTTAGTGTTGTTTCTCCCATAGTAAAAACTCAAAAAATATTTAAATTTTAGTGATTAGGGGACCATATAAAGTCTTGTTGTTTAGATTTGTTTATAGTCGATCATGTGAAAAAACACGCCTTTAACCCAATTAGTTTGAAAATGTTGATTCAGTAACCACGAAGGGACTGGCCCAATTAGTTTGATATAAGTGTGGTTTATATGTCATAAAACACATGTTAAACATTGTTTCTGTCGGCATTGTTGATTCTTTAAGATCAAATATATATATTTACAATAACATATTAATGATTTAGATTAATATTATAGAATACTCCGAAAGTACTTTTATAAAGAAGGGATTCACCACTGCTTGTAGACCATTCATTGGTGTTGATGGCTGTCATCTAAAGACAAAATATGGAGGAACTTTGCTTGTTGCTGTTGGAAGGGATCCTAATGACCAATACTATCCATTGGCCTTTGGTGTATGTGAGACTGAGACTAAGGAGTCATGGAGGTGGTTCTTGACCTTGCTTTTGGAGGACATTGGGCAAGATAAAAGATGGGTATTCATTTTAGACCCACAAAAGGTACTTGTCACATCTATGATTTTTTTGCTTTACATCCTTATGCAATGTTTGACTTTTTAAATTCATCCCTGTATTATTAGATTCATTTTTTATTTGGTCCCTGATTTTATTGTTTATTTTGTTTTCAAGGGGTTGATACCAGTATTTGAGGAGATGTTTGAGAGGGTAGAGCATAGGTTATGTCTGAGGCATTTATATGCCAATTTCAAAAAGAAGTTTGGTGGTGGGACCAAAATCAGAGACTTGATGATGTCTGCAGCAAAGTCAACATATATACAAGCATGGGAGGCAGAGATAAAAGAGCTGAAGGCTTTTAATCCTAAGGCTTGGGAATGGTTGGCCAAGATCCCAACAAAGTCATGGTGTAAGCATGCTTTTTCATTCTATCCCAAATGTGATGTTTTGATGAATAATGTATCTGAGGCTTTCAATAGCACAATACTTGTGGCTAGGGATAAACCAATATTGACAATGTGTGAATGGATAAGGAACTATCTGATGAATAGAAATTCTACATTAAGAGAGAAAGCTGATAGGTAAGAACATAGGATTATGCCAAGACCTAGAATTAGGCTAGATAATGAAGTTCAACATGCTGGCAACTGGATACTTAATTGGTCTGGTGATAGTGTTTGGCAGGTAGAACGTATTCATAGTAAACAATGTTTTCTTTTTGCAAAAAAATTTTTTTTTTTTTTAGAGCTAAAGAAATGGGGAAAAATGAGGGTGCACTAGGGATACACTGTACTGGTGACTCGTCAGACTCATGCATTTTCTAGAAAAAAGACATAGACAAAAACAAGAAATAAACAACTAACTAAAAATGGAAATAGAAAGCAATAAAATAGAAAGCAATAAAATCCCCTCCCACACTTAAATCGAACATTGTCCCCAATGTTTCGAAATAAGATAAGGAGAGTAACCTGTAAAACTACTGATGTGGACCACTGGTGCCCTCGTCGTCCTGCTGGGAATGCCTGGGACGACGGGATCTGCTACGATGCTGGTCTCTCCGGTCCAATCAGGCTGATAAGGCCGCCTGGGCATCTCTGACCTGTCGAAGGTTACCTAGAACGGAACCTTGAGTAGCCTCCATAAGCTCGTAATGCCGGCGGTTGAAGTCTTGCTGACGGGATTGCTCGTTTGCTATCGCAAGCAAGGTGTGAGAAACGGACTCGAAGGATCGATCTGTCCTCCGCCGTGATTCTTCCATGAAGCTCATATTATCCGTCAGTTATTGCTGAATGGTAGAGAGAAGGTCATCTCGCCTTTCTTCTCTAGCCATAAGGTCACGCCACATCTCCTCAGTGACATAGGATCCAGGGACTGAACCTGCAAAAGGGTTAGAGGAAGAGGGTGCGGTGTGTGGTGGTGAAGGATGATGGGGGGACACATGAGGTATGGGAGACTGATCTCTCCGCTCAAATTCTTCGTCAGTGTCGTGTCCCTCCGTATCAGGAATATTAGGAGGAAGTGGACCTAGAACAGGTGGAGCATTTAAATCATAGGTCCAGTTCCTTTCATTACGTACATCGGTACGTCTACTGCAGGGCAAGGCAACAAATGGGATAGCTACACCATGGATCATCAATACAAAACCACCCTCTCTTCTCGCTCGGCACAATTTCATATCTTTTAGAAATTTTAGGTTGATTGTGCGAGGAGTTAAGGGCTCTAGTGTGGCTATCTTATTGTTCAAGTTAAGGGCCCGAGCAATAGACGTAATCAGTCCTCCAAAAACAATCGGTCCTGCTTTATTAATAGTAACAGACATGTGAGAAAGCATAAACGGGACCGGATTGATTCTTCTATTAGTGAGACTTCCTTGTAAAAACTGAAGCTCTTTAGCATTAACCTTATTTGGATTATCCCGGCCAAAAATAGTACATGCCAACAGGTATCTAAAAACTCTGATGGCCGGGTTGTGGATGGTCGATGCAAGAATTCCTTCAAAAGAAGTTATTAAATTATTTGACAATCTCTGCCAAAAAAGAAATGCATCGACCGACCATCCGTCATCCAAAGGGGTTTCACAAATAGCACCTTCCCAAAGAGGAATCCCTAACAGACTTGTTAGTTCGTCGGTACTGTACTTATATTCTATTCCAAACATTCTAAATTGGACAGTACCGACTGTGCTAGCAGTGTTAGGGTGGACAGTGTAGATCAAAGAACTTAAAAACTCAACTGTCAGTTTCTCAAAGGTTGGTTCTTGGTTTTCAAAAATAGAGTGCAGTCCCAAAAAATCAAGTAAATGATAAACACTATGATAAATACCCAAGGTATAGAGACAGTTGTCGTCCACGTACCTCGTCGAGAGAATTTCTCGACCTTGAAGCCTTTGAATATTCCTCCTCTGCCTATCCCCGGGTTTTCCTTCTCGCAAAATATATCCTTCGAACTCCATAGCTTGCTCCTTGAATTGATTTGAAGATAGTGAAGATGGGTTTAAATATAAGTTGGTAAAGGTGAGATTTTTATGGAATTTAATTGGTGGAATTTCAAATGGAAGTTTGAAAGGGTTAATGGATAGTGGGTATTAAATAAATGTGGGAGCTTTTGTGAGTTTTAATGGAGTTTTGGAAAAGGAGAAAAATGGGTTTTGGGAGTTTAGAGGTTCAAAAATGGTGGAAGATGTAGTTCTCCCCCGTATTTACCAGGACGCCGTGGCGGGCGCCATAAGGCTATGGCGGGCGCCATAAGGTCATTTTCGGACCTGGGCCAAAATTTTGAATTTTGGAATGGGCCTCTCTTACCTTTTGCGTCTCGGGGGTCCCGATAGCGTTCTCATTTGCTTTCTTCTTCAACACGGGACTTGCACAATTTTTGTGGAAATAAAAATCAAATATTAAGAAAAATAACATTATTATTGGATATATATATATAAAAGGAAAAATAAAAACACACATAATATATATATATATATATATATATATATATATATATAAAATCAAAGTACATAGGAAATATAGGAAATGCGAGAATACAAAATGTGTCCAGATATGCTAAAAAGTAAAGAAAACGCAGAAACACTGAATAGTAAATAATAGAGTAGTAAGTCAGGGCAATATGATCAATCAGCTGGCTCCTCTGCCTGGCTGGATCCACGAAGCTCAGCGATCTCGCGACGAAGCTCTCCGATCTCCTGGTATAAAGAGTCTGCCTCAGTAGCATGAGTGAGATCAGATACCTCAATCTGCAAAGCAAGATCAGCTACCTCCTACTTGAGCTTGGCAGTCTCTCTGCGGAGCTCAACAACCTGGGTGTATAAATCGGGTGGCTGCAAAGACAAATTATTAGATAATACAGTGATTTTGGGAGACGGAGGTGTAGGGGTGTACTCAGCAATAGGAGGCGATCTAGGCTCCTCAATAGTCTCTCCATAACCCTCCAAAGCATATCTCCAATTAGCTGGGTCATGAACACTGGTCATCATCGGATCAGGCAGCAAAAAGTAATGAACAGCCTCGTTGTCGATCAACAATCTGAACTGGTTGGGGTTTGCAGAGGCTCTCCTTATCAACCCTCTGTCTAGGCAGAAATCAACGTCCATGGTGGTGTATTCACAGAAAACCCTGAGATGTAACAACTTACGCGAAAGGCCTAAAGCAGCAGCAATCTGGGTAACAATACCTCCCACATGAATAATACCTACTGATGACCTGGCAATACTGCTAAGACCTTTCAGCAGAAAGTTCCCACATGCCACAGGACGTGACTGGGTCGCACAAAACAGTAGAAAGATCTCCTCCTCACTAAGCAAGGTCTCAGCATCTGGCAATCCAAAGAAAGAGTGTGTTATGATCATCTGAAAATACCTCAATGCAAGGTTGTGGATAACATGTGAGAACTGGGTGGAAGGATCCTGACTCCCTCCACCAGAGATATCACTCCAGAACTTCTCCACTTCCCTACTCAGAAAGTATCCCATAGGTGTCTCAGGAATAGCATCAGGGGTCGTCTGAAAACCTAATAAATCACCAAACTCCTTATGAGTGAAGGAGTACTCAGTCCCAAATAACCTGAAAATAGCACATCCATCTGGTCCGGCCCAGGGGTCATAAGAAAACGAGCTGAGGAACTCCAAAGTGAGGTTCCTATAGGTGTTGTTCAGGTCGTCGAACTGGTCCCATTGAAGCCGGTGGCATAAGAATCTGACACTAGGCTCAATGCCTAAAGCCTCCATGCAAGCCTGATCTGGGTACCTTGTAGGTGCCATAGGACGTCTGAAGTGGACAAAGTAACGCTCTCTCTGGGCGTCATTCCTGAAAGTCACATGCATGTCGTCAAAGTTCTGCATTCTGCACAGAGTTAGGAAGAAAGTCCTGTAAAACACAAACATTTTAAACATTAGTCCTGACAAAATATAACAAGAAATAAAATAAAACAAAATGTAGAAAGAGTAAATAAGGTAAGAAAATCATGGGTTGCCTCCCATGCAGCGCTTGTTTAACGTCGTTAGCTTGACGACTGGAACTTATACATCTCTTGTCGGGATTGGTGGATCACTTAGAGTGTGGCTGGAGTAGGTTGTTGGAATGTCTCCTCCTTCGTAGAGCTTCAGTCTTTGTCCATTGACGATGAATGGTTTACATGTCTCGTTTTTTATTTCAACAGCTCCAGACCTCAGAATTTTTGATACTTTGAAGGGGCCAGTCCATCTTGAACGGAGCTTTCCTGGGAAGAGTCGCAGCCTAGAATTGAACAGGAGAACAGGGTCGCCTAAGTTGAAGTCTTTTCTTACGATTCTTTTGTCGTGCCAAGCTTTTGTTCTTTCTTTGTATATTATGGCATTCTCGTAGGCTTGCTGTCTGAGTTCTTCCAATTTGTGGATGTCGAGGATACGTTTCTCACCAGCAGTTAGGTAATCCAAATTCAAAGTTTTAATGGCCCAATAGGCCTTATGCTCTAACTCAAAAGGTAAATGACAAGATTTTCCATAGACTAGTTGGTAGGGGGTTGTTCCTATAGGGGTTTTGAAAGCGGTTCTGTAGGCCCATAAAGCCTCTTGAAGCTTTTGCGACCACTCTTTTCTGGATACAGAGACAGTTTTTTCTAAAATTTATTTAATCTCCCTATTAGATACTTCCACTTGGCCACTAGTCTGTGGGTGATATGGTGTTGCTACTCTATGCTTAACTCCATACTTGCTTAAAAGCTTATCAAATATTCTTGATATGAAGTGAGATCCTCCATGACTTATAACTAAACGGGGTGTTCCAAATCTGGGGAATATATAATTTTTAAATAATTTAATCACTATTGTGGGTGCAGCTATCGCTTCAATCCATTTAGACACGTAGTCTACTGCAACTAAGATATACTTGTTTCCTAAAGATGGTGGGAATGGTCCCATGAAATCTATACCCCATACGTCGAAGAGTTCTACTTCTTGGATGTTTCTTAAAGGCATTTCGTCGCGTCTTGATATATTTCCTGTGCGTTGGCATCTATCACATTTGACAATGTAAGCATGGACATCACGCCACATGGTAGGCCAGAATAGGCCAGCTTGAAGAATCTTGGCGTAGGTCTTAGAGGTGCTTGCATGTCCACCATAAGGTGCAGAGTGACAATGCTGAATTATACTTTCTACCTCGTCTTCTGGAACGCAACGGCGGAAAATGCCATCTTTACCTCTCTTGAAAAGAAGTGGCTCATCCCAATAGAAATTTCTAACATCACTTAAGAACTTCTTCTTCTTGTGGTAATCGAGATCAGGGGGTATGATATCAGCGGCTAGGTAATTAACAAAATCAGCGTACCAGGGCACGTTACTTACAGCTAAGGATTTTTGGAAGTGCTCATGAGGGTCTGGTTCTTTATCTTCAATGGTTTCCAACTGGGCTATCAATCTATCATAGGAAAAATCATCATTTATGGGTACTAATTCAGGATTCAGGTATTCTAGCCTAGATAGGTGATCGGCTACTACATTTTCTGTGCCTTTTTTATCTCGGATATCTAAGTCGAACTCTTGTAGCAACAAAATCCATCGAAGTAACCTGGGTTTAGCATCTTTTTTACTTAGTAGGTAACGGATGGCAGCATGATTGGTGTAAACTATAATTTTGGCTCCTACTAGATATGATCTAAATTTGTCTATAGCGAAAACTACAGCTAGGAGTTCTTTCTCGGTTGTTGCGTAATTGAGCTGGGCGGCGTCTAGGGTTCTACTGGCATAATATATTACATGTAATATTTTATCTTTTCTCTGACCTAGAACGGCTCCTACAGCGTAATCACTGGCGTCACACATTATCTCAAACGGTTCAGACCAATCAGGGGGTTTCATAATGGGTGCTGAAATCAATGCTTGCTTCAAAAGGTTGAATGCTTCATTGCATTTTTCATCAAAGATGAATTCAGCATCTTTCATTAACAGGCCAGTTAAAGGTTTTGTTATTTTGGAGAAGTCCTTGATGAAACGGCGGTAGAATCCAGCGTGTCCAAGGAAACTTCTAACTTCCCTGATAGTCTTGGGGGGTTTTAGGTTCTCTATAACTTCTATTTTTGCTTTATCTACCTCTATACCTCTTTCGGAGATTATATGTCCTAAAACAATTCCTTCAGTCACCATGAAATGGCATTTTTCCCAATTCAGCACAAGGTTCACCTCCACACATCTTTCCAGGATTTTCTCAAGGTTGATAAGACAATTTTGGAAATCAAAACCGCAAACCGAGAAATCATCCATAAATACTTCCATGATTCCATCTAGATAATCTGCAAAGATTGACATCATGCAACGTTGGAAAGTAGCAGGGGCATTACAGAGTCCAAAAGGCATTCGTCTGTAGGCAAAAGTTCCAAAAGGGCATGTAAAGGTAGTTTTTTCTTGATCTTCTGGATGTATAGGTATTTGAAAGAATCCCGAATACCCGTCTAGATAGCAGAATTAAGAGTGTCTGGCAAGACGTTCTAACATCTGGTCTATGAACGGTAAAGGGAAATGATCCTTCCTAGTTGCTTTATTTAACTTTCTATAGTCTATGCACATACGCCAACCTCCTTCTATCCGCTTTGCTATTTGTTCACCTTTCTCATTTTGCACAACTGTGATGCCTCCCTTCTTGGGTACCACATGCACAGGGCTCACCCACTTACTGTCCGAGATCTGATATATTATACCTGCTTCAAGCAACTTCAGAACTTCCTTTTTGACAACATCACTCAGTATAGGGTTTATCCTTCTCTGGTGCTCTCTGGAAGGTTTTGAATCTACTTCGAGCGAAATCCGATGCATGCATACAGATGGACTTATACCTTTTAGATCAGAGATATTATATCCTAAGGCTGAGGGATATCTTCGTAAAACGTCCAAGAGTTGATCTGTTTCTTTTTGTCTCAAGGCAGCACTAACTATAACCGGACGATTCATTTCTTCATCAAGAAACTCATATCTCAGGTTCTTAGGTAGTTCCTTAAGTTCCAAGGCTGGTTTAATAGGGCAAGGCATAGGATCTGGGGTAAGGGATAAACATTCGTAAAGGTTATCATCGATGTAGGGTTTCTTATAATTGTCATCTTCCAAAATAAGAGTTGATGGCAGCTTAATTGTTTCAATGACTTCTTCTTGCTCTAACTCCCTAACACATTCATCAATGATATCTATCGCATAACACGCATCTCCTATCACAGGTGCCATAAGAAATTTTGAAAGTATAAATTCTATCTTCTCGTTCCCTACCTCAAAGGTTAGCTTCCCCTTTTTGACATCTATTATGGCTCCAGCAGTCGATAAGAATGGTCTACCTAGAAGAATTGGTATGTCATCATCTTCTTTAATGTCCATGACAACAAAATCAGTAGGGATAAACAGCTGACCTATCCTAACAGGGACGTCTTCAAGTATGCCTATCGGATATTTAACAGATCTATCGGCTAATTGAAGTGACATCTTGGTAGGTTGCAACTCTCCTAAATTTAACCTTTCGCAAACCGCTAAGGGCATTAAGCTCACACTAGCTCCTAAGTCTAGAAAAGCTTTTTCGATGACATGACTCCCCAAAGTACAAGGAATGGAAAAGTTTCCAGGATCTTTATCCTTTTTTGCTAATTTATTTTCGGCAATAGAATTACATTCCAAGGGTTTCGGATCATCAAGTCTACGTTTATTGGTAAGGATGTCTTTGAGAAACTTTGCGTAGGATGGTATTTGGGTAATGGCTTCTGTGAACGGGATTTCTACGTGAAGTTTTTCTATAACTTTAATGAATTTCTGATACTGATTATTGATTTGGGTTTGTTTAAGTCTTTGCGGATATGGTATTGGTGGTTTGTATGGCGGGGGTGGTATATAGGTTTTGTTTTTGGGTTCTTCTCCTTTTTCTTGACTTTCCTGGTTTACAGATTCCTCTGGTTTCTTCTTTTTATCTGGGATGTCGTCATCTTCCTTAGAAGTTTTGGGATCACTCAACCTCGGGTTACAAGGTTCATCATAAGCGGTCCCACTTCGTAGGGTAATGGCATTTGCTTGTCCTTTCGGGTTTTGTTGAGGTTGTCCAGGGAATTGTCCTCCAGGTGTGGTCTGAGGGGCTTGGTTTAAAGCTACCTGCGAGATTTGGGTTTCAAGCATCTTATTGTGAGTGATTATTTGGTCAACCTTGGTTCCTAACTGGGTAATTAGTTCGTTAACATGAACGTTTTGGTTCATGAACTCCTTGTTTTGTTGGATTTGAGCAGCGACAAAGTTATCCACGATTTTCTCAAGGCTCGGTTTTGGTGGTACAGGTTGCATAGGTTGATTTGATCTTGGGGCTTGATAACTTGATTGTCTCGGAGGGGCAGTATTTTGGATAGGGTTATTATTCTTATAGGAAAAGTTTGGGTGATTCCTCCATCCAGGGTTATAGGTATTTGAAAATGGGTTTCCTTGGGTGTAGTTCACTTGTTCAGAGCTGGTCTCGTTTAACAGACTGCATTCTGCGGATTGGTGTCCTTTCGTCCCACATATCTCACAATCTGGCGAAACTGCGGCTGCAGTATTCGGGGTTGTACACATATGCTCAACTTTTAGGGCTAATGCGTCCATTTTAGCTTGCATCATGTCTATAGAGCTTAACTCATGTATTCCTCCTTGGGCTTCCTTCTTTTCCACTGTCGCTCGTTCTACTCCCCACGATTGATGGTTTTGGGCCATATCTTCGATAAGGGCACTAGCTTCAGGGTAAGGTTTGTTCATCAGTGCGCCACCTGCGGCGGCGTCGATGGTCATCTTAGTGTTATAATGAAGTCCATTATAGAAGGTTTGAATGATTAACCAATTTTCTAAACCATGATGTGGGCATGCTCTTAACAGCTCTTTATATCTCTCCCAGGCTTCGAACAACGATTCTCCTTGGTTTTGGGTAAATCTAGTTATTTGGTTTCGAAGAACAGCGGTCTTACTCGGGGGAAAATATCTGGCAAGGAATACTTTTCTAAGGTCTTCCCAACTTGTTATGGAATTTGGTGGAAGGGAATCTAACCAAGATAGGGCCTTATCTCTGAGGGAAAAAGGAAATAATCTTAAGCGAATCGCCTCAGGAGGGGCTCCATTGGTTTTAAAGGTGTCTGCTAGTTGGAGAAATTTTTTCAAATGTTGGTTTGGGTTCTCTGTAGCAAGACCTGCGAATTGTCTCTGCTGTACTAACTGCAGCAGGGATGGTTTAAGTTCAAAATTGTTAGCTGGTATGGCTGGATTTACTATACTAGAACTAGGTTCCTCGTTGGATGGTTGGGCGAAATCCTTAAGAGGTCTTTGATTTTGATCTTCGGCCATAGCTTTCCTAAGTTTACGGAAATATAAACGTGCGCGAGCGTAACGTTCTGGTTCAGCTAGAGGGTCTACTAAACTTCCGGTACTACGAGTTTTTCGCATTGACCGGCGGGTAACTTCCTTAGTCTAAACGGTATAACAACAGGGTACGAAATTTGACGAAATTGGTCCCCGGCAACGGCGCCAAAGACTTGATGCGTGTTTTTTTCGCAAGTGTACGAACGCGTCAGAGTAATATAAAAGATTATCGTATCCACAGAGACCAAGTGTCAATCTATCGCTATCTATTGTTAAGGTGTGTATCTAAGGTGATTGAAAATAGTAGTTTTGAAGAGTGCACGGTAGTAAATAAAGTAATTAAAATTAATTGATAAAGACAGGTTCGAATGCAATTCACACAACCAATTGATAATCCAAGTACTTGCTAATAGAACTACTTACGGGCAATGTTTTCTACTTTGAAAAGAACTAATTTGACAGGAACTGTCGCTTTCGCGTATTCAGAACCGAGTTGTACCCTCTAATCAATCCCTCTTATTGTCACGGATAAAAAGGCGCGCATTGCGTTAGAGTAGTAAACCTATTTTTAAGAAATATAGTATCTTGACCAAGTTGAAAAGTATTTTAACCTGGATTTTCTAAAAAAAGAGGTCCTTACGAACCAGACTTTAAACTTCTTAACGCGTCCGAAAATGGTTTTAAAATCTCTTTTCTTTTTAAATTAAAAACTCCTAATAAACTAAACAAAGCGCTTTCGCTGTTTTTGAAATAGTTTAAAAACAATTAAGTTTAGATAGGCGTTGGACGGCTTTCGATCTTACCCAACGGAATTTAAGAACAGGAAAACTTATATTAAAAGTTAAAATAGCCCTTAAGTGTTTCCACTAACAATTGTACAGATTATCGGTTCGGTTATGATCTTCACATTCTAACCTTTATAAAATTAGCCAGACATGGTAAAGTAAAAGTTCATTTTTATATTTTTCATAAAAAAGTATTTAAGTGCGAGTGCGGAAAGTAAATGAAAGTAGTGCGAGTGCGGTAAGTAAATGAAATTAAAAGACAGTGCAAGAAATAAAGTTGACAAAAGGTAAAGTAATAAAAACCTGCTCCAATCGGAGTGGTTGAATACAATGCGAACTGAAAGTAAAATGGCGGCAGGATTAACTTCCTTCCAGAGTGCTCCAAGACTTAGTCTCACAGGCTCTTACAGACTCGATCTCTCGAATGTAGTAACACCTCGATGTGAAGCGATTACCACTATTACACTGATATATGCTTATGAACAACTAAACTTGGATGAAGAAAAACGAAAATCTAAAGTCCTATTTATAGGCAAGGAAACATGTGGAAAAGACAAGGATGCCCCTAGCATTTGAATTTGGGAGGGAACTCGCTTTGTTCTTGTGGCGCCCGCCACAACACCATGGCGCCCGCCATGAGTGTAAACTTGCTTGGGCAGTTGGAGATCGTGGGGAAAAACAGTTGGGAGGAGTTTGAGACATGGCCACGTCATGGAAGACCCTGTGGCGGCCGCCATAGTGGATGCCATAAGTGTAAAATGCTGATTTTCTCTATTTTAGCTCATTTCGGCTCCTTTTTCGCTCCTTTTCTCGCTCGGGGCTCCGATTAGACTAAAAACCTGAAAACAAAGAAAAACATAATAATAACATAATAAAATGACATTAAAAGACTAAGAATGCATGCGAAATCGGAGTCAAAAATACGGTGAAATTCAGTGTCATCAACTACGGTTATTTAAGAAGACCATGGTGACAGGTAGCACGTCAAATATTATCTACCATGCAATCACTGGGAATCGAACTCATGACCTTTATATATTGCACAACGGTTGTTTACTACAACTATCGTGATAGGTAGTAAGCTACCTAGTTATCACAACGATCATATGTCTGTGGTGGAAAACATCATACTTACAACCACACCCTACCTCACAACGGTTGGTCAATAATATCCCTTTTCCAACCGTTGTGAGAGGATTTTCCATAGTAGTGACTGCTTAATCTAATTTCAGTCATTGCTTGACTTCGTGCATATTTGACAACCCATGTTGTCATCACCAAAACCATCACATCATTAAGGATAGACAGATCTTTCTTATCTACGTGCTTTGATCACTTCTTGATTATATCTGCAAGCACATAGTTCCACATTCTTCCCCTCTTTGATGATGACAACGCATCTCGCATGAAGGTGGTAAAAGAAACGACAGATGGATAAAAATTGGAGTGGTTAAACTCCCCCTCACACGAGTAGAGATTATACTCTACTCTCCTTAGAGTATTTTCTCCCCCTTTATCGTAATAAAAAAGGAGGATAAAGATGCTAGACATAGTTTTGAATATAGTTTTGAATATGAAAGCACATTGGTCATATAGTCAAACATATTAAAGAGAAAATTATTATTTTATTAATTCAAAAAACTAGAATTCAAATTATAGAAAGTGGAAAATTGTAGGAATCGAAATAATGCAGGAAAGACACACTTAAAGACTAAAAATCTAATCACACATAGGTGAGACTACTCATTTCCACAAGTATCATCCACTATTGAGGTATTCCTTTTGATAATGGACATGTCCTTTGCCATTTTTTCTAAGGCTAGAGCATTTTGTTGGTACATTTTTAGAAGATTGTTGACAGTTGTATTCTCTGCGGAATGATGGGTAATGATTTCATCCTCATCTGTCGATTCATACCTTTATTCTCCTTCAAAGATTTGAACCTTCATTTTTCCGAGCGAGGTGTGGCCGATCTTAGTGTTGTTTCTCCCATAGTAAAAACTCAAAAAATATTTAAATTTTAGTGATTAGGGGACCATATAAAGTCTTGTTGTTTAGATTTGTTTATAGTCGATCATGTGAAAAAACACGCCTTTAACCCAATTAGTTTGAAAATGTTGATTCAGTAACCACGAAGGGACTGGCCCAATTAGTTTGATATAAGTGTGGTTTATATGTCATAAAACACATGTTAAACATTGTTTCTGTCGGCATTGTTGATTCTTTAAGATCAAATATATATATTTACAATAACATATTAATGATTTAGATTAATATTATAGAATACTCCGAAAGTACTTTTATAAAGAAGGGATTCACCACTGCTTGTAGACCATTCATTGGTGTTGATGGCTGTCATCTAAAGACAAAATATGGAGGAACTTTGCTTGTTGCTGTTGGAAGGGATCCTAATGACCAATACTATCCATTGGCCTTTGGTGTATGTGAGACTGAGACTAAGGAGTCATGGAGGTGGTTCTTGACCTTGCTTTTGGAGGACATTGGGCAAGATAAAAGATGGGTATTCATTTTAGACCCACAAAAGGTACTTGTCACATCTATGATTTTTTTGCTTTACATCCTTATGCAATGTTTGACTTTTTAAATTCATCCCTGTATTATTAGATTCATTTTTTATTTGGTCCCTGATTTTATTGTTTATTTTGTTTTCAAGGGGTTGATACCAGTATTTGAGGAGATGTTTGAGAGGGTAGAGCATAGGTTATGTCTGAGGCATTTATATGCCAATTTCAAAAAGAAGTTTGGTGGTGGGACCAAAATCAGAGACTTGATGATGTCTGCAGCAAAGTCAACATATATACAAGCATGGGAGGCAGAGATAAAAGAGCTGAAGGCTTTTAATCCTAAGGCTTGGGAATGGTTGGCCAAGATCCCAACAAAGTCATGGTGTAAGCATGCTTTTTCATTCTATCCCAAATGTGATGTTTTGATGAATAATGTATCTGAGGCTTTCAATAGCACAATACTTGTGGCTAGGGATAAACCAATATTGACAATGTGTGAATGGATAAGGAACTATCTGATGAATAGAAATTCTACATTAAGAGAGAAAGCTGATAGGTAAGAACATAGGATTATGCCAAGACCTAGAATTAGGCTAGATAATGAAGTTCAACATGCTGGCAACTGGATACTTAATTGGTCTGGTGAAGTTCACACGGGCCATTTACCGTCACAAGCATACGCTCCCAGAGCGCCATTCGTACTGCACGCGGGAATCAAACCTGCCAAGTAGTTGTGCACATATTTCAGAGGAGCTCGAGACCCATGAAACGCACTCGCAAGATAACCGGTTACGATTACGTGATCTCACACACAAACGTGATTGTATTCGACAATCACAAGGCCATTACGCCTTATCACAACCAAACGGTTAACACACATGTTCCATACTAGTGTTTATTCATTCTACATTTTTTCGACATTGTTTACGGTAATATTCCTCACTCTACCTATTTTGTGTTTTAACATGCATACATATTCAAACATGTTTCATAATAAGAGCATAGGCATATAGTCATTAATCACATAATGGAAACACATAATTCAACATACCACAATTTACACCAATTCATGGTTCCCTCTGATTTATTTAATCGGGCAATAAACTGATATTTCTCACTTCCATTAGCTAGAATATGTTCATAGCTTCACAATGATACCAAGAATACTCACATCGAATAAACGAGTCAAAAGTTATGAAGGAAACAAGTTGGAGGATCTGTCATGTTCGCAATGCGAAGCAGCCAGCGAATGCTCGCTACTTCATTCGCAGTGCGAAGCTTCCAGCGAATTCCTAAATACACTGGGTTCGCTGTCCCATTCGCAGTGCGAACGTCTGGTGAACCGTGGCAGAACCAAAATAGGGTAATGTTCGCAGTGCGAACCTCTGGCGAATCTCTGGCGAACATTCGCCCTCACCTTCGTCGTGCGAATAACCAGCGAGTGTTCGATTTCCCCTTCGCTGGGGGATTCACAGTGCAAATCTGGGAAAATGCAGAAATTCTGCAGCGTGAAAACAAAGCATGGTGACCAATTTCTCATTCCAAAACTTCACCAACATGCAAACATATAATAACAGATGATCCTACATGGCTAGTGATTATACTACATAGATTATACCGCATTTCAACCGTTAAGTCCAAGATTCCTCATTTTCTCACCATTCTAACCTAGATTCTAAACCTCAAGAAAATCTAAACCAAAGGTTTCTATCTATAACCCACCTTGAATAGATGATGATGATGAAGATTGAAAGATGATTTGATGAAGAATGAGTGATGGTTGATGACTTGTGTTCTTGAGCTTTTTCCTCTTCTTCCTTTTCCTTTCCTTTCCTCTTCCACTTCTTTCTATCTTTTTCTTCCTTTGCTTTTAGTAAGGAAAAAGAGTGGAAAGGAAAATGATATAGTAAAATATCATTAATTAGTAACACTACTAATTGTCCAAATAGTCTCTAAAGCTCCAACACTTTAAAACCTCAGAGTCAGATAATATTAATTGGGTCTGCTCTGAGCTCATCAGTTTACTCTAATTATTTCATCAAATAAATTCTCAGAGTAAACCGGAGCCCAGTTGATCATACCAATATTATCCAGAGTAAAATAATTTACGGGGTATTACAAAAATAATGCAGGAAGGACACATTTAAAGACTAAAAAACTAATCACACATAAGTGAGACTACTCATTGCCATAAGTATCACCCATTATTGAGGTATTCCTTTTGATAATGGACATGTCCTTTGCCAATTCCTGTAAGGCTGGAGCATTTTGCAACGAGACACCCAAAACAACTGCAGCCACATAACCCACAAGAAACACCACCAAAATAAAGTAAATATATCTCCCAAATCACTAGGATACCCACCTAACCGGCAGCCAAGGCTACTTCCGATTTCAACCAAAACCAGCAGATAAACAGAACTACTACCTCCAAACTGCAGGCCACACCAGAACCACTAGGAAAATTTAACCAATCTTTCCAATTTTGAAATTTGTTAAGACTCCAAAAGCTACAGCTACAGAAAAAAGCCCTTCTGCTACTATTTTTTTTTTGAAGCCGCTAAATAACTTTTATTCAATAACTTGGCATAAGAAATGCCAACCAACAAACAAAAGAGATACATAGGCTTAACTCAGTCTACACCCGAGCCACTGATATCCTTCCATACTTGTTTACATTTAAATGCTAATACAATCAATTAACAAGTACTGCAGAAATAAACATTATTCTTCAAACAATAATTTCTATTACTCTAAGAAGTTAAGACACTACCCAATTGCTGCCATAGTTCATGCAAAAATCCCATATCACTCACTGATAATCCTCACAACAAAATCACAAATAACTACTCACCAATAAACCTTTTTACTTTGAACCATTCCATTCAATTTTAAACAACCAAAATCATCAATTAACTTCACAAACATTTCATAAAAATTAATAAATTCAGGATTAAATCAAATAAATACAAAATAAACTAAAACGAAAACATAGAGAGAAAAAATAGGAGTAGTTTCTTGCGTAGGACCTGTTTAAGACAAGAGGGAAAAGTGATTATGCCGTCACGCGGTGAACGTATGGTCTCCCGTGTAATATCTCTCCACCGCTTACAAACGCAGGTGCAAGCGACGATCGCTCACAATTTCCACCGAGAAATCGAAGAAGAACAGTGGAATGGGTGTCTCGGAACCGTGGATTCGAAAAAGAGTGGTCGAAGACAAACAAGTTACACACACAACTTTGGAAGAGAGAAAGAAATTATAAGGATTCGTGGTCTTCACAGTAGCCTTCTTCTTCTTTTCACAGTAGCCTGTAGGATTCGTCTGCGCGTGTTTGGAAATGATAAGCCGGCTGCACGATGTGTTTTTGTTTTTAGGGTTTTTGTGAAATTTTTGAGTGAAGGTTTTTACTTTGGTGGATCTTATGGACCGATGTAAAGGCCCAAATAAAAAAAATTCTCATAAGTTTCTTTACGGACCGATGTAAAGGTCCAATTAATGTTTTCACATCAGTTGACTTACGGACTGATGTAAAGGCCCAAATGAAACGTTTTCACATCGGTTTAAATTCTTACCCAATGTAAAATCTTTTATAACAATTTTTTTATTATTTACGAAACTGCCACCGGGTTATTCTTATTATTTAAGATGTGTTATTGTTTTATGGTTTTAGTGCAAATGTTTTCACATCGGTTGACATACGGACCGATGTAAAAGCCCAAATTAAACGTTTTCACATCGGTTTAAATCCTTACCCGATGTAAAATCCTTTATAACAAATTTTTTTATTATTTACGAAACTGCCACCGGGTTATTTTTTACATCAGTGAAAATAAATGTCTGATGTAAAATCATTTAACCAAATGTCTTATTTTTAGTAGTGTTGTTGGCATATTTTTAGAAGATTGTTGACAATTGTATTCTGTGCGGATTGATGGATAATGATTTCACCCTTATCTATTGATTCATACCTTAATTTATTCTCCATGAAATATTTAAAACCTCATTCTTCCAAGCGAGGTGTGACCGATCTTGGTGTTGTTTCTCCCATAATAAAAACTTCAAAAATAGTTATATTTTGGTGATTAGGGTTCCATATGAACGTCTTGTTGTTCAGATTTTTTTTTTACAGTCGATCATGTGAAGAAACATGCTTTTAATCCAATTAGTTTGAAACTGTTGAGTCAGTAACCACAGAGGGACTGACCCAATTAGTTTGATATAAGTGTGATTTATATGTCATGAAACACATGTTAAACATTGTTTCTGTCAGCATTGTTGATTATAGGGATCAAGTATATATATTTGTTGGGAAAATAACAAAAAAAAAACAAACTTCTACGCACGCGAATGCATACCCACAAAAAGAAAAAGAAGTAAAAATTCCAACAAAAACTTATAAAATCATAATTCAACTTGTAATTTTATAAGGACAAAATTACAAACTTTCCCATACAATTGCAATTTTTGGATGGTAAATTGCAAACCCTCACAACAAATTATTTTTGAACGGAAAAATAGAAAACCCCCGCAACAAAATATTTTGAACGAAAAAATAAAAAACTCTCTTTAAACACACAACTACCCAAATCTCTAAAACACCCAAAATACTACATTTTATTGTTGTGTGTAAAAAACAAAAACTAACTATTTCTATTTATATTAATACTCAAATTCTATTTTTTTTCTACTACCCGATGTGGGACTTGGATGAATATAGTATTTGACCCAACAAATTCTCCCTTCATCCAAAGTCTCACATATCTCCACTTTGTCTTCAACTTCATCTTCAAAGCGCGATCATTATAATTATAATGATTAGACATATTTGTAAAATTATTACTCTTCAATCTTTTTGTCTTCTTCGTCCCTTAATCAGAATAATTGTTACTCTTCCTTCCTCCCTTGATCAGAACCTTACCTCTGATAACAGTTGTTGGAAAATAACAAAACAAACAAACTTCTACGCACGCGAAAGCATACCCACAAAAAGAAAAAGAAGTAAAAATTTCAATAAAAACTCATAAAATTATAATTCAACTTGTAATTTTATAAGAACAAAATTACAAACTCTCACATACAATTGCAATTTTTGGACGGTAAAATTGTAAACCCTTTCAACAAACTATTCTTGAACGGAAAAATAGAAAACCCCCGCAACAAAATATTTTGAACGGAAAAATAGAAAACTCTCTCTAAACACACAACTACCCAAATCTCCAAAACACCCAAAAGACTACATTTTATTGTTGGGTGTAAAAAACTAAAATTAACTATTTCTATTTATATTAATACTCAAATTCTATTTTTTTCTACTACCTGATGTAAAACTTGAATGAATATACTATTTGACCCTACAATATTTACAATAACATATTAATAATTTAAATTAATATTAATGAATACTCATTGGATTTATAGAGCAAGTATGAAAAAATTAGTGAAACGAACATCCGAAAGTACTTTAAAAAAAATTCATAGTTACTTAACAACTTACAGTTTTGAATACACAAGAACACAAATATACAAAAGAATAAATTAAATAATGAAATTGAAAACTATTGAAACACATTTTTAATCTTTCCGGAACTTTTTAATCAATTTGTATTATGCCCATAATTTTTTTTTTTAATTTTGATTTAATTTATTTTAACACACTTTTTTTTAACTCTCTAAGGCATATTTCCTAATTTTTTTTACAAAGTATTGTAATCTTAAAACTTTGTATTATTGACATTCCAAGTTGAGACTAATAACAATGAATACTCATTTGATTTATAGGACAAGTATAAGTATGAAAATTTAGTGAAATGAACATCAAGAAATACATTCATATATAATAAAATTATAATAATACATGATTATTTAACACTTTACATTTGAATACACAAGAAAAAATAAATAAAATAACTAATTTAATTATAGAATCTTGAAACACAAGACGAACAGATTGTTTGTGACCAAGAAAGAATTTGTAAAATTAGTTGGCAGCACTGCAGATACTTCTTATGATTCCTGCGGATCCGGTTAATGGTTGAATATCTCCCATCTTTATCATAGCAGCAGCAAAGTCGGACTTGAAAGACGTAGGATTTTGGCTGTATTGAGAAACGATAGAATCCGTAGATCCTCCGCTGAAAAGAACTTGGTCAGATTGTAGAAGACCCTTCTTTTGAATTAAATTCTTAAAGTAGTTGTTGTCAAAAGAATTTGGTGTAACCAAGTCGAGTGCGGCCAACTTCTGATTGTTTGAAGTGGAACTGGAAGACGGACAACCACGTTGGCGAGTGCTAGCGAATCCAGCATCTATGTCACTAGCATTGTTGTATATCCTATCACGAAATGTAAAGCATTGAGCTTGTCCGATTGTGTGGGCACCTAAGTTAGTTAAAATGAATATAAGTAAATGTTTGTTCCAAATATAAAAATATGGATGTTTGAAAGAAATGAGCTAGTAATAAATTTACCGGATAGAGCAACCATGTCTTTGGCAGTAAGACCTTTAATCGAAAATTTAGATATAAGAGTTTGAAGATCGTCGGTAAATAATGGAAGGTCGGTATTGGCCAAAGTTTTACTTGCGGTAGTAGAATCTCTTCTTCCAAGTTTGACTGTCCATGATGGACCACCTACCTGTAAATATGAAATTATTAATATATAGTCGTGAATAATAGTACATTAAGCATGCATGCAATGCAAATTGTAAACTTACAGCGAAAGATGCATCACGTGCGGCTACAGCTACTATGTCTGCACAAGACACAACTCCGGGACACACTTTCTCTACCTGTGATTTTGCATTATCAATGACTTGAAATCCTCTTACTGAGTTAAGATTTGGAAGTGCGGTCTTTTCGCTCTGGATTGTGGCAGTGTCATCGAGCAAAATGGATGCATCACAACCCTGCACAAAGCAGTCATGAAAATGAAGGCGAATGAGAGATGCAGCCATGCGACGCTCTTTAGAGACAGCAGTACGAATGGCAGTTCTAATGGTGGTTAGTGCGTCGGGGCATGTAGCGTCGTAAAATGCAGAAGACAACTGTGCATCGCATATTGTGGCTAGCAGTACCAATGTAACAAGAAAACTAGTAATAGTAGTGATCATTCTATAAGCCATGTAAGTGTTGATTGATGATTGAACTTTGAGAAAATATATATGAATGTTAGCAAGATAATTATGAAGAATGAATATATGAAGTGAAGATATCATGCATATATATAGTTCAATATTGTGAGAGAGAATGTGTCATGGTCACTGATGTCCGCCGCTAGCTTCAACGCGTTGTGCTGCAAAGCTTTGCCATATTCACAATTCTGACCAATTCTTTTTTGGTTGGTTCGTTGACAAATATATAGTATTGTTTCTTGCCAGTTCATCACATCCATGCCATCTCTACGTAAATATTTTCCTTTGAATAGTAGTTTGTCTCAAGAGTCAAAATCTATCATTTATTATAAACACTATCATCTTCCTACATAACAATTGACAAGTTCCTTTTGATTGATTGTGCCATATTTTCACATTTATATTTATTGAAAAATATGTTTTATTGAATAGTAGTATGTCTTAATAATTCAATATTCTATTCTCAAGAGTCAAAATCTACCATTTATTATAAACACTACCATTTTGTTTTTCGGATAACCTTATTTCATTTCATTGATTCTCTCAAATTTTCACATTTATATTTTTATATATATAAAAAGTATTTTATGGACAACCATACTTTCACATTGCACCTTGAGACGTAATTGCTTTTAGAGAAATTGATGTAATATATAACACTCTTATTTTTTTTTTTTTTAAAGAGGACGAATGTATCGCATGATTAAAAAAATTGATTTTTTAGAGGCTTTGTCAAATACTCATTTTATTAAATGCGATGATTAGTTTTTTCTTTTAATAATCAACTGAATTAAAAGGCAAAATCATCCCACAATCAAAACCTGCACTTGCAGGATTCTAAACATTACACCAGCATTGTCACAGACCTGATAAATGGCTCCTACCACAAACATTCTATATACTGATTAATCCTGATACCCCAACATTTTTACATAACAGAACCTGCCAACATCTAAACCAGAATTACTTAGAGCAATTCCTTAGGTCTTTTGTACCAAGAATAGAATTCTATAATGCGATGATTAGTTAAAATCGAATATTGGTATAATTTATAACAACTTATGAGAAAGTCTTGTTTTGAACATTTCTCCAATGAGAGACCAAATATTATTAGAGTGTGTTTGAATGAGATAACTGAGAATTTTTAAAGAGTTTAAAAGTTTAAGCAATTCAAATAATTCAATTGAAATTAATTCATTTTAAAATTCTTTTGTTTGGATAGAGTATTAAAATAATTCACAGTTAAATTTTTGGGATCATTTTTATAAATTTTAAAACTTTTGGGTCAAATTTAAAATATAAAAAAAATGCACAGACAGATATAGTAATACATAAAGAAAAAAAAACGTAATTGCATTAAAAAAACAGATTCTAATTTTTCAATATTTGCACCAGATATAGATTGCATAAATTGAACAGAAAACTCTCTGAAAGTGTGCGACAATGCAGCCCTTTCACATAAACAACTTGAAGACCAGAGCATATAATTTTTACAGCATCATAAGTCCTACCTGCCAATTACGGTCTAAATCCAACAAATAATAAGGGATTGACAACCCATTGATTGAGCAAAAACTGAATCCTTTAGAGTGAATCCAACTCCACGCTGAAATTTTGACCCGTTTAACTATTTGCGACAATGTGTTATTGATGTTCTTAAAGATTAATCAATTACTACTCTTTCAAATAATCAATACACATGCAAAACAATGAGTAAAAAATTTCTTTGTTGCTACCCTTCCTTCTTGAACTCAAATATAGAATAATATCTATGATATAGTTCTATACAAGTGACACGTTTATCATTATATTAATCATAATTTATCAAACTTTTGTACTTGTCTAACCAGTTAAGGTACATTGAACAACCTTCATTTGTAACTATAGAGTTTACATTATTGAACTCAAATACATAATATACAATATCGTTCTATAAAAGTTAATGTTCTAGAGCTTATCTCAAATTTACAGGCAGGTATCTCTTATATTAAGTCCTTGCATTCCACGTAGAGAAAGCATTTGGGCTTGTCGATACTATCCATTAACTATGATTTATTTACCCATTAAACCCCTTCTTCAGTGTGTTTTCAAATTCAGATAGTCGTCAACTGTTAGCTTCTTTGTTTTCTTTCTCTCATCAGAACCTCCACTACTACAAAAACCTCATATTACAACGGTTGAAAAAGAGATACCATCACGCAAGGCCAACCGTTGTGACGTTAAGGTGTGATTGTATGTATGATGATTTCAACCACGGGTATGCGACCGTGATTGTATCCATGTAGCGCGCCACCTACCACAACAGTTACTTTAAACAACCGTTGTGGTATATTAAAATACAACATATTTAACAACGGTTGTTCTAGACAACTATTGTTGTATATAGCCCTGAGTTCATTATAAATTATGTGGAATACTTATTTCGCCAATGCTCACTAAACATATAACCTTCAAAACTGCACTAGAACATTATAATATGAAAAATTAAGTTATATTAGAAGAATAAGTACATGTTCAATGCTTGACAAGGGTTCTTCAACTCCTTATCCGTATTTTGTTCTTTGATAGTAAGAACTTGGTTTAACGATCCTAGTTCTTCAACAACCCCTACCTAATGAAAAAAGTTAAAGTGGAGGATGTAGATAGTTTCAAGGGCTTCATGGCATTTGTTTATCAATTATAGATATCAATTATAGATATCTCGGGGTCCAATTTGGTCCCTTAATTTTAAAAACTTCCAAAGTGATCCCTTAAGTTTTTAAATGGTGCTACGTTAGTCCTTACCGTCAACACTGTTAGTCAAATTCAATGGGATTGTACAATTGACACACACATGGGGCTGATGTATGAGTAGTCATGCCATGTGGATGCCATGTGGAATTTGAATGCCTAAAAAAGAAATGAAAACTGAAACGAAGCCATTGTTCAAAAGTTGGAAATGAAGTAAAGGAAGTGGAACCCTAGCACAACCATTGTTGCATGTTGAAGGTGATTCTGCTGCAATTTGATGCAATCTCTACTCTTCAAGTTGATATCGAAGATAACCAGGTATAACTTCTATCTGAAGTCTCTACTCTTTATAGTTTTAGGGTTAAGAACTTTGTATATGAAATATGGCTTTTATCTACGCTTCCTTTTAGGACATAGGACATAGTTTGATATGGCTGAGTATTTGAACCTAAGAATCCACCACATTGGTGAATTTGTTGATGAGGAAATGAGTGTGTACGAAGGGGGTCAGGTTGCCGAGTTGATAATAGATGCTGATAGATGGAGTTATTTTGAATTGTTAGGATGTTTTAAGGATTTAGGGTACAATTCGTTTGAGAAGATATATTATAGGGATCCAACCTTTGGGATGAACTTGTTTGTTGATGACAAAGGTGCTCTAGAGATTGCTGATCTCTATAGGGTGCATCTTAGTGTTGACATTTATATTCAACACACATTGTCACAACCTGATTACTATGATGATCCTATTGATAAAATAGTTGTAGAGCAAAATAAAATTGTGGATGAGACTGAACAAGTCATCGCTGTAATGTATGAGGAAGTAGTTAATGAGGGTTTGAAGGAAACTGAGTTGATGGAAGATGATGGTAGTGGTAGGAATAATGCAAGGGAAAATGATGTTATGGAAAATGTTGTTAGTGAAAATGTTGTTCTGGAAAATGTTGTTAGTGAAAATGTTGTTAGGGAAAATGTTATTAGCGAAAATGCTGTTATGGAAACTGATGGAAATGTTGATAATGGACAAGGTGGTGGTGAGGTCAATGATGTTTTTATTTCTGATGATAGTGAGGATGAAAGCTTCATTTATGACAGGGCAATGAAGGTAGCATTTGATGATGAACCAGATGAGTATGATGATGATTTGGATGAGGAACAAGGGGGTAATTTAATTGATTATGTGAATGAAGATGATGACCAAGAGGTTAACAGAAAAAAAGGTAAAGAAAAGTGGGAGGAAAACAAAGATGATTTCAAAGGTAGTGATAATGAAAGTGAGGATTTACAAATTGGGTGTGATAGTGATGATAGTAGTGGAGCGAGGAGAAAAAAATACCCCATGTTCAAGTTACAAAAAGACATGTCCAATTACAAATAGGAGGTTGGAATTTACTTTATTACCAAATTTGATTTCAAGGAAATTATAACCTCATATGTAGTCCAATCTTGCAGGAACGTGAAGTTCACTAAAAATGACAAGGTTAGAGTTAGAGTTATGTGTAAGGATGGATGTGAGTGGGAAACTTACTGTGCTAAGTTACCTAATGAGGATTCTTGGCAACTAAGAAAGATAATAGACAGTCATAGTTGCAGTAGGGAGTACAATGTAAAGATGATGAGTGTGAAATGGTTAAGCAAAAGGCTACAGAAGAGATCAACACCAACTAAGAGATCAACACCAACTTGGAAAATTTAACTTAAGTCTCTGGCATTTTGTTATGTTCACTTTTTTACTTTAAGTTTGAACCTTTACCATTTGTTAGTTTATGTCTGTTATCTGTCACAAGCTATGACTTGTGTATTTTGTCTATGACTTGTGTATTTTGGCTATGACTTGTATAATCTATCACAATCTATGACTTATGTATTTTGGGTATGACTTATGTAATCTGTCACAAGCTATGACTATGTATTTTGGCTATTACTTATGAAACAAATGTTATCATATTTTGAATTATGGAACATATTTTAGCATTTTGAATTATGGAACATATTGTGGAACAAATGTTATCTCAAATGTTATCACTAACTGGTACAAACTGTAACAACTGATACAAATTTTTTTAACAACTCATACAACATATTGAATTATGGAACATATTATGGAACAATGCAAAAACACGTCAACAACAAATTGTAATAACTGATACAACAATGCAAACAACTGATACAACAAATTCTAAAAATTAATACTTGTCTATTCATTTCAAATGGGACATACTGATACAAACAACTGATATAAACCTAATACTTGTCTATTCATTTCAAATTGTACGAACTGATACACATTCATTTCAACTGGTACAAAATGATACACATAAAATGTTTCCATAATTCATTCTAAAAACTAGTACAATTATAATCATAAACAACATCAAATTCCAAAGTTTTTTCCACTTCATAATTTTCTTCATTTCCCTTTCAAGATTGATCATTTGTTGCCCAAGTTCTTCATTCACCATTTTTCCTTCTACAACTGCCTTCGACAACTTTTAAATTTTATCTGTCCAAAACTACTCCTTCTCAACTCCAACATCTTCATAAAACTAACTAAAGAAACCACACCCAGCTTGCATAGATCCCTGTAAAATTCATAGGCTACAAATCAAATAGTTGCAGCAACATGTGTTTTCCAAAGTACAATCATCAAATTTACATGAAACATACCTTATAATTAGGACAACCCCAAAAATGTTTTCCATAGTTCTTAACAGTTGTTGCCCTTCGAAGAACAGCCAGGTCCCCACAATGACATAAGGGTTTCCAACCGGAGCTTGTGTACTGATTCGAACCTTCCTTCGAAGAACAACCACCTTCTGTGTTTTTCTGTTTTGAAAATGACGAAGATCCACTTGATTTCATGTTTGAATCTCTATCTCCAGTTTGTTTGCCCTAGCCCTAGGCATGGATGAAGCCAGAAATATAAGTAAGTGGGGGCAAAATTATTTTATATATATATATATATATATATATATATATATATATATATACACACACAAAAACACACACACACACATGGTGAGGATCAACTTACTCTAATAGTAAGTTTTTTTTAACTTACTATAAATCATAGCCTTTGAATTGAATCTAATCTAATGGTTTAACCATTAGATTAAATTCAATTCAAAGGCTATGATTTGGAGTAAGTTAAAAAAAGCTTACTCTTGGAATAAGTCTCTCTCTCTCTCTCTCTCTCTCTCTCTCTCTCTCTCTCTCTCTCTCTATATATATATATATATATATATATATATATATATATATATATATATATATATATATATATATATATATATATATATATATATATATATATATATATATATATCATATTTGATGAGTTTAAAATTGCTTAAGAAATTTTTACTCAAAACTTCACTATTTCAAATTTTGATATCTAAAATGGTCCAATATATTTTCTTTTGTTTCTACTATTATTTAAAAAAATATAATATTTAATTTTTAGTCAAAATAATATAATTTATTAAATCATTTTTAATTAAAATTTGGTAAGTGGGGGCACATGCCCCCAATGTCTTACCTCTAGCTCCGTCCCTGGCCCTAGGTCAAATTTGTGAATCAATATGGGATTGAAATGAATAATATCAATGTCTTAACGAAGAAGAAGATTCAACGTGCCAACTCATCAGCCACGTCTGCACACATTAACAGACATTTAAGGGTCATTGACGGAGTGTTTACCGCAAAAATTGGTAAACAACCGTTGATCTTCCAAATCTAACTTTGGTGACTCACAGGATCGATCAGATTGATCCTAGGACATGTGCTAACCATTGATTGAAGTTAAATTCTAAAGCAATAAACATTTCGATGATACGCGAAATGAAAGTTTGTTGAAAATACACTGCAAGATAATGTGTCCAAATGTAAAGTTAAAAAGAAGGCATTAACGGTAAAAGAAAAGGGTCGAACAGGTGCAAAGGAAAATGTATAAACGAAAGTAAGTGCAGGGATAGGACTGATTCTTAATAAAAGATAGAACTCTTAAGTAAAGATCAAAGTAAATTGCATTAGAAATAAATGGTGTTTTACATCACATACATTCTCACAATACTCTTTTCTCAACACGCGGATACTTTGAGTAAATTCAGAGTTACTTGTACAAAGTGAACACCTCTAATCCTATCGCTAGGACCCTTATTTATACTACTAAAAATAACTACTAAAAACTGCCTGAAATAATCAACAAATGACAAGTGTCATATTGCATGCTCATATTGCTTGGATACGCGCCACCTGTCCTTCTTCAAGAGCGAGTCCAATTAACTACTCCCTCCTTTATTTGAATTTGAATCTCCAACGTCAGACAGCGTCACAGTTCTCGGTCGAAGGTTCTTCCTTCAACTCTTAGAAATATTTTCTAAGTCCCAAAAGATCTAATTTCCTCTCATGAGTACCTTCGACTAGAACTGATCACATAAACCCTGTCGAAAGCTTTAATAGCCTCCTTTCAGAGCTTATCATTTTCTTCAAAGCTTCCAACTTCAAGTGGGCGTCGAATTTACGAGCTAACAAATTGCCCCCCAAAAATGTATTTTTCGACAGTACTGAAGAAAAGGGCATTTTTTGATAGCGTCCATTTGACGCCATCTTTCGACCATGCAAAAGTATGTATCAAAAACTGACTGACCCACGTCTCAAGAAACTATTCAGTTTCTTTTCAATCAGAGTTATGACATCACCACTAATTATGATTAGGACTGAAACATCCCCTCGTAAATCACATCAAGCCGCAAATCACCATAACCTCCCCTAAAGCCTAGGAAATCGTGGGAGTAGGTAGCAACTGCCACCGTTCCTACTTTGGCTCCTGGGAAGACACGTGTCCCACTAGACTTAGCCCTCAATGATGGTCAATGAGCCCTTTCACGTCCTCACCCCACTTTATAAATAGTTCTCCAGAAACCACTTTCCATTTTCTTTCCCATTCAAGTATTTCCTACGCACTTTCTTCTTTTTCCAAACCACTTTACCCTTCACCTTCAACAAACCCATTTTTCTTCAAACTTTTTCACTCATGGTTTCCTCAACTGCTACTACCCAAGACCCGAAGAAAAGCCAGAATCTCAAAGGTCAAAAGGGTGTCCCATTGCTTCCTCCATTTGCTACGTTGAAAGGACCCAAAGTAGTAAAGAACCAGCAATTCATTCCTGAGCCTCTCAAGGAGGAGAAAAGACATATCTACGAAACTCAGGTACTAATCTCTATTACTGTTTCTGGGAAACCATTAGCCTTGTCTGTTCCTTTATCTTCCTTAGACATTGATTATACTGCCATTAGTGATTTCTTCCCATCCATTTACGATGCCATAGAAAGCTCGACACAACTTGCTCGACATGCGCATCGATCATACATGACTCCCATCTACTTCGAACCCTCTCATCTCTGCACCCAAGAATTCCATGAGTGGTGGTCAACACATTACGCTGCGGAGTTCCTTGATGTTTCTAGCTTTGCTCAGTTGATTAATCAAGCTTTAGTTCATGTGCAGGAGAAGATCAAGAAAGGTACATCCGTTCATATTAAAGAGATTTACGCCTTCCAGAAGTACTTTGAAACTGTTTATCGACCAAATCATATTAGTCGAACCGTCCGCGAAGCTGCAGTTATGCTAAAGGAGAATTTTTTTACTAAAAATGGAGAGTCTGAAACTCCCTTCATACGTCCCTCCCGAGAAACGCTATGAAGTGGCTTTTGCACTACATCCACCCCAGTCTCCTCGACTGCCATCTGCTGATTTTGGAGTGGCCCTTGCCCCTCCATTTCCAGATTGGTTCATCTGTGGGGATTCTATAAAGATCCTTTGCCAGTAGTCGAAACCCAGAGCTCACCATTGTTACTACCTTCAAAATTCTGGTTTTATGTTTTATGATTGTTCTAACAATGTTGTCATCACCAAAACCATCACATCATTAAAAATAGACAAATCTTTCTTATCTATGTGATTTGATCACTTCTTGATTATACCAGCAAGCACATTATTCGACATTCTTTTCCTTTTTGATGATGACAACACATCTCACATGAAGTTGGTAAAAGAAATGACAGATGGATAAAAATCGGAGTGGTTAAACTCCCCCTCAGATGAGTAGAGATTATACTCTACTCCCCTTAGAGTATTTTTCTCCCCCTTTATCATAATAAAAAAGACGGATAAAGATGCTAGACATAGTTTTAAATATGAAAGCACATTGATCATATAGTCAAATATATTAAAGGGAAAAACTTTGTTTTATTAATTAAAAAAACTGGAATTCAAATTATAGAAAGCATGAAATTGCAGGAAAGACACACTTAAAGACTAAAAAACTAATCACACATAGGTGAGACTACTCATTGCCATAATCACCCATTATTGTGATATTCCTTTTGATAATGGACATGTCCTTTGCCAATTTCTGTAAGGCTGGAGCATTACGTTGGCACATTTTTAGAAGATTGTTGACAATTGTATTCTCTGCGGATTGATGGAAAATGATTTCACCCTAATCTGTCGATTCATACCTTTATTCTCCATGAAATATTTGAAACCCCATTCTTCCAAGCGATGTGTGACCGATCTTGTTGTTGTTTCTCCCATAATAACAATTCCAAAAATAGTTACATTTTGGTGATTAGGGGTCCATATGAAAGTCTTGTTCATAATTTTTTTTAGTTGATCATGTGAAGAAAAATACCTTCAACCCAATTAGTTAGAACCTGTTGAGTTAGTAACCACAAATTAGTTTGATATAAATTTATATGTCACGAAACACATGTTAAACATTGTTTGTGTCGACATTGTTGATTCTTTGAAATCAAATATATATATTTACAATAACATATTAATGATTTAGATTAATATTAATGAATACTCATTAGATTTATAGAGCAAGTATGAAAAAATTAGTGAAACGAACATCTGAAAGTACTTTAAAAAAAATCCATAGTTACTTAACAACTTAGAGTTTTGAATACACAAGAACACAAATATACAAAAGAATAAATTTAATAATGAAATTGAAAACTATTGAAACACAACACGAACAGATTGTTTGTGACCAAGAAAGAATTTGTAAAATTAGTTGGCAGCAGTGCAGATACTTCTTATGATTCCTGCGGATCCGGTTAATGGTTGAATATCTCCCATCTTTATCATAGCAGCAGCAAAGTCGGACTTGAAAGACGTAGGATTTTGGCTGTATTGAGAAACGATAGAATCCGTAGATCCTCCGCTGAAAAGAACTTGGTCAGATTGTAGAAGACCCTTCTTTTGAATTAAATTTTTAAAGTAGTTGTTGTCAAAAGAATTTGGCGTAACCAAGTCGAGTGCGGCCAACTTCTGATTGTTTGAAGTGGAACTGGAAGACGGACAACCACGTTGGCGAGTCCTAGCGAATCCAGCATCTATGTCACTAGCATTGTTGTATATCCTATCACGAAATGTAAAGCATTGAGCTTGTCCGATTGTGTGGGCACCTAAGTTAGTTAAAATGAATATAAGTAAATGTTTGTTCCAAATATAAAAATATGGATGTTTGAAAGAAATGAGCTAGTAATAAATTTACCGGATAGAGCAACCATGTCTTTGGCAGTAAGACCTTTAATCGAAAATTTAGATATAAGAGTTTGAAGATCGTCGGTAAATAATGGAAGGTCGGTATTGGCCAAAGTTTTACTTGCGGTAGTAGAATCTCTTCTTCCAAGTTTGACTGTCCATGATGGACCACCTACCTGTAAATATGAAATTATTAATATATAGTCGTGAATAATAGTACATTAAGCATGCATGCAATGCAAATTGTAAACTTACAGCGAAAGATGCATCACGTGCGGCTACAGCTACTATGTCTGCACAAGACACAACTCCGGGACACACTTTCTCTACCTGTGATTTTGCATTATCAATGACTTGAAATCCTCTTACTGAGTTAAGATTTGGAAGTGCGGTCTTTTCGCTCTGGATTGTGGCAGTGTCATCGAGCAAAATGGATGCATCACAACCCTGCACAAAGCAGTCATGAAAATAGTGGAGGATGTAGATAGTTTCAAGGGCTTCATGGCATTTGTTTATCAATTATAGATATCAATTATAGATATCTCGGGGTCCAATTTGGTCCCTTAATTTTAAAAACTTCCAAAGTGATCCCTTAAGTTTTTAAATGGTGCTACGTTAGTCCTTACCGTCAACACTGTTAGTCAAATTCAATGGGATTGTACAATTGACACACACATGGGGCTGATGTATGAGTAGTCATGCCATGTGGATGCCATGTGGAATTTGAATGCCTAAAAAAGAAATGAAAACTGAAACGAAGCCATTGTTCAAAAGTTGGAAATGAAGTAAAGGAAGTGGAACCCTAGCACAACCATTGTTGCATGTTGAAGGTGATTCTGCTGCAATTTGATGCAATCTCTACTCTTCAAGTTGATATCGAAGATAACCAGGTATAACTTCTATCTGAAGTCTCTACTCTTTATAGTTTTAGGGTTAAGAACTTTGTATATGAAATATGGCTTTTATCTACGCTTCCTTTTAGGACATAGGACATAGTTTGATATGGCTGAGTATTTGAACCTAAGAATCCACCACATTGGTGAATTTGTTGATGAGGAAATGAGTGTGTACGAAGGGGGTCAGGTTGCCGAGTTGATAATAGATGCTGATAGATGGAGTTATTTTGAATTGTTAGGATGTTTTAAGGATTTAGGGTACAATTCGTTTGAGAAGATATATTATAGGGATCCAACCTTTGGGATGAACTTGTTTGTTGATGACAAAGGTGCTCTAGAGATTGCTGATCTCTATAGGGTGCATCTTAGTGTTGACATTTATATTCAACACACATTGTCACAACCTGATTACTATGATGATCCTATTGATAAAATAGTTGTAGAGCAAAATAAAATTGTGGATGAGACTGAACAAGTCATCGCTGTAATGTATGAGGAAGTAGTTAATGAGGGTTTGAAGGAAACTGAGTTGATGGAAGATGATGGTAGTGGTAGGAATAATGCAAGGGAAAATGATGTTATGGAAAATGTTGTTAGTGAAAATGTTGTTCTGGAAAATGTTGTTAGTGAAAATGTTGTTAGGGAAAATGTTATTAGCGAAAATGCTGTTATGGAAACTGATGGAAATGTTGATAATGGACAAGGTGGTGGTGAGGTCAATGATGTTTTTATTTCTGATGATAGTGAGGATGAAAGCTTCATTTATGACAGGGCAATGAAGGTAGCATTTGATGATGAACCAGATGAGTATGATGATGATTTGGATGAGGAACAAGGGGGTAATTTAATTGATTATGTGAATGAAGATGATGACCAAGAGGTTAACAGAAAAAAAGGTAAAGAAAAGTGGGAGGAAAACAAAGATGATTTCAAAGGTAGTGATAATGAAAGTGAGGATTTACAAATTGGGTGTGATAGTGATGATAGTAGTGGAGCGAGGAGAAAAAAATACCCCATGTTCAAGTTACAAAAAGACATGTCCAATTACAAATAGGAGGTTGGAATTTACTTTATTACCAAATTTGATTTCAAGGAAATTATAACCTCATATGTAGTCCAATCTTGCAGGAACGTGAAGTTCACTAAAAATGACAAGGTTAGAGTTAGAGTTATGTGTAAGGATGGATGTGAGTGGGAAACTTACTGTGCTAAGTTACCTAATGAGGATTCTTGGCAACTAAGAAAGATAATAGACAGTCATAGTTGCAGTAGGGAGTACAATGTAAAGATGATGAGTGTGAAATGGTTAAGCAAAAGGCTACAGAAGAGATCAACACCAACTAAGAGATCAACACCAACTTGGAAAATTTAACTTAAGTCTCTGGCATTTTGTTATGTTCACTTTTTTACTTTAAGTTTGAACCTTTACCATTTGTTAGTTTATGTCTGTTATCTGTCACAAGCTATGACTTGTGTATTTTGTCTATGACTTGTGTATTTTGGCTATGACTTGTATAATCTATCACAATCTATGACTTATGTATTTTGGGTATGACTTATGTAATCTGTCACAAGCTATGACTATGTATTTTGGCTATTACTTATGAAACAAATGTTATCATATTTTGAATTATGGAACATATTTTAGCATTTTGAATTATGGAACATATTGTGGAACAAATGTTATCTCAAATGTTATCACTAACTGGTACAAACTGTAACAACTGATACAAATTTTTTTAACAACTCATACAACATATTGAATTATGGAACATATTATGGAACAATGCAAAAACACGTCAACAACAAATTGTAATAACTGATACAACAATGCAAACAACTGATACAACAAATTCTAAAAATTAATACTTGTCTATTCATTTCAAATGGGACATACTGATACAAACAACTGATATAAACCTAATACTTGTCTATTCATTTCAAATTGTACGAACTGATACACATTCATTTCAACTGGTACAAAATGATACACATAAAATGTTTCCATAATTCATTCTAAAAACTAGTACAATTATAATCATAAACAACATCAAATTCCAAAGTTTTTTCCACTTCATAATTTTCTTCATTTCCCTTTCAAGATTGATCATTTGTTGCCCAAGTTCTTCATTCACCATTTTTCCTTCTACAACTGCCTTCGACAACTTTTAAATTTTATCTGTCCAAAACTACTCCTTCTCAACTCCAACATCTTCATAAAACTAACTAAAGAAACCACACCCAGCTTGCATAGATCCCTGTAAAATTCATAGGCTACAAATCAAATAGTTGCAGCAACATGTGTTTTCCAAAGTACAATCATCAAATTTACATGAAACATACCTTATAATTAGGACAACCCCAAAAATGTTTTCCATAGTTCTTAACAGTTGTTGCCCTTCGAAGAACAGCCAGGTCCCCACAATGACATAAGGGTTTCCAACCGGAGCTTGTGTACTGATTCGAACCTTCCTTCGAAGAACAACCACCTTCTGTGTTTTTCTGTTTTGAAAATGACGAAGATCCACTTGATTTCATGTTTGAATCTCTATCTCCAGTTTGTTTGCCCTAGCCCTAGGCATGGATGAAGCCAGAAATATAAGTAAGTGGGGGCAAAATTATTTTATATATATATATATATATATATACACACACAAAAACACACACACACACATGGTGAGGATCAACTTACTCTAATAGTAAGTTTTTTTTAACTTACTATAAATCATAGCCTTTGAATTGAATCTAATCTAATGGTTTAACCATTAGATTAAATTCAATTCAAAGGCTATGATTTGGAGTAAGTTAAAAAAAGCTTACTCTTGGAATAAGTCTCTCTCTCTCTCTCTCTCTCTCTCTCTCTCTCTCTCTATATATATATATATATATATATATATATATATATATATATATATATATATATATATATATATATATATATATATATATCATATTTGATGAGTTTAAAATTGCTTAAGAAATTTTTACTCAAAACTTCACTATTTCAAATTTTGATATCTAAAATGGTCCAATATATTTTCTTTTGTTTCTACTATTATTTAAAAAAATATAATATTTAATTTTTAGTCAAAATAATATAATTTATTAAATCATTTTTAATTAAAATTTGGTAAGTGGGGGCACATGCCCCCAATGTCTTACCTCTAGCTCCGTCCCTGGCCCTAGGTCAAATTTGTGAATCAATATGGGATTGAAATGAATAATATCAATGTCTTAACGAAGAAGACGATTCAACGTGCCAACTCATCAGCCACGTCTGCACACATTAACAGACATTTAAGGGTCATTGACGGAGTGTTTACCGCAAAAATTGGTAAACAACCGTTGATCTTCCAAATCTAACTTTGGTGACTCACAGGATCGATCAGATTGATCCTAGGACATGTGCTAACCATTGATTGAAGTTAAATTCTAAAGCAATAAACATTTCGATGATACGCGAAATGAAAGTTTGTTGAAAATACACTGCAAGATAATGTGTCCAAATGTAAAGTTAAAAAGAAGGCATTAACGGTAAAAGAAAAGGGTCGAACAGGTGCAAAGGAAAATGTATAAACGAAAGTAAGTGCAGGGATAGGACTGATTCTTAATAAAAGATAGAACTCTTAAGTAAAGATCAAAGTAAATTGCATTAGAAATAAATGGTGTTTTACATCACATACATTCTCACAATACTCTTTTCTCAACACGCGGATACTTTGAGTAAATTCAGAGTTACTTGTACAAAGTGAACACCTCTAATCATATCGCTAGGACCCTTATTTATACTACTAAAAATAACTACTAAAAATTGCCTGAAATAATCAACAAATGACAAGTGTCATATTGCATGCTCATATTGCTTGGATACGCGCCACCTGTCCTTCTTCAAGAGCGAGTCCAATTAACTACTCCCTCCTTTATTTGAATTTGAATCTCCAACGTCAGACAGCGTCACAGTTCTCGGTCGAAGGTTCTTCCTTCAACTCTTAGAAATATTTTCTAAGTCCCAAAAGATCTAATTTCCTCTCATGAGTACCTTCGACTAGAACTGATCACATAAACCCTGTCGAAAGCTTTAATAGCCTCCTTTCAGAGCTTATCATTTTCTTCAAAGCTTCCAACTTCAAGTGGGCGTCGAATTTACGAGCTAACAAATTGCCCCCCAAAAATGTATTTTTCGACAGTACTGAAGAAAAGGGCATTTTTTGATAGCGTCCATTTGACGCCATCTTTCGACCATGCAAAAGTATGTATCAAAAACTGACTGACCCACGTCTCAAGAAACTATTCAGTTTCTTTTCAATCAGAGTTATGACATCACCACTAATTATGATTAGGACTGAAACATCCCCTCGTAAATCACATCAAGCCGCAAATCACCATAACCTCCCCTAAAGCCTAGGAAATCGTGGGAGTAGGTAGCAACTGCCACCGTTCCTACTTTGGCTCCTGGGAAGACACGTGTCCCACTAGACTTAGCCCTCAATGATGGTCAATGAGCCCTTTCACGTCCTCACCCCACTTTATAAATAGTTCTCCAGAAACCACTTTCCATTTTCTTTCCCATTCAAGTATTTCCTACGCACTTTCTTCTTTTTCCAAACCACTTTACCCTTCACCTTCAACAAACCCATTTTTCTTCAAACTTTTTCACTCATGGTTTCCTCAACTGCTACTACCCAAGACCCGAAGAAAAGCCAGAATCTCAAAGGTCAAAAGGGTGTCCCATTGCTTCCTCCATTTGCTACGTTGAAAGGACCCAAAGTAGTAAAGAACCAGCAATTCATTCCTGAGCCTCTCAAGGAGGAGAAAAGACATATCTACGAAACTCAGGTACTAATCTCTATTACTGTTTCTGGGAAACCATTAGCCTTGTCTGTTCCTTTATCTTCCTTAGACATTGATTATACTGCCATTAGTGATTTCTTCCCATCCATTTACGATGCCATAGAAAGCTCGACACAACTTGCTCGACATGCGCATCGATCATACATGACTCCCATCTACTTCGAACCCTCTCATCTCTGCACCCAAGAATTCCATGAGTGGTGGTCAACACATTACGCTGCGGAGTTCCTTGATGTTTCTAGCTTTGCTCAGTTGATTAATCAAGCTTTAGTTCATGTGCAGGAGAAGATCAAGAAAGGTACATCCGTTCATATTAAAGAGATTTACGCCTTCCAGAAGTACTTTGAAACTGTTTATCGACCAAATCATATTAGTCGAACCGTCCGCGAAGCTGCAGTTATGCTAAAGGAGAATTTTTTTACTAAAAATGGAGAGTCTGAAACTCCCTTCATACGTCCCTCCCGAGAAACGCTATGAAGTGGCTTTTGCACTACATCCACCCCAGTCTCCTCGACTGCCATCTGCTGATTTTGGAGTGGCCCTTGCCCCTCCATTTCCAGATTGGTTCATCTGTGGGGATTCTATAAAGATCCTTTGCCAGTAGTCGAAACCCAGAGCTCAGCGGGTGGTTCCGACTAAGCATACGTTAGACAGTTTCAAAGGACACCTTCATGTCGGTATCGAAGATGTTCGGATTGAATCCGAAATACATGAAGGTTTGGACTCTCCAATTTTATGCTCTCTTACTTGAAATTTATTATTACTGACGTGTGGTTATTTGCCTTGTTTCACAGCTGTTCCCAAAAAGAGCACCCCTCAATACCCCGTCGAAACCAAAGGCGAAGGCAGCAAGGTACATTACACCTTTTCTTTTTCATTGATTACTCCTTCTTCCCCCTAATGTTTCTCCATTGCAGGCTCCTCGCAAGCCACCTCCGACGCCTCAAAGGAAGCCAAAAAGGGGCGCTTCCCAGATTATCATCGATTCAGAGGATGAAGACCAATCTCCTCCTGAAGATTTGAAGCACAAAAAGAGGAAGAAGCTAAACTTAGAATCTAGTGCTGCTAGTGGCCAATCTGAGCCTGCGACGGCCAAAGTCCCTGAACACACCACTCCTACAAGTAAAGTCGCAGAAACCCCTTTTGGAGCCGCCTCCAAACCAGCTGGAGGTCATGCTGAAAGCAATAACTCTAGACCCGACATTAAAGGAGTCAAGGTAACTCGTTGCTTCTTAAATGAGAACCTATTTATCTGGTTCCCTTTGGTCTAACTTACTTCGATTTGACTCAGGCTGATGCAAGTGGTCCCAAACCAACAGCGGATCAGCCTCCTTCTCCCGTCACTCTCCTGAATAGCCAAGGTGAGCCCACTTATCATCTCACTTCTGTCTTGGGTTCGGGAATGAGTTCACTAGGGGAAATTAACAAGCCTGGTTTTGAAACAGCTCCTCCTTCGCCAGCAAAGACTACTACCCAGCAATCTCAAACAGACGGATCTGACTATGAGGCACATGACAACACTCAACAGAATCCTGACCCGACGAATCCAGAACCTGCTGCCATGGGTGAAAACCCAAACTTGGTCAACGAAGAGATGGAAGAAGATGATGAGGAGGCCATGCACCAATCTGAACTCGATGGCCATGATGATAACAACGAGGATGAGGATAAGATGGATGAAGATGAAAAGGAGGAAAACACAGACGAGGATGAAAAAACTGACAAAGGGCCCACCAACGAGCCAACCCATGTCGAGGCCACTGTCACCCCAGCACCCACTGCCACGACTGAAATCAAAGCCAAGTCAACTGTGCATGGAGCACCCCTCTCTGAAGAAGAACTCAATGCCCTGAAGGCTAGTAATCCTCGACAATACATAAAGATCCTTCTTGGAGGTCGAGGAAGCTCATCTGACAAGACTCCTAGTGCTTCTACTACCTCCGGGGATCAGACTTCAAGCAAACCTGAAGAAAATATCCTTTTGAAGATCAAAAACAAGATCTTTAAGGGTGACCTTTTCTCCCTCTTGCAGATGGATGACGTTACTCACATCTCTCTAAAAAACCTCCTTCAACAAGTCGACATCCATGCCATCTCCCCAGAATCTGCCAACGTTATCTTAGAGCTAAGCGGTATGATTGATCAAGTCCATGGTGATCTGAAACGCCTGCCTCAAATCGAAAAGGCCATTTCAACTGCCGCTGGAAGCGAGGATGCTGCTTGGACTGCTGCCACTGATTTTGAGAACAGAATAGTAGAGTTGGAGGAAACAAAAGAGAAGAACAAGCAAGAAATCAACTCCAACAAAGAGAATATTGCTTCTTGGGAGCGGAAAATAAAGAGACTTCTGGCCAAGATCTCAAAGGCAAAAAAGCGTAACGCTGAGTTATCTGCTTTCGATGAGTCTGGCCTATCAAAAGAGCTTGAGAATGCCATCAATTTTGCTGAAAGAGCCTCCATTTTTAGCTTGTTATTTTCTTTGTAAAAAGTTACATTTTATTTTGATGCTCTATGGCCCTTTGAGGCTTTTATATGTAATGACTTATTAAGCCATCTTGGCATTTATAAATACCATTATTGGCTTTGCCCTTGTTATGTCGAATTACTCTTTGACAATTTTAATTTCTTGAAGCGTTGGTTTATATTTTTTCAAATACTTGCCATTTACTTTCAAGATTCTTTTATCCTCGTTTAACTCTTCAACTTCGTAGGCTCCATTAGAAAATACTTGCGTAATTTGAAACGGGCCTTCCTATTTTGGTGACCATTTGCCCAGGGCTCTAACCTTTCGATCCATCGGGAGGATTACCTTCCAAACTAAATCTCCAGGCGAGAAGGTCTTAATTCTAGCTTTTTTATTATAAGACTTCTCCACTCTTTTCTTTTGTCTCCTCAGATGTTCTAGGGCTTTAAGTCTTTCATCATCCAAGTCTACCAGTTCGTCTAACATCATATTCCAATAAAACTCAGAGGGAATTTCATGATGTCTCTGAATCCTAGTGGACTGGAGGTATATTTCAACAGGCAACACTGCATCGTGGCCAAACGTCAATCGAAAGGGAGTGATGTTGGTTGCTTCTTTGGGAGAAGTTCGACATGCCCAGAGGATCTGGTCCAATGTTTTATGCCAGTTTCTAGGATTTTTCCCCACATGTTTCTTGATTAAACCAATCACCACTTTATTAGCCGCTTCGACTTGACCATTAGCCTGAGCATAATAAGGTGTAGAAGTTAAAAGTTTGAAACCCATCTCTTTTGCAAACTCCTGCATCTTTCGACCAGTGAAAACTGATCCTTGATCTGTTGTGATCGTTTTTGGGATTCCAAACCTGTAAATAATATATTTTTGAATGAACTCGATCACATCCTCTTGATCCACACTCTGTAAGGGTATTGCCTTGATCCATTTCGTAAAGTAGTCGATCCCCACCAAAATGTATCTCTGATTCTTGGAGGATGCCGGTCGAATCTCTCCAATCAAATCCAAAGCCCAACCTCTAAAAGGCCATGGCTTGACTATGGAATGCAACTCACTTGCAGGGATATGTTATATGCCAGCATGAACTTGGCATTCTTGGCAACCCTTGGCGAACTCAATGCAATCTTTTAGCATCGTGGGCCAATACATGCCTTGTCGAAACAACAACCATTTCATCTTATGACCTACCTGATGTGCCCCACATGCTCCACTATGGATAGTAGAAAGGGCTAGATATGCTTATGTTTCACTAAGACACTTAAGTAAGACCCCCTCAGGTGTCTTTTTGAACAATTCGTTGCCTAGAAGGACATAGCTTAGGGCTTGGTACCTGACCTTTCGCTCTGTGGACCCTGTTGGGTTTTATAAATACTCGACTATAGGTTTCCTCCAATCTTTATCCATCAAGCCGTCTATTACGAAAATCTCAAAATTTTCTCGTCAGCATATCCCAGCTTTGTCACTTCTAGGTCGGATGGGCATAACCCAACGGACACCACTTTACCTCTAGCTTCGATTGCTTCTTGTTGATTTTCCTTCGAAACCTTATACCCAGAAACCACCTGAGCCAAATCATTGGCCACTTGGTTCTCCAGTCGAGGTATGTGTCGAATGCTCACCACTTCGAATTTCTTCAATAGATTGTTGGCCACTACGAAGTACATGATAAGATTCTCCTTAACGCATTTATACTCCTTTGTAATTTGATTTATGACCAACTCTGAGTCTCCCATTATTTCGGCTCGAGTTTCCCCCAATTCTAACAAAATTTCAAGTCCAGCTATTAAGGCTTCATACTCAGCCTCGTTGTTGGAACATAATCCCTCGACCCTATACTTGAATTTTGTTGGAATTTTATCCGACGAAATAATCAGCACACCTACACCCGTGCCATCTTTGTGGCTGGAGCCATCGAAGTATAGCTTCCACGGCTCCAATTTGACATAATTCAACATGTTTTCATTTATAGAGTGGTCGACTATAAAGTCTGCCACTACTTGTCCTTTAACTGCCTTCAAAGGCTTATACGTTAAAGAATACTCAGTTAATGCTAGTGCCCATTTACCGATTCGACTATGCAAGATAGGTTTTGACAACATATGCTTAATAACATCAAAATGAGACGAAACATAAACATCAACTGGCTTTATATATTGCTTCAATTTTGTACAAGAGAAATACAAGCATAAACATAACTTTTCTATCTTGCTATATCTAGTTTCTGCATCATTTAAAACTCTACTGAGGTAATAAATGGCTCTTTCGACGCCATCCTCATCCTCTTGAGCCAACATGCTCCCTATGGTTTTGTCTGATGCTGCTATGTACAACCTCATACTCCTCCCCCTACAAGGTGGGGAAAGAATTGGGGGATGACTCAGGTACTCCTTGATCTTGTCGAAGGCAACCTGCTGCTCCTGCCCCCATTCGAATCCATCTTTATTGAATCGAAGCAATGGTGAAAAGGCCTGCGTCTTTCCGCTTAGGTTTAATATGAATCTCCTCAAGAAATTGATCTTGCCCAGCAGCGACTGTAATTCCTTTTTCGTTGATGGCGCTTTCGCTTCCATAATGGCCTTGGTCTTATTTTGGTTGATCTCGATCCCCTTTTTATGAACCACAAAGCCTAGAAAGTCTCCTGCCTGCACACAAAACGTACATTTAAGAGGATTCATTTTAAGACCACACCTTCTCATCCTTTCGAAGGAGTGTCGAAGATGGTCCAAGTGACTCTTCCCTGAAACAGACTTAACCACGATATCATCAATATATATTTGCATAAAAGTCTCTATATAATCGTGGAAAATCGAGTTCATTGCTCGTTGATATGTTGCCCCAACATTCTTGAGGCCAAAAGGCATCACCACCCACTCGTAGGTGCCTAAGGCTCCAGGGCAACGAAAAGATGTTTTAGGGACATCATCCTCAACAATGAATATTTGGTTATAACCAGAGTACCCATCTAACATACTGAGATACTCATGTCCTGCGGCGGAATCGACTAGCATTTCTGCCACAGGCATGGAATACTCATCCTTAGGAGTTGCATAATTTAAATCTCTAAAGTCTATACAAACCCTTAAGGAACCATTCTTTTTAATGACAGGTACAATGTTAGCTGACCATTCGACATACCTGGCCGTGCGGATAAACTTGCATCGAAGGAGTCTTTCGACTTCCTTCTTTATCTTTGAGAGGATCTCTGGGGAAAACCGTCTTGGATTCTGTTTGTCTGGCTTTTTCCCAGGCTTTATTGGCAACCTATGTTCGACCAACTCTCTACTCAAACCAGGCATCTCATTGTATTCCCAGGAAAAACAGTCTTTAAATTCCTGCAACACCTGGGTGATTTCGACCTTAAGTTGTGGGTCAAGCTTGGCACTAACATACGTTGGCCATCTAGTTGGTCCTTCGCCTAAGTCGATCTCTTCTAATGGATCCTGCGCCAACATCTTAACATTATTTGCCAGCGGATCTTTTTCAAATCCCAAAGGCTCTTCGTTATAGATAGCGTCAAGTCTCTGGCCTTGCTCTACACCTTGAGCCTTGTCAGGTGGCTCTGGGTCGAAGTCCTTACCAAGGCCTTCTTGGTGGAACTCAAGATTGGCATCGCCAGCCATATATTCATTAGCAGCCTCCAAAGCCGCTTGTAGTCTGGTTTCAGCCACTGATAAGTGCAAAATGTACCTATTTTTGTATATATGTTTTGTTGCACTTATCAATGCTTTGTGGTAAATATCGTGCGAATTTAACCCGATTTGTTTATAAATACGTTTACGATACTTTTTAGTGTATATATTGCGTATAGTGTAAATATCATTGAGTTTAATTGATTTTTTCTCAATTTTTGCAGGTATCCAATCAAGGATGTCTTGCCATTGTTGTATAGAGCATTGGATAAGCTTTCCAACGCTTCAAACCGTGCGTCAATCGGAGTTACGGTTCAAAAGTTACGAATAAAACAGTGCAGAAAAATTCTGCAGACTGGTGTGCTGCGCCTCTGCGCCGCCGGGCGGTGCAGGGGCGGTCCGGACACTCCAAAATTGTGAAAAACTTACAGAATGGCCGCCTTTCGCCGCCGGGCGAAGCCAGAATTCCGCCGGGCGATTTTTGACGGACAGAAACTCCATTAAAGGGTCAAAAACTCATTTTTTAGGGATGGGTTTGATATTTTTTGTTCCAAATCCATCCAATAGAATTTTTTGAGTAGATTTAGGCTAGAAAACACATTGGAGCATGCATTGGGATGATCCGGAGTCGAATCCTTCATCAATCGGAGCCGACAACTCAAGAAATATTTGGTTTTTCTCCATTTCTTCTCTATGTTTTTCTCTTTTTGTTGGGTGTTTGTATATTTACTATGAACATATGTATCTTTGTTGATCATAATATTGTATAAAGCTTGCTTTACAAATCATTATCGATGTCTTCCTTGATCTTTTTGCATTTATGTTTGGATTTGTGTTGTGTTAGAGATAAACTTCACAAATCTTGATTAGGGATGGATATCTATTGTCTAGATGCTAGAGATAGATTTAGATGATAATCTTTATGGTGTCGGAACTTAAATGTCTTCCGTGTTTCGAGGCTTCGTGCGCGAGAGTGACGAAGAGAGTGATACGGTTGCTTCTCAACTCAGTGTGCCAGAGATGGACACTGTTGTGAGCGATATTGGATGATTTTGACGAGTATTGCAGGTGGAGTATAATTGGTCGGTAAATTTATGTTTGTGACGAGTGGAATATATACATGCTTGATACGTCTTTTCTCTTCGAAGAATGAATTGTTTTTATGTTTATATTTACTTTTCTGTTATTTACTTTAAACCCATTTAAATCCAAACTCATAAACTTAGAAATTGTCGAACGACAGTTCAGTAGCACCGATCTCTGTGGACACGATAATTCCCGGAAAAATACTTTCAAATATTTTTGTTGCCTGCCGCTATACCGCTTCAACAAAATGGCGTCGTTGCCGGGGATTGGTGTTTTTATTGAATCGCATTGCGATAGTTTCTTTGTTTTTGAGTTTTGTAGATATCGTGTATATTGTCTATTTTCACTTGTCTATACTGATACTTATACATTTTTGTTTCTTTTAATGTTTGTTCAAGTGCTTGATTAGGACGCTTGCTTTTGGTTGCGCGGGGAGACTTCACCATGGCATGAATGAAGGAAGTTACTAATTAAGCACCGTAAAGGCGTCGAGCTTACGACGTAAAACAAGCATGTTTTTATAGTTTTTCATTTCTAATGTTTTTGGTTGTTGTTTATTCGCAAATTTTGATTGACTTATTTGAAGATGCTTTGGTGATTTTCCAAGGTGGTTCGTTTCAACTTACGAATGTATGGTAAAGATATTGTTAAGTTTTGACACGTCTGAGGTATGTATTTATCGCTTTCATGACTTTAGCATATTCATGATACTTAGGCATTTTACAAACTTCCATGTCATCCATTCTTTTGTATACTTGTTCTATTATGAATCACTTTAGTTCCCAACCTTTTTGTGAGGTGGCCTTCTATTGTTCATATATGCGTGGAGTTCCAACATTCTTGTTCTAACTGGATTTTATTATGTTGAATCTTTTGTTTGTGTTGTTTATATGAATGCATGAAAAGGATCAAGGCAATTGTTTCATTTTGAGCACAACCACCTTAGCCAAATAGTCAATTCACCTTGTGAGTGTGTGAGAATTTGTAACCCCTTTGAGCTTTTTGATTCATGTTTTTATTTGAACTTAATGTTTGTCTATGAGTATTTAGTTCACTTATTTTTTGAATGGATTTTATTTTTTCTTGGACCTCAACTTTGTGTTGTTGTATGGATTTTTACCTTGCCTTAGAAAGTAGGGAGTATTCACATGATAGTGCGGTTAAATTCAAGTTGGGGAAAGGATGATTGTATACTCATTGGTTGGATTCTATGAGGATTGAAAAAGAAAAGAAAAAAGAGAAAAATTTGTGAAAGAGAAAAAGAAAGAAAAAAGGAAGAAAAAGAAAAATCCTTGAAAAAGGAAACAAAAAGAGTTTCAATAATTGTGCTAAATAAGTATTGTGTGTTGTGTAGCACTTGAGATTTTGGAAAAAGTTCGATTGAAATTTTTGTGTTTGAGTCTTTGTGAGTTTTTCACTCCCTTAGGTTTAGGCAAGTTTTTGTTTCAATTACCTTTAGAAATTGCCCCTTGTTTGTTTACCCGACCACGTTACAACCTTGAAAAGCCCTTGTGATTCTTGCCTTTGTATTTTCAATATGAATTTGTGGATGTATACATAATTTAGTCTTTTGTTTGCATGAGTGTTGTGTTAGTGTAAAGTACCTTATTGTGTGTTTTTCATCTACCGATGATTGTTTTTGCTAGGTGTGATTCACATTTGAACTTGTGTTGTTTTAGAATTTTTGGCATGATTTTTTGTATTTTGCATTTGTTTCGTGATTATGTTGTCGTCGTAGTTTAGTCGTAAGTATTTAATTTTGTGTGTACCGTTTGCATTTGAACCATTCATTCGTTTCTGTTTTTCAAAACCTGTTGATTCATCTTTCTTTGGATATCGCTTTTGTGTTTTCAAGTTTGTTTGATTCTTGTTTGTGGACAAACAATTAGGTAAGTTGGGGAGAGTTGATAAGTGCAAAATGTACCTATTTTTGTATATATGTTTTGTTGCACTTATCAATGCTTTGTGGTAAATATCGTGCGAATAAAACCCGATTTGTTTATAAATACGTTTACGATACTTTTTAGTGTATATATTGCGCATAGTGTAAATATCATTGAGTTTAATTGATTTTTTCTCAATTTTTGCAGGTATCCAATCAAGGATGTCTTGCCATTGTTGTATAGAGCATTGAATAAGCTTTCCAACGCTTCAAACCGTGCGTCAATCGGAGTTACGGTTCAAAAGTTACGAATAAAACAGTGCAGAAAAATTCTGCAGACTGGTGTGCTGCGCCTCTGCGCCGCCGGGCGGTGCAGGGGCGGTCCGGACACTCCAAAATTGTGAAAAACTTACAGAATGGCCGCCTTTCGCCGCCGGGCGAAGCCAGAATTCCGCCGGGCGATTTTTGACGGACAGAAACTCCATTAAAGGGTCAAAAACTCATTTTTTAGGGATGGGTTTGATATTTTTTGTTCCAAATCCATCCAATAGAATTTTTTGAGTAGATTTAGGCTAGAAAACACATTGGAGCATGCATTGGGATGATCCGGAGTCGAATCCTTCATCAATCGGAGCCGACAACTCAAGAAATATTTGGTTTTTCTCCATTTCTTCTCTATGTTTTTCTCTTTTTGTTGGGTGTTTGTATATTTACTATGAACATATGTATCTTTGTTGATCATAATATTGTATAAAGCTTGCTTTACAAATCATTATCGATGTCTTCCTTGATCTTTTTGCATTTATGTTTGGATTTGTGTTGTGTTAGAGATAAACTTCACAAATCTTGATTAGGGATGGATATCTATTGTCTAGATGCTAGAGATAGATTTAGATGATAATCTTTATGGTGTCGGAACTTAAATGTCTTCCGTGTTTCGAGGCTTCGTGCGCGAGAGTGACGAAGAGAGTGATACGGTTGCTTCTCAACTCAGTGTGCTAGAGATGGACACTGTTGTGAGCGATATTGGATGATTTTGACGAGTATTGCAGGTGGAGTATAATTGGTCGGTAAATTTATGTTTGTGACGAGTGGAATATATACATGCTTGATACGTCTTTTCTCTTCGAAGAATGAATTGTTTTTATGTTTATATTTACTTTTCTGTTATTTACTTTAAACCCATTTAAATCCAAACTCATAAACTTAGAAATTGTCGAACGACAGTTCAGTAGCACCGATCTCTGTGGACACGATAATTCCCGGAAAAATACTTTCAAATATTTTTGTTGCCTGCCGCTATACTGCTTCAACAAAATGGCGTCGTTGCCGGGGATTGGTGTTTTTATTGAATCGCATTGCGATAGTTTCTTTGTTTTTGAGTTTTGTAGATATCGTGTATATTGTCTATTTTGACTTGTCTATACAAATACTTATACATTTTTGTTTCTTTTAATGTTTGTTCAAGTGTTTGATTAGGACGCTTGCTTTTGGTTGCGCGGGGAGACTTCACCATGGCATGAATGAAGGAAGTTACTAATTAAGCACCGTAAAGGCGTCGAGCTTACGACGTAAAACAAGCATGTTTTTATAGTTTTTCATTTCTAATGTTTTTGGTTGTTGTTTATTCGCAAATTTTGATTGACTTATTTGAAGATGCTTTGGTGATTTTCCAAGGTGGTTCGTTTCAACTTACGAATGTATGGTAAAGATATTGTTAAGTTTTGTACACGTCTGAGGTATGTATTTATCGCTTTCTTGACTTTAGCATATTCATGATACTTAGGCATTTTTAAACTTCCATGTCATCCATTCTTTTGTATACTTGTTCTATTGTGAATCACTTTAGTTCCCAACCTTTTTGTGAGGTGGCCTTCTATTGTTCATATATGCGTGGAGTTCCAACATTCTTGTTCTAACTGGATTTTATTATGTTGAATCTTTTGTTTGTGTTGTTTATATGAATGCTTGAAAATGATCAAGACAATTGTTTCATTTTGAGCACAACCACCTTAGCCAAATAGTCAATTCACCTTGTGAGTGTGTGAGAATTTGTAACCCCTTTGAGCTTTTTGATTCATGGTTTTATTTGAACTTAATGCTTGTCTATGAGTATTTAGTTCACTTATTTTTTGAATGGATTTTGTTTTTTCTTGGACCTCAACTTTGTGTTGTTGTATGGATTTTTACCTTGCCTTAGAAAGTAGGGAGTATTCACATGATAGTGCGGTTAAATTCAAGTTGGGGAAAGGATGATTGTATACTCATTGGTTGGATTCTATGAGGATTGAAAAAGAAAAGAAAAAAGAGAAAAATTTGTGAAAGAGAAAAAGAAAGAAAAAAGGAAGAAAAAGAAAAATCCTTGAAAAAGGAAACAAAAAGAGTTTCAATAATTGTGCTAAATAAGTATTGTGTGTTGTGTAGCACTTGGGATTTGGGAAAAAGTTCGATTGAAATTTTTGTCTTTGAGTCTTTGTGAGTTTTTCACTCCCTTAGGTTTAGGCAAGTTTTTGTTTCAATTACCTTTAGAAATTGCCCCTTGTTTGTTTACCCGACCACGTTACAACCTTGAAAAGCCCTTGTAATTCTTGCCTTTGTATTTTCAATATGAATTTGTGGATGTATGCATAATTTAGTCTTTTGTTTGCATGAGCGTTGTGTGAGTGTAAAGTACCTTATTGTGTGTTTTTCATCTACCGATGATTGTTTTTGCTAGGTGTGATTCACATTTGAACTTGTGTTGTTTTAGAATTTTTGGCATGCTTTTTGTATTTTGCATTTGTTTCGTGATTATGTTGTCGTCGTAGTTTAGTGGTAAGTATTTAATTTTGTGTGTACCGTTTGCATTTGAACCATTCATTCGTTTCCGTTTTTCAAAACCTGTTGATTCATCTTTCTTTGGATATCGCTTTTGTGTTTTCAAGTTTGTTTGATTCTTGTTTGTGGACAAACAATTAGGTAAGTTGGGGAGAGTTGATAAGTGCAAAATGTACCTATTTTTGTATATATGTTTTGTTGCACTTATCAATGCTTTGTGGTAAATATCGTGCGAATAAAACCCGATTTGTTTATAAATACGTTTACGATACTTTTTAGTGTATATATTACGTATAGTGTAAATATCATTGAGTTTAATTGATTTTTTCTCAATTTTTGCAGGTATCCAATCAAGGATGTCATGCCATTGTTGTATAGAGCATTGAATAAGCTTTCCAATGCTTCAAACCGTGCGTCAATCGGAGTTACGGTTCAAAAGTTACGAATAAAACAGTGCAGAAAAATTCTGCAGACTGGTGTGATGCGCCTCTGCGCCGCCGGGCGGTGTAGGGGCGGTCCGGACACTAAAAAATTGTGAAAAACTTACAGAATGGCCGCCTTTCGCCGCCGGGCGAAGCCAGAATTCCGCCGGGCAATTTTTGACGGACAGAAACTCCATTAAAGGGTCCAAAACTCATTTTTTAGGGATGGGTTTGATATTTTTAGTTCCAAATCCATCCAATAGAATTTTTTGAGTAGATTTAGGCTAGAAAACACATTGGAGCATGCATTGGGATGATCCGGAGTCGAATCCTTCATCAATCGGAGCCGACAACTCAAGAAATGTTTGGTTTTTCTCCATTTCTTCTCTATGTTTTTCTCTTTTTGTTGGGTGTTTGTATATTTACTATGAACATATGTATCTTTGTTGATTATAATATTGTATAAAGCTTGCTTTACAAATCATTATCGATGTCTTCCTTGATCTTTTTGCATTTATGTTTGGATTTGTGTTGTGTTAGAGATAAACTTCACAAATCTTGATTAGGGATGGATATCTATTGTCTAGATGCTAGAGATAGATTTAGATGATAATCTTTATGGCGTCGGAACTTAAATGTCTTCCGTGTTTCGAGGCTTCGTGCGCGAGAGTGACGAAGAGAGTGATACGGTTGCTTCTCAACTCAGTGTGCCAGAGATGGACACTGTTGTGAGCGATATTGGATGATTTTGACGAGTATTGCAGGTGGAGTATAATTGGTCGGTAAATTTATGTTTGTGACGAGTGGAATATATACATGCTTGATACGTCTTTTCTCTTCGAAGAATGAATTGTTTTTATGTTTATATTCACTTTTCTGTTATTTACTTTAAACCCATTTAAATCCAAACTCATAAACTTAGAAATTGTCGAACGACAGTTCAGTAGCACCGATCTCTGTGGACACGATAATTCCCGGAAAAATACTTTCAAATCTTTTTGTTGCCTGCCGCTATACCGCTTCAACAAAATGGCTTCGTTGCCGGGGATTGGTGTTTTTATTGAATCGCATTGCGATAGTTTCTTTGTTTTTGAGTTTTGTAGATATCGTGTGTATTGTCTATTTTCACTTGTCAATACTGATACTTGTACATTTTTGTTTCTTTTAATGTTTGTTCAAGTGTTTGATTAGGACGCTTGCTTTTGGTTGCGCGGGGAGACATCACCATGGCATGAATGAAGGAAGTTACTAATTAAGCACCGTAAAGGCGTCGAGCTTACGACGTAAAACAAGCATGTTTTTATAGTTTTTCATTTCTAATGTTTTTGGTTGTTGTTTGCTCGCAAATTTTGATTGACTTATTTGAGGATGCTTTGGTGATTTTCCAAGTTGGTTCGTTTCAACTTACGGATGTATGGTAAAGATATTGTTAAGTTTTGTACACGTCTGAGGTATGTATTTATCGCTTTCTTGACTTTAGCATATTCATGATACTTAGGCATTTTACAAACTTCCATGTCATCCATTCTTTTGTGTACTTGTTCTATTGTGAATCACTTTAGTTCCCAACCTTTTTGTGAGGTGGCCTTCTATTGTTCATATATGCGTGGAGTTCCAACATTCTTGTTCTAACTAGATTTTATTATGTTGAATCTTTTGTTTGTGTTGTTTATATGAATGCATGAAAAGGATCAAGGCAATTGTTTCATTTTGAGCACAACCACCTTAGCCAAATAGTCAATTCACCTTGTGAGTGTGTGAGAATTTGTAACCCCTTTGAGCTTTTTGATCCATGTTTTTATTTGAACTTAATGCTTGTCTATGAGTATTTAGTTCACTTATTATTTGAATGGATTTTGTTTTTTCTTGGACCTCAACTTTGTGTTGTTGTATGGATTTTTTCCTTGCCTTAGAAAGTAGGGAGTATTCACATGATAGTGCGGTTAAATTCAAGTTGGGGAGAGGATGATTGTATACTCATTGGTTGGATTCTATGAGGATTGAAAAAGAAAAGAAAAAAGAGAAAAATTTGTGAAAGAGAAAAAGAAAGAAAAAAGGAAGAAAAAGAAAAATCCTTGAAAAAGGAAACAAAAAGAGTTTCAATAATTGTGCTAAATAAGTATTGTGTGTTGTGTAGCACTTGGGATTTTGGAAAAAGTTCGATTGAAATTTTTGTCTTTGAGTCTTTGTGAGTTTTTCACTCCCTTAGGTTTAGGCAAGTTTTTGTTTCAATTACCTTTAGAAATTGCCCCTTTTTGTTTACCCGACCACGTTACAACTTTGAAAAGCCCTTGTGATTCTTGACTTTGTATTTTCAATATGAATTTGTGGATTTATGCATAATTTAGTCTTTTGTTTGCATGAGTGTTGTGTGCGTGTAAAGTACCTTATTGTGTGTTTTTCATCTACCGATGATTGTTTTTGCTAGGTGTGATTCACATTTGAACTTGTGTTGTTTTAGAATTTTTGGCATGGTTTTTGTATTTTGCATTTGTTTCGTGATTATGTTGTCGTCGTAGTTTAGTGGTAAGTATTTAATTTTGTGTGTACCGTTTGCATTTGAACCATTCATTCGTTTCCGTTTTTCAAAACCTGTTGATTCATCTTTCTTTGGATATCGCTTTTGTGTTTTCAAGTTTGTTTGATTCTTGTTTGTGGACAAACAATTAGGTAAGTTGGAGAGAGTTGATAAGTGCAAAATGTACCTATTTTTGTATATATGTTTTGTTGCACTTATCAATGCTTTGTGGTAAATATCGTGCGAATAAAACCCGATTTGTTTATAAATACGTTTACGATACTTTTTAGTGTATATATTGCGTATAGTGTAAATATCGTTGAGTTTAATTGATTTTTTCTCAATTTTTGCAGGTATCCTATCAAGGATGTCTTGCCATTGTTGTATAGAGCATTGAATAAGCTTTCCAACGCTTCAAACCGTGCGTCAATCGGAGTTACGGTTCAAAAGTTACGAATAAAACAGTGCAGAAAAATTCTGCAAACTGGTGTGCTGCGCCTCTGCGCCGCCGGGCGGTGCAGGGGCGGTCCGGACACTCAAAAATTGTGAAAAACTTACAGAATGGCCGCCTTTCGCCGCCGGGTGAAGCCAGAATTCCGCCGGGCGATTTTTGAAGGACAGAAACTCCATTAAAGGGTCAAAAACTCATTTTTAGGGATGGGTTTGATATTTTTAGTTCCAAATCCATCCAATGGAATTTTTTGAGTAGATTTAGGCTAGAAAACACATTGGAGCATGCATTGGGATGATCCGGAGTCGAATCCTTCATCAATCGGAGCCGACAACTCAAGAAATGTTTGGTTTTTCTCCATTTATGCTCTATGTTTTTCTCTTTTTGTTGGGTGTTTGTATATTTACTATGAACATATGTATCTTTGTTGATCATAATATTGTATAAAGCTTGCTTTACAAATCATTATCGATGTCTTCCTTGATCTTTTTGCATTTATGTTTGGATTTGTGTTGTGTTAGAGATAAACTTCACAAATCTTGATTAGGGATGGATATCTATTGTCTAGATGCTATAGATAGATTTAGATGATAATCTTTATGGTGTCGGAACTTAAATACCTTCCGTGTTTCGAGGCTTCGTGCGCGAGAGTGACGAAGAGAGTGATATGGTTGCTTCTCAACTCAGTGTGCCAGAGATGGACACTGTTGTGAGCGATATTGGATGATTTTGACGAGTATTGCAGGTGGAGTATAATTGGTCGGTAAATTTATGTTTGTGACGAGTGGAATATATGCATGCTTGATACGTCTTTTCTCTTCGAAGAATGAATTATTTTTATGTTTATATTTACTTTTCTGTTATTTACTTTAAACCCATTTTAATCCAAACTCATAAACTTAGAAATTGTCGAACGGCAGTTCAGTAGCACCGATCTCTGTGGACACGATAATTCCCGGAAAAATACTTTCAAATCTTTTTGTTGCCTGCCGCTATACCGCTTCAACAAAATGGCGCCGTTGCCGGGGATTGGTGTTTTTATTGAATCGCATTGCGATAGTTTCTTTGTTTTTGAGTTTTGTAGATATCGTGTATATTGTCTATTTTCACTTGTCTATACTGATACTTGTACATTTTTGTTTCTTTTAATGTTTGTTCAAGTGTTTGATTAAGACGCTTGCTTTTGGTTGCGCGGGGAGACATCACCATAGCATGAATGAAGGAAGTTACTAATTAAGTACCGTAAAGGCGTCGAGCTTACGACGTAAAACAAGCATGTTTTTATAGTTTTTCATTTCTAATGTTTTTGGTTGTTGTTTGCTCGCAAATTTTGATTGACTTATTTGAGGATGCTTTGGTGATTTTCCAAGTTGGTTCGTTTCAACTTACGGATGTATGGTAAAGATATTGTTAAGTTTTGTACACGTCTGAGGTATGCATTTATCGCTTTCTTGACTTTAGCATATTCATCATACTTAGGCATTTTACAAACTTCCATGTCATCCATTCTTTTGTATACTTGTTCTATTGTGAATCACTTTAGTTCCCAACCTTTTTGTGAGGTGGCCTTCTATTGTTCATATATGCGTGGAGTTCCAACATTCTTGTTCTAACTAGATTTTACTATGTTGAATCTTTTGTTTGTGTTGTTTATATGAATGCATGAAAAGGATCAAGGCAATTGTTTCATTTTGAGCACAACCACCTTAGCCAAATAGTCAATTCACCTTGTGAGTGTGTGAGAATTTGTAACCCCTTTGAGCTTTTTGATCCATGTTTTTATTTGAACTTAATGCTTGTCTATGAGTATTTAGTTCACTTATTTTTTGAATGGATTTTGTTTTTTCTTGGACCTCAACTTTGTGTTGTTGTATGGATTTTTTCCTTGCCTTAGAAAGTAGGGAGTATTCACATGACAGTGCGGTTAAATTCAAGTTGGGGAGAGGATGATTGTATACTCATTGGTTGGATTCTATGAGGATTGAAAAAGAAAAGAAAAAAGAGAAAAATTTGTGAAAGAGAAAAAGAAAGAAAAAAGGAAGAAAAAGAAAAATCCTTGAAAAAGGAAACAAAAAGAGTTTCAATAATTGTGCTAAATAAGTATTGTGTGTTGTGTAGCACTTGGGATTTTGGAAAAAGTTCGATTGAAATTTTTGTGTTTGAGTCTTTGTGAGTTTTTCACTCCCTTAGGTTTAGGCAAGTTTTTGTTTCAATTACCTTTAGAAATTGCCCCTTGTTTGTTTACCCGACCACGTTACAACCTTGAAAAGCCCTTGTGATTTTTGCCTTTGTATTTTCAATATGAATTTGTGGATGTATGCATAGTTTAGTCTTTTGTTTGCATGAGTGTTGTGTGAGTGTAAAGTACCTTATTGTGTGTTTTTCATCTACCGATGATTGTTTTTGCTAGGTGTGATTCACATTTGAACTTGTGTTGTTTTAGAATTTTTGGCATGATTTTTGTATTTTGCATTTGTTTCGTGATTATGTTGTCGTCGTAGTTTAGTGGTAAGTATTTAATTTTGTGTGTACCGTTTGCATTTGAACCATTCATTCGTTTCCGTTTTTCAAAACCTGTTGATTCATCTTTCTTTGGATATCGCTTTTGTGTTTTCAAGTTTGTTTGATTCTTGTTTGTGGACAAACAATTAGGTAAGTTGGGGAGAGTTGATAAGTGCAAAAAGTACCTATTTTTGTATATATGTTTTGTTGCACTTATCAATGCTTTGTGGTAAATATCGTGCGAATAAAACCCGATTTGTTTATAAATACGTTTACGATACTTTTTAGTGTATATATTGCGTATAGTGTAAATATCATTGAGTTTAATTGATTTTTTCTCAATTTTTGCAGGTATTTAATCAAGGATGTCTTGCCATTGTTGTATAGAGCATTGAATAAGCTTTCCAACGCTTCAAACCGTGCGTCAATCGGAGTTACGGTTCAAAAGTTACGAATAAAACAGTGCAGAAAAATTCTGCAGACTGGTGTGCTGCGCCTCTGCCCCGCCGGGCGGTGCAGGGGCGGTCCAGACACTCCAAAATTGGGAAAAACTTACAGAATGGCCGCCTATCGCCGCCGGGCGAAGCCAGAATTCCGCCGGGCGATTTTTGACGGACAGAAACTCCATTAAAGGGTCAAAAACTCATTTTTTAGGGATGGGTTTGATATTTTTAGTTCCAAATCCATCCAATAGAATTTTTTGAGTAGATTTAGGCTAGAAAACACATTGGAGCATGCATTGGGATGATCCGGAGTCGAATCCTTCATCAATCGGAGCCGACAACTCAAGAAATGTTTGGTTTTTCTCCATTTCTTCTCTATGTTTTTCTCTTTTTGTTGGGTGTTTGTATATTTACTATGAACATATGTATCTTTGTTGATCATAATATTGTATAAAGCTTGCTTTACAAATCATTATCGATGTCTTCCTTGATCTTTTTGCATTTATGTTTGGATTTGTGTTGTGTTAGAGATAAACTTCACAAATCTTGATTAGGGATGGATATCTATTGTCTAGATGCTAGAGATAGATTTAGATGATAATCTTTATGGTGTCGGAACTTAAATGCCTTCCGTGTTTCGAGGCTTCGTGCGCGAGAGTGACGAAGAGAGTGATACGGTTGCTTCTCAACTCAGTGTGCCAGAGATGGACACTGTTGTGAGCGATATTGGATGATTTTGACGAGTATTGCAGGTGGAGTATAATTGGTCGGTAAATTTATGTTTGTGACGAGTGGAATATATGCATGCTTGATACGTCTTTTCTCTTCGAAGAATGAATTGTTTTTAAGTTTATATTTACTTTTCTGTTATTTACTTTAAACCCATTTTAATCCAAACTCATAAACTTAGAAATTGTCGAACGGCAGTTTAGTAGCACCGATCTCTGTGGACACGATAATTCCCGGAAAAATACTTTCAAATCTTTTTGTTGCCTGCCGCTATACCGCTTCAACAAAATGGCGCCGTTGCCGGGGATTGGTGTTTTTATTGAATCGCATTGCGATAGTTTCTTTGTTTTTGAGTTTTGTAGATATCGTGTATATTGTCTATTTTCACTTGTCTATACTGATACTTGTACATTTTTGTTTCTTTTAATGTTTGTTCAAGTGTTTGATTAGGACGCTTGCTTTTGGTTGCGCGGGGAGACATCACCATGGCATGAATGAAGGAAGTTACTAATTAAGCACCGTAAAGGCGTCGAGCTTACGACGTAAAACAAGCATGTTTTTATAGTTTTTCATTTCTAATGTTTTTGGTTGTTGTTTGCTCGCAAATTTAGATTGACTTATTTGAGGATGCTTTGGTGATTTTCCAAGTTGGTTCGTTTCAACTTACGGATGTATGGTAAAGATATTGTTAAGTTTTGTACACGTCTGAGGTATGTATTTATCGCTTTCTTGACTTTAGCATATTCATCATACTTAGGCATTTTACAAACTTCCATGTCATCCATTCTTTTGTATACTTGTTCTATTGTGAATCACTTTAGTTCCCAACCTTTTTGTGAGGTGGCCTTCTATTGTTCATATATGCGTGGAGTTCCAACATTCTTGTTCTAACTAGATTTTATTATGTTGAATCTTTTGTTTGTGTTGTTTATATGAATGCATGAAAAGGATCAAGGCAATTGTTTCATTTTGAGCACAACCACCTTAGCCAAATAGTCAATTCACCTTGTGAGTGTGTGAGAATTTGTAACCCCTTTGAGCTTTTTGATCCATGTTTTTATTTGAACTTAATGTTTGTCTATGAGTATTTAGTTCACTTATTTTTTGAATGGATTTTGTTTTTTCTTGGACCTCAACTTTGTGTTGTTGTATGGATTTTTTCCTTGCCTTAGAAAGTAGGGAGTATTCACATGATAGTGCGGTTAAATTCAAGTTGGGGAGAGGATGATTGTATACTCATTGGTTGGATTCTATGAGGATTGAAAAAGAAAAGAAAAAAGAGAAAAATTTGTGAAAGAGAAAAAGAAAGAAAAAAGGAAGAAAAAGAAAAATCCTTGAAAAAGGAAACAAAAAGAGTTTCAATAATTGTGCTAAATAAGTATTGTGTGTTGTGTAGCACTTGGGATTTTGGAAAAAGTTCGATTGAAATTTTTGTGTTTGAGTCTTTGTGAGTTTTTCACTCCCTTAGGTTTAGGCAAGTTTTTGTTTCAATTACCTTTAGAAATTGCCCCTTGTTTGTTTACCCGACCACGTTACAACCTTGAAAAGCCCTTGTGATTCTTGCCTTTGTATTTTCAATATGAATTTGTGGATGTATGCATAATTTAGTCTTTTATTTACATGAGTGTTGTGTGAGTGTAAAGTACCTTATTGTGTGTTTTTCATCTACCGATGATTGTTTTTGCTAGGTGTGATTCACATTTGAACTTGTGTTGTTTTAGAATTTTTGGCATGGTTTTTGTATTTTGCATTTGTTTCGTGATTATGTTGTCGTCGTAGTTTAGTGGTAAGTATTTAATTTTGTGTGTACCGTTTGCATTTGAACCATTCATTCGTTTCCGTTTTTCAAAACCTGTTGATTCATCTTTCTTTGGATATCGCTTTTGTGTTTTCAAGTTTGTTTGATTCTTGTTTGTGGACAAACAATTAGGTAAGTTGGGGAGAGTTGATAAGTGCAAAATGTACCTATTTTTGTATATATGTTTTGTTGCACTTATCAATGCTTTGTGGTAAATATCGTGCGAATAAAACCCGATTTGTTTATAAATACGTTTACGATACTTTTTAGTGTATATATTGCGTATAGTGTAAATATCATTGAGTTTAATTGATTTTTTCTCAATTTTTGCAGGTATCCAATCAAGGATGTCTTGCCATTGTTGTATAGAGCATTGAATAAGCTTTCCAACGCTTCATACCGTGCGTCAATCGGAGTTACAGTTCAAAAGTTACGAACAAAACAGTGCAGAAAAATTCTGCAAACTGGTGTGCTGCGCCTCTGCGCCGCCGGGCGGTGCAGGGGCGGTCCGGACACTAAAAAATTGTGAAAAACTTACAGAATGGCCACCTTTCGCCGCCGGGCGGAGCCAGAATTCCGCCGGGCGATTTTTGACGGACAGAAACTCCATTAAAGGGTCAAAAACTCATTTTTTAGGGATGGGTTTGATATTTTTAGTTCCAAATCCATCCAATAGAATTTTTTGAGTAGATTTAGGCTAGAAAACACATTGGAGCATGCATTGGGATGATCCGGAGTCGAATCCTTCATCAATCGGAGCCGACAACTCAAGAAATGTTTGGTTTTTCTCCATTTCTTCTCTATGTTTTTCTCTTTTTGTTGGGTGTTTGTATATTTACTATGAACATATGTATCTTTGTTGATTATAATATTGTATAAAGCTTGCTTTACAAATCATTATCGATGTCTTCCTTGATCTTTTTGCATTTATGTTTGGATTTGTGTTGTGTTAGAGATAAACTTCACAAATCTTGATTAGGGATGGATATCTATTGTCTAGATGCTAGAGATAGATTTAGATGATAATCTTTATGGCGTCGGAACTTAAATGCCTTCCGTGTTTCGAGGCTTCGTGCGCGAGAGTGACGAAGAGAGTGATACGGTTGCTTCTCAACTCAGTGTGCCAGAGATGGACACTGTTGTGAGCGATATTGGATGATTTTGACGAGTATTGCAGGTGGAGTATAATTGGTCGGTAAATTTATGTTTGTGACGAGTGGAATATATGCATGCTTGATACGTCTTTTCTCTTCGAAGAATGAATTGTTTTTATGTTTATATTTACTTTTCTGTTATTTACTTTAATCCCATTTTAATCCAAACTCATAAACTTAGAAATTGTCGAACGGCAGTTCAGTAGCACCGATCTCTGTGGACACGATAATTCCCGGAAAAATACTTTCAAATCTTTTTGTTGCCTGCCGCTATACCGCTTCAACAAAATGGCGCCGTTGCCGGGGATTGGTGTTTTTATTGAATCGCATTGCGATAGTTTCTTTGTTTTTGAGTTTTGTAGATATCGTGTATATTGTCTATTTTCACTTGTCTATACTGATACTTGTACATTTTTGTTTCTTTTAATGTTTGTTCAAGTGTTTGATTAAGACGCTTGTTTTTGGTTGCGCGGGGAGACATCACCATGGCATGAATGAAGGAAGTTACTAATTAAGCACCGTAAAGGCGTCGAGCTTACGACGTAAAACAAACATGTTTTTATAGTTTTTCATTTCTAATGTTTTTGGTTGTTGTTTGCTTGCAAATTTTGATTGACTTATTTGAGGATGCTTTGGTGATTTTCCAAGTTGGTTCGTTTCAACTTACGGATGTATGGTAAAGATATTGTTAAGTTTTGTACACGTCTGAGGTATGTATTTATCGCTTTCTTGACTTTAGCATATTCATGATACTTAGGCATTTTACAAACTTCCATGTCATCCATTCTTTTGTATACTTGTTCTATTGTGAATCACTTTAGTTCCCAACCTTTTTGTGAGGTGGCCTTCTATTGTTCATATATGCGTGGAGTTCCAACATTCTTGTTCTAACTAGATTTTATTATGTTGAATCTTTTGTTTGTGTTGTTTATATGAATGCATGAAAAAGATCGAGGCAATTGTTTCATTTTGAGCACAACCACCTTAGCCAAATAGTCAATTCACCTTGTGAGCGTGTGAGAATTTGTAACCCCTTTGAGCTTTTTGATCCATGTTTTTATTTGAACTTAATGCTTGTCTATGAGTATTTAGTTCACTTATTTTTTGAATGGATTTCGTTTTTTCTTGGACCTCAACTTTGTGCTGTTGTATGGATTTTTTCCTTGCCTTAGAAAGTAGGGAGTATTCACATGATAGTGCGGTTAAATTCAAGTTGGGGAGAGGATGATTGTATACTCATTCGTTGGATTCTATGAGGATTGAAAAAGAAAAGAAAAAAGAGAAAAATTTGTGAAAGAGAAAAAGAAAGAAAAAAGGAAGTAAAAGAAAAATCCTTGAAAAAGGAAACAAAAAGAGTTTCAATAATTGTGCTAAATAAGTATTGTGTGTTGTGTAGCACTTGGGATTTTGGAAAAAGTTCGATTGAAAGTTTTGTGTTTGAGTCTTTGTGAGTTTTTCACTCCCTTAGGTTTAGGCAAGTTTTTGTTTCAATTACCTTTAGAAATTGCCCCTTGTTTGTTTACCCGACCACGTTACAACCTTGAAAAGCCCTTGTGATTCTTGCCTTTGTATTTTCAATATGAATTTGTGGATGTATGCATAATTTAGTCTTTTGTTTGCATGAGTGTTGTGTGAGTGTAAAGTACCTTATTGTGTGTTTTTCATCTACCGATGATTGTTTTTGCTAGGTGTGATTCACATTTGAACTTGTGTTGTTTTAGAATTTTTGGCATGATTTTTGTATTTTGCATTTGTTTCGTGATTATGTTGTCGTCGTAGTTTAGTGGTAAGTATTTAATTTTGTGTGTACCGTTTGCATTTGAACCATTCATTCGTTTCCGTTTTTCAAAACCTGTTGATTCATCTTTCTTTGGATATCGCTTTTGTGTTTTCAAGTTTGTTTGATTCTTGTTTGTGGACAAACAATTAGGTAAGTTGGGGAGAGTTGATAAGTGCAAAATGTACCTATTTTTGTATATATGTTTTGTTGCACTTATCAATGCTTTGTGGTAAATATCGTGCGAATAAAACCCGATTTGTTTATAAATACGTTTACGATACTTTTTAGTGTATATATTGCGTATAGTGTAAATATCATTGAGTTTAATTGATTTTTTCTCAATTTTTGCAGGTATCTAATCAAGGATGTCTTGCCATTGTTGTATAGAGCATTGAATAAGCTTTCCAACGCTTCAAACCGTGCGTCAATCGGAGTTACGGTTCAAAAGTTACGAATAAAACAGTGCAGAAAAATTCTGCAGACTGGTGTGCTGCGCCTCTGCGCCGCCGGGCGGTGCAGGGGCGGTTCGGACACTCCAAAATTGGGAAAAACTTACAGAATGGCCGCCTTTCGCCGCCGGGCGAAGCCAGAATTCCGCCGGGCGATTTTTGACGGACAGAAACTCCATTAAAGGGTCAAAAACTCATTTTTTAGGGATGGGTTTGATATTTTTAGTTCCAAATCAATCCAATAGAATTTTTTGAGTAGATTTAGGCTAGAAAACACATTGGAGCATGCATTGGGATGATCCGGAGTCGAATCCTTCATCAATCGGAGCCGACAACTCAAGAAATGTTTGGTTTTTCTCCATTTCTTCTCTATGTTTTTCTCTTTTTGTTGGGTGTTTGTATATTTACTATGAACATATGTATCTTTGTTGATCATAATATTGTATAAAGCATGCTTTACAAATCATTATCGATGTCTTCCTTGATCTTTTTGCATTTATGTTTGGATTTGTGTTGTGTTTGAGATAAACTTCACAAATCTTGATTAGGGATGGATATCTATTGTCTAGATGCTAGAGATAGATTTAGATGATAATCTTTATGGTGTCGGAACTTAAATGCCTTCCGTGTTTCGAGGCTTCGTGCGCGAGAGTGACGAAGAGAGTGATACGGTTGCTTCTCAACTCAGTGTGCCAGAGATGGACACTGTTGTGAGCGATATTGGATGATTTTGACGAGTATTGCAGGTGGAGTATAATTGGTCGGTAAATTTATGTTTGTGACGAGTGGAATATATACATGCTTGATACGTCTTTTCTCTTCGAAGAATGAATTGTTTTTATGTTTATATTTACTTTTCTGTTATTTACTTTAAACCCATTTTAATCCAAACTCATAAACTTAGAAATTGTCGAACGGCAGTTCAGTAGCACCGATCTCTGTGGACACGATAATTCCCGGAAAAATACTTTCAAATCTTTTTGTTGCCTGCCGCTATACCGCTTCAACAAAATGGCGCCGTTGCCGGGGATTGGTGTTTTTATTGAATCGCATTGCGATAGTTTCTTTGTTTTTGAGTTTTGTAGATATCGTGTATATTGTCTATTTTCACTTGTCTATACTGATACTTGTACATTTTTGTTTCTTTTAATGTTTGTTCAAGTGTTTGATTAGGACGCTTGCTTTTGGTTGCGCGGGGAGACATCACCATGGCATGAATGAAGGAAGTTACTAATTAAGCACCGTAAAGGCGTCGAGCTTACGACGTAAAACAAGCATGTTTTTATAGTTTTTCATTTCTAATGTTTTTGGTTGTTGTTTGCTCGCAAATTTTGATTGACTTATTTGAGGATGCTTTGGTGATTTTCCAAGTTGGTTCGTTTCAACTTACGGATGTATGGTAAAGATATTGTTAAGTTTTGTACACGTCTGAGGTATGTATTTATCGCTTTCTTGACTTTAGCATATTCATGATACTTAGGCATTTTACAAACTTCCATGTCATCCATTCTTTTGTATACTTGTTCTATTGTGAATCACTTTAGTTCCCAACCTTTTTGTGAGGTGGCCTTCTATTGTTCATATATGCGTGGAGTTCCAACATTCTTGTTCTAACTAGATTTTATTATGTTGAATCTTTTGTTTGTGTTGTTTATATGAATGCATGAAAAGGATCAAGACAATTGTTTCATTTTGAGCACAAACACCTTAGCCAAATAGTCAATTCACCTTGTGAGTGCGTGAGAATTTGTAACCCCTTTGAGCTTTTTGATCCATGTTTTTATTTGAACTTAATGCTTGTCTATGAGTATTTAGTTCACTTATTTTTTGAATGGATTTTGTTTTTTCTTGGACCTCAACTTTGTGTTGTTGTATGGATTTTTTCCTTGCCTTAGAAAGTAGGGAGTATTCACATGATAGTGCGGTTAAATTCAAGTTGGGGAGAGGATGATTGTATACTCATTGGTTGGATTCTATGAGGATTGAAAAAGAAAAGAAAAAAGAGAAAAATTTGTGAAAGAGAAAAAGAAAGAAAAAAGGAAGAAAAAGAAAAATCCTTGAAAAAGGAAACAAAAAGAGTTTCAATAATTGTGCTAAATAAGTATTGTGTGTTGTGTAGCACTTGGGATTTTGGAAAAAGTTCGATTGAAATTTTTGTGTTTGAGTCTTTGTGAGTTTTTCACTCCCTTAGGTTTAGGCAAGTTTTGTTTCAATTATCTTTAGAAATTGCCCCTTGTTTGTTTACCCGACCACGTTACAACCTTGAAAAGCCCTTGTGATTCTTGCCTTTGTATTTTCAATATGAATTTGTGGATGTATGCATAATTTAGTCTTTTGTTTGCATGAGTGTTGTGTGAGTGTAAAATACCTTATTGTGTGTTTTTCATCTACCGATGATTGTTTTTGCTAGGTGTGATTCACATTTGAACTTGTGATGTTTTAGAATTTTTGGCATGCTTTTTGTATTTTGCATTTGTTTCGTGATTATGTTGTCGTCGTAGTTTAGTGGTAAGTATTTAATTTTGTGTGTACCGTTTGCATTTGAACCATTCATTCGTTTCCGTTTTTCAAAACCTGTTGATTCATCTTTCTTTGGATATCGCTTTTGTGTTTTCAAGTTTGTTTGATTCTTGTTTGTGGACAAACAATTAGGTAAGTTGGGGAGAGTTGATAAGTGCAAAATGTACCTATTTTTGTATATATGTTTTGTTGCACTTATCAATGCTTTGTGGTAAATATCGTGCGAATAAAACCCGATTTGTTTATAAATACGTTTACGATACTTTTTAGTGTATATATTGCGTATAGTGTAAATATCATTGAGTTTAATTGATTTTTTCTCAATTTTTGCAGGTATCTAATCAAGGATGTCTTGCCATTGTTGTATAGAGCATTGAATAAGCTTTCCAACGCTTCAAACCGTGCGTCAATCGGAGTTACGGTTCAAAAGTTACGAATAAAACAGTGCAGAAAAATTCTGCAGACTGGTGTGCTGCGCCTCTGCGCCGCCGGGCGGTGCAGGGGCGGTCCGGACACTCCAAAATTGGGAAAAACTTACAGAATGGCCGCCTTTCGCCGCCGGGCGAAGCCAGAATTCCGCCGGGCGATTTTTGACGGACAGAAACTCCATTAAAGGGTCAAAAACTCATTTTTTAGGGATGGGTTTGATATTTTTAGTTCCAAATCAATCCAATAGAATTTTTTGAGTAGATTTAGGCTAGAAAACACATTGGAGCATGCATTTGGATGATCCGGAGTCGAATCCTTCATCAATCGGAGCCGACAACTCAAGAAATGTTTGGTTTTTCTCCATTTCTTCTCTATGTTTTTCTCTTTTTGTTGGGTGTTTGTATATTTACTATGAACATATGTATCTTTGTTGATCATAATATTGTATAAAGCATGCTTTACAAATCATTATCGATGTCTTCCTTGATCTTTTTGCATTTATGTTTGGATTTGTGTTGTGTTAGAGATAAACTTCACAAATCTTGATTAGGGATGGATATCTATTGTCTAGATGCTAGAGATAGATTTAGATGATAATCTTTATGGTATCGGAACTTAAATGCCTTCCGTGTTTCGAGGCTTCGTGCGCGAGAGTGACGAAGAGAGTGATACGGTTGCTTCTCAACTCAGTGTGCCAGAGATGGACACTGTTGTGAGCGATATTGGATGATTTTGACGAGTATTGCAGGTGGAGTATAATTGGTCGGTAAATTTATGTTTGTGACGAGTGGAATATATACATGCTTGATACGTCTTTTCTCTTCGAAGAATGAATTGTTTTTATGTTTATATTTACTTTTCTGTTATTTACTTTAAACCCATTTTAATCCAAACTCATAAACTTAGAAATTGTCGAACGGCAGTTCAGTAGCACCGATCTCTGTGGACACGATAATTCCCGGAAAAATACTTTCAAATCTTTTTGTTGCCTGCCGCTATACCGCTTCAACAAAATGGCGCCGTTGCCGGGGATTGGTGTTTTTATTGAATCGCATTGCGATAGTTTCTTTGTTTTTGAGTTTTGTAGATATCGTGTATATTGTCTATTTTCACTTGTCTATACTGATACTTGTACATTTTTGTTTCTTTTAATGTTTGTTCAAGTGTTTGATTAGGACGCTTGCTTTTGGTTGCGCGGGGAGACATCACCATGGCATGAATGAAGGAAGTTACTAATTAAGCACCGTAAAGGCGTCGAGCTTACGACGTAAAACAAGCATGTTTTTATAGTTTTTCATTTCTAATGTTTTTGGTTGTTGTTTGCTCGCAAATTTTGATTGACTTATTTGAGGATGCTTTGGTGATTTTCCAAGTTGGTTCGTTTCAACTTACGGATGTATGGTAAAGATATTGTTAAGTTTTGTACACGTCTGAGGTATGTATTTATCGCTTTCTTGACTTTAGCATATTCATGATACTTAGGCATTTTACAAACTTCCATGTCATCCATTCTTTTGTATACTTGTTCTATTGTGAATCACTTTAGTTCCCAACCTTTTTGTGAGGTGGCCTTCTATTGTTCATATATGCGTGGAGTTCCAACATTCTTGTTCTAACTAGATTTTATTATGTTGAATCTTTTGTTTGTGTTGTTTATATGAATGCATGAAAAGGATCAAGACAATTGTTTCATTTTGAGCACAAACACCTTAGCCAAATAGTCAATTCACCTTGTGAGTGCGTGAGAATTTGTAACCCCTTTGAGCTTTTTGATCCATGTTTTTATTTGAACTTAATGCTTGTCTATGAGTATTTAGTTCACTTATTTTTTGAATGGATTTTGTTTTTTCTTGGACCTCAACTTTGTGTTGTTGTATGGATTTTTTCCTTGCCTTAGAAAGTAGGGAGTATTCACATGATAGTGCGGTTAAATTCAAGTTGGGGAGAGGATGATTGTATACTCATTGGTTGGATTCTATGAGGATTGAAAAAGAAAAGAAAAAAGAGAAAAATTTGTGAAAGAGAAAAAGAAAGAAAAAAGGAAGAAAAAGAAAAATCCTTGAAAAAGGAAACAAAAAGAGTTTCAATAATTGTGCTAAATAAGTATTGTGTGTTGTGTAGCACTTGGGATTTTGGAAAAAGTTCGATTGAAATTTTTGTGTTTGAGTCTTTGTGAGTTTTTCACTCCCTTAGGTTTAGGCAAGTTTTGTTTCAATTATCTTTAGAAATTGCCCCTTGTTTGTTTACCCGACCACGTTACAACCTTGAAAAGCCCTTGTGATTCTTGCCTTTGTATTTTCAATATGAATTTGTGGATGTATGCATAATTTAGTCTTTTGTTTGCATGAGTGTTGTGTGAGTGTAAAGTACCTTATTGTGTGTTTTTCATCTACCGATGATTGTTTTTGCTAGGTGTGATTCACATTTGAACTTGTGTTGTTTTAGAATTTTTGGCATGCTTTTTGTATTTTGCATTTGTTTCGTGATTATGTTGTCGTCGTAGTTTAGTGGTAAGTATTTAATTTTGTGTGTACCGTTTGCATTTGAACCATTCATTCGTTTCCGTTTTTCAAAACCTGTTGATTCATCTTTCTTTGGATATCGCTTTTGTGTTTTCAAGTTTGTTTGATTCTTGTTTGTGGACAAACAATTAGGTAAGTTGGGGAGAGTTGATAAGTGCAAAATGTACCTATTTTTGTATATATGTTTTGTTGCACTTATCAATGCTTTGTGGTAAATATCGTGCGAATAAAACCCGATTTGTTTATAAATACGTTTACGATACTTTTTAGTGTATATATTGCGTATAGTGTAAATATCATTGAGTTTAATTGATTTTTTCTCAATTTTTGCAGGTATCTAATCAAGGATGTCTTGCCATTGTTGTATAGAGCATTGAATAAGCTTTCCAACGCTTCAAACCGTGCGTCAATCGGAGTTACGGTTCAAAAGTTACGAATAAAACAGTGCAGAAAAATTCTGCAGACTGGTGTGCTGCGCCTCTGCGCCGCCGGGCGGTGCAGGGGCGGTCCGGACACTCCAAAATTGGGAAAAACTTACAGAATGGCCGCCTTTCGCCGCCGGGCGAAGCCAGAATTCCGCCGGGCGATTTTTGACGGACAGAAACTCCATTAAAGGGTCAAAAACTCATTTTTTAGGGATGGGTTTGATATTTTTAGTTCCAAATCAATCCAATAGAATTTTTTGAGTAGATTTAGGCTAGAAAACACATTGGAGCATGCATTGGGATGATCCGGAGTCGAATCCTTCATCAATCGGAGCCGACAACTCAAGAAATGTTTGGTTTTTCTCCATTTCTTCTCTATGTTTTTCTCTTTTTGTTGGGTGTTTGTATATTTACTATGAACATATGTATCTTTGTTGATCATAATATTGTATAAAGCATGCTTTACAAATCATTATCGATGTCTTCCTTGATCTTTTTGCATTTATGTTTGGATTTGTGTTGTGTTAGAGATAAACTTCACAAATCTTGATTAGGGATGGATATCTATTGTCTAGATGCTAGAGATAGATTTAGATGATAATCTTTATGGTGTCGGAACTTAAATGCCTTCCGTGTTTCGAGGCTTCGTGCGCGAGAGTGACGAAGAGAGTGATACGGTTGCTTCTCAACTCAGTGTGCCAGAGATGGACACTGTTGTGAGCGATATTGGATGATTTTGACGAGTATTGCAGGTGGAGTATAATTGGTCGGTAAATTTATGTTTGTGACGAGTGGAATATATACATGCTTGATACGTCTTTTCTCTTCGAAGAATGAATTGTTTTTATGTTTATATTTACTTTTCTGTTATTTACTTTAAACCCATTTTAATCCAAACTCATAAACTTAGAAATTGTCGAACGGCAGTTCAGTAGCACCGATCTCTGTGGACACGATAATTCCCGGAAAAATACTTTCAAATCTTTTTGTTGCCTGCCGCTATACCGCTTCAACAAAATGGCGCCGTTGCCGGGGATTGGTGTTTTTATTGAATCGCATTGCGATAGTTTCTTTGTTTTTGAGTTTTGTAGATATCGTGTATATTGTCTATTTTCACTTGTCTATACTGATACTTGTACATTTTTGTTTCTTTTAATGTTTGTTCAAGTGTTTGATTAGGACGCTTGCTTTTGGTTGCGCGGGGAGACATCACCATGGCATGAATGAAGGAAGTTACTAATTAAGCACCGTAAAGGCGTCGAGCTTACGACGTAAAACAAGCATGTTTTTATAGTTTTTCATTTCTAATGTTTTTGGTTGTTGTTTGCTCGCAAATTTTGATTGACTTATTTGAGGATGCTTTGGTGATTTTCCAAGTTGGTTCGTTTCAACTTACGGATGTATGGTAAAGATATTGTTAAGTTTTGTACACGTCTGAGGTATGTATTTATCGCTTTCTTGACTTTAGCATATTCATGATACTTAGGCATTTTACAAACTTCCATGTCATCCATTCTTTTGTATACTTGTTCTATTGTGAATCACTTTAGTTCCCAACCTTTTTGTGAGGTGGCCTTCTATTGTTCATATATGCGTGGAGTTCCAACATTCTTGTTCTAACTAGATTTTATTATGTTGAATCTTTTGTTTGTGTTGTTTATATGAATGCATGAAAAGAATCAAGACAATTGTTTCATTTTGAGCACAAACACCTTAGCCAAATAGTCAATTCACCTTGTGAGTGCGTGAGAATTTGTAACCCCTTTGAGCTTTTTGATCCATGTTTTTATTTGAACTTAATGCTTGTCTATGAGTATTTAGTTCACTTATTTTTTGAATGGATTTTGTTTTTTCTTGGACCTCAACTTTGTGTTGTTGTATGGATTTTTTCCTTGCCTTAGAAAGTAGGGAGTATTCACATGATAGTGCGGTTAAATTCAAGTTGGGGAGAGGATGATTGTATACTCATTGGTTGGATTCTATGAGGATTGAAAAAGAAAAGAAAAAAGAGAAAAATTTGTGAAAGAGAAAAAGAAAGAAAAAAGGAAGAAAAAGAAAAATCCTTGAAAAAGGAAACAAAAAGAGTTTCAATAATTGTGCTAAATAAGTATTGTGTGTTGTGTAGCACTTTGGATTTTGGAAAAAGTTCGATTGAAATTTTTGTGTTTGAGTCTTTGTGAGTTTTTCACTCCCTTAGGTTTAGGCAAGTTTTGTTTCAATTATCTTTAGAAATTGCCCCTTGTTTGTTTACCCGACCACGTTACAACCTTGAAAAGCCCTTGTGATTCTTGCCTTTGTATTTTCAATATGAATTTGTGGATGTATGCATAATTTAGTCTTTTGTTTGCATGAGTGTTGTGTGAGTGTAAAGTACCTTATTGTGTGTTTTTCATCTACCGATGATTGTTTTTGCTAGGTGTGATTCACATTTGAACTTGTGTTGTTTTAGAATTTTTGGCATGCTTTTTGTATTTTGCATTTGTTTCGTGATTATGTTGTCGTCGTAGTTTAGTGGTAAGTATTTAATTTTGTGTGTACCGTTTGCATTTGAACCATTCATTCGTTTCCGTTTTTCAAAACCTGTTGATTCATCTTTCTTTGGATATCGCTTTTGTGTTTTCAAGTTTGTTTGATTCTTGTTTGTGGACAAACAATTAGGTAAGTTGGGGAGAGTTGATAAGTGCAAAATGTACCTATTTTTGTATATATGTTTTGTTGCACTTATCAATGCTTTGTGGTAAATATCGTGCGAATAAAACCCGATTTGTTTATAAATACGTTTACGATACTTTTTAGTGTATATATTGCGTATAGTGTAAATATCATTGAGTTTAATTGATTTTTTCTCAATTTTTGCAGGTATCTAATCAAGGATGTCTTGCCATTGTTGTATAGAGCATTGAATAAGCTTTCCAACGCTTCAAACCGTGCGTCAATCGGAGTTACGGTTCAAAAGTTACGAATAAAACAGTGCAGAAAAATTCTGCAGACTGGTGTGCTGCGCCTCTACGCCGCCGGGCGGTGCAGGGGCGGTCCGGACACTCCAAAATTGGGAAAAACTTACAGAATGGCCGCCTTTCGCCGCCGGGCGAAGCCAGAATTCCGCCGGGCGATTTTTGACGGACAGAAACTCCATTAAAGGGTCAAAAACTCATTTTTTAGGGATGGGTTTGATATTTTTAGTTCCAAATCAATCCAATAGAATTTTTTGAGTAGATTTAGGCTAGAAAACACATTGGAGCATGCATTGGGATGATCCGGAGTCGAATCCTTCATCAATCGGAGCCGACAACTCAAGAAATGTTTGGTTTTTCTCCATTTCTTCTCTATGTTTTTCTCTTTTTGTTGGGTGTTTGTATATTTACTATGAACATATGTATCTTTGTTGATCATAATATTGTATAAAGCATGCTTTACAAATCATTATCGATGTCTTCCTTGATCTTTTTGCATTTATGTTTGGATTTGTGTTGTGTTTGAGATAAACTTCACAAATCTTGATTAGGGATGGATATCTATTGTCTAGATGCTAGAGATAGATTTAGATGATAATCTTTATGGTGTCGGAACTTAAATGCCTTCCGTGTTTCGAGGCTTCGTGCGCGAGAGTGACGAAGAGAGTGATACGGTTGCTTCTCAACTCAGTGTGCCAGAGATGGACACTGTTGTGAGCGATATTGGATGATTTTGACGAGTATTGCAGGTGGAGTATAATTGGTCGGTAAATTTATGTTTGTGACGAGTGGAATATATACATGCTTGATACGTCTTTTCTCTTCGAAGAATGAATTGTTTTTATGTTTATATTTACTTTTCTGTTATTTACTTTAAACCCATTTTAATCCAAACTCATAAACTTAGAAATTGTCGAACGGCAGTTCAGTAGCACCGATCTCTGTGGACACGATAATTCCCGGAAAAATACTTTCAAATCTTTTTGTTGCCTGCCGCTATACCGCTTCAACAAAATGGCGCCGTTGCCGGGGATTGGTGTTTTTATTGAATCGCATTGCGATAGTTTCTTTGTTTTTGAGTTTTGTAGATATCGTGTATATTGTCTATTTTCACTTGTCTATACTGATACTTGTACATTTTTGTTTCTTTTAATGTTTGTTCAAGTGTTTGATTAGGACGCTTGCTTTTGGTTGCGCGGGGAGACATCACCATGGCATGAATGAAGGAAGTTACTAATTAAGCACCGTAAAGGCGTCGAGCTTACGACGTAAAACAAGCATGTTTTTATAGTTTTTCATTTCTAATGTTTTTGGTTGTTGTTTGCTCGCAAATTTTGATTGACTTATTTGAGGATGCTTTGGTGATTTTCCAAGTTGGTTCGTTTCAACTTACGGATGTATGGTAAAGATATTGTTAAGTTTTGTACACGTCTGAGGTATGTATTTATCGCTTTCTTGACTTTAGCATATTCATGATACTTAGGCATTTTACAAACTTCCATGTCATCCATTCTTTTGTATACTTGTTCTATTGTGAATCACTTTAGTTCCCAACCTTTTTGTGAGGTGGCCTTCTATTGTTCATATATGCGTGGAGTTCCAACATTCTTGTTCTAACTAGATTTTATTATGTTGAATCTTTTGTTTGTGTTGTTTATATGAATGCATGAAAAGGATCAAGACAATTGTTTCATTTTGAGCACAAACACCTTAGCCAAATAGTCAATTCACCTTGTGAGTGCGTGAGAATTTGTAACCCCTTTGAGCTTTTTGATCCATGTTTTTATTTGAACTTAATGCTTGTCTATGAGTATTTAGTTCACTTATTTTTTGAATGGATTTTGTTTTTTCTTGGACCTCAACTTTGTGTTGTTGTATGGATTTTTTCCTTGCCTTAGAAAGTAGGGAGTATTCACATGATAGTGCGGTTAAATTCAAGTTGGGGAGAGGATGATTGTATACTCATTGGTTGGATTCTATGAGGATTGAAAAAGAAAAGAAAAAAGAGAAAAATTTGTGAAAGAGAAAAAGAAAGAAAAAAGGAAGAAAAAGAAAAATCCTTGAAAAAGGAAACAAAAAGAGTTTCAATAATTGTGCTAAATAAGTATTGTGTGTTGTGTAGCACTTGGGATTTTGGAAAAAGTTCGATTGAAATTTTTGTGTTTGAGTCTTTGTGAGTTTTTCACTCCCTTAGGTTTAGGCAAGTTTTGTTTCAATTATCTTTAGAAATTGCCCCTTGTTTGTTTACCCGACCACGTTACAACCTTGAAAAGCCCTTGTGATTCTTGCCTTTGTATTTTCAATATGAATTTGTGGATGTATGCATAATTTAGTCTTTTGTTTGCATGAGTGTTGTGTGAGTGTAAAGTACCTTATTGTGTGTTTTTCATCTACCGATGATTGTTTTTGCTAGGTGTGATTCACATTTGAACTTGTGTTGTTTTAGAATTTTTGGCATGCTTTTTGTATTTTGCATTTGTTTCGTGATTATGTTGTCGTCGTAGTTTAGTGGTAAGTATTTAATTTTGTGTGTACCGTTTGCATTTGAACCATTCATTCGTTTCCGTTTTTCAAAACCTGTTGATTCATCTTTCTTTGGATATCGCTTTTGTGTTTTCAAGTTTGTTTGATTCTTGTTTGTGGACAAACAATTAGGTAAGTTGGGGAGAGTTGATAAGTGCAAAATGTACCTATTTTTGTATATTTGTTTTGTTGCACTTATCAATGCTTTGTGGTAAATATCGTGCGAATAAAACCCGATTTGTTTATAAATACGTTTACGATACTTTTTAGTGTATATATTGCGTATAGTGTAAATATCATTGAGTTTAATTGATTTTTTCTCAATTTTTGCAGGTATCTAATCAAGGATGTCTTGCCATTGTTGTATAGAGCATTGAATAAGCTTTCCAACGCTTCAAACCGTGCGTCAATCGGAGTTACAGTTCAAAAGTTACGAATAAAACAGTGCAGAAAAATTCTGCAGACTGGTGTGCTGCGCCTCTGCGCCGCCGGGCGGTGCAGGGGCGGTCCGGACACTCCAAAATTGGGAAAAACTTACAGAATGGCCGCCTTTCGCCGCCGGGCGAAGCCAGAATTCCGCCGGGCGATTTTTGACGGACAGAAACTCCATTAAAGGGTCAAAAACTCATTTTTTAGGGATGGGTTTGATATTTTTAGTTCCAAATCAATCCAATAGAATTTTTTGAGTAGATTTAGGCTAGAAAACACATTGGAGCATGCATTGGGATGATCCGGAGTCGAATCCTTCATCAATCGGAGCCGACAACTCAAGAAATGTTTGGTTTTTCTCCATTTCTTCTCTATGTTTTTCTCTTTTTGTTGGGTGTTTGTATATTTACTATGAACATATGTATCTTTGTTGATCATAATATTGTATAAAGCATGCTTTACAAATCATTATCGATGTCTTCCTTGATCTTTTTGCATTTATGTTTGGATTTGTGTTGTGTTTGAGATAAACTTCACAAATCTTGATTAGGGATGGATATCTATTGTCTAGATGCTAGAGATAGATTTAGATGATAATCTTTATGGTGTCGGAACTTAAATGCCTTCCGTGTTTCGAGGCTTCGTGCGCGAGAGTGACGAAGAGAGTGATACGGTTGCTTCTCAACTCAGTGTGCCAGAGATGGACACTGTTGTGAGCGATATTGGATGATTTTGACGAGTATTGCAGGTGGAGTATAATTGGTCGGTAAATTTATGTTTGTGACGAGTGGAATATATACATGCTTGATACGTCTTTTCTCTTCGAAGAATGAATTGTTTTTATGTTTATATTTACTTTTCTGTTATTTACTTTAAACCCATTTTAATCCAAACTCATAAACTTAGAAATTGTCGAACGGCAGTTCAGTAGCACCGATCTCTGTGGACACGATAATTCCCAGAAAAATACTTTCAAATCTTTTTGTTGCCTGCCGCTATACCGCTTCAACAAAATGGCGCCGTTGCCGGGGATTGGTGTTTTTATTGAATCGCATTGCGATAGTTTCTTTGTTTTTGAGTTTTGTAGATATCGTGTATATTGTCTATTTTCACTTGTCTATACTGATACTTGTACATTTTTGTTTCTTTTAATGTTTGTTCAAGTGTTTGATTAGGACGCTTGCTTTTGGTTGCGCGGGGAGACATCACCATGGCATGAATGAAGGAAGTTACTAATTAAGCACCGTAAAGGCGTCGAGCTTACGACGTAAAACAAGCATGTTTTTATAGTTTTTCATTTCTAATGTTTTTGGTTGTTGTTTGCTCGCAAATTTTGATTGACTTATTTGAGGATGCTTTGGTGATTTTCCAAGTTGGTTCGTTTCAACTTACGGATGTATGGTAAAGATATTGTTAAGTTTTGTACACGTCTGAGGTATGTATTTATCGCTTTCTTGACTTTAGCATATTCATGATACTTAGGCATTTTACAAACTTCCATGTCATCCATTCTTTTGTATACTTGTTCTATTGTGAATCACTTTAGTTCCCAACCTTTTTGTGAGGTGGCCTTCTATTGTTCATATATGCGTGGAGTTCCAACATTCTTGTTCTAACTAGATTTTATTATGTTGAATCTTTTGTTTGTGTTGTTTATATGAATGCATGAAAAGGATCAAGACAATTGTTTCATTTTGAGCACAACCACCTTAGCCAAATAGTCAATTCACCTTGTGAGTGCGTGAGAATTTGTAACCCCTTTGAGCTTTTTGATCCATGTTTTTATTTGAACTTAATGCTTGTCTATGAGTATTTAGTTCACTTATTTTTTGAATGGATTTTGTTTTTTCTTGGACCTCAACTTTGTGTTGTTGTATGGATTTTTTCCTTGCCTTAGAAAGTAGGGAGTATTCACATGATAGTGCGGTTAAATTCAAGTTGGGGAGAGGATGATTGTATACTCATTCGTTGGATTCTATGAGGATTGAAAAAGAAAAGAAAAAAGAGAAAAATTTGTGAAAGAGAAAAAGAAAGAAAAAAGGAAGAAAAAGAAAAATCCTTGAAAAAGGAAACAAAAAGAGTTTCAATAATTGTGCTAAATAAGTATTGTGTGTTGTGTAGCACTTGGGATTTTGGAAAAAGTTCGATTGAAATTTTTGTGTTTGAGTTTTTGTGAGTTTTTCACTCCCTTAGGTTTCGGCAAGTTTTTGTTTCAATTACCTTTAGAAATTGCCCCTTGTTTGTTTACCCGGCCACGTTACAACCTTGAAAAGCCCTTGTGATTCTTGCCTTTGTATTTTCAATATGAATTTGTGGATGTATGCATAATTTAGTCTTTTGTTTGCATGAGTGTTGTGTGAGTGTAAAGTACCTTATTGTGTGTTTTTCATCTACCGATGATTGTTTTTGCTAGGTGTGATTCACATTTGAACTTGTGTTGTTTTAGAATTTTTGGCATGATTTTTGTATTTTGCATTTGTTTCGTGATTATGTTGTCGTCGTAGTTTAGTGGTAAGTATTTAATTTTGTGTGTACCGTTTGCATTTGAACCATTCATTCGTTTCCGTTTTTCAAAACCTGTTGATTCATCTTTCTTTGGATATCGCTTTTGTGTTTTCAAGTTTGTTTGATTCTTGTTTGTGGACAAACAATTAGGTAAGTTGGGGAGAGTTGATAAGTGCAAAATGTACCTATTTTTGTATATATGTTTTGTTGCACTTATCAATGCTTTGTGGTAAATATCGTGCGAATAAAACCCGATTTGTTTATAAATACGTTTACGATACTTTTTAGTGTATATATTGCGTATAGTGTAAATATCATTGAGTTTAATTGATTTTTTCTCAATTTTTGCAGGTATCTAATCAAGGATGTCTTGCCATTGTTGTATAGAGCATTGAATAAGCTTTCCAACGCTTCAAACCGTGCGTCAATCGGAGTTACGGTTCAAAAGTTACGAATAAAACAGTGCAGAAAAATTCTGCAGACTGGTGTGCTGCGCCTCTGCGCCGCCGGGCGGTGCATGGGCGGTCCGGACACTCCAAAATTGGGAAAAACTTACAGAATGGCCGCCTTTCGCCGCCGGGCGAAGCCAGAATTCCGCCGGGCGATTTTTGACGGACAGAAACTCCATTAAAGGGTCAAAAACTCATTTTTTAGGGATGAGTTTGATATTTTTAGTTCCAAATCCATCCAATAGAATTTTTTGAGTAGATTTAGGCTAGAAAACACATTGGAGCATGCATTGGGATGATCCGGAGTCGAATCCTTCATCAATCGGAGCCGACAACTCAAGAAATGTTTGGTTTTTCTCCATTTCTTCTCTATGTTTTTCTCTTTTTGTTGGGTGTTTGTATATTTACTATGAACATATGTATCTTTGTTGATCATAATATTGTATAAAGCTTGCTTTACAAATCATTATCGATGTCTTCCTTGATCTTTTTGCATTTATGTTTGGATTTGTGTTGTGTTAGAGATAAACTTCACAAATCTTGATTAGGGATGGATATCTATTGTCTAGATGCTAGAGATAGATTTAGATGATAATCTTTATGGTGTCGGAACTTAAATGCCTTCCGTGTTTTGAGGCTTCGTGCGCGAGAGTGACGAAGAGAGTGATACGGTTGCTTCTCAACTCAGTGTGCCAGAGATGGACACTGTTGTGAGCGATATTGGATGATTTTGACGAGTATTGCAGGTGGAGTATAATTGGTCGGTAAATTTATGTTTGTGACGAGTGGAATATATACATGCTTGATACGTCTTTTCTCTTCGAAGAATGAATTGTTTTTATGTTTATATTTACTTTTCTGTTATTTACTTTAAACCCATTTTAATCCAAACTCATAAACTTAGAAATTGTCGAACGGCAGTTCAGTAGCACCGATCTCTGTGGACACGATAATTCCCGGAAAAATACTTTCAAATCTTTTTGTTGCCTGCCGCTATACCGCTTCAACAGCCACGTAGGCCGAAATTCTTCGCAATGCTTCGAACTCAGTCATTATCACTGAATTCGCTACCCCAGCCTGTGGGGTCTCCTGCAGGCTCACCAAGGTACGGAATACTCTCCCCTGGCACCTCTTTATCCCAGCGGAAACCTTCTACGGGATGTAAGTACAGTGAGCAAAATGTCTCGTCATCTGGGACAAACTCAAAATCTGCCGGACCGCTGGGGGCAATGTGAGCCAAATGCTTGTCGAACTGACGCCTATCTACATGATTGGTTGGCACTTTAAAATACCCCTGGTCAACCTCAATGTTTTCAACTATGCCGTCTGGTCTCCAGATGGTGATGCGTTGATGCATCGAAGATGGTACAGACCCAATGCCATGTATCCACTCTCGTCCCAAGAGCAGATTGTAGTTGGCTTTTGTCTCTACTACCATGAAGACAGTAGGCCTGGTGATTGTTCCAACTGTTAAGTCGACTTGTATCACCCCCAGAGTGGAGCCAACTTTTCCCTCGTAATTCGAGAGAATCATGTCATGTGGGTTAGTATCAGTATCATACTTGCCAATCTTGCTCAGTAAGAAGTGTGGCATCAAATTCACAGTGGCGCCACAATCAACTAATATTTTATTTACTGGCGCATTCTCCACCTTGCCAGTAATATAGAGGGGCTTTAGGTGACTCCTCATTTCTTCTGTGGGTCGCTCGAAAAAAGCATTCTGCTCTTCGACACGCCCGTTGTTCATAATATAGTAGCATACTGGCTTGTGTGCCGCCATCTCTGCCTCAGTGCAGGCATCCAAATCTTCGACTTCGGTGAGCTGGTCGAACTCTCTGGGCATCACAGATACTACATTGACTATGATGTCAAGAGAAGCATCGGATTCAGAATCGAAATTATCTGTCATTTCGTCATCGTCTCCAATAGTCTTCTCAGGTTTATCTTGCGAAGCAAACAGTTTTCGTCCTACAGGCATTTTTTCATCAGCCCTCAAAGGATTCCCTCCCTTATTGTCAGTAGGGATATTAGTACTGGACTCTCCCTGATCCTTCGACTGGGCTTCCCTGAGAGCCTTCCTTCGACATTGCTCTCTCCTCCATTGAGATCGCGACATCGGGTTATTTCCTTTATAGTTTTCAGAAACGTACGCTGATTTGTTAAAAGTCTGAAACTCCTTTCTATATTCTACTGAAGAACCTCTACCCACATCAAAATTCTTCCACTTTCTCTAACCTCTTTCCTTTCCTTCGACAGGTTTCATCCAACTTCCTATAGGCGCATTGCTTGTTGGTTTAAAGGTATGGGGTCTGGCCCTTGGGCCCTGTGTTTTTTCCCCCAATTGTTTTGAAGAGGACCTTCTAGGGTCGAAACTCCTTTGACCATGAGATGATATTTGCTCCCTTCTTTCTTTAGCTTTCCTAATCCCTTCAAGATTGTGAGCACCCTTTTGATCGAAGATTGCACTGTACCTGAGGCATAACATGACACCTGATCCCTTCCTTTGGCAGCGGTGAAGGAATTCGATGATAGTCTTATCCTGTTTCGGATACGCCACCTTGTTACGCTCTTCTTGGAGGCTTTCTTCGTCCATCTCCACAATCTGATGTTGCGTAATTTCGACCATATTGATGTCCATGTCGACATCAGCACTAAGGTCCATCTTGCAGAAGTCCACCTCAAGGCCCTCAGCAGCCTTGTTCATCCTAACAAAACTCTCAGCAGTTTCTTTAGTAACCAGCATCAAGTTGGAACCCTCAGTAGTCCCATCCTTCAATTTCTCAATGGTTTTGTCGAGACCCTCCATGGCCTTGCCCATGAGTTTCTCTACAGCATCAGTGCCAAGGTCTTCAGTCACCTTGGCTATCACTGCGTTGTTGGCGAAATCATCATACATTTCCACCATATTTATCTCTGGCTCAGCATAATGGGCCTCTGTTGTTGGCAATGGGTCGGAGTCCATTTTCATCTGACCTTTGCTCTTGTCTCCGAACTCCTGCCCTCCTGAATAGCATTTTGCACCAGATCCCTGAAAAGAAAACACTGAGAAGTTTTATGACCCAAAAAATTATGGTATTTACAAAATCCTCTCTTTTTTCTTTGTTCTAAAGGTGGCATTTTAGCGCCAGGAGGCACTATCATCTGCCCATCTTTTACCAACAAATCAAAAATTTCGTCACATTTAGTGATATCGAAAGTATATGTTTTCTTGGGAAACTTATCATTTTTTTTCAGAATCGCCAGGATTTTTTCCAGTCGAAGGGGCTAGCATTTTACAAGCATATGGAGGACCTTGCTTTAACTCAGCAACGTCTACCTCACTTTCGTCGAAGAACAATGGTTCATCATGTAAACCTTCGACGTCATCATTATATTCAACGAAAGCTACTTTTTTACCCTTAGTGAACCTAGCTTTTTCGTCTTTCAGACGTTCTAGCTGTCGAACCCTATCAGCTAACTGGGCCATATCCCTCAGATACTGGGTGTCCAGTTTTTTCCTAATAGAGTAATCCAGGCCACCAGCTGCCATTTCGACAAGTTCATGCTCAGGCACTTGTGTAAAGCACCTAGCCTTGAGTAGTCGAAACCTATTCAAGTAATCATCTATTGGCTCATTGAACTTTCGTTTCACACTCGCCAACTCTTTCAAACTAATTTTCGTCTGCCCCATGTAAAATTGCTCATGGAAAAGTCATTCCAACTGGGTCCAATTACAAATCGAACCCGATGGTAACGTGGTGAACCATGTGAATGCATTTTTAGTGAGGGAACTAGGGAAATACTTCACCCTTAGACTCTCATCATTCGCAATCTCATCGGCTTCGATCAGGTAGCGTGCCACATGTTCGACGGTGGATTCCGTAGTGTTTCCTGAAAACTTGGTAAACTTTGGCACTTTTGTCATGGGAGGCAATTCAGCTTGAAGTATATAGTATACTATAGGCGAAGTGAATTTTAGCCTAGAAAAACCCATATTCAGGCCATTTCGAGCCATTATTCTCTCGACCATGGCTGCCAAATTGTTCTCTACTGCCACATTATTTCGTCGAACCTAATTCACCACCCCGATCAGCATTTTGGTTTCTGTTTACCAGCACCATCCTTAGTTCCTCGTCTTCAAATATAGGTATTTGATTCCTAGGAGGCTCCTCCCTAGGTGGTTCGACCAACTCTGGATTTCCTGGATTCGCTGGTTGAGCATTCTCCCTCATTTCTACTCCCTGATTTTGGTGTTAGAACTGAGCCGACATTCCCATGAATTCTGCCATACGCGCCATCTGGGCTGTCATCATTTGATTAGTTTGCATAGTATTCTGGATCAATGGCTGGAAAATCTCTCCCATCGTCTGGGACAAAGTATGTACCATTTGAATATTGCTCTCATCCATTTGTTGTCTTAAACACTGTACAGACGTGTTTGTTAGGCTAGGACCTTGACTGGAATACCCTACTCCTACACTCTGACTGTTTCGACCTGCATTTATCCCAGATCTTGACCCCTGTAATGGTGAAAACATTACATTGTCTGAGAACACTGGGGGGCATTTTGGAGGCTTTGCATTATTGACGTTGGCATTCCATAAGGTGGATTCCTTGGTAAAGGTTGTGGAAATCCTGGGGAGGGGGGGGGGGGGAGGTGCCTAAATGTCAAAGTTCCTCCTGGTGGAGTTTGGGGATTAGACGCTTGTGGGCCTATGTACTCCAGAACAAGTTGGGTATATGCCCTTATACATGTCGACCCTGGTCCTGTCACTGACGGGTCTGGCATAACAGGAGATGGGATTGTCTCTCTTGTCGAAGGAACTGGGGGTGGTAGCACGTCATTCCTAGACACAGTTTGAGGGTTTGCGTTATTAGGCTGGGCGTTCGAATTACTTGGCTAAGGGTTAGAACCGCTCCCCTGAGGATTCGGGTTGTTTGGCTGACTAGTGTTTGTCGCCATTTTTCTAGTATATCTTCTCCTTGGTCTTTCGTCGCTCGTAGTGGCTAACTTACCACTTCTTAATAACATGCAACGAAGCTATTTAAGGAGAAAGGGATTGATGAATGATGATTTTAAAAAACCTAGAAAAATCTTTATATAGTTAGCACAAGTCCCACTGGGCGTGCCAATTTGTTTACCGCAAAAATTGGTAAACAACCGCTGATCTTCCAAATCTAACTTTGGTGACTCACAGGATCGATCAGATTGATCCTAGGACATGTGCTAACCATTTATTGAAGTTAAATTCTAAAGCAATAAACATTTCGATGATACGCGAAAAGAAAGTTTGTTGAAAATACACTGCAAGATAATGCGTCCAAATGTAAAGTTTAAAAGAAGGCATTAACGGTAAAAGAAAAGGGTCGAACAGGTGCAAAGGAAAATGTATAAACGAAAGTAAGTGCAGGGATAAGACTGATTCTTAATAAAAGATAGAACTCTTAAGTAAAGATCAAAGTAAATTGCATTAGAAATAAATGGTGTTTTACATCACGTACATTTTCACAATACTCTTTTCTCAACACGCGGATACTTTGAGTAAATTCAGAGTTACTTGTACAAAGTGAACACCTCTAATCCTATCGCTAGGACCCTTATTTATACTACTAAAACTAACTGCTAAAAACTGCCTGAAATAATCAACAAATGACAAGTGTCATATTGCATGCTCCTATTGCTTGGATACGCGCCACCTGTCCTTCTTCAGGAGCGAGTCCAATTAACTACTCCCTCCTTTATTTGAATTTGAATCTCCAACGTCAGACAGCGTCACAGTTCTCGGTCGAAGGTTCTTCCTTCAACTCTTAGAAATATTTTCTAAGTCCCAAAAGATCTAATTTCCTCTCATTAGTACCTTTGACTAGAACTGATCACATAAACCCAGTCGAAAGCTTTAATAGCCTCCTTCCATAGCTTATCATTTTCTTCAAAGCTTCCAACTTCAAGTGGGCGTTGAATTTACGAGCTAACACGGAGACGACCGATATGGCACCATTTTAAAACTTAAGGGATGATTTTGGAACTTTTTAAAATTAAGGGACCAAATTGGACCCCTAGGTAGACTTAAGGACCAATTTGGGTAGACTTAAAAGAGACCAATATTGAAAACTAAGAAATAATCCTAAGGTTATTTATAGGGGTTATGGTCCTCATTTGTATAGCGATTAGAAAATACGGTTCATCAGAAAAAATTCTCTCTTCATCCCCATCAGAGGAGATTCAAGGAGCCATAAGGAACTCTACAATTGGTAGATCACGTACCCGATAACCTTCAACGGTTTCTAATGGCAAACTCAGGTACGCTTCAGCTCTATATTTTATGATTGAATTCTGATATGGGTTTAAGAGATACAAGTTGATGGTATATCGACTCATAGGGATTATTTTAGAGTTTTGTTCTTGATTTCTATATCGATAGAAATAATAAGGTTATGAACAAATCTAATAGTTATCTGGTCCAAATATTGCATGCATCTAATTTCTAAGAGTTATCTGATCCAACCATATTATGCATCCAACTTCTAAAGGAATTATTTGATCCAACTATTGAAAAATATTTTTCTGCACTTGCAATCTATCATAGAGAACTTTTTCAAGTGTCTAAATACAACAACAACAACAACAACATCAACACCATTTTGTGAGATGGATACCAAATTTTTTTATATTATTATTTATGTTTTCAGTTTATAGTTCATGAATTTCATGTTGAATACTTAACAAATTCAAATCTCATGGTTGATTGCTTTTATATGTTTTGTGTGCGTAATTATAGAAAAATTGCTATGTTAGTTCTCAACTGTGTGAATTAAAAATTATTTTAAGAATTATGTGAAATATCCATTTTTTATTGATCCGATTGAAGTTTTCGAGAGTTTTTTAATACACCCCCCAAGCTTCTTAGGCACCACTTGAAATTTCCTTTTTTCCCCCTGATTCCGGATGTGCACATCCGGACGCACCAAATTTTTAAAAAACGCTGATGTGTTCTGAATATGCATATCCGGAAACATTTTTTATGTGCACTTCTGGAAGGATTTCTTATTAATTCGCGCCATACCTTCTTCCTTCCCCTCATTCTTCACTTTTTCATTTCCAAACTCTCTCAAACTCTCAAATTTTCAATCACCACAAATCTCGATTTTTTCCACTCGTGTTCGGCGCAGAGCAACATCTACAACGATCAAGAGACTCCAAATCCTCCGTATCTCATTTTAATTGGTAAGTTTTTAAATTTTAGAGTTTCGGAGTTATTTTCGAGTAATCGATTTAGAGTAGACATTTAGGTTGAGAAATTGTTAGGTTGTATGAATAACATAGGTTAGAGACAATGTAGGTCTTGTTTTCTACTTCAAACGGACGATCAGGACATTAAAATGCCCTTCTGCATGGTACAGTAGTCATGGCTGCCACTTTTAAACTTCAAAATACGTACCGGATGTGCAGATCCGGAAAGATAGTAACGTTTAGTATCTTGAGTGTTTTCGGATGTGCACATCCAGAAATACCCAACACTAAAAATTTTGTCCCCTTCCGGATGTGCACATCCGGAAGACATCCAACGTTAAATATTTTGCATATTTCCGGAAGACACTTGTTTTTTTTTAGTTTATTTGTTTGTTTTTTTAATTATTTTTAAAAAATTCTAATTTATTTATTATGCTTTGCAGATTAGATGGCAGCCAGAGATGACCGTATCATACATGGACGGACAACGCAACACGCATCTGTCCGACGTGAGCGGATGCAGTCTACAGCCGAGGCTTCCGGCGCAGAGGGAGTTGGAGTAGCCCCTACAGCTGAGGGACATCCTACACCACATCCTACACCATAGCCATCCACATCACAGGTTCAGGCCACTTCCACATCTCAGGTACAGGCCACTCCCCCTTCAGCCGCCGATTCTACATCTCGGAGATCCATAGGTACAACTAGGGGGCGGCAACGCTGGTATACACCTATGCTAGGCTCTCCGATGGTTGCCTCTAGGCATCCAAGACTGTGGCAGGCAGCTGTACGCTATACGTGGTAACAATTTAATATTCTAAGTGATTTTTTCATTTTTTTTCTTTCTATATTCATTATAATGTTTGACACTCATGTTATGTTCTCCATTTCAGGCGTGGATTTTACAGCACTTTCCCAACATTACTAGTTGGGGGAGTGTCGACGGGTACACTGAGGATATGCCACGTGCTGCTGCATTTCTCCTGCTCAGAGGGAACCAGGCGCCCGACCCCTATAGGGTGTATCTTGATCGGATGGCTGCTGAGGACGTTTTGTATCACCCGATCACCGTGTGACGCGCCATTTCGATGAGGTTTCGCTGTTCTCAGGATGGTCGGTATGCAGTTCGACAATTACTGCTCGATACCTGCCAGGGCGCGTCTTGCGTCAATTTGGTTACACGCAGATGATCCCCAGGACGCCTCATGAGTCTGCTCCTCTAGGCTTGACCTGCAGGCAGATAGATGAGATATATGCTGACTTCTAGTCCCACTTGGTACCGGAAGAGGCTCGGCCGACCAGAGCGGAGAGAGACTGGAGCGTTGCTGCCGGGTACATCGTGTGGTTCTACAGCGTCTCACACCCATGCATGGTGCCCACTACTGAGGGATCGCCACCTAGACATGCTCATCAGGAGATATTAGAAGAGCAGCAGTCTCAGCTGGACCACACTCAGGATGTCCTACCTCGCTGTCGTCAGATAGAGCAGATAGCGCGGCAGGCCATTGCGGGCGGTCACCTCCCTGAGGGCTCTAATGCCAGGCTTGCCGTGGATAAGATTATTGAGATTGCTCGGGGGGCACTTCAGTACCGCAGATATCGAGCCAGGATTGCGGGTAGAGACACAGGAGTTGGGGAGCCAGGAGAGCTCCTTCGCCATACGCAATAGTTTTTTGTTTGATGTATTTTATTTATATTACATGTATGTACTGTATTTTGACAGAGGTTTATTATGTATATATATCATTTTATTTTATATATGGATGTTGTCAAATGTATATTAAGTTGCGACGATATATTAACATATGCGACCAAGCAACAAAACCGATTTTTAAAAAAAAAAAGTTCTGTTGTTTTCCGGATCTGCAGATCCTGAATGTTTTCGGATGTGCACTTCCGAAACGCATCAGCGTTTTTTAAAAATTGGTGCGTCCGGATGTGTACATCCGAAATCAGAGAGCAAAACCGAAAATTCAGGTGGTGCCTAAAAAACATGGGTGGTGTTATAAGAAATTCCAGAATAAGTTTTCTTGCTTTCTTTTAAGTATATCACTGGCAACACTAAAATATATACAAGGTTGTTGTATTTCATATGAGTTGATACAATATATACAGGGTTCTTTTAAGGATTATTCAGAATAAGTTTTATTTATGTTAAGTAGAAATATGAAAACAAAACCAAGTCCTCTTACGTAATACAGTACACCACCAATTATAATTTTTTTTTAAGAATTATATATATATTTTTCTCTTATGAGTATTAATTTGATTTGAAAATTAATTTTAGTACAATTTTTTTTCAAGTTTTTACTAAGGTTTGTAATTTATACAAAGTTTAGCATTTTGAATGAGTCAATTAAAATAAAATGTCACCAAAGTGACCTCTTATGTTGAAAGTGCTTATGAAAATGTTAAATTTTTTTAATTGTGTGTATGTTTATCCATGCGAGTATCCATTGACCCAAAAGATAGATCGCAGTTGGCCGGTTTTCATATGCGTATGTGATGGTAAACATGTGATAATTATAAGGTCTTACATGTGAATAATAAATCAATCACAATAGGGGTTTATTGTTCGACATGTTTTTATTATCAATGTTTGATCGTTACAACACGAGAACTACTAGCCTTTAATATTATTGTCCAAAATTTGGGCAAGTTGGTGGAGGTGGAAGCTATAAGGCATTTTAGATTGTTGATGTGTACCGGATTTTATTTGGTCTTAAGCTGCTATAGTATAGTTCCATAAAATACTTTTTCTATAAAAAAAAAAAATATCAATGTGAAAAAATGAGAAAATCAATGAAATAAAGTTATCCGAAAAAGAAAATGGAACTTGTCAATTGTTATGTAGGAAGATGATAGTGTTTATAATAAATGATAGATTTTGACTCTTGAGACAAACTACTATTCAAAGGAAAATATTTACGTAGAGATGGCACGGATGTGATGAACCGTACGGTACGGACAGCACTATTCACCGTCCGTATTGTACGGACATGCACTGTTTATATACGGAAATACGTAACTGTTCATGTACTGACGGCACTGTTTATTGTACGGATGTAGGTACTGATCATGAACGGACGGCACTGTTCACCGTCCGTACATACGGTGTAGGGTGTAAAGTGGGTGTCAAAATATCATTTTTGAAAAAAAAAATATACTTGTCAATTGTTATGTAGGAAGATGATAGTGTTTATAATAAATGATAGATTTTGACTCTTGAGACAAACTACTATTCAAAGGAAAATATTTACGTAGAGATGGCATGGATGTGATGAACTGGCAAGAAACAATACTATATATTTGTCAACGAACCAACCAAAAAAGAATTGGTCAGAATTGTGAATATGGCAAAGCTTTGCAGCACAACGCGTTGAAGCTAGCGGCGGACATCAGTGACCATGACACATTCTCTCTCACAATATTGAACTATATATATGCATGATATCTTCACTTCATATATTCATTCTTCATAATTATCTTGCTAACATTCATATATATTTTCTCAAAGTTCAATCATCAATCAACACTTACATGGCTTATAGAATGATCACTACTATTACTAGTTTTCTTGTTACAGTGGTACTGCTAGCCACAATATGCGATGCACAGTTGTCTTCTGCATTTTACGACGCTACATGCCCCGACGCACTAACCACCATTAGAACTGCCATTCGCACTGCTGTCTCTAAAGAGCATCGCATGGCTGCATCTCTCATTCGCCTTCATTTTCATGACTGCTTTGTGCAGGGTTGTGATGCATCCATTTTGCTCGATGACACTGCCACAATCCAGAGCGAAAAGACCGCACTTCCAAATCTTAACTCAGTAAGAGGATTTCAAGTCATTGATAATGCAAAATCACAGGTAGAGAAAGTGTGTCCCGGAGTTGTGTCTTGTGCAGACATAGTAGCTGTAGCCGCACGTGATGCATCTTTCGCTGTAAGTTTACAATTTGCATTGCATGCATGCTTAATGTACTATTATTCACGACTATATATTAATAATTTCATATTTACAGGTAGGTGGTCCATCATGGACAGTCAAACTTGGAAGAAGAGATTCTACTACCGCAAGTAAAACTTTGGCCAATACCGACCTTCCATTATTTACCGACGATCTTCAAACTCTTATATCTAAATTTTCGATTAAAGGTCTTACTGCCAAAGACATGGTTGCTCTATCCGGTAAATTTATTACTAGCTCATTTCTTTCAAACATCCATATTTTTATATTTGGAACAAACATTTACTTATATTCATTTTAACTAACTTAGGTGCCCACACAATCGGACAAGCTCAATGCTTTACATTTCGTGATAGGATATACAACAATGCTAGTGACATAGATGCTGGATTCGCTAGCACTCGCCAACGTGGTTGTCCGTCTTCCAGTTCCACTTCAAACAATCAGAAGTTGGCCGCACTCGACTTGGTTACACCAAATTCTTTTGACAACAACTACTTTAAGAATTTAATTCAAAAGAAGGGTCTTCTACAATCTGACCAAGTTCTTTTCAGCGGAGGATCTACGGATTCTATCGTTTCTCAATACAGCCAAAATCCTACGTCTTTCAAGTCCGACTTTGCTGCTGCTATGATAAAGATGGGAGATATTCAACCATTAACCGGATCCGCAGGAATCATAAGAAGTATCTGCAGTGCTGCCAACTAATTTTACAAATTCTTTCTTGGTCACAAACAATCTGTTCGTCTTGTGTTTCAAGATTCTATAATTAAATTAGTTATTTTATTTATTTTTTCTTGTGTATTCAAATGTAAAGTGTTAAATAATCATGTATTATTATAATTTTATTATATATGAATGTATTTCTTGATGTTCATTTCACTAAATTTTCATACTTATACTTGTCCTATAAATCAAATGAGTATTCATTGTTATTAGTCTCAACTTGGAATGTCAATAATACAAAGTTTTAAGATTACAATACTTTGTAAAAAAAATTAGGAAATATGCCTTAGAGAGTTAAAAAAAAGTGTGTTAAAATAAATTAAATCAAAATTTAAAAAAAAAATTATGGGCATAATACAAATTGATTAAAAAGTTCCGGAAAGATTAAAAATGTGTTTCAATAGTTTTCAATTTCATTATTTAATTTATTCTTTTGTATATTTGTGTTCTTGTGTATTCAAAACTGTAAGTTGTTAAGTAACTATGAATTTTTTTTAAAGTACTTTCGGATGTTCGTTTCACTAATTTTTTCATACTTGCTCTATAAATCCAATGAGTATTCATTAATATTAATTTAAATTATTAATATGTTATTGTAAATATTGTAGGGTCAAATAGTATATTCATTCAAGTTTTACATCAGGTAGTAGAAAAAAATAGAATTTGAGTATTAATATAAATAGAAATAGTTAATTTTAGTTTTTTACACCCAACAATAAAATGTAGTCTTTTGGGTGTTTTGGAGATTTGGGTAGTTGTGTGTTTAGAGAGAGTTTTCTATTTTTCCGTTCAAAATATTTTGTTGCGGGGGTTTTCTATTTTTCCGTTCAAGAATAGTTTGTTGAAAGGGTTTACAATTTTACCGTCCAAAAATTGCAATTGTATGTGAGAGTTTGTAATTTTGTTCTTATAAAATTACAAGTTGAATTATAATTTTATGAGTTTTTATTGAAATTTTTACTTCTTTTTCTTTTTGTGGGTATGCTTTCGCGTGCGTAGAAGTTTGTTTGTTTTGTTATTTTCCAACAACTGTTATCAGAGGTAAGGTTCTGATCAAGGGAGGAAGGAAGAGTAACAATTATTCTGATTAAGGGACGAAGAAGACAAAAAGATTGAAGAGTAATAATTTTACAAATATGTCTAATCATTATAATTATAATGATCGCGCTTTGAAGATGAAGTTGAAGACAAAGTGGAGATATGTGAGACTTTGGATGAAGGGAGAATTTGTTGGGTCAAATACTATATTCATCCAAGTCCCACATCGGGTAGTAGAAAAAAAATAGAATTTGAGTATTAATATAAATAGAAATAGTTAGTTTTTGTTTTTTACACACAACAATAAAATGTAGTATTTTGGGTGTTTTAGAGATTTGGGTAGTTGTGTGTTTAAAGAGAGTTTTTTATTTTTTCGTTCAAAATATTTTGTTGCGGGGGTTTTCTATTTTTCCGTTCAAAAATAATTTGTTGTGAGGGTTTGCAATTTACCATCCAAAAATTGCAATTGTATGGGAAAGTTTGTAATTTTGTCCTTATAAAATTACAAGTTGAATTATGATTTTATAAGTTTTTGTTGGAATTTTTACTTCTTTTTCTTTTTGTGGGTATGCATTCGCGTGCGTAGAAGTTTGTTTTTTTTTTTGTTATTTTCCCAACAAATATATATACTTGATCCCTATAATCAACAATGCTGACAGAAACAATGTTTAACATGTGTTTCATGACATATAAATCACACTTATATCAAACTAATTGGGTCAGTCCCTCTGTGGTTACTGACTCAACAGTTTCAAACTAATTGGATTAAAAGCATGTTTCTTCACATGATCGACTGTAAAAAAAAAATCTGAACAACAAGACGTTCATATGGAACCCTAATCACCAAAATATAACTATTTTTGAAGTTTTTATTATGGGAGAAACAACACCAAGATCGGTCACACCTCGCTTGGAAGAATGAGGTTTTAAATATTTCATGGAGAATAAATTAAGGTATGAATCAATAGATAAGGGTGAAATCATTATCCATCAATCCGCACAGAATACAATTGTCAACAATCTTCTAAAAATATGCCAACAACACTACTAAAAATAAGACATTTGGTTAAATGATTTTACATCAGACATTTATTTTCACTGATGTAAAAAATAACCCGGTGGCAGTTTCGTAAATAATAAAAAAATTTGTTATAAAGGATTTTACATCGGGTAAGGATTTAAACCGATGTGAAAACGTTTAATTTGGGCTTTTACATCGGTCCGTATGTCAACCGATGTGAAAACATTTGCACTAAAACCATAAAACAATAACACATCTTAAATAATAAGAATAACCCGGTGGCAGTTTCGTAAATAATAAAAAAATTGTTATAAAAGATTTTACATTGGGTAAGAATTTAAACCGATGTGAAAACGTTTCATTTGGGCCTTTACATCAGTCCGTAAGTCAACTGATGTGAAAACATTAATTGGACCTTTACATCGGTCCGTAAAGAAACTTATGAGAATTTTTTTTATTTGGGCCTTTACATCGGTCCATAAGATCCACCAAAGTAAAAACCTTCACTCAAAAATTTCACAAAAACCCTAAAAACAAAAACACATCGTGCAGCCGGCTTATCATTTCCAAACACGCGCAGACGAATCCTACAGGCTACTGTGAAAAGAAGAAGAAGGCTACTGTGAAGACCACGAATCCTTATAATTTCTTTCTCTCTTCCAAAGTTGTGTGTGTAACTTGTTTGTCTTCGACCACTCTTTTTCGAATCCACGGTTCCGAGACACCCATTCCACTGTTCTTCTTCGATTTCTCGGTGGAAATTGTGAGCGATCGTCGCTTGCACCTGCGTTTGTAAGCGGTGGAGAGATATTACACGGGAGACCATACGTTCACCGCGTGACGGCATAATCACTTTTCCCTCTTGTCTTAAACAGGTCCTACGCAAGAAACTACTCCTATTTTTTCTCTCTATGTTTTCGTTTTAGTTTATTTTGTATTTATTTGATTTAATCCTGAATTTATTAATTTTTATGAAATGTTTGTGAAGTTAATTGATGATTTTGGTTGTTTAAAATTGAATGGAATGGTTCAAAGTAAAAAGGTTTATTGGTGAGTAGTTATTTGTGATTTTGTTGTGAGGATTATCAGTGAGTGATATGGGATTTTTGCATGAACTATGGCAGCAATTGGGTAGTGTCTTAACTTCTTAGAGTAATAGAAATTATTGTTTGAAGAATAATGTTTATTTCTGCAGTACTTGTTAATTGATTGTATTAGCATTTAAATGTAAACAAGTATGGAAGGATATCAGTGGCTCGGGTGTAGACTGAGTTAAGCCTATGTATCTCTTTTGTTTGTTGGTTGGCATTTCTTATGCCAAGTTATTGAATAAAAGTTATTTAGCGGCTTCAAAAAAAAAATAGTAGCAGAAGGGCTTTTTTCTGTAGCTGTAGCTTTTGGAGTCTTAACAAATTTCAAAATTGGAAAGATTGGTTAAATTTTCCTAGTGGTTCTGGTGTGGCCTGCAGTTTGGAGGTAGTAGTTCTGTTTATCTGCTGGTTTTGGTTGAAATCGGAAGTAGCCTTGGCTGCCGGTTAGGTGGGTATCCTAGTGATTTGGGAGATATATTTACTTTATTTTGGTGGTGTTTCTTGTGGGTTATGTGGCTGCAGTTGTTTTGGGTGTCTCGTTGCAAAATGCTCCAGCCTTACAGGAATTGGCAAAGGACATGTCCATTATCAAAAGGAATACCTCAATAATGGGTGATACTTATGGCAATGAGTAGTCTCACTTATGTGTGATTAGTTTTTTAGTCTTTAAATGTGTCCTTCCTGCATTATTTTTGTAATACCCCGTAAATTATTTTACTCTGGATAATATTGGTATGATCAACTGGGCTCCGGTTTACTCTGAGAATTTATTTGATGAAATAATTAGAGTAAACTGATGAGCTCAGAGCAGACCCAATTAATATTATCTGACTCTGAGGTTTTAAAGTGTTGGAGCTTTAGAGACTATTTGGACAATTAGTAGTGTTACTAATTAATGATATTTTACTATATCATTTTCCTTTCCACTCTTTTTCCTTACTAAAAGCAAAGGAAGAAAAAGATAGAAAGAAGTGGAAGAGGAAAGGAAAGGAAAAGGAAGAAGAGGAAAAAGCTCAAGAACACAAGTCATCAACCATCACTCATTCTTCATCAAATCATCTTTCAATCTTCATCATCATCATCTATTCAAGGTGGGTTATAGATAGAAACCTTTGGTTTAGATTTTCTTGAGGTTTAGAATCTAGGTTAGAATGGTGAGAAAATGAGGAATCTTGGACTTAACGGTTGAAATGCGGTATAATCTATGTAGTATAATCACTAGCCATGTAGGATCATCTGTTATTATATGTTTGCATGTTGGTGAAGTTTTGGAATGAGAAATTGGTCACCATGCTCTGTTTTCACGCTGCAGAATTTCTGCATTTTCCCAGATTTGCACTGTGAATCCCCCAGCGAAGGGGAAATCGAACACTCGCTGGTTATTCGCACGACGAAGGTGAGGGCGAATGTTCGCCAGAGATTCGCCAGAGGTTCGCACTGCGAACATTACCCTATTTTGGTTCTGCCACGGTTCACCAGACGTTCGCACTGCGAATGGGACAGCGAACCCAGTGTATTTAGGAATTCGCTGGAAGCTTCGCACTGCGAATGAAGTAGTGAGCATTCGCTGGCTGCTTCGCATTGCGAACATGACAGATCCTCCAACTTGTTTCCTTCATAACTTTTGACTCGTTTATCCGATGTGAGTATTCTTGGTATCATTGTGAAGCTATGAACATATTCTAGCTAATGGAAGTGAGAAATATCAGTTTATTGCCCGATTAAATAAATCAGAGGGAACCATGAATTGGTGTAAATTGTGGTATGTTGAATTATGTGTTTCCATTATGTGATTAATGACTATATGCCTATGCTCTTATTATGAAACATGTTTGAATATGTATGCATGTTAAAACACAAAATAGGTAGAGTGAGGAATATTACCGTAAACAATGTCGAAAAAATGTAGAATGAATAAACACTAGTATGGAACATGTGTGTTAACCGTTTGGTTGTGATAAGGCGTAATGGCCTTGTGATTGTCGAATACAATCACGTTTGTGTGTGAGATCACGTAATCGTAACCGGTTATCTTGCGAGTGCGTTTCATGGGTCTCGAGCTCCTCTGAAATATGTGCACAACTACTTGGCAGGTTTGATTCCCGCGTGCAGTACGAATGGCGCTCTGGGAGCGTATGCTTGTGACGGTAAATGGCCCGTGTGAAGTGACGGTTCATAACGATATAAGGCCCGTAGAACCCGAATCAACAATTCAGACCAAGGCAACAATCTTTCAAAGGGAAGCAAGTTCAGAGTTCTAGGACTAGTGCACCTCCTGTATGTCGTCATTGTGGTAGAAATCATCAGGGGAGGTGTGGTATCGAAGGTGTGAGGTGTTATCAGTGTCAGAAAATGGGCCATTTGGCGAGAGACTGTCCTCAAAGGAGGAATACCGGGCGAGTTTACACAATGGATGCAAGGAAAGCAAAGGGTGATAATTCCTTGATTGCTGGTACGTGTTTGGTTAATGGAAATTCTTGCTTTGTTTTATTTGATTGTGAAGCAACGCACTCACTCCTTTATATCGGTGCAATATACAAAACTACTGGGGTTGCAAGCTATTCCATTGCCTCCACCCATGGTGGTTAATACTGCCATGGATGAGATTGTTGAAACGCCGTTAGTGTGTGAAAATTGTGTTCTATCGGTGAATGAAAGAGTTTTCCAGATTGATCTTATTTGCTTGCCGCTTAAGAAAGTGGATGTTGTTCTGGGAATGGATTGGCTTTCTGCTAATTTGGTTTTTATCGGTTGTGAGGAGAAGTTAATTATTATTCCGTCCAAGGAGGCTACTCCGAAGGATGTGTTGACTACTATTTTAGAATGTACGGTGGGAATGATTAACTTCTTGTTTGAAAATGAAAAATCCGTTCTCTTGGTTCTCACCAAGGAGGAGAACGACAACCTTCAGGTTCTGAGTATTCCATTAGTCTGCGAGTTTTCGGAAGTTTTTCCCGAGGATATCACTTCTCTTCCTCCGAAGAGGGAAGTGGAGTTCTCTATTGACCTGGTACCGGGAACGGCTCCAATATCCTTTTCTCCGTATCGGATGGCACCACTCGAGTTACGAGAATTAAAGGATCAATTGGAAGAATTGATGGCTAAGCATTTTGTTAGACCAAGTGTTTCGCCTTGGGGAGCTCCAGTATTGTTGGTAAAGAAGAAGGATGGTGGAATGCGGTTATGTATTGTTTACCGTTAGTTGAATAAGGTCACCATCAAGAACAAATACCCATTGCCACGGATAGACAATCTGTTAGATCAATTGAAAGGAGCCTGTGTGTTCTCGAAGATTAACTTACGGTCGGGTTATCATCAGATTCGGGTGAAGAGTTCGGATGTACCGAAAACTGCGTTTAGGACCCGTTATGGTCATTATGAATTCCTCGTAATGCCTTTCGGTGTGACTAATGCTCCGGTAGTTTTCATGGATTATATGAACCAGATATTTCAACCTTACTTGGACCAATTTGTGGTGATCTTTATTGATGACATTCTTATTTATTCTTGTGATTCTCAAGAGCACAGAGAACACATAAGAATCGTTTTATCTATCTTGCAAGAGAGGCAACTTTTTGCCAAGCTAAGTAAGTGTGAATTTTGGATGTCGGAGGTAAACTTTCTTGGTCACGTCATATCTCAAGGAGGTGTGGCAGTGGATCCATCAAAGGTAGAGGCGGTGATTAATTGGGAGAGACCAAAGAACGTTGCAGAAGTTAGGAGTTTCTTGGGATTAGCAGGTTATTATAGAAGGTTTATTAAAGGCTTTTCCCAACTGGCTTTACCAATGACGAGACTTACTCGGAAGGATTGTTCGTACGAGTGGGATTCGGCTTATGAGAGAAGTTTTATAAGTTTGAAGGAAATATTGACGACCGCTCCTGTTTTGGTTAATCCAGATCCTAGCAGGTCATATGAGGTATATTGTGATGCATCGAAGAGGGGTTTAGGAGGTGTGTTAATGCAAGACGGACATGTAGTGGCTTATGCTTCTCGACAGTTGAAAGTCCATGAAGAGAATTATCCAACGCATGATTTAGAATTGGCGGCAGTTGTATTTACCTTGAAGGTGTGGCGTCACTATTTGTATGGTGTACGTTTTGAGATGTTTAGCGACCACAAGAGCTTAAAGTACCTCTTTGATCAGAAGGAATTGAATATGCGTCAAAGGAGGTGGATGGAGTATTTGAAGGATTATGATTTGGAACTAAAGTACCATCCGGGTAAAGCGAATAAGGTGGCGGATGCTTTAAGCAGGAAGGTGTTGCATAGTGCCGACTTGATGATGTTAGAGTATGCCTTAATGGAAAAGTTTAGAGATCTAAATCTTCAATTCAATTGGACTCTTAATTGTGTGATTATGGGGAATTTGAATGTCACCTCTACTCTTAGAGAGGAAATCCGACAAGGACAAGGATTGGATGAGAAGTTGCAAGAGATGTTGATTTAACCGGGTTTTGTGCGAGCTATCGATGGGATCATTTCGTTTGACCAAAGAGTTTGTGTTCCAGATGATGCGGTGTTGAAAAGAAGGATTTTGGAAGAAGCGCATAAGGGTGCTTTTACTATACATCCTGGTGCTTCAAAGATGTATCAAGATTTAAAGAGAGACTATTGGTGGTCTGGGATGAAAAAGGACGTTGCGGTATATGTATCAGAATGTGCGGTATGCCAACAAGTGAAGATTGAACACCAAAGGTCGGGTGGCTTGTTGCAACCTTTAGAAATTCCGGTGTGGAAATGGGATAGTATTTTGATGGACTTCGCAGTGGGATTACCCCGTGCGCAAGGTGGTTATGATTCGATTTGGGTAATTGTAGATCGGTTGACGAAGTCTGCTCATTTCTTGGCCGTAAAGACTACTTATAAAGCGAGTCATCTCGCAAAGTTGTTCATTTCGGAAATTGTGAGATCACATGGTGTTCCTTCTAATATTGTTTTGGATAGAGATCCAAAGTTTACTTCTAGATTTTGGAGAGCTTTTCAACAAGCTATGGGAACGAAGTTGTGTTTGAGCACGTCGAATCATCCGCAAACGGATGTTCAAACGGAACGGACAATACAAACCCTAGAAGATATGTTAAGAGCTTGTGTATTGGAAAGTGGAGGAAATTGGATAGAATTACTACCGTTGATTGAGTTCTCTTATAACAACAGTTATCATGCAAGTATTGGTATGGCTCCTTATGAGGCATTATATGGGAGGAAGTGTAGAACGCCATTGTGTTGGGCGGAGGTTGGCGAAGATAGGATTTTGGGACCCGAGGTTATTCACGAGACTACGGAAAAGATTAGGATGATTCGTGAAAAAGTTAAGCAGGCCCAAGATCGTCAAAAAAGCTATGCGGACAACCGTAGGAGACCTTTGGAATTTGATGAGGGTGATCATGTATTTTTGAAGGTTACTCCGAGATTGAGATAGAAAGGACCATTTAAATCGTGGAAGTTAAGTCCAAGATACGTAGGACCGTATCAGATCTTAGAAAGAATTAGTGAAGTAGCATACAGATTAGCCTTACCGCCTTCTCTGTCCGAGATGCACGATGTTTTTCATGTATCTCAGCTTCGGAAGTTTGTTCCAGACCCTCTCCAGCCAATTCTACCCGATACTATTGAGATAGAAGTAGATTTAACGTTTGAGCCTCAACCTAGTCGTATCACGGGAAAAGAAACTAAGGTGTTAAGGAATAAGGAGATTCCTCTGGTTAGGGTTCAGTGGGATGAGACGCATCTGGGAGATGCGACGTGGGAACTAGAATCAGAGATGCGAGACGCGTATCCTCATCTTTTCAGGTAATTGTTTTAAATTCGTGGGCGAATTTCTATTTAAGGGGGGAGGATGTAATACCCCATAAATTATTTTACTCTGGATAATATTGGTATGATCAACTGGGCTCCGGTTTACTCTGAGAATTTATTTGATGAAATAATTAGAGTAAACTGATGAGCTCAGATCAGACCCAATTAATATTATCTGACTCTGAGGCTTTAAAGTGTTAGAGCTTTAGAGACTATTTGGACAATTAGTAGTGTTACTAATTAATGATATTTTACTATATCATTTTCCTTTCCACTCTTTTTCCTTACTAGAAGCAAAGGAAGAAAAAGATAGAAAGAAGTGGAAGAGGAAGGAAAGGAAAAGGAAGAAGAGGAAAAAGCTCAAGAACACAAGTCATCAACCATCACCCATTCTTCATCAAATCATCTTCTAATCTTCATCATCGTCATCTATTCAAGGTGGGTTATAGATAGAAACCTTTGGTTTAGATTTTCTTGAGGTTTAGAATCTAGGTTAGAACGGTGAGAAAATGAGTAATCTTGGATTTAACGGTTGAAATGCGGTATAATCTGTGTAGTATAATCACTAGCCATGTAGGATCATCTGTTATTATATGTTTGCATGTTGGTGAAGTTTTGGAATGAGAAATTGGTCACCATGCTCTGTTTTCACGCTGCAGAATTTCTGCATTTTCCCAGATTCGCACTGCGAATCCCCCAGCGAAGGGGAAATCGAACACTCGCTGGCTATTTGCACGGCGAAGGTGAGGGCGAATGTTCGCCAGAGATTCTCCAGAGGTTCGCACTGCGAACATTACCCTATTTTGGTTCTGCCACGGTTCGCCAGACGTTCGCACTGCGAATGAGACAGCGAACCCAGTGTATTTAGGCATTCACTGGAAGCTTCGCACTGCGAATGAAGTAGCGAGCATTCGCTGGCTGCTTCGCATTGCGAACATGACAGATCCTCCTACTTGTTTCCTTCATAACTTTTGACTTGTTTATCCGATGTGAGTATTCTTGGTATCGTTGTGAAGCTATGAACATATTCTAGCTAATGGAAGTGAGAAATATCAGTTTATTGCCCGATTAAATAAATCGGAGGGAACCATGAATTGGTGTAAATTGTGGTATGTTGAATTATATGTTTCCATTATGTGATTAATGACTATATGCCTATGCTCTTATTATCAAACATGTTTGAATATGTATGCATGTTAAAACACAAAATAGGTAGAGTGAGGAATATTACCGTAAACAATGTCGGAAAAATGTAGAATGAATAAACACTAGTATGGAACATGTGTGTTAACCATTTGGTTGTGATAAGGCATAATGGCCTTGTGATTGTCGAATACAATCACGTTTGTGTGTGAGATCACGTAATCGTAACCGGTTATCTTGCGAGTGCGTTTCATGGGTCTCGAGCTCCTCTGAAACATGTGCACAACTACTTGGCAGGTTTGATTCCCGCGTGCAGTACGAATGGCGCTCTGGGAGCGTATGCTTGTGACGGTAAATGGCCCGTGTGAAGTGACGGTTCATAACGGTATAAGGTCCGTAGAACCCGAATCCATTTGTATGTCAAGTAGGTTACCAGGATCCATGACTCGGATCGACTTCTAGATGTAGAAGCGGAAGGGAATAGGGGATTCCTTGGTGTGGTTACCGATTAGTGATATTGTGAGTTGATCAACTCACGACATGTTTCCATATAGTGTGTGTGTACTCAAAGTCATTTCCCTTCCCTTTTGACTTGAGTTAGGCTTGTTAGAACCTTGTAAAGCCGAGAGGACATATAAGATAGATAACTCACTGAGATTTGATGTATCTCACCCCACGTTGTTGTTTACATCACAGGTACTACAGGTTCGGCGAAGGGTAAGGACAAAGTGGTTTGACTTTTCCTTACGGATCGTATCTTTTGTGTGGCAAGGCTTCCGTTGTGGAGATTTTGAGATCATTAGTGATCTAGTTCTTAGTTTTATCTTTTGAACATATTGTATATATAACATGCCATAGTTGTTGTATTAGGTTTTTTGGGCATTTATATGTATACTGTGTTACTAGGAACTTGTATATTTCAGTACCAAACGTATTATTCATGTATGATATATGCTTTGATGTATGTATTTATATATGGGCGTTACAATTTTAATTCCTGCAATTTCATGCTTTCTATAATTTGAATTCCAGTGTTTTGAATTAATAAAATAAAGTTTTTCCCTTTAGTATGTTTGATTATGTGAACAATGTGCTTTCATATTTAAAACTATGTCTAGCATCTTTATCCTCCTTTTTTATTATGACAAAGAGGGAGAAAAATACTCTCAGGGGAAGTAGAGTATAATCTCTACTCATGTGATGGGGAGTTTAACCACTCCAATGTTTATCCATCTGTCTTTTCTTTTACCACCTCCATGCGATATGCATTGTCATCATTAAAAAGGGGAAATGTGGAACTATGTGCTTGTAGGTATAATCAAGAAGTGATCAAAGCAGATAGATAACAAAGATTTGTCTATCCCTAATGATGTTATGGTTTTGATGATGACAACATGGGTTGTTAAATATGCATGAAGTCAAGCAATTACTGAAATTAGATCAAGTAGTCACTACTACAGAAAACCCTCTCACAACGGACGTGCTATTAGATCTAGTGCTAGGGGTCTGCTGCAAAATATGAACTAGAAGAAGATGATGAAGATAGTATGATGAAAGTTGCACAAAATAATTCCAAAGTGTGTGTTTACACTAAGCTTTAGGTTTGATTCGCCCTCACCAATTACGTAAATTGGATGCAAAAGGGTTAACCGGCGAATCTCCTTCAGGATACTTTGGAAAACTTAACATGAATTGTACATTTACATTAAGCATATCAATCAACGATATTTTACAGAATAAAGTTCCTTCACTTATTCTTGTTGCTTAGAAAAATAAAGAAATAACTTAGATATAATTTTTTTCTCTGAAAATAATTGTTTTCGTATATATTTTATGCTGACAAGTATCTCTATTTATAACAAAACTTGTATCGATTGCTGTGAGAAACAATGTTTTATTTGATTGCAACATGACTATTCGCGAACCATTGTATATCAATAACAACAAACATTTTCATGAAAAGTTGTGGTTGCACCTTTTGACCACGCGCCCAATCATTATACGGTCTCTGGTTCTATTCTAGACAATTGCAACTTTTGGCCATTTATTTTTTTAATTTAACAAATAAATCCAAAAATTATTCAAATCAAGGATTCGAAACTATGATCGTTTACTTTATAGCAAAAGCCACAACCACTATAACACATAGCCATTTATGATTTAAAAATATTTATAAAATCAGTTTAATCATTATTATTTATCATTACATTTTAGAAATTTCTCCAACAATCCTCCACCATTTTCAAAATATATCTAAATCCATTATTCAGGAAATTAATGGTTGATAAAGAGGTATTATATGACCGTTCAGAAATTAAATATGGCCTTTGAAGATATCCACGTGATATTCACGTCAGAATTTTCCTTCATGGGGTCCACATCGCTAAGAGAAAATCGAAAAAGACAAAAAAAAACATGTTGTACCATGTTTCCCACGTCAGAGTTTTCTTTCATGGGTTCCACGTCGCAAATAGCAAATAGAAAAAGACAAAAAAAAAACATGTTGTGGCATGTTTCCCATGTCGGAACTAGCAATAGAATAAGACAAAAAAGCATCGTTCTGTCTTTGCAGGTCACGCATGTGATTCCTGTGCTTTGGACCGTTCTGACGCACATTTATTCCCATGTGATTTACACATCGGAAATTAGTGGCATGTTTCCCACGTCAGAACAAACTCCTATATCTAAAGCAACTTGTAGAATTCCCAGAACCCACAAAACATTTTTCTCTTCCTCTCTCAATTACTCTATGTCTCGCCCCTTCTCAGTTTCTCTCATTTTCTTCTCCCTCGCCCCTTCCCTTGCTCTCTGTTTCTCCCATTTTCTTCTCTCTCAATACCCACAAATCACTTCTTCTTCAACATTTTTGCACCATTAATGTAAGTATTTTAAGGTTTTATTTATTAATTCATTTTATTTTATAATTTCATAAATATAATATTTCTCTCTTTATTTGTTTCAAGATCTAAAATCATCAAGATTTTCAATATTTATTGGAGAAGTTTATCAAGCTAAAGCTTCAATTTTTTTTCAAGTTTAATAAGGTATGTTGTAAGATCTAATTATTTTATAATAATTTTATTTATTTATTCAGATTTTTATTATGAAATTAGTTGTTGATTGTTGGTTGTTTGTTGTTGTAGTATAATTATTAAAATTTTCAGATTTTAATTATTAGGTTAAAATTTATATATAGCATTAGATTTTATTAGGTCAAATAATTAATATATCATAAAATCCGAAAATTATTTTATTTTAATATATATTATTTTTAAATACATATTTAATTAAAAACAAATATATTATGTTATATATTTTTAAATATAGATTTTAGAAAAAACAGATTTTATAATATATTATATTATATTTTATAAAACTAGATTTTATAAAAACAGATTTTATAAACACAGATTTTATATTTTTAAATACTGATTTTATAAAAATGGATTTTATCTTATATATTTTATTTTTAATATATATTTTATTTTATTTTATTTTATTAAAAACAGAATATATAATATTAATTAAAAACAAAAATATTATATATTAATTAAAAACAAAATATAAAACAATTTTATTAGATTTTATAAAACAGAATTTATGTTTAAAATAAATATATAGATTTATTAAAAATAGAAAAGTAATTATTGTAATTAAGTAAAGATAATATTTTTAAAAACAGAATTTATATAGATATTATATTTTTATTTTTAATATTATAGTAAGTAAAGATATTAAGTAAATGAATTATTAGGTTGTTGGTTGTTGTTGTAAAATCATTATCTATAGTTGTTATTAATTTATACTATATTATTAAAAAAATATTAATTTGAAAATACTTAATATAAAGTTTATTTTTATTAGGTTAAAATGTATAATTAGATTTTATATACAATGTTATGGAGATTTGTTAAGTATAGTTATAAAATGTAGAATATATATTTATGAAATGTACAATTTGATTAAACATATATAGTAAGAAATGTAGTTATGTTTAAAACAATGTGAAAAGAATTATATTATTTTGCATATATTAAAATCACATTTTAAATTAAAATGATACTGATAGTACAAATGTGTAGTATGAAATATTTTCGTTACTATCGTAGTTGGATGTACGATAGAACGTTACCAGGAAGACGTGGACTTACTCAAAATTTTGAGGAAGGAGTTAAAGGGTTTATTACGTGGGCATTTGCTCAAGAATGTTGTTGAAGGGAAAGAGAAGTAAGATGTCCTTGTCTTAAATGTGAATGTAGACCTATAATTAATGACGCAGAGGAAGTGGAACGTCATTTGAAGAGAATGGGTTTCATTAAAAATTATTGGGTTTGGACTTATAATGGAGAAGAACTGCTGAGTAATGTACATGCAGAGACTACTAATACACAAGCATCAAGCAGTCGATCACATATAGAATTTGAGGAACAATTTAATCTGATCAATGATATGGTTGGCAATGCCTTTGGAGTAAATGTGACATGTGATGAACCTTAAGATTTTGATGGGGAAGAGTTCTCAAATGAGGAAGCACAAATATTTTACCAATTGTTGAAAGAAATGAATACGTCGTTGTTTGAGGGGTCGGCAGATTCCAAATTATCAATGTGTGTGAGATTATTGGTTGCAAAGTCAAATTGGAATGTTCCTGGTCAGTGCTTGGAATTTTTTGCAAAAATGATGTTGGATGCGACTCCTACGAAAGACAACTTGCCTACAAGTTATTATGATGCAAAAAGGTTGGTGTCGAAGTTGGGTTTAGAAGTACGAAAGATTGATTGTTGCATAAATGGATGCATGTTGTTTTATGATAATGAGTTTGGTACTAATGATGGGGAGCTGGAGGAATGTAAGTTCTGTAAGAGTCTGAGATATCAAGTTCGTAGTAAAGCCATTAACCGTAAACAAAAACCTGTAGCAGTGAAGTCCATGTTTTATTTTCCAATAATACCAAGGTTAAAAAAGATTGTTTGCTTCAATGACAAGTGCAAGTCAAATGACATGGCATCATACAAACAAAACAAGTTTAGGCACTATGCGACATTCATCTGATGGTGAGGCATGGAAGCATTTTGATAGGGTACATTCTGATTTTCCTGCAAAACCTAGAAATTTCGGACTCGGATTATGTTCTGATGGTTTTACTCCATATGTCCAAGCGTCTGCAATTGCATATTCTTGTTGGCCAGTTATTGTAACCCCTTACAACCTCCCTCCAGAGATGTGCATGACAAAACCATACATGTTTTTGACTTGCCTCATTCTAGGACCGTCAAGTCCTAAAGCCAGAATCGATGTGTATTTACAACCTTTAATTGATGATTTGAAGAGGTTGTGGATTGGAGAATGGACTTATGATATATCTCGCAAACAAAACTTTACTTTGCGAGCTACCTTGATGTGGACTATTAATGACTTTCTCGCGTATAGAATGTTATCTGGTTGGGGTACGCACGGAAAAATGGGATGTCCGCATTGCATGGAATTTACAAAGGCTTTTACTTTGGAATTTGGGGGGAAAAGTTTGTGGTTCGACTGTCACCGCAGATTCCTACCACGAGACCATGTCTTTAGAAGAAACAAGACCGATTTCAAAAAAGATGTATGAGTAAAAGATTTGCCTCCCCCTCAATTATCACCAGAGGAAATATGGAATCGAGTTTCTGAACTACCAAAATTCACAGATTATGGTGAAGCATGCAGAATTCAAGGATATGGGGTCAAACACAATTGGACAAAAAGAAGTATATTTTGGGACCTCCCATATTGGAAAGATAATTTGTTGTGACATAATCTTGATGTTATGCATATTGAAAAGAATTTTTCCGATAATGTATTTAACACAGTGATGAATGTTCAAGGCAAAACAAAAGATAATGAGAAGGCTAGAAGGGACATGGAAATTTTGTGTGATAGAAAAGACTTGGAGTTGAAGCCTCGACCTAATAGAAAATTTTTAAAACCCAAGGCTTGTTACAATCTAACTTCCCAAGATGCTAAAGCGGTTGTCGATGGTTAAATGAATTGAGAATGCCCGATGGTTATGCTTCAAATTTAGCAAGGTGTGTCGACGCTAAAACTGGGAAGTTGCATGGAATGAAAAGTCATGATTGCCATGTTTTCATGGAACGATTGCTTCCAATTGCGTTCAGTTCACTACCCAACCATGTGCTTAATCCGCTAACTAAAATAAGTCAATTTTTCAGAGATATTTTTGCGTCAACTTTAAGAGTCGATAGCATCACTAAGTTGGACCAAAATATTCCAGTAATTTTATGCAAGTTGGAACGAGTTTTTCCACATGGTTTTTTCGACTCTATGGAACATCTACCTGTGCATCTTGCATATGAAGCCTATCTTGGTGGCCCCGTTCAATGCACGTCGATGTATCCCATTGAAAGATTCATAGGTGATTCAAAGCGATCAGTGAAAAATAAAGCTAAAGTTGAAGGATCAATATATGCACATTACTTGCATCGGGAAACATCACATTTTTGCAGTCATTATTTCAATCATTTGATGTTAACTCCAATAATCATAAGGAATGAATTTGATGTTAATAAAAGAAGTCAGTTTACCTTGTCAGTATTCGGTCTTCCCGGTTGTCCCTCTGGAAAGGAGAATGTGCATTGGCTAACCCAAAAAGAATTGCAATCTACACATGTTCATGTCTTGATTAATTGTGTTAGATTTAGGCCATATCCTGAGTAAGTATACGCCTAACTATCTATTTGGCTTTATAGAGTGAATTATTACATTCTAACTAATACTATGTTTCTTTATAGGGCATTTAACACCTCCTATTTTCAAAGCACCGGTGAACAAGCAACTACCGGTCACATACATGCATCTTTTCCAGCATGGTTCAAGGAGCAATTGTCATGCATTGATGCACCAACTCAAGAAATACTCCATTTGAGAAACTTGTCTAGAGGCCCTGTTCAAAGATCAATTGAATGGGACACATACTTTATGAACGGTTATAAATTTCACACCCAGACCTGGACAGAAGGGAAAAAACCATAAATAGTGGTGCATTTGTTAAAGGAGTTACAGATGGTGGTGAAGACGACTTCTATGTCGTTGTTACGCATATTTACGAGTTGGCATACAATTACTTGGACTCAAAAAATATAGTTGTCTTATTTTATTGTGATTGGTACAATCCATCTACCAGGGGCACAAAAATAGATAAGAAATATAACATTGTTGAGATTCGAATGGACAGAAGGTACAAACAGTATGACCCTTTCTTAATGTCACGTATCGTTAAGCAAGTTTATTATGTTTCCTTACCCTTCAATTCAGCCACGTAAACGTGGATGGTGTATTATAATCAAAACAAAACCATTGGGTCATATTGAAACAGATGATCTAGTGGAAGATGTTGCTTACCAAGACGGTGAAATTTCTCAAATTCATGATGTGGTTGAAGTTGAACAAATTATAAATTTGTGTGATACATTGGCCGAGGGTCATCAAATTGATGCACCTGTGTTGTTGGTAGATAATAATGTGGATGAAGAGCATGAAGAGTTTGGATCTGAGGACATTATTGGATCAGATGATGAAAATAATATGGATGAAGTGCATGAAGAGTTTGAATAGATAGTTTTTATTAATTTTACTTAATGTATTAATGTGTTCGGACACCATTTTATTAATGTATTATTAGTTTTATATGAATGGAAATGATTTTTACGTATTGTGTGTATATATTGTGTTAATTTATTTATTGACAGCTCTCTCAAAATAGATAAAATGCCACCCCGAATTGACAAGGGTAAGGCTAAGGCGACCCAGCCCCGTCCGAGAGCTAGGTTACGTGAGGTATCTCCCTCACCCACAGACTCGGGCAAATCTAATGTCTATAGACACTTCACAACCATTTATGACATTACTCTCCTCCTCCCATATAGTTCCATTTGAGAATCCATCTTTTATTAGTCTGTTTGGGGGATCCTTCATGCAGCAGCTTGGGGGATCTAGTTTTCCTCAGGTACCGTCTTCCTTCATGCAGCAGCCTGGGGGATCTGGTTCCCGCATTACACACCCCACACATATACCTGCACGTCAGGAGCAGGATGACCCTATTCAGGAGGATGATGAAGTTCATGAGGAGCAGGCAAATCCTGTTGCAGAGGAGATTTTGGTGGTTGAAGGACGACATGTTATTAGGCCCGATGGATCGGGGTAAGTTTTTAATTTATAATATTTATTTAACTATATATTGCCATTTTTATATTTAATACTTATTCAAATTATTGTGGTTGTTTAGTTTTGATCTGTGTCGGGCTGCTTCAAAAGCTGTAAACCAGGTCATTCAACTGATGTATACAAAACTCATTAAGTCTTTTGGAGAGCTCCCAGATACTGAAAAAGATATATGGTTTGATAAATTTGAGGTAAATTGTATTTTTATTAAAGTTATGTTATTTTATAATTATTTTATGTTATAAATATCTAACATTTTATTTGAATGTCATACAACTTGCAGGAAAGGTGTACGTGGCAAAAATTTGACGAAGTCAAGATTCAAAAACAAATTTAGAAGTAAGGTATCTAGCCGACTATCTGACATGCTTAAGAATGCTAGACAACGTTGGGAAAGGGATCAAACTCATCCTAACTGGATAGGCGAGGAAATATTTGCGGAACTTATTGAGTGGTGGAAGACAAAAGATTTTCAGAGAAGATCTGAACATGCAAAAAAGATGATGGCATCTGAAGCAGGTGGCTACCTTAGTACAGTTGGAAGTATCAATATCGGTGAACATCGTCGACGAATGGTAATTATAACTATTTTTTTAAGTTCTATTTTGTATTATTATATACATATTTAATTAAACTTAATTATTTTAATTAGAAAAAGGATTTGGGGAGGGAGCCACACATTAATGAGCTATTTGTGAAGACCCGAACCAAAAAATCGGGGGAATTTATTGACGGTCGTTCCAAATCAACCTTGGTAACTTCTTTATATTTCATTATTTTATTTCATTATTGTATATAACTAAATTGTTTAATTTATATTTAATTTAATTTTTTTATGTGTGTGTAGGAGTTGTATCAGACCTTGCTTGCCCAATTTCTAGTTGAAAATCCTCAGTATACTCCGATTGGGAATGCACCGCTTGATCCACGTGTGGATCTTTATATTTGGAGTTTAACAGTAGGTGGAAAGGGAAAAAATGGGTGTTTTTTTGGTCTTGGGTCTTTGGATGCCGACTATAGAAAATGAGACAGAACTTTATTTCAAAGACTTGAAGATGGGGAAGGAGAATCTAGTCCGCCAGAATTGACACCCGGAATGTTGGCAACAGTGAGACAGCTAGCTCTGTCTAAGGCGAGACGAGAGACGGAGGCACATGAGGCGGTGCTAAAGGCCGAAATGGAGGAAATGAGGAATAGGAAAAATGCTGAAATTGAGGAAATAAAGAAGAGGCAATCTGAGATGGAGGCACAAATGCAACAATTTTTTGCCTCACAATCGAATTGTTCTATCCAAGATGATGAAGAAGATGAAGATGTTATATTTAGCAGTGACGATGAATAAACTTTTTTTATTATTATTTATGTTTGTGACGTGAATATCACGTGACACTTTTTTTTATTATTTATGTTTGTGACGTGAACATCATGTGACTAAATATTTTATATCTTTTAATAATTATAATTATTAAAAAATTTGATATCTTTAATCGAAAATTATTTTAATTTTTACATTTTATTATTTATTAATTTTTTTTATTCAATAATATTTATTAATTTTACATTTTATTTTAAAATACATCAGTGAAGTGAAATTCATGTCACTAAAATTAAAATAAGTTTGAGTTTTGTGACGTGAAAACCATGTCACTAATTAGTGACGTGGAAATCACATGGGAACATCTCCATACTGACACCCTGCGTTCATGTCAGTCTTGGTTCAGAAAGGCATTTTGCGACGTGAAAACCATGTCACTAATAAGTGACGTGAATTTCACGTGGGAACATTTCCAAATAATATTGTGGTTTGTGACATGAAATTCATGTCACTAATTAGTGGCGTGAATTTCACGTGGAAAAAAGTTCTCACAGATGTTCCTTCGACGTGCTGCCCACGTCGTAAGTTTTGTTTAGTGACGTGAATATCGTGTGGGAAATGTCAATATTTCTTGTAGTGATAGATTAAAATATATTTAATGCATTAACCATTTTGACAACCATGATCTTACAAATTTGAGATGACTAACTTTTATTTCATACAGTGGGTTCAAACATGTGATTCGTAAACTCCATATAAAAATAACACCATAGAGTTTATTTTTATTCTTTAAAAATAAACAATTCTCTTGCATGACTAGCATATGCATAACAAATTCTATGTGATAAATTCATGTTTCATATATAACAATGTTTTATGGTATATCCAAATAAAAATCACAAAATGAATAATAAACCAACATCACTAATATTTCTTGTAACATTTCTCGATGAACACTTATCAACTTACAACAAGATAAAATATATCAAAATTACTTTTAATATCAAGATAAATAAGAAAAAATACTTCCATATTATGATACACATATAATATGAGATAAGTTATTTTAATTTTTAAATTCTTGCATAAACAACAATACAAATGAAACATGTTCTTGATATTTTTAACACATTATTTACACCATTTTATGTTACCAATAAATTTACCATATATTCAAATTCATGATTTTATTTCTTTTAATTATTACCAATAATCTAAGCCAGAATTAATGCATTATTAATTAAAATAAATTACTTGCACCAAAGAAAAATATTTAACATACATTTTACATTAAAGTTTATAACATAAACCAAACATATTCATAATTATTTCATTTCACATATTTGTATAGTTTATAAATCATGCATGTATAAATTTAATATCACATGTTAAAGTTAACATAAATACACATTATTTCTCATCATATAATATTATACATGAATTTAAAACATTATATGAATACATATTAATGTAATCGAATTATTATGTACTTTTCACCATGGTTATGAATAAGAGAGTGTGCACTACTACAAAACGTATAAACAACAATGACATGGTCACCACGGTTCTTCCATACACCATGGTGACATCTCTAAACTAAGGCGCTATCATATTATTTTTGTTTTTTGATTAAAAATTATTTGTATATAACAACGGTTGAGGAGCCAACCGTGGTGATACCATCAAGCTTTCACGGGTTCGAACCTCAGCGCCCTCATATATATTATTCCTTTAATGTTAAGGCGCGCCTTTTCTTTTTTTTTTTTAAATAAAAAACTTAAAGGGTTATGACTACGGTTGATGAGTTCCACCGTTGTGATATATTTTGTTTTTTTATTTAAAATTTTTAATTTTAAATTAAACTCTGGCGCTTCTTTATGAAATTTCAGTATGAAGTAATATATCATAATGGTTGGTGGTATTGGTCGTGATGGTAGCTTTATAATATTATACACTCCTAGTTAGCTTGTCTCTTCAGTATCCTTTTTTCCATTGAAAATAGAAACTAGACGAAACATTACCTGATTTCAACCCTAAACCCTAACGTTCAATACTGTGAAACAATACACGATTTCAACCAAAACACCATCGTTCACCCTAGATTGTCTCTTCAGTATCCATTCTTCACTGTGTATTTGTCATTTTCGTCATCATCGTCAAGGAGGTTGACAAGACCATCATGATCGTGACTTCGAGAAGGAAGAGTACACCAACCAAGTTGTCACCATCGAGAAGGAAGACAACAACAACAACACCGTCGTTGTAACGCCCTGTATAATATTTATCTAGAATAATACCATACAAGTGTTTTATTTGGTACTGACACAATTCATAAGTGCCTAATGGCATACTTCACATACTTGTCCATTACTAAAGCGTAAATACAACATATGGCACAAGTCATGGAAATTAGCCATAAACAAAATCTAAGAATAATATACAATATCCTCAATTGTATACAACAAATTAATACACAGCGGAAATAAGCTCAACTAAGCTTCTCTTGAAACATCCAAGCATCGCTCCACTTGTAGATCAAACCTGCAAACCACACCTGAAATATAGCAAGTATAGTGGGGTGAGATACATCAAATCTCAGTGAGTTCCCTATCTTATGGATTCTCTCGGCTTTACAAGGTTTTAACCAAATCCTAACTCAAGTCCAAGGGAAGGGAAAGGGACTTCGAGTTTACAATTCAATTCTCACACTATATGGAAACATGTCATGAGTTCATCAACTCAAAAAAAATATCACTAATCGGTATCACATACCAAGGCATCTTTCCCCGGCCAACCCTACAAGAGAGTTCAACACGGGTCACGGATCCTTAAAATCATAGACAACCATTCTCGGCCAACTCTTCCAAAGAGTTTTCGACACGAGTCTTGGATGCTAAGGTAGATAACTTTCCCCGGCCATCCTACATAAGAGGCTCTTCGACACGGGTCACGATTACCTACACATGGTACTTTCCCCAGCCACCCTACACAAGAGGATCTCGACACGGGTCACTAATACCACCCACTAAGCAACTTTCACCGGTCACCCTACACAAGAGGATATCAACGCGGGTCACGGTTACTTACTTAATAAATACTTTCCCCAGCCATCCTACACACGAGGCTCTTCAACACGGGTCACGGATATTTATTAAGGGATAAAACACTATAACTACATGATTTTATTCGACAATCACAAGGCCACAATGCCTTAAGGCTGCATTCGCCTTAATCACAAGAACACGAGGTTCACACACATGTTCCATACTAGTGTCTCACTCTCCTCTAGAACATTACTCGTCAAGGATGCACACTTAGGCATCGAATGCACGAGCATCGCCATCTAGAGTTTTTATCAATTTCTAGCCACAACCTAGAATCATATCATTAGGTTTGGGGTAAGGTTTCCTCACTCCTCCTAATTTGTTTTAAGCATGCATATCTCTCATTCATACTTAACAACAATTATATAGACATGGTATAGTACAATTTTCATATAACAATATCAACCATAAAATGCAAATGATAACATAACAAGTCAAACATAATCCACATAGTAGCTCACACACACACATGTTTAAGGCATACAAGCCACTACTATCCTCTACCAAGTATCCTTGGTTAAAACTCATGGTTTCACATTATCAAGTCATAGCACGTCACATAAAACGTCACTTTCGGTTCCCTCTGATTCATTTGATCAGGTATCGAAATCAATACTTTTCACTTTCATCCTGTAGGATATTTCCACAGCTTTACATCGGCTGTAATTATGCCTCAATCGGATTTACGATCCAAAAGATATGGATTTCAACATATCACATAACATTATTTCATTCATTTTCCACCAAATAATTAATCCGACATCATACCCCTAATTTTTACTTTTATTGGGTAAAGGATTATCATAGCTTTCCAACGGTATAAAGAACGCTTAAATCGGATAAACGAGTCAAAAGATATGGATTTTTGAAAATATTTTATTTTTGGTTCCAGGTCGGGCTAAGCGGGCTCCACCCCGCGCTAAGCGCGCTACTCACTGCCTGGAATGGTTGCAAATTCTCCAGACCACGCTAAGCGCGCGTCTGCGCGCTAAGCGCGCACTGCGATTTTCAGAAAAATAAATCTTTTGACAACAGAATATACAACCCCCAATTCACCCTCAATCCATACCCAAACAACCAATAGAGGTATATTATCATATTTCTATCATGGTTTATCCCACAAACCTCACAAACATAAATTCCAACATCAAAATCTAGTTTTCACACAAAACCCCAACATTTCTAAACTCACTCCAAATCAATATCAAACATCATTATCATTACCAATAGATGATTTTACATGTATAATGATCATGCTACACGATTTATATCACATTCCAACCGTTAGATTCCATTGATTAGCAATTTAAGCATTTTCTCTCAATTTAACCTAAGTTCCAAAACAACTTATTTCTAGAACTTAAAGTGTCTAACTAGAACCCACCTGATAATCGAAGAGGAGTTTGAAGAAGATGGTGATGATGATCCATGGGTTTTCTCTCTTCTTCCTCTTTCTCCATTTCTCTTCCTTTCCTCTTCTTTCTCTTTTCTTCTTCTCCTTACTAACTTCTTCTTTCTTTCTTTTCTCTTTCCAAATATATATATATATATATATATATATATATATATATATATATATATATATATATATATATATATATATATATATAAACCAATATTATATAATATAATCCAATAGAGTAAAATATCTCCAAATTGATATTTTGTCATCTCAACCCAATTGATCAATTATTAGAGTTATCTTAAAATACTCCCTTAACTAATAAATATCACTCTGTCTTTTTAATAAAATCATTGATCTCTTCTAATATCCAGTTGAGCACTTAACTAATACGGGGTATTACACTCTCCCCCCCTTACATTGAAATTCGCCCCCGAATTTCCTTCGTTCAGCAATAACCACCAATTGCATCATTATCTTAGTTCCACACTCACTTCACTTCCGTTAACCTTTCTGTTCAATTCTGACGCATACCAATTATAACTTGATTTCATAGACCAAAATCCTTATTTTCACAAATTAACAACTTCACGTCCTTAATCATGCTCTTGTTCTAATATCGAGTTAACTTCCAACTTTGCTTCCCCAATTCATCTGTTGTTTCTTACTAAAACACTTGGTCGCATTTTACCTCGGAAAGAATGTACCATTCTACATTCCTCTATTGAGTCACAAACAAAACCGTAACACCTTATCTTGGTTTAAGATAACAAACACTCATCAAATCCTTTAACATTAGAACCACTTCATATCTAGTTAAACGACTTCTTTATCAGTTCCATCTGGTCTGATACTAAACATTATAACCATTACATCTGATAATTCATCTCTTTCGTATCACACCAAAAGGTAACACACTTAGAGCAAAAATCTTCTTATATCCGTACTTACAAGCAACAACCTCAAATCCTTATTATTCTGACCGACTCTTTCATTTGTCACCTTCCACTGTGCAATTCAAATTCTAACAGCGGAATACCATGAATTCTCAAGCACTATCAAGTAGCTACCAGTCCACAAATGAACACACTTATCCACTGGGGTCCTTACTAACCAACGGCATAAGAAACTTACTGACGTCTTTTGGTAGAACAATTTCCTCGCCAACACACAATATAATAACATCCGTCCAATACTCTCTAGACGATAAAGATGCATGAGTTATACTGTTACAACCATAACATATACAACTCCAATTCCATTCTAAATTTGAAATCAATATACCCAAAATAGTTTAACAACTTCTGGTTCTGGTTACCACATTCCAAATCGATTCTTCTTACGGTTTCCGACTTACTCAGGGTTCCTTGCTGATTCAAGGTCTCAACCAATAACAACGTAACACCCACATAAAACTTCGATCATATGTGAGTCACCACTTATCAAAACTCAAACCACCCAAAGCACAATGGTGAGTTTCCATACTACTCACCAATTCCACATACAACACTCTACACGTACGCACACCCTCAAAGGACATGCCACGTTTCTCAATTGAATCTACTTCTCTTAATCGTTCTATTCCATAAACGATCCAAGTTATACGCTTAACTTCGGAACGTTCAATTCTTACTCGTACTTGGAAGGATAACTTTCAAATTTCATTCTCTTGGTAAAACTCAACTGCACACAACTGGTACCACTTTCACGATCTAAATCTGATGTCGTGAACTCACGGAAGATAACAATTACTAACTCGGACCAACCGTTCATACCTTACTAATACCATAATTACACACCGAAATATTCCTTGCGGGGTCAACACTTCGTGAGTATTGTTCAACTTCGTCCTTAAAGTTCTCGACAGTAATAATAACAAAACACCCAAGAATTTCTCATACTCAACACAATTCATAAGATTTCTTCCTCGAAGTCGAATTTCTTAGTCATCTAAACAGATGGTCGATTAAGTAACACCCTTCCACAAGTTCCGATTTCAAAACACAAATTCGTTTTTCATTTACTCACCATCTCGTTTTCCATTCACACAATACTCTCCACTCGGAGCAGCATAAGGTAACAAAATGCAGATGGTGGTTCTTAAGGGATTTCACAATTTACCCATATGTTAATCGATTAACCATCTGAGCTAATCGGTTAACTCCTCAAAATTATGTGCAAAGCATCATCCTTGCACGTGTTAATCGGTTAACACTGCTGCAGAATCTAAAACCAGTTTCTCATAATTCAAAACCATCCCTATTTAAACCATCAATCCAATTTGCTCTAATTTGAATTATCATTCTCAACTTGCGGCTTCTTAACTTGCATAACATTCACCAACCATGATCCACTCAAGTAAAACCGACAAGGTCAAAACATGCAGACGGCACACTCTAACCAAGTGACAGGCAAAATTCCAAATTTTGACGCGGTCACACCACAAAACTTCAGCAGGATAGATCATTTTTTCTGCTCAACCAATTACGCTAGCGGGAAACCAATAATGATGACATTCTAAGGTTTTAGCCATAACTCATGCTTGATTCGTCCATAAACAAAACTAGCACACAACTATTATACGATACCACAAAATTGATGGACATCTCATATCAAGCATACCACCTTATTCTCTCACTCGAACTCTTTGGTGAGAAATAAGACAACAACGTTCTTAGTCTAACAAAAGGTAGATTTCAATTATTCTGATTATTCACAAATACAGAAGTTCTCTATACTTGAAAATAAATTGGGGCAATGCATCCTTTCGAAGAACTTTTCCATCACTTCGTACACATTAACTGGAATTCCTTACCCTTCACTATCCATTACACATCCCACTTACACCAAATTACTTAATGGAAGATTTTCAACCGACAATTCTCATTAACCATTTACAAAACCCTTCTGGTATAAGCCATTCCATGATTTATACTTAGTCCGTAATAATTCCCGATTTGCTTCTCGTTGTTTCACCGCAATCTTGCTTCTAAGAATACAATATTCACTATTCCATGAAGTACGTCTTTTCACACTTGTCTCAAGAATAAAAATCCACCACGTACCCTTTCCGTTACTAAATGAAACTCATTATTTCTCCAACACAATACCTTATACTGTTCCTTGGGTAATTTAACAAATTCCAAAATTGGTTTCTTACCGAAGACATAACCTTAACGCATCATCTCAAACTTAATCTCTCTCCATAACTGAATATGCGCAATTTATCTCCTACTCTTCGTCCGGAACACACTTATTTCACTTGAAGTGTGTAAACACAGCCTTGTGTTTCTTCTCACACTTCTCTACTACTTTAGGTTCCCATAAAAGTCGAACTTCCTTAACTCGTAACTTTTGCCAGTTGGAAGATATCGTTCCGAACGCATTCCTTAAGGTACTCTCGTTCCTTCAAGATACTATTGCACCCTTAAAAACTGAAGCACCAATACTTATCTCACTTCTGGACCTTACGCCACGCGTTCCACAACAATTTTTCTTTTTCACAGAATGAGATTACTTGAAATCCTTATCCATACTAGTGGTTAATCCAGCCCCACTAGCGCTTTTACATATTCCTCAACATCTTAAACAATAGTCCAATAGAGATCCCTAACTTTCAGACTCCATCCATTCCAAAGGATTGCTTAAACAACACACCACTCTTTAATTCCATGCTACCCAAAACACAACTTCTACTAAACCTCAACTGAGCTGACCAAAACTCCGCACTACTAACTCTTAGCTTAAGCCTACCTTCACAGCACAAGTTCCGAATGTCATACCCCAAATTTGTCCTACCCCAAATTTGTCCTACATGTATATAACTTTTCATCTGTACATCCATCCACTAACCATGTTCAGAAAATTCAAAAAAAAATATGTGTTGTTTCTGGTTGTGTACAGGATTGAGGTTCTTTGGTTTGATTTGATAGTCAGGCAAGGTTCTGTTTCATATTCAAAGTCAGGGTGCATCAATCCAAATGGTATATGTTTAGGGTTGCAGTTAAGGTTTGTATTTTGAGCCAGGTTAGTTGGGAATGAATCAAAACATCAAACTGTGACAGAGTAGTTGTTTCATGTATCTGCAGTCAGGGTTCAATACAGTACATCATCTTGTGATCTCAAAGGTATTTTCATGTTCGTTTGGTTCATAATGAAAGGTTTGGTTCGGGATCAGTTGGAGGTATTGATTTCATTGCTCAAGTGTGACTTCTAAAGTCTAATTCATCTGGTTTCGAGTTTAAAATGCAAGTGATTTTCAATTGTCATCACAGTTCAAGCTTATATCCTCCTGATTAAATGATCTCAAGCATGATTTAATAATTGAAAAATAAAGATGCAAAAATCAAGGTGCACATTGCCATCTTCTATCCAAAAGCTCATTACAAAATTACCAAGATTTCTACACAAAAATCTAGCCATTAAAAATTCACAAAAAAAATAGAGATAAGCCCATGTACATAAAATGAATACAAGCCCATTGTCCATGTTTTTTTTCAAGCCCATTACATTATATACCACCAAAAAAATGAAAAATAGAAACATCATGAGCAAGCCACCACAATGAGGCATAGACCTATTTCACACTCCATGCGCCTGCAGCCAAGGAAAAATAATCGTAATTCAAAGTTAACAGCACATCCTAGTACCACAAAATGTTTCAGCCATGATACATAAAATCACTACACACACCAGCCATTTTTTTTCACGCAACATGATGCACAACATTTCGCAGCAGCCTTATCACTGAACCAGTACAAAACTACAACAATTTCAAAACCCGATATACCATTCATCTCACGCTTCCAGCCACTCCACAAAGCATGCCCCCACCAATTTCTATCAGTCGCAACACACACATGAACCAGGTACCATGCACTACCTGCACATGACACAATCCCGTTCAACAATAATCAGTTTTCAAATTAAGAGAAAAAATAAATAAATACAACAGCCTGTGAAATTCCAACTTTGACCCACACAAACCAGAACACGCGACCCCACACATCAGCAGAGTCACAGAACCTGATGCAAAGCAAACAAACCTCTGCAGCACAACGCCCTACACCACCATCCAATTCCCGTACACCACAATAACGCCAAAACCAATTCGCACAACCACCTCCGGACCGTTACCTGGGTTCACAGCTCATTAATCCCTCTCCAATCTTTCCCATTCTACCCTCCACTGATTCTATAAATGGACTCACATCTTCATCACAACAGACACAAAATCCTTCATACAACCTTAAATCACCTTCAATATTCCTCAACCCTTCTTCTTCCCCAAATCAACCTCCAACACAAACCCTCAACTGTAAACACCCAAACCGTTTTTCAACCCTAAAACCCTTTTCGAACCAGAAACAGAGAAATAGAGACGAAGAGATGAGATAGACGAAGTGAGAAACGAAATCAACGACACAAACCTGAACCAAGAGGAATTCGCACAATAAGAGGTTGAGAATCGTCGTTGTTGTTCTGCTTTTGGATCTGTGTTTTGATGCGAAACTTGTTGTTGTTGTTGCGATGTCTCAAACGTGTTTTTTCTTTTCCTTTTTTTCCAGTTGTTGTTGCGTTGAATGTTCCTCTGTTTGTGTTTCTCTTGTAAAACCTGATAAGCTTGTTTTAAAAATGGCCTGATGACACTTTTTTATGAAGGCTACCGAGCTGCTTGTTTGGTTTCATTGGGCGTTATTTTAAGCCCATGGATGGTTCCATACATCCACCTAAGATTTTCATATGAGTCTTTTGTTTTTAAAAAAAAATACACGCCATTTTTTTGTTTCTCAGCCGTGTAATGTTTGGTGATGATGGGTTTTGCCTAAATGATTCTATTCTATTCACACTCCATTATTACACGATCCACCCTTCCTTTTGTTCTTTTTTGGTTTTCTTCATAGATTTTCTTTTAATTTAATTAAAACATTTTGTTTATGTAGATCTCTTTCAAAAAAAGGACTATTATTGATCTTTTATGTTCTTTATTTATGATTTAGCAATTTTATTTCATTTCCATTTTGATTTCATTTTCATTTTTTTTTTGGGCCAATGATATAACAACACTCATGATTTAGTTGATTTTCTCAAAATCGATTAAAATCTTGATTAATATGAGGCCTATTTATTTTTCTTTTTTATCGGTCGATGAAAGTCAAAAACCATAGCTTATCGATTATCGATTTAAGATCTTGATTAAGACGAGACCGATTTTATTTTAATTTCGATTTCCTTTTCATTTCATATTCTATTTATTTATTTCTCTTCTTATCGGTCGATGAAAATCTAAAATCAAAGATTATCGATTTATCGATTTAAAATCTTGGTAAAGATGAGACCTTTCTTCCTTTTCCATCTTATTTTCGATTATATCTTTTCATTTTAGATTTCTATCTTTTCTTTTCATTTTTGGTCAATGAAAGTCAAATATCGTTGATTATCGATTTCTCGATTAAATCTTGATTAAGACGAGACCATTTCGATTTTCACTTCATTTCGCATCTTCTTGTATCTTCTTTTTCACCTTCGATCGATGAAGTCTTTCAATTCACGAATGTTGGTGGTTGAAGCGATTCACCTTCATTATTTCAAATCTGTAGTGAGTGATCATCTAGATCTCTTTCTATACTTTGGGATCGTGATAGGTTACCTTCGATTAATCGATGAAAGTTTGTGATTAAGACGAGATCTTCGCCTTTTCGTTTCGTGTGGCACGATTTAATTGGAGAATGATCCTCAATATCATTTCTCCATCGTGTTTTAGCACAAAGATCAATTTGGACATCCTCCTATAGTATGATCTTCGTCATAGATTGTGCTACAATGGTTTAGCGCCACATGTCCCGTATCATTTGCTCCTAACAACTAATCAACTAACAATTAACTTTACTTTCCGTCGAATATATCTTGCTTTACTTTCTTGTCAATATTATCTTGATTATTATCTTGCTCATATTCCTATTATTCCTATTGTCCATATTCATATTATTCATACTTGTTCATCTAACCATTTCTTTTTTCATACACTATTCAAAACACATTAATAAATATCGAAACGCCTAAACACTTAATTCGATTAAAACACTTAACACACATATTCAAATCCTTTTTTTTTTAATTAAATCGTGAAAGAATTGAGCTCTTGAGGTCTAGCACTTTTTGGGTTCTTGAATGACTGCTCTTGGGGCGCACGCCTTGAGTTGTGGGTTGTTCGACCTTTCGTTCTTAAAATACCTAACTATTGGACAAAGAAATACCATCGGAGTTTAGCATTCCACGCGGTACTTTCGTCGTCCAACAAACAATATTTCATATATCAATCGAATGAAAAAGGAGTCGTTGGGATCTAGCGTCCCAATAATGCCCCGATTAATTGGTTGCGAGGCCGACGTCTCGTTTATCGAATAATCGTCATTCTCCCTAAAACACTTAACAAATCAAACCATTTTCAAACCAATCCTCGATTCGTCGTCGAGCCTAATCGTAAGCCGAGCTCCTTTTGCATCGCCATCAAACGCACACTCGCACATCTCGAGGTTTCGTTACTAGGAGCACCCCTAGGGACTAGTATCAATCCTCACCTCTTGTCGCAACCCAATTCAACCCAATCTTTTTTCCAAACGCTTTCTTAATCAACTTACGAAAGGAGGAGATTCTTGGAGTCTAGCATTCCTTGGGTCTTCGAATGAATGGCTCTCGAGGCGCGCCCTTGGGTTGTTGTTCATTCACCCTTTCGTCTTAAAACACTTAATCTTTATCGAACATTTTCGCAATCAATCACGAAAGAATTGAGTTTTTGGAATCTCGCATTCCTTGGATTCTTGAGTGACTGCTCTCGAGGCACGCCCCTTGGGTTGTTTGTCATTCAATCTTTCGTCTCCTAAAACACTAACCATCACTTCCTTTTCGTGGGCGTACCACGAACTACGACTACTCTGATTATTTATTCTCGTCCGAGTAAAGATACGTAGGCACAAGATCGCGATGATCTTGGCGAGCTGCCTTCCTTCCATCTCCGTATTCCCTCTATCTCTTTCCGTAGTCGAACTACAATTGCTCTGATTGCTCATTCTCGTCCGAATGAGCATACGTAGGCACAAGATTGCGATGATCTTGCCGAGCACCCTATCATAAAACCACCCCTTTCTCTTAGTAATCGAAACCTTTTACTTTACCTTTTCTTATGTATCGTTGAGAAGAAAATAAACAAGTTTAGATAACGTTCATCACAATTCGAACTAAGAGGTTCCCGTTGAGTACAGCGGATGTGAGGGGGTGCGCGTACCTTCCCCTCACGTAATTGACTCCCGAACCCGGAATGTGGTTGCGACGACCATGTTCTTATCCACTCCTTAAAGGTTTTCTCGATATTTTCCTTTCCCTCTTTTGGGATAAATAAAGTTCGGTGGCAACTCTGTCGAACCGTTCCGCGCCTTTCGCGCGAAGGGTCGTGTCTTCGATTAAGCGGTTTTTTCGAGGTGCGACAGCTGGCGACTCTGCTGGGGACCAATTGCTCCATGCAAGAGAGAGTCGAGCCTAAATTAGAGTGATTTGTGAGGAGCATTATCTTTGTTTGCTTGTTTTCTTCTCGTTTACGTATTTGTCCTCTTATTGCTTTCCCTTATGCTCATTATCATTCTTGGCTGTTGGATCATAGGTTGATATCATGAGTAAAGCTCTACACCCGACCTTTGGTAAAAGCAGAGGGAACATGTAGTTTAGAATTGGATGTCGAGTAGTGTTAGTCCCCAAGGACTCGCTCCTTGCGTGCCTAGCATGAAAGCTCCCCTAGAGTAAACCTTTTCGTAGATCCTGTTGTAACGCAGCTAGCCTGTCACACGACTTGATTCATGAAGGGTCCGTGACTCTATGAACCACTCTTAGAACCAAGTTCTATATTGGTGATTGTGTAGTGTTAGTCTCCAAGGACTCGCTCCTTGTGCGTCTAGCATGAAGACCCCGCTCAGGAGAGACCTTGTCGTCATTATCGTCGTAATGCAGCTAGCCTGTTGCGTGACATTGATGCGATTTGTGTCCGTAATCCTGGGAACCTTATCCGTCAACATAGAAACCATCCCGTGAGTGGGTTTATGGGTAAAAGAACCTAGAACTTTCCTCATAGAGCCTACCTATAAGGTTTCTTTGATCAGAGACTTTGGTCATCTACCCGTGAACGACCAACCTCAGAAATGTTTGAACCTGTGATCTACGATCCTGGATATTGCATCTTACATTGCATATATGTCATTGCATTACATTGCATCAGTTATGTATCTTGCATTGCATTTTCAACCATAGAATCTCACTTCAACTTCCTTCCTTCTCCAGTAAATCAAGTTGATTCCTCGACACCAGTACGCAACTCGAGCCAACGCAAGACAAATGATGAATCACATCAAACAAGACCATGCTGCCACATGTACAGGCAGGACCAACAATTATTGAAGGGGTTTCCGAAGACAAGCAGAATAGTCTCCACCTCAGAACAAGCTATCATCAATCAAGTCAATCAAGTCAAGTTCAAGTTTCTCCTCGAAGAAGGCATTCGTCATGCTGTCCCATCATTTCGCATCCTTGTATTTTGTCTTTGTTTATTCAAGTACTGTTTGCTTCAAACATTGTCGTTTGTATTTGGTTTTCTTAATGTAGTGACTATGCATGTTTTGAATTAGTTATGTCGTATTCACTCATTTCTTCCATTTACTGCAATCACCGACACACATATGTCTCCACTTCACTCTCTTTATCAACTGTTGTTTAGCAATAATTGGAGGGAGAATGATGAAAGCGAAATACCCATAATTGCAAAATGTATGCTTTCGGATAGAATCTCGTCGATGATGTACAGGCATTGTTTCAATCCCCCTAAACACTGGAGATACAAGGAGTTAATCCCTAGTAAACCACTTTGAGCCTAGAAGTAGCAGTTTCCTTCGGATATTCAAACCCTTACACTCAACCTGGGGCAGGGTAGTGTTCAGTTAATTCAACTACGCACTCAAGTCACAAAGCAAAATCTAAAAGACATGTCGGTTGTTCATCAATAACCATGACTTGGCAGTCACAATCCTCCAACAAAATCAAAATCAAAATCACAAAAACAAAAGCCTACTAAGTCGAGCACCTTAAAATGAGACTTAGGCAAAAATCAAAGCAATCCCGATGGACTCGAAAGCGAAATCAGTCCATGCAAAAGATAGGGATCAAAAAACAAAAGAGGCCCTCAAATCCTCAACAAAAACAAAATAAGGTTCAGTGACCACCATCTCAAAGGGTCACTGACATTCATCAAAAACAAAATAAAGGTGACTGCCATTTCAAGCATACCTTGAACCGTCAACCCTTTTGGAATACAAACATGAGCAGATTTAACTGAACGTAGGACTGGAGGTCATCACGAAGAAGGGGTGGGTACAAATCATACTTTGAGCCTAATACCCTTTGTTTCTTAAACCGTGAACCAGACCACGTTACAACCCTCGAAAGACCTAATTGAGGCAAGGTTTATTCTGAAAGCATACTATTGCAAGGTTACGTAAATGGACTCCCCACATATTTGCTAATCTTCAGCATTGGTGTCTTTCTCCTTGCTATATCTTTTACACCATCAAAATCAGCACAACGTCTGGACTAATGGTCCACTCGTCTCACAATATCACGACACTCGAATAAACGACTCTTTTTCAAAACTTGCATGAGCATTGCATTAAGATTACCATTTGTGAATGTGCAATTTTAACTACAAATCAGTGCTCGACATCAAAGCAACTCCAACAAGGGGAAATCAAAGAGAAACTTGAGCTTTCAGTGGTGCCGACCCGAAGCAAGACTCCCTCAAAACCCACAGTCTGGGGCAAACTCCTTCAACACCTCAATCAGGGGCAAGACATCTCGAAGCATATCAAAGTTCTTCAAGTCGTTCCAGAACTGGTTAATCAGGGGGCAGACCATTACCATGTTTAGACTGGGGCAAGACCTATTGCAGAAGTCAGATCCTCTCTGTATCATTCAGGTTGTTCAAGCATACCTTGCCAAACATTATTAATCATCAAATTCAGAGCAAGAGCACGGTCTTCATGAGTCGATCACGTCGCTATGCTCATTTTCAAGTCATCCGGACCATCAAGCAAGTTGTGGTTCTCTCGGAAAGAATTCACGACTCATCGGCAAGTGATCAAACTTGAGGCTTCGAGAGCATCTTCTTTGTCTACTTCAATTGTGGCATCTTCAATGAACTGAGTGTCGAGGAAATCAACCCCTCCTACCACCCAAAGTCCAATCCGCATTGGCAACTACCAAAAATCCACCACGCTGGCACCTATCCAAAACATATCCAATCACCAGTCTGCAATCATATGCATCATACGCATCGCATTCGTCATCATAAACATCATGTGCATCATATGCCTACCCAAAAAACCAAATCATACTTCCCCGGCACTTGCATCTTCGCGCGTCAGCATTTGCATTGCACATCATTACAAAATCAAGCATTCATACATGCGTAAGATCCAGGATCAATCTCAAGACTGCAAGATGATCATCAGCCCAGCCAGGGGCATCTTCTTCAAGTCCGTGGGCGTTCCTCACGAACTTGTTTCAACCTTTTGTTGATCAAGCTCAAGCAATTTTTAGCCCCGTCAGAGGTATCTCCTTCAGTTCATGGGCGTTCCTCATGAAGTTCTTTAACTTTTTGTTGATAAAGTTGTGATCTCCAAGCAAGTCAGTGGGCGTTCCTCATTGAGTGGTGTTCCTCAACCTTTTGTTGATGAAGTTGTCATCCTCAGCTCAACCAATAAACATTCCTCCGAGTCAGTGGGCGTTCCTCATTGAGTTTTTTACTTCAACCTTTTGTTGATGTCTCCAATAAATCTCACTCATCATATCCCCAACAAACTTGACCTTTTGTCAGTTGCCTTACTATCATCCTTTTGGTGATAGCCGAACACTGTCAACTCAATTCAACCTGCATCCTTTTGGTGTTGGTAACCCTCAAATCAGAAATTTCCTATCATCCTTTTGGTGGTAGCCGTTCATATTGTCAACTTAACCTGCATCCTTTCGATGTTGGTCCTCGCAAGTGGGAAGTTCCTATCATCCTTTTGGTGGTAGTAGCTTGTATTGATCCATCATCCTTTTGGTGTCGTCGATCCGTAAACCCTTGATCTGTGTGTCATTCTTTTGGTGAGTGACATCCTTTGTTATCGTTTTGCTTGCTATTATCCTTTTGGTAGTAGTAAGTTGTGTTTATTATCATCCTTTTGGTGATAGGTCTGTCATCCTTTTGGTGTCAGATAACTGTGTGTGTGCCCTATTATCCTTTTGGTAATAGCAGGCTTTGACCTCATTTTCATCCTTTTGGTGGAAGGTTCTGCGTGTGTGTTTGCCCTATTATCCTTTTGGTAGTAGCAGGCTTTGACCTCGTTTTCCATCCTTTTGGTGGAAGGGTCTGTGTGCGTGTGTGTGCCCTATTATCCTTTTGGTAGCAGCAGGCTTTGACCTCATTTTCATCCTTTTGGTGGAAAGGTCTGTGTGTGTGCCCTATTATCCTTGTGGTAATAGCAGGCTTTGACCTCATTTTCATCCTTTTGGTGGAAGGGTCTGTGTGCGTGTGTGCCCTATTATCCTTTTGGTAATAGCAGGCTTTGACCTCATTTTCATCCTTTTGGTGGAAGGGTATGTGTGTGTGTGTGCCCTATTATCCTTTTCGTAATAGCAGGCTTTGACCTCATTTTCATCCTTTTGGTGGAAGGGTCTGAGTGTGTGTGCCCTATTATCCTTTTGGTAATAGCAGGATTTGACCTCATTTTCATCCTTTTGGTGGAAGGGTGTGTGTGTGTGTGTGCCCTATCATCCTTTTGGTAATAGCAGGCTTTGGCCTCATTTTCATCCTTTTGGTGGAAGGGTCTGTGTGTGTGTGCCCTATTATCCTTTTGGTAATAGCAGGCTTTGACCTTATTTTCATCTTTTTGGTGGAAGGGTCTGTGTGTGTGTGTGTGTGTGTGTGTGCCCTGTTATCCTTTTGGCAATAGCAGGCTTTGACCTCATTTTCATCCTTTTGGTGGAAAGATCTGTGTGTGTGTGCCCTATTATCCTTTTAGTAATAGTAGGCTTTGACCTCATTTTCATCCTTTGGTGGAAGGGTCTGTGTGCGTGTGTGCCCTATTATCCTTTTGGTAATAGCAGGCTGTGATCTCATTTTCATCCTTTTGGTGGAAGGGCATGTGGCGTGTGTGTGCTCTATTATCCTTTTGGTAATAGCAGGCTTTGACCTCATTTTCATCCTTTTGGTGGAAGGGTCTGTGTGTGAGTGTGCCCTATTATCCTTTTGGTAATAGCAGGCTTTGACCTCATTTTTATCCTTTTGGTGGAAGGGTCTGTGTGTGTGTGTGTGCCCTATTATCCTTTTGGTAATAGCAGGCTTTGACCTCATTTTCATTCTTTTGGTGGAAGGGTCTGTGTGTGTGTGTGTGTGTGTGTGTGCCTTATTATCTTTTTGGTAATAGCAGGCTTTGACCTCATTTTCATCCTTTTGGTGGAAGGGTCTGTGTATATGTGCCCTATTATCCTTTTGGTAATAGCAGGTTGTGACCTCATTTTCATCCTTTTGGTGGAAGGGTCTGTATGTGTGTGTGCCCTATTATCCTTTTGGTAATAGCAGGCTGTGACCTCATTTTCATCCTTTTGGTGAAGGGTCTGTGTGCATGTGTTTACTATCATCCTTTTGGTGATAACGACCTTTGCAAGTTATTCAGTGTCAACTCGAGGTTGACATTGATCCATCATTTCATATCCCAAGCATTTTCTTTCTTCCCGGACAAATTCGTGGTTTTCTTCATATCTAATTGACTTCTACCTCGAAAGAATGAACACCATGGCAGTTCATCTTACTAGGTTCAAGCCAATTAGATAGGGGCATCTGTCATACCCCAAATTTGTCCTACATGTATATAACTTTTCATCTGTACATCCATCCACTAGCCATGTTCAGAAAATTCAAAAAAAATATGTGTTGTTTCTGGTTGTGTACAGGATTGAGGTTCTTTGGTTTGATTCGATAGTCAGGCAAGGTTCTGTTTCATATTCAAAGTCAGGGTGCATCAATCCAAATGGTATATGTTTAGGGTTGCAGTTAAGGTTTGTATTTTGAGCCAGGTTAGTTGGGAATGAATCAAATCATCAAACTGTGACAGAGTAGTTGTTTCATGTATCTGCAGTCAGGGTTCAGTACAGTACATCATCTTGTGATCTCAAAGGTATTTTCATGCTAGTTTGGTTCATAATGAAAGGTTTGGTTCGGGATCAGTTGGAGGTATTGATTTCATTGCTCAAGTGTGACTTATAAAGTCTAATTCATCTGGTTTCGAGTTTAAAATGCAAGTGATTTTCAATTGTCATCACAGTTCAAGCTTATATCCTCCTGATTAAATGATCTCAAGCATGATTTAATAATTGAAAAAGAAAGATGCAAAAATCAAGGTGCACATTGCCATCTTCTATCCAAAAGCTCATTACAAAATTACCAAGATTTCTACACAAAAATCTAGCTATTAAAAATTCACAAAAAAATAGAGATAAGCCCATGTACATAAAATGAATACAAGCCCATTGTCCATGTTTTTTTTCAAGCCCATTACATTATATACCACCAAAAAAATGAATAAATATAAACATCATGAGCAAGCCACCACAATGAGGCATAGACCTATTTCACACTCCATGCGCCTGCAACCAAGGAAAAATAATCGTAATTCAAAGTTAACAGCACATCCTAGTACCACAAAATGTTTTAGCCATGATACATAAAATCACTACACACACCAGCCATTTTTTTTCACGCAACATGATGCATAACATTTCGCAGCAGCCTTATCACTGAACCAGTACAAAACTACAACAATTTCAAAACCCGCTATACCATTCATCTCACGCGTCCAGCCACTCCACAAAGCATGCCCCCACCAATTTCTATCAGTCGCAACACACACATGAACCAGGTACGATGCACTACCTGCACATGACACAATCCCGTTCAACAATAATCAGTTTTCAAATTAAGAGAAAAAATAAATAAATACAACAGCCTGTGAAATTCCAACTTTGACCCGCACAAACCAGAACACGCGACCCCACACATCAGCAGAGTCACAGAACCTGATGCAAAGCAAACAAACCTCTGCAGCACAACGCCCCACACCACCATCCAATTCTCGTACACAACAATAACGCCAAAACCAATTCGTACAACCACCTCCAGACCGGTACCTGGGTTCACAGCTCATCAATCCCTCTCCAATCTTTCCCATTCTACCCTCCACTGATTCTATAAATGGACTCACACCTTCATTCTTTCGGGGGGGCCTTAGCCGCCACAAAACCCTTGCGCAAACCTCCTTCTTAAACCACACTCAAACCCTTCGATCCACCCTTCATCACAACAGACACAAAATCCTTCATACAACCTTAAATCACCTTCAATATTCCTCAACCCTTCTTCTTCCCCAAATCAACCTCCAACACAAACCCTCAACTATAAACACCCAAACCATTTTTCAACCCTAAAACCATTTTCGAACCAGAAACAGAGAAATAGAGACGAAGAGATGAGATAAACGAAGTGAGAAACGAAATCAACGACACAAACCTGAACCAAGAGGAATTCGCACAATAAGAGGTTGAGAATCGTCGTTGTTGTTCTGCTTTTGGATCTGTGTTTTGATGCGAAACTTGTTGTTGCTGTTGCGATGTCTCAAATGTGTTTTTTCTTTTCCTTTTTTTCCAGTTGTTGTTGCGTTGAATGTTCCTCTGTTTGTGTTTCTCTTGTAAAACCTGATAAGCTTGTTTTAAAAATGGTCTGATGACACTTTTTTATGAAGGCTACCGAGCTGCTTGTTTGGTTTCATTGGGCTTTATTTTAAGCCCATGGATGGTTCCATACATCCACCTAAGATTTTCATACGAGTCTTTTGTTTTTAAAAAAAACCACACGCCATTTTTTTGTTTCTCAGTCGTGTAATGTTTGGTGATGATGGGTTTTGCCTAAATGATTCTATTCTATTCACACTCCATTATTACACGATCCACCCTTCCTTTTGTTCTTTTTTGGTTTTCTTCATAGATTTTCTTTTAATTTAATTAAAACATTTTGTTTATGTAGATCTCTTTCAAAAAAGGACTATTATTGATCTTTTATGTTCTTTATTTATGATTTAGCAATTTTATTTTATTTCCATTTTGATTTCATTTTCTTTTTTTTTTGGGCCAATGATATAACAACACTCATGATTTTGTTGATTTTCTCAAAATCGATTCAAAAATCTTGATTAATATGAGGCCTGTTTATTTTTCTTTTTTATCGATCGATGTAAGTCAAAAATCATAGCTTATCGATTATCGATTTAAGATCTTGATTAAGACGAGACCGATTTTATTTTAATTTCGATTTCCTTTTCATTTCATATTCTATTTATTTATTTCTCTTCTTATCGGTCAATGAAAATCTAAAACCAAAGATTATCGATTTATCGATTTAAAATCTTGGTAAAGATGAGACCTTTCTTCCTTTTCCATCTTATTTTCGATTATATCTTTTCATTTTCGATTTCTATCTTTTCTTTTCATTTTTGGTCAATGAAAGTCAAATATCTTTGATTATCCATTTCTCGATTAAATCTTGATTAAGACGAGACCATTTCGATTTTCACTTCATTTCGCATCTTCTTGTATCTTCTTTTTCACCTTCAATCGATGAAGTCTTTCTATTCACGAATGTTGGTGGTTGAAGCGATTAACCTTCATTATTTCAAATTTGTAGTGAGTGATCATCGAGATCTCTTTCTATACTTTGGGATCGTGATAGGTTACCTTCGATTAATCGACGAAAGTTTGTGATTAAGACGAGATCTTCACCTTTTCGTTTCGTGTGGCACGATTTAATTGGAGAATGATCCTCAATATCATTTCTCCATCGTGTTTTAGCACAAAGATCAATTTGCACATCCTCCTATAGTATGATCTTCGTCATAGATTGTGCTACAATGGTTTAGCGCCACATGTCCCGTATCATTTGCTCCTAACAACTAATCAACTAACAATTAACTTTACTTTCCGTCGAATATATCTTGCTTTACTTTCTTGCCAATATTATCTTGATTATTATCTTGCTCATATTCCTATTATTCCTATTGTCCATATTCATATTATTCATACTTGTGTTCGCTGTTGATCTTGGCGAACAATCTCTGGTTTACCAGAATGATGAAATCTGGGTTACTTGCAGGATTAACCAAACAAATCCTAGGACGTCGGGCGAAAACTTAGATCAACGTGATAATTTTAAATCAAGGGTGATATCTTGGTGTTTGGTTTTATGTATTTAAGCCTTTTAGAATAAAAGATTTCAATTAACTCTAGACAAAAATCTGAGATAAAAGAAAATGACTTTGAAAAGAACTTTTAAAGTAAAATGGCGAAGAAAGAACTTTAAAGTAAAATGACGAAGAAAACATAAAGATGCTGGTAAATGTAAAGAAATTGGTAAAAAGACTTTGATTGATAAAGAAATTGAAAGATGGTGTTTACACGTACATTTTTCCAAATAACTCTTTTCTCTCACACGGGTACTTTGAGTAATTGCAGGAAGTTTTGTACAAGTTTTTCACACACAATTCTAATAACAACTATCCTATTTATAGATAAACAAAATAACTGCTATTAACGACTAAATCCTAAAACTTCGACATCTGGCCTTCTGCATGTCTCCCTTTCGCCAGGTGCTTCCACGCGTCTTCTGCCAAACGTTATAATTCTCTTGAATTTGAATCTTCAAGTTATGTCGAACCAACGCGTCCTTTCAGACTTGTCGAATTGTCGAACTATCACAACGTTCTTCATACTTGTCCAAACCTTTTCCATTTGCAGAAATCTTTACTTGACGAAATGTCGAAACGTTGCCCCGTCGAAATGTCGAAGAATGTTGAAGAATATCTCCCAAGTAGATATACTCTTTCAGTTGTGCTTCTTTTGGCATGTACCTCCATTTGTCGAAAATAACTTTTTACGTGTTGAACTCATGGCGTCGAAAATACGCATATACAAATTGCCCCCCAGCAAAGGTATTTCGACTATCCTGGAGAAATAATCCTTTGGTGTTCAACCAATATTTTGACGCCATGTCATCCTAATTTTAAATTACACAATTTCAAGTCCCAACATATTTCATCATTTTACTTTTCTCAAAACGTCAACTCTAGCCCACGTTCTAGCTTCTAGCCCATTATTACTTAACCTAACGTCATGGCCATCTCTTTTTAACTTCCACTTTTCTTCATCACCGTCAAGATGATGCCACGTGCCCTCCATGATCACCACTAAACCCAAAAATCATCTCCTCTTATAAATACGTAAACCCCTATTTCTCTTTCTTTTTTACGCTTTTGAACTTTTCTTCTTCACAATCGCTCCAAATCTTCATCTTCTTTCTAAAAAACTTTCTGATTCAACAATGGCTTTTCAAAAATCATCAAGCAGCAAACCTTCCAAGAGTGAGCAACCTTCCATCATCCCTCCTGCGCATAGGTTGGATGAACCAACACTGATTGGGGATCAACAATATATTCCTGAGTTCGACACATGGTGGAGGGAATACTATGCTACTAAATTTTTCGACGTAAAAGCTTTCATCACTCATCTGACGAATGCTTTTGCTCTTGTGCAGGAACGGACTAAAAAAGGTACGCAAAGACACATCCAAGAAATACAAAAATTTCAAAAATATTTTGAAACCGTTTACAGACCTGATGATCTTAGTCGAACCATACGCGAAGCAGCGGTTACTTTAAAAGAAAAATTCACGGAGAAGTTGGAAAAGTTGAAATTGCCTTCACACATTCGACCAGAAGTGCGTTATGACTTGGCTTTCAGCTATTATCCTCCTAAGTTTCCACCTTTACCATCTGCTGAATTTGGTGTGGCTTTAAGTCCTCCATTTCCAGATTGGTTCACATGTGGGAACGATATGAAAATTCTTCGTGAAAGTTATAAAAAACCTGCTAAATGCGTGGTTGCGACTAAGTATCATCTGGATAACTACCCAGGGCACCTTCATATTGGAATAGAACACGTTCGCGTGGAAGATCCCATTCTTGAAGGTGTTAACAACAACACGAATTTTGTCATTTTATTATCACATATTTCTTACTGTCTAACTCTCCCCCTTTTTTTTTTAGCTGTGAAAGCGCCTGCAAAGAAAGCTTCCGTCGAAACTCCACAAAGTGCCGCCCAGACACCTTCGACTAAGGTATAAATCTCTTCCTCTTTTGATCTATTCTTTTGTTTCTTTAAGACACTCACTATTTTTGATTTATATGATCAGGTAAGTCAAAAAACCTCTACATTCCAAAAAAGAAAGAAAATACCAGAGATAATCCCTGTCGAAGAGTCCAGTGATGAGTCCCCATCTCCAAATCCCCCTCCTCAAAAGAAGAAAAGACTGCAGAAAATTGCCTCACAAAAATCCATTGTCAAATCCTCTAAAAGGGAATCTTCTAGCAGTCCTGCTACAAAACATCAGCCGAAGGATACGGGGAGTGGGAAGTCTAGCTCCAAAACTGAGACTTCCAAGGTAAATTTCAATCTCGACCCTTCTCGTTTATTTTATTTCATTTCTAACTTAGAAATTTTTCTTTTGATAGAAGCAAAAGGTTGTCGAAAAACAGCCTGAGACAATCCAGGAGGAGGTCGCTCGAGAGGAGGACACTCCCATCAAAGAACTTGAGAGACAAACGGTCGAAGCATTCGACACTACTGTGGGGCCTGATTCTGATAACAACTCTCCTTCTCATCCTGGATTACATGCTGAGCAACAAAGAGATGAGGATGTTGAAACAGACACTGCTGTCAAAGGAGATCCTGAAGAGAATACTGCTGAAGAAGAAGATCTGTCGAAGCAACAGGAAGCTAGGCGAACTTCAGAGCATAGCAACCAACCTACTCCTGACCAAACTCAAAAGAGTTCCCAAACAACTGGTTCGACTAGTCTTTCTCATGAAGAGCTTGAAAGTCTCAAAGTGCAGAAACCCCTGGAATACCTGAAAGCCATACTTAGCACCAGATTCAACTTTAAAGACTCTTTCTACAGCAGTTCGACTACTTCTGGAGCCACTTCTGAAGTGCAGTCTCTACCCAATATCATGACTCAGATCAAGGCGAAGATCCTTGATGTTGACTTGTTCCAAGTTCTAGAGGAAAATGCCACTGCTCCAATGGAGTTGAAGAAACTGGTGAAGCAAGTTAACGTCTTGGATGCTTCTGTCGAAGTCTGCAATTTTGTGATAGAGCTGACAACTGTGATTGACTTATCCAGCGCAGATCTTCACCGTCGAAGGGACTTATGTCAACAAATCTCTAAAAAAATGGACCAACAAGCTGCTGAATGGAACTCTGTTTCTGTTTCGACAAATAAGGTTTCGAAACTACAAGAGCTTTCTGAAGCCTCTGTCAAGAAGATTGCTACTAGCCATAACCACATTCAAACATGGAAGAAACAAATAGCAGTTCTCCAAGAGAAAATTTCCAAAGAGGAGGAACTCATAACTTCTATCCAGCAGCCTAGGCAAAGCGAGATTGATGAAGAGTTGAAGGTTGGCATTCAACACGCAGAAACCGCTCAAAAGATTAGCCAAGAGATTGAAGTTGCCCATATTCACAGGAACCTCTGTGATCGTCGACTTCAATTTCAGAAAGACAAATTTACCGCTTTGAAGGCACAATTTGCAAACCTTCAGCTTTAGTCGAATTTGCCTGTCAATTTCCAGCCCTTTGAGGCTTTATTTGTAATGATTTAACGCCATCTGTTTGGCAGCACAATATTTACTTTCAATTTCAACTTTATTCGACTGCTATCTTTATTTCCTGCAATATTGGTTTATACCTTTTCAAATATTTGCCATTTATTTTTAATATCCTTTCGTCTTTCCCTATCTCTTCGACCTCATATGCGCCATTAGAAAATATTTTCAAAACTTTGAAAGGTCCTTCCCATTTGGGAGACCATTTTCCCATAACTCTGTCTTTTCGATCCATAGGAAGAATTACCTTCCACACAAAATCACTAATTGAAAAAGTCTTAAATTTTACTTTTCTATTGTAAAACTTTTCGACTCTCTCTTTTTGTCTCTTTATGAGATCTAAGGCACGTAGCCTTTCTTCGTCTAAATCAACCAATTCATCCATCATCATACTCCAGTATGTCTCTGATGGGATCTGATGATGCCTTTGAACCCTAACTGATTGCAAATACAATTCGACTGGCAAAACTGCATCATGCCCATAAGTTAATTTAAATGGAGTCGAATTGGTTGCTTCTTTAGGAGATATTCGACAAGCCCATAAAATTTGATCTAAGGTATTATGCCAATTTTTTGGCTTTCCACCTACATGCTTTTTGATCAAATTTATCACTACCTTGTTAGCTGCTTCGACTTGTCCATTAGCCTGAGCATAATAAGGTGTCGAAGTAAGGAGCTTAAAACCTGTTTCTTGTGCAAACTTCTGCATCTTTCGACCAGTAAACACAGATCCTTGATCTGTTGTTATTGTTTCCGGTATCCCAAATCTGTAGATTATATGCTTTTGGATAAAATCCATAACTGCTTCTTGATCTACATTCACCAATGGTATGGCTTCAATCCACTTAGTAAAATAATCTACTCCAACCAAAATGTACCTTTGCCCTTTTGAAGAAGCTGGTCGAATTTCACCAATTAAATCTAACGCCCAACCTCTGAACGGCCAAGGTTTTACAATCGAATGTAACTCACTTGCAGGAACATGTGGTATACCTGCATGTACTTGGCACTCTTGACACCCTTTTGCAAATTCGACACAATCCTTTAGCATTGTTGGCTAATACATTCCTTGTCGAAACAATAACCACTTCATTTTGTGGCCTGCTATGTGTGCGCCACACGCTCCACTATGCACATTTGACAATGCTATGTATGCTTCATTTTCGCCTAAGCATTTCAACAAGACTCCTTCCGCAGTCTTCTTGAACAATTCATTGCCAAAAAGTACATAACTCAAAACTCTATATTTTACCTTTCGTTCGACTTTTTGATTTGGATCTTGCAAATATTCTTTGATGGGTTTTCTCCAGTCTTCGACTCCTGCATCATCTATGTTGCAAATCTCATAATTCTCTTCGTCACCATATCCCAATTTTATTGTCTCTAAATCTGATGGGGACAAACCTACAGATATGATTCTTCCTCTGACTTCAATGGCTTTTTCTAACTTCTCCTCCGACACTTTGTATCCTGATGCCAGTTGAGCAAGATCATTCGCCTCTTGATTCTCCATCCTGGGAATGTGCCTAAAAGCCACATTGTCGAACTTCTTGAGAAGTCTATTTGCTATCACGAAGTACATTATTAGATTCTCTTTCACACATTTGTACTCCTTAGTCAACTGCTTTATTACCAACTCAGAGTCACCCAAGATTGGAGGACTAGCCAAGTACTCTTTGATCTTGTCGAAAGCCACTTGTTGCTCTTGCCCCCATGTGAATTCTTCTTTCTTTAGTCGAAGTAGAGGAGAAAAGGGTTGTGTTTTTCCACTGAGGTTGGAGATGAATCTTCTTAGAAAATTGATCTTCCCTAGTAGAGATTGCAATCCCTTTTTCGTTGATGGCACTTTCGCTTCCATTATAGCTTTGGCTTTGTTTTCATTTATTTCGATCCCTTTCTTGTGGACCACAAAACCTAAAAAATCACCCGCCTGCACACCAAAAGCACATTTAAGGGGATTCATCTTTAGACCAAACTTTCTCATCCTCTCAAAGGATTGTCGAAGATGGTCTATATGATCTTTTCCTGAAACAGACTTGATTACAATATCATCAATGTAAATCTGCATAAACGTCTCAATAAAATCATGGAAAATTGAATTCATAGCCCTTTGGTAAGTGGCTCCAGCATTCTTTAAACCAAAAGGCATCACTACCCATTCATAAGTTCCAATTGCTCCAGGACAACGAAAAGCTATCTTAGAAACATCTTCTTCAGCAATAAAAATTTGGTTATAGCCAGAGTATCCATCCAACATACTTAGATACTCATGACCTGCTGCAGAATCTATAAGCATTTCTGCTACTGGCATAGGATATTCGTCCTTTGGGGTAGCAGAATTTAAATCTCTAAAATCAATGCATACCCTAAGTTTGCCATTTTTCTTAATAACTGGAACTATATTTGCAATCCAATCAACATACCTGGTAGTGCGGATGAATTTGCATTTTAGAAGTCTTTCGACCTCTTCTTTTATTTTCGACAGAACTTCTGGTGCAAAGCGCCTTGGAGTTTTCTTGACTGGCTTCTTCCCTTCTATGATTGGTAGCTTCAATTCGACCAAACTTCTGTCCAAACCAGGCATTTCGTTATAATCCCATGCAAAGCAATCTTTGAACTCCTTCAACAACTGGATTATTTCGACTCTGAACTGAGGATCCATCCTTGCACTTATGTAGGTTGGTCTTTTTTCTACCCCTAGTCCCAAGTTGATTTCTTCTAAAGGATCCTGCGCCACCATCTTCAAATTGTTCGACACTGGATCTTTTTCGAACCCCAAAGGTTCGTCGTCATAAATGGCGTCAAGTTTCTGGTGTTCCCATTCGTTTATTTGGTTGTTATCATCATTTTCCTCAACGTCTTTTTGAAGACCTTGTTCATTTGAATCTTCATGATTGGCTTCGACAGCCATGTATTTTACTTCGGCCTCCAGAGCCGCTTTGAATTTGTTTTCGGCTATGTAAGCCGTAATTTTGTCGAGCACTGCTTGTTCATTCATCATCATTGTCGAACTCACTCCCCCATCCTGTTGGTACTATGTTGGTAGTCCCCCATATGTAGTTGGAGTCACCAATGACTTCCTTATCCCACTGAAAACCATGTGTAGGATGGAGATACATGGAACAGTACGCGTTGTCCGTTGCCTTCAAGTCAAATTTCGCCAGACTGCAAGGAGGTATTTGGGCTAAGTTTTTGTCGAAACTTCGATCACTTACATTGTTTACTTCGGACATGAAGTAACTTTGGTCTGCTTCTATGTTCTCGACGATTCCATCTGGCCTCCAAATAACTATTCTCTGGTGCATCGACGAAGGAACAGCACCTATACCATGGATCCATTCTCTTCCCAACAACAAGTTGTAGTTTGCCCTAGAAGCAATAACTATAAACATTGTTGGCCTTGTTATAGTGCCAACTGTCAGATCCACTTGAATAACTCCCATGGTTGTTCCTACCTTTCCTTCGTAATTCGACAGAACCATGTTGTGGGGCTTTGCATCCGAGTCATCTTTGCCAATCTTTTTCAGCATGAACTGGGGCATTAAGTTCACAGCAGCACCACCATCAACTAGGATCTTGTTCACACCAACACTCTCAATTTTTCCTTTGATAAACAAAGGCTTCAAATGCGCCTTCATGGAATCGTCTGGTCTTTCGAAGAAAGCATTTTGCTCTTCGACACAACCATTATTCATTACGTAGTAACACACGGGCTTGTGCACCATCGTTTCCTCTTCCATCCCATCCTCTTCGTCTTCGACTTCCATGATCCTATCATAGTCTCTGGGAAGGACCGAGACCACGTTACAGACAACGTCTAAGGATGCCTCCGAATCTGACTTGAAATCATATGTCATCTCGTCATCCTCCAACTTCTTCTCTTTGGGCACACTTTGCACTGCTACGCTGTTTGGTTTGATTTGCTGGAGAGGCTTCTTCTTGTTTGCCATTTGAGCGTTGCTGCTACATTCTGCTTCGTCCTTGTTTCCAACCACTTTTCTCATCATACCTTTTTCAGCAACTTCTTTCTCAACCCTCTTTTGCCTTTGGAACCTCCTCCACTGGGATCTCGACATGGGGTTCTTCTCTTTATAATTCTCTGAAGGATATGGCCTAGGTTTATATTTCTCCAACTCCTTCTTGTTTTCCATTGAAGTGCCTCTCTGCACTTCGAAATTCTTCCACTTCTTCTGGCCTTGGGCATCTCTGATGGGTTGAACCCATTTGTCATCTATCACTTTGTTTGATGGCTTGTAAGTGCCATAGTGCCTGTCTCCGCGCCTCCATTGGTGGTGCTCACTCCTTCTTGGATCATATCTTGTTGCTCCCCCATTCGCCTTCCTTCTTGCTTGATCTATTGCCTCCAAGTTAGTGGCAGCCTTTCTGTCAAAAATGGAACTACAACGAGGGCATAGCATCACGTCACTCTTCCTTCTCTGGCACCTTTTGATGAATTCGACCAAACTCTCATCTTCTTTGGGGTACGCCAGCTTTTGGTACTCCTCTCGACGTTGATCTTCACCTACTGCTGCCTGAGTTTTCTGCGACACTTCTACCATATTTATTCCCGCATTTTGCTTGTCAGCAACGGTTAGTTTATTCATCTTTTCAATGAGCTTTTCCTCTTCGACTCTGTCCTTCTTTTTCGTCAGGTCGAACTTCCCTTCTGGGCAGCAACACCAGGATATGTTCCTAGGAGCATGCTTGCAGCAACACTTGTTTGACTCTTCTTTAGGATCCTCCTTTATTCTTCGTAGGATCCCATAAGTCCCAGATTTCCCACGGCCATGCACAGCTTTTTCTTTCATCCCTGTGACCTCCTTGTCGAAAGGTCCCATGATGTTGATGCAGTAATTTGCAACATCAGCTTCCTTCGTGTTGTCAAGATCAAGGCCTTCAGTAGCCTTATTTTCAGCAGCGAAGTCCTCAGTAACTTCCTCCTTGGTGATAGGGGAATCACCATCGTCATCAAAATCACTTCCCCAACCAGTTGGTTGGATTTCGCTGATGTCGGTGTGATAGGTTGCAGGAATAGTGTACTTCACCAAGTAGTCGAATTTTCCACTTGGCTGTCCCAAACAATCCCAGATTTCTCCTGGTCGAACCACCACATCTTCAGCATTACTGTCATCATTCTTTTCGTCGAAACCCTCTGTAGTTTCCTCCAAATTCCGATTGTCAAAGCTTTCAGTAACTTCGACCTTACCTTCATCGTCGAAGTCCTCAGTGACTTCAACTGTGTTTTTGTCGTCAAGATCTTCAGTGACTTTGACTTCATTATCGTTGTCGAACGCTTCAGTGCCTTAGACTTCGTTCTGGCCTACAAGATCTTCAGTAATCTCGACCATGTTGACACTGGTGTCGAAACCTTCCATAGCCTCCACCATCTCGAAACTGCCATCAGAAGCAACTTCAATCTCCACCATATTCACAGTGGATGGTTCAGCATAGTGTGCTTCGACAACCTGCATAGGATTCGAATCAATCCCCATTTGTTGTTTTGGCTTCTCGCCAAACTTCAGCCTTCCATCACGGATAGCATTTTGAACTAGATCCCTGAAAAGAAAACATTGAGATGTTTTATGACCCAAAAAGTTATGGTACTTACAAAAACCCCTCTTTTTCTGTTGTTCGACAGGCGGTTCTTTAGCGCCTGGTGGTTTTATTAACTGACCATCTTTGACCAATAGATCAAAAATTTCGTCGCACTTGGTGACGTCGAACGTATAAGTTCGTTTAGGAAACTTATCATTCTTTTCAGGTTCGACCGGATTTTTTACATTCGACGGAGCTAGTACTTTACAGGCGTATGGTGGGCCTGACTTTAGTTCTGCCAGATCAATTTCTTGTTCGTCGAACAAAATTAGTTCATTTTCGCCACCATCATCATCCTGGCATACTCCTACATAGGCCACTCTTTCCTTTTTATTTTTATTTGATCTGAATTTCTCAGCTTTTAGCCTTTCAATCTGTCTTACCCTATCTGCTAATTGTGCCATATCTCTTAAATATTGAGTGTCTAATTTCTTCCTTATAGAATAATCTAGACCCCCTGCAGCTATTTCGACTAACTCTCGTTCTGGCACTTGTGTGAAACATCTTTCCTTAAGCAACCTGAACCTATTAGGTAATCATCTATAGGCTCTGAAAATTTCCTCTTAACACTGGCTAATTCCTTCAAACTTATCTTAGTCTGACCCATATAGAATTGTTCATGGAACAATCTTTCTAATTGGGTCCATGTGAAAATAGAGTTCGCAGGCAAGGATGTAAACCAGGTGATTGCATTTTTTGTCAAAGAACTTGGGAAGTACTTCATTTTCAAATTTTCATTATTGACTATTTCGCCTGCTTCTATTAGATAACGCGCTACGTGCTCTATAGTAGATTCACTAGTATCTCCTGAAAACTTAGTAAACTTAGGAACTTTCCATCTTGGGGGTAGTTCCTCTTGCAGAATGTATTCTGACAATGGGGAAGTATAAGTAGGCCTTTGCAACCCTACATTTACACCGTTTTGGGCCATTATCCTTTCGACCATGGCTGTTATGTTATTTTCGACAGGCAAGTTATTATATCGTATTCGCTGTTGCAACACATCATCAGCATCTTGGCCTCTCTGGACTATCACCCTCCTAGGCTCTTGTTGAACGGGGATTTCGACACGAGGCTGTTCGACCACTGCCTCTTGGTTTCTAGGGTTTGCCTGAGGATTCTCTAAAGGCCTTTGATTTATCGTGGGTTCCTCTTCGACATTTACTACTTGGTTTTGAATCACTTGTTCTCTTTGTCGTGTTTGAGGAACACCAAAAAAGTCAGCAATGCGCGTCATTTGCGCAGCCAACAATTGGTTGGTTTGGGTAGTGTTTTGTATTAAAGGGTTAAACACTGCTCCCATTTGTTGAGTCAACATTTGGACCATATCATGATTACTTTCGTCCATTTGTTGTCGAATTACTTGCGCAGAATTATTGGTAATTGCTGGTATTTGGAAATTTGGTAGGGATTGGTTCAATCTACTCGTATTTCCACCATATCCTGATCCTTGCAGTGGCGAAGACATGTGGACCATGGCGTCAGAATACAAGGGTGGTGCACTTTGCAAGTTTGCCATTACTGACGTTGGCATTCCATATGGTTGTTCTCTTCCGAACATAGGCATGGAAAAATTTGTCTGGAATGGCCTAAAATTTTGTCCTCCCGGAGGAGGCGTCCCCATAGGCCTTGAATGTCCCATTGTGGAAGAACTAGGCATACTTTGGGAGAGCGAAACCGCTGGCATAGATCTTGTTGACGAAGGCATAACCTCCTCCAGAACAGGGTTTGAATCCACATTTCCCCCTGTCGAAGGTATAGGGTTGGAAACTGGAATATTTTCATTTGAATTTGGATTGGGATTAGGATTATTTGACTGATTCGCCATTTTCCTTACTCTAGTTCTTTTGGGTATCTCTACGTCAGATACGGCTAATTTACCGCTTCTCAGTATCATACAACGAAGAAAAAGCCTTAATTTTTAAAAATTATTTAAGTTTTATATTGCACTAGTCCCACCAGGTGTGCCAATTTGTTCGCTGTTGATCTTGGCGAACAATCTCTGGTTTACCAGAATGATGAAATCTGGGTTACTTGCAGGATTAACCAAACAAATCCTAGGACGTCGGGCGAAAACTTAGATCAACGTGATAATTTTAAATCAAGGGTGATATCTTGGTGTTTGGTTTTATGTATTTAAGCCTTTTAGAATAAAAGATTTCAATTAACTCTAGACAAAAATCTGAGATAAAAGAAAATGACTTTGAAAAGAACTTTTAAAGTAAAATGGCGAAGAAAGAACTTTAAAGTAAAATGACGAAGAAAACATAAAGATGCTGGTAAATGTAAAGAAATTGGTAAAAAGACTTTGATTGATAAAGAAATTGAAAGATGGTGTTTACACGTACATTTTTCCAAATAACTCTTTTCTCTCACACGGGTACTTTGAGTAATTGCAGGAAGTTTTGTACAAGTTTTTCACACACAATTCTAATAACAACTATCCTATTTATAGATAAACAAAATAACTGCTATTAACGACTAAATCCTAAAACTTCGACATCTGGCCTTCTGCATGTCTCCCTTTCGCCAGGTGCTTCCACGCGTCTTCTGCCAAACGTTATAATTCTCTTGAATTTGAATCTTCAAGTTATGTCGAACCAACGCGTCCTTTCAGACTTGTCGAATTGTCGAACTATCACAACGTTCTTCATACTTGTCCAAACCTTTTCCATTTGCAGAAATCTTTACTTGACTAAATGTCGAAACGTTGCCCCGTCGAAATGTCGAAGAATGTTGAAGAATATCTCCCAAGTAGATATACTCTTTCAGTTGTGCTTCTTTTGGCATGTACCTCCATTTGTCGAAAACAACTTTTTACGTGTTGAACTCATGGCGTCGAAAATACGCATATACAACTTATTCATCTAACCATTTTCTTTGTTCATACACTATTCAAAACACACTAATAAATATCGAAATGCCTAAACACTTAATTCGATTAAAACACTTAACACACATATTCAAATCTTTTTTTTTAATTAAATCGCGAAAGAATTGAGCTCTTGAGGTCTAGCACTTTTTGGGTTCTTGAATGACTGCTCTTGGGGCGCACGCCTTGAGTTGTGGGTTGTTCGACCTTTCGTTCTTAAAATACCTAACTATTGGACAAAGAAATGCCATCGGAGTCTATCATTCCACACGGTACTTTCATCGTCCAACAAACAATATTTCATATATCAATCGAATGAAAAAGGTGTCATTGGGATCTAGCGTCCCAGTAATGCCCCGATTAATTAGTTCCGAGGCCGATGTCTCGTTTATCGAATAATCGTCATTCTCCCTAAAACACTTAACAAATCAAACTATTTTCAAACCAATCCTCGATTCGTCGTCGAGCCCAATCGTAATCCGATCGCCTTTTGCCTTGCCATCAAACGCACACTCGCACATCTCGAGGTTTCGTTACTAGGAGCACCCCTAAGGACTAGTATCAATCCTCACCTCTTGTCGCAACCCAATTCAACCCAATCTTTTTTCCAAACGCTTTCTTAATCAACTTACAAAAGGAGGAGATTCTTGGAGTCTAGCATTCCTTGGGTCTTCGAATGAATGGCTCTCGAGGCGCGCCCTTGGGTTGTTGTTCATTCACCCTTTCGTCTTAAAACACTTAATCTTTATCGAACATTTTCGCAATCAATCACGAAAGAATTGAGTTTTTGGAATCTCGCATTCCTTGGATTCTTGAGTGACTGCTCTCGAGACACGCCCCTTGGGTTGTTTGTCATTCAATCTTTCGTCTCCTAAAACACTAACCATCACTTCCTTTTCGTGGGTGTACCACGAACTACGACTACTCTGAATCTTTATTCTCGTCCGAGTAAAGATACGTAGGCACAAGATAGCGATGATCTTGGCGAGCTACCTTCCTTCCATCTCCGTATTCCCTATATCTCTTTCCGTAGTAGAACTAGGATTGCTCTGATTGCTCATTCTCGTCCGAATGAGCATACGTAGGCACAAGATTGCGATGATCTTGCTGAGCACCCTATCATAAAACCACCCCTTTCCCTTAGTAATCGAAACCTTTTACTTTACCTTTTCGCATATATCGTTGAGAAGAAAACAAACAAGCCTAGATAACGTTCATCACAATTCGAACTAAGAGGTTCCCGTTGAGTACAACGGACGTGAGGGGATGCGTGTACCTTCCCCTCACGTAACTGACTCCCGAACCCGGAATGTGTTTGCGACGACCATGTTCTTATCCACTCCTTAAAGGTTTTCTCAATATTTTCCTTTCCCTCTTTTGGGATAAATAAATTTCGGTGGTGACTCTGTCGAACCGTTCCGCGCCTTTCGCGCGAAGGGTCGTGTCTTCGATTAAGCGGTTTTTTTGAGGTGCGACACCGACAACACTTCGGAATCGTCATGATCGCTCAACCATGATTCTACCTATCACATACATAGTATTAGGTTGATCAGACCCAACACTACATAGCATGATATTAAGTTTCATGATGGCAAGATACACTTAAGAGGCAGGAATAGATTTACTTATGATGTTTCAAGGCTAGGTCGAGGACACGACCTGCTCTAATACCAACTGTAACGCCCTGTATAATATTTATCTAGAATAATACCATACAAGTGTTTTATTTGGTACTGACACAATTCATAAGTGCCTAATGGCATACTTCACATACTTGTCCATTACTAAAGCGTAAATACAACATATGGCACAAGTCATGGAAATTAGCCATAAACAAAATCTAAGAATAATATACAATATTCTCAATTGTATACAACAAATTAATACACAACGGAAATAAGCTCAACTAAGCTTCTCTTGAAACATCCAAGCATCGCTCTACTTGTAGATCAAACCTGCAAACCACACCTGAAATATAGCAACTATAGAGGGGTGAGATACATCAAATCTCAGTGAGTTCCCTATCTTATGGATTCTCTCGGCTTTACAAGGTTCTAACCAAATCCTAACTCAAGTCCAAGGGAAGGGAAAGGGACTTCGAGTTCAGAATTCAATTCTCACACTATATGAAAACATGTCATGAGTTCATCAACTCAAAAAATATCACTAATCGGTATCACATACCAAGGCATCTTTCCCCGGCCAACCCTACAAGAGAGTTCAACACGGGTCACGGATCCTTAAAATCATAGACAACCATTCTCGGCCAACTCTTCCAAAGAGTTTTCAACACGAGTCTTGGATGCTAAGGTATATAACTTTCTCCGGCCATCCTACATAAGAGGCTCTTCAACACGGGTCACGATTACCTACACATGGTACTTTCCCCGGCCACCCTACACAAGAGGATCTCGACACGGGTCACTAATACCACCCACTAAGCAACTTTCCCCGATCACCCTACACAAGAGGATCTCAACGCGGGTCACGGTTACTTACTTAATAAATACTTTCCCCGGCCATCCTACACACGAGGCTCTTCAACAGGGGTCACGGATATTTATTAAGGGATAAAACACTATAACTACGTGATTGTATTCGACAATCACAAGGCCACAATGCCTTAAGGCCACATTCGCCTTAATCACAAGAACACAAGGTTCACATACATGTTCCATACTAGTGTCTCACTCTCCTCTAGAACATTACTCATCAAGGATGCACACTTAGGCATCGAATGTACGAGCATCGCCATCTAGAGTTTTTATCAATTTCTAGCCACAACCTATAATCATATCATTAGGTTTGGGGTAAGGTTTCCTCACTCTTCCTAATTTGTTTTAAGCATGCATATTCTCTCATTCATACTTAACAACAATTATATAGACATGGTATAGCACAATTTGCATATAACAATATCAACCATAAAATGCACATGATAACATAACAAGTGAAACATAATCCACATAGTAGCTCACACACACACATGTTTAAGGCATACAAGCCACTACTATCCTCTACCAAGCATCCTTGGTTAAAACTCATGGTTTCACATTATCAGGTCATAGCATGTCACATAAAATGTCACTTTCGGTTCCCTCTGATTCATTTAATCAGGTATCGAAATCAATACTTTTCACTTTCATCCCGTAGGATATTTCCACAGCTTTACATCGGCTGTAATTATGCCTCAATCGGATTTACGATCCAAAAGATATGAATTTCAACATATCACATAACATTATTTCATTCATTTTCCACCAAATAATTAATCCGACATCATACCCCTAATTTTCACTTTTATTGGATAGAGGATTGTCATAGCTTTCCAACGGTATAAAGAACGCTTAAATCGGATAAACGAGTCAAAAGATATGGATTTTTGAAAATATTTTATTTTTGGTTCCAGGTCGCGCTAAGCGCGCTACTCACTGCCTGGAATGGTTGCAAATTCTCCAGATCGCGCTAAGCACGCACTGCGATTTTCAGAAAAATAAATCTTTTGACATCAGAATTTCCAACCCCCAATTCACCCTCAATCCATCATACCCAAACAACCAATAGAGGTATATTATCATATTTCTATCATGGTTTATCCCACAAACCTCACAAACATAAATTCCAACATCAAAACCTAGTTTTCACACAAAACCCCAACATTTCTAAACTCACTCCAAATCAATATCAAACATCATTATCATTACCAATAGATGTTTCTACATGTATAATGATCATGCTACACGATTTATATCACATTCCAACCGTTAGATTCCATTGATTAGCAATTTAAGCATTTTCTCTCAATTTAACCTAAGTTCCAAAACAACTTATTTCTAGAACTTAAAGTGTCTAACTAGAACCCACCTGATAATCGAATAGGAGTTTGAATAAAATGGTGATGATGATCCATGGGTTTTCTCTCTTCTTCCTCTTTCTCCATTTCTCTTCCTTTCCTCTTCTTTCTATTTTCTTCTTCTCCTTACTAACTTCTTCTTCTTTCTTTCTTTTCTCTTTCCAAATATATATATATATATATATATATATATATATATATATATATATATATATATATATATATATATATATAAACCAATATTATATAATATAATCCAACAGAGTAAAATATCTCCAAATTAATATTTTGTCATCTCAACCCAATTGATCAATTATTAGAGTTATCTTAAAATACTCCCTTAACAAATAAATATCACTCTGTCTTTTTAATAAAATCATTGATCTCTTCTGATATCTAGTTGAGCACTTAATTAATACGGGGTATTACAATCGTTGCCGTAAGGAAGGAAGATAACACCAACACCAACATCATTAACTTAGTCATCACGTTTAGGGTACGTAAAATATTTTCCCCATGCATCTACAGTAAACTTCATTTGTCATTGTTGTTGTTGTTGTTGTTTATGTTGTGGTTATTGTTTATGTTCTTGTTGTTGTTGTTGTTTATGTTGTGGTTGTTGTTTATGTTCTTGTTGTTGTTGTTGTTTTTGAACATAGATGTCGAACTTGTTGAGTTCTACATCAGATACTAGCGAAGAAACTCAAACAAATGAGCGTTGTGCGAATGAAACTCAAACAAATGATACTCAATCGAAAAGATCACAAAGAGGTGTCACAATGATGCCCCAATTCACATCAGTCTGCAACTCATCAGGTGAAAAAATTCCGATCGAGTTTGATTCGTTCTACAGAGTAGTGGATTGTGAACATTACTCTACTTTTAAGAGTTATGTTGTGTTCCTTGCACGTAGCAAAGTCAGTATACTGATAGATAATTGGAAACAAGTGGATGATAAAGTCAAAGAAAGCATATGGACAGATGTTAAGGTATTACATACTATAATTTTCATATATTAGATATCACTACCTATAATTTCTAATACATACTTATATATTGATTTAAATGTAGTTAAATTTTGAGTTTACCAGTGACTCAAAGTTGAAAAAAGTGGCTATCTTATGCTGGTACTCGTTGGAGGGGATTTAAGTCACAGCTCACGGCTGACTACATTAGGAAGCCAAAGGGCGGTCTTGCTCGTCCATGGATTCGATATAGTTTTATATCGTAGAAGCAATGGAACAAGTTTGCGAAGATACGTCGTTTTAAGGAATTCAAATTTAGTACTAGTGTTATGTAACTGGTAATGTTATGCTAATGAGTTATAGATATTAATCATATATATTTTTCATTATGTTTACAACAGGTTAAAGCGAAGGAGAAATACAAAATCAGGCAAAGAACATGTACCCCCATAGATTGTCTCATGGGGGTTACAGGAAATTTGAGAAAAGAATCATGCTTGAAAAACAACCAGAAATAGGAGATGATCGCATCCCATCTCCACCGTCAAGACATGAGAAATGGAAGAGGGCTCGATTAAGACCAAATGGAGAGTACACCTCTGAGGTGTCAAGAGTAGTTGCTGAGAAAATTGTAAGTATGATTTGTTTTGCTTATGTTATTTATTATTTAAATGCATTGGTAACAATATATATAAGTTGCTCATGTTGTGTAGGATAATTTGGTTGAGGCGGCCCGTGAAGGCACATTTGTTCCAGAAGCACGACATGACATATTAGTAGAAGCTATCGGAACAGATGAGCATTGTGGGCGTGTCCGTGGTGTTGGAGAAGGGGTCGGCTTGAGGTCATTCTTTGGGTCTCAAAGAAAAAGTACCGAAAGCCCGGAATTTAATGCACAAAGACAAAAGATTGAGAATGTTGAGAAGCAATTAGAAGAACAAAGGAGGATGTTAGAAGAGAAGAGGGAAAAAGGGAGAAAGATATGGAAAGGTTTCAAGAGTTATATTTGATATGTGTTTTACTTGAGATATTAGTGTTTTATTGGAAACGTATGACATATATTGTGCTTATTTTTGTTTTATGTTCTAATTAAATATTATGATGTAGAGATTAAGTGAAAACCTCGAACAACGTACAAATGAAGATCACTGTTATGTTGATGGTGATGATGACGATGATCAAACTCCAAGTAGAAGTGTTGTACGTCATGCTTCTACAAAAGGAAGCAATTGTTCAGCCCCTCCCCCCCCCCCCTTCTCCAGATAACCGCAATGAGATAATGGACCCTAACTCAAATGAAATCACCACGTTATACTTGAATGTTGCGGTGATAAATAATATGCAACCTCTCCCGCAAGAACATTGTCCATGTTTGGAGTTATTCTATTACAGTCCTAATGATGTAAGGGATTTTCTCGGTGGATATAAGTGGCTGGACGTAGGGATAGTGTAAGTTTGGTGCACGTACATATATAGTTGAATATACATATCATTATAGAACATTATCATTTTTTTTATTCCCTCCCTTAATTTATTCATTTTCTTTAACCATTTAGGTACATTCACCGTGTTTGTATAGAGTTAAATAAATTGAGTATTTATGGAATCTTGGATCCGCTTTTTATTGGATGGGCGTTTAATCAACCAAAAGACATTTGAGAGTACTTGAAAAAACGGTTAAATGAGGGAGGAAAAGAATGTTACTTAGCACCATTTCTCTGTTTCTAAGTATTTTTGTAATTGATGTTTATGTATTATATATTTAGTTTTGTTTTAGCAAATACTAATAATATATATGCTCGTGTTTATCCAGTGGTCATTGGCAATTGATCATCATATCATTTAAGACGAATACGGTAACTGTACTGTGTTCCTTGAATGATCCACTCGAAAAGAAAATGAAAGAGATTATTAATTCGTAAGTGTATGTTTAATTCATTTTCTTTGACATTGTAATTAGTTTATCATGTAATATATTTAATTCATTTTCAATGTACAGTGTTGTGGAGCAAGTGAATATGATGAATAATGTTAGAAAAAAGCCCTTATGGTTATTTCCTAAAGTAAGTGGCCCGATGACATGTTTCTTTCATTTACATTCATGTGTGGTTATATTCATGTAATTATTGCTTAAATTTGTAGAAGAGGAGATAACGTGGGACTTACGAGTGTGGGTATTATGTCATAAAGCACATGTTAAACATTGTCCTTATCGGCATTGTTGATTCATGGGATAAGGTATATATGTCATAAAATGTTTACATATATTAATATATAAGTTGACTATTGAATTATTATCATGCATGATATTCAATTTTTTGCTCTTTCTTATGTAGATGTTTAACGACGAAACCTCATTCCCCGTTGAGGACTTTGTAGATCTTCATAAACGTTGGACGTATATCCACAATGTGCTTAAGGATCCTGCTGATGGATTTATTGAGATGTGCTAATGACTTATTTTCTGTATTGATGATGTGAATATTACTTTGGACTTAAACATATTGTGTTTGATGTAAATATTAATTTTGGCTTTTGATGCACAATGTTAGCTATTTTTTATGCTCTTTAAGCATGGTTAACAAAAATACAGGTTGTTGTAAATTCTCTGATATGGTTATAATAGTTATAGGATAAAAATGGGAAGAATTTGAAAAGAAGAGAATTGCATATTTAAAACAGAGGAAGTTTTGACAGCAATTATAAAACCTAACCGTGGTTGTATATTGAATGCTGACCAGAATAATATAAATTACAAAATGTTGATGCTGAGAATCGAACATGGGACCTTTCGTTCTATCACAATGGTTGGGTTAACTAATCGTTGTGATATGGCGCGCGCTTTCTAGAATACAACAACGGTCCCGGGACCGTAATTCTAAGTAACGCATATACAACCACACGCTACATAATAACACCTGGTCCCACGTGGTTATATATCTTTCATAACCGATGTTAAATGCCTTTTCCGTATTAGTGATGGATCCATTTCTCCATCAAGGTTGCAACCATAAATTAATCACAAAAAATCATAATCGAACCTAAAGATTGTTAGATCTAGTGTTGGGGGTCTGCTGCAAAATATGAACCAGGAGAAGATGATGAAGACGGTATGATGAAAGTTGCACAAAATAATTCCAAAGCGTGTGTTCACACTAAGCTTTAGGTTCGATTCGCCCCCACTAATTATGCAAATGGGTTAACCGGAAAATCCCCTTAAGGATACTTTGGAAACCTTAACATGAATTGCACATTCACATTAAGTATATCGATCAACGATATTTTACAGAATAAAGTTCCTTCACTTATTCTTGTGCACTAGAAAAATAAAGAAATGACTTAGATATAAATTTTTTCTCTGAAAATATTTATTTTCGTATATCTTTTATGGCTGACAAGTATCTCTATTTATAAGAAAACTTGTACCGATTGGTGTGGAGAAACAATGTTTCATTTGATTCCAACATGACACTACTACAAAACGCGCAAACAACAACGCCCAAGTCACCACGGTTCTTCCAAAAACCGTGGTGATATCTCTAAACTCAGGTGCTAACTTTATATTATATTTTTTAATTAAAAATTTATAGGGTATAATAACGGTTGTATGTATAACCGATATGATAGAATCAATCTTTCATGGGGTCGAGCCTCAGCTGTGGCAAAAATGTTTTTCATTTAAGGTTAAGGCGCTCCTTTCATTTTTATTTATTTTTAAATAAGAGATATCAGTACAGTTATTATGAATATCCGTCGTGATATAGTTTGCTATTATTTTAAAATATAAAATATAATTACAGTTGTAGTTTTAAACCGTAATGAAAAGTGAAAGTTTTTAATATATAAACGAAACTATCTGTGACCCACTTCATAACTGTCGTTTCTCTCTAAAGAAAACCCTAACACAACCCTCTCCTCTCATGAATCTTAACTAATATTATTACAAGAGAATGGAGAAAAGAAGCTTTAAGGATATCTGATGAGAGTAACGTCCTGCGCAAACTCCTACGGCGGCGAAGATGGTATGTGTAGCGAGCGATTTTGGACGCGGTTCTTAAGCGCTGGTCGCTCTCTGCGGTTGAGCTTAAAACTATAGGTCGATTCATTTTTTATCCTATTGTGAGCTGAATAAGGAAGGGAAATAGATGTCTCCAATTAACCCTGCTTTGCATACTGAGTTTAAACAGCGGTCTGTTAGGTTACGGATGTTATCAATGTGGGGGGGCCTTTGTACTGGTTATTTGTATTTTCGCCAATACTGTTTTCTTTCTTCTTTTTTCTTTTTTACCTGGGAAGAAGGTTTCTGGCAGGGAACTAGGATTAGGATGTTAGGACTGGTGCTTTTGAATTACTGCTTTTGATTGACGAAGATATGGGATTTGGGTTTTTTGTTGATTGCGCTCGCTAAGATCTTTTCTTTCGATCTTATGCCTACGTATTCCCGTTTACCGAAACAGGGAAATCAGAGCATTCGTAGTTCCTCCTATTCTATGGGAGGAAATTGGTTTTTGGTGTCTTGTTCAAAGCCCAAGACGTGAAGTGAAAGGTGGTTTGTATCTTGTTCAAAGCCCAAGATGTGAAGCTGAAAGGTCTATTTGTGTCTTGTTCAAAGCCCAAGACGTTAAGCTGAAAGACCTCGGCTTTAGAGAGAATTTGTCATCTCTAAAGAGGGGAGAAGGAGAATTACTTTAACTGGGATACGCGGATCCGAGCAATGCCATAATTTCCTAAGAAAGGGTTTTAACCTGAAGGAGAAGACTTTAACTCAGTGTAGAGCAATGCCATCTTTCCTTAGGAATTTCTCATGCTAAAAGAGGGACAGTGGCATGGATGTAGATGATCCAAAGGCTTGCCGCTTACAGCGATTAGATGAAGGGAAAGGAGTTGTTGATGTTTGTGTACTGTGAACGAAGCACAGCTTTGATGCTAAAAGGTCGATTGGATCAACCAGTGGTTTTCTTATACAAAGCCTAAGAGGAGGCTAATTTCCTCTAGGAAAATCATTATACAAAGCCTAAGAGGAGGCTATTTTGTGTCTCGTACAAAGCCCGAGAGAAAGGCTAAAGGTTTTTGACCCAGTGGGGCATATCGTTATACAAAGCCTAAGAGGAGGCTAGCAAAGAGTTGACTCAGTTGGAGAATCTTTTATACTCAGTAATAGAGTGTTTTTGTATCTCGTACAAAGCCCGAGAGAGAGAGGCGAAAAGGTTGTTTTGACTCCACTGGGGAGAATTTTGGTATCTCATACGAAGCCCGAGATGGAGGCTATTGTAACTGTTTCAGTTGAGTGACAGATCCAATAGACTGATTTAAAAGAGAAAATCAGTTCTTATATGAGCAACACTGTACTCAGGGATTTAATTTGAGGATCAGGGATATTTCCTTCTCTTTGAGGAAACGGGAAATCCAAAGGGTATTGAGACTATCCGAGTCTGCGGGTTTCCTTCCTATTTAACGAAGGGTGCTTGAGAATGTCTTTAAGACTCAAGGAAGTTAGATTGTCCGTGTCTAGAGTTTTATCTTTTGTATTATGCTTCGAGAAACAGTAGTAGACTCTATGAAAGGATTGTTCTATGAGGATGACTAGGTTCTGTTCCTATACCTCTAGGAGGTCGTCGGGACAATTTGTACGAAGCCCAAGAGGAGGCTGGAAACTTTTAAGAAGCCGACGGGTCCTTGTACGAAGCCCAAGAGGAGGCTATCATTCCCGAAGGAAGAGATCATTATACGAAGCCTAAGAGGAGGCTGTGAATACTTCTAAGAAGCCGTAGGGTCCTTGAATAATGCCCAAGAGGAGGCCGATGCTTTTAAGAAGCCCGTGGGTCTATCATCTCCTTTCCATTAGGAGAGATAACTCTTTTAAAGATGAAAACCACTGGTAAACGTGCGAGGTTTACTATCCAGCGACTTTTAGCTTTTAAAGAGGGTTCCTTAGTTAAGGTCCAAGATTATGACCGTAGTGGGTACCCAAACCCCGAGACATTCAAGGCAAGCTATCCACAAGGAATAGATCAAGTCAGGAAAGTTTGAGAATTGGGAAGAAACTCAAAGATGCCATTCATGGAGAATACATTCATCTTGGGGAGTAGAGCTTCTTGACGATTCCTAAGGAGGACAGCCGAAGAGAAGACTGTATCTGGTGCTCCTATTGGGGATCTAGGCGTCTATTTCTACGAATAAGTGAAACGGCGTCACCTAGTTCTAGACGTAGTTGCCAGGGAAACTCGAAATATCTATACTATTATTACACAGTAGATATGAGTTTATGAAAGGAGACTTACAGTGAGCAGCCCCACAATACAGTTTATAATATGAAAGTAGTAAATGAAAGCGATAACCACTTACTCGGTTGTAGTGCTTCCATGTTGTTTGGTTAGTTGTTCAACAAAGAAAGATTAAAAACAACAGTATATTCAAAATCAAAGGAGAAAGTGCTTTGAAAAAGAAAGATTTGGGGCTTACAGCTCAAGGAGAGGCCCAGGGTTTTATCAGTGAGCGCACTGTTTGAATTTGTACATAGGGACTTATACAAGTGACTGGGGCCCAAAAAGGTTTTCTGTACAAAGGGATGGGTCTTACACTCTCTCAAGAGGCCCAAAATGGTTTAAAGAAAAGAGTGGGGCTTATAACACGAGGGTAGGCCCAAATGATTTTTCGTTTAAAAATGGCGATCGCGCCGAGGTTTTCTTTTAACGCAGAGGGACTTATACAATAAGTGAGGCCCAAAATGTTTTTGGTTAAAAGGGGGATTGGGTCTTAAACTCTAATAGAGGCCCAAAGTGTTTTGAATGGGTCTTATAGCTCAAGGAAAGGCCCAGATGAGTTTTATTTTTAAACGGGCGACGATCGCGCCGTTTACTTGTACAGAGGGACTTATACAATGAGTGAGGCCCAAAAAGTTTTTGTACAAGGGGGGATGGGTCTTACACTCTCTCAAGAGGCCCAAAGAGTTTTGAAGGAAAATAAATGGGTCTTACTACTCGAGGGTAGGCCCAGATGATTTTTGAAAAGGCGACGATCGCGCCGTTTATTTTTTGACGGTATCGGGACTTATACAATAAGTGAGGCCCAAAGATGATTTGGTCAAAAAAAGGATTGGGTCTTACACTCTAATAGAGGCCCAAAGTGTTTTGAAAATGATTTATGAGGGTTGAATTAATCCAAAACCCTAATTTGTTTTCAAAATATATTTAATTGAATAAAAATTCAATTAAAATGATCAAAAATTGTTTAACACATGGAAAACAAATTGTGATCTTGGATTAATGCTTCAAAAATTAAGTATTGACCTACAAAATAATTAGAAAGCATTAAAAGTTGCAAAATCAATGTAGAAAAAATATTTAAAATGCCAAAAACAATCAAAATATTAATTCTTTACAAAAATATCAATTATATGAAATAAATAATATTTTTGGGATTTTTTGTGAAAATAAAATATTTTAACATTTTTGTGAATTATTAAAAAAAGAATCAACTCAAAATCATTAAAACTCAGAGAGAAATTAATTTTTGAATCAATTAAACAAAATCACAAAATTCAAATATTTGAATTTATGAAAAATGGCGCCAAGAACAGCTGAAGAACACGCGCGTGTTCTTGGTTTCTCAGATTTGCATTTTCTATCCAATCTCCATGAATACGTAATCATATCATGCAATCCACATATCATTATGCTCGTCTCAACCTCACGATCATGTCTATGTACTTTAATTTCATTTAAATTAAACATACAACAAGAAATCACGAAGAGACCTCAAGAACCCTAATTTCTGCATGAAGGCTAGGATTTTTGATACACGATTCAAACAATGCAATTAATTGAGGGAAAACATTCCATGCATGATTATGAACATATGGACAAATTATTGTGCGAGGAAATATGCATAGATTGAGAGATGACCAAGTATGTGCTTACCTCCAAGCCGTGACAGCAAGTTCAAAGTGATTTTTTATTTGGAGGTGTTACAGATGAGTGGTGATGATCTGAACAGCTTCCCTACACCCTATGGATTGTGTTTGGATGGTTGGACTTGATTGAAATTGGCTGGATCATTTTGTGGTACCTCAGCTGCACCTTGTTTGAAAATTTGAGCAACCAGCTGGTGATTTCATGAAATTGATGTTTCAGAAGTTATGTGAGTGTTTGATCAGCTCATATGTGATGTATGTGAGGTGTGTGAGTGATTGGTTTGTGCAGAATTGCTCTCAAACTCAAAACCCGATAGCTACCTTGCTAAGAAAGGCATTTTTGCCAAGAGAAAGAGATTTTGAGGAAAGCATCTGTTAGATGGCTTTGGTGTACTTAAACTGACCACAATTGAGCTCTATTTATAGTAGAGCAAGTTTGTTTTGCAAGGAATAGTGCATGGCAGCTGGTAAGTAGGTTTGGCCAATGTTGTCCAATGAGAATCCAAGTCTCCTCTAGCCATTGACTAGAGGTTAGGGCACAGAGCTTTGGTCCCCTTGGTCTTGGATAAGTATTGACTGATTTCGGATGAGAATGGCTCATTCCATGCCACCTTGATGGTTCCATTGAATGCCTCATTCCAAATTTGAAGTCTTGTCCCTACTTTGGCCATTCTAGGTTCAACATGTTATTCTTTGTTCCTTGGACCTTTGAGGCTTGGCTCAGTGATTGTCCCCTTTGGACTCAATCCTCTGAGGTGTCCAAGTGGATTGGAGCAATTGAAATTGGCTGATTTTGGCAAATCGAGCCAAAATGCAAATTCTTCCTTGCTTTGACAGATTTCAGCAAGGCAACTTGCCAATGTTGTATCTCATGATGTAGGTTGAATTTGGCAATGTTCTTGGCCGTTTTGGAAAGCTCTTACATGATACAACAACTGTTTGAACAAGTTTGGTTTTGATCTCTTTTGATTCCAAGTGAAAAATCCCCCTACATTTGGCAAAAAGTGAAGGCAAATTCTGACTTAGTGAAAATTTCACTAAGTGTTGGAAAAAGTGACATTTTCACTTTTCAGCCACTTTGATCACTCCATAACTCAAAATCCTTAATGAATTGGAATGACTTGTAGTTGAAGTTTTTGTAGGTGATAATGAGGGCTACAAATCCATCTTTGGATGAGAAAAAATGGCCTTGTGGTTTAGGAGTTATGGTCCTCCAAAGTTGGTACCTTTGCCACTTTATTTTTAACTTAGAAAAATTTCTAAGTTTTATGGTTACCCCTTTTACAAGTTATCTCACTTTTCTTGATTTTTCTTGATGAATGATGATTTAAATCATACATTAACATCATTTTAGGGTTAAAAATCCATTTTGGTGAAAAAACTCAAAAAGTCAAAGTTGACTTTTGTGCACAGTTGACTTTTTATCAGATGAATTCCAAACTGTGCAATTCTTCAGGAAATCATGTCCTTGACCTAAATCAAACTTGATGGACATGTTCCATGGGTATCATAGGGTATATTCAATCATGTATTAGGGTTTGGGAGCATATCCAGGTCAAAAGTCAAAGTTACAGTTGACTTTTCCCTTAAAACCCTAATTGTGGTGCAGATGAAAATGAGACTTGTTGCTCAAACTTCTTGGATCAATCCATTGTTCCAAATGGATCAATATGGTGTATTAGAGACCCTCAAATCATCTCTTGAGGTCTTGGCTCATGGTTTGTCCCAAAAGTCAACTTAGGGGTGAATTAGGTCAAGAAACCCTAATTCTTGATTTTTTATGAATGCATCCCCTGAGGCAAAATTGACTTGATGCATGGGTTCATGAGGTCCCATGAAGTATATTAGGTCATGTTTTGGATCATTGCCTTGTGCCCAGATGAAAATTTCCATCTGGAGACCCTGGTCGACCAAAACCCTAATTTGGTGACACTGTCGATCTTAAGACTTGATCCACCTAGAAGGGAGCAGCCTTGTGCTTAATCCTTGAAGTGGGAGTCCTTTTTGATCCATTGTGGATGTTTAAGAGATTAGACAAGTTTAAGATCATGTCATTTCTTGATTGATCCTTTGTCTAAGCACTCAGAGAGGGCTTGAAACCCTAATTTTGATTGTATTGGATGCTCACCCATCTTTGGGGAGACTGATGAAGCATGATGGTTCATCCATAATGTGATGATGATTTTCACAATGATGGGAAATCTAAGTGGTCAAAATTTGGGGTATTACAGATGCCCCTATTTAATCTTCTTGGACCCGAAAGTATGAATGACGAAGGGATTCGAGCATTCGGGGTGCAAGAGGATTAAATATCGGAATATCCGAAATTTTGATGATGGTTATGAATGGTAGCTTACGCATTCATCTTCTTTAGCTAAGCAATGATGCTTAGGAAAGGTAAACTTCCCCTCGATCCTGGTCTTCAGCCAAGGAACTGGTCTCAGTCTCTTTTGAAATAACCCTCCCCTCGTTCTTGGTTTCCTACCAAGGAACTGGTCTCAGTCTCCTTTGTCAATAAACTTCCCCTCGATCCTGGTTTCCTACCAAGGAACTGGTCTTAGTTTCTGATTTAAACTTCCCCTCGATCCTGGTTTCCTACCAAGGACTGGTCTTAGTTTCTGATTTAAACTTCCCCTCGATCCTGGTTTCCTACCAAGAACTGGTCTTAGTTTCTGATTTAAACTTCCCCTCGATCCTGGTTTCCTACCAAGAACTGGTCTTAGTTTCTTTTGTCAATAAACTTTCTTGACAAGGGACGCTATTCATAGCGGTTTTCCTTCAAACTTCTCGCCGAATTTTCCTGGGGAGATGCCATTTGAGTGGAAAAAGTTTTGATGTCAGACTTGCTGGGGAACCCATTCGTCTGAGTTGTAGAGTTGTACAAACTTCTCTGTTGGAGATGCCATTTGTTTCTACTGGGGAAAGCGAGTCTCTTGAGAGACTGTTTTCGTTTGGGATCTTTCATCATACTTTTCTCAGGATCTTCCCGGAGAAACGCCATATGATGGGGTCCAATTTTGAGGTGTCGATGACCTTTTCATCAACGACTTTTCGGAGAAAAACTGGCGTGCTGCCGAATCTCTGATCACGAGGCTTTCTCTGTGGATTTTCCTTAATCCGGGAAAGCAAAGATATCATCTTCAATGGCGAAGAGTGATGTTTATTGAGAGTTTTCTCTGGCTTTTCAAAGGTTCAAGTTATCAAAGTGGCCAAGTGCCGACTCTGATCTAAAGATACACTGGTGGCGAGCTTGTGCAGACGCAACACTTCCTGACGAGGAAAGAACTGACAAACTCGATTGAGAAAACTGTTTATCACTAGGGGACAAGACCGGCTAAAGTGATAACGATGCAATATGAAATGTAAATGCAAATCAAATGCATGAAGTATGTATGTATATGCTGACAAAACAGACGCGACATACAGACTAATGGATGAACACAATTAGATACTCAGCCATCGCGGGGCGAAGAGGTACCGTTGATTCAAAATAGCAATTCCACCTTGCTTAGGAGAGATAGTCCCGTTGGGAGCTATGTTGATCAGGCTTAGGAGATGAGAACTCAGCCGAGGATGTCAGACGAAACAAGGTCTCTGACATTATTGATCCTTCGTTCAGGCATACTGGTCTAGAAAGAGTACTTTGATTCTGCACTTTGAAGTTCGCTTACTTCGGGAGAAGCGATCGATGTTCTTCTGATGTTCAACAGTCAAAAGAAATTGTCATCTTTATTTTAAAAGCAGAAAAGTTTTAACAAGTAAATTCATTTTTGTTTTATTTCAAGAATCGCTGATTAAGTTTAAACAACGTCGTTCTGTAAAGCTAAAACAAGTAAAGAATTACAAACATAAGCACAAGGGCTCAAATTTTATTGATAAGATGGAGATCATCCAAACGCGTGATTCCAAAGAGTATATACAAAGTTAGAAAATGGTAATTTACAGGGAAAAGGGCTACGTTGAAACATAACGACCACTATCCTTCTACCAACTTTGAATTCGGGGCATCCTGAGCTTCTGTCGAAGATGACCTTTGACTGGAGATTTCCTCCGATAGATGATGTAACTACTGCTGAGGGACTTGCCTCTGTTGAACATAGTTACTTGCCATTATCCCTAACTTTTGCCTGGATCGTACTATGAGATTTCCAATCCATCGGGATGATTCTTTTTTTTTCATGTCTCTAACTTTTGCCTGGACCGCCCTTTCGGGTTTTCAATCCACCGAGACGTTTTTTTTTTTTTTAGTTTAGGCGAAGTATTTCTTGACTACATCAACATTCGTGGGGTAGGCAAATTCCTCTCCGTCCATGGTTGCAAGTCTCAAGGCGCCGCCTGAGAAAGCTTTCGTGACCACATAGGGGCCATCATAATTTGGGGTCCATTTGCCCCGAGAGTCAGTGAGAAATGATTGTATCTTCTTGAGCACGAGGTCTTCTTTTTTGAAAATACGAGGTCGGGCCTTTTTGTCGAACGCCCTTTTCATTCTCTGTTGATATAACTGACCGTGGCATAGTGCCGTGATTCTCTTTTCTTCGATCAGGTTCAGTTCGTCGTGTCGACTTTGACACCATTCAGCTTCGGTGAGCTTAGCTTCCATCAATACCCTGATTGACGGGATCTCTACTTCTATGGGAAGCACTGCCTCCATGCCATATACTAGAGAGAAAGGGGTAGCCCCTGTTGAAGTGCGGACAGATGTGCGATAACCATGAAGAGCAAAGGGTAGCATCTCGTGCCAATCTTTATAGGTTGCAACCATTTTTTGAACGATCTTCTTGATGTTCTTGTTAGCCGCTTCTACCGCCCCGTTCATCTTGGTTCGGTAGGGAGATGAGTTATGGTGTTCGATCTTGAACTCTGCACACAACTCTTTCATCATCTTATTGTTCAAGTTAGATCCATTATCAGTAATGATCTCGCTTGGAACACCATAACGGCAGATGATATTGTTTTTGATAAATCGGACCACCACTTGTCGGGTTACATTGGCGAATGACGCTGCTTCGACCCACTTGGTGAAATAATCAATGGCTACAAGGATGAACCGATGTCCGTTTGAAGCCTTGGGCTCAATCATACCAATCATGTCGATTCCCCATATGGAAAAAGGCCAAGGGGAAGAAAGAACTTTGAGATGTGATGGCGGTACATGAATTTTGTCGGAGTATATCTGACACTTGTGACACCTCCTCATGTACTTGTAGCAGTCGGATTCCATGGTCAACCAATAGTACCCGGCCCTGAGAATTTTTCTCGCCATTGTGTGTCCGTTGGCATGAGTGCCAAAGGATCCTTCATGAATTTCTTTCATGAGCACGTCTGCTTCTGGTCTGTCGACACATCGGAGCAAGACCATGTCAAAATTTCTCTTATAAAGAGTGTCACCGCTCAGGAAGAAGTTTCCAGCCAATCTTCTGAGGGTTTTCCTGTCTTTTCTGAGTGCCCCAGATGGGTACTCTTGTTTCTGAAGGAAGCATTTGATATCGTGATACCAAGGTCTGTCGTCTATGACTGCTTCAATCGGGAAGATGTAAGCGGGCCGTTCAAGGCGCATGATGTCGATCTTAGGTATGTCGTTCCATCGACTTACACTAATCATGGAAGAGAGAGTGGCCAATGCGTCAGCCATGTGATTCTCATCACGAGGGATGTGATGAAAGTCGACTCTGTTGAAGAAGGGTAACAACCTTCTTGTATAGTCTTTGTAAGGAATCAATCCTGATTGGTATGTGTTCCAATCTCCTTTTATTTGGTTAATAACCAAGGCTGAATCGCCGTATACGTCCAAGTTTTTGATCCTTAAATCAATCGCTTCTTCGAGACCCATAATACATGCTTCGTATTCGGCCTCGTTGTTCGTACATTTGAACGTAAGTCTGGCAGTGAAAGGAATGTGGGAACCCTGAGGGGTAACAATGATTGCCCCAATTCCGTTTCCATAATGATTAACTGCTCCGTCAAAGATGAGTCCCCACTGGGAACCTGGTTCTGGCCCTTCACTGGGTAGCGGTTCATCGCAATCTTTCATTTTTAGATACATGACATCTTCGTCTGGGAAGTCAAACCCGATTGATTCTTGATCGTCAATCGGTTGGTGAGCCAAATGATCGGCTAAAATACTTCCCTTAACGGCTTTCTGAGCGTGGTACTCTATGTCATATTCTGATAGTAACATCTGCCAACGGGCAATCCTTCCCGTGAGAGCAGGTTTTTCGAAAACGTACTTGATTGGATCCATTTCGGAGACCAACTAAGTAGTATGACGAATCATGTACTGGCGAAGACGTTTGGCTGCCCAAGCCAAAGCGCAACAAGTTTTCTCAAGCATTGTGTACCGAGTCTCGCAGTCGGTGAATTTCTTGCTTAGATAGTAAATGGCATACTCTTTCCTTTTATTTTCGTCTTGTTGGCCAAGTACACATCCTATTGAGTCCTCTAGGACTGTGAGGTAAATGATCAGTGGTCTTCCTTCCACTGGAGGTGATAGAATCGAAGGATTCAACAGATATTCCTTGATACTGTCGAAGGCGGTTTGGCAGTCTTCTGACCAAACGCAATCCTGGTTCTTTTTCAATAACTTGAAAATCGGCGCACAAGTGGCGGTCATAAGGAATATGAATCTGGAGATGTAGTTCAAACGTCCCAGGAATCCTCTGACTTGTTTTTCAGTTTTCGGAGAAGGCATTTCTTGAATGGCCTTGACATTGTCAGAATCAACCTCAATCCCTTTCTGGCTGACGATGAACCCTAGTAGTTTCCCTGAACGGACACCGAAGGTGCACTTGTTAGGATTCAAGCGGAGCTTGAATTTTCTTAGACGCTTGAACAATTTTGACAGATGTTCAACGTGCTCATCCTCTGTTCTTGATTTTGCAATCAAATCATCGACATATACCTCGATTTCTTTGTGTATCATGTCATGAAACAGAGTAGTCATGGCCCTTTGATAGGTTGCCCCGGCATTCTTCAAACCGAACGGCATTACCTTGTAACAAAAGGTACCCCATGGGGTAATGAATGAAGTTTTCTCCATGTCTTTCGGCGCCATTTTGATCTGGTTATAGCCCGAGAATCCATCCATGAAGGAGAATACTTTGAACTTTGCTGTGCTGTCAACCAGCATGTCAATGTGTGGTAAAGGAAAGTCGTCCTTTGGACTTGCCTTGTTCAGATCTCTATAATCAACACACATTCTGACCCTTCCGTCCTTTTTGGGAACGGGTACGATGTTGGCTAACCATTGAGGATATTCAGATGTAGCGAGGAAACCCGCGTCGATCTGTTTCTGTATCTCCTCTTTGATTTTGATGGCCATGTCCGGGTGAGTCCGTCTCAACCTTTGCTTTACTGGCGGACATTCCGATCTCAACGGTAAGTGATGTTCCACGATGCTGGTATCCAACCCTGACATATCCTGATAGGACCAAGCGAATACATCGGGGAATTCTTTGAGAAGCTTTATCAAACTTTCTTTGACAGTTGGACTAAGCAATGCTCCGATCCTGATTTCTTTTCTCCCTTTTTCTGAACCCAAGTTTACCATTTCCAATGGCTCTTTGTGAGGTTCAATGGACCTTTCCTCTTGTCTGGGTAGTCGGGAGATCTCTTCTGGAATTTCGTTGTCAACTTCTTTTTCAGCCTCGAATACCGGGAACTCAAAGTTGGAAGAAGGCATCGGATCGTATGTTTCAACGGGGTATAAAACAAGCAATCTGCATGACGTGATGATTCGTGTTTAGAAGAGATAGAGAAAATGCAAGTGTGTGCAGTGTATTTGTTTTTACTGCTTGTTTTTATTATTGAATGTTTTTTTAGGATTACCATTTTCTGAAAAAGCAAAAAGAGAAAACAGCAATAATGCAGAAATTACAGAACGACGTTATTTTATTAATAAACAAGTCGAATCTTGAAACTACAGCCCTATAAAACAAAACTCGGTCGCTTTGGGCAAAGCGAAGAAGGAAATTTACAGAAAGCGAGCCCTATCAAAATATCTGTTTCACCTGGGCAGGGTGAAAGGTTAAAGATGGCAATTACTTTGACTGATGAACGACCTTCGGAACCTTGACGGCAACCCATTGGCGGCGAACTCCTCGGTGAATCACAAAGTCTGGCACCTTCCTTGATTTGTCTTCAGAAATGACGCTGATTTCTGGTGGAGCAGGATCATTGGAATCTGTCTCCCAAGCAGAATTGTCGTAGGAGGATTCCTCTGTTGCATTTTGCATAGCATTGGTGCTCTCAGCTGTATCTCCCCGTCCAGTTGGCTGGATGTCTTCGAACCTGATACGAGAGCTTTCGGGAGCGGTGTACTTGACCATATAGTCGTATTTTCCACTTGGTTGTCCCAAGGTGTCCCAAACTTCTTTGGAACCGGAGAAGTCATCCCTCTCGATGACGTTGACCTCAGGAAAAGCATAGTTGATGAATTCTAGTCCTGCAAACGTTGCGAATTCATCTTCATGTTGAGTAGTTTCCGAATAACCTGAGTGTTGATCCCATGACATGGCGGGGACACAGGTATTCTGTTCAATGATGCTCAGCTGAGTTTCATTACTCGGCTGACTTTCTTGTCCCAAGTTTCCTGGGTAAGGCTTCCACATTGTGATCAAAGTTTTCTTTCATCAGAGTGTCTTCCTCTAATGAATTTGGCAGAGCACGGCATCCTTCCGGATCACAATCTCCATAGATCATTTCGACATCTGATCTTGGTATATATCTCGGACTTTCTGTAGGAAAGCAAAAAGGCATAGGCACCTCTTCCTGAGACATATAGCCGTCCTTGTTAAGGTAGGACTTCCATTCTTCATCTGTGTCAGAGGGATCTTCCTCATTGATAGCATGAACTGTCTGAGACACTGGGTGAAGAAAACATCCACTGTGGAAGAAGTTTTGAAGGGGATGAAGACTCTCATCATTGGCGGCTGTCTGGGTACAGGTTGCAAAAAAACCAAGACCCTTCTTTGTTTTATTGTCAATAGGAATGACAAGCCGTCCCCATCCTGTCGTATCGGTACTCTCGACCGCTTTGATAGCATCTTTGTATGAAGAAATTGAAGTTCCTTCTTTGAACTGATCGTTCTTGCTCACCGATAGTGCTTGGAACTGAGTTCCAATAACCTCCTCGGGTTCCACACAAGTAGATGATGATAGGTTACTCACAAGCAAGGCTTGTTCCCCACAGACCGTGACAAGTTTATCGTTCTTGACGAACTTTAGCTTTTGGTGGAGGGTTGAAGTAACCGCTCCAGCCTGATGTATCCAAGGTCTTCCTAATAAACAACTGTATGTTGCCCGGATGTCCATGACCTGGAAAGTGATTTGGAAATTGTGAGGACCAATAGTTATGGGAAGATCAACTTCGCCGATAACTATTTTCCTGGATCCGTCAAATGCTTTGACGACGACCTCGCTGGTTCTCATCGGAGGGCCCTTAAATGATAATTGCATCAAAGTGGACTTCGGCATAACATTCAGGGCTGACCCTGTGTCTACCAGTACGTTGGCTAAAGCATCGTCCTGGCAGTTGACTGTAATGTTGAGCGCCATGTTATGACGGCGACCCTCTTCGGGTAATTCCTCATCACTAAATCCCAAATTGTTGCAGGAAGTGATGTTAGAGACAATACTATCGAACTGTCTGATTGTTACATCCTGTTCCACAAAGGCTTGCTCCAAGACTTTCTGTAGAGCCTCTCTGTGTGCTTCTGAACTGAGTAACAGTGATAATACCGAGATCTTTGAAGGAGTCTGTAACAGTTGATCAACGATGTTATATTCACTCCTTTGGATGAGCTTTAGCATCTCATCTTTGTCATTTGAAAAGTCGGGATTACTAGATTGACCGACTGGCGGATCAGGAATTTCTGCCTGAAGTTCCTTTTCTTTGTTAGCTTCCCCAACCCCTCGGTTGAAGATTCTACCACTCCGTGTTACACGACTGATGTCTGCAATATTCACGACGGAGGGTAATGGAATTTCCTTTCCATTCTCAATTGTTGTTGCACCGTATTTGTAAGGGATTGCCTTAGCTGATTCATACGGTAATGGTCCCGGTAGATAGATGACTATGGGAACCTTCTGATTTTTCTGACCGTCATAAGTAACCTCGATCCGTTCCCGGTTGGGAACTCTAGATTCGTCAAGTAGAGGGACGATGGCAAAAACATCCCTGATCTGGTGATGACCAGAGATCGTGACAACATCCTCAACTTGATCGGCAAGGTAGTTCGGCGACCAAATGATGGGTCCTGAACCTGGATATGGATGAATTTCTCCATGATCAATCTGACCCTGAAGAGCTGCTCTCACAAGGTAACACCCTTGGTTACTTTCCGAACAGACGCTACAACTGTCATAGTTGTGTGGTGGCACCTGGCCACGCCCACTTTGAATACAATGTAACCTCACTAGGTTACCTTCCATTGATCGGACATCCTGACTTTGACGACGAGTAGGATTCCTGTTATTGATACTAATCTGCTGAGTATCTTCGTCCATATAGATTGGCATCCACCAGTGATTTAACAAGTGCTGAAGTGCCTCCTGGACAAGGGTACAACCTCGATCATTTTCGCAACCCGCTTTACAGTTTTGATAATCATGTGATATTAAGAATCCGAGTCGGACCTGCTCAGCATGTAACTCTACCAGGTTGGTATTCATCACGCGAATGTCAAAGATCTGAACCATGTTGATTTGATAGGAGTTCCTATCATGGTAGTCTTGGATCCATCCAAGATCCATCTGACGCTGGAGGGCCTCTTGTATGAAAGAGCATCCCTGTTTGTTTACCGAGCAAATCAGACAGGAACTGTAATCGTGCCGCGGCAGATTATGATACTGGCTTTGCCTTGAGTGCATCGCCACCAAGTTGACATTCATCACACGGATGTCGTGGTTTTGAATGACGTTAGAATTCGTGTAGACCATGTTAACTCCACGAACTCGGTGCTCTTGGATCCATCCGAGATCCATCTGTTCCTGTAGAGCTGATTGCACTACAGAACATCCTTGGTTATCTTTAGAGCAGATATCACACTGGTGATAATTACGAGGTGGCACATGGCCATATCCACTCTGTCCACAATGCATTCTGACCAGATTGGTCCCCAATAAGAGTACATCGTGAATTTGATAGACATTGTTAGTCTCTTTCTCAATCAGATTGACTACAGCCTTCTCATGTTGAGGCAGCGGGTTCGTAAGAACATTAGGATTCGTATCTTTGAAAGATAAGAGCCCGCTCCTAACAAGCTTTTACACGTCGGATTTGAAATTGAGACAAGTCTCAATGTTATGCCCTGAACCTCCTTGATGATAAGGGCATGTTTGATCCGCTTTAAACCAAAAAGGCGGATTTTCCTGAACTGAAAAGGGAGACTTAGTCTGAATGTGCCCCTTAGCCAGCAGTAACGGAAATAGCTCTGCGTACGTTACGGGTATAGGATCAAATCCTGGTGGCTGTGTTGTACGGTTGTTGTTATATGGAGGACGAGCCTGCTGAAGAGGCTGTTGTGTCCTTTGTTGGTCAGGTTGGCTCTGCGCAACCTGAGGTTGATACATAGGAACAGGCGCGGGGCCGATAGCAGGAGTAACAGCTGCTACTAGTTGATAACATCGCCTTTGCTTTCCGAGAGAGATATTCCCAATATCTTGCTCTTTTTTCATAGGGAGAGCACTACCGTATTTTTTAGTACCGCTCGTTGATCCAGTGTCTTTTACCAAATGTCCTTCTCGGACGGCTTCCTCAAGACGTACACCCATGCCGACCATTTCGGTGAAATCACTGGGCGCACTGGCAACCATTCGGTCATAGTAAAATGAGCTTAAGGTCTTTAAGAAGATTTTTGTCATCTCTTTTTCCTCAAGAAGTGGACAAATTTGAGCGGCAATTTCACGCCACCTTTGAGCATACTCCTTAAAGGTTTCCTTGTCCTTTTGTGACATTGATCTGAGTTGATCTCTGTCGGGTGCCATGTCCAAATTGTACTTGTATTGTTGGACGAAGGCAGTACCAGGATCTCTGAATGTACTGATCGTAGTACGGTTTAAACCCATGCACCATTTGAGTGCGGTACCGGTTAAACTATCCTGGAAGTAGTGAATCAGCAGGTCCTGATTCTCCGTCTGAGCTGACATCCGCCGAGCGTACATCACCAGATGGCTCTGAGGGCAAGAGTTACCCTTGTATTTTTCAAAGTCGGGCACTTGGAACTTGTGCGGGACTTTCACTTTTGGGACCAATTAGAGGTCTGCGGCGTCCTTTCCAAATAGATCCTGACCGCGAATGGCTTGCAGCTCTTTCTGCATTTCCAAGAACTGCTCCTGGAATTCATCCATTCTGTCAAACATAGTTTCCTTCTTACCAGAAGGTGTCTGTGGAATCTGTCCTTCCGGGACAGTGTGCACCACAGGGGGTGGTACCGTGACTACGGCAGTAAGTCTTGGCGCCTCCCGAAGTTTGTAACCTTCAGGAGTCTTGAGTATGCCCCTGGCATCTTCGCTTTCCCGAAGTTTGTAACCTTCAGGCCCAGCGGCTTCTGTTGCGATTCCCTGATCTTCAGTGATCGGCGGAACATATCCTTCCGGGATATAGTTAACAGGCATGCCCCAAGGACGATCTTTCGGCATCTGATACCTAGGATCATACTTTTCTATGATGGGCGTTGAGGTGATCTCCGAGATCACAATTCTTTGTAGCTGAGCTTCTGCCATGGCTTGCATGTCGTTACCTTAAAATCCTTTCTTGAACTAATAAATATTAATCCGTCTCTTAATTAAAATAATTGATCTCTTCAGAGCTCATTAGTTGCTCTAATGATCCCAATTGATAATACGTAAAGTACCTAGAGGATTCCATTAATCCAATTTACCAAAGATATAGCACATAGATAGATACTCATCTGATCTCATCTGATATCCAACTGAGCATTTAGATAATACGGGGTATTACAACAACAGTCACAGGGCCGTGATTAAAAGTAGCGCATTTACCACAACACTCTACATAACAACGTCTTGATCCGCGTTATTATATATTTTTCAACTATTGTTAAAGGGGTTTTACATAGTAGTGTGACCATTAGTGAACCATTGTATATCAATAACAACAAACATTTTCATGAAAAGTTGTGGTTGCACCTTTTGACCACGTGCCCAATCATTATAGGGTCTCTGGTTCTATTCTAGATAGTTGCAATTTTTGGCCATTTATTTTGTTAATTTATCAATAAATCCAAAAATTATTCAAATCAAGGATTAGAAACTATGATTGTTTACTTTATACCAAAAGCCACAACCACTATAACACATAGCCATTTATGATTCAAAAAATTCATAAAATCAATTTAATCATTATTATTTATCATTTTAATATTTTAGAAATTTCTCCAACACGTGTGACCGTTGTGATAAACTAGGTAGTGCGCTACTTATCACAACGGTTGTAGTAAACAACCGTTTTGCAATATATAAAGGTCATGAGTTCGATTTCCAGTGATTATATGGTATATATTATTTGGAGCGCTACCTACCACCATGGTCTTCTTAAACAACCGTGGTGAAATACTTTATTTTTTTTATTTTCCATATATACCCCATAGTTTTTGTACTTGTATTTTAGACATATATTACAAACCTAAATATTTTTTACAATACAACTCAAAACAACTTCCATTCAAAAATATTATTTACATGATCAATCTCAAAAATATAGCAAACATATATTTACATAACAACTTTCATTCATCATCTCATCACCATATCACCACCACCATTACAATATCTACATCACTTCTTCATTATCAATACAACACAACTCCACCAATACTCATATTTCCAAAACTACCAAACACAACCCAAAACCAGTGGATGCCAAAAAGATACGAAAAAGAGATTGTTACAAAAAATCATGTTTGAACACCCTTGTCAAACAACACGTTGAAAATAAACATCTAACGTCTACAGATGTTTTTTAAGTCATCGGGGGAGAAAGGTGTCATGTCGTTAAACGTCTACATAAAAAAGTGAAGAAAATTGAATATCACATTATTTAAAATATAATAGTAAACTTAAACATTAATATGTTATTGTGAACATTTTATGACATAATATATACATGATCCTAAGAATCAACAATGTCGGCAGAGACAATGTTTGACATGTGTTTCATTACATAATACACACACTCGTAACCTTCTTCTTGTCTCTTCATCGACAAATTTAAAACTTTCATGAATATATAACCACACGTGGATTTATATATATATATATATATATATGTGTGTGTGTGTGTGTGTGTGTGTGTGTGTGTGTGTGTGCGTGTGTGTGTGTGTGTGTGTGTGTGTGTGTCATAAGTAATCCACTTACCTTGGGCATACAAAATGCGAGCTTTTTTCTATAATTGTTCATAATATAGTGTCGCTCCACAACCTTGTATATTAAAAATGATTTAAGAATATTACACGCTAAACTAATTACAATGTCAAAGAAAATATTACTAATAAAAGTATCATAATTAAACATAAACTTAACTAGTAATAATCTGTTGCATCTTAGGTTCAAGTGAATTGTGTAAAGAACACAGTGTAGTTACCATATTCACAGTAGCGGAGCATAATATTAACAAGAGGGGGCACGACCACCCCAAACTTTTTTTAAAATTATTTTTCTTCATATAATTAAAAATAAAAATATGCCCCTACTTAATTTAGAATTTTACATTTTTTCCATTGTATAATCCTAAAACTTTCTTCCTCTTTCATTTTCTATATGCTGCAACATTTCATTTCATTATTCTTCCCCTTTTTACTTTTTTTTTCATTTGCATTTTCTATAACTTTTTCCACGACTGGTTATCGCACGGGTCCCGCTTGCCATCCGTCCACTGTTTCTCTGCTCTATCTACTGCGTTAAGTCCCCTGGTTGCATTCTCTGTTGCTCACCGTTGCCGAATCTGTGAGTTTCCATCCTTGCTTGTCGCTGTGTTTTTCTCTAAGTGAGTAATTGAATGTGTGAGTTTTTTATGGGTGTTTTCTTGTTGAAATGTAATTTGTAAACATTGTGTTTTCTTGTTAAATTCAGCCCCTTAAAGCAATGTTGAATATTTTTTTATTGAATTTGAAGATTGTGCGTTTATAGATATGTTTGTCTATTTTTGCTTTCAATTTTAATTAGACCATTACTCAAGCTTAGATTTGTTTGTCTAATTTCATTGAACGATTTTAGATAGACAATAATCAATTTTACAAATTTGAAGAATCATTTTATGGCTTCTATTTAGGCTTCTAGCAAGGAACTTCTAGAAAGATACTTCTATATGATGTCACCAGAACCTATAGGAGCTTTAGAAGTGATTTTCTCGGGTTGACTCTTGCTTGAGGGCATAGAGTTGTTTTTCAAAATAAGGTTTTCTTCACTTAACCTTGAGAAATCTTTCTAAAGCTTACAAAGGGCTCATGACTCAGATACATGAATCTTTTTCAAATCCTTGTATTTGTCTAGAAGGTTCTGATATTTTTCTAGAACTTCAGATAAACTGGACTCAAGCTCAGAACGAGAGAGTTCAGAAAATACCTCTTCAGAATCTAACTTGGATTCTGATTATGATTGACTAGTTCCAGTAGGATCTTCTATGAGTGCCATCAGAGCCACGTTATCCTGCTCCTCTTCAGAATCGTCGTCAGAGGTCTCTGAATCATTCAATGTAGCCATAAGACCCTTTTTCTTCCCTCAGAAGTCTTTCTTCTTGGGTATGTCATTCTTCAACTTAGTACAATCATTCTTATAATAACCTGGCTCCTTGCATGCATAGCAGATGACTTCTTTGATGGCTCCAGATTTCTTGAATCCAGAAGTAGACTTAGAATGACCACCTTTCCTTCTTTGTCCTCTGAACTTGCCTTGCCTTTTCTTCTAGAGTTTATTCACGCGTATGTAAAGGAGAGACAATTCATCTTCTTCTTTTAATTCTTCTTCAGAATCTTCATCAGTATCAGCCTGAAGAGCTTTTGTCTTCTCAGATCTTCTAGGAGATTTCAGAGCAACAGACTTGCTCTTACTCTTAGGCTCATCAGCTTCGAGCTCAATCTCATGACTTCTTAAGGAGCTAACCAGTTCCTCAAGAGAGGTGTTATTGAGATCCTTTGATAACTTCAGAGAAGTTACCATAGGTATTCAACGCTTATGTGAGCTTCTTATGATCTTTTTGACATGATCAGCAGTAGAATACCTTTTGTCCAAAACCTTAAACCTTGCGACAAGTGTTTGAAACCTTGAGAACATGTTCTTATTTGTTTCATCATCTTCCATATTGAACGCTTAATATTTTTGAATCAAGGCAAGGGCATTGGTTTCCTTCACTTGAGTGTTTCCTTCATGCGTCATCCTCAGAGAGTCAAATATAGATTTAGCAGTATCTCTGTTGGTGATCTTTTCATACTCAGTGTATGAAATCGCATTTAGCAAGATGGTTCTTGCTTTGTGATTATTTTTGTAATCCTTTTTCTGTTGATTCGTCATCACTCTTCTTTCGATCTTGTTGCCACTTGCATCTACTGGGTGCGCGTAGCCATTGACTACCATATCCCATTGATCCACATTGTGACCAAGAAAGAAATTTTTTATCTTGTCCTTCCAATAATCAAATTTATCTCCATCAAAAACAATAGGTTTAGCGTTGTAATGATCTCTATCATTGGATGGAGCAACTGAAGGTGGAATGGCAGCCATTGTTTTTCACTGGATCCTTATCTGACACTGTTAAGTGTTTGATAATCTTATTAAGACCAGAACCAGAGCTTTGATGTCAATTGAAGGTTACGAGAAACACAAGAAAGAGGGGTTTGAATTAGGTTTCTAAAAATCTAAGCTTTTTGTTAAAATAAATTCAATTAATAAGAATAAAAATAATAAAAATAACAAGTTATTTTTATCATGGTTCGATGCTAACTAAGCTACCTCATATCCACCCGTCAAGGTGATTTCGCCTTCTCAAAAGAACTTAATCCACTATATTCAAATAGATTACAGACACCACAAATACAATCGCCTTTATCTTCTCGAGTATACAGACTAAAACCCTAGTCACTCAAGGTAATCACTCAAACAAATTTGATATTTACAAACTATGTTTACAATATTGCTTCTAGTAAGCTGATTAACGCAAAGGTTTAAGCATAAAGACTCAATCACACAATATGAACAAAAGTTCTATGTGTTTATACAATATTCACAAAAGTATCAGAGAAAATAATGCAGCATGAAAACTTGATATCGTATGAATATGTTCAAAGGTAGCACTTTGATTCCTTCTTCCAAGTCTTCCTTATATAGCCAAAGAATGATCTGTAGGACGGTAGTATGGGAATCTTCACATATGAGTTGGCGTCTTGAATAACTGTCTTTAATTATGGGAGACAAAATGGTACAGCATAAATGTCCTTACTCCACAAAATCCGCGTAGTGGAAGAAATGTTTTGATCTTTTACGAGGTACTATTTATCTCTCATCTGAAGGTGAGAAAAATACACAAGAAGGGGGGTTGAATTGTGTTTTCCGTTTCTTAACTTTGCCTCTGATCAGAGTTCAGAATCTAAACTGGTGTTCAGACTCTGATTATACGTTGCAGCAGAATGTTAACATAAGCAAATAAAAGATAAATAACACACAAAGATGTATATTGGTTCCTCCAAAAAAGAGAGTAGTCTAGTCCCCTTGCATCACAAGAGATTTTCACTATAACTAAAACATGATTACAATTGCTTATGCACTTAATCATAAGAATTTTCTTTGCTCAGACCCTTAGCCCGAGACTTTCTGCTTAAACCCCTCAGGTCTAAGACTTCTGCTTAGGTTCCACGAACCCAAGATTTTCTTGCTTAAGCCCGTAGGACTCAAGACTTCTGCTCAGACCCTTGGTCCAAGACTTACCTACTTAGATTCCATGAATCCAAGACTCCTGCTCAAGCCCCTCAGGCCCAAGGCTTCCTTGCTTAAGTTCCACGAACTCAAGACTTCCTTGCTTAGGTTCCACAAACCCAAGACTTCTGCTCAAGCCCCTCGGGCCCAAGACTTCTGCTTAAACTCACAATCTAAGACTTTCTGCTCGATCAACAATTGATCAAGACTTTCAATGCTCTAGCACATAGCAATAGACTTAGTTGTCTCAAGCTTCTCAGCAAGAGACCTTGATGCTCAAGCACATAGCAAGAGACTTTACCTAAACTACTAAACAATCATGTTTAGCATAATAAAGAACAAGGTGTACTTGATACAAAATCAGAGGTACAGAGTAATCACCTTAACAAAGACCTTAGGCACTTGAGATTTCTAAGATATTCAATGTTTAAGAAATCTTAAGGCTTATTACAATTTACAACATATAACATAAATTTTGCTTACTCGATTATGTTGCTTATTGTTTGATCTTGTTATTCCTCTATCCAGATAGAAGTGTAGAACACTTCTATCCTTCTTGACTTTCCTTCTATATTTTCCCTTTTGATTGCTCCTTGTTGAAGACTTCAGTTTGAATCTTCAGTAACTTATATAGCAGTTATAGAAGACTAGTTATTAGAAGAGATAACTTGAACAAGTGTCTTTGTTTTTCTATAATACAAAAGACGTTGAAGAGAGATACACCAAAAGATCTTAATCCATTGTGTAACAAATCTTGGAACACACATTAGATAACAGCGTTATTCTGTTAATACTTTGTTATCATCAAAACCCAAGAGATATATGTCATGAACAAATCTTGTTCTAACAATCTCCCCCTTTTTAATGATGACAAACATAAGTATTTAAAGGACAATGATGGGCGGTTAAAATTTTCTTGGTGACATCAGGGCATGAGTATTGTAAGCTCACCCTAAGTCTAACAGTCTAAGATTGAGTTCTGTAAATTCCCCCTGAGTACTATATTCAAGAAAAAATATTTTAATACTCTAAGCAACATTGGAGTGTGAGGTTTTTAAGCTCCCTCTGAGTCTAATAGTCCAAGGTTGAGGTTTGTAAGCTCCCTCTTAGTTCTATATACAAGAAAATTAAAATATATCACCCGGGCAAGATCACCAAAACAAAAAATAACCAAAATGATATAAATTTAAAAATATATTAATTATAAATGAACAACATTAAATCTGTATGGTTCAGATTCTTTATTAAATACTATTATATCTTTCTCCCCCTTTTGTCACATCAAAAAGAATAAAAAAGAGAAAAAGAAAAGAATTACAGTCATAAATGCATTAACAGATCATCATTACGTGACCAGTTTTAAAGGAAGAGAAAATGATCCAGTAGCAGAGATCATTAAAGAGTTGTATACTACATGTTTATTATTTATTGGTCGTAACAGTTTCAAGAATCAAGCAAAGGATTTTATTACAACGTTTGGGTTAACCATAATCCACTATAAAAGCAAATGAAGCCTAGGCCATTTTTATCAACATCCAACAACGTAGCATGGAGTCCTCGGCTGAAAGTGTTAACATCTCAGTTGTGACAGAGGTCTCAGAGAACTCTACTAGTCTAAAGACGCAAGATCTTCAGAGGCCAGTAGATTCTGAGGAGTCTGCAACTGGTCCCTTATCCTCAACATTGAATACTTCTAACGAGGGCTCGTCCTCAGCACCTCAGATACCTACAGAAGAAGGTCTTTCCGCCACTGAGTTAAAACCAAGAAAGAAGTCAATGAAGAAGAAAAAGAAGAAGAGGGTCAGATATGAGATCTTCTTGGAGCTGATTGTCTCAGAGTCAAAGGATGAGGATGTAGATGTAGATGAAGATGAACCTGACGTCAACTAGGGAAACTGGATGTGTCGCAAGGCAATGGAGGAATTGGATTAGAATAATATTTGTACCTTCCAGTTCCTTTTTATTGTAATCCTTTAAAAAATAATTAATGAAATTTTTTTTTGGACCAATTTTATTTTTCATGTGCACCTTTTTATTTTTTCCCTATGATTTTCTGACAAAAGCATAAATGAAGTAAGATGATAAACATGAACAACAATTAACATGTTAATAATAATATTTACAGTTGTTAAGAGAATCTTAATAGGACTGAATGTTAAGCATCATTTCCCAAGAGTCAAAATGTTAAAAAAATGATTTGACTAATCAAAATTAAAACAATTAAAAACTCAAGGTACTTGGATGAATAGACTCTATAAAACTCTCAGCAAACTGACTTTCCTATTCACTTAATCTTCTAAACAAAAAAAATTTATAAGTAGAAACAAATTTGGGTTCCAAAGAGAGATTTCAGAAAGACAGAAATGTTGTATGCAGCAGCTCAAGCAAGCACAAAGAATGCATCAACTGGAGGACCTACAAGCAAGCAGACAACCTCATAAGCACATACTTCTTCAGCAACCTTTGTTGAGACACAAAGAAGAAGAAAAACTTTTAGGTCAAAATGCAGGAATAATCTGAGGAAGGAGGCTATTGAGTTTGCTCGAGAAGATTGGGAAGATTATTTAAACAATCTGGATATGTCAGATAAGCCTAGGGAATAGCTTGGGACAAATCCAAATATCTAGAATGTTTAGTTAATAAATTGTAACAGCTCCCAATCTTTCAATAAAAATGATGCTTTTTTTAGTTTTATCCTATTTATTATTCTCTTGAACAACATGATAAACATATATATATATAACAGTTAATATAAACAAGAACTTGAATAAGAGTATAAACAAGAACAATTATTAAATAACAAGACTGCTTAATATAAGATGTTTAACAATTACAAGGCATATATTTGCAGAAATCAAACATCAGAACTCTCATAGATAGCTTCAAGCTTTTCTCTCTAGATTTTAGAAGAATCATCCTTTGAACTTATGATAACTTCCTTATTGGATCAGCAGTTCTGAAAGAACTCGTCCATAAGGAATGAAGAAAGTCTTTCCCTTGTGAAAGGATGAAAGAGTCTCCTTCAGATAGTCAAACATAACTTGAGGAAGATCAATCTACATATCTGAATTAAGAAGAAGTAGCAAATCCTTTTCAATAGGGTTCACAAGATCCAGATCTTTGTCCTTATGTAACAAGTTTGAGTTCAGAATCTGATTCCAATAATTGCATTAGGACGAATATTTGAGACCTGAGAGATGTTTGATGGATCCACAAAAGTACACCAAGTAGGAAGATAGTATTCGCAAATAAGAGTGTCTGGAATTTCTCCAATCTCCTCACAGCTGATTACATTAGCAATTGTCTTAGAGGTTACTGTTGTAGAAACACCAGAAACCTTGGAAAGAATAGCACACTCAGAACTTAGCTCAATAATGGAGGCATTAATCAAAAACTCTTTGACAAGACTTGGATAAGTGAAACCACATAGCATATCAAAGTATCCATTCCAACCTTATTCAGACACAGTCTTCCGAAAGATAAAACCATGTTTAAGCAGCTCATCAAAATCCACAAACTTTTCATTGATGACAACTAGTTGATTCAAAGAAGAATTGACTAGAGAATTCATCTCAAGTTTAGTTTGAACAACACAGAAGAAAACAAAACAAAGAAATTGAACAAGACTCAAAAGGAATAAGAATCTTGTCAGAAGAACAGAAAGAAGATGAAAAATGATGTTTCACAAAGATAGAAGATAAAGATAATAAAAATATATAAAAGAAAACATGATTACCTTAAGGTTCTTACCCAGCAGATCTCTTGCATCCACCAGATGATAATTGTCGCGGCCGGCAAAAATATCGAGTCGCCATCATATTTTTTTTCTAAGGAAAATAATGATAAACCTAAAAATCCTTAATCCCAAGGACAAAGATTCCTAAGGTTCGGGAGTCGGTTAAGTGAGGGGAAGGTGTTAGGCACCCCTCACCTCCATTGTACTCAATGGGATCCTCCTTAAGTTCTAAGGTTTATTTGTTTGTTGTCTAATTTTTTTATTTACAAAAGAATCCTAAGTTATTTATTATTGTACTCGCTGGGGTTTACAACCCTATGCCTACGTACCTTCAATTTTGAAGGATCAGAGTAACCGTAGTTCACCTCCCCTATTCCTACCCCCTAATCCTATTCCTAGCCCTAATCCCAAACTTAATCCACTATTTATACTCTTGGATAAGGAGTTCTATCCCTTAAATCTAGTATTTATACTCCTAGATAAGGAGTTCTATCCCTTAAATCTAGTATTTCTACTCCTAGATAAGGAGTTCTATCCCTTATCCATTATTTATACTCTCGGATGGAGAGTTATATCCCTTATCCATTATTTATACTCTCGGATGGAGAGTTCTATCCCTTATCCATTATTTATACTCTCGGACGGAGAGTTCTATCCCTTATCCATTATTTATACTCTCGGACGGAGAGTTCTATCCCTTATCCATTATTTATACTCTCGGATGGAGAGTTCTATCCCTTATCCATTATTTATACTCTCGGACGGAGAGTTATATCCCTTATCCATTATTTATACTCTCAAATGAAGAGTTCTATCCCTTATCCATTGTTTATACTCTCGGATGGAGAGTTCTATCCCTTATCCATTGTTTATACTCTCGGATGGAGAGTTATATCCCTTATTTATTGTTTATACTCTCGGATGGAGAGTTCTATCCCTTATCCATTGTTTATACTCTCGGATGGAGAGTTTTATCCCTTAAATCCTGATCCCTTGGCCTATGTTTATACTCTTAGAACCTAAGAGTTTTATCCCAAAAATCCTAATCCCTCGGCCTATGTTTATACTCTTAGAACCTAAGAGTTTTATCCCCATTTTTAAATTCCTTAAAAATCCTTTTTAATTCCTTATAATATCCCTTAATGTTTAGATTATAATTATTATAATTTTATTATAAATCCCTTATCCCAAAAAACTCCTTTAATTATCCATAAGAAAAACATCCAAAAGAAATATCTTTTATCCAATTAATTCTTAAATAAAATTATAACAATAACTTTTCCCAAATAAATCCCCATTTAAAAATCCAAGATTAAAATTAAAACCCAATACCAAAATAATGAACCCATATTTCCAATATAATAAACCCATATTTTTAGATCCCAAAAAATTGTATATACATTATAAATCCATATTTTTAAATCCCAAAGTAAATGAATCCATATCTTAAAAAAAAATAAACCCAGGAGCAAACCCATATTTACAAAATTTCATGACAATCCCAAAATTAAACCCAACATTATTTTATAAATCCCAAGTTTAGAAATAACTCGAAATTATTATAGAAAATAAAATCTCAAAATAAAGAATATCAATTAAACCCTATTAATCCCAAAATTAGAAATTAAATATAATAAATCCCTAAATATTAATTATCCTAAGACTAAAAAATCCTTGAAACCCTATTTTTAATCCCTAATTAAAATTTAAAACTTAATTATAACAAAAACCTAAATTGAGAAAAAAAATTAAAACCTAATTAAATAATTAAGTTAAGGAATTAACTTAATTATAACAACAAACCTAAATTGAGAAAAAAAATTAAACCCTAATTAAATAATTAAGTTAAGGAATTAACTTAATTATAACCACAAACCTAAATTAAAAATTTAAAACCTAATTAAATAATTAAGTTAAGTAATTAACTTAATTATAACAAAAACCTAAATTGAGAATAAAAAAATAAAACCTAAATAAATAATTAAGTTAAGGAATTAACTTAATTATAACAACAAACCTAAATTAAACATTTAAAACCTAATTACATAATTAAACTGAGTCATCAATTTAATTATATAAAAAAACCCTAAATAAAGTATCTAGAAAATAAAATAACAATTTTAAAGTCCCTAATTATATTCTTCCCTAATAATAAACCATAATCCCCTAATTAATCCCTTAATCCCCAATTAATAATTAAATTAGGGAATTAAATTTATTAAAACCCCAAGGATTCAATATGAACCCTAACCCTTTTCTCCCCAAGAACACTAACCCTTTGGTACGAACCAAGAACCCTAGCCCTAACTTTTCTAGAAAAAAAACCAATCAATCAACAGTAACACACAACAATAAAAAATATAAGCTAAGTATTCGAGTTACCTCCCATTGTCGTGACCAATTTAAGCTGCTTCATCCCTTCTTTTCTTTCCTTTTCCTTTGGCATTTTTCCCTTCGTTTTTCTTTTTCCCTTCTTTTCCTTTCTCTGTGCCTTTTCCCCTTCTTGTGCCTTTTCCCCCTTCTTGGTGGTGGCTTCTTTGTATCTCTTCCTTTTTCCCTTCTTTTTCTTTTCCCTGTGACTTTTCCCTTGTGCCTTTTTCCCTTCTTTTCCCCCTTCTTAGTGGTGGCTTCTTTGTATCTCTTACTTTTTCCCTTCTTTTTCTTTTCCCTGTGCCTTTTCCCTTGTGCCTTCTTTTGCCTTTTCCTTTTGGTGGTGGCTTCTTTGAATCTTGTTTCTCCTTTGGTATGAGATTCCTTTTCCTTTCCTTTTCCCTTTTGACTCGGAGGGAGGTTGAAGGTTTAGGGTTGTTGAAGGTTTAGAGTTTTATTGTTGAGGGTTTTATTGTTGTTGTTCTTCGATATGTGAAGAACAACAACTTTTATCGTATGGTTTGTAAATTGCCCCCCAAAAAGTGTGTAAATCTGTCCTATTTATAGATGACAATTATATTTAAAAAAAATGATCTATCAACATAATCAAAAGCCCAAAAATTGATTTTTATTTTGTGATTTTTTTATTAATCATATTGATTCTAGAACATAACAATATTATCCAAAAAGTAAAAAGAACAAAATATTTTCTAATATTTCATATTTTATGAATTTTTAGGTATTTTTATGAATAAGATGGAAAAAAGTTAAAAATTAATATTTTAAAAAAATGCCTATTTAAAAATACGAAAATTAATAATAAAAAATGAAAAAAAATAATTTTTTGTGATTTTTTAAGATTTGAACATAAAGAGAATAGTATTAGCTAATATCTAATAATAATAATAAAACATAATGAACCTAATTAATAAAAATAACAATAATCCTAAGCATTATTATTGATATAACACCAAACTGGTTAATAAATAAATAGGAAAAACAATAACTATTTAACATAAAAATAAAACTGGTTCATATCCTATTCACCAAAATTGGTCCCTAAATTAAAACCTGATAAAACCTCCTCCTACGTAGCCTAAATAAAAAGTTTGGTTAATTCTAATGACCCAATAACCTTAAGCCTAATTAAAATAAGTAAATTAAACAACTCAACATAATTAATTCTTAATACTTTAACCCCTAAATAATAATAAAAAAATCTTTAAATCTAAACCTACATATTTCTAAAATAAATTAAAATAACCCAAAATATATACAAAAATTTATATCTACCCTAATAAAATAATTAAATAAACTAAAAATGGTTACACTTGTCAATAATGAAAAGACCAAACTCCCAAAATAAAACCCTTATACAAGATTAAAACAGAAATGGACCTAAAAGTGCTAACAACCTTAGAAGCCCAAAAACATCTAAATGACACCCCCCCGTAGCACAAGAATCCAAAAATAAGTGAAAAAAACCTGGTCAAAATTTAGGGTACTACAGCTGCCCCTATTTAATCGTCTTCGAATCAGAAAGAGGGAGTCGATATGTCTTCCTCTTTTGAAGAGGAGATGATTAAATATAAGAAGGACCCTAATTTTGACCACTGAGTCAGATAGGTACTACGCTGATTATCCTAAGGTCCTTAGCAACAATCCCGTAGTGAAATATCCGATTGAACCCCTTGATAAATACCTTCCGAGAAACCCCTTTTGATAACACCTATTGATGCAACAGTGACACCCCTAGATAGAATCTTTTGATGACAACCCCAATAGACCCTCCTTTTTGATAAAACTCCGGTAGAACCCTTCTTTTGAATTCTACTAAAAACCCTTCTGAATGAAAAAATCCCTAGATAGAAACTTTTGTAGAACCCCTGATAAATCTCTTGATGAAATCCCTTTCGATAAACCTGGATCAAACCCACTTGATAAAATATCCTGGTGAAATCCTTTTGGTCAATCCTTTTTGTTAAAATATGGTAGAACCCTTTTGTAACACCCTGTATAATATTCATCTAGAATAATACCATACAAGTGTTTTTATTTGGTACTTGACACATCAAAAGTGCCTAATGACATAATTCACATACTTGTCCATTTCTAAAACATAATACAACTATGGCACAAGCTATGGAAATTAGCCGAAAAGAAATAAAACTAAGATCAATGTACAATCTTCCTCATTGTACAAGAACAATAAAGTACACAGCGGAATAAGCTTAACTAAGCTTCTCTTGAAACATCCAATCATAGCTCCACTTGTAAATCAACCTGCAATCCGAACCTGAAATATAGCAACTATAGTGGGGTGAGGTACATCAAATCTCAGTGGGTTCCTATCTTATAGATTCTCTCGGATTAAAAAGGGGTTCTAATAATCCTAGCTCAAGTCCGGGGGAGGGGAAAGGACTTTGAGTTCACAATTTCATTCTTGCCCTATATGGAAACATACTTACGAGTTCTCTAACTCTCGCATCAACAATGGGTATCTCCCACGAAGGCATCCTTCCCCGGACCAACCCTCCAAGAGGATTCGACACGAGTCACGGATCCTTAAATTCGTAGACAAACATTCTCGGCCAACCCTTCCAAAGAGTTTTCGACACGAGTCATGGATGCTAAGGCAAATAACTTTTCCCGGCCATCCACAAGGGCTATTCCAACACGGGTCCTGGTTATTTACACATAGTACTTTCCCCGGCCAGCCCACACCAGGGGCCCTTCAGCCCGGTCAATAATACCATCATCTAAGCAACCTCCCCGGTTATCCCTCATAAGAGGACCGGAACGCGGGTCACAGTTACTTAGGTATCGATCACTCGTCGCAATCCCTCATGTTCCATACTAGGGTCTTCTCCTTATCTCGATCATTTATCAATCCTAGCCACAACTAGAAACGTAAACCTCCTAGTCATTCTAGGTCTTCCTATACTTAAGGTTGATGTTTTCCTCACTCTCCCTATTTCATTTTACATTAACATGCATACTCACTCACAACAAGTTAAACAATAATAGGATAGGCAAAACACATCAGATTTGCATAATAGAATAACACGCCACAATTTAAACATAATTATCTCACTTTTGAACTTTCCCGATTATTTAATCGGTCGGTAAAATCAACATGTTTTACTTCCATTGCGTAGAATATTTCCTCGGCTTTACATCGATATAAAGAACAATCGAAACCGATAAACAAAACTAAAGTTGTGAATTTTCCCGTCAAAAAGTATAATTTTTCAACTCCCAGGTCGCGCTCAGCGCGCCCTGGTCCGCGCTCAGCGCGCAACTCCCTGCCACGAGAGGTTCCAAGAATTAAACACCGCGCTCAGTGGGCACCTGCACGCTCAGCGCGCTCTGCGAAACTCAGAAAAATACCCTGCGATAACAGAACTTCATCCACCCTCCAAAACCACTTTAGGGCACATTTAGAAGTCAACAAAGGTTCAACATCACAATTATAGTAAGGTTTGATCACCACTATCATCAAAACATTTCATTTTATAAAAACCCAATTATTCTAAAACCCTAACATTTCAAAATCATCAACATCATATAGAAACATGAAAACAAACCTCCCCACATGATTCTATGAGCATACTAAACATTCATTTCAATTTCTAACCGATTATATCCGTTAAAACGTCGATTTCCACGATTTCGACCTAAAACTCATAATACCCAAAACTTAAGAAAAAGATTTCTAGCTAAACCCACCTCTAGAGATGACCAAGATGATGAAACCCAAGAAGTTTGGTGAAGCTTGGATGAAGATTGGTGATGATCTTGAAGCTTCTCCTCCAAAATCTTGTTTTTCTCTTCTTTTCCCTTCTTCCTCTTTTCTTCTTTCTCTCTTACCAACTCTCTCTTTCTTTCTATCTTTTTCTTTTTAATCCAAATGAGGGAAAAATTGCATATATAGTAAGCATTATTAAAACAATACTACTAAATGTCCAAAATGTCTCTAGAGTCCAATTAAATAAAATGTCTCCGAAACAAATAATATTAATTGGGTTAATTCTAAGTACCGAAGTTACTCTAATTATTTTATCAAATAATTTCTCAGAGCAACCGGACTCAGTTAATCACAATATGATATTATTCGGTGCAATAAAATACGGGGTATTACATCCTCCCCCCCTTAAATAGAAATTCGCCCCCGAATTTCCTTCGTTCCACAATAACCACTTCTTGCATCATTGTCTAAGTTCCACACTCACTTCACTTCCGTTAACCTTCTGTTCAATTCTGACGCATACCAATTCTAACTTGGTTTCATAGACCCAAATTCTTATTTTCACAACTTAACAACTTCACGTCCTTAAACATACTCTTGTTCTAACATCGAGTTAACTTCCCACTTTGCTTCCCCAACTCATCTGTTGTTTCTTACTAACACACTTGGTCGCACTTTACCACTGAAAGAAGGTACCATTCTACATTTCTCTACTGAGTCACAAACCAAACCGTAATACCTTATCTTGATTCAGGATAACAAACACTCAACAAACCCTTATGAGGTAACTCGGTAATTCCTTCCCTTTATGTAATTACCGACATCTATCCTTTCATAAATCCTTTAACATTAGGGCCACTTCATATCTAGTCGAACAACTTCTTTACCAGTTCCCGTTGGTCTGATACTAAACATGGTAATCATTAAATCCGATACTTTCTTTCTTTCGGATCACACCAAGCGGTAACACACTTAGAACAAAACCTCCTTATTTCCATACTTATAAGTAACAATCATTATAATCCTCATTAAACTGACTGAACTCTTTCATCTGTCACCTTCCACCACGCAATCCAATTCTAACAGTGGAACACCACGATTTCATAAGCATTACCAAGTAGCTAACAGTCCACCGAAAACACACTTATCCAATGGGTCCTTACTAACCAACGGCATAAGAAACTTACTGATGTCTTTTGGTAGAACAATTTCCTCGCCAATACATAATATAATAACATCCGTCCCAACTCTCTAGACGATAAGGATGCATGAGTTATACTATTACAACCATAACATATACAACTCCAATTCCATTCAAGACTTGAACCCATATATCCAAAATAGCTTAACAACTTCCGGTTCTGGTTACCACATCCCAAATCGATTCTCCTTACGGTTTCCGACTTACTCAGGGTTTCTTGCTGATTCAAGATCTCATCTAATAACAGCGTAACACCAACATAGAACTTCAATCACACGCGAGATAACACTTACCAAAAATCGAACCATTCAATTCGAAATTGTGAGTTTCCATACCACCCACAATTCTCACACAACACTTCATACGCAAAAACTGCGTCGAAGTCCATACCACGCCTCTCGGTTGAATCCCCCTTTTTTTCGTTACGTTCCATATACGTTTCTAAGTCACATAATTAACTTCGAATCGCTCAATTCTTACTCGTAAATGGAAGGATAACTTTTCAAATTTCCTTCTCTGGGTAAAACACCACTGCACACAACTGGTACCACTCTCACGGTCTAAATTTAATGTCGTGAACTCACGGAAGATAACAATTACCAACTCGGATCAACCGTCCATACCTTACGATGGCCATAATTACACACCGAAATAAATTCCTTGCAGAATCAATACTTTGTGAGTATTTTCCAACTTCGTTCTTAAAATTCTCAACGGTATTGATAATAATGCTCTTAAGACTTTCTCATAAGGTTACTTCTTTAAAGTTAGCTCTCTTGCTGTCTGAACCAATGGCCAAGTATGCCACACTTTTCTAGAAGTCACAATTCCAAAACGCAAATCCTTCCTTCACTTACTTGCAATCTCGCTCTCCATTCACACAATACTCTCCACTCAGAGCAACACAAGGAAACAAAACGCAGATGATGGTTCTTAAGGGATTTCACAATTACACACACGTTAATCGATCAACCATCTGAGTTAATCAGTTAACTTCTCCAAAATTCTACGTAAAGCACCCTTCATGCACGTGTTAAACGGTTAACCCCATTGTGTTAGTCGGTTAACACTGCTGCATAACGAAACCCAGTTTCTTCTTAATTCAAAGTCATCCCTACTCAACCCATCGATCCGATTTGTTCTAACTCGAAATATCATTCTCAACTCACGACTTCTTAACTTGTATCACATTTACCAACCATGATCCACTCGAAGTAAAACCAACAAAGTTGACAACACACTCCAACCAAGTGACAGGCAAAAATTCCAAATTCTCTCGCGGTCACCTTACAAATCTTCAGTGGGGTAGTTCATTTCTACTCATACAACTATACCAGCGGAAAGTCAACAATGACGACATTCTAGGGTTTTAGTCACCACTCATACTTGATTCGTCCATAAGCAACACCCGACACCCATCCATCACACGGTACTACGAAAATGATGGACATCTCATTTCAAGCATACCACCTTACCCTCTCACTTAACTCCCTGGGCGAGAAATAAAACCACAATGTTCTTAGTCCAACAAAAGGTAGATTCCAAATATTCCAATTATCCACAAATACAGAAGTTCTCTCTATACTTGAAAATAAATCGGGGCAATGCATCCTCTTGAAGAACCTTCCCATCACTTCGTACACATTAACCGGGATTTCTTACCCTTCACCATCCATTGCACACCACACTTACACTTAAGTCACTAAATGAAATGCTTGCATCCGATAATTCTCATTAACTAACTACAAGACCTTTCCGGTATGAATCGTTCCATGATTTATACTTAGTCCGTAACAAGTCTTGGTTTTGCTTCTCGTTGTTTTACCACAACCTTGTTTCTTAAAATACAATACCCACTGTTCCACAAAGTACGTCTCTTCACGCTTATCTCAAGCATAAGAATCCAACACGTACACTTGTAATCACAGTGCTACCACTACGCTCGTTCTTAATACCAAAGTGTAACTTTCCATGTCACATCATACTTACTAGAGTTCTGACGGGTGAACCATCCTTGGTTACACTTCCTTAACGTAAGCCTCAACAACTACTCAATAGCTCTAGTACACAATCGTCCAAAAATACATTCCTTTATCATTTCCTCATATATACTGTTGACACCGTTTTCTACATCATGCTTACTTTCGCTCCCCCCTGGTACTCCTCTTAAGTCCAAATATAAAACCATCTTACCGTGATTCCCTTAGATTCCAAGATACTTACTCTATATCTTAATACAACTTCTTCCGGTCCTTATCGCTATGCTTTCTGTTACTAACTGAAGTCCACACTTTCTCCGGCACAAAACCTTATACTGTTCCTTGGGTATTTTAACAATTCCGATTTCCAAAATGGCCTCTTATCAAATGCAGAAAAATCCTGATGTAACATCTCAAACTTGATCTCTCTATACAACTGAATATACGCAATTCATCACCCACTCTTCGTCCGACACATACTTATTCAACTTGAAGCATGTAACCACATCCTGGTGTTTCCTTCTCATACATCTCTACTACCTTAGGTTCCCATAAAGTCGGACGTCCTTGACCCTCAACTTTTGAACTAGTCGGAAGATATTGTTCCGAACACACTCCTTAATGTACTTTCGCCCATTCAAGATACCTTAACGACCTTAGAAATTGAGGCACCAAAATTTATCTCACCTCCGGACCTTGCGTCACACATTTCACAAAACAACTTTCTTTTTCCACAGAATGGGGTTACTTGAAATTTCTATCCAAATCAGTGGTCGATCCATCTCTACGAGCGACTTTACAAAGTCCCCAATACCTTAACCAATCATCTGATAGAGATCTTTAACTTTCGGACTCCATTCATTCCAAAGGATTGCTTAACAACACACCGTTCTTCATTTCCATGCTACCCAAGCACAACTTCTACTAAAACCTCACTGAGCCTACCAAAACTCCACACTACTAACTCTTGGTTTGAGCATACTCTCACAGCACAAGTTCCGACAACACTACGGAGTCCTCGTGGTCGCTCAACCATGATTCTACCTATCACATACATAGTATTAGGTTGATCAGGCCCAACACTAGATAGTATGATATTAAGTTTCATGACGGCAAGACACACTTAAGAGGCAGGAATAGATTTACTTATGATGTTTCAAGGCTAGGTCGAGGACACGACCTGCTCTGATACCAACTGTAACACCCTGTATAATATTCATCTAGAATAATACCATACAAGTGTTTTTATTTGGTACTTGACACATCAAAAGTGCCTAATGACATAATTCACATACTTGTCCATTTCTAAAACATAATACAACTATGGCACAAGCTATGGAAATTAGCCGAAAAGAAATAAAACTAAGATCAATATACAATCTTCCTCATTGTACAAGAACAATAAAGTACACAGCGGAATAAGCTTAACTAAGCTTCTCTTGAAACATCCAATCATAGCTCCACTTGTAAATCAACCTGCAATCCGAACCTGAAATATAGCAACTATAGTGGGGTGAGATACATCAAATCTCAGTGGGTTCCTATCTTATAGATTCTCTCGGATTAAAAAGGGGTTCTAATAATCCTAGCTCAAGTCCGGGGGAGGGGAAAGGACTTTGAGTTCACAATTTCATTCTTGCCCTATATGGAAACATACTTACGAGTTCTCTAACTCTCCCATCAACAATGGGTATCTCCCACGAAGGCATCCTTCCCCGGACCAACCCTCCAAGAGGATTCGACACGAGTCACGGATCCTTAAATTCGTAGACAAACATTCTCGGCCAACCCTTCCAAAGAGTTTTCGACACGAGTCATGGATGCTAAGGCAAATAACTTTTCCCGGCCATCCACAAGGGCTATTCCAACACGGGTCCTGGTTATTTACACATAGTACTTTCCCCGGCCAGCCCACACCAGGGGCCCTTCAGCCCGGTCAATAATACCATCATCTAAGCAACCTCCCCGGTTATCCCTCATAAGAGGACCGGAACGCGGGTCACAGTTACTTAGGTATCGATCACTCGTCGCAATCCCTCGTGTTCCATACTAGGGTCTTCTCCTTATCTCGATCATTTATCAATCCTAGCCACAACTAGAAACGTAAACCTCCTAGTCATTCTAGGTCTTCCTATACTTAAGGTTGATGTTTTCCTCACTCTCCCTATTTCATTTTACATTAACATGCATACTCACTCACAACAAGTTAAACAATAATAGGATAGGCAAAACACATCAGATTTGCATAATAGAATAACACGCCACAATTTAAACATAATTATCTCACTTTTGAACTTTCTCGATTATTTAATCGGTCGGTAAAATCAACATGTTTTACTTCCATTGCGTAGAATATTTTCTCGGCTTTACATCGATATAAAGAACAATCGAAATCGATAAACGAAACTAAAGTTGTGAATTTTCCCGTCAAAAAGTATAATTTTTCAACTCCCAGGTCGCACTCAGCGCGCCCTGGTCCGCGCTCAGCGCGCAACTCCCTGCCACGAGAGGTTCCAAGAATTAAACACCGCGCTCAGCGGGCACCTGCACGCTCAGCGCGCTCTGCGAAACTCAGAAAAATACCCTGCGATAACAGAACTTCATCCACCCTCCAAAACCACTTTAGGGCACATTTAGAAGTCAACAAAGGTTCAACATCACAATTATAGTAAGGTTTGATCACCACTATCATCAAAACATTTCATTTCATAAAAACCCAATTATTCTAAAACCCTAACATTTCAAAATCATCAACATCATATAGAAACATGAAAACAAACCTCCCCACATGATTCTATGAGCATACTAAACATTCATTTCAATTTCTAACCGATTCTATCCGTTAAAACGTCGATTTCCACGATTTCGACCTAAAACTCATAATACCCAAAACTTAAGAAAAAGGTTTCTAGCTAAACCCACCTCTAGAGATGACCAAGATGATGAAACCCAAGAAGTTTGGTGAAGCTTGGATGAAGATTGGTGATGATCTTGAAGCTTCTCCTCCAAAATCTTGTTTTTCTCTTCTTTTCCCTTCTTCCTCTTTTCTCTCCTCTTTTCTTCTTTCTCTCTTACCAACTCTCTCTTTCTTTCTATCTTTTTCTTTTTAATCCAAATGAGGGAAAAATTGCATATATAGTAAGCATTATTAAAACAATACTACTAAATGTCCAAAATGTCTCTAGAGTCCAATTAAATAAAATGTCTCCGAAACAAATAATATTAATTGGGTTAATTCTAAGTACCGAAGTTACTCTAATTATTTTATCAAATAATTTCTCAGAGCAACCGGACTCAGTTAATCACAATATGATATTATTCGGTGCAATAAAATACGGGGTATTACACCTTTGATGGAACCCCTGATGAAAATCCTTAGATACTAGATGAAACATATCCCTTATGCAGGCCATGTTGCCAAGTTAAGGATGTGAGAGATGAAGACCTATTCACAGCTGGATGATAATCCTATAAAATCCTTTATTGAAGCGATGTTTCAATGATATAGTTAGGAATTAAACCCCTAAGAGTAATTATGAACCCTGTGTATGTATGCATGAGTGCATGTATGTATGTTCATGTATGTATGTGATGTTGTGTTATATATGCATGATTAGATGCTAGAGCGTAGCGACATGATTAATGCATGACAATGATTTGAATGTTTCCATAAGTGCCCCAGTGTTGGATGTTTCCATAATATTTGTCAACTGATATGCTAGGGTGCACTGAGCTAGCCTGATATCCCGATACTTGTTCTGAACTTGACGATTGTTGATGTTGGACAGAGCATGCATGTGCCTCTTGGAAGCATGAAGATGGTTTACCCTTGATTGATTGAGTTTCGAAGGATTATGCCTGAAAGGGACCTTAGATCCCACCATGCCTTGATACGACCTTGAGATGAACTGCCCCAGTATTTCAACCTTGAAAATATGCCCCAGATTTTGAATCTTCAAAAGATATGCCCCTTAATTAATTGGGTATGGAGGAGTAGCCTGAAAAGGAACTTGGATCCTACCATGCTATGATATGACCTTAATATGAACTGCCTCATTGTCATGTCTTTGCCTCTGATTAGATGACTCCTAGAGTGATTGGCCTCAATGCACCCTTGAGTTGGTAATGCCCCAGCGTGAACGTCTTGAAAGGTCCACCGCTTATCATTAGAGTCATGGAGGTGATTCAGCATCAGTGTGTCAAATCTTGGGATGCTTTGCCCCTAGTTAGTAGGATTTCCAGATAATATGCTCCTATGATCATTAGGATTTGCCCCTTGATTGGGAGGATCCTTATGTGACTTGCCCCTAGTCCGAAATTCCTTGAAATGATATGCCCCTGATTAGACCATTATTGATATTTCCTTGGTGCTAAGTATTGATTTGCGAGTAAAATTATTCCCTTTGAAAAGTAATTCTAACTCAATGCTCATGCAAGTTTTGAAATCGAGAAAAAAAAAGTTACGGCGTATACAGATGATATTTGTTCATAAGGTTGGCACAAATGAAGATGTGAGAATATGGTTAGCGATGTTCCAACAAACATTTGGATTCGGAGTCAGTTTAACAACGACTTTGCCGAGTATGCTTTTATAGTGCCCCTAGCTTCAATTAGGACTTTTATATGTTGTAACGTGGTCTGGTTCACGGTTTAAGAAACAAAGGATACAAGGCTCAATATTTGAAATTTAACCCACCCCATTCTCCTTGATGTTCTCCATTCCTAAATCCAATTAACCCAACAGACGCGTTCATCCTGCAAAAGAACCTTTTCAGTCACAGTGATTAAAAGGTATACTGGTTTAAGCACTTGATGAGACTTTTTTTTTTGAGGTGCAGTCACCCACTCCTGTTTATAAGATTGTTCCCTATTTTCCTTTTTCCTTTCTTTTAATCCCTTATTTTTGCATGGACCAATTCTTCTGAATTTAGTATTCCATCGCGATACCCTTATTTTGCATAAGTAAAAGTCCACTGTTTTTCAGCTTTTTCCTTTTCTTCTTGACTTAGCGGGCTTTTTCTCTTTTTTTTTTTTTTGGAACAATTATTGAGTGATCTTCTTTTGACTTAGAAAGGATGTGACTGCCATATTAGATATTATGAGCTATTATCCCTTTTTCTTCTTCAATGTTGAATGGTGTGAGGAAGAAGATGTGCTTTAAACCTTTTGCTTAGATAGACTGATTCCCTTGAGATTAGAATGCATCATTTAGTTAATTGAAATCTACCCTGCCCCTGGTTAAGATTAAGGTTTTTTGAAAATATAAAGAACACCGACTTCTGGCTCGAGGGGTTGACTACGGATTATCTCCTTATTTCTCCAATGTTTAGGGAGTGAAACAATGCCTTACATCGTCAGTCAGGTCTTACTATTAAAAGCATACGTCAGCAAATTTGATTATTTTAATTTACCTCATTCTCCTCCTAAGTTTGTCAATAGGTGAGAAGTGAAAAGAAAAGGTGTGATTTATTTCATGGTGATGGCATAAAAGAGAGTGTAAACGAATGGATTGATTCCAAAAACATGCATGCTCATCTTATTGAAATTATTTCCCAAAAAGTACATCTTTTAATTACAAACAATACTTAGCAAAAGGAAAATACAAGTGGAAATGATAAAGGCCTAATGATCCTAGGGGTAAGCTTCCTTGTTGGTCCAACCAATTTTGGGAGACTTCTTGATGTCCCTCCACTTGTAAAAGTAATGGATGACTTTTAATCCAGGGAACTCCCCCTTTGAAATTCGGTTGCAGGTCTTGTGCTTTGAGCTCATAGCTTGTAGTGTCTGAATAGGGTCAAGTAATTGCAGCTTCACTAAGGCACCTCCAATTAAGTCATAAGGCATTGGTGTAGGATCTAGTTCCCTTCCAAACTTCCTTTGTTGTATGGGCATCATCCTAGGTTATTGTATTTGAGGCTCTAAGCAATCCTCTGGTAGACATGGTGAAGGGTTACCTTCATTCCTCAATGATACTTGCCCCTCTTGAATTCCTCCATAGATTCTTGAGGTATCCTTTAAGTTTGTTCATGAGTATCGGGAAACCTCTTAGCTCTTGGTAATTGGACAAGGGTGAAAGCGGAAAGGATATGCAAGTGTATGTGTATGTATGCAAATGCATGATAATGCATGGAGTATGCAACAATATTTTCTTTTTTAAAAAAATATTTTCATGAAAATGATGAATGAATGTTTTAATTAAGCATTTTATTAGGTTAGGGTAAGGTGAAAATACAAGCATGGCCCTAACTAGGTAGGCTCCCTATGATAGGTTAGATCTATGTCTTGTCTACCCAATCCCCTCACATGTAGGCTATAAAATTTTGGACAGCATAACGACCTTATAATGTAAGGACTATAACCTTGTTTTACCATGAGAATGAGCAAGCCTTCCTACGGTAATCCTTCGGGATAAGTCTCATTTGGGGTAGGAGCCTAGTAACAACCCTTGAGGGTTGAATACATAGGGTCTCCATGAGTTGGAAAGGGGTAGGCTAAAAGTTCTCAGAGTCTCGGACCACATCCAAATCATCCTCTACGTTAGGGGCTAGTCCTTTCATGAGGACACCTTTGGAAGGATCTATTCTGAGTGTGGCATCAATGAATTATTGGGGATGTCACATCCCCCCCAAAAACATTTTCGTTCCACGTCCTAATCTAGGGTTATACTCCAAGCTTGGGTTTTAGCTTCACACATCATTTGCCCCAATCCAATGCATGATGACAAAATAAAATAAAAGAGTCATATATAATAAATAAACAAATATATAAAATAAAACCTGATAATAATAAAAAGTAAAAACAAAAAAACCATAAACACCCAAGACAAACAAACAAAACCCTAAAGCCTAAATTTAGGAGGGATTCCCTTTAGGTATCCCCAGCAGAGTCGCCAGCTGTGCGGCCGGCAAAAATTTTCGAGTCGCCATCATATTTTTTCTAAGGAAAATAATGATAAACCTAAAAATCCTTAATCCCAAGGATAGAGATTCCTAAGGTTCGGGAGTCGGTTAAGTGAGGGGAAGGTGTTAGGCACCCCTCACCTCCATTGTACTCAATGGGATCCTCCTTAAGTTCTAAGGTTTGTTTGTTTGTTGTCTAATATTTTTATTTACAAAAGAATCCTAAGTTTTTTATTATTGTACTCGCTAGGGTTTACAACCCTATGCTTACGTACCTTCAATTTTGAAGGATCAGAGTAACCGTAGTTCACCTCCCCTATTCCTACCCCCTAATCCTATTCCTAACCCTAATCCCAAACTTAATCCACTATTTATACTCTTGGATAAGGAGTTCTATCCCTTAAATCTAGTATTTATACTCCTAGATAAGGAGTTCTATCCCTTAAATCTAGTATTTATACTCCTAGATAAGGAGTTTTATCCCTTATCCATTATTTATACTCTCGGATGAAGAGTTATATCCCTTATCCATTATTTATACTCTCGGATGGAGAGTTCTATCTCTTATCCATTATTTATACTCTCGGACGGAGAGTTCTATCCCTTATTCATTATTTATACTCTCGGACGGAGAGTTTTATCCCTTATCCATTATTTATACACTCGGATGGAAAGTTATATCCTTTATCCATTATTTATAGTCTCGGACGGAGAGTTCTATCCCTTATCCATTATTTATACTCTCAGATGAAGAGTTCTATCCCTTATCCATTGTTTATACTCTCTGATGGAGAGTTTTATCCCTTATTTATTGTTTATACTCTCGGATGAAGAGTTTTATCCCTTATCCATTGTTTATACTCTCGGATGGAGAGTTCTATCCCTTATCCATTGTTTATACTCTCGGATGGAGAGTTTTATCCCTTAAATCCTGATCCCTTGGCCTATGTTTATACTCTTGGAACCTAAGAGTTTTATCCCAAAAATCTTAATCCCTCGGCCTATGTTTATACTCTTAGAACCTAAGAGTTTTATTCCCATTTTTTAATTCCTTAAAAATCCTTTTTAATTCCTTATAATATCCCTTAATGTTTAGATTATAATTATTATAATTTTATTATAAATCCCTTATCTCAAAAAACTCCTTTAATTATCCATAAGAAAAACATCCAAAAGAAATATCTTTTATCCAATTAATTCTTAAATAAAATTATAACAATAACTTTTCCCAAATAAATCCCCATTTAAAAATCCAAGATTAAAATTAAAACCCAATACCAAAATAATGAACCCTTATTTCCAATATAATAAACCCATATTTTTAAATCCCAAAAAAGTGTATATACATTATAAATCCACATTTTTAAATCCCAAAGTAAATGAATCCATATCTTAAAAAAAATAAACCTTGGAGCAAACCTATATTTACAAAATTTCATGACAATCCCAAAATTAAACCCAACATTATTTTATAAATCCCAAGTTTAGAAATAACTCGAAATTATTATAGAAAATAAAATCTCAAAATAAAGAATATCAATTAAACCCTATTAATCCCAAAATTAGAAATTAAATATAATAAATCCCTAAATATTAATTATCCTAAGACTAAAAATCCCTTGAAACCCTATTTTTAATCCCTAATTAAAATTTAAAACCTAGTTAAATAATTAAGTTTAGTAATTAACTTAATTATAACAAAAACCTAAATTGGGAAAAAAAATTAAAACCTAATTAAATAATTAAGTTAAGAAATTAACTTAATTATAACAACAAACCTAAATTGAGAAAAAAAATAAACCCTAATTAAATAATTAAGTTAAGGAATTAACTTAATTATAACAACAAACCTAAATTAAAAATTTAAAACCTAATTAAATAATTAAGTTAAGTAATTAACTTAATTATAACAAAAACCTAAATTGCGAATAAAAAAATAAACCCTAAATAAATAATTAAGTTAAGGAATTAACTTAATTATAACAACAAACCTAAATTAAACATTTAAAACCTAATTACATAATTAAACTGAGTCATCAATTTAATTATATAAAAAAACCCTAAATAAAGTATCTAGAAAATAAAATAACAATTCTAAAGTCCCTAATTATATTCTTCCCTAATAATAAACCATAATCCCCTAATTAATCCCTTAATCCCCAATTAATAATTAAATTAGGGAATTAAATTTATTAAAACCCCAAGGGTTCAATATGAACCCTAACCCTTTTCTCCCCAAGAACACTAACCCTTTGGTACGAACCAAGAACCCTAGCCCTAACTTTTCCCAAAAAAAAAACCAATCAATCAACCGTAACACACAACAATAAAAAATATAAGCTAAGTATTCCCAATGCCGTGACCAATTTAAGCTGCTTCATCCCTTCTTTTCTTTCCTTTTCCTTTGGCTTTTTTCCCTTCTTTTTTCTTTTTCCCTTCTTTTCCTTTCCCTTAGCCTTTTCCCCTTCTTGTGCCTTTTCCCCCTTCTTGGTGGTGGCTTCTTTGTATCTCTTCCTTTTTCCCTTCTTTTTCTTTTCCCTGTGACTTTTCCCTTGTGCCTTTTTCCCTTCTTTTCCCCTTCTTGGTGGTGGCTTCTTTGTATCTCTTCCTTTTTCCCTTCTTTTTCTTTTCCCTGTGCCTTTTCCCTTGTGCCTTCTTTTGCCTTTTCCTCTTGGTGGTGGCTTCTTTGTATCTTGTTTCTCCTTTGGTATGAGATTCCTTTTCCTTTCCTTTTCCCTTTTGACTCGGAGGGAGGTTGAAGGTTTAGGGTTGTTGAAGGTTTAGAGTTTTATTGTTGAGGGTTTAGGGTTTTATTGTTGTTGTTCTTCGATATGTGAAGAGCAACAACTTTTATCGTATGGTTTGTAAATTGCCCCCCAAAAAGTGTGTAAATCTGTCCTATTTATAGATGACAATTATATTTAAAAAAAAATTATCTATCAACATAATCAAAAGCCCAAAAATTGATTTTTATTTTGTGATTTTTTTATTAATCATATTGATTCTAGAACATAACAATATTATCCAAAAAGTAAAAAGAACAAAATATTTTCTAATATTTTATATTTTATGAATTTTTAGGTATTTTTATGAATAAGATGGAAAAAAGTTAAAAATTAATATTTTAAAAAAATGCCTATTTAAAAATACGAAAATTAATAATAAAAAATGAAAAAAAAAACAATTTTTTGTGATTTTTTAAGATTTGAACATAAAGAGAATAGTATTAGCTAATATCTAATAATAATAATAAAACATAATGAACCTAATTAATAAAAATAACAATAATCTTAAGCATTATTATTGATATAACACCAAATTGATTAATAAATAAATAGGAAAAACAATAACTATTTAACATAAAAATAGAACTGGTTCCTATCCTATTCACCAAAATTGGTCTCTAAATTAAAACCTGATAAAACCTCCTCCTACGTAGCCTAAATAAAAAGTTTGGTTAATTCTAATGACCCAATAACCTTAAGCCTAATTAAAATAAGTAAATTAAACAACTCAACATAATTAATTCTTAATACTTTAACCCCTAAATAATAATAAAAAAATCTTTAAATCTAAACCTACATATTTCTAAAATAAATTAAAATAACCCAAAATATATACAAAAATTTATATCTACCCTAATAAAATAATTAAAGAAACTAAAAATGGTTACGCTTGTCAATAATGAAAAGACCAAACTCCCAAAATAAAACCCTTATACAAGATTAAAACAGAAATGGACCTAAAAGTGCTAACAACCTTAGAAGCCCAAAAACATCTAAATGACACCCCCCGTAGCACAAGAATCCAAAAATAAGTGAAAAAAACCTGGTCAAAATTTAGGGTACTACAGCTACCCCTATTTAATCGTCTTCGAATCAGAAAGAGGGAGTCGATATGTCTTCCTCTTTTGAAGAGGAGATGATTAAATATAAGAAGGACCCTAATTTTGACCACTGAGTCAGATAGGTACTACGCTGATTATCCTAAGGTCCTTAGCAACAATCCCGTAGTGAAATATCCGATTGAACCCCTTGATAAATACCTTCCGAGAAACCCCTTTTGATAACACCTATTGATGCAACAGTGACACCCCTAGATAGAATCTTTTGATGACAAACCCAATAGACCCTCCTTTTTGATAAAACTCCGGTAGAACCCTTCTTTTGAATTCTACTAAAAATCCTTCTGAATGAAAAAATCCCTAGATAGAAACTTTTGTAGAACCCCTGATAAATCCCTTGATGAAATCCCTTTTGATAAACCTGGATCAAACCCACTTGATAAAATATCCTGGTGAAATCCTTTTGGTCAATCCCTTTTGTTAAAATATGGTAGAACCCTTTGATGGAACCCCTAATGAAAATCCTTAGATACTGGATGCAACATATCCCTTATGCAGGCCATGTTGCCAAGTTAAGGATGTGAGAGATGAAGACCTATTCACAGCTGGATGATAATCCTGTAAAATCCTTTATTGAAGCGATGTTTCAATGATATAGTTGGGAATTAAACCCCTAAGAGTAATTATGAACCCTATGTATGTATGCATGAGTGCATGTCTGTTTGTTCATGTATATATGTGATGTTGTGTTATATATGCATGATTAGATGCTAGAGCGTAGCGACATGATTAATGTATGACAATGATTTGAATGTTTCCATAAGTGCCCCAGTGTTGGATGTCTCCATAATATTTGTCAACTGATATGCTAGGGTGCACTGAGCTAGCCTGATATCCCGATACTTGTTCTGAACTTGACGATTGTTGATGTTGGACAGAGCATGCATGTGCCTCTTGGAAGCATGAAGAGGGTTTGCCCTTGATTGATTGAGTTTCGAAGGATTATGCCTGAAAGGGACCTTAGATCCCACCATGCCTTGATACGACCTTGAGATGAACTGCCCCAGTATTTCAACCTTGAAAATATGCCCCAGATTTTGAATCTTCAAAAGATATGCCCCTTAATTAATTGGGTATGGAGGAGTAGCCTGAAAAGGAACTTGGATCCTACCATGCTATGATATGACCTTAATATGAACTGCCTCATTGTCATGTCTTTGCCTCTGATTAGATGACTCCTAGAGTGATTGGCCTCAATGCACCCTTGAGTTGGTAATGCCCCAGCGTGAACGTCTTGAAAGGTCCACCGCTTATCATTAGAGTCATGGAGGTGATTCAGCATCAGTGTGTCAAATCTTGGGATGCTTTGCCCCTAGTTAGTAGGATTTCCAGATAATATGCTCCTATGATCATTAGGATTTGCCCCTTGATTGGGAGGATCCTTATGTGACTTGCCCCTAGTCCGAAATTCCTTGAAATGATATGCCCCTGATTAGACCATTATTGATATTTCCTTGGTGCTAAGTATTGATTTGCGAGTAAAATTATTCCCTTTGAAAAGTAATTCTAACTCAATGCTCATGCAAGTTTTGAAATCGAGAAAAAAAAAGTTACGGCGTATACAGATGATATTTGTTCATAAGGTTGGCACAAATGAAGATGTGAGAATATGGTTAGCGATGTTCCAACAAACATTTGGATTCGGAGTCAGTTTAACAACGACTTTGCCGAGTATGCTTTTATAGTGCCCCTAGCTTCAATTAGGACTTTTATATGTTGTAACGTGGTCTGGTTCACGGTTTAAGAAACAAAGGATACAAGGCTCAAAATTTGAAATTTAACCCACCCCATTCTCCTTGATGTTCTCCATTCCTAAATCCAATTAACCCAACAGACGCGTTCATCCTGCAAAAGAACCTTTTCAGTCACAGTGATTAAAAGGTATACTGGTTTAAGCACTTGATGAGACTTTTTTTTTAGGTGCAGTCACCCACTCCTGTTTATAAGATTGTTCCCTATTTTCCTTTTTCCTTTCTTTTAATCCCTTATTTTTGCATGGACCAATTCTTCTGAATTTAGTAGTCCATCGGGATACCCTTATTTTGCCTAAGTAAAAGTCCACTGTTTTTCAGCTTTTTCCTTTTCTTCTTGACTTAGCGGGCTTTTTCTCTTTTTTTTTTTTTTGGAACAATTCTTGAGTGATCTTCTTTTGACTTAGAAAGGGTGTGACTGCCATATTAGATATTATGAGCTATTATCCCTTTTTCTTCTTCAATGTTGAATGGTGTGAGGAAGAAGATGTGCTTTAAACCTTTTGCTTAGATAGACTGATTCCCTTGAGATTAGAATGCATCATTGAGTTAATTGAAATCTACCCTGCCCCTGGTTAAGATTAAGGCTTTTTGAAAATATAAAGAACGCCGACTTCTGGCTCGAGGGGTTGACTACGGATTATCTCCTTATTTCTCCAGTGTTTAGGGAGTGAAACAATGCCTTACATCGTCAGCCAGGTCTTACTATTAAAAGCATACGTCAGCAAATTTGATTGTTTTAATTTACCTCATTCTCCTCCTAAGTTTGTCAATAGGTGAGAAGTGAAAAGAAAAGGTGTGATTTATTTCATGGTGATGGCATAAAAGAGAGTGTAAACGAATGGATTGATTCCAAAAACATGCATGCTCATCTTATTGAAATTATTTCCCAAAAAGTACATCTTTTAATTACAAACAACACTTAGCAAAAGGAAAATACAACTGGAAATGATAAAGGCCTAATGATCCTAGGGGTAAGCTTCCTTGTTGGTCCAACCAATTTTGGGAGACTTCTTGATGTCCCTCCACTTGTAAAAGTAATGGATGACTTTTAATCCAGGGAACTCCCCCTTTGAAATTCGGTTGCAGGTCTTGTGCTTTGAGCTCATAGCTTGTAGTGTCTGAATAGGGTCAAGTAATTGCAGCTTCACTAAGGCACCTCCAATTAAGTCATAAGGCATTGGTGTAGGATCTAGTTCCCTTCCAAACTTCCTTTGTTGTATGGGCATCATCCAAGGTTATTGTATTTGAGGCTCTAAGCAATCCTCTGGTAGACATGGTGAAGGGTTACCTTCATTCCTCAATGATACTTGACCCTCTTGAATTCCTCCATAGATTCTTGAGGTATCCTTTAAGTTTGTTCATGAGTATCGGGAAACCTCTTAGCTCTTGGTAATTGGACAAGGGCGAAAGCGGAAAGGATATGCAAGTGTATGTGTATGTATGCAAATGCATGATAATGCATGGAGTATGCAACAATTTTTCTTTTTTAAAAAAATATTTTCATGAAAATGATGAATGAATGTTTTAATTAAGCATTTTATTAGGTTAGGGTAAGGTAAAAATACAAGCATGGCCCTAACTAGGTAGGCTCCCTATGATAGGTTAGATCTATGTCTTGTCTACCCAATCCCCTCACATGTAGGCTACAAAATTTTGGACAGCATAGCGGCCTTATAATGTAAGGACAATAACCTTGTTTTACCATGAGAAGGAGCAAGCCTTCCTACGGTAATCCTTCGGGATAAGTCTCATTTGGGGTAGGAGCCTAGTAACAGCCCTTGAGGGTTGAATACATAGGGTCTCCATGAGTTGGAAAGGGGTAGGCTAAAAGTTCTCAGAGTCTCGGACCACATCCAAATCATCCTCTACGTTAGGGGCTAGTCCTTTCATGAGGACACCTTTGGAAGGATCTATTCTGAGTGTGGCATCAATGAATTGTTGGGGATGTCACATCCCCCCCAAAAACATTTTCGTTCCACGTCCTAATCTAGGGTTATACTTCAAGCTTGGGTTTTAGCTTCACACATCATTTGCCCCAATCCAATGCATGATGACAAAATAAAATAAAAGAGTCATATATAATAAATAAACAAATATATAAAATAAAACCTGATAATAATAAAAAGAAAAAACAAAAAAAACCATAAACCCCCAAGACAAACAAACAAAACCCTAAAGCCTAAATTTAGGAGGGAGTCTCTTTAGGTATCCCCGGTAGAGTCGCCAGCTGTCGCGGCCGGCAAAAATTTTCGAATCGCCATCATATTTTTTCTAAGGAAAATAATGATAAACCTAAAAATCCTTAATCCCAAGGACAGAGATTCCTAAGGTTCGGGAGTCGGTTAAGTGAGGGGAAGGTGTTAGGCACCCCTCACCTCCATTGTACTCAATGGGATCCTCCTTAAGTTCTAAGGTTTGTTTGTTTGTTGTCTAATTTTTTTATTTACAAAATAATCCTAAGTTTTTTATTATTGTACTCGCTAGGGTTTACAACCCTATGCCTACGTACCTTCAATTTTGAAGGATCAGAGTAACCGTAGTTCACCTCCCCTATTCCTACCCATTAATCCTATTCCTAACCCTAATCCCAAACTTAATCCACTATTTATACTCTTGGATAAGGAGTTCTATCCCTTAAATCTAGTATTTATACTCCTAGATAAGGAGTTCTATCCCTTAAATCTAGTATTTATACTCCTAGATACGGAGTTTTATCCCTTATCCATTATTTATACTCTCGGATGGAGAGTTCTCTCTCTTATCCATTATTTATACTCTCGGACGGAGAGTTCTATCCCTTATTCATTATTTATACTCTCGGACGGAGAGTTCTATCCCTTATCCATTATTTATACACTCGGACGGAGAGTTATATCCCTTATCCATTATTTATACTCTCGGACGGAGAGTTCTATCCCTTATCCATTATTTATACTCTCGGATGAAGAGTTCTATCCCTTATCCATTGTTTATACTCTCGGATGGAGAGTTTTATCCCTTATCCATTGTTTATACTCTCGGATGGAGAGTTCTATCCCTTATCCATTGTTTATACTCTCGGATGGAGAGTTCTATCCCTTATCCATTGTTTATACTCTCAGATGGAGAGTTTTATCCCTTAAATCCTGATCTCTTGGCCTATGTTTATACTCTTGGAACCTAAGAGTTTTATCCCAAAAATTCTAATCCCTCGGCCTATGTTTATACTCTTAGAACCTAAGAATTTTATTCCCATTTTTTAATTCCTTAAAAATCCTTTTTAATTCCTTATAATATCCCTTAATGTTTAGATTATAATTATTATAATTTTATTATAAATCCCTTATCTCAAAAAACTCCTTTAATTATCCATAAGAAAAACATCCAAAAGAAATATCTTTTATCCAATTAATTCTTAAATAAAATTATAACAATAACTTTTCCCAAATAAATCCCCATTTAAAAATCCAAGATTAAAATTAAAACCCAATACCAAAATAATGAACCCTTATTTCCAATATAATAAACCCATATTTTTAAATCCCAAAAAATTGTATATACATTATAAATCCACATTTTTAAATCCCAAAGTAAATGAATCCATATCTTAAAAAAAATAAACCTAGGAGCAAACCTATATTTACAAAATTTCATGACAATCCCAAAATTAAACCCAACATTATTTTATAAATCCCAAGTTTAGTAATAACTCGAAATTATTATAGAAAATAAAATCTCAAAATAAAGAATATCAATTAAACCCTATTAATCCCAAAATTAGAAATTAAATATAATAAATCCCTAAATATTAATTATCCTAAGACTAAAAATCCCTTGAAACCCTATTTTTAATCCCTAATTAAAATTTAAAACCTAGTTAAATAATTAAGCTAAGTAATTAACTTAATTATAACAAAAACCTAAATTGAGAAAAAAAAAATTAAAACCTAATTAAATAATTAAGTTAAGAAATTAACTTAATTATAACAACAAACCTAAATTGAGAAAAAAAAAACCCTAATTAAATAATTAAGTTAAGGAATTAACTTAATTATAACAACAAACCTAAATTAAAAATTTAAAACCTAATTAAATAATTATGTTAAGTAATTAACTTAATTATAACAAAAACCTAAATTGAGAATAAAAAAATAAAACCTAAATAAATAATTAAGTTAAGGAATTAACTTAATTATAACAACAAACCTAAATTAAACATTTAAAACCTAATTACATAATTAAATTGAGTCATCAATTTAATTATATAAAAAAACCCTAAATAAAGTATCTAGAAAATAAAATAACAATTCTAAAGTCCCTAATTATATTCTTCCCTAATAATAAACCATAATCCCCTAATTAATCCCTTAATCCCCAATTAATAATTAAATTAGGGAATTAAATTTATTAAAACCCCAAGGGTTCAATATGAACCCTAACCCTTTTCTCCCCAAGAACACTAACCCTTTGGTACGAACCAAGAACCCTAGCCCTAACTTTTCCCAAAAAAAAAACCAATCAATCAACCGTAACACACAACAATAAAAAATATAAGCTAAGTATTCGAGTTACCTCTCATTGCCGTGACCAATTTAAGCTGCTTCATCCCTTCTTTTCTTTCCTTTTCCTTTGGCTTTTTTCCCTTCTTTTTTCTTTTCCCCTTCTTTTCCTTTCCCTGTGCCTTTTCCCCTTCTTGTGCCTTTTCCCCCTTCTTGGTGGTGGCTTCTTTGTATCTCTTCCTTTTTCCCTTCTTTTTCTTTTCCCTGTGACTTTTCCGTTGTGCCTTTTTCCCTTCTTTTCCCCTTCTTGGTGGTGGCTTCTTTGTATCTCTTCTTTTCCTTTCCTTTTCCCTTTTGACTCAGAGGGAGGTTGAAGGTTTAGGGTTGTTGAAGGTTTAGAGTTTTATTGTTGAGGGTTTAGGGTTTTATTGTTGTTGTTCTTCGATATGTGAAGAACAACAACTTTTATCGTATGGTTTGTAAATTGCCCCCCAAAAAGTGTGTAAATCTGTCCTATTTATAGATGACAATTATATTTAAAAAAAATGATCTATCAACATAATCAAAAGCCCAAAAATTAATTTTTATTTTGTGATTTTTTTATTAATCATATTGATTCTAGAACATAACAATATTATCCAAAAAGTAAAAAGAACAAAATATTTTCTAATATTTTATATTTTATGAATTTTTAGATATTTTTATGAATAAGATGGAAAAAAGTTAAAAATTAATATTTTAAAAAAATGCCTATTTAAAAATACGAAAATTAATAATAAAAAATGAAAAAAAAAAAACAATTTTTTGTGATTTTTTAAGATTTGAACATAAAGAGAATAGTATTAGCTAATATCTAATAATAATAATAAAACATAATGAACCTAATTAATAAAAATAACAATAATCCTAAGCATTATTATTGATATAACACCAAACTGATTAATACATAAATAGGAAAAACAATAACTATTTAACATAAAAATAAAACTGGTTCCTATCCTATTCACCAAAATTGGTCCCTAAATTAAAACCTGATAAAACCTCCTCCTACGTAGCCTAAATAAAAAGTTTGGTTAATTCTAATGACCCAATAACCTTAAGCCTAATTAAAATAAGTAAATTAAACAACTCAACATAATTAATTCTTAATACTTTAACCCGTAAATAATAATAAAAAAATCTTTAAATCTAAACCTACATATTTCTAAAATAAATTAAAATAACCCAAAATATATACAAAAATTTATATCTACCCTAATAAAATAATTAAAGAAACTAAAAATGGTTACACTTGTCAATAATGAAAAGACCAAACTCCCAAAATAAAACCCTTATACAAGATTAAAACAGAAATGGACCTAAAAGTGCTAACAACCTTAGAAGCCCAAAAACATCTAAATGACACCCCCCCGTAGCACAAGAATCCAAAAATAAGTGAAAAAAACCTGGTCAAAATTTAGGGTACTACAATAATCAATTTTATGATGTTTTATGTAAACAAAGTTTTTGAAATTTTTTTTACTTAAACCGCTTTATAAGATGTAAAGATTCATTTTCTGAATCTCAGAGACTGACAATTTTTCAGAAGCTATCTGTCATCAGAGTCTAGTAGGATTAGACTTCGAGTTAGATATCTTCTATTAGTCATCGGTCATTGATATTCTATTCAGAATCAAGCCTTTTTTCTTGGAACTAGAGTCAAGCTTGATTAAGGAATATTAAATTAGTTTCTTTGACAACTAACTAGCAACAGTATCATCACAAAAGGTGAAGATATTGATTCCATAAATATGATTATCACCTAGTTAATGACATATTCAGTATAGACAAATACAACATAGTTTCTTATTAAAGATCTTTGAAGATTATTAAAACAAATTCTCTAGAGATCTAACAGAGACTTTGTATTTACTCATACATAAATATTTCATTGAGTCAAGAAATTTTCAAGGAAATAACATAACATACCTTTTTTTCTTGGTCATGCTCCAGATGAGTATTCAGATCTAACCATGGAATCTTAATACTGTCTTGAGTGGATTCTGATTCATTGGCTTTTACAACGATGATTCCACTTTCTCCACCAAACTTCAAGTTTTTAACACTTAAGCCTGAGATGTAGGCTCTTCTTCCATCACATGTTGTAAACAACCATGGAAGATACCTTGCTCCTTTCTTCTTTCATATCTGCAGCAAATACAAATAAAGATATTGGTACTCATATTTCTATGAGTCCAGAAGTGTTAGTCTTGACAAGCTTCTTCTTCCTTTATGCCATAATTTGATAGCAGTACCATGATTCATTCCAGAGTATCAGCCTAGAATGAGTAATGGTACTAACAAAATATTGTTCTTAACAGAGTCATTAATTTCATTGTCTTGGATTAAATCTTTTGACTTTGAAATTTGACAAGCATAGATTCAGATAATGTTTTATATTAGAGATTGGCATAAAACAAGTTTACAACACTGTCATAGTATTGCCACAAACAGAAGAAGAAATAAAAGGTTTCTCATAAAATTGTCCTCTAACACAGATTTTATGATAGCCTTAAATTTCCAAAGGAGCAATAGAGTCATCTAAGATATTATCTTTAGATGCAGACTCCTTATTATCAATATTGAAGCAAGATAGATTGGAATTATCTCTTTCTCTTCAATAATTGATTTTTATTCCGGATTTAGATTGGTTCTTCAGAAGAAGTAATGATCATCAATGTCTGATCACATTCTTCATTAGATTTTGAATCCACAATTATGTCAGCTTCATTAGAATAGACCTTGAATATCTCTAACATTTTTCTTTTTGGGTTTTTCTAGTAGTATGTCTCCTTGTTCTTAAGATTTGGAAAATCAGTTGAAATAAGAATATTTCAAAAGCTTCTGAAGTTACTCTTCTATCAACAGATATCATATTCCATTCAGCCAGTTGAGAGAGTCCTTTGATAGGGAAGGTCAATTCCTCATCATCAAACATTCCAGAGGAATTTTCTTCAATAGGATTGAGGAACGATGATCTGTTTAACAGCTTTTCATCATCTAATTCCATTCTTTTCTTCTAAGAATGCTATCAAACCTTTCAAGACATAGTCTACTCAAACTTTTGACTTCCTGAGTAGATGTGACTTTATGATTTAATATCAGCAAGCAGACTTCTTAGAATTTGCTTGAAAAATTAGATGAAGTGTAACTTTATAAGCTTCAACCTGATTTCCTTCAAATAAGAACACAAGTATCCAAAGATAGTCTTGAGAATTTGACATCTCAGTGATGTTGATATACTCATAATGAGATAGAGCACCTACCAGAATGCATCTAACTCTAAATATATTTTCAATAAACTTCTTTTGAGTTGGTGTGAGATACTTTCAGACTTTGATCATCCATACACCATCAACTTCTATAGTAATACCTTTCTCAAGAGTATTCTATAGACCTTCATCAAAACCCTTTATTAAGACTAATCAGTTAAAAAAATATTTTGCTTAATCCATCATTTAAATTCAGCAGAATCACCTTTTGAATATGGTAGGATTAGCAGTGTAATATTTTTCATGTGGTACTTAACTCCTTCTTGAAGGAAAGTCATTAGCAGACATATTTTTCTCATTGGATCATTATCTGTACCATTGTTAAGTGTTATGCAAAGACCATGCTCTGATACCAACTAAAGGTGAGAAAAAATACACATGGAGGGAGGTTAAATTGTGTTTTCCGTTTCTTAACTTTGACTCTGATTAGAGTTCAGATTCTGATTATACATTGCAGCGAAATGTTAACAGAAGAAAATAAAAGATAAAGAACACGCAAAGATTTATACTGGTTCCTCCCAAAAGAGAGTAGTCCAGTCTTCTTGCATCACAAGAGATTTTCACTATAACCAAAACATGATTACAATCGCTTATGCACTTAAACATAAGACTTTTCTTTGCTCAGACCCTCATCCTAAGACTTCCTGCTTAAACCCCTCGGGTCAAAGACTTATGCTTAGGTTCCAAGAACCCAAGACTTCCTTGCTTAAGCCCCTCAGACTCAATACTTTTGCTTAGACCCTCAGTCCAAGACTTCCCTGCTTAGGTTCCATGAACCCAAGACTTCTGCTCAAGCTCTTCAGGCCTAAGAATTCTGCTTAAACTCACAGTCTAAGAGTTTTTGCTCAATCAACAAATGATTAAGACTTTCAATGCTCTAGCACATAACAGGAGACTTACTTGGCTTAAGCTTCTCATCAAGAGACCTTGATGCTCAAGCATGTAGCAAGATACTTTATCTAAACTACTAAATAATCGTGTTTAGCAGAATAGAGAACAAGGTGTATTGGATACAAAATCAGAGGTACAGGGTAATCACCTTAACAAAGACCTTAAGCACTTAAGATTTCTAAGATATTCAATGTTTAAGAAATCTTAAGGCTTATTACAATTTACAACATATAACATAAATTTTGCTTACTCGATTATGTTGCTTATTGTTTGATCTTGTTATTCCTTCATCCAGATAGAAGTGTAGAACACTTCTATCCTTCTTGGCTTTCCTTCTATATTTGTCCTTTTGATTGCTCCTTGTTTAACACTTCAGTTTGAATCTTCAGCAGATTATTTAGCAGTTGTAGAAGACTAGTTGGTGGAAGAGATAACGTGAACAAGTGTCTTTGTTTTTCCATAGTACAAGAGACGTTGAAGAGAGATACACCAAAATATCTTAATCCATTGTGTAACATGTTTCACCGTTGCTTCTTCCATGTAATCGTGTAAGATAGATCCGTTGAGAGTAGATATTCGTAAAGCATGTCATCTCTTCTTGAGCCTTATGAATATAGACTCTAGCTGACAAGCTAATTTGACAATGCATCTTGCTTTCTGCAGTACGGATAACTCAAGCTTTATTACTAACTCTGAATGTTCACCAGAAGCTGGTACATTAACTTAGTGTAGAGACAATATGTTGCTCTTCTGATGTTGAGGCCTTTAGCTTCAAAATCTACGCCAGACATCACTTAGAGGGTGTTCTTCAGGTTCTGATCCACCAGAAGCTAGTAATTGAGCTCCTCTCAGATGTGTCCTTATATCAGATTCTGAATGCCTTCTTTTCAAGCCTTAGAACCTGCACACTTGGAACACACATTAGATAACACCATTGTTCTTTTAATACTTTGTTATCATCAAAACCCAAGAGATATATGTCATGAAAAAATCTTGTTCTAACATCATTCAACCGTCTATTCTGTCGTCTTCTAAGTAACAGAGGATTTTAAATGTAGTTTGTTGAAGCATGGTTAAAAGAAGGGTTAATACCTCTTTTGCCCCCTGCCATATGGGCGTGTTTTGAAAAAACCCCCTGCGAAAAAAAAAGTTGCAAGATTGACCTTAACAAATTTCAAAAGTTACCATTTAGACCTTCATCAGGCCACATCATCAAAAATAATGATGTGGCAGCCATTTTTTTAATTTTTTAAGGAAAATAAACTCCACATCATTAAAGGCATTGTGAAATGACTCTTATACCCATTCTTTTACATAATTTATTAATAATTTTAATTAATTCTTTTTAGAAATTAATTAATTAAGTTTTTTTTAGAAATTAGTTAATTAAAATTTTGAAAATCATTCTGGGCCTTAAGCCTGTATCATTTCAGCACTGGCCCAATATTCATGTTTGTTAGTAGTAGTATTAATGGGATATATAAACACAAGTACATTTGTGAAAAAAATCAATGTGGGACTTTAAGCCTTCAAAAAAACTCACACTCCATACACCTGCAACCTTATATACAACCACAAAACATCGATCTCTTCCTACCTTGAGATTCACAACAACATAAGATTCTCAGTACAATCGGAAAGAGTGGCGAACCAAAAAAACAAATCTCAAACTCGAGTCAAACACTGAAACCAAAACGTGATAGCCATTTTTGAACGGGAACATGTGCAATCTGAACCAAACATGGACTTGAACCGAGTCAATCGAACAACAAAACCGTCACTGATTCTAAAGTAAACGAAGAAGAAACATGAAATACGTACCGATAAGGATTTCCGGTGCGACGACTCTATGAAATTGGCTTTGTCGGCAGCTTCGCAGGTATCGTTTCGTACCTCTCTTCCTTGTGTCTCCTCAATCTTTCTGCTCGATCTTCTTCTTCAATTTCTGCTATGTGACATATTGATCGTGTGAATTAGTTACAGCTTTGCTTTTGTGACCTGCTTCTACTTGCTTGCTTCGTTCAATTGTTGCTTTGAATCTTGATTGCAGGTTGTTGAATTGATTATGGTGACTTGTTTGAATGTGATTTCTGCAGGTTTTTGCAGATTGACGTGAATTGAAGATGATGAAGAGAATGTTGTTGGGTTGTTGCGGCTGATGCGATTTGCAAGGAGTGTTGAAATTTGATGCACAACTGTTCACATATGGAGTAAGCTTCCAAGAAGAAAGAAAAAGAATGAAGAAGAAGACCCCGAGTGAAGAATCAAGAGGAAGCCTTTCACAGTGCTTGTTATGATGATGAGAAACTGGAGATGAATTGAAGAAGTTGCGAAAGTTTGTTATGAAATCCTGTTAGAGTGTGTAGAATTCTGTCATGTAGAGTTTCTTTCCAATTTTCATTAAAGTCCCACATTGATTTTTTTCACAAATGTACTTGTGTTTATATATCCCATTAATACTACTACTAACAAACATGAATATTGGGCCAGTGCTGAAATGATACAGGCTTAAGGCCCGTAATGATTTTCAAAATTTTAATTAACTAATATCTAAAAAAACTTAATTAATTAATTTCTAAAAAGAATTAATTAAAATTATTAATAAATTATGAAAAAGAATGGGTATAAGAGTCATTTCACAAAGCCTTTAATGATGTGGAATTTATTTTCCTAAAAAAATTAAAAAAATGGCTGCCACATCATTATTTTTGATGATGTGGCCTGATGAAGGTCTAAATGGTAACTTTTAAAATTTGTTAAGGTCAATCTTGCAACTTTTTTTTTCGCAGGGGGTTTTTTCAAAACACGCCCATATGGCAGGGGGCAAAAAGGGTATTAACCCTTAAAAGAATTAAGGGCTTTATGAAATTATTCAGAGCTAAAGTCTTCAGAGTCTTGACATTGTTCCTTAAAATGAGGTCTTCAGCATTTTGTTCTTTAGAGTCTTCAGCTTAAGCTCAAAGTCTTGAAGAGAGTCAGTCTTCAGAGGCTCTTAAATAACATCAGAGTCAAAAGCTTGAGCAAGAACCTTCTTCAAAATCGTTGTCTACGAGCTTTCTCCAACTTGACCACATCTTGTGAACACATGTATTTCCTCAAAGTCATGTTGATTCAAGAATCTAGTGACAACACGCGTCAGAACTTCAGAGTGAGAACCTGTTCAGCAACAACTGTACACTTGACAAGGAAAAACATTAGAGTACAAAATTGTTCTCTTATCAATCAATGAATTGTTATCATCAAACCTAAAGGCCAGATGCATAACCAAAACTTGTTCTCACAATAATGTATCCAAAATGTGATTGACTTGGTGATTATCTTTGATGTTGGACTCTCAATCTTGTTCAATCATGATGATTATCTCGCTCCTCCTCAAGTTTTCATCGTCTTAGGTTGATCACTCCTGATTTGATGAACTTGAGTGTGTCTTGTTGAAGATAAACCTACATCATTGAACATAATACCTTTCTGACACTTCTCGGATTGAACATTAGTAATCATTCACACATTTTTACCACTTAAGAAAACACTAAGAGTTAACCTCATTGGTTACAAAATCTGCCTTGTTAGTCACATAGATAAAAAAATAAGCACATGTCACTGTGTTGTGCCTTGATGCTCCATAAACAAGATCATGTAATTTCTTCATAGAATCAAGACATTTTTCCTGCATGATTAAGAAATAGTGCTAGGTACCCAACTTCAATGGTTCTTTGGGGATTAGTAAAACTTTGGTTGCATCTAGGAAACCATTGAAAGGCACCTTTATAAATAAAAAGTTTCCTAAATTTTCACTTTGCAAGGGTGTAATACCCCGTATTTTATAACGCTCTTGATAATATTAGTTGAGATCAGTTGAGATCCAGTGTGCTCTAAGTATTTTATCTGATAAGATAATTAGAGCAACTGATGAACTCAGAGCTGATCAGATTAATATTATCTAATTCTAAGGTTTTATTAATTGGTGCGTTGAGATAATTTTGGACTTTTCGTAGTGTTACTAATTGATGATATTTTCCTATATCTTTTCCTTTTCCCTCATTTGCCAAAGATAGTAACATTGGAGAGAGAAAGTAGAGAGAAGAAAGAAGAAAGGAAAGAAAAAGGGAGAAAAGGAAAGAAGAGAAAATCCAAGAGTTCAAGATCAAGAATCATCCTCTCATCTTCATTAATTCATCGCAGCTTCTTCATCATCATCTTCTAATCCAGGTGGGTTCTAGATAGAGACTTTAGAGTATAATTTCTTGAGGTTTTAGAGTTAGGTTGGATTTTGGGAAAAATGGGGTTTTTTGCAAAATCAAAGAATCTAACGGTTGAAGTGTGTTATAAATTGAGTAGCATGATCAAAATATGTGTAGAATCATCTATTGATAATTGTTATGAAGTTTGGATTGGTTTGATTTGGTTGAAAATCTTAGGGTTGTGTAGAAACTATGTGTTAATGTTGAAAATCATGTTTATTGAAGTTTGTTGGATAAACCATGATAGAACCATGATATTATGCCTCTAGTGGTTGTTGAGTATGGTGTAGAGGATGAATTGGTAGGTTGGAAGTTGCTGTTGAAGGGTTTATTTTTCTGCATAACGCAGAGCGCGCTTAGCGTGGGTATGCCCGCTTAGCGGGGTCTGGAGAATTTTCACCCTTTTCAGGCAGCGAGGAGCGCGCTTAGCGCGGGTGGGGCCCGCTTAGCACGACTTGGAACAAAAATAATAATATTTTTCTAAAATTCATATCTTTTGACTCGGTTATCCGTTTTAGACGTTCTTTATATCGAGGTGAAGCTATGACTGTGTTCTAGGCTATGGAAAATGAAAATATTGATTATGAGGGGAATTGTTTTAGATTATGTTAAAAGATCGGGATTTTGTAGTCTATGTAAAACAGAATTTTCGGAAATCTAAGAGCTTCAAGATGTGAATTTGTGAGGAAACCTTAGTACACTAGAATGACTTAGAGATTAGTGCGGTAATGCTTACTTCGATACTTGAAGAGTATCTTGGTTAAGTAGTTGTTAGTGGAGGACCGTATTTTCCTCCGGTTTGTGGTTTGTTCCTTAATAAATACCGTGACCCGTGTTGAAGAGCCCCTTGTGCGGGATGGCCGGGGAGAAGTATTTATTAAGTAAGTAACTGTGACCCGTGTTGAAGTGCTCCTTGTGTGGGCTGGTCGGGGAGAAGTTACTTAGTGGATGGTACCGTGACCCATGTTGTAGTGCTCCTTGTGTGGGCTGGCCGGGGAGAAGTATCATTTGTGGATAATCGTGACCCGTGTTGTAGCGCTCCTTGTGTGGGCTGGCCGGGGAGAAGTTATCTACGTTAAGGATCTGTGACCCGCGTTGTAATGCTTTGTATAGGCTGGCCGGGGAGAAGATTCCTTAACTAGTTGTCGTTATGAATTGTAAGATTGGTTCTCTAGTGGGAGATTTTGTGAACTCGAAATCCTTTTCTTTCTCTTGGGCTTGAGTTAGGATTTGGTTAGAACCTCGTAGAGCCGAGAGAATCCATAAGATAGAGAACTCACTGAGATTTGATGTATCTCACCCCACTATTGTTGAATAATTTCAGGTACTTCAGGTTCCGCAAAAGGTAAGGATAAGGCCGTGTGATTATCCTTACTTGTCTAACGGCGTAGCTTCCGTTGGGGAGTTTTGTTGAGATCATTGTCGATCTAGTTCTTAGTATTTATCTTTGGAACATCTTGTATATATATTTATGCCATAGTTTCTTTGTATTAGGCATTTTGGACATGTATATGTATAATGTGTTTACTAGGGACTTATTGGTATTTCAGTACCAAACGTGGAACTCATGTATAATATATGTTTTGCTGTATGTATTTGTATTTGGGTGTTATAAAGGGTGTGACCCTTTCTGCAACAATAGTGACAATACAAATTAAGAGAAGATAATATTTTGCTATTTGGCTCCTTGGCAATGTAATTATACCTTCTGTAAGGATTATGAGATGGCAAGCTATATTTGGAAGTATATATATCAAAAGTAACCTTCGGTTGAAAAGCCTTATCTAACTTAGCTTTAAGAGTCCTTGACTCCTTTTGCCAAATGTGACAAGTATTACAACCAAACCACAAGGATTTAGGATCATCATCTTGATCCTTTAGAATATCTAACATAGATTTCCTTAGTGCATCCATATTCTTTTCATTTTCTAAAACTTTAGCTTCCAAGTGAGAAATAATCCTCTTATTTGAAGTTAATCTTTTTAAAGCATCTATAGCTTGTTTTTTTATATTTTCAAAAGATTCTTTAAGTTGAGAAAATGATAAGTCATGAGAATCTTGAAGTTTAGAGCTACTTACAACCTTTTGCTTTCCTTTGTTTTCCATATAGAAAAACTTGGTCGATTCAACGCTTGAAGTAGAGCTATCATCGCTTAACGAATCACTTTCACATTCCCAAGTGGCATAAACTCTTCTAGACTTACTAGATTTCTTATGACTGTCTCTTTGTCTTTTTTTATCATAAGACACTCCGGCTTGTAGTGACCCAGTTTGCCACAATTGTAATAATTACTTCTAGACTTCCCTTTTATATTCTCATCTTCTTTTGAGGAACTTGATAACCTTTTTTATTTTCGACGGTTCTTATCCGGATATTTATCACCATGTTTCAACATGTATTTATTGATCCTTTTTATAAACAGTTCTATATCTTCTTTATCGGATTCATTGTCATCTTTAGATTCATAATCCCTAAGCTCATTATGATAAGGCCTTGAACTAGAAGTCTTTAGAGCTATGGACTTATTCCTTTCTTCTTTTTCTTTTCCTTTCTCCTTCTTCACTTTCTTTTCACATTCTTTTTCGTATTTTGCTAAGCAAGTGAGCTCTTACTCATGCTCTTCCAACTTACCAAACAAAGTCGTGAGATCAAGAGACTTAAGACCATTTGCTTCTTTGATATAGGTGACATTGGGTTGTCATTCCCTAATTAAACACCTCAACACTTTAGTAATAAGTTCATTGGAAACACTATTACCTAGCGCATTTAATCGATTGATAAGATGTGTGAACCATTTTCACAAATCCGCAATGGTTTCAGCATGCTCAATACTAAACAGCTCAAACTCTTGATTTAATGTGTTGATCCTAGCTTGTTTGACATCATTAGTACCCTCATGGGGAATCTCTAATGCGTCCCACATAGCCTTGATGATCTCACAGTGAGAAACGCGATAAAACTCATCAACACCCAAAGCGGATGTGAGAATATTTTTCACCTTCCAATCATGCGACCACAATTTCCAATCATTAGCGTCCCATTGTGCTTCTGGTTTAGGTACGGTTACACCTTCATTGGTCATTGTTATTTCATTCTGACCATTTTTTATGGCGTCCCATATACCTTTGTCGACGTAGTTGACATGAATACGCATAAGAGCTTTCCAATAGCCATAATTTTCGCTGGTGAAATGTGGTGCTTTATTGTACGCTCCCTTAGGTTTGGTAGCCATTCTTCTAAAAAGTAAATCTTAAGCACGGAATTAACCGAAGCTTGTGATACCACTTGTTAGACGTAGGCTTCGATCTAGAGGGGGTGAATAGATCACAAATTTAAAAACCAAAAAAAAAATTCAAAAGTTTAATGGCACAACGAAAACAACCCTAATCAAATCGTCGAACTGAACCTACTATCGAAAATCTCGGATATGCATAATGTAAACCAATTAGGATGATAATGAACACAAATTATTCAACAACGATTAATTCAGGAATCAATTAAATACAAAGTTATTCGTAAAGCTTATTTCCAATGAACACAAATCAATTAAAATACTCAAAAGCAATTTATCGAACACTTTTGTGTGATCGATAATGATTGGAAATTCAATTTGTTTTGTTGATGTTTAAAATTTAATCACAATCAAAGTGATTATCATTATATCAACAAAAACACTTTAAAAAAGATAATTGAAAAACAAATTTCGATCGAATTGATCAAACAACTATGAACTCGATAATTTGCAAGAACAACAATTAAAGAAATATAGAGATAGAAAGAGGTGCACAAAGATTTGTTTAGACAGTTCCCCAATAGGCCTTGCTATGGGTACGTCTGCTCTCAACCCAAAATTGAATTGAGATACTTGCAATTAACCTTATCTTTGCAAAAATGTTTATACAAGAGGTGAAGAACTCCAACCCCACAAACCCTATGTTTTGTTGTTGATTCTACCACCTCCAAACCCTTGATCAAAGTTTGATCAAGTCACCAACAATGCTGCTACAATCTACCAGTTCTTGACTACTTGCTTGCAAGACCTTCTCGTCTTCAAGGTATTCGCTCGGTCAAATTAATCCCTAGCACGCACTTGTTGAACCCAAGATTCATGAACATGATCCACCTCTTCAAGTTACTCCCTTGCAAGGTTGTCCTCACCAAGTACCAAGGCCTCTCCACTCGATTGAATCCGTGTTTGTGTGATCTTATCCAAAACCTTCAAATTACAATGATCTTGAAGGAAAACCCCAGCTTGGTTTTCTTATTTGAAGCACACAAAGATCCCAACCCAATATTCTCGTTTACACCAACCTAATTGGACGTTATCAACCATAATCTAGATGGTCACCCAATCAAAAAATGATTATGTGTAGTTTGATTGTGTGTATGCATAGAAGAAAGGTTGAAGATGATGGGAAAACTTTTTAATTCTGGTTTCGCTTAGGTTTTACACTAGTATCTTTCTAGAAAAAGATGCATGTATGCGTATATGTGTGTATGTGTGTGTGTGTGGAAATAGGCAAAAAGGATGCAAGAAAAAATAAGATGCAAAACAAATGTTGACTTTTTGAAAGCTACAGGTTGGCCTATGAAATCAATAGGTCGACCTGTCAAGGTACTCAGGTCGACCTAACTGAGGCGATCTCTGGACAGAGCCTACAAGCTTCAATATTAATGCGCGGAGGTCAACCTGTCCAGTTATGTATCGACCTATACTGAAGCAAAAGTTTCTATAGGTCAACCTGAAGTCGTGTGTGTCAGCTTATGCAATAATGTCCACACATAAAATTTTGTTTTTGATGCATGTAGCATGTCTAAGACTTTTCCAACTATTTTAAAAAACATTTGTATGCATCCTAAGGCTAATATGAGCAATGCACATCTAAACTTTGGTTGATACAACATAATATACAAAAACGCTAAAGCACTCTCCTCGTTTTGACATCATACAAAACATGACTAGATGGAAGAATGCACTCACAGGCATGACAAGTGGGTAACAGAACTTTCACCCACCTTATATGCTTAACCACCCAGATTTGAACCAATATTCCAAGACTTCTATGACCAACAACAAAATCATATGTCTACTATAAACTTAAGGGCATGCTTTACAAGCACTGAAGACATGGAGACTTATTTTAGAAATTAAGACCATGACCAATCAAGAATGAGATAACATATGAGAGAAGAATGGGCCAGACAAAACAGAGACTTCAACAACACAATGACTGAAATACAAGTTTTTTTCTGCCAATAAAATGTAAAAAAGGAACATGTAGCAAATTTATTTCTTTTGAGAAAATTTCTAATTTTTAAGATCCAAAGAAGATTAATAGCTACTTATAAATACTTTTCACCTGTGTACTGCTTATCTTATGTTTGTCTTAATGAATGAGTCTGTAATTGTTGTTTCTTTTAGATTTATAATTTTCAACTTTACTAATGAATAGATGCCCCAAAAAGAATCACTGGATAGAGGTTGATCATCATGGAAGTTCTCTTACGGATTAAAATTTAAGGAAGGAAAAGAAAATCAACTGCCTTATACTTAATCTCCAGATACCTCGGCTAGTAAGGTTTAAGCTAAATTATTCCATTGTTTACTTTTTCTTCTATTGAGTGTATCCATGCAATGGTGTTTTATAGAATTTGTGATTTTTATGAATTAGTTTATTGGTTGAATAAATACACATTGAGGCAATTTTTTTTATAAACTCTGAGCCTTTTTAAGTCAACTTGAGTTTAATGTTATATCCTTTGCAAACCACTTTGAGCCTTAGCCCTTCTTTCAATGACAGAGCCAAATTAGCCCATGACTTGAAATATTAAATCTTTTCAGTTTCTCTTTGGAGTTAGGTAGAATTTTTAGTTTCCTTGTTGCAGGCAAAAGAATAAGTTTGGGGTTGCTCTTGGAAGTGATCAAAGTTTAAGTTTGGGGTTGGGGTACTAGAGAAAGTAGTCAAAAATAAAAAATTTGTAAAAAAGAAATATTCTTCTAAAAAAGAGAGAAAAAAGAAAAATAACAAGAATGAAAAAGACCATCTCAAGTACCAATAGAATAAAACAAAGAGTTTTATGTAAAAGGAATTGATAAAACAAGGAAAACTAGGTACCTGGCTCCAAAGGTTTAAAGTTACTCTTCCAAATTATCCTACCTTGACATAAGCCCTGCTACAACCCGATAAGACCTCAAATAGTTTGCGCTTAAACGAATTTTATTTACTTTTTTTAGAAACTTTTCCAATTCAGTATAAGATTATCTTGAATGATGATGGAGAGATTACCTTATTATTACAAGTGAAAACATACTGAGATGAGAGACAGGTTGAGTATTTGGCATGTTGAAGGTATTTTTCCAAATTTTCTTGATTGAAGTTTGAATCGAAAATGATAATCATGTAACAAAAATAAGAAAATTTGATATTCATTGGTTATATTAGCATTTTGTTTTCTGTTGAAATGTTCAGTTGCAGGCAAGTTACTTGAGGACAAGTAATAGATTAAGTTTTGGATTGTGATGACATTCTATCATTACATGTTTTTAGCGAGTATTTGAAATGATTTCGGTGAAATATCAAGTAAAATTGAAGCAAAAGTGCCAATGAATAACCAAGATTTACCAAGTGAAGACAATTGGAGAAAATAACAAAAACTAGAAGAAAACAAAGGCACAAAAAGACGAAAGCTACTATATTTCTCGTGTGCCATTGTGGGCACGATAAGGGTGTTTCGCGCGCGCGATCCTGTGCATTGTAGGCGCGATGGGCTAAAAATTTGAACTGATTCTGACGCGTTCTGAGGCACTGTTTGGCTATAAGAAGGTTTTTTTGGTACAGAATTAGGGTTCTGCATTTTTTTACTGAAAGTGACGTAAGAAGATACCTGTAAGACGATTTTGAGAGCATTGGAAGCCATTGAAGGTCAAACTCTTCAAGGATTTAACATGTTATCTTCATCTGATTGCTTTGTATTTTATTGTATTATTATTAGTAACTAAATTACTCTAGATTAGGTTTTGTTTGATGAACTTGTTTTAAACCTGTTGAATCATATGTTTAATTTGATGTTATATGGATAATTGAAGTTATATTTTTATTTAATTATTTTTGTTCGTAATGCTTATTATTTGTGGACGCGTTGATTATATGATTTTAGACGAGTAGGAATTACTAACCCTAAGCCTATGAGTTTGACATGGGGCAATTAATCTACTTACGCCAGTTGAATAGGGATAGAAACCCTCTAGTAGTGACATTTGAATTAATGTATTGTAACAACGCGTCACTTCACTTACGCCGATTGAATAGGGATATGAGACCTCTAGTAGAAGTTAGTGAGTTGTGCACCCAGGGATTAGGTACACTGGTCTTGTTAGTTCGCCGTGAAAATATAACAACTTTACAATCCATATAATGCATTAAACATCAACAGGGAATAAACAAGGGTTTCATACAAACTTAGTCACTTTCTCGAATTAATTTCAGAACAAGTTAAATTGTCGGATTAAAACTAAAAAAAAAACCCAACAATCTTTACTTTTAAATTCGCGTAATTATAACTTTGTTAGATAGAAATACTTGTGGATACGATCTTTATTTTTATTACTTCGGCACTATCGTTACACTTGCCGAGAAGTCATCATCTACCTCCAGAGTTGGAAGATGAGGATGAGCTTTGTTAGCTTCTGCACCAACGGCATCGGCAGATCAAGTGACTTTGACGCCCAAGCTAATGAGAGATTGAAAAGTTAGAGTTGGAGTGGTTAAAACTTCCTGTTAAAGACGCAACGTGATATGCACATATTTGTTCAATTGATCTAGACGGTGGTCGATGCATCTAGAGGACATAATCACATATCTCTAATAAAAGTGAGGGTGCACTTGTTCCGCGCATTTATTTCTTCAGTATTTTCTTCTGAGATTTTTGCTATGAGCCTTGTAAGTTGTCCATAACGGTAAGTAAAAGAAAAATATTCATTTTTACTCTTAATAGGCAACTAAAACTTACTATTATTCTTCTATCCTAAAATATATATTTTTTAGAAAATGGATTGCCTAAGCCCAAAGAAAAACAAAGCTAAGCAACAGAAATACGGGGGATGGCAAGCCCAGAGCTATCCCTAACAAGAAGATCCGCAATATCATCTGGATACTCATGGTAAATCTGCGGGCCAAGATCGTGGTGCAAGCTCATATTAGCCATAACATATGCGCATTGATTATCCTCTCTATGCACATGCTTTATAATGACTTCCCAATTTTCATTCATACGCTCTTTAATTTTGTGTAAAATTCCATTTTCCTCCTTGATTCTTGTCTTCCCGGAATTCGCTGCCTCCGCTATTATTTTGTTATCCGTTTGAAGCTCGAGTTTGTCGCAACCACTCCGCATAGCCAATCTGAGGCCCTCAAAAACACCCCATAATTCAGCAATCAGGCTACTGCAAAGTCCAATGTTCTTGGAAAATCCTCCGATCCAAATGCTCGATTTGTCCCAAAGAAGTCCCCCACAGCCAGCCTTCCCATCCTTCTTAGCAGCTCCATCAACATTGATCACTTTCCAACCCTCCTGAGGCGAAGTCCAACTGATCTGATGCAGGAGTTTTTTACTGACATTGACATGCTGGTGCAGCTTCATGCTCATGTTGTATTGCATCGTTCGAATTCTTATATCATTCGCCATCACTGAGGGCATTACATAGTTCTCGTCTTGTAGTTTCTTGTTTTGCTAAAACCAAAGAGAGTGACAAGTTGTAGCCCACACCGACTGCCAATCTTCCATTGTGTCATGTCCTATTTTGTTCTGCAGGTTGAGATTAATTCACTCCTACATACATGTATTCAAAAAGACAATCCAATCTGCAGCATTAACCAAAGTAATCCAAACTGCTTTCACCTCAACATTGGCACGCATAACATGTATCACATCTTCAACTTTCCCCGCGCTGGGCAGTAAGGATCCTAAAATATATTTACAAATAATATAAACTATATTTTGCATTATTTTTTAATTTCATAAAGAACTTTCAAATAAATTTGTTAGAGTTTCATGTACTTCATCCTACACTCTGTGTGGATGGTTGCAGCAGAAGAAACGCAAAGAAGATGAAAAAGATAAAGTGAAGAAAAATGATATCATTAATTATTATCCAACGGTACAGGGTGATGCTTATATAAGCATAGTGACTAAGCACCTATAAGCTAAGCTGGCAGTTACAAGCCTAACTGAGTTAGTTACATGTAAACTATAACCTACATATAGATGCACACTAATGCTATTGCAATATTGATCACTAACAAAATTAAATTGTTTGTAAATGCAATTTTAAAGATTAATTCTTTGAGATAACTGAGATTCACCTAAGAGTTGACATCTTCCAATGAATATTTTATCATAAATATCTATAAATATTCAAATATCTACCATTTGTGTTGCCCTATATTTATTATACTTAAAATATTTAGATAAATACTTATATTTTTAAATATTATTAAAAAACTAATTGCATTTAACTAATTTTTTTTTAATATATCTGAAATTAGTTATTTTATAACATGTGGGAATATTTAGAAAACTAATCTATATTTATCTTTTGGAGGAAGAAAACTAATTAAAAAGGCACCTATATTCACCTAGTAACTTTATGAGAAATAACTCTCCATAAGAATTAAAAACCAAGTAGTTAGACCTCTTTAAAATATTGCTCTACCTATCATTGCCGGCAAAAGCAGAAGCACCAATCTAACATCACATATAATAAAACTGTATATATATATATATATATTTTTTTTTTTTATATCATGATACATATTCTATCAAAACAGTTAGATACACCGTTCAGTTTGAAGTGGACTTTATTTGCACATTGGCACGTCAAAACGTGGGAACCTCTTTCAATTTCCTAATGTCAACCCCAACGTGATGGCTACCACACACTTACATACTTTTTATTTCTTTCTTGTGACCTTATATATACATTGCAATTTGTGATGCATAAGGCAGATCATAGTGTTTATATATACTAGTCACATTTTCTGAGTTTCATTCAAGCTGCAAATTTGTTAACCATCATGAAGAACTTAAACATATGTTTGTGTATGGTTATGACAGTTGTAGTTGTTGGCTTAGGTGAAAGTGTAGCTTCTGGCTTCAACTATGGTGATGCTCTTGACAAGAGTTTGATGTTCTTTGAAGCACAAAGGTCGGGTAAGTTACCAATGCAAGAGCAGCGAATCAAATGGCGCGCTGATTCTGGTCTCAAGGATGGGATTCAGCAAGGAGTAAGTACCCTTAAATGTTTTCATAAGCTATATCATTGAGAAATGAGAACTTATAGAAATAAGGTGAAATATAACTAAATTGGATTCTTGTGTTTGTTACTACAGGTGGAGTTGGTGGGAGGGTACTATGATGCAGGTGATCATGTGAAGTTTGGGCTACCAATGGCTTACAGTGTGACAATGCTTGCATGGGGAGCTATTGAGTTTGGCAAGGAAATGACAGACTTAAACCAAATCGGACACACATTACGGGCCATTAAATGGGGAACTGATTATTTCGTCAAAGCGCATACTCAACCTAATGTTCTTTGGGGACAGGTAAAGCCAGTGCAACTAATCTGGTTGAATGTTAAGTGTGCTTATGGCGTAATAAACGATTGTTGTTTTCCGTGAAACTTCAGGTGGGTGATGGAGTTTCTGATCACTACTGCTGGGAACGTGCTGAAGACATGACGACTTCGAGAACTGCTTACAAAATTGATGAACAGCATCCTGGTTCTGATCTTGCAGGTGAAACTGCGGCTGCGTTGGCGGCTGCAGCCATAGCCTTCAGGACATACAACTCTTCTTACTCTAATCTCTTGTTAGTCCATGCAAAACAGGTCAGTGAGTACTAGCGATACATTCTCCGATTCGAGGAGATCTTCTCAAAATTTACACTCGTTGTGGAGTTATTAATATTCTTCTATCGGTTGCAGCTCTTCACGTTCGCAGATAGATACAGAGGTCTATATGATGAGTCCATATCCAGTGCTCACCAATTCTATGCTTCTTCTGGCTACTCGGTGAGTAAACATTTCTCTATTATTTCTTCCCTCCTTTTAATATCCGTCGAAGCGCGTCTAAAACCACTTCTTTGGGGAAAAAGGATGAATTGTTATGGGCTGCTGCATGGCTGCACCGAGCAACCGGCGATGAATACTACCTAAAGTATGTCGTGGACAATGCGGTGTATATGGGTGGAACTGGTTTGGCGGTGAAAGAGTTCTCTTGGGACAACAAATATGCCGGTGTCCAGACCCTCCTATCAAAGGTAATAATCAATTGTGAGTTGGTTCAACAAATCATGCAATAAAAACTAAATGGTCAAATCCAATTTGCAGGTGTTACTAGAAGGAAAAGCTGGTTCATATGCATCTACACTAAAGCAATACCAGGCCAAAGCATATTATTTTTCCTGCGCCTGTTTGCAAAAGAATGACGGTTACAATGTCCAAAAAACTCCAGGTTAGTTGCTGTAAAACATTAATTTGATTCAACAATCACTTGAAAGAAACAGTCAAAAGAAAAGTATAATCATGTCATTTTATTTATGCTTGTGTTTTCTCTTTACTAGGTGGCTTATTGTACCTGCATGATTGGAACAACATGCAGTATGCTTCCTCTGCCGCGTTTCTTTTAGCTGTTTACTCTAATTATCTGTCAGCTGCAAAAGCACAGCTCAACTGTCCTGAGGGTCAAATTCAGCCTCAGGAACTTCTCAATTTTGTCAAGTCACAGGTATCTATTGGAATCTGTTACTCTATCCCTAGCTGAACTTTTTAATAGTTTACTGTGAGATGGATAACCAAAACTGTGAATTTTGGCTTGCACAGGCTGATTATATCCTTGGTAAAAACCCGGAAGATATGAGCTACTTGGTTGGATATGGACCAAAATATCCTATTCATGTTCACCACAGAGGCGCTTCCATTGCTTCCGTCTTTTCTCTTCACTCTGAGGTTGGTTGCGCACAAGGATTCGACGCATGGTATAAACGTATTCAGCCAGATCCTAATGTCATCTATGGAGGCCTTGTAGGGGGTCCAGATAGAAATGATGACTACTCTGATGACAGATCCAATTATGAACAAACTGAACCTACAATTTCAGGCTCTGCTCCTCTTGTAGGCATTTTTGCTAAACTGCAAAGTTCATATGGTAATATTGGTGAGTAATGAATATGAATATCAACATTATGCAAAATCTGATATTTTTGTCGTCTTTTTTCTATATGAAGCTTCACTCACTCTTCTCTTGCTTGCATGACTCAGGTTCCTACCATAATGAATCACCATTGCCCAAGAAAAAATATCCAAGTGAGTAAGAATTTAGGAAAAAGTATACTCTGATTTGATTTCGAAGTTTCTAATTATACAACCTTTGCTCTACTAATCTGATATACTTTGTTTGACAGGTACAACATACCTTTCCAAAGAACTAAAACCTAAAATACTACAAGGTGAGAGATCCAATAGAGTAAATAGTCGGTATCGTCCCTAGATAAGTGAAGCGGTGACTTTATATTGTTTAAAAACCAAAATAACTATTACTCAATCCAAAAAAAGATATAATATAGGACTTCAATATCATTGCTTTTGAATTTTCTTCATGCAAACAATGGCTTAGACCGATAAGGTAATGTTGCAGGTGCACCAGTTGAATTCCTGCACTCAATTTCCAGCTCGTGGACTGTTGGTACTACAACTTATTACAGACACAAGGTGATAATCAAGAACACTTCTGTAAAGCCAGTCTCCGATCTTAAGTTGGTGATTGAGAATCTCTCAGGTTCTGTATGGGGTCTGTCTCCAACTGGAGAGAAGAACACCTATGAACTTCCACAGTGGCTCAAGGTCTTGAATCCTGGCTCTGAATGTATATTTGTTTATGTTCAAGGTGGACCCCAGGCAAAAATCTTGATACAAAGCTTTCACTAATAATTTTGGTAATTTGACAGAAGTAAAAAGCGCTTTTTTTTGCACATGAGTAATATGACAGTTAAACTTCTGTCACTCAATGATTGTAAATTTGTAATACCAACTTGTCAATCAAAGCATATTCCTAATAAAAGCATAGATCAAACATTTTTATTACATTCATAATCATATAACCACTCTTCTGAGCACATTACAGATACATCAAATGTTTCTAGTCTAAAAGACAAAATCTGGAAAAATAGCCTACAAAAAAACGAAAAACAAAATACTCTAAAAGCGGACACTACATTGTCTTAGTTTGGGTGAGAATCGGTACTTAATGTTGTTCCTTTGGAATGTTGAGATCGTTAAATATGGGACTGTCAACTCCAACACCCATTGCATTCAGACCATTGTCAACATATAGAACAGTACCCGTGATAGCTGATGCTAAAGGTGATGATAAGAAAGCAGCTGCATTGCCTACCTCCTCTGTTACACGTGAAAAATTTGACTCGATTATGCATATAAATATCAAGGATTAACAGGATATTTTACAAGGAACAACCCGGATGGAAATATGATTACCTGCTGATAGCTCTTTCTGTAGAGGTGCATTAGCTATTGAATAATCAATCATCATATCAATGAATCCAATTGCTTTTGCAGCGCGACTTCTTAGTGGGCCTGGAGGCAAGAGACAACATGTTAACCACAGGAACTAAATTTACCAATATGTGAACAAAAACAATTAACTTCAACCAAGATGAGACATGAAGGTGTGAGGAGCATTAAAAAGAGAAGCCACAAAGTACCAGCGGATATAGTGTTGACTCTAATTTTGCGCTTTCTACCGGCTTCAAAAGCAAGCACCTGAAAAGGCATGAATTATGCCATAATATAAAGCACCTAAAAACAAAAAAAAAAAACCAACAACTAAAAATGAATGTGTTAAACTGTAAGTTTGGAAAAAGGTTGAAGCTTACTCGTGTATCACTTTCCAGTGCAGCTTTTGCAGAACTCATACCACCCCCATATCTGTATTATCATTTACTTCGTGAATACAGTGAATCTAAATTTTATGATATATACAACTAATAATGAATTTATAAGGCATAATCAACATACCCGGGAATGATCCTCTCTGAAGCGATGTATGTGAGAGAGATTGAAGATCCACCTATAAACAAATTGGAGAGGTGAGTAAGATAAAACGATAAACCAAATAAGTTATTAACTAGAAATTGAACTGGAACTAAATCAACCCCAAAGGCTAGCTCAGGAGGAGGATTGCTGAACCCTTACAAAAAATACTTGGGTCATATCTCTGGACAACACACACACCCGCACACTCACGATTGGACATGTAGAGCATGAAGTTTGTGACTAGCCCAATATCAAATATAGAATAGGCTCTGATACCTTATTACAATTTTGACTAGGCCTAATTCAATCTCAAAAGCTAACTCAAGCAGTGAAGATTATCGAAACCTCATAGAATGGAAGAAAAGGTACATGCCTGGGTTTATGATTGGAAGAAAATGCTTGAGTAAAGAAACATAGGAGTAACTAGATGCAGATAATGCAGCAAGATATCCTTTCCGAGATGTCTCCAACAGTGGTTTGGTCACCTATAGCAAAGTTACCTGCTTAATAAAGCTGAAATCCAAAGTCATAAAGAAACTCCAATGCCTATTATTCTATTAACCATACCTCTGGTCCATTGGCAAGTGAGTGCACGAGGATGTCTATGCTGCCAAAGTCTTCCTTAACAGATTCAGCAACTTCCTGAAAAGTAAGTGATGAATGTAAGATGTAACGAGCGTAGTCTTGTGTAAAATACTTACTCAAGAGTCAAGGCTTAAAAGGTTGTTAAATTTGTTTACATTTTAGCCTCTTATATTGACATATATTTTAGTCTTAAAATACAAATGCAATATATAAGAAAGTGACGCGTTAACATTTACAAGAAAGGAAAAGAAGAAAGAACATTTAAAAAATATGTGGAGTGAATTAGAAAACCAAGACAGTGACCAAAAGAGCCTTTGAATCTTGTATAAATAAGTCTATATACCTGAACCGTCCATTTGCTGGATCCAGCATAGCGCTTGTTTGATTTTATCTATACAATTGTCACAATAAAAAATACAATAATAATAGTCAGTACATGGATCAAAACCATGAAATACACGTACTTCATATATCTTCATTAAAAAGATGAGACTAGGTATCTCTTGTTTACATCTTCTGGTACATCCTCTAGATTGTCAAAAACAGCATCCAAGGGATAAACTTTGGTAATTTCCATCAACGAACCATCAGGCAATCTGGAAAACATCATTTCTTATTAGGAAGGTTATATATCACACGGTTTAACAAATAAAGTCAATAGCAGTATTTAATGTCATACACGCGTGATTCGTCAAATTTCCCACGTCGTAAGCTGGACTCAAAAATATTCAGAGCCTACAGAAATGGTTCACAGTTAATAAATATATCACTATAAAAGGACCGGAATACATACATAACATGGAGGATTCAGAAAGGCCGCAGACAGATAACCATGTGAATTGATATGGACTGGTAAGTATCCATTTTTTATCTGAAATAAAACAGTAACTTACAGGAACCCATGTGCCGAGAAGAATTTCAGCTCCTGCAGCAGCAAGAGATTTAGCAATTGCCCATCCGTACCCATTGTCATCGGCCACACCAGCAATAAAAGCTCTTTTACCTAAAAAGAAAAGTGCTATTTTCAGTAAATTGACAGTTCTCAATCGTAAAAGACAAAACGAACAAATATATTTTGACAATATACCATGCTGCCTAAACAGTAGTTAGACATCATTGAGACAAATATTTATGAAACTAAAAACATAATGAAAGTGGAAAATGAAAAAGTAACCTTTCAAATTAATTGGTAATCCTGAAATTGGGCTTGTTTCACTAGACTCAGACACTGCCTTCGTCGCAAATTTGACAGACTTTGCAGACGAAGATGTAAAGCTCCGTTGGAAAGGCTGCACCGACGCAACATGACACGCACTTGCAAGTTTATTCCACGATCCCACCTTGGACTTGCCACCAAAAACCACAGTACTCACATCGGCAAACTTTTGTGAAGAAGGAATACATGATCTAGACATTGCAATTTGCAAGCTAGAAATTGATGTTGTTGCCATCTCGGATGTATGCGTACTATGACGGAATAAACCCTAAATCTACACAAGAAAACAACATCAATAGTTATATCTCATGAAACACTGCAGAAAATAGCTAATTGATTTCTCATTCTTTAAAACCAATACATACTAGTGAACACACAAGCCATTAACAGAATCAGTCCCAAAACAAACAAACAAACAAAACAGAAATCTAAACCTTTTACATACAGTCACAAAAACCAGCGAGAACCACAGTTAAAATCACTATACATCAAATAAATTCCGAGATCCACAATTTTGTTATACTAAAACTAAACCAAAACAACAATAAATGTTGGTAATGTATGCAGCAAAATGCATCTCAAATCCAGAAAAAAGAACAAAACTTTAGCTCATATTATCTCATTCAAAGACAAATAAAAAAGACCCAATTGAAAATAAGCAGTATATAATAGATTGATGCAAAAAGTGAAAGGTGGGGCGTTACCGATTGGGTAGTAAGAGCGGAAATGTGGGAGAAAAATGAGGAGTTAGAATGAACGAAGGTAGTGAAGTGTTATGTTATTGTTATAGCCGCTGGGAGCTGCATAAGAGAGAATGAAACTTTGGAAGTGTCGAAGAAATGGTTGTTTAGTCTTTAGTTAGCGAGGTTTTCCTTTGTGTATGTATAATTCATGTCTCACACGCGCGGAACCAAAGACAGGTTACTAGGTGTTGTTTTCACATAGACACCTTATCTATTTTCCACATTTACTTACAATTTATTAGGTTGATAACCTAATTAGACTTTATTATAGAAACATATTTGGTTGGATACATTTTTATCAATATTATCATTGTATGCAGTAAACTTATTTAAGGTTTTATGCAAGTTATCAACCTCAATTCTTCACGCATAGAGGTGGGAATAGCCTCCGAGCTAGGTTTTGTCAAGTCTGAGTCTGCCCTGCTAAAAAATTTAAAACTTAAGTCTGGTCTGTAATTTATCATAGACTTATTTTTAGGCTTAAGTCTGGCTTTTTCGAAGGTCTGATTAGTCTGCTAGCCTATTTAAAAACCTACTTCATTTGAACATCTGTAAATAAAAAATTCAACTAATGTTAAATAGACTAACAAGTTAAAAGTTCAATGAGATTAAATGTTTGTTTTCATTGTCTCGTTCAAGTTTTCTTATTAGCATAAGTTTGGTGATACTATTTGTTGAAGATAACTTATGAGAATAACTTATGACATTGTTTATAATGTTTTTTCAACTTATTTTCATAAGTTCTTCAAGATAACTATGTTTTATTTTCATATTTTAATTTAAAGTACAAAATAGAATATAATAATAATAAATAAAAAAATTTTAAATAGGCCAGTCTGATAGGCTTAAAAAGTTTTTCTTACAACCTATGGCCTAGCCTCTTTAGCTAAATAGGCTTATAAAAAAGTCTGGGCCTTTTCTATTTAAGAAAAAGCCTGATCTGGTCTGAGCCTATGTAGGCTAGGTCGTATGTCTCTGTTAGTTGGTCTGCCTTATTCTCACCCCTATTCACGCATCACATTTTTTACATCTATTTGATTTTAAAGTTTTTCTTTTTTAGCTCGTTATTCTATCATTTTTATTTTCAACTATTTAACATGATTCTTCAACCTTTTAATATTTCTTTCAAGTTGATCATTTCTTTTACAGAGCTCATCACTTAATGTAAATAACTGTTTGTAAAAAAAGTAATTACCCCATCGTCTTCATCACAAGTAACTTTAAGACAAAAATGTATCTCTTCGTCTTATTTTTTTATTGATTCTTGAGAGTGAACTTCAAGAGATTCTTCGAATAATTTTTTGGACGATGATTCAGATGTTTCTCCAATTGATTTTTCATATATTGTTCAAAAATTCTCGTATGAAGAAACATACTCCACATATGATTCTTCTGGTGATAATTCTTCAGAAGATTTTTCATATATCGTTGTAGTCTTTTTAAAAAATATTTCTGGTGTGTTAGCTGAGATTTTCGACAAGGAAAAACCTCAGTGTGAGTCAAGAGTAAAGGTATGTGGACCCTTGTTGACATATGTGTTGCTAAAGTCTTATGAGAAGGGAAAGGGGACTTGGTAATTTTTTAGCAAAGTTTCAGAGACAGTTCGATATCATCATGTTTGATGCAATTAAACGCGTCGAACGGGCAGTTATTTGGGTGCGCAGATGTTTCGTTCAAATACAAATAACTACTTCTTAGTTTCATCCTAAATGACACGTTGAGGGAATGCAAAGGCGGAGTACATGCAAACTTCTATGTGGCGAAAGCTGAAGTTGTGAGTGTTGGAAGCAGTTATTTCATACTAGTATAAATAGGAATTTCATTTTTAGAATTCGGGGTGTTCATTTCATTACAAAATCTCACATACACTCAAAGTACCAACGTTGGATAGAAAAGTTTTTTGAGAGAATGTATGAACCTTGAAACACCACTTTTATTTAAATACAAAGTCTTTTAATTTCATTTACAATTTCTGTACAATCACTTTCATCTTTACGTTAATTGCATTGTCATTTTACTTTTGTTTCTTACAAACATTATTGTTTTTACTACTGTCGAAGTTACATTTCTACAACTTTTTATCACTATTTCGACCAAGTCGAGATGAGTCTTTTCTTAATTGAACACTACAAAGTAAAATCTTTAGCACTATGTCTTAGGATTCCGTAATTGATCCTGCAAGCAACCTTTAATATTAGACTAGTAGTTGTTTATCAATTTTTAGTGTAAACAAATTGGCACACTCGGTGGGACATGTGTTAAATTTTTATCTTTTACAAAGATTCAAAGTTTCTCTTATAAGTTTGTTCTGCATTTATGAATTTTTCTAGGTAGTTTGCATGCGATTAAGAAGTAAAAAATCTTTACCCAAAATGTAGAGTCCTCATGTATATACACCAATCCTCCGAATAATCCTCAAAATGTACTATAACAACCAGCCGTATCGATGGTTGAAGAGCCGATTATTTCAACACCTGTTAGGACAACGGTTATGGAGGTGTCAACTACGCTAGTCGCACCAATACCATCACAGGAGGCAACTCCCCGACCGTAACTAGGGAATGCTCTTTTTAACCCTGTAGTTGCAAGACCTTTGTTTAGGTTCTCAATGCCAACGGGTGGTAGAGATTACCCTTATGGTATGGCAACGTCGATGATGGCTAACTTTCATACTAATATGTCGACTTTTAGTGACAATGCAATGGCCACAGGGTCATCATACAATCCTTATAATGCCTCGGCGTTGACCATTATCAATATGGTTCGACCAGGAGGGATAAGTTATATCCCTTAAACTATGTCATCTTTAAATACTAGCTCTATGATGGCTATGAGGCAATAGATTGATGAGAGTAACTTTGAATTAGTTAAGACTCTTACCCAACAAATGGGAACCATTTTTAACCATTTGATTACAAACATAAACCAGACCTATGAGTTATTGGTAAATCAAATGGGTCAAATTATTGATTTCTTTGGCACGCCTCAAGTGCAGGCACGACTAACCCCTCAGGTATCAAACATTAGACAGGTCGAGACGCCTGAGAAAGGGACAACACAAGCCATTCTGGGTCAGAACCAAGGATTTCTACCACCTAAACCTCCCCCAAATAGGGAATAGGAATAACATATAGGACAGCATAACCCTAGACCTTTTTCTGTAACAGCTCGGGCCCCTCGCAAGGCGATCCCGGCACTGCCACCTCACGATCTTCTCTACCCCCCTCACTAGTAGAGTTTTTGCCTTCCGTGGGAATCGAACCATGTACCCTGGGGTTCAAGTACATGTTCAATCCATTCCCACTACCAATTGAGCTACTAGCTCAATCGGTAGTGGGAATGCATTGAACGTGGTACTTATCCCCAGGTACACGGTTCGATTCCCACGGGAGGCAAAAACACTAGTATAGTTGAAAAAGGGGGCTAGTGATTAAGTCTGAGTTGGTAATAGTGCCGGGACTCGTGCGCGAGCGGCCGCGGGCTGTTACATTATGCATGGTCATCAAATACAATGCTAACTACAGTTTACTCCTTGGGCGTGAATGGATTCACGGAATAGGTGTGGTTCCTTCGACGCTGCACCAGAGGGTTGCCATCTAGAGAGAGGATGACATTATTGAAAATATAGAAGCCGACCAGAGTTACGACAAGGCTGAAGTGGGTAAGGTCGGAAGAAAGAACTTCGATAGGAACCTGGTGAAGATTTCATCATGCTACGCAATAGAGGATGTATATACCCTTAGAATGATTCTACCTATTCCCTGAACCTACACCTAAACTATGGGCTCATTTGGAATAAAGAGCAGGTGGAGAGTCAACTTGTCGAAGAATGGAGTCTACCCCTTACAGGGTGAACAATAGTCGATGAAAATGACTGTTGAGTCAAGATCATTGGCTCGAATTTTGGTTACATGGCCAAAAACAGATTAAATTTGGACCTAGAGGCTGAAGCTTTCCAGAATATGGCTCTTGAAGCCAATGTCGAAAACTATGAGAATCTTTGAGGTGGCCTAAATGGGTAGTCAACAGCTTCAGAAAGTTGGAGGCTCGATTGCATATATGAAACAAGCCTTTTGGGTTTGAAAAAGACCCACTTGAATCTAATAAGAAAATTCAAGCCCAATAACCCATAGAAGAGGTTGAGTTGGGCAATAGAGCAGCGAAAAGGCCAACGTACATCAGCGCCAAAATTGAACTAGGCATGAAGAAGAAGGTGGTCGAACTACTCAAAGAATTTAAAGACTGTTTCACCTGGGACTACAATGAAATGGCAGGACTGAGTCAAGACATGGTGGAGTTAAAGATGCTTACGAGTACCCATTGCATGTGGCAGAAATGCTAGTAGATTCGGTCATAGGTCATGAGTATTTAAGCATGCTAGATGGGTATTCTTGCTATAATCAGATCTTTATAGCTGAAGAAGATGTACCAAAGATGACTTTTCGATGCCCGTGTGCATTAGGAACTTATGAATGGATTGTGATGCCCTTTGGTCTGAAAAACGCTAAGGCGACTTACCAAAGAGCCGTGAATTCTATGTTTCATGATTTCATCGAGACTTTTATGCAAGTCTATATCGATGATATAATCATAAAATCCTCGTAAGAAAATGGTCACTTATACCATCTTCAACAGTTCTTTCAAAGGATGAAGAAATATGGATTGAAAATGAATTCATTAAAATGTGTTTTCTGTGTTTGTGCAGGAGATTTCTTAGGATTTGTGGTGCATAAAAAAGGCATAGAGATAAATCAAAACAAGACGCAAGCAATTGTAGATCTCAAGCATCCTTCAACAAAGAAACAACTTCAATCTTTGTTGGGGAAAATAAATTTCCTAAGAAGGTTCAACTCCAACTTACGTGGCAAGATTAAGTCATTCTCGCCATTGCTTCGACTCAAGAAAGACTGCGACTTCATTTAGGGGAGCGAGCAGCAAGAGGTTTTTGAAAACATTAAAGAATAGCTGATGAAGCCTCTATGATTATTACCTCCAAGTATAAATAAGATCATGAAGTTGTAGATAGTTGCGTCAGATTCAACCATAGGAAGTACGTTAACTCAAGAGGATGATAATGATGTCAAAATAGCCATTTATTACCTCAGTCAAATCTTGATAGACGCAGATACTTGGTATAATCCAATTGAAAAATTATGTTTGTATCTATCTTTCTCTTGTACTAAACTCAAGCATTATATAAAACCAGTGGAAGTTTGCGTTTACTCTCATTTTGATGATATTAAACATATGTTATCAAAGCCAATATTACATAATGGAATAGGAAAGTGGGCCTTGGTGCATACTGAATATTCATTTACTTATTGTCATTTGATAGTAGTAAAAAGACAAACTGTTGCAGACTTCATTGTCGATCATTCAGTGGTCGAATCAATAGAATGATATGTAGGAATGAGGCCTTGGAAGTTGTACTTCGACGGTTCCAGACATAAAGATGGAACCGGGGTAGGAGTATTTATCATCTCGCCAGAAAACATACCAACCAAATTCAAGTTTAAGATCGATGACCCATGTTCTAATGAAGAGACTGAATATGAAACTTTAATAATATGCCTTCAAATTTTATTGGATTTTTGGGGCAACAGGCGTCAAAATAAATGGCATTTAGGAGTTTGGTGGTTAGACAATTGAAGAAAGAGTATGAATACATCAAAGAAAATTTGATGTTGTACTTTGTGAGAGCCAACTCTTCACTGAAACATTTTGACTATGTTTCATTCGACCACATTCCTCGACTGGAGAATCAAGAGGCCAATGACTTGGCTTAGATTTCCTCTTGATATAAAATCTATGAAGAGGGATTGGAAGATTTGGTCAAGATATATGAAAATTAGTCTCGGAAGAGAACTCTCAAGAGACATCGTCAATGTCAAAACTTGGGGGGGGGGGGGCAGATGGATTGAGACGTCGTCCAACTTAGAAAAATCTGAGTTTTTTGAAAATAAATTGAACTACGGAGTATTGGCCATTAACTTAATGTCAAATAATGATTGGCAAAAACCTATAGTTGATTATTTGGCAAATCCAACATGAGTGACTGATCGAAAAGTCAAATACAAAGCCCTTATGTAATTATGGGCAATGAACTATTGAAGAAAACTCCCGAGGGAATTTTTCTCAAGTGTCTTAGCGAGAGCGGAGCATATTTGGCAATCTCCAAAGTACATAGAGATTTGTGCGGCTCTCACAAAACAGGCCACAAGATGAAATAATTGTTATTTTTACTGGGGGTTTATTGAACGTCTATGTTGAAAGATTGCATAGATTTCACCAAGGGTTGTCAGAAATGTCAGAAGCACTCAGGTATTCAACATGTATCTGTTAGTGAGTTGCACTCGATCATTCAAGACATGGTCTTTCAAGGGTTAGGCTCTAGACATGATTAGTGAAATTAAACTCTCCTCATCGAAATGATTCAGCATTGTCGCTCCCGAAAGATTCGCATCCAACGGTACAAACGCGAGAGTGGCGCAGAAAACACAGAGTCGCCAACAATGTGTATTTATCCCGAGAGAGGGAAAGGAAACACTGTATAAACCTGAAGAGAAAGGGAAAGAACATGGTCTCACGACCAAGAGAAACGGGTACGGGAGTCGGTTACGCGAAGGGAAGGTGTTAGCACCCAACACGTCCATCGTACTCGATGGGATCCACGTTTGCTGTCTGCAACAAAGGGTGTCGTCGTCTGGAGCTCAACTGCTACTGGACCGGAGAAGAAACGAGAACGGAAAAAACGGAGAAACAAAGAAGAAAAGAAAAAAAAGTGACTCGATAGGACGTTATCGTTGTCCTAGGCCTACGTACTCCCTCAGTGCAATGGGAAAGTCAGAGTCAACGTAATTCGGACGGGAACTGTAGGGGAAGGTTGCTCGCCAAGACAATCGCTGTCTTGTGCCTACATATCCTCAATCGGACGAGAGAGAGGAATCAGAGCTAATGTAGTTCGTGGGTACGACCACGGATGGGTAAGTGTTTTTTACGTGAGCGACGAGCTTTTTTCTGAAAAAAGAAATTTGAAACCCAACAATCCCGAAGGATAAAAAAGGATTTGAATTTGTTTTGTGTTTTTTAGACAGAAGTGTTTTAAGTTAGTTCGCAACTTACATTGCACCAAAGTCTACCATGCAGGAACGAGTGAATTGCATGGTCGCCCCCAAATGGGACGTATGCTAAACACCCTAGAAGAGGAAGGGAGACCCCTCGTTCTTCATTTCCTACACTTAAGGCTCGCGCGCAATATACGTTATATTTTATTAAGTATTTTCAAGAAGTTTTGAGATGAGAAGAGAGAAGACACAAAGGAAACTCTAAAGGGAAACTAAGAGTCCTAATGTTATCATGCATGGATGACCTATGGTTAGTGAGGCTTAGGAGAGACGACTACCTAAAACCTAATGCTAATCCTACTCCAAGCTTAATCAAAAATTAAGTTGGACTAGGTAGTGTAAGACCTTAATTTTTACCCCTAAGATTTCACTCATTTCATTTGCATCTCATAACCACAAACAAGATCACAGTTTGTGCTTCTCCTGAGCACCTGTGTGTTTTTCTCTCTTACTTGTTTCTGTTTATCTAACCTCTAACCAAAAATACAATAAAAAATATGTTGTCGTTTGCTTGTTTCTCTCTGTGTGTTGTGCAGGTTTGTCAAAGACAATGAAGTGGTTTCAAGTCACAGATGTTTGTTCAAAAGCAAGATGTCTTGTGCTGAGATTCTTCAGTTTATCAGGCAGTGGCGCATATGAGTTTTGGGTTCAAACAGATTCAGATGGCCGTTGTTTCAGTCGTGGCTTGTTGTGTGGCATATGTTTATCAAAGGCTTGTGAAAAAAAATTCGAGTTTAGTTTTGGGCTAAAAAAAAAAAAGGAGACTTGCTATCCATTATCCACATCTTTTAACCAAATTTTTTACATATTCCACCTTTTGCTATTTAAACCATTTTTTTTCATGACCCATTTTCTAAACCAAATTTTCTAATCTACTTCCTAAACCACATCACAAAATTCATGACCATTTTTGAAACCATTCCCAATAATCCATATATATCCATAAATCCATTTATATTAAAAAACCATGTTCTTTTCCATTAATAATTTTTTTTTTGCCAATTCATTTTACTTCCAACCATTTGTTCATTTACAAAAAAAAAACAAAGCCCATTTCCTTAAGCCCATGTGAGAAAGAATTAAAAAAAACAACAAGCTTTTTAAACCAATTGCTACTACACCTCCAATCTTCAACTTCCAGCCAACATCGCCCAGCCATCAAACTCCCAATGCCAGCCCAAACTTCAAACACGCATCTCCACTCCCAGCCTTCACAACGCATCAGCTCAGCTCACGTCCAAACACGCAAACATCAAGCCGTTCACAACTCCAAGCCATCCACACCAACATCTCCCCACGCAACTCTTCAAGCCGCAAACAATTCCCAGCCGAGCTTCACCACGCGAGCAAAACTCATCCAACTCGTGAGCTTCCATCACGCACAACATACCTCACCAAAACGCTGCAAAACTAATTGAAAACGACACCGAAAAATTCACTTCAATTTCACTCCAATTCACAAACTCACCTTCATTTCCTTCTATAAATACACACTCATTTCATTCAATTTTTCAAGCTTTCACAGCCAAAAACACTCTGCCAAATTCAAAAGAAAAGCTTCAATTCACCAATAAAACTCTGCTCAAATTCCTCAAACCTTCATTCATCTTCACTTCCAATTCCTCAAAGCTTCAATCTAACCTCCAAATTAATAAACCAAAAAAAAATTCTGCAATTCAACAACAAACATTTTTCAGATTCATCAACATCAACTCGCAATAATTCCGAGCAAATCAACAACAACACATCGGTAACAATTTCGCATCGCAACAGCTTCAGCTACAACCGTTAGCAGCGTTAAGCAAGAAGTTCATAATTCTTCTTCAACGTGCAACAACAGCGCACCAATTCGCAACCACGGTGGTACATACCTGAGGCCGGATCGAAATAATTTCCGCGACGGTAATTCCTTGTACGCAGATCTGCAATTTCCTGGAAGCATCTCGAACTCTTGTGTGTTTATATCCCGTTAATGGCCGAGAATCATTGTTTGATGATGGATTTACGCAACTTTTGCGACGAAACTTGTTGAACGATGTTAAAAAAATGGCGAGAGAGAGTGAGCTACCGTGGCCGGCTGTGTTGGCGCAGTGAAGAAGAAGACAATGTCTTCTTTCCTCTCAGATTTCTTTTTCTTTTTTCTTTAATTGCTTTTTTTTCTCTTTTTTTTCATTTTGGTTTGTTGAAAAGAACTTGGGTCGGGCCCGCTTCAATTCATTTACTAAACACACCATCACGTTTCTATGCAACCACCATTGTCATTTCTCTTTTTTTTTTAAATATAGTTTCTCATTTTATTTCATTTTTGATTGGTTGTGTGGATCATAATTTTTAGATCCACTTTTCTATTTCTTTTTATTTTTGATCGATGAAAGTCGAAGTGATCGTGAAATTTCTTTGGTGAATTTCGATCGAGACGAGATCATTTCCACTTTTTTCTTTTCGTGTGGCACCGCTTTAGGATAACGATCCCTATATCGTTTATCTCGCGTGCATTAACACATACATCTCATGGCCGGCCTCATTCGTAGGGTAATTGCTCGAACAAATTACTCGGCGTGCGCTTAACATAGACCAAAATTTGTCCCGCCTCGGAATAAATATAAAAAATAGTTGATTATTTGTCGTTTGGTTCAAAACTTATGGAACTTGTTGTTAGGAGGTTTTGGTCTTATCAATCCTCTAATGAGTTCTCATTAATCTTGACCTAAGTGCAAATATTCAATTATAATTGATCACTAACTTTAACTATTAATTACTAACTTACTAACATTACTCTTGTACTAACTTCTTTACAATTACTTCTCGCACCTTATCTCTTTTACTTTTATGCTTCATTTTATCATTTCATTTCATGTTTATGCTTCCGCAATTTTTCCTTTGTCCGTTGGACGTATGTTTATGCTTCCGCAATTTTTCCTTTGTCCGTTTGACGTATGTTTATGCTTCCGCAATTTTTCCTTTGTCCGTTTGACACATATTTATGCTTATGCCTTTTTTCACTTTGTCCACTTGGACCGAAAACATTAATAAAGGCCTAAACCTCTAAAAAAAACTTGTGCTTCTAATCTTGGACTATGGTTACTATCCTTTGCAATGGACATGGAGTTTTGCACCTAGACCTTGGACTTCAATGCTATTCTTGAATCCTTGAACTTAGACCTTGGACATCCAATGCAATTCTTGGAACCTTGGACTTAGACTTAGGACCTTTCTCCCTTTGCTTTGGAATTATGGTTCAAAGACTTTGAAGACTTGCCTTTATTTGGCCAATTTGCTTAAGGATGGAATTCTTTTAATATTGCTTTGAAGTGGCTCCATTGTGGTTAGATTATTCTATTCCTTAGCTTTTACTTTATGCTTTAGGATAGTCACTTCTTCTCCTCCCCATTCTTTAATTTTCAAAACTCTCTCTCTTTTTCAAAACCTTCTTGATTTCAAACTTTCACCGCTTTCATAAACAAACCTTGACTTTGTCAAGTGATTTTACTCTTTTCTTTTCATTTCTTAATCAAATGCTAAACTACATAAGCATATTGTCACCTTTTTCAAAAGACTTAAAAAATACCAAACTCACTTACTCTCTTTTGTGCCCTCGCGCACTTTTTACTTTAACTTTTTCATAAGTTTAGACATGATTCATTTCTTTAAGCGGAATTATTCGCTTAGAAATGACGACTTGTCTTTACATTTAAAAACAACCAAAACAAACAAAATTTTCATTCTTTGTACCACGAACTACGGGGTTTTGATCCTATATTGCACATCGTGGGTACGTAGGCATGAGACGATAAGTCTCATCAAACACAAAAATCTTAAAAAACAATTTCTCTTCTCATCTCCTCAATCACTTTTCAAGCAAACCATTTTCAGACCAAAAGCGGTAGATATTTCAAAGGGCTCCTATAGAGTACTATTGACGTTTTGGGTGCTAACACCTTCCCATTGCGTAACCAACCCCCTTACCCTTTATCTCTTTAGGTTTTGTTCGCTCTTTTTCCTTTCCTTTTGGATAAAATAAAAGTGCGGTGGCGACTCTTGCTTTTCGAGTTAAGTTAATCAATAGCTTACACTCACGATTGTGCCGCTACAGAATCTCTGCTTTCCTATTTAAGTTTCTTTAATCAGGAGATATGAAGGTTTAAAACTTTGTCTCGACAAGATTAAAGATACTTAAATAGGTAGCTCTAAGGGAAAAGAATCCAAGACTTAATCAAGTCTTGAGATTCATGGGATGAGAAAGAGTGAGAGAGGGGAGAAGCATCTTAAATGCTAAAGCAAACACAAGTATGAAAGCTTAAAAGAGAAAGGAGAAGTTAGAACGTGGATAACTATCCACATCCCATTCACTTACCATTAGCCCCTACATGGTTAGCAAAAACAAGCATAAGCAACAATAAGACAAATGAAACCCAAATAAGTCACAACCCAAAGAGAAATGATTACAAACCAAATGAAACTCATCCAAGTCAGAATGTACACCTTAGAGGTAACCCATAATGTTTACCAAACAAACTCAAGCAAAGAGAATGCAAACAAGTGGCAAAACATACAAGAAAGTCATCAAAGAAGGAGTAGAAGAAGAATTAGTGGATATGCAAGGTGATCATGCAAGAATGCTTCAAATAAAATCAAATTCAGAATGTGGATGACCTAAACATGTGCCTAAACATGCTATACAAGTGTCACATAAGGCATACAAGCAAGTATCCAAGCATTAAGAATCATTAGAAGAAGGAGAAGGAAGCATATAAGTGAAGCATGTTCAAGGATGCAAAATGAAACATGAATAACATATGACATAAGTGCAAAGCTTCAAGGTCAGAAACATACATCATATGAGATGCAAAGAAGAGATATGGCATGGTATACACAAACCAAATACAAACCAAGAAGAGGCATAAATGAGAAGAAGTGAGAAGATAAGTCAAAAGAGGCATGTAAATCAAACATTGAACATGTGCACAAAATATGAAATAACCTCACACCAATGACCTATAATTGTAATCAAATGACCTATAATGATTCAAACATGATTTAATAAATCAAAGAAGCAATCCCAAATAATGGCACAAGTGCCTTCTCAAACAAGCAATCAAACATGATCAAAGGTGTGCATAAAAGAGACCTTAAATTAAGAGCAATCAAACAATTATAAAAACATCTTCAAAAATTACCAAATTAAATCTCAGAACACCTTAACCAGGGGCAAACATCATGTTAAAAACTCATGCAAAAATTCACAAGATAAGTCCTTCAATCAATCATGCAAAGTCACATAGGAATTATGAACTAATATGCAAAAGAGAGGGTCCAAAATGCAATATGAAAAGAGTTTAAAAATATGAGAAAATTTTTTTTATGCACTTAAATATGTTGATGAAACAATGCAAAAAGAATGGGTTCAAAATGTTTTATATGCTATGAGAAATAAAATCTACAATGCAAAGTGTGCACAATTGAAACAAATCAAAAAGAAATTAAAGCAACAATTAATTCAGATGCTAAAAATAAAATAAAAATGGAAAATAAAATTTGGAAAAATTTTATAATATGCCAAAGATGATCCATGATTTTTTTCATAATTTTAGGATGCATAAAACTATTTTTAAAAAATTAAAATGCAAATAATGCAATTAAATAAAATAAAATGGAAGAAAAACAAGCAGGGGTGTATTCAGCAAGCAAAACACGTTGGGAATGATAAATGGGCTTAAATGGGGGGGTGCAAAAAGCAAACAGAGCCCAGGCCCAAACCAAAGCGTAAACAAACAAAAAAAACAAAGAAAACAGTCAACCATCTGGACCATTGGATCAATCATGCGCTCCACATTCAGTCAATCAAAACAATAAGTAATCATGATTTGTGGCTCAGATTAAAAGTACACAATAAAAGAGGTACACACGCGCACACCACATCATCAGAAATTAAATTAAAGAAAACACGTGAAGGGCACATGGCAATTTAATGTGTTGTCACAATAAGAAACGTCAGATTAATCAAACGCGTGAGATCAAGTCAAACGATCCAAATAATATGCAAGATGAACGCTCAGATTAGCATGCACATGATAATGATCGTGGAGTAGCACACACACAATCAAAGAATTATAACATATTTTAAACAGACGTGGCAACACTTGAACCCTCAGATCTGGACCACCAACGGTCCAGATTATGTCTTCAACCTTGAAAACTCAGGCCACCTGAAAAAAAACCAGACGCCGGAGCCCTAGTTCCGGTCGTCTCCTCTGGCAAGCTGCATCTCAAAAAAAAATCCAGAAAATGCAAACAAATATACCATTCCAACCAGATTTTCACAAGGATCTCAAATATCAGATTAAAAATCACAAACAATGCAAGAATAATGAGAATCGAACGAAATAAGTTTGGATCCAAAAACTTCAACCATCAAATACTCTCATGATACACGTCCAAACTCAAAACAAAACACATCAGCACACTCAGTGAACTTCATAGATCATTATGCACATCAAAAAATTAAGTTCTAAGAGCATGAAATCACCACTAACCTGAGATCTTGAAGAGCTTAAAATACTCCTAGAAAACCGTCTGTAAGCTCCAGATCACACCTCAGAAGTTTCTAATTGCAAAATAAATGTAATTAGAGCTTGAATCTGGCCTAGATCTTGAGTTTTTAAGAAGAGGTTTCCTAATTCGAACCCTATGATATCCTTGTTATGAGCTTCAGATGATGGTAGATTTGTGTTCTATGGAGTCCAATGATTCAGAATGTGAAAGAATTTCTCAAAAAGCTCTTAAGATGAGAGAGAATCGAAGAGGAGAAGATTTGAGCAAAAATGTGAAATATGAGCAAATGAGGATGCATGACCTAGCAATGAGGGTATGAGTGAGCTTATATACACTTGGTTATTCCCCTGATTATGATTAAGGTCTTGTTAATCCCTTGGTTAATGACTTTTGAAGGTTTATGCAAAAATGAAATTTGGATTGCACCTCCTTATTCCCACGTGCTACCTCATGTTTATGGTCATGGATCATCCACAATTTCCATGCTGATCACAATTGAACTGACTTTGGGCTTTGTAGTGGCTTGATTTATGAGATTCAATGCATCTTGCATTTTGGTCACTTGAGAAATTCACCATGAATATGGCACGGGTGGGTGTGAAATAAAAGTAAAAAATGATGCTCATGGCTTGTACTTGAACATGGTAATGTGAATTGGAGCAATAGAAACAATTACAAGTCAATTTGTACCAAAATGCAAAAGGTGGAAAAAGTGGTGCATGTGAAAACCCTTAAAAACACCTTGCATTGTTTTCACCATAACTTGAGTTCTACAAATGATATGGAAACCATCTAGTACTTTTTGGAAATAGGAGAGAAAGATCTTCAACTTTCATGTTGGAGAAAAATTCATTTGAAGCCTCCTTGATGATGAAAAGTAAAGTTGAATGTGGTGGAAAAATTGCCAAAAATAGAAAGTTCTCATTATAGGTCATTTTCCAAATTTAGTAACTTTTGCACAAACTCTTGATTCTTGAAGAATGATGCCATCCATGCTATTCTTTGACCAAATAAAGGTACATGTACTTGGGAAACATGATTTGAACTCTTGAAAACCCATGGTTGACTTTCCTTTGAACAGTTGACTTTTGCTTACTTCACAAGTAACTGATCCACTGAAAATCCTCCGCAATGAACCACTAGCCAAGTCTCTATCCATGAACACTTGTGAGCATATGGAATACCATAAGAACATGCTTGAATCCACAAAGCCCTTCAAGAAGTCCTTTTGATTCACAAACCCTAATTGGTCCCTCTGGTTAGGAGGGAAAGATTCACTTGTAATCTTTTGTCATGCTTGACTTTATGAAGATATGATGGACCCCATGAGACACCTTGAGGCTTGAGATTTGAGAATATGGACCAAGTACCTTGATCCCATGCTAAGAACCAATGCTATGCATAAATGTTAATGCAAGAAATGCAAAGAAACATAAGCCAGTTAGCCAAAAGCAATAAGGCAAATTTTGGGGTGTTACAACTGCCCCTATTCAATCAACTTGGTCCTGAAGGTATGATAGTGACGGCTATCATGCATTCAAAGGATTCACGGAGATTGAATACCAAAAAAAATCTGAAATTTGCAATCCTCAAAGGAGGGACGACTCCATTGGGGAACAAGCAATAAATGCTGCACTGTCACAACACGTGCAAGTGTTTGAAACCAATACGAACAATGTATTGGAATGTCATGAAATAAACACAAACGAGTGTTAGCTATGCTGGGAATAAACACGGACGGGTGTCAAGGAATCAAAGATATCCAATACGGGCGGGTATCGAAAAGATACACGGACGGGTGTAAAAGGGTTCAATACGGACGGGTACTGAAAAGGTACACGGACGGTGTAAAAAGGTTTCAATACGGACAAGTACTGAAAAGGTACACGGACGGGTGTAAAAAGATCCAATACGGACGGGTACTGAAAAGGTACACGGACGGGTGTAAAAAGATTCAATACGGACGGGTACTGAAAAGGTACACGGACGAGTGTAAAAAGATTCAATACGGACGGGTACTGAAAAGGTACACGGACAGGTGTAAAAGGATTCAATACGGACGGGTACTGAAAAGGGTACACGGACGGGTGTAAAAAGATTCAGTACGGACGGGTACTAAAAAGGGTACACGGACAGGTGTAAACAGATTCCAATACGGACGGGTACTGAAAAGGGTACACGGACGGGTGTAAAAAGATTCAATACGGACGGGTACTGAAAAGGGTACACGGACGGGTGTAAAAATATTAAATACGGACGGGTACTGAAAAGGGTACACAGACGGGTGTAAAAAGATTCCAATACGGACGGGTACTGAAAAGGGTACACGGACGGGTGTAAAAAGATTCCAATACGGACGGGTACTGAAAAGGTACACGGACGGGTGTAAAAGGATTCAATACGGACGGGTACTGAAAAGGTACACGAACGGGTGTAAAGAGGATTCAATACGGACGGGTACTGAAAAGGTACATGGACGGGTGTAAAAGGATTCAATACGTACGGGTACTAAAAAGGTACACGGACGGGTGTAAAAGGATTCAATACGGACGGGTACCGAAAAGGTAGTAAAGCAACTTTTATCGGGGATTAATCTCGCTGGGGAATGGAAGGCAACACAGACGGGTGTCATCAAAAGGTCAATACGGACGGGTATTGAAATCAAAGGTTCAAACACGGACGGGTGCCGAAGGAAACACGGACGAGTGTCTGACGGTAAAAAAAAAACTTGAGGGGATAAACCAAAGGACCACCTGGACGAAGGGGTAAAAAATAAATCATGGGTTAACGATCCTGGCAAACAGGTCTGTAAGGGAATGTCAAATATAGCTTTGAATGACCAAATCCAACACTTGTGGAGTAAAGTCAAAAGATATCTTCCTGAAATCTGGCTTTCCTGACAAAGGAAAAACTCAAACCTGGCTTATGCTTCAGATGCATATGTTTGAATTTTGCCGTAATGCTCCACACGAAGTGGAAATGCTACGCATTTAGGAGGATGTCATGCAAAACAAATGCTTATGCAATGCAAAAAGACCGTCCCAGCGAAATAAACGCTGAGAACGGAAGCAGCCCCACCAAGGACGACAAACTACATTGTCATCAAACTAAAGAAAATGCTGAGGAAAACTTCACCCTGCTAGGGAAGACCACAATCACCAATTCTGTTGGAGATGGACGAAACTCCGAGAGAATACCCACTCTGTTGGGGAATATCAAGATCAACAACTCTGCTGGAGATGGACGAAACTCCGAGAGAAAACCCACTCAGCTGGGGAGGGAGATGAATACTGAAAATGGAAACTCCTTCGCTGGGGATGACCAAGTGTTTCAGAACTTGGATTTAACGCTTGCCAAAAACGATTGGACTTAAGACCTGCTGGGGATACCACTCACCACCAGACTCTGCTTGGGGATATGAGCTTAATCTGCTGCTAGGGAAATAACTTTAACCTCACCCTGCTGGGGATTAGATCAAACCGTTGTCGCTGAGACTATACTTTCTAACCAACTGAGGAAAGTAGACCCCAGGACTCTGTGGGGATAATAACATCTTTGTCCACGAATCTCCTGCTGGAGATACAACAACATCCACCTTAGAGCAATCAACTTCTGAATGCTTGCTGGGGAATAATAATCCAAACACGACTTCAGCTGGGTATACAATCCTCTGTACTCCTGCTGAGGGGGACGATCCTCATCGACATATCTGCTTGGAAAAAAGTAGTTGTCAACATCCACTTTGCTAGGGGATAAACACACTGTTTCCTGACTAGCTGAGGAAACAAAAAACGACTGCCCCATATTCCGTGGGGAAACACCACCTGCTGAAGAAAGGTGAGCCCAAATCACAACTCTGGCTGGGGGAGAACCTCTTATATCCTGCTGAGGGGGACGATCCTCAACGGCTCCGCTTGGGAAATCACTTCTCTATACTCTGCTGAGGAAGACGATCCTCGATACTCTAATGGGGAAAAGTAATAAATTGCTGAGGACGATTAGACTTCAAAGTTAGGGGAGCTCTACTGGGGAGGTACACCTGTCATCCTGCAAAACCAACAGAAAGGTCTACGTGCAAAAAAGATTACTTTGATTATCATCACGGTGATTGTCGCCTAAGCAATTGCCATTGTTTTCCAACTTGTTTCATAAATATCAACATTTAGCATGTAATGTTTATCAAAAATATCTGACATTTTCACAAACAAAATAGGTAAAACAAGAAACAAAAGCTCTTTGACTGAAATGCAAACTTTATTGAATGAATTGACCTATAAATAGGCATTTACATCTGGAAGCAATTCCTGGAAAGAGGTAATTACGCAAAAAGCAAAAGAAAAAACAAAAGTCGGCAATGTGGGGAACAGACATCCACCATGACTCAACTCAGCTGTAACCCATATGACTTGTTTATCCTGCAGATACTTTGGCCTTTGAAGATGACTGACTGGACTGATTCCTTTCCTTCGAATTTTCTAAGTGTGAATAGTGATCACAGATCGAACGCGGATCGTAGTCTTTGCTTTTAAATCCCTAACTTTTTCCTGGATCCCCCTTTTCGGGTTTTCAATCCACCGGGGATACCCATTTTTGTCAAGGTTGCCTTTTCAAGTTTTCAACCTTGCGGGTTTATTCTTTTTTCCTTTTATCCCTAATTTTTTCCCGAACCTTTTCTTTTTATGGTTCGCCAGGATGCCCCATTTTTGCCTGAACCTTCTTTTTATGTTCAGCGGGTCTCTTTCATGCAAAGTATTTTTTGACTACATCCGCGTTCACAGGGGACGTAAAATCTTTGCCATCCATAGTTGAGAGTAATAAAGCTCTACCAGAGAAGACCTGTCTTACTACATATGGCCCTTCGTAATTTGGAGTCCACTTGCCCCTATGATCTGTTTGAGGATGAGTGATCCTTTTCAGAACTAATTCACCAGTTTGAAAACACCGAGGACGCACCTTCTGCTTAAATGTTTTCTTCATCTTGTTCTGATACAACCGGCCATGCGCAATAGCTTTCAATCTCTTCTCTTCAATGAGGTTGAATTCATTCAGCCGGGAACGCACCCACTCAGCTTCATCAAGCTTCACATTCGTCAGAATTCTCAAAGAAGGAATCTCAACTTCTAATGGCAGGACTGCTTCCATACCATACACCAGTGAGAAATGAGTTGCCCCAGTTGATGTGCGTACCGAAGTACGATAACCGTGCAAAGCGTAAGGCAACATCTCATGCCAGTCTTTGTATGTCACTACCATCTTCTGCACAATCTTCTTTATGTTCTTATTAGCCGCTTCAACAACGTCATTCATCTTCGGGCGGTAGGGAGAAGAATTGTGGTGTTCGATCTTAAAGCTCTGGCATAGCTCCTTCATCATCTTGTTATTCAGATTTGAACCATTATCAATAATGATTCTCTTCGGGACTCCATACCGGCAGATGATGTCCTTCTTGATAAACCGGGCTACCACTTGTCTGGTGACGTTGGCATACGATGCTGCTTCCACCCACTTCGTGAAATAATCAATAGCCACCAGGATAAAACGATGTCCATTCAAAGCAGTCGGCTCGATCTTTTCAATCATGTCAATGCCCCACATGGCAAAAGGCCAAGGTGACGACAAAACATTCAGAGGAGTAGGCGGTACGTGTGTTGCACCCCAAAATTTGCTCTCCTTACTTTATTATTAACTGGCTTATGTTGCATTGCATTTTGCATTATCATGTGTGCATATCATTGGTTCTTAGCATGGGGTCAAGGTGCCTGAGGCAGTGCTTCAGAGGGTCAAGCAAGAGTCCTGATATTGTCCAAGAGAGCTCAGGTGGATCATCCTCTCCTAACCAGTGCATAGATTAGGGTTTTGAGATTCTTGGGTTTATTGCTTCAATGGGCAAGCTCCTTGGGTTTTTATCATCATCAAATGGCATGTATTATCTTTGTTGGAGAGGATACACATCATATTCAGAGAAATTTGGATTTGGAGACTGTGTTATTTCCTCCTAGACTGAGGGTACCACAACTAGGGTTTGCTATAAAGTCAGTTTATTTCTGATTTTTTGGGCAAGACTTGATTCCATGGTACTCCTTGGGTCCCTAAGTACCTAGGGATGGGAGGTTGTCCATCAGTTTGGTTCAGGAGAAGTTCAATTGGCCAATGGATTGAAAATCAGTTGAATTAGGTAAAAGTCAACAGTGAGAGGGGAAGTCAACTGTGGAATTTTGAGGTTCTCTCCAAGGTTTTCAAGGTCTCACATCCTCATATGGTCTCCAAGGGTCAAGTTTCATACTATTTGTCAGGAATCAGGAGTTTGTACAGAAGTTTCTAAATATGGAAAGTGACCTATAATGAAAAGTTTCCTTTTTTGGCAAGTTCCTGCACTACATTCAACTTGACTTTTCATCATCAAGAAAGCTTCAAATGAATTTTTCTCCAACATGAAAGTTGAAGGTCTTTTTCTCCTATTTCCAACAAGTACTAGTGGGTCTCCATATCATTTGTGAAGCTCTAGTTATGGTCCAAAGAAGGCAAGGTGGTTTTTAGGGTTTCATTTTCACAACTTTTAGGTTTTGGGACATATGGACCTATGATTAATTCCATTGCTTCAAGACATGTTCCAACATCCAAAAACAATTCCTAAGAAGCATTTTTGGCTTTTTAATCAAGTGATTCCATGGTTTATTCTTCACTTATTTTTTATTATTCAAAAAAGCCAAGTCATCAAAAAACTCATGAATCATTTGTTTTCAAGGCCCAATTTAAATATGGTGTGATTAGCAATCCAAATGAAGGTGATCCATCTTGGAATTTTTAAGAGAACATGCATGGAGAGAGGTGTATTCCATATTATGCTATTTTCCAAAATAATTCAAAAATCATTAAACAAGTAATTACCCAAGCCCAATTCATTATCAGTGACAAACCCTAGGCTATTTAAACCTATCCATGCACTGGTTAGGGTTCATTTACGTGCATTTGGAGGAGAACAACAACTTGTACCCTAAAGCTTTCTTTCAAAAAATCTCACGATCCACAAGGTCTTTTCAAAAGGTTATTCCACAAACCTCTTCCTGGTGATCCACGGAGTAGAAATCAACCACCATTTGCAGCCAAAAACAAGTACACGTGTGGAGCCATCTCAGGTTAGGGTTTATTTTGATGATCGTGAAACTCGTTTTTTAAGCATGCATATTGTTGTGTGAATGTCACTGATCATGCTGATGTAATTTAGTGGTGTTTGGACGTGTATATTGCTTGCTATGTGTGTTTGAAGTTTTATGCCCTAACCTTAACCTCTTCATTTTTCAATATATATTGGTTATTTTTAAATTTTGATTGCATATTCGTATTCCTTGCAAAAATCTGGGCGGAATGGTATAGGGGTTCGTGTTTTCTAGGCATGTTTGGATTTGCAGGTGAAGCAAGAGGGGCTGCCGGAGCTATGGCTCCGGCGATGGGTGGTGGTCCGGCGAAGGGAAGAGCTGGACGAAGAAGACGAAGTGTGGACCGTTGATGCGTTCCATCGTGTGGTCATCAGCCGGCCGCGTGTCCTTTTTATTATTTTTTTTCTGATTTTATTTCACTGATTGCATGCATATGACCCCATGATAATTACCATGTGCTAGTCAACCCATGCCAATCATCTTGCATAATTGTGAAATGTTTGACCATGCCTCGTCCGTCTGATGCATCGTGCGAACAGCAAGGAGCCAGCGCATTAAAATCACCACGTGCCTGGCACATGGTACGTACAGATGAGCCTTTTTTATTTTTTTCGCTGATGGGTTGGGCTGCTATTCGCACCCCCCATCTTCAGCCCATGTTCCATTCCAGCGTATTCTACTTACTATCTGCACCCCCAGGCCATTTATTTTGTTTTATTTTCATTTTGATTATTATTTTCATTCTTAATTATTTAAAAATAGTAAATTGCATTTAAAAATTTCCATAAAAATCATATATCATCTTTATTATTTTATAAAAGTTTTACAATTTTTATTTTTTATTTTTTATTTTATTTTTATCATTTAAATTAATTATTTATTCAATTTCTTTTTGCATTACTCATATCATGCATACTTAAAATTATTTATTTTATTTCTCTACAACCATAAAATATTTTTGATCCGTTCTTTTTGCATTTGTTCACTAACATCCTAAATTGCATAAAAATATTTTTCTTTCATTTTTTAATTTATTTCATATTGCATTTAGGTCCTCCCCTTTGGCACACTAAACCCTACTTCTCACCTGAACTTTGCCCAATTGTTTGAATGACTAACACTTCGAATTTTTGCAGGAATTTTTTATGTGTTGTTTGTCTCTGGTTGAGCAACCTGGATATTTAATTTGGGAATTTTAAGAGTTATTTTTCTAATTATTTGATTGGCTTTCACTTGAGATCTTCTTGTATGCCTATTTCTGACTACATCTGATTATCTGTTTGAAAGGCACTTGTGCCATTTACTTTGGGGTAGTTCCTTTGATTTCTGAATTCATGTTTGGATTATTATCACTGTTGTTTGCCATTGTTTGATTTTTATTCACCTTTACTATTCTCTACTTCTCTCATCTCTTTCCTTTAGGATTTAGGTTGTCGTCAAACCTCACTAACCGTAGGTCATCCGTGCATGATAACTTTAGGACTCATAGTCCCCCTTAGAGTTACCCTTGTGTCTTCTCTCTTCTCATCTCAAATTTCTTTAAAACACTTAATAATAATAAGGTGTATTGCGCACGAGCCTTAAGTATGGGGAATAAGAAATGAGGGGCTTCCTCTCATCTTTCCAGAGTGTTTAGCGAGCGTCTTGTCTTGGGACGATGCGTTAAGTATTCGCCCCTGTGCCTTAGACTTTGGTGCAATGCAACTTAGGAACTAACTTAAGCCACTTCTGTCCTAAAAAACACAAACCAACTTCAAACCTTTTTGTCCTTCGGGACCTTCAACTTAAAGGCTATTTTCAAAAAGGGCACGTTATTTTCCGTCTGAGACGCAAACAGGCATCGACCCTAACTGCCGGACGCGAACTTAACGTCGCTCATAAAAAACACAAAAAGAACTTGGTCTGAACTACGTTGACTCTGAATTCCCCATTGCACAAGGGGGGTACGTAGGCCTAGGACGTTGACGTCCTACCGAGTCTGTCTTTGTCTTCCCCTCTCCCGTTTTAGTACAGCCCTAGAAGATAGTATAACTTACCCTTAGATTAGACAACAAGCGTGGATCCCATCGAGTACGATGGACGCGTGGGGTGCTAGCACCTTCCCCTCGCGTAACCGACTCCCGAACCCAGGTTATGGTTGCGATGACCATTCCTTTCCCCCTTCCTAAGGTTTATGCGGTGTTCCCTTTCCCTCTCTTGGGATAAATTTACACGGGTAGCGACTCTGTTTTCCGCGCCACTCTCGCGTTTGTACCTGGATGAAAATCCTGGGAGCGACAGCTGGCGACTCTGCTGGGGACCTGGTTGACCTATGCTGGTTCATCCCTAAGCGAGTTAATCCTAACGCTTGCTTGTCTCTGTTCTCTTTGGGTGTTTTGTTTTTGTTTTGCTTTATGTTGTATTTTATTTTTATTTTTACCGCATTTTCTGCATTTCATTTTTTTATTACTGTCATGCTGCTGTGTTGTGCTGGCTGTCTTTGTTTTGCAGGTTGGGTGGGTCTGAGAGCTAAGCCCAATACCCAGGCTTGAGAATACCCTAGGACTAGAGTGGAAAGTAGTGGAACCTACGTGCCCGCTTGGTACGTTTGTGTGTTCACGAAATTCACAACCAGACGAGGCTATCTTGGGACGCATTCTAACGTGTGTGTCTTGCGCATGTTGGGGTGTTGATCTAGAGAGCTGTCGACTCTGGTGACTGATCATTGAGGACCTTAGTGGAAACATCCCTCTTTAGTGGTGACAGTGGCAGACCACATCCTGTGGCAAACCCATTCGCACCCGAGGGTCCGCTTTGGAACTCGCATAGGACGGCCCCTATGTTTTGAAGAGAATCAGTGGAGGCACTCCTCGATTGACTTTAGTAATGTACCCCGAGGGATGAATGTACTATTGTTTCTCGACCTCAGTGCCAAAGCTGAGGACCTTCCGCTTTGGAGAATCAGTTGAGGCCTCCTCGATTGATGATGATGCCAAACCAGAAATGGTGAACGTATCATCATTTCTCGACCTGAGAGCCCGGGATACTGAACATCCTAGTACCCACATGTGAGAGGGGATGGGCGTTTGCAGGTTTGCAGGTAACCGAGACTTTCAACCTACCCGGTTTTCTGGATTTCTCATCAATGTCTGATTATTTGGGTTCCTCAGTGGTTCAGAGTTCTGGTTTTCTGGTTTCTTGTTCAGCTAACAGCACAGCACATCCAGCAGTGTGCCTTGACCCCATGTTTGCATGAGCATATCATTTTTCTTGCATTTTGACGTGTTTGACATTTTTCAGGGCTTGCATCTTACTCTTGATTCCGGTTTTCTGAGGTTACTTCAGCATGGATGTTCAGAGAAAGAAGACTGTTGCTTATTCATTCCCATAACTGACTTTGACACTGATTCACAAACTGATTAATATGGCTGGTTCCGGAGTTCGTACAGAGTTCAGTGGAGGGTATGGAAGACTTCTGAAATTTGTCCATAACATCTCCAAGTATGAGAAAGATGCCATTCACACACTTCTTCAGTTTTACGATTCGTCTCTGCGTTGCTTCACTTTCCCGGACTACATCTTGGCTCCGACGTTGGAGGAGTTCTCATTAATTTTGGGAATTCCTATCAGTCATGATATAGTTTTCTTTTCTGAAGAACACCCCGGTATAAAAGAAATGGTTGTGGCTCTTCATATTAGTGAATCTGTTCTTAACAGTAATATTGAAGAAAAACAAGGAGTTAAGGGTTTCCTGCTGAAGTTCTTGTTTGATCAGGCCTGCATACATGTCAAAGAGAAGAACTGGACTGCTGTCCAAGCTATTCTGGCTGTGTGTGTCTATGGGATTGTTTTGTTTCCGAATATTCCTGATCTGGTGGATATGCATGCCGTCAGAATCTTTATTTCGAAGAATCCTATACCTACCTTGCTAGGTGATGTGTATCATTCAGTTCACTATAAGAATGAGAATAGGCGTGGGAAAACTGTGAGTTGTTATGCGCCGCTCTTAGCTACTTGGTTTCTGAGTCGTCTCCCTGAATCTGGCGCTTTCGTTGATACGAAAGATTCTCTGAAGTGGTATAAGAGGGTTATGGGCTTGACTGCTGATAACATCGTTTGGATTAATCGTGACTTGCTAGGAATGGAGATTATTTGCAAATCCAGAGAATTCCCTAATGTTCCCCTGATAGGGAGGAAAGGTGGAATTAACTATAATCCCTCCCTAGCTATCAGACAGTTTGGCTATCCTTTGAAGAATCCACCCGAAGAGCGAGATGTCCGAGAGTCCTTATTCTTCAATGGTATTGAGGATCAAGGGTTGATAAGGAAAGTTATGAATGCTTGGAAACAGGTGACCAAGAAGGGTAAGATTCCATTCGGGAAAAGTAACAATCGGGCTTTTCCTCCCTATAAAGAGTGGATTAAGAAGAGAGCAGAAGAGGAGCTTCTTCCCTTCCTGGTGGAACCACCTTTGTATCCTCTGGTGATCGAGCCTCCTACCACCGTTGAGTTGGAGAAGTATAACAAATTATGGGCTGAAAAGGAAAGGTTGCAGGAAGAAAATAATGAGCTAAAGAGAGAGATTTATCAGTGGAAGCATGAGCGGGGTGAAGCTGTTCATACCGCCAAGTTGAAGATAGAGCTTTTTGCTAAAGCAGAAAAAGAGCTTACTGACATGGTCGCATCCAGAGAAAGAATGAAACAAGCTTTGGATGGTATCAGTAACGTTCTCAGGTCCAAGGAGGAGGAATTAGGCAAGGCTTTGTTGAAGAATCACAGGTTCAATGATCACCAAGAAACTGCCATGGCCGAGAATAAGAGAAAGGAAGACGACTACATAGCTAAGATTGATCAGTTGAAGTCGACGCTCAAGAAGAAAGACGATGAGATCTTATCAAGGATATTCAAGAGACAAGTAGTCGAGGGTCGACTCAATGAAGCCATAGCCTCCATGGAAGAACTGAAAGTCCAAGCTGAAGTGAAGAAACCTAGACATGAGGGTCCTAGCATGGATGGTGTTCTGGAGAAGACGCTTAGGAGTTACATTGCCGATACTTGGATGGGATCATACACAGGAAAGACCTTCTCATTCAAGGGCTAATTCAGAGGCCGAAGCATCCCGATACCAGAAAGTTGTTCAAGGAGATTCAAGACTGGTGCAGAAAGCATAATGGATAGGGGGATTGACGCTTGTAAACTTTGATGATATGCCATAGTTTTCTGTTTTCTTTCATTGTATGTGGATCACCACCAGGCTTGTTGGTTGGGACCTATGGTTTTATATTCAGACTTGTTATCTCGGATTTGTGATTGTTGACATTTGGCTTTTCTCTAGTTTTCTTAATATATGAGCAGAAGTTCCATTGTATCTTGTTATTAAACCGGAATCAAGGGGTGGATCGCCCTGTGAATTTTCAAACACGTCCATTTGCATTTGCATATTCATAATCATTTTGCATAATCATTTTGCATGACAGGTGTTTATCTCCGGTATTCTTATCTTGTTCTCATCTCAGAATTGCAGATCAGCATATTCACCGGTATCCTACTAAGCAGAATCGGAAGAGACTCATGGATCGGCTACAGAATGAGATCATTGAGATACGGACTCGCATGAACCAATTCATGGAATTAATGCAAGGGGTTGCTCAGGGACAAGAACAGTTGAGAACTCTCGTTCAGCCACTGATTGCGAGGGTTGATAATGATGGTGTCCTTCATGGAGGACTTCAGACTGGTGTTACTGATAATGGTCAGAATGGTCCTACTGACGGAGGTGTTCCTGTTTCTAGTGTTGTGATTCCTCCGAGCGGAGCTGAAAATGCTGGGGGAGGTGGTACTGGTACTGGCGCAGTTCAGGGTCGTCAGTATGATGATGTTCAGGATGATGTATTTTCTTTGCCAGGTGGGGATGCTGGTCCCCAGACTGATCAGGATCAGAGGATCCAGTTGATTGAGGAACAGCTAAGGGGTGTTGTGAATCAGGATTCTGTGGGAATGGATCTAGAGGATTTGGGGCTGATTCCAGGCGTTGTTATTCCACACAAGTTTCAGACTCCCACTTTCGAGAAGTATAATGGTATGACTTGTCCGAGGACCCACGTCAGGGCGTATGCAAGCAAGATGGCTGCATATGTGAAGAATGAAAAGCTGATGATGCATTGCTTCCAGGGTATCCTATCTGGGGCATCCCTGGAGTGGTACATGCAACTGGAAAGGAAGGATGTGCGTAGTTGGAGAGATCTGGCAGGGGCATTTATCAGACATTACCAATATAACACTGATATGGCTCCTAACAGAACACAGCTGCAGAATCTGTCACAGAAGAACAATGAGAGTTTCAAAGAGTACGCCTAGAGGTGGCGTGAACTGGCAGTAAGGGTTCAGCCTACCATGTTGGAACGTGAAATGATAACTATGTTTATGGCCACCTTGCAGGGTCATTACTATGAAAAGCTGGTACCGTGTATGACTGGAAAGTTTGCTGACTTGATCTTAGTGGGGGAAATGGTGGAAAGCGGAATCAAGGCGGGGAAGATATCAGGCAGTGATGGGTCCTCGTCTGGAGGAAGCAAGAAGCCTTATGCCAATGGTTATAAGAAGAAGGAGGGAGATATAAACTCTGTGTCATCATATCGTGGTAGAGATGAACCTCGTCAGAACTACAATCAGCAGGTGACTTCTGTAACCATCCCAGCAGCACCTCAATAGCCAGCAGCGTCTCAACAACAAAGTCAGGCTCCTCGCCGGTCTCAGCCTCTGACTAGGCGGGATAGGCATTTTGACACTCCACCTCTTCCATACGCTCAATTATTTCAATATTTGCTAAAGCTACAGTTAATCCAGAAGAGAACATTGGCTCCACCTACTGGTAATCCACCTCCCGGCTACGACGCCAATGCCCACTGTGAGTTTCATTCTGGGGCACCCGAACATTATATTGAAAACTGTAAAGCTTTTAAGCATCAGGTTCAAGATCAGCTGGATTCCAAAGCCATCAATTTCTCCAACGATGTTCCTAATGTGAATCAGAACCCGGTGTCGAATCACGGTGGGCCGAAGGTCAATGCTATTATTGAAGACTGTGAAGACTTGAGTTTGATTTCAGATGTGAACGAAATCCAAACTCCCTTGGGTGTGGTGAAGAAAAGACTGTTGAAGGGAGGGGTATTTCCCGGTTGTGATGAAGGTTGTGTAGAATGTGTGTCGCAGCCAGGCGGTTGTGATTTATTGAAAGCAGGTATTCAGAAAATGATCAACGAAGGGGTATTACAGTTTGATAGGGGCTGTAAGCAGAGTATTGTTACTGATAGAGAGATTGATGTTGCCACGATAACAATTCCATTCAAGACGATAACTATATCAGCGTCGGCGAGACCAGCGCCGGTCACTATCACTGTTCCTGGACCAGTTCCGTATGAGAGTACCAAGGCCATCCCATGGAATTATGGGGCTGAGGTGTTTGTTAATGATAAGAAGCTGGAATTGGAAGAGACATCAGCTGTGAACACAGGGGTGGAAAATCTTGTTGAAGCAGGGGCTATCACTAGGAGTGGTAGAGTCTTTGTTCCGTCAGAGAATCAAGCTAGCAGTTCAAGACAAGACAAAGGTAAGCAGATGATGGATGAGTCTGTACAGAGGCAGGAAGCTAATAATTCTACGACAAAGCCAGGTGGGGATACTTTCTCAGAAGACGTAGAAGAGTTTATGAGGTTGATCAGAAAAAGTGATTACAAGATTGTTGACTAACTCCACCAAACTCCATCGAAGATTTCCATCATATCCTTACTGTTGTGCTCCGAGGCACACCGAAATGCATTGCTGAAGATTCTGAATATGGCTTATGTACCGCAGGAGATATCTGTCAACCAGTTAGAAGGGGTTGTGGCTCATGTGAATGCTGGTAATGGTTTGGGTTTCACCGATTTAGATCTAACTCCGGCTGGGAGGAATCACAACAACGCTCTGCATATTTCAGTGGAATGCCGTGGTTCTTTGATGTCGCATGTGTTAGTTGATACTGGGTCGTCTTTGAATGTGTTACCAAAGAAGGCTTTGATGAAATTGGATACCCGTGGGTTGATTTGTACACCAATTGACTTGGTGGTACGTGCTTTTGATGGCTCCAAGAGGTCGGTGTTTGGAGAGTTAGTTCTGCCGATCAAGGTGGGCCCTGAGGTTTTCAACACCACCTTTTACATAATGGATATTCAGCCTGCCTATAGTTGTTTGTTGGGTCGCCCCTGGATCCATGGTGCTGGGGCATTAACTTCTACACTGCACCAGAAGTTGAAGTATATGGTGGATGGCCACGTTGTGACTGTTTGTGGTGAAGAAGATATCATGGTGAGTCACCTGTCGACCTTCAAGTATGTAGAGGTAGATGGTGAGCTACAGGAAACTTTATGCCAAGCCTTTGAAGCTGTGAAGATTCCCCAGGAACCCCCAAAGGCAGTCACTCAGCCTGAGGCGGTTGTCCAACCTGAAGTCGTCATACAACCAGAAGTTCCAATGTCCTCTTTCAAAGAGGCGCGTGCTATAGTTGAAGCTGGTGGTTCTCAGAAGTGGGGCAGTGTTATTGATGTTTAAAGGAAGCAAGATACTCATGGACTGGGTTACAAGCCACCTAGGCGTTCTGAAGAGCCTCCCAAGTTCTATGGTCCAGTCCGTTTCACCAGTGCCGGTGTTTTCTTCGACAGAGTCAATGCTATTGAGGATGAAGGAGATAGTGATTGTGACATGGATGAATGGATCCGTCCCTGCATTCCTGGTCAGAGTTTAGGCAACTGGTCCTCCGAGAAAGTTATCCAAGTGACGCGCCCGGAGTAATTTACTTTTGTTTTCTGTTATGTTGAGTCCTACGTTCTGCCCAAGACGTAGTGATATTTATTTGTAGGGCTTGGATGTTTTATTTGCTATTTTTTATCATCAATAAAGGACGTTTTTTCATTCAAATATTTTGATCCCTGCCTTTCTATTTTTTACTTTTTGCATTAACCCACATCAAAATGGCAATGTGTTTCCTTGTTTGTTGCACTCATAATGAACATAAAACATTCATCATGCAGGTTCCGTTGTTCAGATTCCACCCATGACTTAGCTATGGCTCGATATGACTTCGACAATCCCATCTATCAGGCCGAAGAAGAGACTGACGAAGACTGTGACTTACCAGAAGAATTAGCCATGTTATTGAAACAAGAGGAAAGGGTTATTCTACCTCATCAGGAGGAAGTTGAGACTGTTAATCTGGGAACCGAGGATGTTAAACGTGAAGTAAAGGTTGGGGCTGCCCTGGAAGACACTGTTAAGGGAAGATTGATTGAGTTACTTCGAGAGTATGTGGATATCTTCGCCTGGTCTTACCAAGACATGTCTGGGCTTGACACTGATATTGTCTCACACAGATTGCCGCTTAAAGAGGGTTGTACTCCGGTCAAGCATAAATTGAGAAGGACGAAACCAAATATGGCTGTCAAGATCAAGGAAGAGGTTCAGAAGCAGTTAGACGCCAGATTTCTCGCCGTAACAAATTATCCTCCGTGGGTTGCTAATATTGTACCTGTACCTAAGAAGGATGGGAAGGTCAGGATGTGTGTGGATTACCGAGATTTGAATAGGGCGAGCCCGAAGGATGATTTCCCGCTCCCCCACATTGACGTGTTAGTGGACAATACCGCTCAATATTCTGTGTTTTCCTTCATGGATGGCTTCTCTGGGTATAACCAAATCAAAATGGCCCCAGAGGACATGGAGAAGACTACTTTCATAACACCGTGGGGAACATTTTGCTACAAGGTAATGCCCTTTGGATTGAAGAATGCTGGGGCAACCTATCAGCGGGCGATGGTGACTCTCTTTCATGATATGATTCACAAGGAGATTGAAGTCTATGTTGATGACATGATTGCGAAGTCACGGACAGAGGAAGAACACTTGGTAAACCTCCAGAAGTTGTTTGAAAGGTTGAGGAAGTTCAGGTTGAGATTGAATCCGAACAAGTGCACTTTCGGCATGAGGTCTAGTAAATTGCTGGGATTCATTATTAGTGAAAGAGGTATAGAGGTTGATCCTGCAAAGATAAGAGCCATACAGGAGATGCCTGAGCCAAGGACAGAGAAAGAGGTTCGCGGTTTCTTGGGGAGGTTGAATTACATTGCCAGGTTCATCTCTCATCTGACAGCTACATGTGAGCCAATTTTCAAGTTGCTGAGAAAGGATCAAGAGGTCAGGTGGAATGAAAATTGTCGAGAGGCGTTTGAAAGGATAAAGACATATCTGCAAGAGCCTCCAGTCCTTATGTCACCGGTGTCTGGGAGACCGTTGATTATGTACCTTACGGTTCTTGAGAATTCGATGGGTTGTGTGCTCGGTCAACACGACGAGACAGGTAAAAAAGAGCACGCCATTTACTACCTAAGTAAGAAGTTCACCGATTGCGAATCAAGGTATTCTATGCTGGAAAAGACATGTTGCGCACTCGCTTGGGCAGCCAAACGCCTAAGGCAGTATATGTTAAATCACACAACCTTATTGATTTCGAAGATGGATCCGATTAAGTACGTGTTTGAGAAGCAGGCACTTTCTGGAAGGATAGCCCGTTGGCAGATGGTTTTGACAGAGTACGATATTCAGTATGTTTCTCAGAAGGCCATTAAGGGAAGTGTTCTGTCAGAATATTTTGCTGATCAGCCAGTTGAGGATTATCAGCCTATGAAGTTTGAGTTTCCAGACGAGCATGTTATGTTTCTGAAAATGAAGGATTGTGAAGAGCCTCTGCCTGACGAAGGACCTGAGATTGGATCATAGTGGAAGATGATTTTTGATGGGGCTGTCAACTCGTATGGCAATGGAATTGGGGCAATCATTACAACTCCGAAGGGTTCTCATATACCTTTCACTGCCCAGTTAGCATTCGTGTGTACCAACAACGAGGCGGAATATGAAGCATGCATCATGGGGTTAGAAGAAGCAATTGATTTAAGAATTAAGAACCTCGATGTCTATGGTGATTTCGCGTTGGTAGTTAATCAGATTACAGGAGAATGGGAGACTCGTCAGGCAAATTTGTTACCTTATAACAACTATGCCAGAAGGTTGTTACCTTTCTTTGATAGGGTGGATTTTCATCATGTGCCCCGAGCTGAGAATCAGATGGCTGATGAATTGGCGACATTGGCATCCATGTATAAAGTGAATCGTTGAAATGAAACACCTTCGATTAGAATCATGCGTCTGGACATACCAGCTTTTGTGTTTGCAATCGAAGAAGTGTCAGATGGCAAGCCGTGGTATCATGATATTAAGGTTTTTCTGAAGAGACAAGAGTATCCAGAGGGTGCCTCCACCAAGGATAAGAAGACTCTGAGAAGGTTGGCAGGGAACTTCTTTCTGAACAAGGATGATGTGTTATATAAGAGGAACTTCGATATGGTCTTGCTACGTTGTGTTGATGAACACGAGGCAAGCTCATTGATGGAGGAAGTTCACGAGGGTTCTTTTGGTACTCATTCTAATGGACATACCATGGCTAGGAAGTTGTTGAGAGTAGGATATTATTGGATGACTATGGAGTCTGATTGTTTCAAGTACGCTCGGAAGTGTCATAAATGTCAGGTTTATGCAGATAAGATGCACGTACCGCCTACGCCTCTAAATGTGTTATCATCTCCTTGGCCGTTTGCAATGTGGGGTATAGATATGATTGGAAAGATTGAGCCTACTGCTTCCAATGGGCATCGTTTCATTTTGGTTGCCATTGACTATTTCACAAAGTGGGTGGAGGCAGCCTCGTACGCCAACGTCACCAAGCAAGTGGTAGCCCGGTTTATAAAGAAGGACATCATTTGTCGTTATGGGGTCCCGGAGAGAATTATTAATGATAATGGCTCGAATTTGAATAACAAGATGATGAAGGAACTATGTCAGAGTTTCAAGATCGAGCATCACAATTCTTCTCCGTATCGGCCAAAGATGAATGAGGCTGTTGAGGCGGCAAATAAGAATATCAAGAAGATTGTGCAGAAGATGGTGGTAACATATAAGGACTGGCATGAGATGTTACCTTATGCTCTACATGGTTACCGTACTTCGGTGCGTACGTCAACTGGGGCAACCCCTTTCTCATTGGTGTACGATATGGAAGCAGTTTTACCCTTAGAGGTCGAGATTCCATCTTTGAGAGTTCTGGCAGATGTGAAGCTTGATGGAGTTGAATGGGTACGCTCCAGGTTGGATCAGTTGAACCTCATTGAAGAAAAGAGATTGGCAGCCATCGCACATGGTCGTTTGTATCAGAGCAGGATGAAGCACGCCTTTGATCAGAAAGTGCGCCCTCGGAATTTTCAGACAGGTGAATTGGTTTTGAAAAGGATCCTTCCTCCTCAGACAGATCACAGGGGCAAATGGACTCCAAACTACGAAGGGTCGTATGTAGTCAGAAAGGTTTTCTCTGGTGGAGCCTTACTACTTTCAACTATGGATGGCGAAGATTTTACCTCCCCTGTGAACGCAGACATAGCCAAAAAATACTTCGCATCAAAGAGACCCGCTGGACACAAAAAGAAGATCCAGGCAAAAAAGGGGCATCCCGGCGAGCCATAAAAAGGAAAAGGTTCGGGCAAAAATTAGGGATAAAATGTAAAAAGAAATGTGTACACCCGCAAAGTTGAAAACCTAAAAGGGCGACTTTGGCAAAAATGGGTATCCCGGTGGATTGAAAACCCGAAAAGGGCGATCCAGGCAAAAGTTAGGGATTTATAAGCGAAAGGCTACGGTCTGCATTCGATCTGTGAACACTCTCAATACCTGGAAGTTCTGAAAGAAAGGAATCAGTACAGTTAGTCTCTTCAAAGGCCAAGACATTTGTGGATAAGCAAGTCGAATGGGTCATAGCTGAGTCGAATCATGGTGGATATCTGTTCCCACATTGCCGACATGTGTATTTTTTTTTTTTTTTTTACGCAATTACCTCTTTCTAGGAATTGCTTCCTATTGTAAATGCCTATTTACAGGCCACTCTTCAATAAAATATTCATTTCACTCAAAGAGCTTTCCATTGTTTGTTTTACTTTTACTTTTACTGTTTTGTTTGCAAAAACGTCCGATATTTTTGATAAACATTGCATATGAAACTTTGAGCTTTGCGAAGCATAACGAAAAGCAGTAGAAATTACTTAAGCGTTAACGGTGATAGCCAGGTTGTGGCATATTCTATTTGTTGTTTGACTTGCAGGGCAACAGGATTGTACTCCCCCAGCAGGTTGCTCTCCCCAGCATTGAGATTACACTTTCCTCAGCAGAGCAGACCTTCCCCAGCAGGAGACTTGGGAAGCATTTTCTCCTGATCAAGACGTTATTTCCCCACAGAATCGTGGTGCTCACTTCCCCCACCCAGTCAGGAAGTGTACTTTCACCAAAAATGTCATATTCTAATCCCCAACAAGGTGGGGGCAAGGGCATTTTCCCCTTCAGCAGTTCAGAAGTATCCCCAAACAGGATGGTATTATGGGTTGGTATCCCCCAGCAGGTCTTAAGCCCGTCTGTTGTTGGCAATCCTCGGCAACAAACTTCCGGTTCCGTTATTGGCGTCCATTCTCAACTCCCCCAGCAGAGAGGAAATCTCAGGTTTTGGATGTTACCTTCAATAGAGGACAGGTGTAGCCCCGGTAGTGTGGATTTTCTTTTGGGACTTCATCCCTAGCAAAAATTGTTGATCAAAGGAGTCGATCAGTGTGACCCTTCTCAGCAGAGTTCCTGGATTCAGAGGACAATTTATTTTTGTCATCCCCAGCTGATTGGTTTTTTCTCTCCGGCATTTATTTTGCTGGAAAGACCCTTTTTGCATATCATAAGCATTGCATCCTCAAAACGCGTAGCATTTCCACTTCGTGTGGAGCATTACGGCAAAATTCAAACATTTGCATTCCAAAGCATAAGCCAGGTTTGATACTTTCCTTGCCAGTTCTCTTTCTCAGCAGAGATGGCATAACTCAGGAGATTTTGGAGGGATGCGTTCCTCATACTTGTGCTCCCCGGCAGAGTCTTGTATTTATACTTCACCTTCCCCAACGGAGTCATCTTATCTGTGGATCAGGAGTCCGTTAGAAGTTTGTCTTTGTTTGCCTCATTTTGGCCTTTTTCTTTTGTGAGTCTTGTTTCACGTTATCCCCAGTGAAGTCCAATTTATGTTGGTTATCCTATGTGGGCACGATTGAGGTCGTATTCGTCTTTTCTTTGCGGGTAGAGTGATTGAGGTCAGTCTTCCTTTGAGGGTACAATTGAGGTTGTATTCATTTTGTGGATGCGATCGAGGTCGTATTCGTCTTTTCTTTGCGGGTAGAGTGATTGAGGTCAGTCTTCCTTTGAGGGTACAATTGAGGTTGTATTCGTTTTGTGGATGCGATCGAGGTTGTATTCGTCTTTTCTTTGCGGGTAGAGTGATCGAGGTCAGTCTCCCTTCGTGGATGCAATTGAGGTTGTGGATGCGATCGAGGTTGTATTCGTCTTTTCTTTGCGGGTAGAGTGATTGAGGTCAGTCTTCCTTTGAGGGTACAATTGAGGTTGTATTCGTTTTGTGGATGCGATTGAGGTCGTATTTGTGTTTTCTTTGCGGGTAGAGTGATTGAGGTCAGTCTCCCTTTGCGGATGCAATTGAGGTTGTATTCGTTTTGTGGATGCGGTCGAGGTCGTATTCGTCTTTTCTTTGCGGGTAGAGTGATTGAGGTCAGTCTTCCTTTGAGGGTACAATTGAGGTTGTATTCGTTTTGTGGATGCGATTGAGGTCGTATTCGTGTTTTCTTTGTGGGTAGAGTGATTGAGGTCAGTCTTCCTTTGCGGATGCAATTGAGGTTGTATTCGTTCTGTGGGTGCGATTGAGGTCGTATTCGTGTTTTCTTTGTGGGTAGAGTGATCTAGGTCAGTCTTCCTTTGCGGATGCAATTGAGGTTGTATTCGTTTTGTGGGTGCGATTGAGGTCGTATTCTTATTTTCTTTATGGGTAGAGTGATTGAGGTCAGTCTTCCTTTGAGGTTGTATTCGTCTTTTGGGTACGATTGAGGTCGTATTTGTTTTTTCCTTATGGATATGGTTGAGGTCATATTCCTTATTTTTCAGCACACTCTTGCTCGTTATTCTTACCATAAGCAAATTTCCGGGGCTCTTTTGGTATTCAATCCCCGTGTACCCTTGAATGTCTGAGAGCCGTTGCTATCACACCTTCAGGACCAAGTTGATTGAATAAGGGCAGTTGTTGCACCCCAAAATTTGCTCTCCTTACTTTATTACTAACTGGCTTATGTTGCATTGTATTTTGCATTATCATGTGTGCATATCATTGGTTCTTAGCATGGGGTCAAGGTGCCTGAGGCAGTGCTTCAGAGGGTCAAGCAAGAGTCCTGATATTGTCCAAGAGAGCTCAGGTGGATCATCCTCTCCTAACCAGTGCATAGATTAGGGTTTTGAGATTCTTGGGTTTATTGCTTCAATGGGCAAGCTCCTTGGGTTTTTATCATCATTAAATGGCATATCTTATCTTTGTTGGAGAGGATACACATCATATTCAGAGGAATTTGGATTTGGAGACTGTGTTATTTCCTCCTAGACTGAGGGTACCACAACTAGGGTTTGCTATAAAGTCAGTTTATTTCTGATTTTTTGGGCAAGACTTGATTCCATGGTACTCCTTGGGTCCCTAAGTACCTAGGGATGGGAGGTTGTCCATCAGTTTGGTTCAGGAGAAGTTCAATTGGCCAATGGATTGAAAATCAGTTGAATTAGGTAAAAGTCAACAGTGAGAGGGGAAGTCAACTGTGGAATTTTGAGGTTCTCTCCAAGGTTTTCAAGGTCTCACATCCTCATATGGTCTCCAAGGGTCAAGTTTCATACTATTTGTCAGGAATCAGGAGTTTGTACAGAAGTTTCTAAATATGGAAAGTGACCTATAATGAAAAGTTTCCTTTTTTGGCAAGTTCCTGCACTGCATTCAACTTGACTTTTCATCATCAAGAAAGCTTCAAATGAATTTTTCTCCAAAATGAAAGTTGAAGTTCTTTTTCTCCTCTTTCCAACAAGTACTAGTGGGTCTCCATATCATTTGTGAAGCTCCAGTTATGGTCCAAAGAAGCATTTTTGGCTTTTTAATCAAGTGATTCCAAAAAAGCCAAAAATGCTTCTTAGGAATTGTTTTTTGGATGTTGGAACATCCAAAAACAATTCCTAAGAAGCATTTTTGGCTTTTTAATCAAGTGATTCCATGGTTTATTCTTCACTTATTTTTTATTATTCAAAAAAGCCAAGTCATCAAAAAACTCATGAATCATTTGTTTTCAAGGCCCAATTTAAATATGGTGTGATTAGCAATCCAAATGAAGGTGATCCATCTTGGAATTTTTAAGAGAACATGCATGGAGAGAGGTGTATTCCATATTATGCTATTTTCCAAAATAATTCAAAAATCATTAAACAAGTAATTACCCAAGCCCAATTCATTATCAGTGACAAACCCTAGGCTATTTAAACCTATCCATGCACTGGTTAGGGTTCATTCACATGAATTTGGAGGAGAACAACAACTTGTACCCTAAAGCTTTCTTTCAAAAAATCTCACGATCCACAAGGTCTTTTCAAAAGGTTCTTCCACAAACCTCTTCCTGGTGATCCACGGAGTAGAAATCAACCACCATTTGCAGCCAAAAGCAAGTACACGTGTGGAGCCATCTCAGGTTAAGGTTGATTTTGAAGATCGTGAAACTCGTTTTTTAAGCATGCATATTGTTGTGTGAATATCACTGATCATGCTGATGTAATTTTTGTGGTGTTTGGACGTGTATATTGCTTGCTATGTGTGTTTGAAGTTTTATGCCCTAACCTTAACCTCTTCGTTTTTCAATATATATTGGTTATTTTTAAATTTTGATTGCATATTCGTATTCCTTGCAAAAATCTGGGCGAAATGGTATAGGGGTTCGTGTTTTCTGGGCATGTTTGGATTTGCAGGTGAAGCAATAGGGGCTGCCGGAGCTAGGGCTCCGGCGATGGGTGGTGGTCCGGCGAAGGGGAGAGCTGGACGAAGAAGACGAAGTGTGGACCGTTGATGCGTTCCATCGTGTGGTCATCAGCCGGCCGCGTGTCCTTTTTATTATTTTTTTTCTGATTTTATTTCACTGTTTGCATGCATATGACCCCATGATAATTACCGTGTGCTAGTCAACCCATGCCAATCATCTTGCATAATTGTGAAATGTTTGACCATGCCTCGTCCGTCTGATGCATCGTGCGAACAACAAGGAGCCAGCGCATTAAAATCACCACGTGCCTGGCACATGGTACGTACAGATGAGCCTTTTTTTTATTTTTTTCGCTGATGGGTTGGGCTGTTATTCGCACCCCCCATCTTCAGCCCATGTTCCATTCCAGCGTATTCTACTTACTATCTGCACCCCCAGGCCATTTATTTTGTTTTATTTTCATTTTGATTATTATATTCATTCTTAATTATTTAAAAATAGTAAATTGCATTTAAAAATTTCCATAAAATTCATATATCATCTTTATTATTTTATAAAATTTTTACAAATTTTATTTTTTATTTTTTATTTTATTTTTATCATTTAAATTAATTATTTATTCAATTTCTTTTTGCATTACTCATATCATGCATACTTAAAATTATTTATTTTATTTCTCTACAACCATAAAATAATTTTGATCCGTTCTTTTTGCATTTGTTCACTAACATCCTAAATTGCATAAAAATATTTTTCTTTCATTTTTAAATTTATTTCATATTGCATTTAGGTCCTCCCCTTTGGCACACTAAACCCTACTTCTCACCTGAACTTTGCCTAATTGTTTGAATGACTAACACTTCGAATTTTTGCAGGAATTTTTGATGTGTTATTTGTCTCTGGTTGAGCAACCTGGATATTTAATTTGGGAATTTTAAGAGTTATTTTTCTAATTATTTGATTGGCTTTCACTTGAGATCTTCTTGTATGCCTATTTCTGACTACATCTGATTATCTGTTTGAAAGGCACTTGTGTCATTTGCTTTGGGGTTGTTCCTTTGATTTCTGAATTCATGTTTGGATTATTATCACTGTTGTTTGCCATTGTTTGATTTTTATTCACCTTTACTATTCTCTCCTTCTCTCATCTCTTTCCTTTAGGATTTAGGTTGTCGTCAAACCTCACTAACCGTAGGTCATCCGTGCATGATAACTTTAGGACTCATAGTCCCCCTTAGAGTTACCCTTGTGTCTTCTCTCTTCTCATCTCAAATTTCTTTAAAACACTTAATAATAATAAGGTGTATTGCGTACGAGCCTTAAGTATGGGGAATGAGAAATGAGAGGCTTCCTCTCATCTTTCTAGAGTGTTTAGCGAGCGTCCTGTCTTGGGACGATGCGTTAAGTATTCGCCCCTGTGCCTTAGACTTTGGTGCAATGCAACTTAGGAACTAACTTAAGCCACTTCTGTCCTAAAAAACACAAACCAACTTCAAACCTTTTTGTCCTTCGGAACCTTCAACTTAAAGGCTATTTTCAAAAAGGGCACGTTATTTTCCGTCTGAGACGCAAACAGGAATCGACCCTAACTGTCGGACGCGAACTTAACGTCGCTCATAAAAAACACAAAAAGAACTTGGTCCGAACTACGTTGACTCTGAATTCCCCATTGCACAAGGGGGTACGTAGGCCTAGGACGTTGACGTCCTACCGAGTCTGTCTTTGTCTTCCCCTCTCCCGTTTTCGTACAGCCCTAGATGATAGTATAACTTACCCTTAGATTAGACAACAAGCGTGGATCCCATCGAGTACGATGGACGCGTGGGGTGCTAGCACCTTCCCCTCGTGTAACCGACTCCCGAACCCAGGTTATGGTTGCGATGACCATTCCTTTCCCCCTTCCTAAGGTTTATGCGGCGTTCCTTTTCCCTCTCTTGGGATAAATTTACACGGCTGGCGACTCTGTTTTCCGCGTCACTCTCGCGTTTGTACCTGGATGAAAATCCTGGGAGCGACAACGTGCACCTTATCAGCATAAATCTGGCATTTATGACATTTCCGGGCGTATTTAAAACAATCAGACTCCATAGTCATCCAATAATACCCCGCTCTCAACAATTTTCTTGCCATAGCATGCCCATTGGCATGAGTACTGAAGGATCCTTCGTGAACCTCTTCCATTAACAGGCCTGCCTCGTGTTCATCAACACAACGTAGCAAGACCATGTCAAAGTTTCTCTTGTACAACACATCATCTTTGTTCAAAAAGAAGTTTCATGATAACCTCCTCAATGTCTTTTTATCCTTGGAAGATGCCCTAGCTGGGTATTCCCGACTCTTCAAAAAGACCTTGATGTCATGATACCAAGGCTTGCCATCTGATACCCCTTCAAGTGCAAATACAAAAGCAGGTATGTCCAAGCGCATGATTCTGATTGAAGGAGTTTCATTCCAACGATTCACTTGATACATTAATGACAACGTTGCCAACGCATCAGCCATCTGATTCTCTATCCAGGGAATATGATGGAAGTCTACTCTGTCAAAGAAAGGTAACAACCTTCTGACATTGTTGTTATATGGAACAAGATTTGCTTGATGAGTCTCCCATTCACCTGTAATCTGATTAACCACCAACGAAGAATCACCATAAACATCGAGGTTCTTGATTCTCAAATCAATTACTTCTTCTAACCCCATGATGCATGCTTCATACTCTGCCTCATTGTTGGTGCATATGAACGCTAATCGGGCAGTAAAGTGTATATGAGAACCCTGTGGAGTCGTAATGATTGCCCTGATTTCGTTACCATACGAATTAACATCTCCATCAAAAACCATCTTCCACTGAGATACAATCTCAGGTCCTTCATCATGCAAAGGTTCTTCACAATCCTTCATCTTTAGATACATGATATGCTCATCCGGAAATTCAAACTTCATCGGTTAATAATCCTCAATTGGCTGTTCGACAAGATACTCTGACAAAACACTTCCCTTAATGGCCTTTTTGGGAAACATACTGAATATCGTATTCTGTCAAAACCATCTGCCAACGGGCTATTCTACCAGAAAGTGCTTGCTTCTCAAACACATACTTGATCGGATCCATCTTCGAAATCAATAGGGTTGTGTGGTTTAACATATACTGCCTCAAACACTTAGCGGCCCAAGCGAGTGCAGAACATGTTTTCTCTAGCATCGAGTACCTTGACTCACAATCAGTAAACTTTTTACTCAAGTAGTAGATGGCGTGCTCTTTTCTACCTGACTTGTCTTGTTGACCGAGCACACAATCCATTAAATTCTCAAGAACCGTGAGATACATAATCAGAGGTCTTCCTGGCACTGGCAGCATAAGGACCGGAGGTTCCTACAAGTACTCTTTAATCTTTTCAAACGCCTTTTGACAATTTTCATTCCACCTGTCCGCTTGATCTTTTCTTAATAACTTGAAGATTGGTTCACACATGGCTGTGAGATGCGAGATGAACCTAACAATGTAGTTTAATCTCCCCAAGAAACCACAAACCTCTTTTTCTGTTTTCGGCACAGGCACTTCTTGTATGGCTTTTACCTTTGCAGGGTCGACCTCAATACCTTTTCCACTAACAATAAACCCCAGCAATTTTCCTGATCTCACCCCGAAGGTGCATTTGTTTGGATTCAACCTCAGTATAAATTTTCTTAACCTTTCAGATAACTTCTGAAGATTCACCAGATGTTCCTCTTCCGTCTGTGACTTCGCAATCATGTCATCAACATAGACCTCAATCTCTTTGTAAATCATATCATGAAAGAGAGTCACCATCGCCTGCTGATAGGTTGCCCCTGCATTTTTCAATCCAAAGGGCATCACTTTGTAGAAAAAAGTTCCCCACGGTGTTATGAATGTTGTCTTCTCCATGTCCTCTGGGGCCATCTTGATTTGGTTATACCCAGAGAAGCCATCCATGAAGGAAAACACAGAATACTGAGCAGTATTGTCAACTAACACGTCAATATGAGGGAGCGGGAAATCATCCTTTGGGCTTGCTCTGTTCAAATCTCTATAATCAACACACGTCCTGACCTTCCCATCCTTCTTAGGTACAGGCACGATGTTAGCAACCCGTGGAGGATAATTTGTTACGGCAAGAAAACCGACATCTAGCTGTTTCTGAACCTCTTCCTTAATTTTGACAGACATCTCCGGTTTAGTTCTTCTCAACTTTTGCTTGACCGGAGCACAACCTTCTTTAAGTGGTAGCCGATGTACAACAATATCAGTATCGAGCCTAGGCATGTCTTGGTAAGACCAGGCGAAGATATCCACATACTCACAGAGCATTTCAATCAATCTTCCCTTGACACTGTCTTCCAATGCAGCCCTTATCCTTACTTCCTTTCTGGCGTCCTCGGTTCCCAGATTCACAATCTTAATTTCCTCCTAATGAGGTAGGATGACTCTCTCCTCTTCCTTCAACAATCTGGCAAACTCTTCGGGCAGTTCACAATCTTCGTCAGTCTCTTCTTCAGCCTGATAGATTGGATTATCAAAGTCATACCGAGCTATAGCTGAGTCATGATCGGTGTCATCTGAACAAAAAGACCTGCATAATTGATGAGGTATGTCTTATTATGTATGTAACAAAAGAAACACATTGCCATTTTGATGTGGGTTTTTAATGCATACAAATAAAAACAGAAAGACAGAGATCAAAATATTTGAGTCTGAAAAGTCCTTTATTGATGATAAAGCAAAACATGCATCAGTTAAAAGCCCTACAAATAAAATCACTACGTCTTGGGCAGAACGCAGGATTAACATAATAGGAAAACAAAGCAATTACTCGAAGCCAGTCACTTGAATGACTTTCTCGGAAGACCAGTTGCACAGACTTTCTCCTGGGACGCAAGGACGAATCCAGCTATCCATGTCACAATCACTGTCCCCTTCTTCCTCAATGGCATTAACTCTGTCGAAGAAAACACCGGCACTGGTGAAACGGACTGGGCCATAGAATTTGGGAGGATCCTTCTCTCTCTTGGATGGCTTGTATCCCAATCCATAAGTGTCCCTCTTCTCCTGAACTTCAACCACCTAGCCCCACCTCTGTGAGCTACCAGCTTCAACCACAGCTTTGGCGTCTTTAAACGAAGACATAGAAATTTCAGGCTAATTTGCCACTGCAGGCTGCTCTATAGCTTTAGACTGGACAACCTCTTCAGAAACCTTCACCTTTTCAAACCCCTGACACAACGTCTCATGGATTTCACCATCCACTTCCACGCATTTGAAGGTCGACAGCTGACTAATCATTATGTCTTCTTCTCCGCACACCGTCACTACATGACCATCAACCATGTATTTCAGCTTTTGATGCAAAGTGGAGGTTACAACGCCCGCACCATGGATCCAAGGACGACCCAACAAACAGCTGTACGCTGGCTGAATATCCATAATATAAAATGTTGCATCAAAGATTTCTGGTCCAACCTTGATCGGAAGCACAATCTCACCAAAGACAGATCTCTTCGAGCCATCAAAAGCTCGCACCACCAAGTCACTTGGTGTACAAATAAGTCCCCTGGTATCTAACTTCATTAATGCTTTCTTGGGCAATACATTTAACGATGATTCAATATCGACCAATACATGTGACATCAATGAACCACAACACTCAATCGAAATATGCAGGGCATGGTTATGATTCCTCCCAGCAGGAGTCAAATTAAGATCTGTAAAACCCAAACCATTACCTGCATTTACGTGCGCTACAACCCCTTCCAGCTGGTTAACAGAAATCTCTTGAGGAACGTAGGCTGCATTTAAAACTTTCAGAAGAGCATTCCTATGAGCTTCAGAACACAATAGCAAAGACAGAATAGAGATCTTAGACAGGGTCTGATGTAACTGGTCCACGATTTTGTAATCACTTTTCCGGATGAGTCTCATAAACTTCTCTACATTTTTAGAAAAAGCATCATCAACCGGCTTTACCGTAGAATCAATAACCACTGGAGGCTGAACAGAGCCATCCATTGCCTGTTTCCCCTATCTTGCCTAGAAGTACTGGGTTGATCATTAACAGGAGTAAGCACTCTACCACTTCTGGTTATAGCATCAGCTTCAACCTTAACCTCTGAACTAGAACCCACTGGTGAAGTATTCATTAATTCATGCTTTTGTCCATTGACAAACACCTCTGCACCGTAATTCCGAGGAATAGCCTTAGTGCTTTCATACGGAATGGGTCCAGCCCTTGTGATAATGACTGGAGGTGGCCTTGCTGGACCAAAAATAGTAATCGTTTTGAACGGAATGGTGATAGTAGCAACCTTCTCACTAACAACCTCTTCTTGCTGATTACCTCTATCAAACTGTAAACAACCCTCATTAATCATACTCTGGATACCCATCTTCAACGAATCACAACCCGGATAGACGCCACCCTTCAATAACCTGTTTTTAACCACAGCCAACGGAGTCTTCAATTCCTCAACATCCATGATCAAATTCAGAGCTTCACATTCCTCAATTATCGCATTCACCCTCGGCCCATTATGATCAGGCATCGGGTTTTGAATAACATTGGGCCCAACATTCGAGAAATTGATAGCCTTGGAGTCTACAAGGTCTTGCACCTTGTGATGAAACGCCCTACACTTCTCCACAGTGTGCCCCGGAGCACCAGAATGAAAATCGCAGTGTGCGTTAGCATCGTAGCCTCGTGGGAGTTCCCCTGTTAGTGGAGCCAGGGTACGGAGCTCAACTAGACGCAACTGCAGCAAATGTTGTAACAACTATGCATATGACATTGGTGGTTGATCAAAATGCCTCTCTACATTCCTTTGTCTGTTCTGATACTAACTCTGCTGCCTATTCTGATTAGCATTATTCCTTTGTTGTTGTGGTGGGGGTAACGTTGCTGGGATAGTTACCGATGCTACTTGTTGATTATTGTTTTAGCGCTGTTTCCCTTTTCCCCTATGAGATGATACAGCGTTGGTCTCTCCTTTCTTCTTATAACCATCAAATGGCTTCTTTCCATGCCCGGAAGACGATTTGTCACCACTAGAAACTTTTCCAGCCTTAATTCCAACCTCTACCTTCTGTCCGATAGCAATTACATCTGTAAACTTGCCTAGAGAACAAGGCAACAACTTTTCATAATAGTGCTTAGGCAGTGTGTCCATAAACATATCCAACATCTCTTTTTCCAGCATTGGTGGTTGTACCCTAGCCGCCAATTCACGCCACTTTTGCGCGTATTCTTTGAAACTCTCATCACTTTTCTGGGACATGCTCAACAACTGAGTTCTGTTGGGAGCCATGTCTGTGTTGTACTGGTAATGCTTGATAAAAGTTGCAGCTAGTTCTCTCCAAGTACGAACATCTCTACTTTCCAGCGCCATGTACCATTCCAAAGACGCGCCAGACAAACTGTCTTGGAAAAAGTGCATCATTAACTTTTCATCCTTGGCATGGGCTGCCATCTTCCTGGTATAAGCCTTTACATGAGTTATCGGGCAAGTAGAACCATTATACTTTTCCACTGTAGGAATCTGAATCTTGTGTGGAATGACAACATCAGGGACCAACCCTAGGTCGTCCAAATCTATTCCCAAATCATCCTGTTTCACAACCCCTTTCAATTGAGCCTCAATTAAACGGATCCTCTCATCACTGACCACAGGTAGACCAGCATCTAAGCTTCTGACTGAAAAAACATCATCTTGTTGATCATCAATACGAGGGCCATGGATAGCTCGAATAGTATTTCCCTCTCCAACCACTGAAGGAATACCACCCTGTCCACCAGCACCAGGAACATGAATGTTGATACCTGCACCACCTCCGCCCGGAGGAATAACACGATTAAGAAAACCACCGTGTAAGATACCATTCTCATCAACCTACGACGCCAAAGGCTGAACTAGAGTTCTGAATTCATTCTGACTCTGCACCACACCCTGCATCATCTCCATGAATTGATCGATGCGAGCTTGCATAGCTGCGATGTCTGCCTGAACTTTGTCCATCACTCTGCTTTGATTAAGCCTGGTAGAATACCGAGGAGTTGGTTGATCAATCCTGACTGACAAAAAGAGAGAGCATAAGAAAACCAGAGAATCCAAGATAACCTGCAATGCAAAAATGATTATGATTATGCAAATACAAATGCAAACATGTTTGTATGTTCGCAGGGCGATCCACCCCTTGATTCCAGTTTAAAGATAAGATAGGATGAAACTGCTGCTCATATATAAATCAGAGAAAACCACTATCAGAAATTACAACCCAAGGTACCATAAAGAGCCTGAAACAAAATAAGCAAAGGTCCCAGCCAACAATTCTGGTGGTGACCCAAAATACAAAGAATGAACAAACTACAAACTACAGACTAGAGTTCTCTTTAATCATCATGATCTTGCACCCTTTGAGGACCACTGCCTGAGCTAGAGCTTTCCCACTTAGACCTCTTCACCTCTGCTTGTATCTTCAGCTCTTCCATGGTTGCTATGGCTTCATTGAGTCGTTCCTCGACTGCGTGTCTTTGGAACGTCCCTGACAAGATCTCCTCGTCTTTCTTCCTGATCTTCAACTTCAGACTCTCAATCTGCTCCAAATACTTATCTTCTTTCTACTTGTTGGCTGTGATTGCAGTATTTTAGTGAGCATTAAACTTGTAAATCTTCTACCAAGCCTTGGCTAGGTCTTCCTTCTTGGATTTAAGAGTCTTACTAACACCTTTTAGAGCTTGCCCTACCCTTTGCTTAGCTACGACCTCTTCAGCCAGCTTCTTTTCTTTCTTAGCGAGAAGCTCCGTCTTCAACTTGGCAATATGAACAGCTTCACCTCACTCATGTTTCAACCGGTAGATTTCCTTTTGCAACTCACCGTTCTCCTCTCGAAGTTTCTCCTTTTCAGCCCACAATTTGTTATACTTCTCTATCTCAATCGTGGTCGGAGATTCAATCAGCAAGGGGTAAGATGGAGGTTCTCTGCAGAACGGTAAGTGTACATTTTCTACTCTCCTCTGAATCCAGTCTTCGTACGCAGGGAAGGCTTTGTTGTTACACTTTCCAAAAGAAGTATTTCCTTTCTTATGGCGATCTCTCCAAGCATTTGCAGCTTCTTTCAACACTTCCAGATTGGCTTCCTCACTCACAAATAGAGACTCTTGAACATCTTGGCCCTTTGGCGGCTCTTTCGAAGCATACCCAAATTGCCTAATAGCAAGAATGAGGTTGTAATTAATTCCCCCCTTTTTTCCTATTAAAGGTACGTTTAGGTAGCCTCCGCAACTAATTAGGATCTCTTGACCCAGCAAATCACGATTAGTCCAAATCAAGTTGTCAATCCTTAATCCCATTAATCTCTTTGACCAATCCAAAGTTTCTTTAGTGTCCTCGAATGCCCCAGATTTAGGAAGGCGATTAGCAAACCACTTATAGAAAATTGAAGCACAACAGTAAAAAGGTTCATCTCTCCTTTTCTCATTCTTATAGTGCATTGAATAATATAGATCCCCAAGCAAGGTAGGTACTAGATTCTTCGTGGTGAATATTCGGACGGCGTGCACGTCTACAAAATCCTTCACATTAGGGAATAACGTCGTTCCATAAACACACATAGTCAGGATGATGTTGAACACCGGCCAACACTTAGCCTTAGCACAAGTAGCAGCCTGCTCGATCAGAAACTTCGTGTGAAAACCTTGATAACCCCCTTTACTAGCAATATTTTTCTTCAACAAAGACTGATCCAAACGTAAAGCATCAGCAACCCTTTCCAGATCAGGAAACTCCTTAGAATGATAGAAAAGAGCTTCTTCTTTGACTGAAACATCCAGAATGAGAGCATACTCTTCCAACGTTGGAGCCAAAAGATAATCCGTAAACAGAAAACACCGAAGTTGAGGGTCATAGAACTGTGCCAGAGTGTGCAGGGCCCTGAACTCATAGTTGGTAACATTCCGGGCGAAACTCAGAATCCTTCCATATTCCCCTCTAAAATCTGCCAATACCCCAGGTTTTGCCATAGCCGAGATCTTGTGCACAACATCTAAATGAAGCTCCGGGAACTTGTACAGGATGATATTCTTTCTCTCTCCAGTGTCAATACTCATCATGGACAGTCTTCGGACAACCAGAATCAAAGTTAGGATGCAACCCTACAAATGAACAAACATATTAGAATGCAAAATGATGATGCAAAATGCAAACATGGGATCAAGGTATCCATGGTGCTCAAACTGCTGCTGTTTTGCTGACTGAATAAGACCCTAAATACCAGAAACCCAGAAATCCAGAATAACGGCCCAATCAAACTGTCATAATATCAGAACACTGATGAGAAATTTAGAAAACCGAGTGGGTTGAAGGTTTCGGTTACCTGCAAACCTGCAAACACCCATCCCTTCTCACATGTGGGTTATAGAAAGCTAAGGATCCACAATATCACGGGCTCTCAGGTCGAGAAATGATGATCGTTCACCATTTCAGGTTTGGTATCATCACCAATCGAGGAGGCCTTAACTGATTCCCCTCAAGAATAAGGCCAACCTATAGTAAGTTCCCAACATTGGGTCCTCGGATCTAGAATGTGCAATGGGTTTGCCACTGAACGTGGTCTGCCACTGTCACATCTCAGGAGGAGAGGCGTTGCTGAGTCCTCGGGAAACGGTCGCCAGAGTCGACAGCTTTCCAGGTTATATTCCATCGTCTGCCCCAAATGGACAGGACAAAATATTACCAAAGAAAACCTCATCTGGATGTGGATTTTTCGTGTATACTAAGTCTGGCCAAATGCCAAACAAGTCACACTACTTTCCACGCTAATCATAGGTGTATGCTCAAGCCTGGGTATTGGGCTTTTCTCTCATGAATCCAACCCACCCTACAAACAGAAAATCCAGCAGCAGAACAGTACAGCATAATAATGAAATGCAATGCAATAAATGCGGTAAATACAGTAAAACAAGTAAAACAACAATACAGTAATACAGTAATATACAACAAAATAAAGCACCATAATAAACACCCAATGAAACAGACAAACAAACGCTAGGATAGACTCGCTAAAGGGGATGGACCAGCAAGAGGTTAACCAGAGTCCCCAGCAGAGTCGCCAGTTGTCGCTCCTGAAAGATTCGCATCCAACGGTACAAACACGAAAGTGGCGCAAAAAACACAGAGTCGCCAACAATGTGTATTTATCCCGAGAGAGGGAAAGGAAGCACTGCATAAACCTGAAGAGAAAGGGAAAGAACATGGTCTCACGACCAAGAGAAACGGGTACGGGAGTCGGTTACGCGAAGGGAAGGTGTTAGCACCTAACATGTCCATCGTACTCGATGGGATCCACGCTTGCTGTCTGCAACAAAGGGTGTAGTCATCTGGAGCTCCACTGCTACTGGACCGGAGAAGAAACAAGAACGGAAAGAACGGAGAAACGAAGAAGAAAAGAAAAAAAAAAGTGACTCGATAGGACGTTATCGTTGTCCTAGGCCTACGTACTCCCTCAGTGCAATGGGAAAGTCAGAGTCAACGTAGTTCGGACGGGAACTGTGGGGGAAGGTTGCTCGCCAAGACAATCGCTGTCTTGTGCCTACATATCCTCAATCGGACGAGAGAGAAGAATCAGAGCTAATGTAGTTCGTGGGTACGACTACAGATGGGTAAGTGTTTTTTACGTGAGCGACGAGCTCTTTTCTGAAAAAAGAAGTTTGAAACCCAACAATCCCGAAGGATAAAAAAGGATTTGAATTTGTTTTGTGTTTTTTAGACATAAATGTTATAAGTTAGTTCGCAACTTACATTGCACCAAAGTCTGCCATGCGGGAATGAGTGAATCGCATGGTCGCCCCCAAATGGGACGTATGCTAAACACCCTAGAAGAGGAGGGGAGACCCCTTGTTCTTCATTTCCTACACTTAAGGCTCGCGCGCAATATACGTTATATTTTATTAAGTGTTTTCAAGAAGTTTTGAGATGAGAAGAAAGAAGACACAAAGGAAACTCTAACGGGAAACTAAGAGTCTTAATGTTATCATGCATGGATGACCTATGGTTGGTGAGGCTTAGGAGAGATGACTACCTAAAACCTAATGCTAATCCTACTCCAAGCTTAATCAAAAATTAAGTTGGACTAGGTAGCTCTAAGGGAAAAGAATCCAAGACTTAATCAAGTCTTGAGATTCATGGGATGAGAAAGAGTGAGAGAGGGGAGAAGCATCTTAAATGCTAAAGCAAACATAAGTATGAAAGCTTAAAAGAGAAAGGAGAAGTTAGAACGTGGATAACTATCCACATCCCATTCACTTACCATTAGCCCCTACATGGTTAGCAAAAACAAACATAAGCAACAATAAGACAAATGAAACCCAAATAAGTCACAACCCAAAGAGAAATGATTACAAACCAAATGAAACTCATCCAAGTCAAAATGTACACCTTAGAGGTGACCCATAATGTTTACCAAAGAAACTCAAGCAAAGAGAATGCAAACAAGTGGCAAAACATACAAGAAAGTTATCAAAGAATGAGTAGAAGAATGAGTGGATATGCAAGGTGATCATGCAAGAATGCTTCAAATAAAATCAAAGTCAGAATGTGGATGACCTAAAAATGTGCCTAAACATGCTATACAAGTGTCACATAAGACATACAAGCAAGTATCCAAGCATTAAGAATCATTAGAAGAAGGAGAAGGAAGCATATAAATAAAGCATGTTCAAGGATGCAAAATGAAACATGAATAACATATGACATAAGTGCAAAGCTTCAAGGTCAGAAACATACATCATATGAGATGCAAAGAAGAGATATGGAATGGTATACACAAACCAAATACAAACCAAGAAGAGGCATAGATGAGAAGAAGTGAGAAGATAAGTCAAAAGAGGCATGTAAATCAAACATTGAACATGTGCACAAAATATGCAATAACCTCACACCAATGACCTATAATTGTAATCAAATGACCTATAATGATTCAAACATGATTTAAGAAATCAAAGAAGCAATCCCAAATAATGGCACAAGTGCCTTCTCAAACAAGCAATCAAACATGATCAAAGGTGTGCATAAAAGAGACCTTAAATTAAGAGCAATCAAACAATTAGCAAAACATCTTCAGAAATTACCAAATTAAATCTAAGAACACCTCAACCAGGGGCAAACATCATGTTAAAAACTCATGCAAAAATTCACAAGACAAGTCCTTCAATCAATCATGCAAAGTCGCATAGGAATTATGAACCAATATGCAAAAGAGAGGGACCAAAATGCAATATGAAAAGAGTTTAAAAATATGAGAAAATTTTTTTTATGCACTTAAATATGTTGATGAAACAATACAAAAAGAATGGGTTCAAAATGTTTTATATGCTATGAGAAATAAAATCTACAATGCAAAGTGTGCACAATTGAAACAAATCAAAAAGAAATTAAAGCAACAATTAATTCAGATGCTAAAAATAAAATAAAAATGGAAAATAAAATTTGGAAAATTTTTATAATATGCCAAAGATGATCCATGATTTTTTTGCATAATTTTAGGATGCATAAAATTATTTTTAAAAAACTAAAATGCAAACAATGCAATTAAATAAAATAAAATGGAAGAAAAACAAGCAGGGGTGTATTCAGCAAGCAAAACACGTTGGGAATGATAAATGGGCTTAAATGGGGGGTGCAAAAAGCAAACAGAGCCCAGGCCCAAACCAAAGCGTAAACAAACAAAAAAAACAAAGAAAACAGTCAACCATCTGGACCATTGGATCAATCATGCGCTCCACATCCAGTCAATCAAAATAATAAGTAATCATGATTTGTAGCTCAGATTAAAAGTACACAATAAAAGAGGTACACACGCGCACACCACATTATCAGAAATTAAATTAAAGAAAACACGTGAAGGGCACATGGTAATTTAATGTGTTGTCACAATAAGAAACGTCAGATTAATCAAACGCGTGAGATAAAGTCAAACAATCCAAATAATATGCAAGATGAACGCTCAAATTAGCATGCACATGATAATGATCGTGGAGTAGCACACACGCAATCAAAGAATTAAAACAGATTTTAAACAGACGTGGCAACACTTGAACCCTCAGATCTGGACCACCAACGGTCCAGATTATGTCTTCAACCTTGAAAACTCAGGCCACCTGAAAAAAAACCAGACGCCGGAGCCCTAGCTCCGGTCGTCTCCTTTGGCAAGCTGCATCTAAAAAAAAAATCCAGAAAATGCAAACAAATATACCATTCCAACCATATTTTCACAAGGATCTCAAATATCAGATTAAAAATCACAAACAATGCAAGAATAATGAGAATCGAACGAAATAAGTTTGGATTCAAAAACTTCAACCATCAAATACTCTCATGATACACGTCCAAACTCAAAACAAAACGCATCAGCACACTCAGTGAACTTCATAGATCATTATGCACATCAAAAAATTAAGTTCTAAGAGCATGAAATCACCACTAACCTGGGATCTTGAAGAGCTCAAAATACTCCTAGAAAACCGTTTGTAAGCTCCAGATCACACCTCAGAAGTTTCTAATTGCAAAATAAATGCAATTAGAGCTTGAATCTGACCTAGATCTTGAGTTTTGAAGAAGAGGTTTCCAAATTCGAACCCTATGATATCCTTGTTATGAGCTTCAGATGATGGTAGATTTGTGTTCTATGGAGTCTAATGATTCAGAATGTGAAAGAATTTCTCAAAAAGCTCTTAAGATGAGAGAGAATCGAAGAGGAGAATATTTGAGCAAAAATGTGAAATCTGAGCAAATGAGGATGCATGACCTAGCAATGAGGGTATGAGTTAGTTTATATACACTTGGTTATTCCCCTGATTATGATTAAGGTCTAGTTAATCCCTTGGTTAATGACTTTTGAAGGTTTATGCAAAAATGAAATTTGGATTGCACCTCCTTATTCCCACGTGCTACCTCATGTTTATGGTCATGGATCATCCACAATTTCCATGCTAATCACAATTGAACTGACTTTGGGCTTTGTAGTGGCTTGATTTATGAGATTCAATGCATCTTGCATTTTGGTCACTTGAGAAATTCACCATGAATATGGCACGGGTGGGTGTGAAATAAAAGTAAAAAATGATGCTCATGGCTTGTACTTGAACATGGTAATGTGAATTGGAGCAATAGAAACAATTACAAGTCAATTTGTACCAAAATGCAAAAGGTGGAAAAAGTGGTGCATGTGAAAACCCTCAAAAACACCTTGCATTATTTTGACCATAACTTGAGTTCTACAAGTGATATGGAAACCATCTAGTACTTTTTGGAAATGGGAGAGAAAATCTTCAACTTTCATGTTGGAGAAAAATTCATTTGAAGCCTCCTTGACGATGAAAAGTCAAGTTGAATGTGGTGGAAAAATTGCCAAAAATGGAAAGTTCTCATTATAGGTCATTTTCCAAATTTAGTAACTTCTGCACAAACTCTTGATTCTTGAAGAATGATGCCATCCATGCTATTCCTTGACCAAATAAAGGTACATGGACTTGGGAAACATGATTTGAACCCTTGAAAACCCATGGTTGACTTTCTTTTGAACTGTTGACTTTTGCTTACTTCACAAGTAACTGATCCACTGAAAATCCTCCACAATGAACCACTAGCCAAGTCTCTATCCATGAACACTTGTGAGCATATGGAATACCATAAGAACATGCTTGAATCCACAAAGCCCTTCAAGAAGTCCTTTTGATTCACAAACCCTAATTGGTCCCTCTGGTTAGGAGGGAAAGATTCACTTGTAATCTTTTGCCATGCTTGACTTTATGAAGATATGATGGACCCCATGAGACACCTTGAGGCTTGAGAATTGAGAATATGGACCAAGTACCTTGATCCCATGCTAAGAACCAATGCTATGCACAAATGCTAATGCAAGAAATGCAAAGAAACATAAGTCAGTTAGCTAAAAGCAACAAGGTAAATTTTGGGGTGTTACAGCTGCCCTTATTCAATCAACTTGGTCCTGAAGGTATGATAGTGACGGCTATCATGCATTCAAAGGATTCACAGAGATTGAATACCAAAAGAAACCTAAAATTTACAATCCTCAAAGGAGAGACGACTCCCTTGGGGAACAAGCAATAAATGCTGCACTGTCACAACACGTACGAGTATTGGAAACCAATACGAACAATGTATTGGAATGTCATGAAATAAACACAAACGAGTGTTAGCTATGCTGGGAATAAACACGGACGGGTATCAAGGAATCAAAGATATCCGATACGGGCGGGTATCGAAAAGATACACGGACAGGTGTAAAAGGGTTTAATACGGACGGGTACTGAAAAGGTACACGAACGGGTGTAAAAAGGTTTCAATACGGACGGGTACTGAAAAGGTACACGGACGGGTGTAAAAAGATCCAATACGGACGTGTACTGAAAAGGTACACGGACGGGTGTAAAAAGATTAAGTATGGACGGGTACTGAAAAGGTACACGGACGGGTGTAAAAGGATTCAATACGGACGGGTACTGAAAAGGTACACGGACGGGTGTAAATGGATTCAATACGGACGGGTACTGAAAAGGGTACACGGACGGGTGTAAAAAGATTCAATACGGACGGGTACTGAAAAGGTTACACGGACGGGTGTAAAAAGATTCTAATACGGACGGGTACTGAAAAGGGTACACGGACGGGTGTAAAAAGATTCAATACGGACGGGTACTGAAAAGGGTACACAGACGTGTGTAAAAAGATTCAATACGGACGGGTACTGAAAAGGGTACACGGACGGGTGTAAAAAGATTCCAATACGGACGGGTACTAAAAAGGGTACACAGACGGGTGTAAAAAGATTCCAATACGGACGGGTACTGAAAAGGTACACGGACGGGTGTAAAAGGATTCAATACGGACGGGTACTGAAAAGGTACACAAACGGGTGTAAAGAGGATTCAATACGGACGGGTACTGAAAAGGTACACGGACGGGTGTAAAAGGATTCAATATGGACGGGTACTGAAAAGGTACACGGACGGGTGTAAAAGGATTCAATACGGACGGGTGTAAAAGGATTCAATACGGACGGGTGTAACAGGATTCAATATGGACGGGTACCGAAAAGGTAGTAAAGCAACTTTTATCGGGGATTAATCTCGCTGGGGAATGGAAGGCAACACAAACGGGTGTCATCAAAAGGTCAATACGGACGGGTATTGAAATCAAAGGTTCAAACACGAACGAGTGCCGAAGGAAACACGGACGAGTGTCTGACGGTAAAAAAAACCTTGAGGGGATAAACCAAAGGACCACTTGGACGAAGGGGTAAAAAAAGAAATCACGGGTTAACGATCCTGACATCTTTGCAAGGGAATGTCAAATATAGCTTTGAATGACCAAATCCAACACCTGTGGAGTAAAGTCAAAAGATATCTTCCTGAAATCCGGCTTTCCTGACGAAGGAAAAACTCAAACCTGGCTTATGCTTTAGAAGCATATGTTTGAATTTTGCCGTAATGCTCCACACGAAGTGGAAATGCTACACATTTAGAAGGATGCCATGCAAAACAAATGCTTATGCAATGCAAAAAGACCATCCCAGCGAAATAAACGCTGAGAACGGAAGCAGCCCCACCAAGGACGACAAACTACATTGTCATCAAACCAAAGAAAACGCTGAGGAAAACTTCACCCTGCTAGGGAAGACCACAATCACCAATTCTGCTGGAGATGGACGAAACTCTGAGAGAATACCCACTCTGTTGGGGAATATCAAGATCAACAACTCTGCTGGAGACGGACGAAACTCCGAGAGAAAACCCACTCAGCTGGGGAGGGAGATGAATACTAAAAATGGAAACTCTTCCGCTGGGGATGACCAATTGTTTCAGAACTTGGATTTAACGCTTGCCAAAAACGATTGGACTTAAGACCTGCTGGGGATACCACTCACCGCCAGACTCCGCTTGGGGATATGAGCTTAATCTGCTGCTAGGGAAATAACTTTACCCTCACCCTGCTGGGGATTAGATCGAACCGTTGTCGCTGAGACTATACTTTCTAACCAACTGAGGAAAGTAGACCCAGGACTCTGTAGGGATTATAACATCTTTGTCTGCGAATCTCCAGCTGGAGATACAACAACATCCATCTTAGAGCAATCAACTTCTGAATGCTTGCTGGGGAATAATAATCCAAACACGACTTCAGCTGGGTATACAATCCTCTGTACTCCTGCTGAGGGGAACGATCCTCATCGACATATCTGCTTGGAAAAAAGTATTTGTCAACATCCACTCTGCTAGGGGATAAACACACTGTTTCCTGACTAGCTGAGGAAACAAAAAATGACTGCCCCATATTCCGTGGGGAAACACCACCTGCTGAAGAAAGGTGAGCCCAAATCACAACTCTGGCTGGGGGAGAACCTCTTATATCCTGCTGAGGGGGACGATCCTCAACGACTCCGCTTGGGAAATCACTTCTCTATACTCTACTGAGGAAGACGATCCTCGATACTCTGATGGGGAAAAGTAATAAACTGCTGAGGACGATCAGACTTCAAAGTTGGGGGGAGCTCTACTGGGGAGGTACACCTGTCATCCTGCAAAACCAACAGAAAGGTCTACGTGCAAAAATGATTACTTTGATTATCATCACGGTGACTGTGGCCTAAGCAATTGCCACTGTTTTCCAACTTGTTTCATAAAGCTCAACATATAGCATGTAATGTTTATCAAAAATATCAGACATTTTCACAAACAAAACAGGTAAAACAAGAAACAAAAGCTCTTTGATTGAAATGCAAACTTTATTGAATGAATTGGCCTATAAATAGGCATTTACATCTGGAAGCAATTCCTGGAAAGAGGTAATTGCGCAAAAAGCAAAAGGAAAAATAAATGTCGGCAATGTGGGGAACAGACATCCACCATGACTCGACTCAGCTGTAACCCATATGACTTGTTTATCCTGCAGATACTTTGGCCTTTGAAGATGACTGACTGGACTGATTTCTTTCCTTCGAATTTTCCAAGTGTGAATAGTGATCACAGATCGAACGCGGATCGTAGTCTTTGCTTTTAAATTCCTAACTTTTGCCTGGATCGCCCTTTTCGAGTTTTCAATCCACCGGGATACCCATTTTTGTCAAGGTTGCCTTTTCAGGTTTTCAACCTTGCGGGTTTATACTTTTTTCCTTTTATCCCTAATTTTTGCCCGAACCTTTTCTTTTTATGGTTTGCCAGGATGCCCGATTTTTGCCTGAACCTTCTTTTTATGTTCAGCGGGTCTCTTTTATGCAAAGTAAAATCTTCGCCATCCATAGTTGAGAGTAATAAAGCTCCACCAGAGAAGACCTGTCTTACTACATATGGCCCTTCGTAATTTGGAGTCCACTTGCCCCTGTGATCTCTTTGAGGAGGAATGATCCTTTTCAAAACTAATTCACCAGTTTGAAAACACCGAGGACGCACCTTCTGGTCAAATGCTTTCTTCATCCTGCTCTGATACAACCGGCCATGCGTAATGGCTTTCAATCTCTTCTCTTCAATGAGGTTCAATTCATTCAGCCGGGAACACACCCACTCAGCTTCATTAAGTTTCACATCTGTCAAAATTCTCAAAGAAGGAATCTCAACTTCTAATGGCAGAACTGCTTCCATACCATACACCGGTGAGAAAGGAGTTGCCCCAGTTGATGTGCGTACCAAAGTACGATAACCGTGCAAAGTGTAAGGCAACATCTCATGCAAGTCTTTGTATGTCACTACCATCTTCTGCACAATCTTCTTTATGTTCTTATTAGCCGCTTCAACAACCCCATTAATCTTCGGGCGGTAGGGAGAAGAATTGTGGTGTTCGATCTTAAAGCTCTGGCATAGCTCCTTCATCATCTTGTTATTCAGATTTGAACCATTATCAGTAATGATTCTCTCCGGGACTCCATACCGCCAGATGATGTCCTTCTTGATAAATCGGGCTACCACTTGTCTGGTGACATTGGCATACGATGCTGCTTCCACCCACTTCGTGAAATAATCAATAGCCACCAGGATAAAACGATGTCCATTCGAAGCAGTCGGCTCGATCTTTCCAATCATGTCAATGCCCCACATGGCAAAAGGCCAAGGTAACGACAAAACATTCAGAGGAGTAGGCGGTACGTGCACCTTGTCAGCATAAATCTGGCATTTATGACATTTCTGGGCGTATTTAAAATAATCAGACTCCATAGTCATCCAATAATACCCCGCTCTCAACAATTTTCTTGCCATAGCATGCCTATTGGCATGAGTACCGAAGGATCATTCGTGAACCTCTTCCATTAACAGGCCTGCCTCGTGTTCATCAACACAACGTAGCAAGACCATGTCAAAGTTTCTCTTGTACAACACATCATATTTGTTCAAAAAGAAGTTTCCTGATAACCTCCTCAATGTCTTTTTATCCTTTGAAGATGCCCCAGTTGGGTATTTCTGGCTCTTCAAAAAGACCTTGATGTCATGATACCAAGGCTTGCCATCTGATACCCCTTCAACTGCAAATACAAAAGCAGGTCTGTCCAAGCGCATGATTCTGATTGAAGGAGTTTCATTCCAATGATTCACTTGATACATTGATGACAACGTTGCCAACGCATCAGCCATCTAATTCTTTATCCTGGGAATGTGATGGAAGTCTACTCTGTCAAAGAAAGGTAACAACCTTCTGGCATAATTGTTATATGGAACAAGATTCGCTTGACGAGTCTCCCATTCACCTGTAATCTGATTAACCACTAACACAGAATCACCATAAACATCGAGGTTCTTGATTCTCAAATCAATTGCTTCTTCTAACCCCATGATGCATGCTTCATACTCTGCCTCATTGTTGGTGCATATGAATGCTAATCGGGCAGTAAAGGGTATATGAGAACCCTGTGGAGTCGTAATGATTGCCCCGATTCCGTTACCATACGACTTAACAGTTCCATCAAAAACCATCTTCCACTGAGATCCAATCTCAGGTCCTTCATCATGCAAAGGTTCTTCACAATCCTTCATCTTTAGATACATGATATGCTCATCCAGAAATTCAAACTTCATCGGTTGATAATCCTCAATTGGTTGTTCGGCAAGATACTCTGACAAAACACTTCCCTTAATGGCCTTTTGGGAAACATACTGAATATCGTATTCTGTCAAAACCATCTGCCAACGGGCTATTCTACTAGAAAATGCTTGCTTCTCAAACACATACTTGATCGGATCCATCTTCGAAATCAATAGGGATATGTGGTTTAACATATACTGCCTCAAACGCTTATCGGCCCAAGCGAGTGCACAACATGTTTTCTCCAGCATCGAGTACCTTGACTCACAATCAGTAAACTTTTTACTCAAGTAGTAGATGACGTGCTTGTGATTTCAAGCCTTTTCAAATATGTGTTTTGATGAAGACAACTACATTAGCTCATTGAAGACTTGCAAAAAGTGATTGGATAATTCAAGCTTAAACTTTCAATATCAAGAATTGAAGACTTACTTGATTGATCAAAGGTATATTATATCAATCCTTAATAATGGTTATCCAAGTGTTCACAATTTTTTTTTTTTGCATATATCATATCTTTTGGAAAGGTTTTCTTTGCTTTATCTTTTGGTTCATGCTGTTCTGGAAAGTTTTTTTAAAAATCAATCAGCTGTAATCGATTAGCAGGTTTGTTGCTAACCGATTAACAGTTGTAATTTTTGAATTCTTTTAAACGTTGAAGGAGCGTAACCGATTAACACATTTGTTGTTAATCGATTACTACTGTGTGCAGAGGAGAAAAATTGCATTTTTTCAGCATATCTCATTCAAACCTTTTCCAATTGAAGCATTGCATTGTATCATATTTCATACCCTTTTGTGGAGGTGTTCTGGCATTATTTAAAGGACTGTTTTTTTTGTTTTTCAAACTACCCTTTTGTTGAGCAATCATTTTCAAACAAATCAATCTCAAAAAGTCTGAATTTTCTCAAAGTGTTCATCAAACTTTCTAAGTGTGAAAATTCTGTTACAACCTTCATACTTGTTGAATTTTTTCATTTGAACACTTGATAACATTATTAGTGTGATTGTTTTTACAAGAGGAAGATCAATCATTTGATTGATATACACTTCAAAGATTCATCATCAATAATTACTCATAAAAATTCAGAATTGTTATTTTTTTGATTACAACTTATTTTTAGGATTGTTAAAAATAAGTTTTGTAAGGTTTTCCTTGTAATCCGGATTGTGGATACAAGAGGTCCATTTGTGAGAGGTTGATTCTCGGTTGGACTTTAAACTTGTAAAATCCAAGAGGGTGTTCTTGGTGTGGATTGTTAGAGTCTTGTATAGGAAGACTAGGTGTGTCTTGTCCTAAGATCTAACATTAGTGAAAATCTCTATCGTGTTGAAAGGGGAGTGGAGTACTCTCAACCTGTGAGGGGAACCACTATACATCTTGGTGTTCTTTACTTTCCGCATTTACCGCTTTCCTCACTTAGAAACTTTTAGGAAAGTAAAATAAAAAAAAACCGTCAAAAATCCGGATAATTGTCTAAGAGCCTAATTCACCCCCCTCTTAGGCACACATATAACTTACATGATAAGATGCAAAGTACATTGACCAACTATATAAATGACAACTCAAATAAAAGATTGAACCTGAACACGTAAGCATTTTTCCAAGAATCACAGGGGTAATCGATTACTGCAATCCCGCTAATCGGTTACCCGTTCAAAAATTGCAGCGTGTGGGGCATTTTTGACCTGCTAATCGGTTACTTGATTGTTGCTAACCGATTACTTTACCTACACTTCCAAAAACAGTAGCTTTCTACAAGACATATGGTGAGGGAAATCCAATTTTTTTTACTTTGACATGTTTAAACACATATTAGTGCAACCTATGATCATAGTCCCAAAATTTAAGAAATAATTTAAATAGGCATAAAATTGAGAAAACTTACTTTTTCAACATAAAACATCAAAAAGATTCATCTTACCGAATTCGGAAAATTATAAAAATCATATACCTTTGATCCTCTATGATGTACGAAGAATATTTGAAAAAAAAAAAATCAGAGATCCGTTTCGCTCAAAATTCCAAGTTCTCGGCGAATTTTGTAAAACGACTCTTTTGCAAGTGGTTTAGTAAATATATCCGCTAGTTGGTTATGAGTATCCACAAATGTGACTTCGACATCTCCGTTAAGCACATGATCACGTAAAAAATGATGTCGGATGTCTATATGCTTAGTTCTTGAATGCATGACGGGATTCTTTGTGATGTTGATAGCACTCGTATTGTTGCACCGAAGTGGAATGCATCCAAGGTTTAATCCATAATCATCAAGTTGTTGCTTAAGCCATAGGATTTGTGCACATCAACTTTCTGCTGCTATGTATTCCGCTTCAGCCGTACTTAGAGCAACACAAGCTTGTTTCTTGCAAGCCCATGAAACCAATGCATTTCCTAGGATGTGACAAGTACCACTTGTACTTTTCCGATCTGTTTTGCATCCTGCATAATCCGCGTTAGAATAACCAACTAAATTACAAATACTACCTTTGGGATACCATAGTCCAACGTCCATTGTCCCTTTGAGATACTTCACGATCCTCTTTACAGCGGTGAGATGTGACTCCTTTGGATTTGCTTGGAACCGGGCACATAAACACACACTAAACATTATATCAGGACGGCTTGCCGTCAAATATAATAAAGAACCAATCATACCTTGATACTTTGTAATATCAATGGAAGCACCCGATTCATCTTGATCAACATAGGTTCCGGATCCCATTGGTGTAGCCATAGCCTTGCAACTATCCATGTCGAATCTTTTCAACAATTCTTTGCAATATTTGGATTGGTTGATGAATATGCCATCCTTTAGTTGCTTGATATGAAGTCCAAGGAAGTAATTCATTTTTCCCATCTTTGACATTTCAAACTCTCCTTGCATCATTAATGAGAATTCTTTACAAAGATCTTCGTTCGTTGATCCGAATATGATGTCGTCAACATAGACTTGAACTAACAAAGTATTACCTTTTGCCTTCTTAATGAACAATGTCTTGTCAACTTTGCCTTTTACAAATCCCTTTTCACAAAGAAAATTGCTAAGACGATCATACCATGCTCTTGGTGCTTGCTTTAAGCCATACAGAGCTTTCTTTAATTTGAAGACATGTGTAGGATTCTTGAAGTCTTCAAAACCCGGGGGTTGTTTGACATAGACCTCTTCATTGATGTAGCCATTCAAGAATGCGCTTTTGACATCCATTTGATAAAGCTGAAAATTTAATGAACATGCATAAGTAAGTAATAAACGAATAGCTTCTAACCTTGCAACCGGAGCAAATGTTTCCTCAAAATCAATGCCTTCCTCTTGATTGTAACCTTGAGCCACCAATCTTGCCTTGTTTCGAATAATTATCCCATTCTCATCAAGTTTGTTCTTAAACACCCATTTGGTACCGATGATGTGCTTATTAATTGGTCTAGGAACAAGTTCCCATACTTGATTCCTTTCGAATTGGTTTAACTCTTCTTACATAGCAATTATCCAATGGTCGTCACTTAAGGCTTCACCTACTTTGGAAGGTTCAATTTGTGAGACAAACGCCATATTTAAGCAAGCATCTTGAAGATTTAACCTTGTTGCTACACCTTGACTAATATCACCAATAACTTTGTCAATTGGATGATCTCTATGAGTTCTCCATTCCTTAGGTAGATCACTTAAATTATTCTCTTGTTGAATCGGTTCTTCTTGGCATTCCACTAGATTTTCTCTAGAAGTATCTTCTTGAGGAACTTCTACAATATCATCATCATCACATAAAACAATATCCTCCTTGGAGGGGTTCGATTCATCAAACTTAACATGCATAGATTCTTCAATTGTTAAAGTTCTTTTATTATAAATTCTATAAGCCTTACTTGTAAGTGAATAACCAAGAAATATACCTTCATCCGATTTTTCGTCGAACTTACCAAGATTGTCTTTATCATTGTTTAAGACAAAGCACTTGCATCCAAAAATGTTTATGTCTTTGACTCATTCATATCTTTCTCCAAAACCCTTCCAACTCTTAACCTAGAAAATATTAATCTTCTTCAAAGCAAATTAAAACCCACTCATCTCTCTACTCCTTATAAGCTTCCATCTCCAAACCTTCTTCTTCACACCTCTCAAACCCTAATCCGAAAATCTCCTCAACAAAAAAAAAACAAAGGAAAGCAACCATGGCTCCTCCAAAGAACAAAGGAAAGCAACCTATGGGAGAAAGTTCAGAAGCTCCAGAAGAGGATTACATGCAACCTGTCAAGTAGAGAAGGATGGATTTCAATGTCAGGAGAAGAACACTCATGCCAGTTAAGTATGTAAACTTTGTTTCGTTTCCCTCTCATAGTTTTACCTTTGAGGTCTTGCTAAATGATTATGGAGTAAAAAATTTAGTTGCTGAAGTTGGTGTTTATTACCCTGATTTAATCCGGAAATTTTATCATATTGTTGAGTTTACCAAACATGATGAATTTAAAGAGGAACTATTGCTTGCTACTGTGCAAGATAAAGAAATTTGTGTTGATTTAGAGCTTCTAGGAGAAATTTTAGGAGTGTCGTCTGATGGAGAAGAACTCCGTCAAGGTTTCCTTCCAACTACCGGAAAGTGGGATAAATTTGATAGCTTAGCATATTTCATTGAAATTTCAAGAGGAACCTCTGAAGACCTACTAGGTAGGCAAGTGCATTCGTCACGAACAATCAAATATGCAAACTCTCTCACTGTTAGTGACCGTGTACTCCATTACATTTTAAGCTATATCTTGGTTCCGAGAACCTCAAATCATGCTCAAGTTAGTGAGTTAGAGGTTTATTTGATTAAAGCCCTAAAGATGAAATGGAAGATTAATTGGGCATATGTTATTTTTCATCATATGGAATATCTTTTCAAGCTAACCGGACCTCTTCCTTACCCAAGACTCGTTACTAAGATTTTGGAACATTTTGAGGTATCCACTCAAAGAGAACCTAGTGTTCAAATGACCTCAAAGGTGTGTGAGATCCATGCTACTTATTTTCTCAAGAATACCGGAATTATGGTAAATTCAAGAGGGTTATTTGTGTATAAGGATGAAGTTGAAGCTCCGGCCGCTCCGGATGGTGGACATACTTTAGAATCTCTTCATCATGACATTACGGGCTTAAAGGCACAAATGCACCAAAACCATATCAACACCAACCGGAATATCAACTCCCTCAAGAAAATGTTTAAAGAGATGTTTCGAAAGAAGAAACCAAGAGTTCAAGAGAGTGATGATGAAAATGATGATGAAGAAGGAAATAACAATAATGGTGAAGAAGAAGAAGAAGAAGAGGAAGATGAAGATGTGGAAATGCAAGATGACGAAGATAGTGACTAAAACCATACCTTCACCTTGCATATCATTTTTTAATGTTGTTTTGTTTTAGTACTTTTGTTATAAGTCCTATTTTATAGACATTTTGAATGGTGTGTTGAATGTTATCTATGTTGTTAAGACAAATGTTATGTTTCAAGTTAATATATTTGTGGTTGTTTATGCCATCTTCCCCAATTTTTTTTCTTCTTTTTGCTAATGACAAAGGGGGAGAAATCTGGTATGGTGTTTGTATGTTGTTTCTAACAAAATGCAGATTTTAAAAAGTAAAGCTCTTCATGTTTTGGCTCACTAAGGAGGAACATTAATTAAGGGGGAGCATGAGCATTTTTGTCAAAGAAACAAGGTTGAAGCAAAATTTCAAAGGGTTGGTTGTCATCATAAAAAAGGGGGAGAATGTGATTTCAAGCCTTTTCAAATATGTGTTTTGATGAAGACAACTACATTAGCTCATTGAAGACTTGCAAAAAGTGATTGGATAATTCAAGCTTAAACTTTCAATATCAAGAATTGAAGACTTACTTGATTGATCAAAGGTATATTATATCAATCCTTAATAATGGTTATCCAAGTGTTCACAAAATTTTTTTTTTTTGCATATATCATATCTTTTGGAAAGGTTTTCTTTGCTTTATCTTTTGGTTCATGCTGTTCTGGAAAGTTTTTTTAAAAATCAATCAACTGTAATCGATTAGCAGGTTTGTTGCTAACCGATTAACAGTTGTAATTTTTGAATTCTTTTAAACGTTGAAGGAGCGTAACCGATTAACACATTTGTTGTTAATCGATTACTACTGTGTGCAGAGGCGAAAAATTGCATTTTTTCAGCATATCTCATTCAAACCTTTTCCAATTGAAGCATTGCATTGTATCATATTTCATACCCTTTTGTGGAGGTGTTCTGGCATTATTTAAAGGACTGTTTTTTTGTTTTTCAAACTACCCTTTTGTTGAGCAATCATTTTCAAACAAATCAATCTCAAAAAGTCTGAATTTTCTCAAAGTGTTCATCAAACTTTCTAAGTGTGAAAATTCTGTTACAACCTTCATACTTGTTGAATTTTTTCATTTGAACACTTGATAACATTATTAGTGTGATTGTTTTTACAAGAGGAAGATCAATCATTTGATTGATATACACTTCAAAGATTCATCATCAATAATTACTCATAAAAATTCAGAATTGTTATTTTTCTTATTACAACTTATTTTTAGGATTGTTAAAAATAAGTTTTGTAAGGTTTTCCTTGTAATCCGGATTGTGGATACAAGAGGTCCATTTGTGAGAGGTTGATTCTCGGTTGGACTTTAAACTTGTAAAATCCAAGAGGGTGTTCTTGGTGTGGATTGTTAGAGTCTTGTATAGGAAGACTAGGTGTGTCTTGTCCTAAGATATAACATTAGTGAAAATCTCTATCGTGTTGAAAGGGGAGTGGAGTACTCTCAACCTGTGAGGGGAACCACTATACGTCTTGGTGTTCTTTACTTTCCGCATTTACCGCTTTCCTCACTTAGAAACTTTTAGGAAAGTAAAATAAAATAAAAAACCGTCAAAAATCCGGATAATTGTCTAAGAGCCTAATTCACCCCCCTCTTAGGCACACATATAACTTACATGATAAGATGCAAAGTACATTGACCAACTATATAAATGACAACTCAAATAAAAGATTGAACCTGAACACGTAAGCATTTTTCCAAGAATCACAGGGGTAATCGATTACTGCAATCCCGCTAATCGGTTACCCGTTCAAAAATTGCAGCGTGTGGGGCATTTTTGACCTGCTAATCGGTTACTTGATTGTTGTTAACCGATTACTTTACCTGCACTTCCAAAAACAGTAGCTTTCTACAAGACATATGGTGAGGGAAATCCAATTTTTTTTACTTTGACATGTTTAAACACATATTAGTGCAACTTATGATCATAGTCCCAAAATTTAAGAAATAATTTAAATAGGCATAAAATTGAGAAAACATACTTTTTCAACATAAAACATAAAAAAGATTCATCTTACCGAAGTCGAAAAATTATAAAAATCATATACCTTTGATCCTCTATGATGTACGAAGAATATTTGAAAAAAAAAAATCAGAGATCCGTTTCGCTCAAAATTCCAAGTTCTCGGCGAATTTTGTAAAACGGCTCTTTTGCAAGTGGTTTAGTAAATATATCCGCTAGTTGGTTATGAGTATCCACAAATGTGACTTCGACATCTCCGTTAAGCACATGATCACGTAAAAAATGATGTCGGATGTCTATATGCTTAGTTCTTGAATGCATGACGGGATTCTTTGTGATGTTGATAGCACTCGTATTGTCGCACCGAAGTGGAATGCATCCAAGGTTTAATCCATAATCATCAAGTTGTTGCTTAAGCCATAGGATTTGTGCACAGCAACTTCCTGCTGCTATGTATTCCGCTTCAGCCGTACTTAGAACAACACAAGCTTGTTTCTTGCAAGCCCATGAAACCAATGCATTTCCTAGGATGTGACAAGTACCACTTGTACTTTTCCGATCTGTTTTGTATCCTGCATAATCCGCGTCAGAATAACCAACTAAATTAGAAATACTACCTTTGGGATACCATAGTCCAACGTCCGTTGTCCCTTTGAGATACTTCATGATCCTTTTTACAGCGGTGAGATGTAACTCCTTTGGATTTGCTTGGAACCGGGCACATAAACACACACTAAACATTATATTAGGACGACTTACCGTCAAATATAATAAAGAACCAATCATACCTCGATACTTTGTAATATCAATGGAAGCACCCGATTCATCTTGATCAACATAGGTTCCGGATCCCATAGGTGTAGCCATAGCCTTGCAACTATCCATGTCGAATCTTTTCAACAAATCTTTGCAATATTTGGATTGGTTGATGAATATGCCATCCTTTAGTTGTTTGATATGAAGTCCAAGGAAGTAATTAATTTTTCCCATCATTGACATTTCAAACTCTCCTTGCATCATTATTGAGAATTCTTTACAAAGATCTTCGTTTGTTGATCCGAATATGATGTCGTCAACATAGACTTGAACTAACAAAGTATTACCTTTTGCCTTCTTAATGAACAATGTCTTGTCAACTTTGCCTTTTACAAATCCCTTTTCACAAAGAAAATTGCTAAGACGATCATACCATGCTCTTGGTGCTTGCTTTAAGCCATACAGAGCTTTCTTTAATTTGAAGACATGTGTAGGATTCTTGAAGTCTTCAAAACCCGGGGGTTGTTTGACATAGACCTCTTCATTGATGTAGCCATTCAAGAATGCGCTTTTGACATCCATTTGATAAAGCTGAAAATTTAATGAACATGCATAAGCAAGTAATAAACGGATAGCTTCTAACCTTGCAATCTGAGCGAATGTTTCCTCAAAATCAATGCCTTCCTCTTGATTGTAACCTTGAGCCACCAATCTTGCCTTTTTTCGAATAATTATCCCATTCTCATCAAGTTTGTTCTTAAACACCCATTTGGTATCGATGATGTGCTTATTAATTGGTCTAGGAACAAGTTCCCATACTTGATTCCTTTCGAATTGGTTTAACTCTTCTTGCATAGCAATTATCCAATGGTCGTCACCTAAGGCTTCACCTACTTTGGAAGGTTCAATTTGTGAGACAAACGCCATATTTAAGCAAGCATCTTGAAGATTTAACCTTGTTGTTACACCTTGACTAATATCACCAATAACTTTGTCAATTGGATGATCTCTATGAGTTCTCCATTCCTTAGGTAGATCACTTAAATTATTCTCTTGTTGAATCGGTTCTTCTTGGCATTCCACTAGATTTTCTCTAGAAGTATCTTCTTGAGGAACTTCTACAATATCATCATCATCACATAAAACAATATCCTCCTTGGAGGGGTTCGATTCATCAAACTTAACATGCATAGATTCTTCAATTGTTAAAGTTCGTTTATTATAAATTCTATAAGCCTTACTTGTAAGTGAATAACCAAGAAATATACCTTCATCCGATTTTTCGTCGAACTTACCAAGATTGTCTTTATCATTGTTTAAGACAAAGCACTTGCATCCAAAAATGTTTATGTCTTTGACTCATTCATATCTTTCTCCAAAACCCTTCCAACTCTTAATCTAGGAAATCTTAATCTTCTTCAAAGCAAATTAAAACCCACTCATCTCTCTACTTCTTATAAGCTTCCATCTCCAAACCTTCTTCTTCACACCTCTCAAACCCTAATCCGAAAATCTCCTCAACAAAAAAAAAACAAAGGAAAGCAACCATGGCTCCTCCAAAGAACAAAGGAAAGCAACCTATGGGAGAAAGTTCAGAAGCTCCAGAAGAGGATTACATGCAACCTGTCAAGCAGAGAATGATGGATTTCAATGTCAGGAGAAGAACACTCATGCCAGTTAAGTATGTAAACTTTGTTTCGTTTCCCTCTCATAGTTTTACCTTTGAGGTCTTGCTAAATGATTCTGGAGTAAAAAATTTAGTTGCTGAAGTTGGTGTTTATTACCCTGATTTAATCCGGAAATTTTATCATACTGTTGAGTTTACCAAACATGATGAATTTAAAGAGGAACTATTGCTTGCTACTGTGCAAGATAAAGAAATTTGTGTTGATTTAGAGCTTCTAGGAGAAATTTTATGAGTGCCGTCTGATGGAGAAGAACTCCGTCAAGGTTTCCTTCCAACTACCGGAAAGTGGGATAAATTTGATAGCTTAGCATATTTCATTGAAATTTCAAGAGGAACCTCTGAATACCTACTAGGTAGGCAAGTGCATTCGTCACGAACAATCAAATATGCAAACTCTCTCACTGTTAGTGACCGTGTACTCCATTACATTTTAAGTTATATCTTGGTTCCGAGAACCTCAAATCATGCTCAAGTTAGTGAGTTAGAGGTTTATTTGATTAAAGCCCTAAAGATGAAATGGAAGATTAATTGGGCATATGTTATTTTTCATCATATGGAATATCTTTTCAAGCTAACCGGACCTCTTCCTTACCCAAGACTCGTTACTAAGATTTTGGAACATTTTAAGGTATCCACTCAAAGAGAACCTAGTGTTCAAATGACCTCAAAGGTGTGTGAGATCCATGCTACTTATTTTCTCAAGAATACCAGAATTGTGGTAAATTCAAGAGGGTTATTTGTGTATAAGGATGAAGTTGAAGCTCCGGCCGCTCCGGATGGTGGACATACTTTAGAATCTCTTCATCATGACATTATGGGCTTAAAGGCACAAATGCACCAAAACCATATCAACACCAACCGGAATATCAACTCCCTCAAGAAAATGTTTAAAGAGATGTTTCGAAATAAGAAACCAAGAGTTCAAGAGAGTGATGATGAAAATGATGATGAAGAAGGAAATAACAATAATGGTGAAGAAGAAGAAGAAAAGGAAGATGAAGATGTGGAAATGCAAGATGATGAAGATAGTGACTAAAACCATACCTTCACCTTGCATATCATTTTTTAATGTTGTTTTGTTTTAGTACTTTTGTTATAAGTCCTATTTTATAGACATTTTGAATGGTGTGTTGAATGTTATCTATGTTGTTAAGACAAATGTTATGTTTCAAGTTAATATATTTGTGGTTGTTTATGCCATCTTCCCCAAAAAAATTTCTTCTTTTTGCTAATGACAAAGGGGGAGAAATCTGGTATGGTGTTTGTATGTTGTTTCTAACAAAATGCAGATTTTAAAAAGTAAAGCTCTTCATGTTTTGGCTCACTAAGGGGGAACATTAATTAAGGGAGAGCATGAGCATTTTTGTCAAAGAAACAAGGTTGAAGCAAAATTTCAAAGGGTTGGTTGTCATCATCAAAAAGGGGGAGAATGTGATTTCAAGCCTTTTCAAATATGTGTTTTGATGAAGACAACTACATTAGCTCATTGAAGACTTGCAAAAAGTGATTGGATAATTCAAGCTTAAACTTTCAATATCAAGAATTGAAGACTTACTTGATTGATCAAAGGTATATTATATCAATCCTTAATAATGGTTATCCAAGTGTTCACAAATTTTTATTTTTTTTTGCATATATCATATCTTTTGGAAAGGTTTTCTTTGCTTTATCTTTTGGTTCATGCTGTTCTGGAAAGTTTTTTTAAAAATCAATCAGCTGTAATCGATTAGCAGGTTTGTTGCTAACCGATTAACAGTTGTAATTTTTGAATTCTTTTAAACGTTGAAGGAGCGTAACCGATTAACACATTTGTTGTTAATCGATTACTACTGTGTGCAGAGGAGAAAAATTGCATTTTTTCAGCATATCTCATTCAAACTTTTTCCAATTGAAGCATTGCATTGTATCATATTTCATACCCTTTTGTGGAGGTGTTCTGGCATTATTTAAAGGACTGTTTTTTTGTTTTTCAAACTACCCTTTTGTTGAGCAATCATTTTCAAACAAATCAATCTCAAAAAGTCTGAATTTTCTCAAAGTGTTCATCAAACTTTCTAAGTGTGAAAATTCTGTTACAACCTTCATACTTGTTGAATTTTTTCATTTGAACACTTGATAACATTATTAGTGTGATTGTTTTTACAAGAGGAAGATCAATCATTTGATTGATATACACTTCAAAGATTCATCATCAACAATTACTCATAAAAATTCAGAATTGTGATTTTTTTTATTACAACTTATTTTTAGGATTGTTAAAAATAAGTTTTGTAAGGTTTTCCTTGTAATCCGGATTGTGGATACAAGAGGTCCATTTGTGAGAGGTTGATTCTCGGTTGGACTTTAAACTTGTAAAATCCAAGAGGGTGTTCTTGGTGTGGATTGTTAGAGTCTTGTATAGGAAGACTAGGTGTGTCTTGTCCTAAGATCTAACATTAGTGAAAATCTCTATCGTGTTGAAAGGGGAGTGGAGTACTCTCAACCTGTGAGGGGAACCACTATACGTCTTGGTGTTCTTTACTTTCCGCATTTACCGCTTTCCTCACTTAGAAACTTTTAGGAAAGTAAAATTAAAAAAAACCGTCAAAAATCCGGATAATTGTCTAAGAGCCTAATTCACCCCCCTCTTAGGCACACATATAACTTACAGTGCTCTTTTCTACCTGACTCGTCTTGTTGACCGAGCACACAACCCATTGAATTCTCAAGAACCGTGAGATACATAATCAAAGGTCTTCCTGGCACTGGCAGCATAAGGACCGGAGGTTCCTGCAATTACTCTTTAATATTTTCAAACGCCTTTTGACAATTTTCATTCCACCTGACCGCTTGATCTTTTCTTAACAACTTGAAGATTGGTTCACACGTGGCTGTGAGATGCGAAATGAACCTAGGAATGTAGTTTAATCTCCCCAAGAAACCACAAACCTCTTTTTTTTGTTTTCGGCACAGACATTTCTTGTATGGCTTTTACCTTTTCAGGATCGACCTCAATACCTTTTCCACTAACAATAAACCCCAGCAATTTTCCTAATCTCACCCCGAAGGTGCATTTGTTTGGATTCAACCTCAGTCTGAATTTTCTTAACCTTTCAAATAACTTCTGAAGATTCACTAGATGTTCCTCTTCCGTCTGTGACTTCGCAATCATGTCATCAACATAGACCTCAATCTCTTTGTGAATCATATCATGAAAGAGAGTCACCATCGCCCGCTGATAGGTTGCCCCTGCATTTTTCAATCCAAAGGGCATCACTTTGTAGCAAAAAGTTCCCCACGGTGTTATGAATATTGTCTTCTCCATGTCCTCTGGGGCCATCTTGATTTGGTTATACCCAGAGAAGCCATCCATGAAGGAAAACACAGAATACTGAGCAGTATTGTCAACTAACACGTCAATATGAGGGAGCGGGAAATCATCCTTTGGGCTTGCTCTGTTCAAATCTCTATAATCAACACACATCCTGACCTTCCCATCCTTCTTAGGTACAGGCACGATGTTAGCAACCCATGGAGGATAATTTGTTACGGCAAGAAAACCGGCATCTAGCTGTTTCTGAACCTCTTCCTTGATTTTGACAGACATCTCCGGTTTAGTTCTTCTCAACTTTTGCTTGACCGGAGCACAACCTTCTTTAAGTGGTAGTTGGTGTACAACAATATCAGTATCGAGCCCAGGCATGTCTTGGTAAGACCAGGCGAAGATATCCACATACTCACGGAGCATTTCAATCAATCTTCCCTTGACACTGTCTTCCAATGCAACCCCTATCCTTACTTCCTTTCTGGCGTCCTCGGTTCCCAGATTCACAATCTCAATTTCCTCTTGATGAGGTAGGATGACTCTCTCATCTTGCTTCAACAATCTGGCCAACTCTTTGGGCAGTTCACAATCTTCGTCAGTCTCTTCTTCAGCCTGATAGATTGGATTGTCAAAGTCATACCGAGCTATAGCTGAGTCATGATCGGTGTCATCTGAACAAAAAGACCTGCATGATTGATGAGGTATGTCTTATTATGTATGCAACAAAAGAAACACATTGCCATTTTGATGTGGGTTTTTAATGCATAAAAATAAAAACAGAAAGACAGAGATCAAAATATTTGAGTGTGAAAAGTCCTTTATTGATGATAAAGTAAAATATGCATCAGTTAAAAGCCCTACAAATAAAATCACTACGTCTTGGGCAGAACGCAGGATTAACATAATAGGAAAACAAAGCAATTACTCGAAGCCAGTCACTTGAATGACTTTCTCGGAATACCAGTTGCACATACTTTCTCCTGGGACTCAAGGACGAATCCAGCTATCCATGTCACAATCACTGTCCCCTTCTTCCTCAATGGCATTAACTCTGTCGAAGAAAACACCGGCACTGGTGAAACGGACTGGGCCATAGAATTTGGGAGGATCCTTCTCTCTCTTGGATGACTTGTATCCCAATCCATAAGTGTCCCTCTTCTCCTGAACTTCAACCACCTGGCCCCACCTCTGTGAGCTACCAGCTTCAACCACAGCTTTGGCGTCTTTAAACGAAGACATAGAAACTTCAGGCTGATTTGCCACTGCAGGCTGCTCTATATCTTCAGACTGGACAACCTCTTCAGAAACCTTCACCTTTTCAAACCCCTGACACAACGTCTCATGGATTTCATCATCCACTTCCACGTATTTAAAGGGTCGACAACTGACTAATCATTATGTCTTCTTCTCCGCACACCGTCACTACATGACCATCAGCCATGTATTTCAGCTTTTAATGCAAAGTGGAGGTTACAGCGCCCGCACCATGGATCCAAGGATGACCCAACAAACAGTTGTACGCTGGCTGAATATCCATAATATAAAATGTTGCATCAAAGATTTTCGGTCCAACCTTGATAGGAAACACAATCTCACCAAAGACAGATCTCTTCGAGCCATCAAAAGCTCGCACCACCAAGTCACTTGGTGTACAAATAAGTCCCCTGGTATCTAACTTCATTAATGCTTTCTTGGGCAATATATTCAACGATGATCCAGTATCGACCAATACATGTGACATCAATGAACCACGACACTCAATCGAAATATGCAGGGCATGGTTATGATTCCTCCCAGCAGGAGTCAAATCAAGATCTGTAAAACCCAAACCATTACCCGCATTTACGTGCGCTACAACCCCTTCCAGCTGGTTAACAGAAATCTCTTGAGGAACGTAGGCTGCATTCAAAACTTTCAGAAGAGCATTCCTATGAGCTTCAGAACATAATAGCAAAGACAGAATAGAGATCTTGGACGGGGTATGATGTAACTGGTCCACGATTTTGTAATCACTTTTCCGGATGAGTCTCATAAACTCCTCTACATTTTCAGAAAAAGCATCATCAACCGGCTTTACCGTAGAATCAATAACCACTGGAGGCTGAACAGAGCCATCCATTGCCTGTTTCCCCCTATCTTGCCTAGAAGTACTGGGTTGATCATTAACAGAAGTAAGCACTCTACCACTTCTGGTTATAGCATCAGCTTCAACCTTAACCTCTGAACTTGAACCCACTGGTGAAGTATTCATTAATTCCTGCTTTTGTCCATTGACAAACACCTCTGCACCGTAATTCCAAGGAATAGCCTTAGTGCTTTCATACGGAATGGGTTCAGCCCTTGTGATAATGACTGGAGGTGGCCTTGCCGAACCAGAAATAGTAATCGTTTTGAACGGAATGGTGATAGTAGCAACCTTCTCACTAACAACCTCTTCTTGATGATTACCTCTATTAAACTGTAAACAACCCTCATTAATCATACTCTGGATACCTATCTTCAACGAATCACAACCATTAACCTTTGTCAAACAATCTGAGCAGTTCACATCACAACCCGGATAGACGCCACCCTTCAATAACCTATTTTTAACCACAACCAACGGAGTCTTCAATTCCTCAACATCCATGATCAAATTCAGAGCTTCACATTCCTCAATTATCGCATTCACCCTCGGCCCATTATGATCAGGCATCGGGTTTTGAATAACATTGGGCCCAGCATTCGAGAAACTGATAGCCTTGGAGTCTACAAGGTCTTGCACCTTGTGATGAAATGCCCTACACTTCTCCACCGTGTGCCCCGGAGCACCAGAATGAAAATCGCAGTGTGCCTTAGCATCGTAGCCTCGTGGGAGTTCCCCTGTTGGTGGAGCCAGGGTACTGAGTTCAACTAGACGCAACTGCAGCAAATGTTGCAACAACTGTGCATATGACATTGGTGGTTGATCAAAATGCCTCTCCACATTCCTTTGTCTGTTCTGATACTGACCCTGCTGCCTATTCTGATTAGCATTATTCCTTTGTTGCTGTGGTGGGGGTAACGTTGTTGGGATAGTTACCGATGCTACTTGTTGATTATTGTTTTGGTGTTGTTCCCTTTTTCCCCTATGAGATGATACAGCTTTGGTCTCTCCTTTCTTCTTATAACCATCAAATGGCTTATTTCCATGCCCGGAAGACGATCCGTCACCACTAGAAACTTTTCCAGCCTTAATTCCAACCTCTACCTTCTGTCCGATAGCAATTACATATGCAAACTTACCTAGAGAACAAGGCAACAACTTTTCATAATAGTGCTTAGGCAGTGTGTCCATAAACATATCCAACATCTCTTTTTCCAGCATTAGTGGCTGTACCCTAGCCGCCAATTCACGCCACCTTTGCGCGTATTCTTTGAAACTCTCATCACTTTTCTGGGACATGCTCAACAGCTGAGTTCTGTTGGGAGCCATGTCTGTGTTGTACTGGTAATGCTTGATAAAAGCTGCAGCTAGTTCTCTCCAAGTACGAACATCTTTACTTTCCAGTGCCATGTACCATTCCAAAGACGCGTCAGACAGGCTGTCTTGGAAAAAATGCATCATTAACTTTTCATCCTTGGCATGGGCTGCCATCTTCCTGGTATAAGCCTTTACATGAGTTCTCGGGCAAGTAGAACCATTATACTTTTCCAGTGTAGGAATCTGAATCTTGTGTGGAATGACAACATCAGGGACCAACCCTAGGTCGTCCAAATTTATTCCCAAATCATCCTGTTTCACAACCCCTTTCAATTGAGCCTCAATTAAACGGATCCTCTCATCACTGACCACAGGTAGACCAGCGTCTAAGCTTCTGACTGAAAAACATCATCCTGTTGATCATCAATACGAGGGCCATGGATAGCTCGAACAGTACTTCCCTCTCCAACCACTGAAGGAATACCACCCTGTCCACCAGCACCAGGAATAGAAATGTTGATACCAGCACCACCTCCGCCCGGAGGAATAACATGATTAAGAAAACCACCGTGTAAGATACCATTCTCATCAACCTGCGACACCAAAGGCTGAACTAGAGTTCTGAATTCATTCTGACTCTGCACCACACCCTGCATCATCTTCATGAATTGATCGATGCGAGCTTGCATAGCTGCCATGTCTGCCTGAACTTTGTCTATCACTCTGCTTTGATTAAGCCTGGTAGAATACCGATGAGTTGGTTGATCAATCCTGACTGACAAAAAGAGAGAGCATAAGAAAACCAGAGAATCCAAGATAACCTGCAATGCAAAAATGATTATGATTATGCAAATGCAAATGCAAACATGTTTGTATGTTCGCAGGGCGATCCACCCCTTGATTCCAGTTTAAAGATAAGATAGGATGAAACTGCTGCTCATATATAAATCAGAGAAAACCACTGTCAGAAATTACAACCCAAGGTACCATAAAGAGCCTGAAACAAAATAAGCAAAGGTCCCATCCAACAATTCTGGTGGTGACCCAAAATACAAAGAACAAACAAACTACAAACTATAGAGTAGAGTTATCTTTAATCATCATGATCTTGCACCCTTTGAGGACCACTGCCTGAGCTAGAGCTTTCCCACTTAGACCTCTTCACCTCTGCTTGTATCTTCAGCTCTTCCATGGTTGCTATGGCTTCATTGAGTCGTTCCTCGACTGCGTGTCTCTAGAACGTCCCTGACAAGATCTCCTCGTCTTTCTTCCTGATCTTCAACTTCAGACTCTCAATCTGCTTCAAATACTTATCCTCTTTTTGCCTGTTGGCTGTGATTGCAGTATTTCGGTGAGCATTGAACTTGTAAATCTTCGACCAAGCCTTGGCTAGGTCTTCCTTCTTGGATTTAAGAGTCTTACTAACGCCTTTTAGAGCTTGCCCTACCCTTTGCTTAGCTACGACCTCTTCAGCCAGCTCTTTTTCTTTCTTAGCGAGAAGCTCCGTCTTCAACTTGACAATATGAACAGCTTCACCTCGCTCATGTTTTAACTGGTAGATTTCCTTTTGCAACTCACCGTTCTCCTCTCGAAGTTTCTCCTTTTCAGCCCACAATTTTTTATACTTCTCTATCTCAACCGTGGTCGGAGATTCAATCAGCAAGGGGTAAGATGGAGGTTCTCTGCAGAACGGTAAGAGTACACTTTCTACTCTCCTCTGAATCCAGTCTTCGTACGCAGGGAAGGCTTTGTTGTTACACTTTCCAAAAGAAGTCTTTCCTTTCTTATGGCGATCTCTCCAAGCATTTGCAGCTTTTTTCAACACTTCCAGATTGGCTTCCTCACTCACAAATAGAAACTCTTGAACATCTTGGCCCTTTGGCGGCTCTTTCGAAGCATACCCAAATTGCCTAATAGGAAGAATGAGGTTGTAATTAATTCCCCCATTCTTTCCTATTAAAGGTAAGTTTGGGTAACCTCCGCAACTAATTAGGATCTCTTGACCCAGCAAATCACGATTGATCCAAATCAAGTTGTCAGCCCTTAATCTCATTAATCTCTTTGACCAATCCAAGGTTTCTTTAGTGTCCTCGAATGCCCCAGATTTGGGAAGGCGATCAGCAAACCACTTATAGAAAATTTAAGCACAACAGTAAAGAGGTCCACCTCTCATTTTCTCATTCTTATAGTGCATTGAATAATATAGATCCTCAAGCAAGGTAGGTACCGGATTCTTCGTGGTGAATATCCGGATGGCGTGCACGTCTACAAAATCCTTCACATTAGGGAATAACGTCGTTCCATAAACACACATAGCCAGGATGACGTTGAACACCAGCCAACACTTAGCCTTAGCACAAGTAGCAGCCTGCTCGATCAGAAACTTCGTGTGAAAACCTTGATAACCCCCTTTACTAGCAATATTTTTCTTCAACAAAGACTGATCCAAACGTAAAGCAACAACAACCTTTTCCAAATCAGGAACCTCCTTAGAAGGATAGAAGGGAGCTCATTCTTTGACTGAAACATCCAGAATGAGAGCATACTCTTCCAACGTTGGAGCCAAAAGATAATCCGCAAACAGAAAACACCGAAGTTGAGGGTCATAGAACTGTGCCAGAGTGTGCAGGGCCCTGAACTCATAGTTGGTAACATTCCGGGCGAAACTCATAATCCTTCCATATTCTCCTCTAAAATCTGCCCAATACCCCAGCTTTTGCCATAGCCGAGATCTTGTGCACAACATCTAAATGAAGCTCCGAGAACTTGTACAGGATGATATTCTTTCTCTCTCCAGTGCTAATACTCATTATGGACAGTCTTCGGACAACCGGAATCAAAGTTAGGATGCAACCCTACAAATGAACAAACATGTTAGAATGCAAAATGCAAACATGGGATCAAGGTATCCATGGTGCTCAAACTGCTGCTGTTCTGCTGACTAAATAAGACCCTAAATACCAGAAACCCAAAAATCCAGAATAACGACCCAATCAAACTGTCATAATATCAGAACACTGATGAGAAATCCAGAAAACCGGGTGGGTTGAAGGTTTTGGTTACCTGCAAACCTGCAAACATCCATCCCTTCTCACATGTGGGTTCTAGAAAGCCAAGGATCCACAATATCACAAGCTCTCAGGTCGAGAAATGATGATACGTTCACCATTTCTGGTTTGACATCATCACCAATCGAGGAGGCCTCAACTGATTCCCCTCAAGAATAAGGTCAACCTATAGTAAGTTCCCAACATTGGGTCCTCGGATCGAGAATGTGCAATGGGTTTGCCACTGAACATGGTCTGCCACTGTCACATCTCGGGAGGAGAGGCGTTGCTGAGTCCTCGGGAGACGGTCGCCAGAGTCGACAGCTTTCCAGGTTATATTCCATCGTCAGCCCCAAATGGAAAGGACAAAATATTACCAAAGAAAACCTCGTCTAGATGTGGAGTTTTCGTGTATACTAAGTCTGGCCAAATGCCAAACAAGTCACACTACTTTCCACGCTAATCATAGGTGTATGCTCAAGCCTGGGTATTGGGTTTTTCTCTCATGAATCCAACCCACCCTACAAACAGAAAATCCAGCAGCAGAACAGTACAACATAATAATGAAATGCAATGCAATAAATGCGATAAATATAGTAAAACAAGTAAAACAACAATACAGTAATACAGTAATATACAACAAAATAAAGCACCATAATAAACACCTAATGAAACAGACAAACAAGCGCTAGGATAAACTCGCTAAAGGGGATGGACCAACAAGAGGTCAACCAGAGTCCCCAGCAGAGTCGCCAGTTGTCGCTCCCGAAAGATTCACATCCAACGGTACAAATGCGAGAGTGGCGCAGAAAACATAGAGTCGCCAACAATGTGTATTTATCCCGAGAGAGGGAAAGGAAACACTGCATAAACCTGAAGAGAAAAGGAAAGAACATGGTCTCACGACCAAGAGAAACAGGTACGGGAGTCGGTTACGCGAAGAGAAGGTGTTAGCACCCAACACGTCCATCGTACTCGATGAGATCCACGCTTGTTATCTGCAACAAAGGGTGTCGTCGTCTGGAGCTCCACTGCTACTGGACCGGAGAAGAAACGAGAACGGAAAGAACGGAGAAACGAAGAAGAAAAGAAAAAAATGAAGTGACTCAATAGGACGTTATCGTTGTCCTAGGCCTACGTACTCCCTCAGTGCAATGGGAAAGTCAGAGTCAACGTAGTTCGGACGGGAACTGTGGGGGAAGGTTGCTCGCCAAGACAATCGCTGTCTTGTGCCTACATATCCTCAATTGGACGAGAGAGAGGAATCAGAGCTAATGTAGTTCGTGGGTACGACCACGAATGGGTAAGTGTTTTTTACGTGAGCGACGAGCTCTTTTCTGAAAAAAGAAGTTTGAAACCCAACAATCCCGAAGGATAAAAAAGGATTTGAATTTGTTTTGTGTTTTTTAGACAGAAGTGTTTTAAGTTAGTTCGCAACTTACATTGCACCAAAGTCTACCATGCGGGAACGAGTGAATCGCATGGTCGGCCCCAAATGGGACGTATGCTAAACACCTTAGAAGAGGAGGGGAGACCCCTCGTTCTTCATTTCCTACACTTAAGGCTCGCATGCAATATACGTTATATTTTATTAAGTGTTTTCAAGAAGTTTTGAGATGAGAAGAGAGAAGACACAAAGGAAACTCTAAAGGGAAACTAAGAGTCCTAATGTTATCATGCATGGATGACCTATGGTTAGTGAGGCTTAGGAGAGACGACTACCTAAAACCTAATGTTAATCCTACTCCAAGCTTAATCAAAAATTAAGTTGGACTAGGTAGCTCTAAGGGAAAAGAATCCAAGACTTAATCAAGTCTTGAGATTCATGGGATGAGAAAGAGTGAGAGAGGGGAGAAGCATCTTAAATGCTAAAGCAAACACAAGTATGAAAGCTTAAAAGAGAAAGGAGAAGTTAGGACGTGGATAACTATCCACATCCCATTCACTTACCATTAGCCCCTACATGGTTAGCAAAAACAAACATAAGCAACAATAAGACAAATGAAACCCAAATAAGTCACAACCCAAAGAGAAATGATTACAAACCAAATGAAACTCATCCAAGTCAGAATGTACACCTTAGAGGTAACCCATAATGTTTACCAAACAAACTCAAGCAAAGAGAATGCAAACAAGTGGCAAAACATACAAGAAAGTCATCAAAGAAGGAGTAGAAGAAGAATGAGTGGATATGCAAGGTGATCATGCAAGAATGCTTCAAATAAAATCAAAGTCAGAATGTGGATGACCTAAACATGTGCCTAAACATGCTATACAAGTGTCACATAAGGCATACAAGCAAGTATCCAAGCATTAAGAATCATTAGAAGAAGGAGAAGGAAGCATATAAGTGAAGCATGTTCAAGGATGCAAAATGAAACATGAATAACATATGACATAAGTGCAAGGCTTCAAGGTCAGAAACATACATCATATGAGATGCAAAGAAGAGATATGGCATGGTATACACAAACCAAATACAAACCAAGAAGAGGCATATATGAGAAGAAGTGAGAAGATAAGTCAAAAGAGGCATGTAAATCAAACATTGAACATGTGCACAAAATATGCAATAACCTCACACCAATGACCTATAATTGTAATCAAATGACCTATAATGATTCAAACATGATTTAATAAATCAAAGAAGCAATCCCAAATAATGGCACAAGTGCCTTCTCAAACAAGCAATCAAACATGATCAAAGGTGTGCATAAAAGAGACCTTAAATTAAGAGCAATCAAACAATTAGCAAAACATCTTCAGAAATTACCAAATTAAATCTCAGAACACCTTAACCAGGGGCAAACATCATGTTAAAAACTCATGCAAAAATTCACAAGATAAGTCCTTCAATCAATCATGCAAAGTCACATAGGAATTATGAACTAATATGCAAAAGAGAGGGACCAAAATGCAATATGAAAAGAGTTTAAAAATATGAGAAAAATGTTTTTATGCACTTAAATATGTTTATGAAACAATGCAAAAAGAATGGGTTCAAAATGTTTTATATGCTATGAGAAATAAAATCTACAATGCAAAGTGTGCACAATTGAAACAAATCAAAAAGAAATTAAAGCAACAATTAATTCAGATGCTAAAAATAAAATAAAAATGGAAAATAAAATTTGGAAAAATTTTATAATATGCCAAAGATGATCCATGATTTTTTTCATAATTTTAGGATGCATAAAACTATTTTTAAAAAATTAAAATGCAAACAATGCAATTAAATAAAATAAAATGGAAGAAAAACAAGCAGGGGTGTATTCAGCAAGCAAAACACGTTGGGAATGATAAATGGGCTTAAATGGGGGGTGCAAAAAGCAAACAGACCCCAGGCCCAAACCAAAACGTAAACAAACAAAAAAAACAAAGAAAACAGTTAACCATCTGGACCATTGGATCAATCATGCGCTCCACATTCAATCAATCAAAACAATAAGTAATCATGATTTGTGGCTCAGATTAAAAGTACACAATAAAAGAGGTATACACACGCACACCACATCATCAGAAATTAAATTAAAGAAAACACGTGAAGGGCACATGGCAATTTAATGTGTTGTCACAATAAGAAACGTCAGATTAATCAAACGCGTGAGATCAAGTCAAACGATCTAAATAATATGCAAGATGAACGCTCAGATTAGCATGCACATGATAATGATCGTGGAGTAGCACACACACAATCAAAGAATTAAAATAGATTTTAAACAGACGTGGCAACACTTGAACCCTCAGATCTGGACCACCAACGGTCCAGATTATGTCTTCAACCTTGAAAACTCAGGCCACCTGAAAAAAAACCAGACGCCGGAGCCCTAGCTCCGGTCGTCTCCTCTGGCAAGCTGCATCTCAAAAAAAATCCAGAAAATGCAAACAAATATACCATTCAAACCAGATTTTCACAAGGATCTCAAATATCATATTAAAAATCACAAACAATGCAAGAATAATGAGAATCGAACGAAATAAGTTTGGATTCAAAAACTTCAACCATCAAATACTCTCATGATACACGTCCAAACTCAAAACAAAACACATCAGCACACTCAGTGAACTTCATAGATCATTATGCACATAAAAAAATTAAGTTCTAAGAGCATGAAATCACCAATAACCTGAGATCTTGAAGAGCTCAAAATACTCCTAAAAAACCGTGTGTAAGCTCTAGATCACACCTCAGAAGTTTCTAATTGCAAAATAAATGCAATTAGAGCTTGAATCTGACCTAGATCTTGAGTTTTGAAGAAGAGGTTTCCAAATTCAAACCCTATGATATCCTTGTTATGAGCTTCAGATGATGGTAGATTTGTGTTCTATGGAGTCCAATGATTCAGAATGTGAAAGAATTTCTCAAAAAAGCTCTTAAGATGAGAGAGAATCGAAGAGGAGAAGATTTGAGCAAAAATGTGAAATCTGAGCAAATGAGGATGCATGACCTAACAATGAGGGTATGAGTTAGCTTATATACACTTGGTTATTCCCCTGATTATGATTAAGGTCTTGTTAATCTCTTGGTTAATGACTTTTGAAGGTTTATGCAAAAATGCAATTTGGATTGCACCTCCTTATTCCCACGTGCTACCTCATGTTTATGGTCATGGATCATCCACAATTTCCATGCTGATCACAATTGAACTGACTTTGGGCTTTGTAGTGGCTTGATTTATGAGATTCAATGCATCTTGCATTTTGGTCACTTGAGAAATTCACCATGAATATGGCACGGGTGGGTGTGAAATAAAAGTAAAAAATGATGCTCATGGCTTGTACTTGAACATGGTAATGTGAATTGGAGCAATAGAAACAATTACAAGTCAATTTGTACCAAAATGTGCATGTGAAAACCCTCAAAAACACCTTGCATTGTTTTGACCATAACTTGAGTTCTACAAATGATATGGAAACCATCTAGTACTTTTTGAAAATGGGAGAGAAAGATCTTCAACTTTCATGTTGGATAAAAATTCATTTGAAGCCTCCTTGATGATGAAAAGTCAAGTTGAACATGGTGGAAAAATTGCCAAAAATGGAAAGTTCTCATTATAGGTCATTTTCCAAATTTAGTAACTTCTGCACAAACTCTTGATTCTTGAAGAATGATGCCATCCATGCTATTCCTTGACCAAATAAAGGTACATGGACTTGGGAAACATGATTTGAACCCTTGAAAACCCATGGTTGACTTTCCTTTTGAACTGTTGACTTTTGCTTACTTCACAAGTAACTGATCCACTGAAAATCCTCCACAATAAACCACTTGCCAAGTCTCTATCCATGAACACTTGTGAGCATATGGAATACCATAAGAACATGCTTGAATCCACAAAGCCCTTCAAGAAGTCCTTTTGATTCACAAACCCTAATTGGTCCCCCTGGTTAGGTGGGAAAGATTCACTTGTAATCTTTTGCCAGGCTTGACTTTATGAAGATATGATGGACCCCATGAGACACCTTGAGGCTTGAGATTTGAGAATATGGACCAAGTACCTTGATCCCATGCTAAGAACCAATGCTATGCACAAATACTAATGCAAGAAATGCAAAGAAACATAAGCCAGTTAGCTAAAAGCAACAAGACAAATTTTGGGGTGTTACAAGATAATGGTCAACAAAAAGTCAATCTTCCATGGTTGACTTTGTTGACTAAAGTCAAACTTGAAAATGACCTCCAAATCTCATCCGACCATGATGCTTTAACCAAAATTAGGGTTCTCCCAAAGACTTAATCCAAGAACTCTGGTCAACCAAAGGTTTGTTGTGCCAACAATCTTTGCCACAATTCAATATTTTGCATCTTAAATAACAAAAACGTTTGAATCAATGGTGTTATTTGAAAAATGCAAGTGTAAATGAATGATCTAGATAACTAGGGCATGGGTATACAGATGAATTGTGGACCATGAGTAAAATGAAAAGAAAAAGGTGAGGCAAATTTTGGGGTATGACACATCGAACACAAATTTAGTAATCTTCGAAGTCACCATGGCTTCAAGAGTTTGTTATCTGATATATTCAAAAAAAAGAGATCAATGTTTTGAGAGAAGAACATCAATGACATACGATAACAAATCGACGATATGCGAGAATAAAATTAGTGATATGTGTATTCGGTGAAAAGATAATGTTTTTTATAGAAAAACAATAAGAATTAATAGTCGATTCTCATAGACGACACTACTTTTATGTCATAGAACTAGAAATGTGAAGTACAGTGGTGAGTGAAGTCTTGGTGCGGTGGAGCGAACTTTCGGTATGACGAAGAGAGAGCGAATCTATAAGGTTGACACTTCAACACCTAAGACATTTTCTGAGTGAAAAGTGATATGAAAGTAAGAATGAATTGAATGCTTAAAACAATATAATCTTGTCTTTATATATTATGAGTGATTAAAACTATCATATATAAAATTTGAAGACTCGTGCAAATATCAAATCTTCTTTGTGAACTACCCAATACATTATTTAATTTATTATGTTACTTATCCACCATGTTTAAAGGGGTTTCACTTCTAAAATTAAATTTGAAAGAAAAAATGTTTTGTTCTTTCATTACAAAAATGAGAGGTTTTTCTTGTAAAAAAGTTAATATTGAAAAGTACCATATGAGATGAGAGAGAAAAATATCTTTGGGCAAACCTAATATCAAAACGCACAGCTTCATCGGGCACGTGTACCAGAAGCCCAAAACCCTAACCCATAAAACTTAGTAGCGATATCGAGTGAAACCTCCATTCGTATATAAAAGCTAGCTCAGCCGTTCACTTTCATAAATCTCCTCACTCTCAGCTATCCCCAAAACCCTAATTCTCTCAGCCGTAGGGTTTTGAATAGCTTTCGCAGCTCCTACCCTTTACTCTCTCAGATGGGCAAGTCAAGCAAGAAATCCGCCACCAAGGTATGCGTGATTTCAATCTCTCGTTCCTCTCACTCCTCACAGAATTATTTTCGATTGTTGTAGTTGCTTATCGTCTTTTTCTTCTTTATGTTGTGTTTGAAGGTTGATGCTGCTCCCGTTGTCGTTTCACCAGTAAAGTCGGGAAAGAAAGGTAACAATTGTTCGTATAACTTTACTGTTCTGTGTTGTTTTGATTCATGACTTTTTAATTTCATTTGATTTTTGAAACTTGCTTCTTTGTTTTTGTGATGTAAACTATACTACAAGTATTTGATGCTAATAGAGTTATTGTTAATTGGTAGAACTGATTTTATGAAATTTGAATTTTTTTTAATTGATTTGGTGTTCTGATCTTGATATTCTGTTGGATTGTTTTGATTTTGGTGTAGGCAAGAGGCAGGCTGAGGAAGAAGTTAAGAAAGTGAGTGCTAAGAAACAAAAGGTAGAGGAGGTTGTTGCTAAGCAAAAGAAGGAAGCTGTGGTTCAGAAAGCTAAGGAGGAAAGTAGTTCAGAGGAAGATTCCTCTGAATCAGAGGATGAGGTATTTATATCTCTGATCATGTAATTGTTTGGTTATTGTTATGCTGTTTACTTGAGGGTATGCTATTTTTTTCTGTTGTCTCAGAAACCCGTTGCAAAACCTGCTGCCCCTGTTAAAAAGGTGCCAGCAAAGAACGGGAATGCTAAGAAAGCTAAGCCTGATTCTAGTACTTCAGAGTCCGAGTCTGAGTCTGGTGATGACTCTTCAGATGAGGATGATGTGAGTGCTAAGCCGGCGAAAGTTGAGGTTGCTGTAAAGCCAAAGCAGGCACCGAAGAAGGTGGAAAGTTCTGATGACTCAGAAGATGAATCTGATGAAGATTCATCTGAAGATGAGGTATGAAGACACTTTGAAATTTATTGTACGATATATCCTGTGTTTTTATCAATTTAATTGACATTTTCCATGATTCAGAAACCTGCTCCTGCACCAAAATCTGTTCCGGCTAAAAATGGGAGTGCCCCAGCAAAGAAAGCTGCTAGTTCTTCTGATGAAGAGTCTGATGATGATGATTCTTCCTCTGATGAAGAAGTAAGTAGTATCTTTAGTGGCAACCATGAAATAATTGGTGCTTCTTAATTAGTATTTGGTGTTTATTGTTAAAGCATGAAATAATTGGTCTTCCTAATTAGTATTTGATGTTTATTGTTGACTGTATTACCTGTTATGCTCTTCTTACTATAACCTATTATTGTATTCAGGCACCCAAAGCTAAGGCTGTTCCTGCTGCTGTGAAGCCTGCTGCTGCAAAGAAGCCAGCTAAAAGCTCTGACTCTGATAGCTCAGAGGAGGAGTCTGATTCTGATGATGATGAGGTATTAACCTTTCTACAAAAGGAAAACAAGTAGTAACATTTCCATCCTTATTGGAATGGTGTCATACAAACAGGTGATAATAATTTTGAAATACCTAATTTCTACCCTTTTATAGGATACCAAGCCTTCTGTTACTGCTGTTGCCAAAAAGACTGAGGATGATGATGAAGATAGCAGCGAAGAAGAAGATAGCAGCTCTGATGAAGACAATGTAAAATTTTACTTGATTGCCTTTTTTCTTAATATAATTGTTTTATTATCTTTGTGATCATGTGTCTTGCTCACATTTATATGAAAAGTAGTTTAATACTTGTTGTTTTCTAAATGCTGCAGAAAACTTCCAATGCTTCTAATGGAAACAAGAAGGCAGTGACTGTTGCTAAGAAAGAGGTTAGTGAATCTTAGGAATGTTTTTGGTTATGACTATGCCAATTTTGTAGTATGTACATATTTTTTTGTGATATTTTATATTTTTGAATCATGTTTTTTATCATACACTCCCCCGCAATCAACAGGATAAGATGAATGTTGACAAGGATAGCAGTGATAGTGACGAGGAAAGTGACAGTGACGAGGAGAGTGAGGACGAACCATCCAAGACACCTCAGAAAAAAGTTAGCTTATTGTTTGATCTCTTGGTTTTAATTTCTGGATTGTTTTTGCTTTTTCTAATGATTATTTACCTGTGCTGAACAGACCAAGGATGTGGAGATGATTGATGCTGACAAATCTTCCAAGAAAGCTGTAATTAATTGATATCTGCTTTTCTTTCTTGAACTAGAAATAGTTTATACTAAGAATGTGTATGACTTGATTATTAAATTTTGCAGCCTGCTACACCAGCTACACCAAGTGAAAATGGAGGTTCAAAGACCTTATTTGTTGGGAACCTGTCATTCCGTGTCGAGCGATCAGACATGTAATTATTTTTTTCTTAATCGTGTGATTTTTTGTTATCTTGCTCTATTATAAGAACTATCTAACTTTAAATTATCCAGTGAAAATTTCTTTCAAGAATGCGGAGAAGTTGTTGATGTCCGTCTTGCTTCAGATGAGGATGGGAGGTTTAAAGGCTTTGGACATGTTGAGTTTGCGACTGCTGAGGCAGCCCAAAGTGTATGCTTTTAACATTTTGTCTAATTTGTGTAATTTATGAGAACTGTTATTGATGTCATCTCATATACCTCTAGATTTATGTGTTAATCATAATTAACTTGTTTATTACTATAGGCACTTGCGTTGAATGGGGAAGAATTGTTGCAAAGAGGTGTCCGACTTGATTTAGCTCGGGAAAGGGGAGCTTATACTCCAAATAGTAACAGGTAACTTATTCATATACAAGTTTTTATTTTATTTCACTTGTGTCGCTTGCACTAATTTCATTATAACTTGTATTTTTTAAATAAATGCAGCAACTTCTCTGCCCCAAACAGTGGTAGAGGCCAGTCCCAAACTGTATTTGTCAGGGGTTTTGATAAATCTCTTGGGGAGGATGAGGTAATTTTATTCTCTTATTTTGTCAAGTTTATTATGATTATGTCCATTGTGTGTTTTATCTTGACATCTTTTGTTATATACACACAGATTAGAGCCAAGTTGGAGCAACATTTTGCTTCTTGCGGGCAGGCTACAAGGGTGTCAATCCCAAAAGATTATGATTCTGGCTATGTAAAGGGGTATATTTTTATATTCAAAATTTGATTGGCACGCTCTACTGTTTATCTTAATGTTTATTGAAAACTCACTGATTATACAGCCTGTTTACTAAAAGTCACTTTTCAATCTGACTTGTACAACATATTTGAAGGTTTGCATATATGGACTTCAAAGATTCAGACAGCTTTAACAAAGCTCTAGAACTCCATGAAAGTGAACTTGATGGTTATTCTTTGTCGGTGGATGAAGCCAAACCTAGAGATAGTCAAGGTTCTGGCGGTAGAGGAACTTCAAGGGGTAGAGGAGGTCGATTTGGTGACAGTGGCCGTGGAGGTCGATTTGGTGACAGGAGTGGCCGTGGAGGTCGATTTGGTGAAAGGGGAGGAAGAAATGGTGGTAGAAGGGGTGGTCGTTTTGGCAATAAACCAAGCCTTGCTCCAGAAGGCACAGGTATATTTTTCCTCTATGTTTCTCTTGCAGTTATTTTTTATTATTAAAAAGCATTTCTGTTGCCTTGCTCAGCATTATGAATTATTTCTAATGACTATTTCTGCATGTTTTCTAGAGTTTAAAATTTTTCACTATTTTTTGATGACCTGATTATATTGTAAGTCGTCTATTCAAAAAATCATCGGAAGTCGTCTATTCAAAAGCCTACATAGTAAATTCGTGCTCTGCTCGTCTGCTTGCATAACCATGGCCAAAATCACTGTATTATGTATACCCTGGCACGATTTTCATTTTCTGATGATTGTTTCGACTTATTTTTTCAGGAAAGAAGACTACTTTTGCCGACGACTAGAGATTGGCTATTTTGGATTGCTGAAACTTGTCTTCCGTTCGCAGGATACTTGAAAACCTATAAACTTATGCTTTTTAATTTATTTCTAGTAGTTTTGTTGCTCAGTTTTGGTCGTTATTAATTAGTATGAATTGGTGAAAGATCTTGTGTATCTGAAATTTTTGTGACTGGTAGTTTCTGTCGTATGGATTTTGAAATTACTGCGGCTATTGAAATTTGCAGATGATTGGTTAATTATTGTTATAAATTTTTGAAGAGTATTGTTGTTTTTAAGTTTAAACAGTCGAAAAATATTATTTTCTGTTATTTAGGGATGATAATCTATATTTATATCTATACTTCTATATTATAAAGGCAAAGTTTAGGTTTGGTGTAGTTTTTTTTTTACCTATTTTGTGTTTATTTTAAAATTTGTAGTTTTTATGATAATTTTCATTGAACTATAATTATTATTTTTCACATAACTTACTAAATTTTATTTAAATATTTTTAAATTAATAGTAAATAAAATTTTTTTTGTATATTTTTACTTATGTGCATTAAAAAAAACGGACAGATGTGGACGCTAGTTATATATAAAAGAAAAATATGGTTTTTGGTGTAGTTTATTTTTTTTTTCAATCATATCCTTTTAGTTTTTGATTTAAAATTTAGTGTTTTTTTTATTAATCGTGATATTTGGTTTAAATATATTTTTTATTTTATTATTTTTTTATTAATTTATAAATGATTTAATTAAAATAAAAATAAAGTCAAAAAAATACTGTTTATATTTCAATTCGCTTGTGTATTAATAAAAGTGAGCAGACGAGTACGGAAAAATTAAATCGTGAATGCAATATAAATGTTTTAAAAATCTGACCAGTGGTGTAGTTTGTTGGATTGAGAATTTTAGATGAATTTGGTTGAGTCAATCTTTTAAAAGTATTAGTGGGTCAAAACTGAGTAAATTTGGAAAAATTAAATTGAATTGTTCAAAATTATTCAAACCATTCGAATCAAATTTGGTTTTATAATATCGTCTAGTTCAAAAAATAAGTCTAATTGACTATGTTTTAAACTATTTACAAAAAATGTTTAATATCAAAATTTAATATATATTTCTTAATTACAAAAAAGATATTTCTTAATTACAAAAAAGAATTTTGTGGTTTTTATATAACTAGAATTTTTAAGTTTTGTCACTCTTTTTTATATATATTTTTTAATCACATTCCATCATTAAACAGTGTCTTATTTGTTGTTCAACCCAATTTTTTTTTTATTTTTTTATTTTATTTTTTATTTTTATGTTTAATTAAGTATATTGTAATTTTGGTATTTTATATTAAATTTTGGTATTCTTAAGTATTTAAAATTTATTTTATTTATTATGTTATATTATTTTAATTTTAGTTTGAATTATTTTAATTTATTCTATTGTAATTTTTTAATTTGTTTAAATTATTCTTAAATAAAAGTTGAAATGAAGTGTGCACTTAACATATATGTTTTAAATATTTATTTTAGGGATAAAACATGTTTTACCCCCTACCATTTGGGACAAATTTGAAAAAGAATTTTGTAAAAAAAAAAACTTAAATTCCGTTTCTGTCATTTGAAGATTCTTTTATTTTGACCGCTGAACGCACAGTCAGTAGAATCTGATAAAAAATTAAAATTTTAGCCACACCAAAAAATAAACCCATATCCTCATGATTGCAAGGAGATACTTTTTCACGGAACTATTTAGTCTTTCTTTTCAATTTGTTAACTTCAAATATATATATTACAATATTTCAATTAACAATTAAATTAATATTAATGAATTAATAAACTAAACTAATATTAATGTTTTAATAAACATTTTAAATTAATATTAACGTTTACGTTTTAATAAACTTCAAATGTCTATTTAAATTAACATTTCTATAAAAGTTTTAATAAACTATATTAATATTAATGTTTTAATATTAATATATTATAAAATATTGATATTAATATTATAATATATTAATGATATATTTAAATAAATATATTTAATTAAATAAATATGTTAATTAAACTGAAATTAATATTAATATAAAAATATACGTTAACTTTTAAAAATAAATTAAGATAATTAATATTTATTAAAAAATAAATTAAAGATAATTAAAATAATATTTAATTAAAAATATACGTTAACTTTTAAAAATAAATATATTTAATTAAAAATAAATTAAGATAATATTTAATTTTTATAAACTATTTAAAGATAATTAAAAAATTAAAATTTATATTAAAATAATTAATATTATCTTAACGTTAAATAATTAAAAAATTAAAATTTATATTAAATGAATCAATATTATCTTAACATTAAATAATTAAAAAATTAATATTATCTTAACTTTAAATATTAAAAAAATTAAAATTTATATTAAAAAATCAAAATTTATATTAAAAAATTAAAATATATATTAAAAAATTAAAATTTATATTAAAATAATTAAAAAATTACATTATTTAAGTATTATAACGTTAAATAATTACTATTAATTAAAATTTATCTTAATTAATGTTTAATAATTATTATATTTTTTTAACTAAATTATTAAATATAAATATAATAAATATATATTAACACTAGACCTAAGTCTTCTATTTATAGTCTTTTGTTGTCTTGGACTTTCCATCTTTGGTCCTTGATCCACTCCTGCGATTGCTTCATCCAATCTTGCAACAGATTTAAAGCAGATTTAAATCAATCTGTTATAACAGTCCAGGATGTCGAGTCTGCATACTGGGACATCTCATTCGACATCTCGTCTTATACAAAATTATTCAGCTTGATCTTCATGTTGAGGCTTCTTTTCCAACATTTATGTTTTACCAAAATTTGTCCAAAAGATTCTCTGCTTCAGAGACATTGGATTCAATTGAAATGCAATTTTGAATCTGGATCTAAGCAATATAATTATATTATTTAAAGAGTGATGATTCAAATATTAAACCTGACTACCATTTAGCTAGGTAAAAATGTATGTGACTGGTCGACAATTGGGAGTTCGACGAACATTTTGTGGCATGAATGTCCAATCCAGAAGCTTGATAGACAGAAAATACTTCAACAAAAAGGTTGTATCATTTAGATAACTGGTCTCGGTGGTTCAGGTTCGTGAAATTTTGATTTCGTTTAGATAGTCGTTGTTTCTTTGTGTTTGCGATAGTATCAAATGCATTCAGGAATTGGTGATTCGATTTGGTTTGATTTGTATTTCTTCTATTTAATGTTTTTGACATTGGTTTAAGGAAAAAGTACGATAGCATGCGATTTGAGTCGAAGCTTGCACTCAAGAGGAAAGTTAACTTATATCCTTGATGGTGACAATATTCGGCATGGTTTTAGTCTTTTAGAGCAGAAGATCGCTCAGAGAACATACGAAGGATTGATGAGTTACTGCACATTTTCCTTATTCTTACCCCTCTATTGCTATATAATTTGAGTAGTCCAATGTCATGAATGATGTTTCAGGTGAAGTAGCAAAACTCTTGGTAGATGCAGGAGTTATTTTCATCGCCAGTTTAATATCACCATACCAAAGGAGATTTTATTGAGGTACATTCTTATTCAGGTGAACCAAATCATGCAGGTAGTTTGGCATCTGGAAAAAATTCTGACAATAGTGAACACTATGATTATTGAACAAAACAAAATGTTCTTCATAGCCTATGTTGTCTTACATCTCTTAACCCATACATGTTGTAGGTTTTCTTAGATGTGCCACTAGCTGTCTGTGAAGCAAGGGACCCAAAGGGGTTATACAAGCTTGCTTGAGCTGGAACGATTAAAGGTATTAGATTTTTTATTTGCAACAGTGCTTTATTTTGTGCGGAATTTTTTAGGTAGAGCTGGAATGATTAAAGGTATTAGATTTTTTAATTGCGAACACTGCATTATCTGCAACACTAGCTATGTTTTTTTTGTTTTGTTATTTTTATTGAGTTTGGTTTGTGTCATTTATGTGATTTTCATTGTTTTCCATTTAAACTGATTCAGGTAATTGATTCAGAAATAATAAGAAACTTAATTATTGATTAAAAAAACTTAATTTTGCCATTTATGATAAGTTGAATGTATCAATATTTGATTTTGTGATATAGTTTATTGTTACTGATATGCTGACATTGTAAGATTTATTTCACTAAATGCATATATATATATATATATATATATATATATATATATATATATATATATATATATATATATATATATATATATATATATATATATATATTGTTAACAAATTTGTTTCACTAAATGCATAACACACAAATCTTGTCGGATATGGATATTTTGGAAGTGATTTGTTCAACCCATGTGTATAGTGACACCAAGTTTAATGTTGAATCTCTCTTCAAGATTGCTAGGAACATCTTTAGGTGTTCAACAATTGTATACAATCATTCATTTATTTTCAGTTTTACTTTTCTAATTTATATTCAATTTTTACTTATGCACTTTCTGTTGGTTATTAAGCATAGAGTGAGATTGGGAAAGGACAAGAGAGATTCATATTCATTGAAGATAGAAGGTGAAAACTTGCAGGCTGTTGTGGAGTTCTTATGCTAAATTAATTGCCATTATTGTAAGTGTGTTGACGTGTGATTAACAATGTGATTTGTCACTCTTGTATTCCCGACATTTTTATAACATGCTTGTGAATTTGTGCACATGTTTGATTACTGGAGTTTTGGTGTGAAAATTGAAATTTGAGTTATAATATTTGAAGACTGCAAATGAAATACTCTCACTCGTATTTGCAAGCTGACACTTATATTTACATTTTTTTATTCACATCAGTTGTGTTCATTCATTGCCTTTATTTTGTTCATGCCGCAATTAACACAATCCTTGAAGTTAATACTGCGAAAACTAATATTGTTTTATGTGTTACTATTCATTAATGTTGCCCTCAATTCCTTATTCTTGGGTAGATGCTTCTTATCTCACACAATATTCCCTTGGTCTTTCTGGTGCAGATGGAGAAGTATAGGTGATTACATTTCTCTGTGATGAACCTTCTTTAGGCACTAAGAAGTTGCTACATCATACACTTTTGTTTTTTTCATTTATTTCTCATCTCCCACAAGAAAAGTCAAACTTTGTGCATAACTAAGTTCTTAGGTTGAATATTTTTGAAAATTGTATGTGTAGAAAAGTTTTAATATAACCTATCCTTTTACCGGCCTTCATAAAAACAGCTCGAATCATATACAAAAAGATTCAAGATGGAGTTTTTATGTATCAAATGTGGTTAAATTTTTATTTTATCAAATTTAGATTAGTCATTCTTTACCTCGAATGGTTTACCACTTCATTATTAATATCATTAATGATTATAAAGAGAAAAATGTAGTCTTTCTGATTCAAAAAACAAGTCACTGATAATATTTATATGATTCCAGTCTTATGGGAATAAAAAGTAGGATATGGTGGAATTCATGGAACATCTAGAGTTAGGGAGGGCCCTTCTGCTGCTGTTGAAGTGAAACATATCACAACACAAACAAACGTGGTTATTATTTATGTATTCTCTTTTCTTTTAGGTTTGGATATATGAAAGTATACACATTTGGGGTTGATAAATCATATAATTGTATAATGGTTTCTTTTGAACCTTTGACTGACTATTTGTTTATATATATATATATATATATATATATATATATATATATATATATATATATATATATTTAATGGTGTTTTTTTGTCGTGTACTTTATGATGTGAATTAGCTGTATTTGAGCAAATGTGTTTTTTAAATATTGAGTTAATAATAAAACATAAATTTAATGATTTAAAGTTTTGTTGATAGATTAAAGATGGTTAAATATGTACTCACTAATATTTAGAAAAATCAAATTATACTTGAAGTATATTAATAAAATTTTATTATAAATATTATTTTTAATTATATATTGTGAAGTTAATACTTAGACTCTGTTTGGCAAGACATATTTTGAGCTTATAGCTTATGTCTTATAGTTTATAAGCTCGTATGACAATAAAAAACCTGTTTGATAACTGTCTTTTCATCACGAGCTTATAACTTATTTTGTTAGCTTATAGCTTATTTTTTAGACGCCATTTTAAATAGCGTTTTAGCTTATGACTTATAGCTTATCATTTTTTCTTCAACTTTTACCCTTATTATTTTAACTAAAACCCACTATTATCCTTTATAATTTATTATAATTTAAAATAAAATAATAATTATTAAATATCTTTTATGTCATTTTATTTTATCAAATAATTAAACCGTTAATTTTACCAAACACTTCAACTAGCTTATCAGATATAAGTCATCAGTCATCAGGTATAAATTATAAGCTATCAGTCATCAGCTATCAGTCATAAGCTATAAGATATCAGCTAACTTATCAGCCAACTGTTATTTTTACCAAACAGAGCCTTATATAAGTGAGTTTGAAAATTTGTATTTACAACATATTTAATCAACTATATTTATTATTATTGATTTTTTTTTTAATTTTAACAAAATTAAAAATTTTAATTTACCAAATTAAATAATAACAGATAACTTCTCATCACGAATTATTAACTTTTCATTTTACGAACCACTATCAACATAATATATATTTTATTTTAATTAATTATTATTATTATTAAAAATACAAATTTTTTATTTTTAAATATCATTTTTTTTCTTTCTCCATCTCATAAATCACTTTTTCTCTTTTTAATATGGTTATTTAATATAATTAAATTTATATGATAATCATTTATTTTACAATTAAATAATTTATTTAAAATTTATATATTTTTATAAATATATTTTATAAAATATTACACGGACATCTTACTGGTTTTAAATTAAAATTGTAAAAGTTTAATAGGTCGGAGCAAATATATTAAAAATGTGAATCTAAAATTTTGATATGTCACAACAAGAAAAATAATGGAATCTCATCACGTGGATCCTATTTATTACCCCCAAACTTGATATCAAACCTAACTTAAATTGTGTAAGTTGCAACTCATTTCTAATCCTTTACATACACTACAAAACAAAAGCCACATAAATAAATAAAAAGTTAAAGTTTTACCGTAAAATAAATACTATTACTGGTTTGGGACATTTCAGATGAATTAAAAACACGTAATTATTATTTTATGAAAAAGATAAATTATGTATGATGTTAAAGAAATATCTTTTATAATTATATATAAAAAAATTAATAAATAATAATAAATCTTTGAGCGTATACTAGAAAAAATATCATTAATATTGCATTGATATTCTTTTTTAGGGTATTTTTTTTTTTCAATTTGGATGGGGCGGGGCTTGTTAAGAAATTTTATTGGGAATGGTCTTTGGTTTTGTTTAGAGGTGATTTTAAGATATCGTGGTCGGATTGGTGTGTTGATCCATCGATTGGTTTTGGTTGAATTTTGTTAGGTTGGGGTGTTTTTTTGGTCGTGGGTGGAACTTTTATTTTTCTTTGTAATTTGGGTTAAGCACCCCTAGTGCTTTTTAATACAACTCCTTTGCTTATAAAAAAAAAATTAATATTGCATTGAAAAAGTAAATAACTTATAATTTGAGACAATTTTTTTTTTACAAATTAATTTATAATCTATAATTATATATAAATGGGATATCACTTTTTAGACTGGCCAATTTTTTAGACTAATTTACCCTTTAACTCCTTCTTTTACATATAATTTATTTGATAACTACCATAAAACTCACTAATATTCATTTCCACAAAACTCATTATTATTAACTTCCAAAAAAACAACTATTGGTAACCTCCACATAATATTTTCCTCTATTTAGACATGTTTTTGTAAATTTTATCACAACATTTACAGGTTTTCTTTCTCTTTTTTTTCAAAAACTATTTCTCTCTTTTTATTTATCTCATCATCATTTTTATTATATCATTATTTTAGAGATTTTTGGAGACAAAAACTCCCTTGGATGAACATGAAATTTGATTACTACGAAAATCCACTTGCATCAACATGGAGTTTGATCACTAATATTATTCTTTCCATCCCTATCTTTTTAAATTTATATGTTGGTTGTTTGACACGAAATAAAGGATGGTGATAAAAAATCTATAGGAAGATCACAACTCATATATTTTTTCCATTTTCTCTCTAATAATTCAACTTCATCAGTGATCCTACAATCCAATAGAAACGATCTCAAAGTAGTGCATGTTTGGGTCTACTGTATTTGATCGTACCTGATAAAAAAGTACACTAGTGGCCAGCAACGTCGTGAGCTCCGCTACTCCGGTGGTGATGAGACGGTGGGGGTGTACCTGCAAGATACTCCGATGCCAAAGTTAGGACTATAGTAAGTAAGTACAGAAAGAGTAAGAGTTAGAATAGAATGTAACCTGACCCTCTAATGAAAGAGGGTATTTATAGGCTGCCCCCAGCGTAGGGCCAACGGTCATCTGCTTTGGGCCTTGCGACCCAGCCCAGTGTAGATAACTGTCAGGGCTTACGTGGCGTAGTGAAAACCAGTACGTGGTCTTCGCCCTGGAGTAACGGTCCCGTGATCTCCGGAAGGTGGGTTGACCAGCTCTTTCGGAAGTGGGCGTTACCTGATGACGTGTTTCCGCAGGGAGGAGCACGTGGAAAGGCGCGGGGAGGATGTCTGTTCTCTCCCCGATCACCGCAGTGCCTGTCCGACCACTATAGGCTCAGGCCGTGCCCGACGATGATAGGATCATGCTGTGCCCGACGCTGATGGAACTTGTTGTGCCCGGCAAGGGAAAGGATGAGGCCTTATTGGGCCGCTTGGCGTGACCTTGGGTTGGGTCTGCCCGGCGTATGGGCAGGTGTCGGCCTAGTCCAGAACAGGAGCCCCCCAAGTCATTGCTCCGACGAGTCGGAGTGATGACTTAAGGACCAGCCCATTCGTCGGGGATCCATTTAGTGGAACAGCGTGCCCGACGTTGCCGAGTTGGCGGGAGACGCAGACGGGTAGGAAGATAGAAAGGCGACGCGTGGAGATGAGTCTCGGTGATTGACGGGTGCATTTTCCACGCGGGCATGAAGGGAAGTGAAATGACGCACGCGGGGTCCTGAGTGCCACGTGTCGTTTGTCATCAATGCCTAGGGTGGCTAGGGTCCTAGGCACTTGAGTGCCTAGGGACGCCTCGAGTCCTGTGAGAGTCTTATAAATAGGAGCTGAGTCCGTGCCATTTGCACGTTCCTGTTTCCTCCGCTCACAACTTTCCCTCTTTCCTTTCGGCTTTTCGACTTCCTTCTTCCGTCGTACTTCGCTGCACCGGAGATTCACCACCTCCGCTACAAGTAAGTCTCTGGTTTCTTCTTCTGTGTTTAATATTTTCTACGGTGGTTTCTACGGCGAACTGATGAAGTTCCCGGGGAGGCCACAGAGTTTCCGGCGAATACGGCGGGGCTTCTTTAGATCTCTGATGAGTGCCCCAGGGACTTGGGATGATTCTCCCGAGGACCCGATGAAGGTCTCGAGGAGACATGATGAATTCCCCGAGGTCGTGGTATGAATATCCCGAGGTTGTGATGAAGGTCCCTGGGGATTTAGATGAATGCCCTGGGGTGATGGTAGAAGGCCTCGAGGACGCCAGGTGGAGGTCTCGAAGACCTTAACCGACATGCTTGAGGTCGATCACCGTGACGTCGGGGAGAATTTATGGTCGGACGTGGGCAGAGTTTCCTCGCGCTTTCTCCGGCTCCTCGCCTCCCTTGCTCGCCCTTTCACTTGATCTGCGGTGGAAGGGTGGATTTGATCCAGAACATCGAATTCACTGTTTTCCTCTGCTTTTCAGGTAAAAATTGGCTGCCAGGAGATCCGAGGGGGTCCTAGAAATCGATGATGAGCCTGACTCCCCAGCGGCACCAAACAGCGATGCTCGAACGCCCGAGGACTGGGTCGGAGAAGAGCCTCTAGGCTTCACCTCGCAATTTGCTACGGATGACTCCGACGCTTTCGCCACTGTCGAGGACCTCTACGAAGGCTCCGCGCTGAGTTACGGCCGTACAGGCATCTGGAGCATCATCGAATATGTTCGACTTTCAGAAGGACAAGGTTCCCTATGTATGAGTTCGCCTTCCTGGAAGCGGGCATGCGTTTTCCCTTCAGTGACTTTCAGCTGGGGGTGTTTTCATGGTTGTGCTTGGCGCCCTCACAACTTCACCCGAACGCGATCGCTTTCGTGCTGGCCTACGAGCTCGTGTGTAAATACCTTAAGGTCGAGGCCATAGTCCCCCTCTTCTTCCGTATCTTCCACCTACAAAGACAGACGGTCGAGGGGCGTCATAGCTGGGTGTCCTTTAAGCAGCCGGGGAGGTTGTTTCGGGTATATCTGGACTCTATTCGGAATTTCAAAACCCGGTGGTTCGTCGTCAAGCCCCTCACCCGTGCGGCCACCGATACATTGTACAACCGCGTGATAGTAGAGGCGGAAGATTGTCGGCAGAGGGAGGTCCTTGAATCAAAGTGTCATGTGGAGTGGACGGAGGAGCACTTCCTAATAAGCACAGATAACTATATTTTCGATCCCAAGGCGATGGACGAGGACGACCAGGCGGCCTACCAGAAGCTGGTCGACTTTGTGGCCAGTTTCAATCGTGCGAAATAGGTGACTCCGGATGGGAACTTCAAGCTCAATGCTCGCGGGGAGATCATAACAGAGGCCTGATTTATAAACACAAAGACCCTCCTTGAGTGCGGGACCGATGAGGATGTTGCTCGGTTCTTAGGTAGCGGGCATACCCCCTTTTTTGGGGCCTATCCAGGTTTCTATCAATTGTTTGCTGATGTTTGTTTTCTTTTTTTTGCAGGTACAATGTCGACCATGGAGGAGTGTGTGAAGAAGCTGGTTGCTACCCGAGTCCTGAAGAAAGGTGGGAAAGGGCGAGTCGAGCAAATCAGACAGCAGTTGCAGGGCCCAACCCCGACCCCCGGGGACTTCTCCAGTTCTCCACAGTGCAGTCAATCTCCCACTTCACAGAGATCCCCAAAGAGATAGCGGACCCTTGAACCTGTGCATGTCGACCTGACCAACAGCCCGCCCGACGAAAAGTTCGTGTTTCCGCCCTACTTTACGTGGCCCAAATTCTTCTCAGAGACCAATTCCCTGACTGTCGGTGCTGCTGAGTCTAAGGCCATCCTGGGTGTTGATCAAGAGTCTAGGAGGAAAGCTTTGTCGGAAGACATGGCCGTAGTGATGCGGGACTGCGCCGCGGCTTTCATTTTGAATGATGAAACCTGCCATTCTGTTGAACTGACCAAACTGCAGAACAATTTTGCGTCAGTGGAGGCGGAGATGAAGAAGCTGGCCGAGGACCTCTCCGAGTGTAAGAAACAGAATGAGGCTCAGGCCAAAATCCAAGCAGAGATGGAAAAGAAGGTTAAGGGTGCCGAAGATGAGCGGAAGACCCTGCTGACCAGGATTACTAAGTTGGAGAAGGCGGCTAGGCCTGCTGAGAATGAAATCGACGAGGATAAGCTGCTGACCTCTCGGGCTGACCTGATATCGAAGATCAGGGTGCTCGAGCAAGATGTCCTCTATGTCGTCGAGGTGAGCTTCGCTAACACCGTGAAGCAGCTCAAGATTGTGAACCCGGGCGTTCAGCTTATCACTGAGGGAACCGGCCCCTACCATGAGGTGGCCGAAGGCCAGATCGTCCCACCGGTGTCTGAGGAGGAAGATGACGATGAGGTTTTGGCGGACGGGCAGCCTGAGGATAACACAATTTAGTTTTTCTTTTTCCTATTTTGTTCGGCCTGTGTGCCACTTTTTGTAATGACTTTTGCACGGCCTGCGTGCCAGGGGCTTGCGACATTTTGTATGTACTTTGAACAATGGACTTCTGCCCGACTTAATACTTTGTCTTGTTTATCTGTGTGTGTGTATGTGATATTTGTATGTTTGATGATATATCTGTTTCATTTTTATCTAAGTAATTGGGGGTTTCGCTCGACTTTGTTGATCCTCGATAGTGCAGGGAACTGGTCGAGTAGTCAGAGCTGTGTTCTGACCTTCAACGAGGCTAATAGCTCGATCGAGGTCTTAGCTTCATGGCGTGGGCTTCCCATCGCGAGCTGGGTGCCCTGCCAAACTGATACGACAACGGTGGAGCTCGGTTGAGGTGTCCCCGTCGGATCAAGGGTTCTCATGCACACACAACGCGGGCCCTTGTCTTTTTGTCTTGAGGGGAGTCACATTTGTACCTTAGTGCGCCCCTGTAGTCGCAACGTAAATTGGTCGCGGGCAGTGTTTAACTGTAATACTGTTTAAGCTTCTCAGCGTTCCATGGTCGAGTAAGTTCCTCCCCGTGTAGATTTTCGAGGTAGTAGGCTCTTGTCCCCATTTTTGCGCGGACGCGGTAGGGGCCCTCCCAGTTCACGGCGAGCTTGCCTTCCCGCGAATCTTTCTGTTTCCTTCGTAGGACGAGGGTGCCTACCTGAAAATCACGTATAATAACTTTGTTCTTATATTGTAGATTTATCTTCTGCTTGACTGAGGCTTCGCGAAGGGACGTGCCCGACCTTATCTCTTCGACGAAGTCGAGCTCCTCCCTGAGGGCCTCATCGTTCGTATCCTCGTCGAGGGGAGACTCCGTTCTTCTCGAAGGTTTCTTTATTTCCACAGGGATCACCGCCTCCGTTCCGTAAGTCAAACGGAAGGGGGTCTCCCCAGTAGTGGAGTGTGGGGTTGTTCTGTAGGCCAGAGGATGCTGTGTAGCTCCTCGGCCCATCTTTTCTTGGCGTCGTCTAGTCTCCGTTTCAGACCTCGCAAGATCACCCTGTTCGCGGCTTCATCCTGGTCGTTAGTTTGTGGGTGCTCGACCGGGTGAAGTGTTGCTCCGTGCCCAGCTTCGCGACGAAGTCCTGAAAGTTCTTATTAGTGAATTGTGTCCCGTTGTCGGTGATAATTGTTTGGGGCACGCCAAACCGGGCTAGTATGTTCCTCTTGTAGAAACATAGTATGTTGTGGACCGTGATTTTGGCCAGGGCTTCAGCCTTGATCCACTTCGTGAAATAATCAATACTGACGATCAGATACTTATTTTGGTACGACCCCACGACGAAGGGCCCGAGGATATCCATCCTCCACCATGCAAACGGCCATGGGGACGATAATGTTTTGAGCTCATTGGGCGAGGTCAGGTGCATGTCCCCGTGTCGTTGGCATTTGTCGCACTTCTTGACGTGTTCCTTGGCGTCCTGCTGCATGGTGGGCCAGTAGTACCCTGCTCGTAATGCTTTAAGGGCTAGTGATCATCCGCCGAGGTGTTATGCATTGATCCTCTCGTGGATCTCCTGTAGTATGCTGGGGACCTTAGACTCCTTGATGCACCTGATAAGAGGGATTGAGAAGTCGCGTCGATATAGTTTGTCTTCAACAATTGTATAGGAGTAGGCGCGTCACCTAACAACTATGACATCTTTAGGGTCGTCGGGTAGCTTGCTCGTGCTGAGGTACTCGTATACCGTGGTCATCCAGCTATGGCTATCTCCAATGGTGTCCATGTCAGCCTCGGGGACGGTTTACTCGATGCTCGGACGAGAGAGAACCTCTTGAATGATGGATTTGTTCCCGCCTTTCTTCTTTGTGCTTGCGAGTTTCGATAAAACGTCCACTCGAGTATTATGTTCACACGGGATGTGATTTACTTCCGCCGAGGAGAACTTTTTCATCATTTCCTTCACCAGAGCCAAGTATTCGATGAGGCTGTCGTTCTTGGCTTGGTATTCTCCCTGTACCTGGGAGGCAACGAGCTAGGAGTCAGTGAATATTTTAACCTCTTTGGCCCCGAGGTCTTCAGCTAAGCGTAACCCGGCGAGGAAAGCCTCGTACTTGGCCTGATTGTTCGACGTCGGGAAAGACAATGTGAGGGAGACTTCAATCAGGATGCCTTCCCTGTTTTCGAGGATGATGCCTGCTCCGCTGCCTGTCGAGCTGGATGCCCCATTGACATAGATCGTCCACATTTGGGATCCGTTGGTCGAAGGCTCTGGGACGATCATTTCCGCCACGAAGTCGACCAGCACCTGGGCTTTCAGGGCCTTCCTCCCCTCATATTGGATGTCGAACTCAGCGAGTTCGAGCGACCATCTGAGCATCTTCCCTGCCATGTCTGGCCAGCCGAGGACTTATCGCACGGGTTGCCCTGTCCTCACCACGATCGTGTGGGCCAAGAAGTAATGTCGCAGTCTCCTGGCCGCGGTGATGAGAGCCAGAGCGACCTTTTCAATTTGTTGTACTTATTGTACTTACCTTTCTGTACTTACTTGCTCCGTTCCTGACTGGAGCATCGGAGTATCTTTCAGGTACACCCCCCACTGTCTCACCACCACCGGAGTAGCGGAGCTCACGACGTGCAGTTGGCCACCGATCCAATTCTGATCAGGTACGATCAAGTATGTCATCAACATAAAGGACCAAGAAAATGTACTTGCTTCTAGTGAATTTGTGATACACACAATCCTCAACAACATTTGTAATATAGGTTGTTTGAGAAAGGTGATGATGATGCAGTTACCCCGAAACGTTTCATTCATACCGACGCACAAAATGTCTTGGGTTACCAGCAGCAAAGGAGGAGCCAAACTGTTAGGATTAAGCAAACGCATTAGGTTATGATTTTATTTGTATTTTGGGATGTTGTAGTATTATTTTCTATACTTTGAGAATAATATTTGTAATATTTTGGACTCTTTTTTTAATTAATGCATTACCTTGTACTATGTTGTTCGTGTTTCTTAATATTTGAATCAAATTATGACACTGTTAGTCAAATTAAAATGATTTTGGATTTAAAAAAATACAAACATAGGACAATGTTTTTGTCAAGACACATGTAAGTTTTCGGAGATGCATATCTTAATCCATCTAAGAAATATTCGCAGATACATCTTCGAACTAATTTCTGGTAAAAAATAGCGTGGCTGCTTGATTAAAGAAATATAAAATAATTTTAAGTGTGTTCGAATATGCATCTCTAAAAATATCTAAGAACAATTTTAAATTTTCAAGTGAAAAAAGAAATTCCCATAGTTTCGTAATGGCTTATTTAGTCCTGAAGTCCCTTAACTTAATTTCAGTTTTCAGTTTGGTCCCTTATGTAATAAACGTTACGATGAAGTCCCACAAGGATCGTTTCGTTAAACAACTTGATCCATTATGTTAGTTTTGTTGTAAAAACGTTAAGTATGCTGAGGTGGCATGCCAGCAAGGATTTTAGTTCATTTGTGAGTCAGCAATTAGCAATTTATAAATGATAAGTGTCATACCCCAAATTTTGACCACTAAGATTTCCCATCATGGTGCAAATCATCAACACAATATGGATGTACCTTTGTACCTCATTAGTCTCCCCAAAGATGGGTGAGCGTTCACTACAATCAAACTAGGGTTTCAAACCCTCTCAGAGCCTTTAGACAAATGATCAATCAAGGAATGACATGATCTTCAACTTGTCTAACCTCTCAAACATCCATAAAGGATCAAGAGGACTCCCACATCAAGAATTAGGCACAAGAGTGCAACATTCCAAGTGGATCAAGCCTCAAGTTCATCTAATACAAAGTCAACTGACGCAGAAAGTCAAAGTTTGACTTTTGGTCAACTTTGAGCTTCACAAGCCATTACTCAAGAAAATATGATGGATGATTTAATTTGATCAAATTTAAATCAAGAAATTATGCAAAATTGTAAAATTGATCAAATTGAAAGAAACTTAGAAATTTTTTCTAAGTTAAAATCATGTTCAAGTGCACAACTTTTCAAGGTTGTAACTATTGATCCAAGCATCCATTGATTTTGAGTAAGAGCTACTTTTAAAGAGGGTATTTGATACTTCAACATTGTGGAAGGAATCAACTCAAAATATCATAAGTATTGAAAGATATAAGTGATCAAAGTTGGGAATTCTTAATGTCCAATGTTCTGACATTGCATGGAACATCATTAATATTTTTTCAGCAAGAATGTCCCAACTTCAAGGATGTTTTTCTCCATGATCCAAGTTGAACCAGGTCTGGGGTCAAACATGAAAGTTGAAGTACATCATCTCAGCTTTCCAGAAAGTCCTATAACGTCCTTGTAGCATACTCGAGCAAGGAGATATGATTTTTGTAAAAAGCATTGATAAAGCAGAATTTTCATGACAGCTTTTAGGACAGATTTGACTGCACAAGTTCAAAACCATTTTTGATGACTTTGCGAGCTGAACCAAGACCAAAGTCAAACATCAAAGTTAAAGTACGTCATCTCAGCTTTCCAGAAAGTTGTAGAACTCCCATTAATTCAACTTGAGCAAGGAGTTATGAACCTCACAACAGGCCTTGCTCGAGCTGATTTTTTTAGGACAGATTTTGCGCACTTTTCTCGTGCCACCCAATTTTCAAGCTTTGTCACCATGCAAGACAAGCATCAAAGATGCAATTCACTTCAACTCAAAATATCATAGTGGATTAAAAGATACAAGTGGTTAAAGTTTGGAATTATTAATGTTCAAAGTTATCTGATGTTCCAACATTGCATAGGACATCACTAATATTTTTCCAGCAAGAATGTTCCAACTTCAAGGCTGTTTTTCTCCATGATCCAAGTTGAACCAGGTATGGGTTCAAACATGAAAGTTGAAGTACATCATCTCAGCTTTCCAGAAAGTCCTAGAACGTCCATGTAGCATACTCGAGCAGGGAGTTATGGATTTTACAAAAAGGCTTGCTGCAGCTAAATTTTTCATGGGGCAGATTTGCACATTTCTTGTGCCACACGAATTTTAAAGCCTTGTCATCATTTTGAACACATCTGAGGATCAAATCTAAAGGGGAAAATCACTGAGCCAAGCCTCCAAAGTCCTTGGAACAAGAAGTAGCATGCCAAACCTAGAAATGCCTAAAAGAGGGACAAAACTCCAATTTTGGATTGAAGCATTTAATGGATGCTTAGAGGTGGCATGGACTAACACATTTGTAACTGAATTCAGTCAAGATTCCTCCAACAACTAGGGAACCAACAGCCTGTGCCCTAACCTCTAGTCAATGGCTAGAGGAGACTTGGATTTTCATTGGACAACATTGGCCAAACCTCTGCTGCAGTTGCCATTCACTGTGGATCCCAAAACAAACTTGCTCTAATATAAATAGAGCTCATTTGTGCTCAGTTTGAGTACACCAAAGCCATCAAACATATGCTTTCCTCAAAATCTCTTCTTTCACCTCAAATTTGCCTTCCAAAGCAAGTAATTCTGAGTTTTTGAGTTAGAGAGCAATTCCACCCAAACTAATCACACACACACCTCACATATATCATATGTAAGCTGTCCAAACTATCAAAAGTGACCTGTAATCACAACATCACAAAGTCGCCTCTCAAAACCTCAAAATTGGACTTTTTTTCATTTTTCAAGCCATGTCTTGATTCAGTCACTTTCCAAACCAGATAAAACCTCAAACACACTCCAAATATCATCCTTGAACTGTCCCAAATGGTTCCCCCCATCTGGAACACCATTTGAGAGAGTTGCTATTGTGGTCACTTTTAACCCCTTTTGCAAGAAAGGGACAGTTTGTGTTTTTGCAGGTACCAGCTGATTCTAATCATCCTAAAAGCATCCAAGAGGTCATTTGAGGGTGTCCAAAGCATCAAATCATTTCTGGAACAAAGCACTTGGTAGGTTGCACAAAATCTCCAAAAAAGAGGTAAAATTCACAACTTGAATTCTTTGAATCATGCTTTCCTTTGTTGTCCACATACATGCATCATATTGAACAATTCTTGAAGTAAAAATGTAGTCCTTAATGTGTATGTTATGATCCTCCTACTGTTTGCACTTTAACATGTTTATATGTGGAGTTTATGTTGTTTTAAACTTAAGGTGCAGATCTGGTTTTTTGCCTTGTGTGTGTTGTACATTAAGTTTCAGTATGTATGAGTGATACCATTGGATTCCTTACGAAAAATTGGTCAAGATAGGTTCTTACGGATTTTAATTTCGTTAAAAATTGAGAGAGTTATGAATGTTTGAAGTTTGATAGCAAAGATGTTGAAAAACCAAGGTGCAGTTCTAATGTCAAATGTGATGTTGTGACATCTTCCCTTTTTCTCTTATCTTCAAAACTCATGAGTGATGTCGAATGTGATGTTGTGACATTAGTTTATTCTAAAAAAAACTCAACCAATTCTTTTACATAGCAAAAATCATCATTTTCCAATTCTGTTTTACACACTTCTTATTTATACTCCAAAATATTTTATTCCACAAAAAAATTAGTTTTATATTATTTATTTAATATAATTAGTATTTTTGTGAATAAATTCCTTTTTAATGTTTTTAAAACATTTTAAAAGTGAATTCTCATATTGAAAATCAAGACCAAATGAATTTTATTTCATCTTGTGATTAAAACATCATTTTTCAAACCCCAACCAAAAATCACAAGTTGCTTATTTGGTATTTTTATCATTTTGTATTGATTTTCTTTCAAGAATTTACTTTTAAAATTATAAAATTAGGATTTCTTCGATTTTCACCATCATAAAACTTTTTCAAACACTCATGGGCCTCTAATAGAGTGTAAGACTTAATCCTTTTTTTGACCAAATCATTTTTGGGCCTCAGTATATTGTATAAGTCCCGATACCGTCAAAAATAAACGGCGCGATCGTCGCCTTTTCAAAACAAAAAAACCTTGGGCCTACCCTCGAGTAGTAAGACCCATTTCTTTTCTTAAAACTCACTTGGGCCTCTAATAGAGTGTAAGACCCAATCCCCTTTTAACCAAAACATTTTGGGCCTCAGATATTGTATAAGCCCCTTCGCGTTAAAAGAAAATCTCGGCGCGATCGTCATTTCAAACGGAAAAACCAACTTTGGGCCTACCCTCGTGTTATAAGCCCCACTCTTTTTCTTTAAACCTTTTGGGCCTCTTGAGAGAGTGTAAGACCCATCCCTTTGTACAAAAAACAATTTTTTGGCCTCAATCACTTGTATAAGTCCCTCTGTACAAAACAACAGTGCGCTCACTGATAAAACCCTGGGCCTCTCCTTGAGCTGTAAGCCCCAAATCTTTCTTTTTCAAAGCACTTTCTCCTTTGATTTTGAATATACTGTTGTTTTCAATCTTTCTTTGTTGAACAACTAACCAAACAGCATGGAAGCTCTACAACCGAGTAAGTGTTTACACGCTTTCATTTACCGCATTCATATACATATAACTGTATTGTGGGGCTGTTTCGCTGTAAGTCTTCTTTCATAAACTCATATCAACTGTGTAATAATAGTATAGATATTTAGAGTTTCCCCGGCAACTACGTCTAGCATTAAGCCCGTTGGCCACTCTTAAATAGTCAAAACTAGATCCCCATAGGATTACCAGACACAGTTTTTCCTCCTCTTGGGGTTAAACAATATGGAGACATGAAAGGCAGCATTCTCGGTGAACCCTTTCATAGACTGTCACTCGTAGAAGTTGTCAAAGAAACTCTACTCCCCAAAGATGATCTTTTCTCCATGAATGGCATCTCTTGAGTTTCTTCCAAGTTCTCGGACTTTCCTGGCTTGATCTATTCCTCGTGAATGACCTGTCTTGAATTTCTCGGGGTTTGGGGACCCACAGGCTTCTTAAAAGCACTTGTAAAGAAACTCTATTCCCCAGAGATGATCTTTTCTCCGTGAATGGCATCTCTTGAGTTTCTTCCAAATTCTCGAACTTTCCTGGCTTGATCTATTCCTCGTGAATGGCCTGTCTTGAATTTCTCAGGGTTTAGGGACCCATCGGCTTCTTGAAAGCATCGGCCTCCTCTTGGGCATTGTTCAAGGACCCACATGCTTCCTAAAAGCATCCCCGCCTCCTCTTGGGCGCTGTACAAAGACTCGTCGGCTTCTTAGAAGTATTCACAGCCTCCTCTTAGGCTTCGTATAAGGATTCTTCCTCCGGGAATGATAGCCTCCTCTTGGGCTTCATGCAAGGACCACTCGGCTTCTTAAAAGTTTCCAGCCTCCTCTTGGGCTTCGTACAAATTGTCCCGACGTCCTCCTAGAGGTATAGGAACAGAAATCAGTCATCTTAATAGAGCAGTAGTTCCAAGAGCCTACTACTGTTTCTCAAAGCATAATACAAAAGATGACACTCTAGACTTGGACAGTCTAATTTCCTTGAGTCTCCAAGACATTCTCAAGCACCCTTCAAGAATAGGAAGGAACCCCGTGGACTCGGACAGTCTCAATACCCTTTGGATTTCCCATTTCCTTAAAGAAAAGGAAATAACCCTGATCCTCGAATCAAATCCTTGAGTACAACATTACTCATATAAGAACTAATTTTCTCTTTAAATCAGCATATTGGACTTGTCACTCAACTGAAACAGTCACAATAGCCTCCTCTTGGGCTTTGTACAATGATTCTCCCCAGCGGAGCTAACAATAGCCTCCGTCTTAGGCTTTGTACAAGACACAAATCACTCCCTTGTTGAGTATAAAACCTTTAGCCTCCATCTCGGGCTTCGTACGAGATACCATAAAAGACTCTCTTGTTGAGTCAACTCCCTTTTAGCCTCCATCTCGGGCTTCGTACGAGATACAAAAAAACTTTCTTGTTGAGTCAAATAGCCTCCATCTCGGGCTTTATACGAGATACCAAAAGACTCCATCGTCGAGTCAAAACCTTTTAGCCTCTCTCTCGGGCTTTGTACGAGACACATATTAGCCTCCTCTTAGGCTTTGTATAAGAAAACCCAGGTTGAGCTAATCAACCTTTTAGCATCAAAGCTGTGCCTCGTTCACAGTACACAAACATCAACAACTCCTTACTCTTCATCTAATCGCTGTAAGCGGCAAGCCTCTGGATTATTTACATCCATGCCACTGTCCCTCTTTTAGCATGAAAAATTCCTAAGGAAAGATAGCATTGCTCTATACTGAGTTAAAGTCTTCTCCTTCAGGTTGGAACCCCCTATAAAGGAAATTATGGCATTGCCGGATTCATATATCCCGGTTAAAGTAATTCTCCTTTATAAACAGTTGTGACAAACAGACCCTCTTTAGAGATGACAAATTCTCTCTAAAGACAACACCTTTTAGCTTCATATCTTGGGCTTCGAACAAGATACAAATAGACCCTTCAGCTTCACATCTTGGGCTTTGAACAAGATACAAACCACCTTCAGCTTCACATCTTGGGATTTGAACAAGATATAGATCACCTTTCGCTTCACGTCTTGGGCTTCAAACAAGACACCAAAACACCATTTCCTCCCATAGAATAGGAGGAACTACGATCGCTCTGATTTCCCTGTTTCGGTAAATGGGAATACGTAGGCATAAGATTGAAAGAAAAATCTTAGCGAACACACTAATCCAAAACCCAAATCCCATACCTTCACATATCAATCGAAAAGCATCAGTCCTAACAAAACCCTCACCGATAGCCCAGGCATTCTATTCTTAACAAAATAACCGAAAGGAGACCCACATCTTAATAGCATCTGTAAACCAACAGTCATCTGTTTAAACTCAGTATACAAGCAGGGTTAATTGGAGACATCTATTTCCCTTCCTTAATCAGCTTAATAGGATAAAAAAAATGAATCGAACTGTAGTACCCAAGCGATAGTGATTCAAAACCACAAAAACCACGCTACAATAAGCATGATGAATATTTAGGGTTCTTCATTCTTCATCCTTCCTTCATTATTGTCACGTTACTATTCATCATCTTCTTCCTCCTTCTTCATTCTTCATCCTCTTTCATTCATATGTGAAAATGTCAATAAACTCCAGCAACAAACCGAAATCAAACACCCAAAGTTATAGGTCATTTGGATCTGTTGTGATAAGAAAGAAAAAGATGGAGTGTTGGTGTGAAGAAGAGTGTATGATGCGTACTGTTACGGATTTGACTAGTGTTAATGTTGGGAAAAAGTTTTGGGGTTGTAGAAATTACAGAAATCGAGTGGAGAAGGGATGCAATTTTTTCAAGTGGGTAGGAGATGAAGTTGTTGATGGAAGGGATTTGAAGATTGAAAGGTAAATGAAGAAGATATTCAAGTTGAAGAATGAGGTTTTGAGCACAAGAGGAATGTTGAAAAATGCAATTTTGATTTGCATTATTAGTTTAAGGTTTAACATAGTTTTTGTAACAAGCTATTTGAAATAGCTCTGTGGGCAAATGTAATAATGTGTTTAACATAGTTATGAATGTAAGAATGTGTTATTAATGAAATATGTTAAGTGTTTTAATTTTTTTTCCAATGTTTAAGCAATTGTGTTATGTAATGGTCTGTAATGATTATCAAATGGTTATGTAATGGTCTGTAATGGTCTGGTATGGATTATAACTGTAATGATCTGTAACATATATTGTTTAGAACATGTTGATGAATCAATATATTGTTTAGAACATGTTGATAAAATATTGCTGAATCAATAACATGTTGATAAAATATTACTGAATCAATAACATGTTGATAAAATATTGCTGAATCATGTAAATAACATGTTGACAAAATGATATAGATATTGGTTTAACAAAAGCATTAAAGCATGTGTTCTTGACACTGCTACAAAAAGCATTTGTTCTTAGCACTGCTACTAAAGTTAAGTGGTACAGAAGTGAATTTGTTCTTAGCCACCAATACAACAATGCCTAAATAAGGTGTTCTTAGCCACCAATACAACAAAAGCCTAAATAAATATGACACTGAGTTACACAAACATGAAAAATCAAAAGTGGATCAAGTTGCTTCAGGTTGAGTTGATGTTGTATGACTTGCTTCAGGGACACTTGATGCAGGCTGACTTGCTTCAGGGACAGTTGCTTCAGGCTGAGATGCTTCATGCTGACTTAGACTAGGCTGACTTGGTTTAGGTTGAGTTGTCTGACTTGGACCTGGATGTTTGCAGGTTGCCTTGTTGTGCCCCATCATGTGGCATCTACTGCACTTGATGCCAAAGTTTGCTCTCTTTAGCTGAGTGTCATCCCTTATGCTCTCTGAAGCATCTCTAGTCCTCTTCTTCTTTGGCCTGCCTGGTTGTCTTTTGATTGGTGGTGGTTGCAACTCAACATAACCTTTTTTCTCCCAAAGTAATTCCCCATTGACTGGAAAAATGACAGATGCATAGCATTCTTCACACACTTGTTTTCTGTAGCAATCAGGGACATAACTTTCAATCTCTAATTTTTGAGATTTCATGCAAGATATAGCATGACAACAGGGTAAACCTGTCAGCGTCCATTTTCTGCAAGAACACACTTTGGTTGACAGATTGACAGTGTATTTTTCTCCATTGTATGAGATGTGTCTTACCTCATAGTCGTACTCTCCTGCACGCCTGTTAAATGGACAACAAACATTTAAAAACTGAGTTGGGTGAAACAAATGGAAAACAATCATTTAGTTGAACAAATACCTCACAATCCAGCTTTTTGTTTTTTCAGACTCCTTTGTAATCTTTTTCTTGATGTTGGGTAGAATGTCACCTTCAAACTTGGAAATTTTCTGTCTGTTTGACTCCCATCTTTGCATGAGATACACTCTCATCTCTTCAATCATTGTTATGGTTGGTTTGGACCTAGCTGTCACAAAAACTGAGTTGAAGGCCTCTGACATGTTGTTTACTAGGGTATCACATAAAGGGTTTGTTTTGAAGAAAGCCTTGGTCCAAAACCTAGCAGGTAACTTTATTAAGTGCTTGAATGCCTCTACATTAACAGCCTTCATTTCCAACATTGCTTTTTCAAAAGCATTTGTGTAAGTGGTTGTTGCAGCTTTCCACATTAATTCCTTGAGTTTAACTCCTGGGAATTTCTTCCTAAAATTGTTGTATATATGCCTTCATTCACAGACCAACAGAAAGACATAAGTATGTATTAGTTACCTTATGAGTATGCATTAGCAGAAAGATATAAGTATGTAGCAGAAGTATACCTGACACAAAATCTTTGGTCCACTTGTGGCAGCAGTTCATCTAGAGCAGGCAACAGTCCCTATATATAAGTATGCATTAGTCACCTTATGAAAGTGTAAGTTATGAATGTGAACAACAAATAAAAGAAATTAATTGACTAAGTACCTTTTGTTGGTCACTTATGAATGTGTAAGTCTTGCACAACCTTGTACCTCCAAGATCATGTATAAGCAAATCAAGGAACCAACTCCATGAATCTTTGGTTTCTCCCTCTACAACAGCAAATGCAATTGGCATCATCTGGTCATTTGGATCCCTTCCAATTGCAGCAAGAATCTGACCACCATAGTAACCTTTCAAGAAGCAGCCATCCAATCCTATTATAGGCCTGCACTTGAAAAAACTGTCCTTGCATGCCTTGAAACAGATGTACATCCTTTGAAAATGAGGGCTCAATTGAGATTGTATAACATATAAATGTACTTCTCCAGTCAACACAACAATAGTATGCATCCTCCTAGTTCCATTGTCATCTTTTAACTCAATCATGCTATTACACTCCATTTGATCATAATACCATAGGCTCTCTATACTTGGATAACCTAACTCCTTTAAACCACCTAACACTTCGAAGTAACCAAAAATCAGGGTCCACATCCCACGTTTCCTCTAAGCCAATATACCCTACTTTCGTTAACTCAGAAAACCCACCCTTATGATGAACAACGCATCTAAAACGGCTCTTCGTGACCTAGATAAAGCAGAAGAAAAGCCCTAACTAAGCAGATGAAAAACCTTAACTGAGAACTAAAAGAAACGAAGGATATAAATATAAAGTTTGCATCAGTCGTACCTCAAAACAGATGCTGGAAGTTGTTCCTCTTTCATGTCGTATTAAATAATCCACAAACCCTAAAATGAAGAAGAACAAGAACGAATGAAACTAAACTGAAGATGAACGTGGATGAACAAAATCATATGATTACCAATACCTTGACGAACAAAAATGAACGGAGATGATAGCCAGACGAATGAAGAAGACGATGGATGCGGTTGCTTGTTTCGTTAGGGTTTCAGGTTTAGAGAGATGAACTGACAATAGAGTGAACTCAAATGAAATGAAAAAAAAGGAGAAAATTGAAACGTTGAAAATTAAGGAGTTTTTTAAACAGAATGGCAAACGTTTAATCCATGTCACCTTGTAAAAGGCAGCTGGAACGCCACCCTATCAAAAACTAACGGAAAGCACACATTTTAACAGAATGGTCCACATTCGTTAACGGAATCACAATTAAAGGATCTTACACTAACGTTTATTACATAAGGGACCAAACTAAAAACTGAAATTAAGTTAAGGGACCAAAGCAAGTATTAAGCGTTTTGTAAGGTTACTATTTCCATGTTATCATTTTCAAATCTTAAGACCATTGAATGATTACAGTTCTGTTACAAAGCACATCATTTTCAAGTTTATCCTTAGACTCGTATACCCCTAACAATCACAAATTTTTAACACTTTTTCTTTTTCATTACTCTCTCCGTCCCAAATTATAAGACGTTTTGAGTTTTTTACACTAATTAAGAAACTTAATTATTACTTTATAGAAAAGACAAATTATATATAACTTTACAGTAATGCCCCTCATAATTATATAGGTGAGAGAAATTAAAAAAGTTGAAAGAATAAATAATAATAAATATTTAAGGATATATTGAAAAAGATGTCATTTATATTGCATTGAAAATATAAGGTGACTTATAATTTGAGACAATTTTTTTTAGCAAAATGACTTATAATTTGGGACGGAAGGAGTATTATATTATTAAATTTCATTGGTCCTATATGTTAGACGTATCAACTTTAACTTTACTTGCTAACTAATGACACTAAAAGATAGGCACGACTTTAACTTTACTTGCTAATGACACTAGAAGATAGGCACGACTTCGGGTTCAATTTGCATTACCAAAAATGCATCTCCATTTCGAAAATGCATCTACGATAGAGAAACTTTTTACTTTTCGCGAAATGTAAGTAAAAGAAATTTACCAAAATTATTCCACATGTATACATGAATATTACACCCAAGTCAAGTTTGTGAGTTGATTTTGAGAACAAATTATAAATAGTTAAAATAATAAGTGATTGAATTCTGATTTAAATCTACAATTTTTCACTGACATGTAGATGTTTTAATATTGATACTATTATCATTTTGATCAGCATTTTATGTTAAACTAAAAGTTTTAACAGCCTCAGTTCTATAGAGAGCTTTCATTATTTGTAATGAATTCTCAACTAATAATCATTTACAATCAATTTTTCTAGTAAAACAAATTTAGTTTTCATTGCACAAATCGTACACAACATGGTGGCCAAAATTACCACACAAGACTATTAAAAGATGGAGCAAAATTGGAGTAAAACTCAGTCCTCAACTAGGGTTTCCATCACCTTTGTTGCTTTCTTTGATAGACTCCAAACATTCCTTCGCCCGGTAAACTTTCGACTGGAGGTAAAAACTCCCATTCTTGGCATTATTCTCAAACATTTTTTCATATTTCTGCACAACAACAATTATGTTTAAGACAAGGTTGAGTAAGTTTTTGAACCCTAAAATTTATGAAAAAAGCGATAGTTCGACAAGATTCAAATTTTGTCTATTTTATAGGTAATAGCTATATAGCAGAGATGATATACTACTAACCTTGATAATATCCTCCCAGGGAGTTTCCTCAGTAACACCGAGAATCTGGCGAGCCTCTTGCTCTGTTATCTTTGTGCTAGCTTTGCGGATAGTATTTTGAATTGTTTCTTGTGCAACGCCATTTTTTGAGGCATCTAGAATAACATAATGTTGAGAAAATGAGAAGAATTAACAGTCACTATTTTTATAAATAGATTTGATAAAGAGAAGACTGAACAGTCACAATTAACATGAAAATGTGAAAACTGATGAAAAATTACAGGAAAAAAGGTAAGGTTGACGCATCGTTAAGGTCTAAAGATGGATAGTCATCATTTCATTCCGTCCAATAGCACTAAATCATACCACCGAAGCACAATGCCGAAGGTCAGGCCAGCTCCTCCTCTCAACCTAACCAACCTTCCATCAGTGTTGTCAATAGCGAAAAATAGCGGTTTGCTCAAATTAAGCTATGCAACAATGCTAAGTCACCGCTATAGGCGGCTATTTGACAACAGTTTTTACTAAATAACATATCCCGAATCAATAGCAATCTGTTCAAATTCTGATATGCTATCGCACCACTGTATACACAGTTTAACAAAACTACCCGCCATAACCACTTCGAAATTCTCAGATATTCAGTTACCCGCCCTGGTGTTTCCACTGATTCCCAAATCATCTTCATCCACTCTGTTATTATCCTTCCCTCTCCTCCAGACTACTTTCTACCTTCTTTTGGTGCCATCTGTCCCTTTCTTCTCTCATCATCGATAAGAGGATTAGTTTCTTAGGCTTAATCATTCCTTCCTCAACTCCCATTTCACAATGGGCCTATCATATTAATTTGAATTGAAATTGATTTATCCTTCAATCCTTACACGTTAACTTGAGGTTGAAAGCTTTACACATTGAACTAACTTTTCAAGTAAAGACATTCAAATATAACTTAATTTATTTGAGACTCAATTATAAGCAAATCAGTTCATAAAAAATCAAAATTAAATACATTCAAATCCGTGAATATGCTCACACTCAAAAGGTTGCAGATTCTAAATAAGAATTTGTGAAGTTTTATTTTAAGACAGATATGTTCAAAGACAGTGCAATCCTAAAAGATTAAGATTTTTGGAGAAGGCTCGTGAATCATGAAAAGGACCAATTCTCCCCAAAGCTTACACTCTTAGAGTAGAGGCATGTGAGATGTTTTACATCTAAAAGGTCACAATCTATCCGTCACAACACAGAAACAGAAGGAATCGTGGTTGCTCGATATCTTTAAATGGTTGGTTTTAAAACATTTAGTAATGATTAGTAAGAAAAAAAATCTTACAATGACAAATTAAAAATCTGAACAATGAAGACGAAAATTATAATAAGATTCTGAATTCTAATGCAAAGTTAAAAGCTGATGAAGACTTAGAAATAGTCAGATACCGAAGAAAGCCAAATCAAAAACGGCTTTCCCAAAATACAAAGAAAACCACACCTAGGATTTAAAATGTGCAAAAGCAAAGAAGAAGTATACTTCCATCCCATGTAATGATTCCAACATGTCAACTAGATTGACCCAGCAATAAAGAATCCCTTCCTTAACATAACCCTTGAAATCCCATAACACCAGTTGGCAAAAGGAGAGAAAAAACTATGACTGCATTATATCTTTATCACCAAACTCGGTTCATAAATTCTTAAAACAGTGTACAGCTAAATATCTAGCAATTGTTAAAATTATTTGGGTGTTGGAAAGTTACATTTGCATATGATTTATATCCATGAAAACAAGTTATTTACAGAACACCACGGTATCATTATGCATTACTTCAACGGTCTAATTTGTTGCTTCTCAAAGTCAATTCACAATCGGACGCAAATGCAAAGTGTAATTTAATAATATTAGCAAGAATATATGTTTAATCACACAAATCTCAAATATATACGGGAATAATTTTGAAACTTACTGGTAAGTGCTTGACGATATGCCTGAACAACTGCTCTTGCCAAGATTCCCCCTCCCATCACGATCAAGTTTGCGAGAATCTTTGCAGCCTGCATAAATAAGTTAGTCAAAGTTTAGCTAGAAACCAAGAACATTTCAGACAATCTATTGCACAGAGACATTTATATATAGATGATTTTGAACCACTTTGAAGCCCTCAACCAATACTTTTCTCTATCATTTTTTACTCGGATTGCAACAAGCACCCAAATAGTTACCACTATGACCTGAACCTTTGAACCCCCAACAAACAACCAAATGATAATCAAAACAAAATTAGACAAAACATCAAACTACCAAATGGAAAATTGCTCTTGTGTGTTCATACTCGTATAATTGCCATGGTAATATATCATTATTTTAAAGACTTTCCTCTTGGGACAAACATCAAACGGTTACTATGCACAAATGATAGAAACATCAATCTCATGAGAAAATAAAGAAAACATCATAAGAACAATTTCAAAAACTTTTCAAAAAAAAACAAACATATTTTGCTTCATTAAACAATTTTATTAAAAAACAAGAAAACAAAATAGATAGAACGTACCATAGCTTAAGGATCAACAAAATAAAGCCTATATGATTTATGAGGTTTGATTGTTCTTCTCCGAGAATGAGATTTTAGGGTTTTTTGGGGAGTGGTTGGTGAATTGGTTTGTTGTCGAAGAATAGCAGCAGGTTCGTTTTGGAGCCGGTGACAATGGCGGAGGGTAGGGTTTCAATTTGGGGATTTTATTTGGGGAGGTTTTCTTTGCCCACACGATGAAAGTTTAGAAAATTCTAGAAATACTACATTTAGTTAATAATAGTAATAGAGTTTAATTGATAAGGTCAATCAATAAAAAATCAACACTCCCCATGTTATTAATTTTTTTTATAAATATTAGTATAATGTGGTAGAATTTGTAGTCGTCATTGATTCATTGTATAAAAATAATTTATGCTTGTAGTGTATCATCATTTTTTAATAATAATATTAATAATAATTTATATTTATATACTCTCAATTCTATATTTATAAACAAATTTCACATTTTTAAATTTATTAAATAATTAAGCTCGGCTTTTTTATTGTTTCAAATTTATTCTTAAATTTATTATTATATTAATTAAAATAACTAATTAAATTTGTGTAATGGATTAGAGTTTATAACTTGCATCTAGATGGAAAAAAAATAAGGGTTCCATAACTTTATTGTTACATTTATTTCATTGTATAGTTTTTTTTAAAGTATATTGTGAAGTTTTTCTATCTCTTCTATTAGAAACTATTTCTATGTCTATTTACGATAAATTAGAAGTTACAACAAACAGTTACATGAGAAAGATACAGTCACTTATATGTGTAATTACCAAAGGACAATTTGATGGGTCATCATGAATGGGAAGCATACACATTAGGTCAAACACTCACTTAAAGGTCAAAAACTCACCTAAACAAGTGAGAGAAACACCACATATTCACCCAAAACCTTAAGGTGATAGGTGTGTGGGTCCTCTCACTTATACAGTGTTCAACCTCCACTTTTCTAAGCAGTGTGCGACTTAGAACTCACACTTGTTTCTTCACACAACTCACACTTGTTTTCCAACACAATTTTCATCTATACCTATAATATAAGAGGATTTTTTATTGCATCTTATATGTTTCTTAGGCACCATGCAAAATTTCAAAAATATCTTCAATTTTCAGAGATATATCTCTGGACGCACTATGATACACACATTTCATTCGTTTTTAAGTTAAATTTCAATTTTATGATACATTTATTTCAAAATATATCTCCAGAAAAATTCTAAAAATATATTTTCGAAAACAACAGTTACATACCTGCTCTCACTACCTAGTTCTTTCTAACCTGCCACCTGCCACGCACTTATAAACAATTTCATTTATGTTACTATGCAGTTTGCATGCTCAATATATGTAGGTTATTAAAATAATTAAGTTAAGTATGTACTAGATATAGATATTTGATCTTGACGGCTTATCAGAACCTGAAGTGGGCCAAAGATGACGTCTGCGATGTTGGGTGTGTGAGATGAGGAGAAGGTGTACCTGCAAGGCACTCCGATGTTAAAGTAAGAATCGAGAGAGAGAGAGAGAGAGAGAGAGAGAGAGAGAGAGAGAGAGAGAGAGAGAGAGAAAGAGAGAGAGAAAGGCAAGTACAAAGTATGTATTTCATATGGTGATTAGAATACCTGACCCTCTCAAATGATAGGGTTTTTATAGTGTCCCCAGCACGTGGCCAACGGTCCCTATTTTCGGGGTAACTGCCAGAAACTAACCATTGGGACGGGCAGACGTGCCTGAAACTAGTCGTTGCCGCGGGCAGAGGCTCAGTTGAGGGCACGAGCGTCGCGACTGTTTATAGATGGTGGAGCCGTGCGTAATGGGCAGTAACTACCGAGGAGGACCAGGTAACCTTTGGGGTCATCCGACCATACTTGCCCGTTAGATGGGCAGAAAGGTAAATGTTGTCCCAAATTGGCTGGACTTAGGCAATTGGGTCGTTTTGCGAGCAGAAGTGGATTGGGTCATGCCTAGTCATTGGGCTAGTCCGGAACATGAGCCCCCAAGTAATTGCTCCCGGCATGGGAGTGATGACTTAAAGGTAATTCGTAGTCCCGGGGAGGTCTAGAAATGGTTGTCGCTTGTCGACAAGATGGGACTGTTCTACGATGCCTGAGGGAGTTAGTGCCTGCAGGATACGTGACGTTGTAAGGCGTGCCCGGGGAGCCCAACTGTAAAACCCTTTTCTACCTCACAAATATCACAGCAGATTATTCATAAATATCAGAGTCAAAATCAGAACCACCTCAAATAACACAAATTGCTCCGTAAACAACAGGTTTCCTCAAAATAAATCAAAAGCCATCAATAGGTAGCGGAACCACCATAACCACAATAAATCCAAAATAAAAAGGTTTTAAACATAAACCATAACCATCAAATAACAACAAAATAACAATTCAACATGGTTCGACTCAACGACCCAACCCGATGTTACACTATCAGAGCAAGACCCTCTACATCGACCAAAAGCAAATAAACTCCAAAAGTCCTCGAAGGCATCCACAGCTAAGCCTGATCACCTGCACGTTACCCACGTGGAGGCAACATTCAAACAGACAGGGTAAGTAATCACAATTCATTATAATCAATATAAAAGCAAGATATGCATAAAATGGCGTCATCATCATATACAACATCATCAGAGTCATCACAAGGCAAACATCAAAACACAACATCATAAATATCAACAAATGTCACATAAATGCAATGCACAACAAGACTCATGCATGTGGTACCAATCGTCACAATCGATGGACACTTAGGCCATCACCCTCCACAGATCCCCGTCATTAGGATCAGTTTCACACAAGAAACGGAGCACGTCATAAACCACTTCACATCCACACAATGGGATGGAAGCCACAATAGACCGGAGTCTAACATCATCACTGAATTGCTATGAATGCATGATACACAACGTCAATAATCATCATCATCAATAAAATCATTATGTGCATCATCATCCATCAAAATCTCATGTTAATCACGTCATCATATATTCATCAAAACATCACAAAATCATCATATCATAATCATCAGTAACGTCATGATAAATCATCAGAAAAGTCACAACATCAAAACACCAAGACAACACAGAATCATAAACGAAATTTCGCGAACAACATTAGTTTGCTGCAGAGTTCGCCGTGAAAACTCATTCGCTGGGACGTTCGCTTTGCGAGCTCCAGCGAATCCCCCAAATCCCACACAAAAACCAGAGACCCCCTTCACTCTGTCTCTCTCGTTACACTCACTCGCCTTGCGAAGTCGCTCGCTAGGACATTCGCTTTGTGAGCTAAAAAAATCACACTTTAGAATTCATTCCAGTATCATCAAACAAATTATCGTGCATTCGTTGCACTGCTCGCTTTGCGAGTCTGGGGCGAGTGTTCGCCTTGCGAAGGAAACGTTCGCTTTGCAAACCTGTGATTTTAGGAAATCGCTGCTACGTATCAGTAGCATATCAGACCCGAAAGCTCTTACGATTGCAACTCCAATTACCCCAAAAACATCCCCAAAACAGTTCTGAAACATCATGGCAATCAAAGGCATAAACCTACGACTATTGGGTCGACTAATTTCACTATTCTAACTCAAAATACCTAAACCTTCACAAATTCTCAAGATTCCCATAAACCTCATAAATCCCTTTCTCATACACGATCCCACATATCATAAAAAAGGTTTAGCCTCGAAGGCTTATTTTTACCTGAATCAATTCAACCCTTAATAATCCATCATCGATCCTCAGAAATACCCCTAAATCATCAATAACTCATAAACCCTTCAAAAACCCCAAAAACCTCAAAATCCACTTTACAATACATCTAATCTCTATATTGAAAACAATGGAAGGTAATACTCCTCATACCTTAGATTGTCGATTCAGAGCTTTCTCTATTGAGTCTTTGGAAACCTTCTCGAATCCTCGCCTTTTCCTTTTTCCTCAGAGCTCTCACTTCTTCTCTTCTTTTCCACGGTCTAACAAAATGAATCATATTCTTCCCAATTCCTTTTTGTTAAACCCTTGGGCTTCTAAAATAGGCTTTTCCCATAATACCCTCACTAATCCTCCTCAAAAGTCCATCTTGCCCTTAATTCTTCTAATATTATTTAAATTAATAATAATACTAATATATATCATATTATATACTATTATTCAATTAAACAACTAAAATTCCACAAAAATACCGACATCAACACGAATCACCAAAATCCACAGAAATTCACGAATATTATATTTAAATAAATTAAATAAATATTCTTACGAAATTTGGGGTGTTACACCAACGGTTGATGTGATCTGAAGAGGTGAAGTGCCACGTGTTCCTCGAGCCCTGTGCTGCATTAAATGTGTCATGATGGCTAGGCTAGGGTCATGATGATGCCCCTAGTTGCGCGTGCTCATGCACGTGCTCACAGGTTACCTATAAATAGAGGGAGAAGCTGCTCATTTGCATTTTTCGCTTCTCTCTCTATTTTCGCTCCTCTGCTCTATGTTCTTCCGTTCACCGCCGTTTAGCCACCATCAACCACCGTCCAGCCGCCGTACCAGCTCTGGCCAGAGTCTTCGACCTTCTAATCTCGTTCTCGACCACGTAAGTAACTCGACATGATCCTTGTTTTAGGCTCTTTTGCTTTATGTTATTCTGGAATGCATGTTGTTAAGTTGAACCTAGGTAGTGTAGTAGTAGGTTCCGGCGATTGTTGGTGGCAGACGGTGACTTGGCCACTTTTTGGCCGCTGTCGTAGTTGACGAAACCTTAAGAACTTAGGGGTTTATATTGTTTCTGACGCCGTTGCGACGACAGGAGTGTTTGTCGCCGGCGGAGCTCATGAATCTTCCGGTGTACCTATGAGTTTTTCGGCAGATTCATGAGTTTTCTGGTAGGCCTTCAAAGGGTATTCTGGATAGCGAGCCGGGAAGGATCTCCCCGCGTGCATTGGAGGGGTTGCCCCGTGCATCTCCTCGTGCTATTAGGCGTGCCATTTGAGTAGGTCTTAGGCGGGGACGTCGTCCTCGGGCCTTTGCGCGCCCTTTCACTTGACTAGCGGTGGAAGGGTGGATTTGATTTTGTCATCGGATTCACTTTTGTCTTCTGCTTTTCAGGTGAAGGAGATGGCCCGTGAAACTGAAGACGAAATTCTCATAGACTCGTCCGAGGAGAGCTCATCGGAAAGCAGTGATACAAAGCTACAGCTACTCCCAGCGATGCCGACGAGACTCCACCTGCGAAAACCTCCGCGGAGGGGTGGTCAGTCGCAGACCCCGCGGAGCAATGCCTCGGCTTTTGCTTTGTATTCTGAGGACGCCTTCACGGCCGTGGGGCCTAAAGGGGAATGGAAGGTTCATTTCCCTGGAGAAGACGACCGCATCTGCACGGACTACGGGGAAAGGTTCCCGGTGTATGAGTATGTTTTCAAAGATATTGGGCTGAGGCTTCCCTAGGTTAGTCTTTGTGCATTTAGATCTGGCCCCCTCGCAGCTGCATCCCAATTCTCTAGCCTTCATCCGGGCGTTCGAATTGATGTGCGAGTTTTTGAAAATAGGAGCTACCTTCCTCTTGTTCTTTACAGTCTTCCATCTCCAACGGCAAGTCTCGGGGAGGAAGTTCGGTTGAGTCACGTTGAAGTAGGTGAGAAAGTTGTCCAAACCGTTCTCTGAATCAATTAGGACTTTTAAGGAGAGGCTTTACATTATCGAGCCCGTGAGAAGTCCCAAGACTCGACGTATGTCTGAGAGGTGTCAACGGATGAGAATGGGGAGGATCTTTATGACGAGGAGGGCAAAGTAGTGGCGTGGAGGTTGCTGAAGTTCCCCTTCTGCTGGAGTGGTGCTCACTTTTCCCAGGGGACTGACCAGTATCTTGCACAGCCAGAGATGTTGGACAATGATGACAAGGCTGGCTATGCGACGTTGGTGAACTTTGTCAATAGTTTTATCCCTGCCCAGTGCTGGACTAAGAGCGGGGACCCAATCTTCGAGGAAGATGGGGGCAGAAGGTGGAGAGTCATTATATCAACACAAAGGAGCTCCTTCAGTGCAGGACTCACGATGATGCTCTTAAATTATTGGGTAGTCTTTATTTCTTAGTTTGTTTGGATTATTGTCTTCCCCGTTTGCTAAAGCGTTCATTATGTTTTTGCAGGTGAGATGTCTTCGGCGCACGACGGATGGTAAAGAATGCCCATGCGAAGGGCAAGGGTGACACAGCAAACACGAAAAGCCGGCTCAGCCAACGAGAGCCACCTCCATAAACGGGGTCGGGGACCTCCTCGTCGACTCTACCTCTTGTCCAGAATTCTCCAGTGCCTATAAACTCGAGACTCAAGCGCTTTCGGGCGACCGAGACGGTAGACCTTGATAACGAGAAATCGTATCATATAAACACCGCATTTTTAGTCCATTTTCATAGTGCATTAATCCATTTAACTCCCGATTGTTTTGAGTTTTTATGTTTTTCCACAGGTACAATGGTTCTCTACTCAAAAGTGTGCAAAAAGATCATATGAAGAAATTCAACATGAAAAGATAGAAGAAACCAACAATTTGCCAAAGTCTGCATATTTTGTATCTCTGACGGTCGTAACAGCTCTCTTACGATCGTAACACACTTCTAGCGCGTGACGACCGTCACATATTGCTTACGACCGTAACACGCTACTTAATGTGAAAAATGCCCGTCACCAAGTTCTTACGATCGTGACAATCCCAAATTAGTTTTATGAAGAATGTGAAGACGTGGCCAACGAAAGGTGGAAGAGTCTTCAGTGACTCCTACTTTCTCTCAACCTCAACGACCAACTAAGCTGCCCAGTCTCCTGATTTCTCTCAACAAACAACATGTTGAAGCCCACGAACTTTCTCTAACTGTCAAACACAAATGCTTATAAATACCAAAGAATCAGATGAAGAGGGGGACGAGAGTTTTTGATATAATTTTCTTGCGGAAGCTCTGCCGAACTTGCAACCTAAATTTCCAGTTTTATTTCAGTTTTTTTTCTGTTCTTCATTTCCTGTTTTTCCCTTTACCATTAAATAGCAATTTCCAACATCAGGAAATTGCTATCGTAGCTAGGATTTATTTGTTTTAGCCTCAGAACTTGTTAAATTTCAATTCCAAGAGTTCCAAACTTGCCATCATCTGTGGAAGAGGGAGCTTGAGGAATAGTGCATTGTATCAGGTTCTGAATCGTATTAATATAATTGTCATTTGTTTTATGTTAAAGTATCGTTATTTAATTACTATGAGTATTCTACTGCATCTAGATTATATCGTTTGTGTATCTATTTTGATTAGTATGTCTAGCTAATTTTCTAGAGTCGGTATGTATAAGAGTAACTGAACGGGTAAAACCGATCCTAAGCTAAAATCCTAAATAACTTAATTTCTGGCTGTGACTTTTTATTATAAAACCAGGCTTTTTGTTACGAGAGTAAGAAAAGTAGAATAGGTTAGGATCGAGACCACGAGAGTGTGAGGTTTTAACCGGATAGCTAAAGTTAGGCATTTGATTTAAATACAGCGAGAGCGCTTTAAAATGAATTAGACTTTATTAAGTTTTCAAAGAGTATTTTCTAAACACTTATGGGCTAGCGAGAGCAGGCATAGGGCTTTAGGAGTATAATCTAATACAAGACCACGAGAGTGTGAGTTGAGGGTTTTTAAACTGATAATTTCTACAGAATAACTTAAGTGAAATATTTTCATATGCTTAGTTTCGATTAAATCCGCATAGGTTCACTATACTACATATCGACTGCTTTATTAATATTTCTTAATCCAATTTAGTTTCCCGCTTTAATTCTTTAGAAATTAAAACCGTGACATTATCCGCCTTAGCTAAACATAGTAACTATAGGTAGCACTAGATTGATTATCAAGTCCTTGTGGGTTCGATATCTTTTTAAAACTACGCGATAGGACTGTGCACTTGCAGTCAGAATCTATAGACGTACTAAGTCGCGATCAAGTTTTTGGCGCCGTTGTCGGGGACTTCGATTTAGTCAATAGTGCAATTCCATTGTTGCGCCGTATAGACTAAGGCACCAACCATATTTCCCTTTCATTTGTCGATTGCATGCCAAGTACCCGCTCTCAAGGCGACATCTTGCAACCACCAATCGACGAATTAGAACGTTTCTTACGTTTAAGACGCAGAATAGTAGAGTATCAACGCAAGCATAACATTCCCGATCTTCTTGCTTATCCTCCTGAACCAGACAACAAACAAGACATGGCCGAAGGACCTCAGGACAGACCGCTGAAGTACTACGCTACTCCGTCTCAACAGGAGCCTCATACTAGCATTGCTGCTCCCGCTATCAACCGAAATGATTTTGAGTTGAAACCTTCATTGCTGTCAGCCGTACAACAGCACCAATTTTCTGGAAACCCGACGGACGATCCTAATGAAAACTTGACCAAGTTTGTGCAGTATGCTGACACAGTGAAAGCAAATGGTGTGATTCCAGACGCAATATGACTACGTCTTTTTCCTTTCTCTCTAAGAGATAGAGCTTGGGCTTGGTTGCAATCCTTGCCATCCAACTCTGTTACTACGTGGGAAGAGTTAAAGAAAGTTTTCTTAGCAAGATATTTTCCACCGAGTAAAACCGCTATGCTAAGGGCTCAAATCAACGGATTTAAACAAAAAGATTCAGAATCTCTCTACGAAGCGTGGGAGAGATACAAAGACATGATGAGACTTTGTCCACACCACGGTCTTGAAAACTGGGTAACCATTCATACATTCTACAATGGGCTTCTATACAACACCAGATTGACAATAGACGCTGCCGCGGGCGGTGCACTTATGGACAAGCCATACAATGAAGCCTATACCCTCATTGAAAATATGGCTCAAAACCATTGTCAATGGGGAGGTGAGAGAACTGCTGTGGAGAAACCCCAGACGAAAGGCGGAATGTATGAAGTAAGCAGCCTAGATCACGTCCACGCGAAGGTAGATGCCCTTGCCCAAAAGATTGATAACTTGACCATAACACCCCCAGCCACCGTGGCTGCTGTAAGTCCAAATTGCGAAATATGCGGAACTCCAGGACACACTGCCCCAGAATGTCAAATTTTAGCTGGAATGACCACAGACCAGGTGAATTATGCTCAAGGAAATCCGTACTCAAATACCTATAACCCAGGCTGGAAAAATCATCCGAACTTTTCCTATAAGAACAATAATGCCTTGTATGCACCTAACCAAGCACCTGCTGTACCACCGGGATATCAAAAACCAACCATAGCCACTCCAAACGTTCCTAGAAAATCCAACCTTGAATTGATGATGGAAAATTTCATAGCTACCCAAACTCAAACGAACAAAGAATTCCTAAATCAAAACATACACACTAGTGAATAGATTAAGCAATTAGCGAGCAAAGTAGACGCTTTAGCCACCCACAATAAAATGCTTGAAACTCAGATTTCACAAGTGGCTCAACAACAAGTATATACTGCTGCTCCAGCTGGCACATTTCCAGGACAGCCACAACCAAATCCAAAAGGTCATGCAAACGCAGTTATATTAAGAAGTGGAAAAGAATTAGACGGACCTATTGATCTTAGGATTGAAAACCCAGCTATGTACCAGAAACCAGATAAACCAACTGAAAAGGAGAATGAACCAGAAGAGAAGGAAGACAAAGATCAAGAGGCTGTGGAGAATGAGAAGCCTTATGTGCCTCCACCACCTTATAAACCACCAATTCTGTACCCTCAGAGATTAACCAAGTCCAAAACGATGGGCCAGTTTAAAAAGTTTGTTGAACTTCTGAAACAGTTGAATATTACTATTCCGTTTACAGAAGCTATCACTCAGATGCCCTCGTATGCTAAATTTCTCAAGGAAATCCTATCTCAAGGAAATCCTATCTAACAAGAAAAAGATAGAGGACAACGGAACAGTTACACTTACTGCTGAGTGAAGCGCTATTATTCAAAACAATATGCCCCCTAAGTTAAAAGATCCAGGTAGTTTCTCTATACCTTGTAACATTGGAAAGTTCGTCATAGACAAAGCTCTATGCGACTTGGGAGCAAGTATCAGTGTCATGCCCCTATCTATTTGCAAAAAGCTGGAGATGGGAGAACTTAGACCCACCAAAATGTCCGTTCAACTAGCTGACCGATCAGTTAAATACCCTGTAGGTATACTGGAAAACGTTCTAGTAAGAATAGGTCAATTCTATATCCCGACCGATTTCATAATCATGGACATTACAGAGGACTCAGTTACCCCAATCATATTAGGAAGACCTTTCCTAGCCACAGCTGGAGCCATAATCGACGTGAAAAAGGGCAGACTAACATTTGAAGTCGGAGAAGAAAAAGTAGAGTTCATCCTCACTCAATTCTTACAAGCACCAGCCATGGATGACACATGTTATCTGATTGACGTGATAGACGAGTGCGTAAGAGAGATGGAAGCAGAACAAACCACATATTCGGAGATAATGAAAATCCAAATCCCCCCGATTTTCGAAGATGACGATTGGCGCGAACCGTATCAAGATGATAGTCTAAGCGTAAGTTTAGCACTTACACCGGATCATATCCAAAGGAATCATACTCAGAACTGAAAACCTTACCCAGAAACCTAAGATATGAATTCCTAGACACCGAATGTAAGCGACCAGTAATAGTCAATTCCAATTTAGGAACGCTCGAAACTAAGAAATTATTAGACGTCCTAAGGAAGTACCCGACTGCACTAGGATACAACATTTCTGATCTGAAAGGAATATGTCCTTCAATCTGCATGCACCGTATTATGCTAGAAGAAGATTGCAAAACCTCTAGAGAACCTCAGAGAAGAATTAACCCAATCCTCAGCACTGTAGTCAGAGATGAAGTTAAGAAGCTACTGGAAGCAGGAATTATATATTCGATCTCCGACAGTCAATGGGTTAGCCCAGTGCATGTCGTACCAAAGAAATGAGGTATCACTGTTGTGAAGAACGCAAAAGGCGAATCTATAACTCAAAAAGTTGTGACTGGAAGTAGAATGTGCATCGACTATCGAAAACTAAATAAAGCTACTCGAAAAGATCATTTCCCTCTACCTTTCATAGATCAAATGTTAGAACGATTAGCCAAACACTCGTATTTCTGCTATCTAGATGGTTACTCCGGATTTTTCCAAATCCCTATTCACCCTGATGATCAAGAGAAGACTACATTCACGTGCCCCTATGGAACGTTCGCTTATAGACGAATGCCCTTCGGATTGTGTAATGCCCCTGCAACCTTTCAACGATGCATGATGACAATCTTCGCAGATTTCATAGATAACATCATGGAAGTGTTCATGGACGACTTCTCTGTATGCGGGCAAAGTTTTGAAGGATGCTTATCAAACCTAGAAAAGGTACTAGAAAGATGTGTGAAAGTAAACCTCGTGCTTAACTGGGAAAAATGCGATTTCATGGTCAGAGAAGGAATCGTTCTAGGACATTCAGAAAAGGGAATTGAAGTTGATAAAGCTAAGATAGAAGTCATAAAAAACCTTCAACCCCCAAAGACCGTACGAGAAATATGAAGTTTTTTAGGCCACGCCGGTTTCTACCGACGTTTCATTAAAGATTTCTCGAAAATCACTAAACCCCTTACCGGTCTATTAATGAAAGACGCTGAGTTCATATTCGATGAAAAGTGTCTTAACGCTTTCGAGACTCTAAAAACAGCTCTTATCACCGCACCAATCATGCAACCACCCGATTGGAGATTACCCTTTGAGATCATGTGCGATGCGAGTGATTATGCCGTAGGCGCAGTTCTAGGACAAAGGAAGGACAAGAAACTTCACGCAATCTACTATGCTAGTAGAACCTTAGATTCCGCTCAGATGAACTACGCCACGACTGAGAAAGAACTGTTAGCAGTTGTCTTCGCCCTTGACAAATTTTGTTCCTATCTAGTAGGAGCTAAGATAATCATTTACACGTGTAATACCCCAAATTTTGACCACTTAGATTTCCCATCATTGTGAAAATCATCATCACAATATGGATGAACCATCATGCTTCATCAGTCTCCCCAAAGATGGGTGAGCATCCAATACAATCAAAATTAGGGTTTCAAGCCCTCTCTGAGCTTTAGACAAAGGATCAATCAAGAAATGACATGATCTTCAACTTGTCTAATCTCTAAAACATCCACAATGGATCAAAAAGGACTCCCACTTCAAGGATTAAGCACAAGGCTGCTCCCTTCTAGGTGGATCAAGTCTCAAGATCGACAGTGTCACCAAATTAGGGTTTTGGTCGACCAGGGCCTCCAGATGGAAATTTTCATCTGGGTACAAGGCAATGATCCAAAACATGACCTAATATACTTCATGGAACCTCATGAACCCATGCATCAAGTCAATATTGCCTCAGGGGATGCATTCATAAAAAATCAGGAATTAGGGTTTCTTGACCTAATTCACCCCTAAGTTGACTTTTGGGATAAACCATGAGCCAAGACCTCAAGAGATGATTTGAGGGTCTCTAATACACCATATTGATCCATTTGGAACAATGGATTAATCCAAGAAGCTTGAGCAACAAGTTTCATTTTCATCTGCACCACAATTAGGGTTTTAAGGGAAAAGTCAACTGTAACTTTGACTTTTGACCAAGACATGCTCCCAAACCCTAATACATGATTGAATATACCCTATGACACCCATGGAACATGTCCATCAAGTTTGATTTAGGTCAAGGACATGATTTCTTGAAGAATTGCACAGTTTGGAATTCATCTGATAAAAAGTCAACTGTGCACAAAAGTCAACTTTGACTTTTTGAGATTTTTCACCAAAATGGATTTTTAACCCTAAAATGATGTTAATGTATGATTTGAATCATCATTCATCAAGAAAAATCAAGAAAAGTGAGATAACTTGTAAAAGGGGTAACCATAAAACTTAGAAATTTTTCTAAGTTAAAAATAAAGTGGCAAAGGTACCAACTTTGGAGGACCATAACTCCTAAACCACAAGGCCATTTTTTCTCATCCAAAGATGGATTTGTAGCCCTCACTATCACCTACAAAAACTTCAACTACAAGTCATTCCAATTCATTAAGGATTTTGAGTTATGGAGTGATCAAAGTGGCTGAAAAGTGAAAATGTCACTTTTTCCAACACTTAGTGAAATTTTCACTAAGTCAGAATTCTGCTTCACTTTTTGCCAAATGTAGGGGGATTTTTCACTTGGAATCAAAAGAGATCAAAACCAAACTTGTTCAAACAGTTGTTGTATCATGTTAGGGCTTTCCAAAATGGCCAAGAACATTGCCAAATTCAACTTACATCATGAGATACAACATTGGCAAGTTGCCTTGCTGAAATCTGTCAAAGCAAGGCAGAATTTGCATTTTGGCTCGATTTGCCAAAATCAGCCAATTGCAATTGGTCCAATCCACTTGGACACCTCAGAGGATTGAATCCAAAGGGGACAATCACTGAGCCAAGCCTCCAAGGTCCAAGGAACAAAGAATAGCATGTTGAACCTAGAATGGCCAAAATAGGGACAAGACTTCAAATTTGGAATGAGGCATTCAATGGAACCATCAAGGTGGCATGGACTGAGCCATTCTCATCTGAAATCAGTCAAGACTTATCCAAGACCAAGGGGACTAAAGCTCTGTGCCCTAACCTCTAGTCAATGGCTAGAGGAGACTTTCATTTCCATTGGCCAACATTGAGGAAACCTACTTACCAGCTGCCATGTACTATTCCTTGCAAAACAAACTTGCTCTACTATAAATAGAGCTCAATTGTGGTCAGTTTGAGTACACCAAAGCCATCTAACAGATGCTTTCCTCAAAATCTCTTTCTCTTGGCAAAAATGCCTTTCTTAGCAAGGTAGCTATCGGGTTTTGAGTTTGAGAGCAATTCTGCACAAACCAATCACTCACACACCTCACATACATCACATATGAGCTGATCAAACACTCACATAACTTCTGAAACATCAAAATCTCAAAATCACTTGCCATCTACACAAGTTTGAAGTGAAGTTGCAGCTGAGATGCCATAAACTGATCCAGTCCATTTCAATTCAATCCAAGTGTTCAAACACACTCCATATGGTGTAGGGAAGCTGTCCAGATCATCACAACTTGTCTATAACACCTCCAACTCAAAATCACATCTGCTCTTGCTGTCACGAATTGAAGGTAAGCCTAAACTTGGTTATCTCTCAATCTATGCATATTTCCTCGCACAATAATTTGGCCATATGTTCATAATCATGCATGGAATATTTTCCCTCAATTAATTGCATTGTTTGAATCGTGTATCAAAAATCCTAGCCTTCATGCAGAAATTAGGGTTCTTGAGGTTTCTTTGTGATTTCTTGTTGTATGTTTAATTTAAATGAAATTAAAGTACATAGACATGATCGTGAGGTTGAGGCGAGCATAATGATATGTGGATTGCATTATATGGTTACGTATTCATGGAGATTGGATAGAAAATGCAAATCTGGGCAAACTGAAAAACGCGCGTGTTCTTGGTGATTGTTCTTGGCGCCATTTTCATATATTTGAATATTTGAATTTTGTGATTTTGTTTAATTGATTCAAAAATTAATTTCTCTCTGAGTTTTAATGATTTTGAGTTGATTCTTTTTTTAATAATTCACAAAAATGTTAAAATATTTTATTTTATCAAAAAATCCCAAAAATATTATTTATTTCATATAATTGATATTTTTGCAAAGAATTAATATTTTGGATTGTTTTTGGCATTTTAAATATTTTTTCTACATTGATTTTGCAACTTTTAATGCTTTCTAATTATTTTGTAGGTCAATACTTAATTTTTGAAGCATTAATCCAAGATCACAATTTGTTTTCCATGTGTTAAACAATTTTTGATCATTTTAATTGAATTTTTATTCAATTAAATACATTTTGAAAACAAATTAGGGTTTTGGATTAATTCAACCCTCATAAATTATTTTCAAAACACTTTGGGCCTCTATTAGAGTGTAAGACCCAATATTTTTTGACCAAATCATCTTTGGGCCTCACATATTGTATAAGTCCCGATACCGTAAAAAAAAACAAATGGCGCGATCGTCGCCTTTTCAAAAAACATCTGGGCCTCTCCTTGAGCTATAAGACCCATTCAAAACTTTTGGGCCTCTATTAGAGTGTAAGACCCAATCCCCCTTTTAACCAAAACATTTTGGGCCTCACTTATTGTATAAGTCCCTCTGCGTTAAAAGAAAACCTCGGCGCGATCGCCATTTTAAACGAAAAATCATTTGGGCCTACCCTCGTGTTATAAGCCCCACTCTTTTTCTTTAAACCTTTTTGGGCCTCTTGAGAGAGTGTAAGACCCATCCCTTTGTACAGAAAACCTTTTTGGGCCCCAGTCACTTGTATAAGTCCCTCTGTACAAATTCAAACAGTGCGCTCACTGATAAAACCTTGGGCCTCTCCTTGAGCTGTAAGCCCCAAATCTTTCTTTTTCAAAGCACTTTCTCCTTTGATTTTGGAATATACTGTTGTTTTCAATCTTTATTTGTTGAACAACTAACCAAACAACATGGAAGCACTACAACCGAGTAAGTGGTTATCGCTTTCATTTACTGCTTTCATATTATAAACTGTATTGTGGGGCTGCTCACTGTAAGTCTCCTTTCATAAACTCATATCTACTGTGTAATAATAGTATAGATATTTCGAGTTTCCCCGACTACTACGTCTAGAACTAAGTGACGCCGCTTCATTTATTCGTAGAAATAGACGCCTAGATCCCCAATAGGAGCACCAGATACAGTCTTCTCTTCGGCTGTCCTCCTTAGGAATCGTCAAGAAATTCTATCCCCCAGAGATGAATTATTCTCGGTGAAACTTCTCTTGAATTTCTTCAAACCGCCGAACGGTTCGGACTCTCTCTAAAAGTTAAAGTCACTGGATAGTAAACCTCGCACGTTTACCAGTGATTTTAACTCTAAAAGAGTTTTCCTGAACTTTTCTTTGGTTTGGGACCCACGGGCTTCTTAAAAGCATCGGCCTCCTCTTGGGCATCATACAAGGACCCACAGGCTTCCTAAAAGCAACCCCGCCTCCTCTTGGGCTTAGTTCAAGGACACTACGGCTTCTTAGAAGTATTCACAGCCTCCTCTTAGGCTTCGTATAATGATCTCTTCCTCCGGGAATGATAGCCTCCTCTTGGGCTTCGTACAAAGGACCCGTCGGCTTCTTAAAAGTTTCCAGCCTCCTCTTGGGCTTCGTACAAATTGTCCCGACGACCTCCTAGAGGTATAGGAACAGAACCTAGTCATCCTCATAGAACAGTCCTTTCATAGAGTCTACTACTGTTTCTCGAAGCATAGTACAAAAGATAAAACTCTAGACACGGACAGTCTAATTTCCTTGAGTCTCAAAGACATTCTCAAGTGACCCCTTCGTTAAATAGGAAGGAAACCCGCAGACTCGGACAGTCTCAATACCCTTTGGATTTCCCGTTTCCTCAAAGAGAAGGAAATATCCCTGATCCTCAAATCAAATCCCTGAGTACAGTGTTGCTCATATAAGAACTGATTTTCTCTTTTAAATCAGTATATTGGATCTGTCACTCAACTGAAACAGTTACAATAGCCTCCATCTCGGGCTTCGTACGAGATACCAAAATTCTCCCCAGTGGAGTCAAAACAACCTTTTAGCCTCTCTCTCAGGCTTTGTATGAGACACAAAAGATTCCCTCGTTGAGTCAATCACCCTTTTTTTTGCCTCCATCTCGGGCCTCGTACGAGATATAAATTCCTTAAGCAAGAGTCGAACTCTTTGCTAGCCTCCTCTTAGGCTTTGTATAACGATATGCCATGCTGGGTAAAAAACTTTTAGCCTTTCTCTCGGGCTTTGTACGAGACACAAAATAGCCTCCTCTTAGGCTTTGTATAATGATTTTCCTAGCGGAAATTAGCCTCCTCTTAGGCTTTGTATAAGAAAACCACTGGTTGATCCAATCAACCTTTTAGCATCAAAGCTGTGCCTCGTTCGCAGTACACAAACATCAACAACTCCTTTCCCTTCATCTAATCGCTGTAAGCGGCAAGCCTCTGGATCATCTACATCCATGCCACTGTCCCTCTTTTAGCATGAGAAATTCCTAAGGAAAGATGGCATTGCTCTACACTGAGTTAAAGTCTTCTCCTTCAGGTTAAAACCCTTTCTTCGGAAATCATGGCATTGCTCGGATCCGCGTATCCCAGTTAAAGTAATTCTCCTTCTCCCCTCTTTAGAGATGACAAATTCTCTCTAAAGTCGAGGTCTTTTAGCTTCACGTCTTGGGTTTTGAACAAGACACAAATAGACCTTTCAGCTTCACATCTTGGGCTTTGAACAAGATACAAACCACCTTTCGCTTCACGTCTTGGGCTTTAAACAAGACACCAAAAACCAATTTCCTCCCATAGAATAGGAGGAACTACGAACGCTCTGATTTCCCTGTTTCGGTAAACGGGAATACGTAGGCATAAGATCGAAAGAAAAGATCTTAGCGAGCGCAATCAACAAAAAACCCAAATCCCCTATCTCCATCAATCAAAAGCAGTAATTCAAAAGCACCAGTCCTAACATCCTAATCCTTATTCCCCGCCAGAAACCCTTTGCCTAAAAAAAAGACAGAAAGAACCGTATTGGCGAAATACGAATAACCAGTACAAGGCCCCCCACATTGATAGCATCTGTAACCTAACAGACCGCTGTTTAAACTCAGTATGCAAAGCAGGGTTAATTGGAGACATCTATTTCCCTTCCTTATTCAGCTCACAATAGGATAAAAAATGAATCGACCTGTAGTTTAAAGCTCAAACCGCAGAGAGCGACCAGCGCTTAAGAACCGCGTCCAAAATCGCTCGCTACAGAAAAGTGGCGCCCACCGTGGGGCCAGTTTTTATGTCTGTCTGTTTTCCTTGTAAAATGGCGACTCTGCTGGGGAGTCTCCTTTTCTGCCTTAGGGCATCATCCCCGTTTTCTACAGAAAATGGGAACTCTACCGAAGAGAAAGATTGACCTATGCTGGTCCATCTCTTAGGCAGGGAACCACAGATTGGGGCTTCCGCCGGGGAACCCATTTCTGTCAGGAACTTAAGATTCATAGCTTTATAAGTCTAGGATGATTAGGACAAATATATATACTGATTTTCCTAATTGCTATACGTGTTTATTTTTCTGCTACTGGGAATGCGTGTGATGCCGCATGTGGTGAGATTGAGTATACACTTAAGAAAAGCCAACCTTTTTCGTAGTGCGGAAGCTATCGGAAATAGCTGTTACGCGATACTACCCTCATTTGAGGCTGGTGATCTATTCTCGGTGAATAGCACTTACTCTAAGATTGCACACAACTCGCTGGCGATCCGCTTGTTGTTTTGCTTTCCTGGGCGGAGCTGATGATAATGAGTACAGGTACAAAAATCACCCTAGTATAAACCTTTGGGGATGGGTAGAGCCTTGACTTCATGACAACGACCCTTTGACCCCATGTTTTTTCTATGTTTTTGTGTGCTGCATTCATGCATTCATTTAATAAAACATTAAAACATTAAAAAAACTTTCTCTTCTAGTCTCTCTGTTTTTCAAATTAAACTAAGACTGTGATTGCAAATATCAGAGAAAAAGATTGCATTAATGGATTTCGGTAGAAGGAGAACTCACCAGTATACCTTCAAGGTTCCAAAACTAGGGGATTTGAGAAAGTTAGCGAGGATGATCGTTAACCCAGAGGCTTTCAGAGCCAAGCACGGTGGTTTTCTACCACTGTTAAGAGTCCATGTGATTAAGGGAATCATGGATGCGCTCATTTAGTTCTACGATCCGGTTTATCACTGTTTCACATTCCCAGATTACCAGCTATCACCAACGCTGGAGGAGTATTCTCATCTGACTGATTTACATATCACTGATCGAGCTCCATTTTCTGGACTGGAAGAAATTCCAAAGAATCAGATCATTGCAAGAGCAATTCATTCGGACGAGTCTGAGGTCAGGACTCACATGACCACTAAGGGTGGCATACAAGGTTTGCCAGCCAAGTTCTTAACAAAGAAAGCTCTGTACTTTGCTAGTATAGGGAACGGGACTGCTTTTGAAAGCATCTTTGTCTTGCTCACCTACGGATTATTTTTGTTTCCCAACATTAATAACTTCGTCGATATCAACGCTATTAAGGTTTTTCTCATTGGAAACCCTGTGCCGACTTTGCTTGCAGATGTGTATCATTCTGTACACTTGGGAAATTTGTACAGCGGATGGGAGATCACATGCTGTGTACCTTTGCTTTACAAGTGGTTTATCTCACACTTGCCCAAGTCTGCTGCTTTTTGGGATTGCAAGAGTGTCTTACGTTGGTCGCAGAAGATCATGTCCCTCACCAACTCTGATATAGATTGGTGTAATAGGATTTATGAGGGAATCAGAATCATTGACCGTTGTGGAAACTTCCCCAGCGTACCCCTCATAGGAACTAAAGGAGGAATTAACTATCATCCGATATTGGTTCTTCGTCAATTTGGATACCCGATGAGACACATCCCACTGGGTGTTCATCTGGAAGGTCTTTTCTTCAAGGAAGGAGAAAACGACAGAGCACTAAAGATGGAAATAGTGCAAGCTTGGAAACATGTTCATAAGAAAGGACGAGAGTCTCTGGGAAAACCGGACTGTGTCTCGGTGGAGCCTTATCTCCATTGGGTACAAACCAGAGCTCTCAAGCTAAAGATGCCTTATCCTCGTTACGGAATTCTTCCACTGAGGGAAACTGTTATGTACTTCATGACGGAAACTAAAAAGCTTCAGGTTACTCTCAACAAAGTTCAAAAGGAAAGAAGATCTTGGAAGAACAAGTACCGCACCCTCAACGTAGAGTGTATCCAAATACAGCAACTACTAAAAGAGAAAGATGCTCTGATTGAAATTTTGGAGCAGCATGCTGTAGAGAATCAAGATGACCAAAGGAATTTGCTCACTCCTTTCACTTGGCAAAGGAATGATAACCCGACAACGGCCCAAGCGCCCCGGTCAAAGAAAAGGAAGATACCAGAATCAGCACCCGGTTTCTCCTCAGAGAGGACTCGGGACCCATTAGTTTAGGTTTCTGTTTCTGTACTTTGTAATCTACTGTATTTCCATTTCTGTAATCCTTTGGAATTCAATAAAAAGGGGTTTCCCCAGTGTTTGATATTTGCAATCTAATTGTCGAAGTTTATTTTGATTAAACCAAAAAACAACAATTAATATAATCATTGCATTTCATCATTCTCACATCGTGTATTCTTCTTCCCTATGAATCTCACGTTTGTGTCTCGATTCTAGAGTCAAACTGTCTCATTCGTATAATACTCGGGCCAATCGTCAGAAAAAGATGGATGATCTTGAGGAAGAAAATAGAGAGTTGAAAGAAGAGATCGACGCTTTGAGAGAGGATATGAGAAAGCTTCGTAACGACATGCAAGCCATGGCAGAAGCTCAGCTACAAAGAACTGTGATCTCAGAGATCACCTCAACGCCCATCATAGAAAAGTATGATCCTAGGTATCAGATGCCGAAAGATCGTCCTTGGGGCATGCCTGTTAACTATATCCCGGAAGGATATGTTCCGCCGATCACTGAAGATCAGAGAATTGCAACAGAAGCCGCTGGGCCTGAAGGTTACAAACTTCGGGAAAGCAAAGATGCCAGGGGCATACTCATGACTCCTGAAGGTTACAAACTTCGGGAGGCGCCAAGACTTACTGCCGTAGTCACGGTACCACCCCCTGTGGTGCACACTGTCCCGGAAGGACAGATTCCACCAACACCTTCTGGTAAAAAGGAAACTATGTTTGACAGAATGGATGAATTCCAGGAGCAGTTCTTGGGAATGCAGAAAGAGCTGCAAGCCATTCGCGATCAGGATCTATTTAGAACGGACGCCGCAGACCTCTGCTTGGTCCCAAATGTGAAAGTCCCGCACAAGTTCCAAGTGCCCGGCTTTGAAAAATACAAGGGTAACTCTTGCCCTCAGAGCCATCTGGTGATGTACGCTCGGCGGATGTCAGCTCAGACGGAGAATCAGGACCTGCTGATTCACTACTTCCAGGATAGTTTAACCGGTGCCGCACTCAAATGGTACATGGGTTTAAATCGTACTACGATCAGTACATTCAGAGATCTTGGTACTGCCTTCGTCCAACAATATAAGTACAATTTGGACATGGCACCCGACAGAGATCAACTCAGATCGATGTCGCAAAAGGAAAAGGAAACCTTTAAGGAGTACGCTCAAAGGTGGCGTGAAATTGCCGCTCAAATTTGTCCACCTCTTGAGGAAAAAGAGATGACAAAAATCTTCTTAAAGACCTTAAGCTCATTTTACTATGACCGAATGGTTTCCAGTGCGCCTAGTGATTTCACCGAAATGGTCGGCATGGGTGTACGTCTTGAGGAAGCCGTCCGAGAAGGACGTTTGGTAAAAGACACTGGATCGACGAGCGGTACTAAAAAATATGGTAGTGCTCTCCCTAAGAAAAAAGAGCAAGATATTGGGAATATCTCTCTCGAAAAGCAAAGGCGACGTTATCAGCCAGTAGCAGCTGTTACTCCTGCTATCGGCCCCGCGCTTATTCCTATGTATCAACCTCAGATTGCGCAGAGCCAACCTGACCAACAAAGGACATAACAACCTCTTCAGCAGGCTCGTCCTCTATATAACAATAACCGTACAACACGACCATCAGGGTTTGATCCTATACCCATGTTGTACGCATAGCTGTTTCCGTTACTACTGGCTAAGGGGCACATTCAGACTAAGTCTCCCCTTTCAGTTCCAGAAAATCCGCCTTTTTGGTTTATAGCGGATCAAACATGTCCTTATCATCAAGGAGGTTCAGGGCATAACATTGAGACTTGCCTCAATTTCAAATCCGACGTGCAAAAGCTTGTTAGGAGCGGGCTCTTATCTTTCAAAGATACGAATCCTAATGTTCTTACGAACCCGCTGCCTCAACACGAGAAAGCTGCAGTCAATCTGATTGAGAAAGAGACTAACAATGTCTATCAAATTCATGATGTACTCTTATTGGGGACCGATCTGGTCAAGATGCATTGTAGACAGAGTGGATATGGCCATGTGCCACCTCATAACTATCACCAGTGTGATATCTGCTCTAAAGATAACCAAGGATGTTCTGTAGTGCAAGCAGCTCTACAGAAACAAATGGATCTCGGATGGATCCAAGAGCACCGAGTTCGTGGAGTTAACATGGTTTACATGAATTCCAACGTCATTCAAAACCACGACATCCGTGTGATGAATGTCAACTTGGTGGCGATGGACTCAAGGCAAAGCCAGTATCATAATCTGCCGCGGCACGATTACGGTTCCTGTCTGATTTGCTCGGTAAACAAACAGGGATGCTCTTTCATACAAAAGGCCCTCCAGCGTCAGATGGATCTTGGATGGATCCAAGACTACCATGATAGGAACTCCTATCAAATCAACATGGTTCAGATCTTTGACATTCGCGTGATGAATACCAATCTGGTAGAGTTACATGCTGAGCAGGTCCGACTTGGATTCTTAATATCACATGACTATCAAAATTGTAAAGTGGGTTGCAAAAACGATCGAGGTTGTACCCTTGTCCAGGAGGCACTTCAGCACTTATTAAATCACTGGTGGATGCCAATCTATATGGACGAAGATACTCAGCAGATTAGTATCAATAACAGGAATCCTACTCGTCGTCAAAGTCAGGATGTCCGATCAATGGAAGATAACCTAGTGAGGTTACATTGTATTCAAAGTGGGCGTGGCCAGGTGCCACCACATAACTATGACAGTTGTAGCGTCTGTTCAGAAAGTAACCAAGGGTGTTACCTTGTGAGAGCAGCTCTTCAGGGTCAGGACGATCATGGAGAAATTCGTCCATATCCAGGTTCAGGACCCATCAACTGGATGCCGAACTACCTTGCCGATCAAGTTGAGGATGTTGTCACGATCTCTGGTCATCACCAGATCAGGGATGTTTTTGCCATCATTCCTCTACTTGACGAATCTAAAGTTCCCAACCAGGAACGGATCGAGATTACTTATGATGGTCAGAAAAATCAGAAGGTTCCCATAGTCATCTATCTACCGGGACCATTACCGTATGAATCAGCTAAGGAAATCCCTTCCAAATACGGTGCAACAATAATCGAGAATGGAAAGGAAGTTCCATTACCCTCCGTCGTGAATATTGCAGACATCAGTCATGTAACACGGAGCGGTCGAATCTTCAACCGAGGGGTTGGAGAATCCAACAAAGAAAAGGAACTTCAGGCAGAAATTCCTGATCCACCAGTCGGTCAATCTAGTAATCCCGACTTTTCAAAAGACAAAGATGAGATGCTAAAGCTCATCCAAAGGAGTGAATATAACATTGTTGATCAACTGTTACATACTCCTTCAAAGATTTCAGTATTATCACTGTTACTCAGTTCAGAAGCACGCAGAGAGGCTCTACAGAAAGTCTTGGAGCAAGCCTTTGTGGAACAGGATGTAACAATCAGACAGTTCGATAGTATTGTCTCTAACATCACTTCCTGCAATAATTTGGGATTTAGTGGTGAGGAATTACCTGAAGAGGGTCGCCGTCATAACATGGCGCTCAATATCACAGTTAACTGCCAGGGCGATGCTTTAGCCAATGTACTGGTAGACACAGGGTCAGCCCTGAATGTTATGCCGAAGTCCACTTTGACGCAATTATCGTTTAAGGGCCCTCCGATGAGAGTCAGCGAGGTCGTCGTCAAAGTATTCGACGGATCCAGAAAAACAGTTATCGGCGAAGTGGATCTTCCCATAACTATTGGTCCTCACACTTTCCAAATCACTTTCCAGGTCATGGACATCCGGGCAACATACAATTGTTTATTAGGAAGACCTTGGATACATCAGGCTGGAGCGGTTACTTCAACCCTCCACCAAAAGCTAAAGTTCATCAAGAACGATCAACTTGTCACGGTTTGTGGGGAACAAGCCTTGCTCGTGAGTAGATTATCATCATCTACTGGTATAGAACCCGAGGAGGTTATTGGAACACAGTTCCAAGCACTGTCTGTAAGCAAAGACAATCAGTTCAAAGAAGGAACTTCAATTTCTTCATACAAAGATGCTATCAAAGCGGTCGAGAGTACCGATACGACAGGATGGGGACGGCTTGTCATTCCTATTGACAATAAAACAAAGAAGGGTCTTGGTTTTTCTGCGACCTGTACTAGACGGCCGCCAATGATGAAAGTCTTCATCCCCTTCAAAACTTCTTCCACAGTGGAGGTTTTCTCCACCCAGTGTCTCAGACAGTTCATGCTATCAATGAGGAAGATCCCTCTGACACGGATGAAGAATGGAAGTCCTACCTTAACAAGGACGGCTATATGTCTCAGGAAGAGGTGCCTATGCCTTTTTGCTTTCCTACAGAAAGTCCGAGATTTATACCAAGATCAGATGTCGAAATGATCTACGGGGATTGTGATCCGGAAGGATGCCGTGCTCCGCCAAATTCATTAGAGGAAGATACTCTGATGAAAGAAAACTTTGATCGCAATTACTATGGCCCGATGGATGACCTGCCAATGTGGCGGCCTTACCCAGGAAACTTGGGGCAAGAAAGTCAGCCGAGTAATGAAACTCAGTTGACCATCATTGAACAAAATACCTATGTCCCCGCCATGTCATGGGATCAACACTCAGGTCATTTGGAAACTACTCAACATGAAGATGAATTCGCAACGTTTGCAGGACTAGAATTCATCAACTATGCTTTTCCTGAGGTCAACGTCATCGAGAGGGATGACTTCTCCAGTTCCAAAGAAGTTTGGGACACCCTGGGACAACCAAGTGGAAAATACGACTTCATGGTCAAGTACACCGCTCCCGAAAGCTCTCGTATCAGGCTCGAAGATATCCAGTCAACTGGATGGGGAGATACAGCTGAGAGCACCAATGCTATGCAAAATGCAACAGAGGAATCCTCCTACGACAATTCTGCCTGGGAGACAGATTCCAATGATCCTACTCCACTAGAAATCAGTGTCATTTCTGAAGACAAATCAAGGAAGATGTCAGACTTTGTGATTCACCGAGGAGTTCGCCGCCAATGGGTTGCCGTCGAGGTTCCGAGGGTCGTTCACCAGTCAAAGTAATTGCCGTCTTTAACCTTTCACCCTGCCCAGGTGAAACTGATGTTTTGATAGGGCTCGCTTTCTGTAAATTTCCCTCTTCGCTTTGCCTAAAGCGACAGAGTTTTGTTTTATAGGGCTGTAGTTTCAAGATTCGACTTGTTCATTAATAAAATAACGTCGTTCTATAATTTCCGCATTAATTGCTGTTTTCTCTTTTTGCTTTTTCAGAAAATGGTAATCCTAAAAAACATTCAATAATAAAAACAAGCAGTAAAATAAAACACTGCACACACTTACATTTTCTCTATCTCTTCTAAACACGAATCATCACGTCATGCAGATTGCTTGTTTTAAACCCCGTTGAAACATACGATCCGATGCCTTCTTCCAACTTTGAGTTCCCGGTATGCGAGGCTGAAGAAGAAAATGACAACGAAATTCCAGAAGAGATCTCCCGACTACTCAGACAAGAGGAAAGGTCTATTGAACCTCACAAAGAGCCGTTGGAAACGGTAAACTTGGGTTCAGAAAAAGAGAGAAATGAAATCAGGATCGGAGCACTGCTCAGTCCAACTGTCAAAGAAAGTTTGATAAAGCTTCTCAGAAAATTCCCCGATGTATTCGCTTGGTCCTATCAGGATATGCCAGGGTTGGATACCAGCATCGTGGAACATCACTTACCGTTGAGATCGGAATGTCCGCCAGTAAAGCAAAGGTTGAGACGCACTCACCCGGACATGGCCATCAAAATCAAAGAGGAGGTACAGAAACAGATTGACGCGGGTTTCCTCGCTACATCTGAATATCCTCAATGGTTAGCCAACATCGTACCCGTTCCCAAAAAGGACGGAAGGGTCAGAATGTGTGTTGATTACAGAGATCTAAACAAGGCAAGTCCCAAGGACGACTTTCCTTTACCACACATTGACATGCTGGTTGACAGCACAACCAAGTTCAAAGTATTCTCCTTCATGGATGGATTCTCGGGCTATAATCAGATCAAAATGGCGCCGAAAGACATGGAGAAAACTTCGTTCATTACCCCATGGGGTACCTTTTGTTACAAGGTAATGCCGTTCGGTTTGAAGAATGCCAGGACAACCTATCAAAGGGCCATGACTACTCTGTTTCATGACATGATACATAAGGAGATCGAGGTATATGTCGATGATTTGATTGCAAAATCAAGAACAGAGGATGAGCACGTTGAACATCTGTCAAAATTGTTCGAACGTCTAAGAAAATTCAAGCACCGCTTGAATCCCAACAAGTGCACCTTCGGTGTCCGTTCGGGGAAATTACTAGGGTTCATCGTCAGCCAGAAAGGAATTGAAGTTGATCCTGACAAGGTCAAGGCCATTCAAGAAATGCCTTCTCCGAAAACTGAAAAACAAGTCAGAGGATTCCTGGGACGTTTGAACTACATCTCCAGATTCATATTCCTTATGACCGCCACTTGTGCGCCGATTTTCAAATTACTCAAAAAGAACCAGGATTGCGTTTGGTCAGAAGATTGCCAAACCGCCTTCGACAGTATTAAGGAATACCTATTGAATCCTCCGATTCTATCGCCTCCAGTGGAAGGAAGACCACTGATCATTTACCTCACAGTCCTAGAGGACTCAATGGGATGTGTACTTGGCCAACAAGACGAAACTAAACGGAAATAGTCTGCCATTTACTATCTAAGCAAGAAATTCACCGACTGCGAGACTCGGTACACAATGCTTGAGAAAACTTGTTGCGCTTTGGCTTGGGCAGCCAAACGTCTTCGCCAGTACATGATTCGTCATACTACTTGGTTGGTCTCCGAAATGGATCCAATCAAGTACGTTTTCAAAAAACCTGCTCTCACGGGAAGGATTGCCCGTTGGCAGATGTTACTATCAAAATATGACATAGAGTACCATGCTCAGAAAGCCGTTAAGGGAAGTATTTTAGCCGATCATTTGGCTCATCAACCGATTGACAATCAAGAATCAATCGGGTTTGACTTCCCAGACGAAGATGTCATGTATCTAAAGATGAAAGATTGCGATGAACCGCTACCCAGTGAAGGGCCAGAACCAGGTTCCCAGTGGGGACTTATCTTTGACGGAGCAGTCAATCATTATGGAAACGGAATTGGGGAAATCATTGTTACCCCTTAGGGTTCCCACATTCCTTTCACTGCCAGACTTACGTTCAAATGTACGAATAACGAGGCCGGATACGAAGCATGTATCATGGGTCTCGAAGAAGCGATTGATTTAAGGATCAAAAACTTGGACGTATACGGCGACTCAGCCCTGGTTATTAACCAGATAAAAGGAGATTGGAACACATACCAATCAGGATTGATTCCTTACAAAGACTATGCAAGGAGGTTGTTACCCTTCTTCAACAGAGTCGACTTTCATCACATCCCTCGTGATGAGAATCACATGGCTGATGCATTAGCCACTATCTCTTCCATGATTAGTGTAGGTCGATGGAATGACATACCTAAGATCGACATCATGCGCCTTGAACGGCCCGCTTACGTCTTCACGATTAAAGCAGTCATAGATGACAGACCTTGGTATCACGATATCAAATGCTTCCTTCAGAAACAAGAGTACCCATCTGGGGCACTTAGAAAAGACAGGAAAACCCTCAGAAGATTGGTTGGAAACTTCTTCCTGAGCGGCGACACTCTTTATAAGAGAAATTTTGACATGGTCTTGCTCCGATGTGTCGACAGACCAGAAGCAGACATGCTCATGAAAGAAATTCATGAAGGATCCTTTGGCACTCATGCCAACGGACACACAATGGCGAGAAAAATTCTCAGGGCCGGGTACTATTGGTTGACCATGGAATCCGACTGCTACAAGTACATGAGGAGGTGTCACAAGTGTCAGATATACTCCGACAAAATTCATGTACCGCCATCACATCTCAAAGTTCTTTCTTCCCCGTGGCCTTTTTCCATATGGGGAATCGACATGATTGGTATGATTGAGCCCAAGGCTTCAAACGGACATCGGTTCATCCTGGTAGCCATTGACTATTTCACCAAGTGGGTCGAAGCAGCGTCATTCGCCAATGTAACCCGACAAGTGGTGGTCCGATTTATCAAAAACAATATCATCTGTCGTTATGGTGTTCCAAGCGAGATCATTACTGATAATGGATCTAACTTGAACAATAAGATGATGAAAGAGTTATGTGCAGAGTTCAAGATCAAACACCATAACTCATCTCCCTACCGACCCAAGATGAACGGAGCGGTAGAAGCGGCTAACAAGAACATCAAGAAGATTGTTCAAAAGATAGTTGTAACCTATAAAGATTGGCACGAAATGCTACCCTTTGCTCTTCATGGTTATCGCACATCTGTCCGTACTTCAACAGGGGCAACCCCTTTCTCTCTAGTATATGGCATGGAAGCAGTGCTTCCCATAGAAGTAGAGATCCCGTCAATCAGGGTATTGATGGAAGCTAAGCTCACCGAAGCTGAATGGTGTCAAAATCGACACGACGAACTCAACCTGATCGAAGAAAAGAGAATCACGGCACTATGCCACGGTCAGTTGTATCAGCAAAGAATGAAGAGGGCGTTTGACAAAAAGGTCCGACCTCGTATTTTCAGAAAAGGAGACCTCGTGCTCAAGAAGATACACTCATTTCTCAATGACTCTCGGGGCAAATGGACCCCAAATTATGATGACCCCTATGTGGTCACGAAAGCTTTCTCAGGCGGCGCCTTGAGACTTGCAACCATGGACGGAGAGGAATTTGCCTACCCCACGAATGTTGATGTAGTCAAGAAATACTTCGCCTAAACTAAAAAAAAAAAAAAAGTCTCGGTGGATTGAAAACCCGAAAGGGCGGTCCAGGCAAAAGTTAGAGACATGAAAAAAAAGAATCATCCCGATGGATTGGAAATCTCATAGTACAATCCAGGCAAAAATTAGGGATAATGGCAAGTAACTATGTTCAACAGAGGCAAGTCCCTCAGCAGCAGTTACAACATCATCTATCGGAGGAAATCTCCAGTCAAAGGTCATCTTCGACGGAAGCTCAGGATGCCCCGAATTCAAAGTTGGTAGAAGGATAGTGGTCGTTATGTTTCAACGTAGCCCTTTTCCCTGTAAATTACCATTTTCTAAACTTTGTATATACTCTTTGGAATCACGCGTTTGGCTGATCTCCATCTTATCAATAAAATTTGAGCCCTTGTGCTTTTGTTTGTAATTCTTTACTTGTTTTAGCTTTACAGAACGATGTTGTTTAAACTTAATCAGCGATTCTTGAAATAAAACAAAAATAAATTTACTTGTTAAACTTTTTCTGCTTTTAAATTAAAGATGGCATTTCTTTTGATTGTTGAACATCAGAAGAACATCGATCGCTTCTCCCGAAGTAAGAGAACTTCAAAGTGCAGAATCAAAGTACTCCTTCTAGACCAGTACGCCTGAATGAAGGATCAGCAATGTCGGAGACCTTGTTTCGTCTGACACACCTCGGCCGAGTTCTCATCTCCTAAGCCCGATCAACATAGCTCCCAACAGGACTATCTCTCCTAAGCAAGGTGGAATTGCTATTTTGAACCAACGGTACTTCTTCGCCCCGCGATGACCGAGTATCCAATTGTGTTCATCCATTAGTCTGTATGTCGCGTCTGTTTTGTCAGCATATACATACATACTTCATGCATTTTATTTGCATTTACATTGCATATTGCATCACTATCACTTGAGTCGGTCTTGTCCCCTAGTGATAAACAGTTTTCTCAATCAAGGTTGTCAGTTCTTTCCTCGTCAGGAAATGTTGCGTCTGCACAATCTCGCCACCAGTGTATCTTTAGATCAGAGTCGACACTTGGCCACTTTGATAACTTGAACCTCTGAAAGATCAGAGAACCTTCAACAAATGTCACTCTTCGCCATTGAAGATGATATCCTCGCTTTCCCGGATTAAGGAAAATCCACAGAGAAAGCCTTGTGATCAGAGATTCGGCAGCACGCCAGTTTTTCTCCGAAAAGTCGTTGATGAAAAGGTCATCGACACCTCAAAATTGGACCCCATCATATGGCGTTTCTCCGGGAAGATCCCGAGAAAAGTATGATGAAAGATCCCAAACGAAAACAGTCTCTCAAGAGACTCGCTTTCCCTAGTAGAATCGACAAATGGCGTCTCCAAAACAGAGAAGTTTGTACAACTCTACAACTCAGACGACTGGGTTCCCCAGCAAGTCTGACATCAAAACTTTTTCCACTCAAATGGCATCTCCCCAGGAAAATTCGGCGAGAAGTTTGAGGAAAGCCGCTATGAATAGCATCCCTTGTCAAGAAAGTTTATTGACAAAAGAAACTAAGACCAGTTCTTGGTAAGAAACTAGGATCGAGGGGAAGTTTAAATCAGAGACTGAGACCAGTTCTTGGTAGGAAACCAAGAACGAGGGGAAGTTCATTTCAGAGACTGAGACCAGTTCTTGGTAGGAAACCAAGAACGAGGGGAAGTTCAAAAGAAACTAAGACCAGTTCTTGGTAGGAAACCAGGATCGAGGGGAAGTTTAAATCAGAAACTGAGACCAGCTCCTTGGCTGAAGACCAGGATCGAGGGGAAGTTTACCTTTTCTAAGCATCATCACTTAGCTAAAGAAGATGAATGCGTAAGCTACCATTCATAACCACCATCAAAATTTCGGATATTCCGATATTTAATCCTCTTGCACCCCGAATGCTCGAATCCCTTCGTCCTTCATACCTTCGGGTCCAAGAAGATTAAATAGGGGCATCTGTAATACCCCAAATTTTGACCACTTAGATTTCCCATCATTGTGAAAATCATCATCACAATATGGATGAACCATCATGCTTCATCAGTCTCCCCAAAGATGGGTGAGCATCCAATACAATCAAAATTAGGGTTTCAAGCCCTCTCTGAGCTTTAGACAAAGGATCAATCAAGAAATGACATGATCTTTAACTTGTCTAATCTCTCAAACATCCACAATGGATCAAAAAGGACTCCCACTTCAAGGATTAAGCACAAGGCTGCTCCCTTCTAGGTGGATCAAGTCTCAAGATCGACAGTGTCACCAAATTAGGGTTTTGGTCGACCAGGGCCTCCAGATGGAAATTTCCATCTGGGTACAAGGCAATGATCCAAAACATGACCTAATATACTTCATGGAACCTCATGAACCCATGCATCAAGTCAATTTTGCCTCAGGGGATGCATTCATCAAAAATCAGGAATTAGGGTTTCTTGACCTAATTCACCCCTAAGTTGACTTTTGGGATAAACCATGAGCCAAGACCTCAAGAGATGATTTGAGGGTCTCTAATACACCATATTGATCCATTTGGAACAATGGATTGATCCAAGAAGCTTGAGCAACAAGTTTCATTTTCATCTGCACCACAATTAGGGTTTTAAGGGAAAAGTCAACTGTAACTTTGACTTTTGACCAAGACATGCTCCCAAACCCTAATACATGATTGAATATACCCTATGACACCCATGTAACATGTCCATCAAGTTTGATTTAGGTCAAGGACATGATTTCTTGAAGAATTGCACAGTTTGGAATTCATCTGATAAAAAGTCAACTGTGCACAAAAGTCAACTTTGACTTTTTGAGATTTTTCACCAAAATGGATTTTTAACCCTAAAATGATGTTAATGTATGATTTGAATCATCATTCATCAAGAAAAATCAAGAAAAGTGAGATAACTTGTAAAAGGGGTAACCATAAAACTTAGAAAGTTTTCTAAGTTAAAAATAAAGTGGCAAAGGTACCAACTTTGGAGGACCATAACTCCTAAACCACAAGGCCATTTTTTCTCATCCAAAGATGGATTTGTAGCCCTCACTATCACCTACAAAAACTTCAACTATAAGTCATTCCAATTCATTAAGGATTTTGAGTTATGGAGTGATCAAAGTGGCTGAAAAGTGAAAATGTCACTTTTTCCAACACTTAGTGAAATTTTCACTAAGTCAGAATTCTGCTTCACTTTTTTCCAAATGTAGGGGGATTTTTCACTTGGAATCAAAAGAGATCAAAACCAAACTTGTTCAAACAGTTGTTGTATCATGTTAGGGCTTTCCAAAATGGCCAAGAACATTGCCAAATTCAACCTACATCATGAGATACAACATTGGCAAGTTGCCTTGCTGAAATCTGTCAAAGCAAGGCAGAATTTGCATTTTGGCTCGATTTGCCAAAATCAGCCAATTGCAATTGCTCCAATCCACTTGGACACCTCAGAGGATTGAATCCAAAGGGGACAATCACTGAGCCAAGCCTCCAAGGTCCAAGGAACAAAGAATAGCATGTTGAACCTAGAATGGCCAAAATAGGGACAAGACTTCAAATTTGGAATGAGGCATTCAATGGAACCATCAAGGTGGCATGGACTGAGCCATTCTCATCTGAAATCAGTCAAGACTTATCCAAGACCAAGGGGACCAAAGCTCTGTGCCCTAACCTCTAGTCAATGGCTAGAGGAGACTTTCATTTCCATTGGCCAACATTGAGGAAACCTACTTACCAGCTGCCATGTACTATTCCTTGCAAAACAAACTTGCTCTACTATAAATAGAGCTCAATTGTGGTCAGTTTGAGTACACCAAAGCCATCTAACAGATGCTTTCCTCAAAATCTCTTTCTCTTGGCAAAAATGCCTTTCTTAGCAAGGTAGCTATCGGGTTTTGAGTTTGAGAGCAATTTTGCACAAACCAATCACTCACACACCTCACATACATCACATATGAGCTGATCAAACACTCACATAACTTCTGAAACATCAAAATCTCAAAATCACTTGCCATCCACACAAGTTTGAAGTGAAGTTGCAGCTGAGATGCCATAAACTGATCCAGTCCATTTCAATTCAATCCAAGTGTTCAAACACACTCCATATGGTGTAGGGAAGCTGTCCAGATCATCACAACTTGTCTGTAACACCTCCAACTCAAAATCACATCTGCTCTTGCTATCACGACTTGGAGGTAAGCCTAAACTAGGTCATCTCTCAATCTATGCATATTTCCTCGCACAATAATTTGGCCATATGTTCATAATCATGCATGGAATGTTTTCCCTCAATTAATTGCATTGTTTGAATCGTGTATCAAAAATCCTAGCCTTCATGCAGAAATTAGGGTTCTTGAGGTTTCTTCGTGATTTCTTGTTGTATGTTTAATTTAAATGAAATTAAAGTACATAGACATGATCGTGAGGTTGAGGCGAGCATAATGATATGTGGATTGCATGATATGGTTACGTATTCATGGAGATTGGATAGAAAATGCAAATCTGGGCAAACTGAAAAACGCGCGTGTTCTTGGTGATTGTTCTTGGCGCCATTTTCATATATTTGAATATTTGAATTTTGTGATTTTGTTTAATTGATTCAAAAATTAATTTCTCTCTGAGTTTTAATGATTTTGAGTTGATTCTTTTTTTAATAATTCACAAAAATGTTAAAATATTTTATTTTATCAAAAAATCCCAAAAATATTATTTATTTCATATAATTGATATTTTTGCAAAGAATTAATATTTTTGATTGTTTTTGGCATTTTAAATATTTTTTCTACATTGATTTTGCAACTTTTAATGCTTTCTAATTATTTTGTAGGTCAATACTTAATTTTTGAAGCATTAATCCAAGATCACAATTTGTTTTCCATGTGTTAAACAATTTTTGATCATTTTAATTGAATTTTTATTCAATTAAATACATTTTGAAAACAAATTAGGGTTTTGGATTAATTAAACCCTCATAAATTATTTTCAAAACACTTTGGGCCTCTATTAGAGTGTAAGACCCAATCTTTTTTTGACCAAATCATCTTTGGGCCTCACTTATTGTATAAGTCCCGATACCGTAAAAAAAAACAAACGGCGCGATCGTCGCCTTTTCAAAAAACATCTGGGCCTCTCCTTGAGCTATAAGACCCATTCAAAACTTTTGGGCCTCTATTAGAGTGTAAGACCCAATCCCCCTTTTAACCAAAACATTTTGGGCCTCACTTATTGTATAAGTCCCTCTGCGTTAAAAGAAAACCTCGGCGCGATCGCCATTTTAAACGAAAAATCATTTGGGTCTACCCTCGTGTTATAAGCCCCACACTTTTTCTTTAAACCTTTTTGGGCCTCTTGAGAGAGTGTAAGACCCATCCCTTTGTACAGAAAACCTTTTTGGGCCCCAGTCACTTGTATAAGTCCCTCTGTACAAATTCAAACAGTGCGCTCACTGATAAAACCCTGGGCCTCTCCTTGAGCTGTAATCCCCAAATCTTTCTTTTTCAAAGCACTTTCTCCTTTGATTTTGGAATATACTGTTGTTTTCAATCTTTCTTTGTTGAACAACTAACCAAACAGCATGGAAGCACTACAACCGAGTAAGTGGTTATCGCTTTCATTTACTGCTTTCATATTATAAACTGTATTGTGGGGCTGCTCACTGTAAGTCTCCTTTCATAAACTCATATCTACTGTGTAATAATAGTATAGATATTTCGAGTTTCCCTGGCTACTACGTCTAGAACTAAGTGATGCCGCTTCATTTATTCGTAGAAATAGACGCCTAGATCCCCAATAGGAGCACCAGATACAGTATTCTCTTCGGCTGTCCTCCTTAGGAATCGTCAAGAAATTCTATCCCCCAGAGATGAATTATTCTAGGTGAAACTTCTCTTGAATTTCTTCAAACCGCCGAACGGTTCGGACTCTCTCTAAAAGTTAAAGTCACTGGATAGTAAACCTCGCACGTTTACCAGTGATTTTAACTCTAAAAGAGTTTTCCTAAACTTTTCTTTGGTTTGGGACCCACGGGCTTCTTAAAAGCATCGGCCTCCTCTTGGGCATCATACAAGGACCCACAGGCTTCCTAAAAGCAACCCCGCCTCCTCTTGGGCTTAGTTCAAGGACACTACGGCTTCTTAGAAGTATTCACAGCCTCCTCTTAGGCTTCGTATAATGATCTCTTCCTCCGGGAATGATAGCCTCCTCTTGGGCTTCGTACAAAGGACCCGTCGGCTTCTTAAAAGTTTCCAGCCTCCTCTTGGGCTTCATACAAATTGTCCCGACGACCTCCTAGAGGTATAGGAACAGAACCTAGTCATCCTCATAGAACAGTCCTTTCATAGAGTCTACTACTGTTTCTCGAAGCATAGTACAAAAGATAAAACTCTAGACACGGACAGTCTAACTTCCTTGAGTCTCAAAGACATTCTCAAGTGACCCCTTCGTTAAATAGGAAGGAAACCCGCAGACTCAGACAGTCTCAATACCCTTTGGATTTCCCGTTTCCTCAAAGAGAAGGAAATATCCCTGATCCTCAAATCAAATCCCTGAGTACAGTGTTGCTCATATAAGAACTAATTTTCTCTTTTAAATCAGTATATTGGATCTGTCACTCAACTGAAACAGTTACAATAGCCTCCATCTCGGGCTTCGTACGAGATACCAAAATTCTCCCCAGTGGAGTCAAAACAACCTTTTAGCCTCTCTCTCAGGCTTTGTATGAGACACAAAAGATTCCCTCGTTGAGTCAATCACCCCTTTTTTTGCCTCCATCTCGGGCCTCGTACGAGATATAAATTCCTTAAGCAAGAGTCGAACTCTTTGCTAGCCTCCTCTTAGGCTTTGTATAACGATATGCCCTGCTGGGTAAAAAACTTTTAGCCTCTCTCTCGGGCTTTGTACGAGACACAAAATAGCCTCCTCTTAGGCTTTGTATAATGATTTTCCTAGCGGAAATTAGCCTCCTCTTAGGCTTTGTATAAGAAAACAACTGGTTGATCCAATCAACCTTTTAGCATCAAAGTTGTGCCTCGTTCGCAGTACACAAACATCAACAACTCCTTTCCCTTCATCTAATCGCTGTAAGCGGCAAGCCTCTGGATCATCTACATCCATGCCACTGTCCCTCTTTTAGCATGAGAAATTCCTAAGGAAAGATGGCATTGCTCTACACTGCGTTAAAGTCTTCTCCTTCAGGTTAAAACCCTTTCTTCAGAAATTATGGCATTGCTCGGATCCGTGTATCCCAGTTAAAGTAATTCTCCTTCTCCCCTCTTTAGAGATGACAAATTCTCTCTAAAGTCGAGGTCTTTTAGCTTCACGTCTTGGGCTTTGAACAAGACACAAATAGACCTTTCAGCTTCACATCTTGGGCTTTGAACAAGATACAAACCACCTTTCGCTTCACGTCTTGGGATTTAAACAAGACACCAAAAACCAATTTCCTCCCATAGAATAGGAGGAACTACGAACGCTCTGATTTCCCTGTTTCGGTAAACGGGAATACGTAGGCATAAGATCGAAAGAAAAGATCTTAGCGAGCGCAATCAACAAAAAACCCAAATCCCCTATCTCCATCAATCAAAAGCAGTAATTCAAAAGCATCAGTCCTAACATCCTAATCCTTATTCCCCGCCAGAAACCCTTTGCCTAGAAAAAAGACAGAAAGAACCGTATTGGCGAAATACGAATAACCAGTACAAGGCCCCCCCACATTGATAGCATCCGTAACCTAACAGACCGCTGTTTAAACTCAGTATGCAAAGCAGGGTTAATTAGAGACATCTATTTCCCTTCCTTATTCAGCTCACAATAGGATAAAAAATGAATCGACCTGTAGTTTAAAGCTCAAACCGCAGAGAGCGACCAGCGCTTAAGAACAGCGTCCAAAATCGCTCGCTACAACACGGACCACGCTGCTATCAGATACTTACTAACCAAGAAGGATGCCAAACCAAGACTCCTAAGATGGATCCTACTATTGCAAGAGTTTGATCTGGAGATCAAAGATAAGAAAGGAACTGAGAACGTCGTAGCAGACCACTTGTCAAGAATAAAAAGTATTAAACCCGAACAAGTGCCTATTAACGACGATTTTCCATACAAGCAGCTGATAGCGCAAATAAGAAGCGATCTAGCTTGACTAGATCCAAACAAACCAGAACCTAAAGAAGCCGTGGAAGTAATCCATATAGATGAAAGACTGCCATGGTATGCTGACATAGTCAACTACTTAGCTGCAGGCGCACTTCCACCGGATTTGAGATATCAGCAGAAAAAGAAATTCTTCCATGATCTCAAGTACTATTATTGGGATGAACCCTTATTATTTAAGAGAGGACCAGATGGAATCTTTCGTCGATGCATACCCGAAGAAGAAATAGAAGATGTCATTTCTCATTGTCATTCATCTCCATATGGCGGACATGCAAGCACTTCGAAAACTTGTGCCAAGATCTTACAAGCCGGCCTATTCTGGCCTAATCTATGGAAAGACGTCCACATCGTTGTGATCAACTGTGATCGGTGTCAACGCACTGGTAATATCTCAAGACGCGATGAAATGCCTCAAAGAGGAATATTAGAGGTGGAAGTTTTCAATGTGTGGGGAATCGATTTCATGGGACCCTTCCCATCTTCTTTCGGAAACAAGTACATACTCGTAGCTGTTGATTATGTTTCAAAATAGATCGAGGCTATAGCTTCTCCTACAAATGACACACGAGTAGTAATTAAGCTCTTCAAGAATGTAATCTTTCCAAGATTTGGTGTGCCTAGACTTGTCATTAGTGACGGTGGCTCTCATTTCATCTCGAAAATATTCGACAAATTACTGTCTAAGTATGGAGTCAGACACCGTGTAGCAACACCTTATCACCCACAAACCAGTGGACAGGTTGAAGTCTCAAACAGAGAAATAAAGCAAATTCTAGAAAAGACTGTCGCAATATCTAGGAAAGATTGGTCATCCAAGCTTAACGAAGCTTTATGGGCTTATAGGACCGCCTACAAGACACCTATAGGAATTACACCCTTCAAACTTGTGTACGGAAAGTCCTGTCACCTCCCGGTAGAACTAGAACACAAAGCATATTGGGCGATTAAAACGCTGAATATAAACTACACTGCCGCAGGAGAAAAGCGAGTCCTTGATATAAATGAACTGGAAGAATTAAGATTAGACGCTTATGAGAACGCTAAGATATATAAAGAAAGAACCAAAAGATGGCACGACAAGCGTTTATCTAGGAAAGAATTCAGTGTGGGGGACGTTGTGCTCCTTTTCAACTCTAGACTTAGGCTCTTTCCTGGGAAATTGAAATCTAGATGGTCAGGCCCCTTTGAAATTACGAAAGTGTTCCCTAGCGGAGCGATAGAAATTAAGGGTAGGAATAGTGAACCGTTCACAGTAAACGGACAACGATTAAAACATTACCATCACAGAAAATAGAGACTATGCGAATAGTCTAAAACTCTTAGAGTTGTCCACTAATACCCCTGACTAATCTACTACTAAGCACTACGTCAGGCTTATGACAGTAAAAACAACGCTTAGTGGGAGGCAACCCACCTTATTGCTTTCTTTGTTTTATTTTTATTTGTTTCTCTTCATCATTATTGATTTTATCTAATTTTCCACTTTCTGCATTTTCGTTTCTTTTAAAGCTTTGTTTTCATTATTTTCTTTCGTTTTGTTTTCAAAAAAATTTATAAAACTGCTGTACTGATTTAAAAATTCTACATGCTACAGGATTTCTAAAAAGCCTTTTCTACCTTACCCTTTTTTCCCTGATTTGTTTCTCCTTCTCTAACATTCACTATGGAACCAAAACCACAGAACTTTATGGAAACCACTTTTAGAGGAAGAAACCAAATGAGGAAGTTTGAAGAGTTGTCATAGAGGAACATTGGTATGACTCTGTATTATGATGAACCAACTATGGACATCCTAGGTATCTCTGACAGTATCCTTTACCTGTATAACCAACTTGGATGGGAAAAAGCCCACATTAAGTCTAGATTTGTCACCTACCGCGAGCTTACCTTTGAATTCTTGAGCTCCCTAGTTCATATACCTGAGCGCGGTTTCGGACCTAGAAAAGGATTTATCGGTTTCAGACTATTCGGTATTGAATTCGTTTATAACCATAAGGAATTAGCTGACCTCCTAGGATTCCCTAGCGGACCTTTTGCTTTTACTGAAACCCAGGTAGAACTGATGGATATTGAGCTGGATTTCTTTTGGGGAACCTTAACCGAAAATTACCACCCTGAGCCGAATAACATGGATAACAATGAAATACATAATCCCGCTATTCGCTATTTCCATAAGATCCTAGCCCATACCATATTCGGAAAGGAAGAAAACCGAACCGAGGTGTCTAAGGATGAGATATTTTTACTGTACTGTATGACCCAAGGCTGCCCTGTCAATGTTGTGCCCTTCATGATGAAAACCTTTTGCCGCATTCTTCAGGACCCTGATGCACCGATCATCATAGGAGGCCTTGTCACTATGATTGCTAACGCACTTGGACTTAGATACCAGCTACATAAGTGTACACCCTTTGGTTCTATTCGTCCTATGAATATAGATTTCTGTTTTGACCGACGCCTAATAGGAAATATAGGACCTGCACCTTTTGAATACCTGATAAGGGACGAAGTTGTCACCTTATTCACCCTTCCGAACCATGCAAAAGTGAGTGTCCACAATCGTGACAATTGGCTTTATGAGCTGAACCCACCTGACCATCCATCAACACCTGAGACACCACAATCTTATCAAGTCATTGATGAAAAGATGTTTGATTATGAGAATGATCCTGAGACCCCTCCTGGTTATTATGAAATTAACAACATTGTTGAGGATACTGATGCCCCTGAAATAAACAAAGGAGAGTACACTGAGAGTTTGAACAAAGTCTTAACCACTCTGGAAGTTTATCGGGCTGAGATTAATGGAGTTAAGGATGAACTGAAAAGCATACGTCTCGATATAATAGGCTTAACTGACATTACAGTGGACCAGTTTTATCATATGAATTCAGCCTTGGAAGAATTAAAGAAGAGACTTGGATGATGCAGTAGTGATCAGCATTTTTATTTTTCTTTCTGTTTTTGTTTCTAGGTAGTTTCCCTTTTTGCAATTTATATTTCAGTCTGATTCAATTCTGCACAATTTTACTTTCTGCAAATTTTAAATTTCTGTTCAAAAACAAGTATTAATTTCAATGCAAATTTTATTTAGTTTTCTTATTTACAAGTTTCGTTCAAATTAAATTTACTGCATATTTATTACTTTTCTGCTCATTAAATTACTATCAGTAAATTCTAATTCTGATATTTCTAAATTTCAATTTTTGATTGTTGGTTTTATAATGATTGGGATGTGTATTCACCTTAACTGATATTGTGTTCATTCTATATATATTATAATGTTGCAAAGCTGTGTTGGAATTAAGTTGAAGTGATCAAGAAATTCAAATTTTTGTTGTTGTAACGGTCGTAATAGACCCCTGACGAGCGTAAAACGCTCTTACCCGTGTTACGATCGTAACCCATACGTGACGATCGTCACGCCTTTCTGAATCATGCACTCTGTAATTACAGAGGCGTTTCCTCTTCTTCCTCCCCCTCATTTTTCTTCTCCCACGACCGTCCAACCTCCACACCTCTTTTTCTTTAACCGCCCATTATCACCACTTAATTCCCATAACTTCACTCCATTACCCCATTCACATTCAAACTTCCCACATTCCCTTTTCCTCATCTATATATTCAAACCATTTCTTCATAAATCTCCACATCTCTCAAACCCAAACCTTTCAATCTCAAAACTTGTTGCATGCTATGGCCAACAACCAACAACAAATCCCCAACATCATTCTCAGAGAAGGAAACCAAGGTGAAACCCAAAGAACCAAGTATCAAAAATTCCAACGCCGCGGTCTCCAACCGACTCGGTATGTCGACCATGACTGCCTGAGGACATTGGGACTGTTTGAGAGTGTTCAACATCTTCTGCAGAATGTCAACTTATGGCATCTGTGCAGCCAGCCTCAACCTATTTACGAAGCCCTCACGTTGGAGTTCCTGAGTTCATTTGTTTACATAACTCCATCAGGATCTACCAGCCAACTCACTGGCGTGGCCACATTCTGCATGTTTGGCGTAGAGTATCAGTACACACAAAATGATATCGCGCACTTGCTTGGTTTTAGTTACGGTGAGGGAGTTCATCACCGTGTGCCCGATAATTTTAATGAGGAAGCCTTTAATTTATGGCACAGACTGTCCAACAATCGTGCAGCATCATTCGAGAGCCTCAATGCCACTCTCATTCATAACCCCGCCATCCGGTACTTCCACCGCATCCTGTGCAACACTATTTTCGCCAGAGATAGCAACCACAAGCTCAACTCCAATGAGCTTTTCTTCCTGCATTGTGCATTGACCGGCCAGCAAATAAACGCCGCTCCGTTTCTCTTGGCTCATATTCACTCCATTTGCACAAGAGGTCGCCAACCCTTCTATTTCGGAGGGATTGTCACTTCTATTGCCTTAGCTTTGAATCTTGGTGCCGCTCTCACTGATATGCCTTCTATGGCACCGGCTTTGCTTACCCTGGACCACTGCAAGTCTGCACACCTCATCCATGAGCGAGAAGATGGTAAATTCAATCCGGTGATCCGAGGTGTCATTTATCATAACATTATTTTGCCTTGCAGGAACCAAATTGATCCACAAAACCCAGCCAATTGGCTATTTGATCCAGCAGCTCCCGAGGGCCACATTCCTATTCATGAAGAGCAGCCTAATGCCCCCGTGGATGAGATAGAGGAAGAGATGGACCGTACTGCCCCCGTTCACGACATACCTGAGGCTTTATCCAGGCAGCCTCCAGCCGATGTCACTCTTGAAGAAATTCTCCGTGCCATCCACCAACAGAACCAACTTGCCGCCGCACTTGAAAGGAAGCAACAAGAGCAATATGATAGCCTCTTTGCACAAAATGTTCAGATCTTAAGCAGGCAACAGGCGACGGACGAGAAGCTCGCAGAAGCTTTAAGTGAGATAGGCGCCTTAAGAGCGGAAGTCAGCACTCTTAGCGTCCATGACTCCAACAGCGAAGCCACACCTACTAGACGTGCACGCACCAGGAGCAGAGGACGCAGTCATCAGTAGTCTAGTTTTATTTTAGATTGCATTTTCCCTTTCGTTTTGTTTTTATATTGTATTTCCCTGCTATTATATCACAGCATTGAGGACAATGTCTGATATAGTGTGGGCGACATACCTTTCCTTTCCTTGTATTTCCCTTCCGCATTTTCAATTAAGCATGAATTTCTATATGATATCTCTCATTTTCAATTTTCCCCGCTTTATTTAGCCATACTGAAAATTTTTGCTTTATCTTCGCATAGCTCGACATATCTACCTTAATGGAATCTTAGATAGGAAGCCGAGAAAGATTCAACAAGATCGATACAGTTATGACGCCTTTGACTTCTTACTTACGCGATCCGTTTCAATAACTGTTATACCTATATCTTAAGTTTTAGTTCTAGAGTAACCCCCAGTAGTTTATACTAGCAGTCAACACCGTCTAGATGCAAACCACGTGGGGAGCCGATGAATATAAGTGTTTGATGCCTAATCAATGAAATATCCTTCTTATCTCGCTACTAAGAAAGGAAAATTTGCACCAAAATTATACGGTCGCATACAAGAGATGAGCAAATAATGAAGGAACCCATTGTTGGTTGGTTCAGAGGTATCTGGTTCTGAACTCGATAGGGCGTGCTTCGGCTCGATCCCCCACAACCTCCAATTTGGATAATATGTAAAGGGTTGCCACACTCGTGTACCAGACCCCGTGCTAAAAAGGATCAAAGTCACTAACCGGCTACCCCACTACGTGCGCGAAAAGACAAAGGGCTTAATTTGATTGCGCTAGAACGAAATCGGGTGAAATAAGAACAAGAGACTCTAGGAAGAATTATAACAGATACATTGAACAACTTGTTTAAAATGGAAGTCCACGACTCAGCTTGTTGCTTGTGTCATTAGTGTATCGTTAGTGTTTTACTTAAGTATCGGTCGAACTAACAAATGGTTTCCCGTAATTGTTTCGAAAACCAAAGATATGTTATGCATGTGCGTCTGATAAAACTTGTCCGATTTTCTAATTGATTATTTGCTTGAGGACAAGCAAAGGTTTAAGTATGGGGGAGTTCGATAACGAGAAATCGTATCATATAAACACCGCATTTTTAGTCCATTTTCATAGTGCATTAATCCGTTTAACTCCCGATTGTTTCGAGTTTTTATGTTTTTCCACAGGTACAATGGTTCTCTACTCAAAAGTGTGCAAAAAGATCATATGAAGAAATTCAACATGAAAAGATAGAAGAAACCAACAATCTGCCAAAGTCTGCATATTTTGTAGCTCTGACGGTCGTAACAGCTCTCTTACGATCGTAACACACTTCTAGCGCGTGACGACCGTCACATATTGCTTACGACCGTAACACGCTACTTAATGTGAAAAATGCCCGTCACCAAGTTCTTACGATCGTGACAAGCCCAAATTAGTTTTATGAAGAATGTGAAGACGTGGCCAACGAAAGGTGGAAGAGTCTTCAGTGACTCCTACTTTCTCTCAACCTCAACGACCAACTAAGCTGCCCAGTCTCCTGATTTCTCTCAACAAACAGCATGCTGAAGGCCACAAACTTTCTCCAACTGACAAACACAAATGCTTATAAATACCAAAGAATCAGATGAAGAGGGGTACGGGAGTTTTTGATATAATTTTCTTGCGGAAGCTCTGCCGAACTTGCAACCTAAATTTCCAGTTTTATTTCAGTTTTTTTCTGTTCTTCATTTCCTGTTTTTCCCTTTACCGTTAAATAGCAATTTCCAACATCAGGAAATTGCTATCGTAGCTAGGATTTATTTGTTTTAGCCTCATAACTTGTTAAATTTCAATTCCAAGAGTTCCAAACTTGCCATCATCTGTGGAAGAGGGAGCTTGAGGAATAGTGCATTGTATCAGGTTCTGAATCGTATTAATATAATTGTCATTTGTTTTATGTTAAAGTATCGTTATTTAATTACTATGAGTATTCTACTGCATCTAGATTATATCGTTTGTGTATCTATTTTGATTAGTATGTCTAGCTAATTTTCTAGAGTCGGTATGTATAAGAGTAACTAAACGGGTAAAACCGATCCTAAGCTAAAATCCTAAATAACTTAATTTCTGGCTGTGACTTTTTATTATAAAACCAGACTTTTTGTTACGAGAGTAAGAAAAGTAGAATAGGTTAGGATCGAGACCGCGAGAGTGTGAGGTTTTAACCGGATAGCTAAAGTTAGGCATTTGATTTAAATACAGCGAGAGCGCTTTAAAATGAATTAGACTTTATTAAGTTTTCAAAGAGTATTTTCTAAACACTTATGGGCTAGCGAGAGCAGACATAGGGCTTTAGGAGTATAATCTAATACAAGACCACGAGAGTGTGAGTTGAGGGTTTTTAAACTGATAATTTCTACAGAATAACTTAAGTGAAATATTTTCATATGCTTAGTTTCGATTAAATCCGCATAGGTTCACTATACTACATACCGACTGCTTTATTAATATTTCTTAATCCAATTTAGTTTCCCGCTTTAATTCTTTAGAAATTAAAACCGTGACATTATCCGCCTTAGCTAAACATAGTAACTATAGGTAGCACTAGATTGATTATCAAGTCCTTGTGGGTTCGATATCTTTTTAAAACTACGTGATAGGACTGTGCACTTGCAGTCAGAATCTATAGACGTACTAAGTCGTGATCAGACCTCAGTCATGCAGGGGAGAAGAGCAGGTTCGAGCTGTAACGCCCCGATTTTGATTATTTCCATTTTGTCAAGTCTTTTATTTAAATTGAGTGGTAAATTATTTTATTTGTGAAATTGGTGTGTAAAATGTTATTTTACCATTTTTGAGAGTTTTCGGGGAAATTAGAATGGAGGGTATTTTAGACTCTTCTCAATTAATCATAAGTTAGAAATTTATTGGAAATAGAATTATGAGAGAAAAGGAATTAATTGAATTGGTGTAGAAAATGAGAGAAAAGAAATAGAAAAGAAAGAAAAAGAAATAAGAAAGGAAAATAGAAGGAAATAGAAAGAAAAGAGAAATAGAGAGAAAAAGGAGAGAAAGAAAGAGGAGGAAGAGAAAAGAAGAGGAAAACTTAGGAAATCATCAAGAACAATCATCTAGCAAGTTTGGAATCCGGGTAAGGGTGTGAAATCTTGTTATCTTATCAATGTATATGATTATGTATGATTATGTTGTTGTTGTTGATTTTTATGAGTTTGGGTATAAACCATTTTTGAGAAATTGATTAGAAATTGATCCAAATGTGTTAAAACTCTTGTTGTTTGTGATCTTGGTGGTCTATACATGTTTGATATGTTTTGTTACACTTCAAGTTGTTGTTTTTCTGAGATGTGGATGATGAATTGGAGGATTTTGGGGTGGAAAACGCAGAACGCAGTTCTGCAGAATTTTTTTGGGTTTCCCCTGGCCATACGCGTAAGGGGCATGTCCATACGCGTATGAGCCAGGCGTTACGCGTATCATTGGCCTGTTTTTGAGTCAATACGCGTATGGAATGTGGCTTTTCCCAGCCCTCTGGTGATACGCGTATGGGCATTGGGCGTACGCGTATGGTTTTTGAAAACGTGAATTTGTGAAGGAAAATGGTTCTGCCCATACGCGTATGGGCATTGGCTATACGCGTATGGACAGGAGGAATGTAAAAATGGGATTTTTCAAAATGTCGTTTTCGTTTTCGTCCGTAACTTTTGTTCCGATTATCCGATTTTTACATTCTTGGTGTCGTTGGAAAGCTATTGAGCTGTACTTTTTTATTATGATGATTTGGAAATTGTTAGCCGATTTTATTATGTCAGAAAGTCGGGAATAGTGATATTTAGCGACTTTTACCGTTTTGACTATGTGTTTGAATGTGAATCATACAATAGTGCATTGATGTGAATGTATATAGATTGTATGTGATTGTATGAGAAGAATGCATGAATATATTGTGAATATGTATGCATTTCAAGAATGTCTTGAGTCATTTTGCATGTGAAGCATCATGATGTGCATTCTTGTGTTGTGTGATTCTAATGAGAATCCGCTATAACGTCGTGTGCCCATGTGGGGTGTGAGCGATGATTATAGATGATCGTGTGCCCGTGTGGGGTGTGAGCGATTGGGTCGTGTGCCCATGTGGGGTGTGAGCGATCCATAAACATTGTGTGCCCATGTGGGGTGTGAGCAATGGGTGAACATCGTAGGCCCGACGGGGAGTTACATTGGTAACGAGCGATGGTTCCAGCAGAGTTCCTGAGTGAACTAGTGATGATTGAGTCGGTACCGCATTGCATTTGCATAGAGTCGTGAGTCGGTCTCTATGATTTGCATTTATCATCTTTATATGATGCATTGGTGAATAAACATAAATGTGTATGTTTATGTGGAATGATTGAGAATTGTGAAAGTATGCATGATGAATATGCTTAGTTGTGTATATATATACAATGTGATGTATATGAATGAATTGTGATGAATTGTGGTGAGAATGTGGAATATGTGTATTTTTATGCTAAGGTATATAATTATATGCATTGTTATTATGATAATATTTCTCACCCTTCTGCTGTTTGATGATGCTCTATGAGGCATTGCAAAGTAGGTATGCTGGAGGTCTTTTTGTGAAGTGTGTCTTCATTCTTTTGGTCGGTTGGCTCTGATATGTAGCACCGGGTAGCTAGGATGTATATGATTCTTTTGTGATACATTTGTACATGTATCTTGTTGCTGAATGTTTATGTAACCATGAATTATATTGTTGGATTATACTCGATGATGTATATATATATTTGATATATTTCAATGTTTGGATTTTCCGCTTTTATTCTAAATATTGAGATGTGGGTGTAAGGACAAAGTTCCTCTGTTGCAAAGTTACCCCACTGTTGCATATCAATGTTTGAGCAGGTGTTGTATGTTTTAATTTCGTGTCTAATGTGACACGCCTCTTTTATACCGTGTTTATAATTATACTCTGGCGAAATTTTTAATATGTGACTAAATGATTATGTGATTATTTGGGGGTATAGAGAGGGGGTGTTACACTAAGTGGTATCAGAGCCAGAGTTGAGTCAGTTGTGTCTGTCTTGTTGTTGTGTTGGTTGAACTGTTGTTTAACCTTGTTGTAATTTTTGGGAATGATCAGAATATGGCTGGTAGAAACGACAATGCGATGGCTGCTGCTTTGGAAGCAATGGCTAGGGCGGTGCAAGGTGCGCCGAATGTCAATGCTAATGACGAGTTCAGGAAGAATCAACCACCGGTTTTCAAAGGAAAATTCGATCCCGATGGAGCTCAAAATTGGTTGAAAGAGATTGAAAGGATATTCAGAGTCATGGACTGTGCGGAGGAGAATAAGGTGAGGCTTGGATCTCACATGCTGAAGGAAGAAGCCGACGATTGATGGGTCGGTACACGTGAAGTTCTTGAGGTGGATGATGAAGAAATAACTTGGAATTTATTTCGTACTGAATTCTTGAGGAAGTATTACCCTGAAAGTGTGAAGGGGAAGAAGGAGATGGAGTTTCTTGAACTAAAACAAGGTAGTATGTCGGTGGTGGACTATACTGCTAAGTTTGTGGAGTTGGTTCAATTCCATCCCCACTATGCTGCAATTACTGCTGAGTTCTCAAAGTGTATTAAATATGAGAATGGTTTACGTCTTGAGATTAAGCAAGTTATGGGATATCAAAGGATAAGAAGGTTTACAGATTTGACGGAATGTTGTAGAATCTTCGAGGAAGATAGTAAGGCTCGTTCTACACATTACAAAAGTTTGAATGAGAGGAAGGGAAAGCAACAAGCTAGAAGTGGACCTTATGTGACACCCGTTGATAAGGGCAAGCATAGGGGAAACTTTGACAGGAGATCAGGAGGAGGAGGTTCCGGTCCCATTAAGTGTTACAAGTGTGGTGAAATGGGTCATAAATCATTTGAGTGTGGGAAGACTGTGATGAAATGTTCTAACTGTGGAGGTGTAGTGCATGCTACTGCTGATTGTAGAAGGAATGTAGTGAAGTGCTATAATTGTGGAGAAGTGGGTCACATTAGTACTAAGTGTACTAAGCCGAAACAAGCTCAAGTGGGCGGAAATGTGTTTGCATTGGCGGGAACTCAGACCACTAGTGCAGACCGTTTGATTAAAGGTACATGCTTTATTAATAGTACACCTTTAGTTGCTGTTATTGATACGGGAACGACTCATTCGTTTATTTCGTCTGAGTGCGCGAAGCGTTTGAATCTTGCTTTGTCTTTGATGGGTATTGAGATGGTTATTGAGACTCCTGCTTCAGGGTCGGTAACTACGTCTTTGGTGTGTGTAAGTTGTCCTTTGACCATGTATGGTAAAGACTTCATTATGGATTTAGTATGTTTGCCGTTGGAGGGATTGGACGTAATCTTGGGTATGAACTGGTTGCAATTTAACCGAGTTCATATAGATTGCTATCACAAGTTAGTAAGGTTTCCTTCTTTGGAAGATGATGAAGATGAGAGTTTTCCATCCACTAAAGCGTTGAAGAAACTTTTAGCGGACAAAGCTCAATTATTTGGTTTGTTGCATCATTGTCGGTGGAGAGTAAAGTTGAGCTTGATGTGTTCCCAGTGGTGTGTGATTTTCCAGAAGTGTTTCCGGAGGATATTACGGATGTACCGCCGGAAAGAGAAGTTGAGTTTTCTATTGATCTAATTCCGGGTACTAGATCGATTTCGATGGCACCGTATCGTATGTCAGCATCGGAGTTGGTAGAATTGAAGAAGCAATTGAATGACTTGTTGGACAAGAAATTTGTAAGACCAAGTGTTTCTCCTTGGGGTGCTCCGGTATTGTTGGTAAAGAAAAAGGATGGGAGTATGCGGTTATGCATTGATTATCGACAATTGAACAAGGTGACAATTAAGAACAAGTATCCGCTTCCAAGGATCGATGATTTGATGGACCAATTGGTTGGTGCGCGTGTTTTTAGTAAGATTGATTTGAGATCAGGATACCACCAGATTCGTGTGAAAGAAGAGGATATTCAAAAGACAGCCTTTAGGACACGGTATGGTCATTACGAATATTCCGTGATGCCATTCGGGGTTTCTAATGCGCCGGGTGTGTTTATGGAATACATGAATCGTATTTTTCATGAACAGTTGGATCGTTTTGTGGTTGTGTTCATCGACGATATTTTGATTTACTCTAAGTCTCAAGAGGAGCATGAAGAGCATTTGAAGATTGTGTTACAAATTTTGAAAGAGAAACAATTGTATGCTAAGTTGTCGAAATGTGAATTTTGGTTGTCGGAAGTAAGTTTCCTTGGACATGTTATTTCCGGTAGTGGTATTAGTGTGGATCCATCCAAGATTGATGCGGTGATGCAATGGGAGGTTCCTAGGTCGGTTACGGAGATTCGAAGCTTTTTAGGCTTGGCGGGTTATTATCGAAGGTTTATTGAGGGGTTTTCGAAGTTGGCACTTCCGTTAACGCAATTGACTTGTAAAGGAAAGGCTTTCATTTGGGATATTCATTGTGAAGAGAGTTTCAATGAGCTAAAAAGAAGGTTGACAACGACTCCGATCTTGATTTTACCGAATCCTAATGAACCATTTGTTGTGTATTGTGATGCTTCGTTGATTGGTTTAGGTGGTGTTTTGATGCAAGATGGAAAAGTTGTGGCTTATGCTTCAAGACAATTGAGAGTGCATGAAAAGAATTATCCTACACATGACTTGGAGTTAGCGGCTGTGGTGTTTATTTTGAAAATATGGAGACATTATCTTTATGGTGCGAGATTTGAAGTTTTTAGTGATCACAAGAGCTTGAAATATTTATTTGATCAAAAAGAATTGAACATGAGACAGAGGAAGTGGTTAGAACTTTTGAAGGATTATGATTTTGGTTTGAATTACCATCCGGGTAAGGCAAACGTGGTGGCCGATGCCTTAAGTCGGAAGTTGTTACATATGTCCGCATTGATGATGAAAGAATGGGAACCTTTGGAGAATTTTAGAGACTTGAGTTTAGTTTGTGAAATGACACCGAGAAGTGTGAGACTTGGTATGCTACATGTTACGAATGATTTTCTTGCAACCGTATGTGAAAAACAAAAGTTGGATTTGAAATTCGTTGATTTGATGTTGAATGAGAATGAGGATTTCAAGGTTGATAATTTTGGAGTTTTGAGATTCCGTGGTCGTATTTGTATTCCCGATGATGCGGAGTTGAAAAAGATGATATTGGAAGAAGGACACCGAAGTAACTTAAGTATTCATCCGGGAGCGAACAAAATGTATCAAGATTTGAAGAAAATCTTTTGGTGGTCCGGATTAAAGAGGGATGTTGCTCAATTTGTGTATGCATGCTTAACTTGCCAAAAGTCTAAGGTGGAACATCAAAAACCTAGTGGATTGATGCAACCGTTGGACATTCCGGAGTGGAAATGGGATAGTATATCGATGGATTTTGTTACAGGATTGCTGAATACACAAAGAGGTCATAATGTTATTTGGGTAATTGTTGATAGGCTTACTAAATTTGCTCACTTCATTCCAATTGATATTAGTTATCCTTTGGAGAGGTTAGCCGAGATTTATGTTCTTGTGGTGGTGAAGTTACATGGAGTTCCTAAGAGTATTGTATCGGATAGAGATCCTAGATTTACATCGAGGTTTTGGGAGAGTTTACAAAAAGCTTTGGGTTCTAAGCTAAGATTGAGTTCGGCTTATCATCCGCAAATGGATGGTCAAACCGAAAGGACAATTCAATCGTTGGAGGATTTATTACGTGTTTGTGTGCTCGAGCAAGGTGGTGCTTGGGATAGTTATTTGGCGTTGATTGAGTTCACCTACAATAACAGTTTTCATTCGAGTATAAGTATGGCACCATTTGAGGCTTTGTATGGTCGGAGATGTCGAACACCCTTGTGTTGGCATGAAACGGTTGAGAGGACGATAGTTGGACCGGAGATGGTACAACAAACGACGGAGAAAGTGAAGTTTATTCGGGAGAAGATGAAAGCTTCTCAAAGTAGACAAAAGAGCTATCATGACAAGAGAAGGAAAGATCTTGAGTTTCAAGAAGGCGACCATGTGTTTTTGAGAGTTACACCGGTTACGGGTGTGGGTCGTGCTTTGAAGTCGAAGAAGTTGACTTCTCGTTTTATTGGTCCGTATCAGATTACTTCACGAGTTGGTGATGTAGCTTACCGTGTGGCATTGCCTCCGAACCTTTCGAATTTGCATGACGTATTCCATGTTTCGCAACTTCAGAAGTATGTTCCGGATCCGTCACATGTTATTCCTATGGACGAGGTTGAAGTGAGAGATAACCTTACGGTGGAAGCTTTACCGATTAGGATTTTGGACCGTGAAGTTAAGAAGCTAAGGGGCAAGGATATTGCGCTTGTGAAAGTGGCGTGGGGAGACGTTGCGGAAGGCAATATGACTTGGGAACTAGAGAGTGGGATGCGAGAGTCGTATCCGGAGTTGTTTGTATCAGGTAATATTTTCGAGGACGAAAATTTCTAAAGTGGGGGAGAGTTGTAACGCCCCGATTTTGATTATTTCCATTTTGTCAAGTCTTTTATTTAAATTGAGTGGTAAATTATTTTATTTGTGAAATTGGTGTGTAAAATGTTATTTTACCATTTTTGAGAGTTTTCGGGGAAATTAGAATGGAGGGTATTTTAGACTCTTCTCAATTAATCATAAGTTAGAAATTTATTGGAAATAGAATTATGAGAGAAAAGGAATTAATTGAATTGGTGTAGAAAATGAGAGAAAAGAAATAGAAAAGAAAGAAAAAGAGATAAGAAAGGAAAATAGAAGGAAATAGAAAGAAAAGAGAAATAGAGAGAAAAAGGAGAGAAAGAAAGAGGAGGAAGAGAAAAGAAGAGGAAAACTTAGGAAATCATCAAGAACATTCATCTAGCAAGTTTGGAATCCGGGTAAGGGTGTGAAATCTTGTTATCTTATCAATGTATATGATTATGTATGATTATGTTGTTGTTGTTGTTGATTTTTATGAGTTTGGGTATAAACCATTTTTGAGAAATTGATTAGAAATTGATCCAAATGTGTTAAAACTCTTGTTGTTTATGATCTTGGTGGTATATACATGTTTGATATGTTTTGTTACACTTCAAATTGTTGTTTTTCTGAGATGTGGATGATGAATTGGAGGATTTTGGGGTGGAAAACGCAGAACTCAGTTCTGCAGAATTTTTCTGGGTTTCCCCTGGCCATACGCGTAAGGGGCATGTCCATACGCGTATGAGCCAGGCGTTACGCGTATCATTGGCCTGTTTTTGAGTCAATACGCGTATGGAATGTGGCTTTTCCCGGCCCTCTGGTGATACGCGTATGGGCATTGGGCGTACGCGTATGGTTTTTGAAAACGTGAATTTGTGAAGGAAAATGGTTCTACCCATACGCGTATGGGCATTGGCAATACGCGTATGGACAGGAGGAATGTAAAAATGGGATTTTTCAAAATGTCATTTTCGTTTTCGTCCGTAACTTTTGTTCCGATTATCCGATTTTTACATTCTTGGTGTCGTTGGAAAGCTATTGAGCTGTACTTTCTTATTATGATGATTTGGAAATTGTTAGCCGATTTTATTATGTCAAAAAATCGGGAATAGTGATATTTAGCGACTTTTACCGTTTTGACTATGTGTTTGAATGTGAATCATACAATAGTGCATTGATGTGAATGTATATAGATTGTATGTGATTGTATGAGAAGAATGCATGAATATACTGTGAATATGTATGCATTTCAAGAATGTCTTGAGTCATTTTGCATGTGAAGCATCATGATGTGCATTCATGTGTTGTGTGATTCTAATGAGAATCCGCTATAACGTCGTGTGCCCATGTGGGGTGTGAGCGATGTTTATAGATGATCGTGTGCCTGTGTGGGGTGTGAGCGATCGGGTCGTGTGCCCATGTGGGGTGTGAGCGATCCATAAACATTGTGTGCCCATGTGGGGTGTGAGCAATGGGTGAACATCGTAGGCCCGACGGGGAGTTACATTGGTAACGAGCGATGGTTCCAGCAGAGTTCCTGAGTGAACTAGTGATGATTGAGTCGGTACCGCATTGCATTTGCATAGAGTCGTGAGTCGGTCTCTATGATTTACATTTATCATCTTTATATGATGCATTGGTGAATAAACATAAATGTGTATGTTTATGTGGAATGATTGAGAATTGTGAAAGTATGCATGATGAATATGCTTAGTTGTGTATATATATACAATGTGATGTATATGAATGAATTGTGATGAATTGTGGTGAGAATGTGGAATATGTGTATTTTTATGCTAAGGTATATAATTATATGCATTGTTATTATGATAATATTTCTCACCCTTCTGCTGTTTGATGATGCTCTATGAGGCATTGCAGAGTAGGTATGCTGGAGGTCTTTTTGTGAAGCGTGTCTTCATTCTTTTGGTCGGTTGGCTCTGATATGTAGCACCGGGTAGCTAGGATGTATATGATTCTTTTGTGATACATTTGTACATGTATCTTGTTGCTGAATGTTTATGTAACCATGAATTATGTTGTTGGATTATACTCGATGATGTATATATATATTTGATGTATTTCAATGTTTGGATTTTCCGCTTTTATTCTAAATATTGAGATGTGGGTGTAAGGACAAAGTTCCTCTGTTGCAAAGTTACCCCACTGTTGCATATCAATGTTTGAGCAGGTGTTGTATGTTTTAATTTCGTGTCTAATGTGACACACCTCTTTTATACCATGTTTATAATTATACTCTGGCGAAATTTTTAATATGTGCCTAAATGATTATGTGATTATTTGGGGGTATAGAGAGGGGGTGTTACACGAGCTGCCTTCGTGCCTCCATAATAAAAGGTTCTTAGAAGGCTTATCTCAGACAGTTCCTCGGGCTGAGTCTCTAAAGCTTGAGGCAATGTTGGCACAGGATGCTTCCGCCCTAATTAGGGTCTTGGAGATGGCAGCGGTTTACGCCAAGGAAGATTTCTGTCCTGACTTTGAGCTGAAGAAGGCCCAGGCCACGATAGCGGTTTTAGAGGATAAGTTGAAGAAGTCTATGGAGGAGGCTAGGATCGCCGAGGAGTGTCATACCCCAAATTTTGACCACTAAGATTTCCCATCATTGTGCAAACCATCATCACAATATAGGCGAACCATCATGCCTCATCAGTCTCCCCAAAGATGGGTGAGGATCCACTACAATCAAATTTAGGGTTTCAAGCCCTCTCAGAGCTTTTAGACAAAGGATCAATCAAGAAATGACATGATCTTCAACTTGTCTAGCCTCTCAAATATCCAAAAGGGATCAAGAGGACTCCCACTTTAAGGATTAAGCACAAGGCTGCTCCCTTCCAGGTGGATCAAGCCTTAAGATCGTCAGTGTCACCAAATTAGGGTTTGGTCGACCAGGGTCTCCAGATGAAAATTTTCCTCTTGGCATGAGCCAATGCTTCAAAGCATATCCTAAAATACTCCATGGAACCTCATGGGCCCAAGCATCAAGTCAATTTGACCTCAGGGGATGCATACATCAAAAATCAGGAATTAGGGTTTCTTGACTTAACTCACCCTTAAGTTGACTTTTGGGACAAATCATGAGCCAAGACATCAAGATAGGATTTGAGGGTATCCAACATACCACATTGATCCATTTGTAACAATGGATTGATCCAGGAAGCTTGAGCAGCAAGTCTCAATTTCATCAGTACCACAGTTAGGGTTTCGCGAGAAAAGTCAACTGTATCTTTGACTTTTGACCAGGACATGCTCCCAAACCCTAGGACATGGTTCAATATACCATATAACACCCATGGAACATGTCCATAAAGTTTGATTTAGGTCAAGGACATTATTTCCTAAAGGATCGCACAGTTTGGAATTCATCTGATAAAAAGTCAACTGTGCACAAAAGTCAACTTTGACTTTTTGAGATTTTTCACAAAAATGGTTTTTTAACCCTAAATGATGTTAATGTATGATTTGAATCATCATTCATCAAGAAAAATCAAGAAAAGTGGGATAACTTGTAAAAGGGGTAACCATAAAAACTTAGAAAATTTTCTAAGTTATGAACAAAGTGGCAAGGATACCAACTTTGGAGGATCATAACTCCTAAACCACAAAGCCATTTTTCCCCATCCAAAGCTTGATTTGTAGATCTCATTACCCTCTACAAAAGCTTAAAACTAACCTCCCTCCAAATTCCTCATGGATTTTGAGTTATGGAATGATAAAAATCACAAAAAGTGAAAATGTCACTTTTTTCCAACACTTGGTGAAATTTTCACTAAGTCAGAATCTGCCTTCACTTTTTTCCAAATGTAGGGGGATTTTTCACTTGGATCCAAAAGGTATCAAAACCAAATATGATCAAACAGTTGTTGCATCATATGAGGGCTTTCCAAAATGGCCAAGAACATCACCAAATTCCACTTGGGCCAAGAGATATGACAATGGCAATATGCCTTGCTGAAAACTGCCAAGGCTAGGCAGAACTTTGCAATTTTGCTCGATTTGGCAAAATCAGATAATTCCAAGCCTTTTCATCACTTTGGACACATCTGAGGATCAAATCTAAAGGGGACAAACACTGAGCCAAGCCTCCAAAGTCCTTGGAACAAGAAGTAGCATGCCAAACCTAGAATTGCCTAAAAGAGGGACAAGATTCCAATTTTGGATTGGAGCATTCAATACATACACCAAGGTGGCATGGACTGAGCCATTTGCAACTGAATTCAGTCAAGACTTATCCAAGACCAAGGGAACCACAGCCTTGTGCCCTAACCTCTAGTCAATGGCTAGAGGAGACTTGGATTCCAAAGTGAAACCATTGGCCAAACCTCTGTTGCAGTTGCCATTCACTATTGATCCCAAAACAAACTTGCTCTACTATAAATAGAGCTCATTTGTGCTCAGTTTGAGTACACCAAAGCCATCAAACAGATGCTTTCCTCAAAATCCCTCTCTTTAGGCCAAAATGCCTTCTTTAGCAAGGTAACTATGAGTTTTTGAGTTAGAAAGCATTTCCATCACAACTCATGATCCTAACACCTCATAAACATCATTTGTAGGTGATCCAAACTATCAAAAGTGACTTGTAACACCAAAATCACAAATTCACCTCTCAAAACCTCAAAATAGGCCTTTTGTGCATTTTTTCAAGCCATGTCTTGATTCAGTCACTTTCCAAACCAGATAAAACCTCAAACACACTCCAAATAACATCCTTGAACTGTCCCAAATGGTTCCCCCCATCTGGAACACCATTTGAGATAGTTGTTATTTTGGGTCATTTTTAACCCCTTTTGCAAGAAAGGGCCAGTTTGTGTTTTTGCAGGTTCCAGCTGATTCCAACCATCCTCAAAGCTTCTAAGGGGTCATTTGAGAGTGTCCAAAGCATCAAACCATTTCTGGAATAAGAAGTTTGGCAGATTGCACAAAAAACTCCAAAAGTTCAAAAAGAGGTATGCATCATGACTTGAACTTTCCAAAATATGCATTGCTTTGAAGTCCACTGATCATACACACCTCATACATGTTATATATGTTGTGTTTGGACCAATTCATCATGTAATTCATGCATGTATCAAAGTGTAGCATAGAAAATGCAATTATAGGCCTTTTTCAAAACCACTATCGGGTTTTGAGGAGGGAGTATGATCTGAAAAAAAATACCACCACCATTGGATTCCTTGTGAAATTCTAGGCAAGATGCATATAAATTTTGTCCCCAAACATTGAGAAATGAGAAAGTTATGGACCTTCCCGTTTCTTGGCAAAACTTGTCTTGCCTTGCCTTGACCCGACCTAGAAAACAAGGCATGCCTTGTATATTTGTGGTTTCACTTCAAGCAATGGATGTATCACCACCCCAGTGGTAAGGCACGCGCCCTATAACCTTGAGGTCGTGGGTTCAAACCCCACCCATGCTATTTTGTGTTTTCTCACATTTTTGCTATTTTTTCCAATATTTTATGTTTTATTAATTAATTGGAAAATTAATAACTCTTTCAATTTTCATTATTTCTTATTGGTTCTTTTTGCAAAAAATTACAAAAATGTTGAAATATTTTATTCCACAAAAAAATTAAGTTTATATTATTTATTTAATATAATTAGTATTTTTGTGAATAAATTCCTTTTTAATGTTTTTAAACATTTTAAAAGTGAATATTTACTTTGAAAATCAAAACCAAGTGAGTTTTAATTAACCTTGTGGTTAATCCCTCATTTCTCAAACCTTAAACAAAAATCACAAATTGTTTATTCAAACTTATTTGGTATTTTATTTGATTTTCTTTAAATATTTACTTTTAAAGAATAACAAATTAGGGTTTCTTGGATTTTCACCATCAAATAATTTCAAACACTATTGGCCCTCTAATAGAGTGTAAGACCCAATCCTTTGTAAATACAAACCTATTTTGGGCCTCACTTATTGTATAAGCCCCGTTGTATTTCAAAAAGTTCGACGCGATCATCGTCCGTTGAAAAACAAACCTTGGGCCTCTCCTCGAGCTATAAGACCCATTCAAAATCTTTTGGGCCTCTATTAGAGTGTAAGACCCAACCCCCTTTGAAAACCAAACCATTTTGGGCCTCAATTCATTGTATAAGACCCACCGCGTTTTCAAAATCTCGGCGCGATCGCCATTTTCAAACAAATGACCCTGGGCCTCTCCTTGAGCTGTTAGCCCCACCACTTGTACAAAAACAAATCTTTTGGGCCTCTATTAGAGTGTAAGACCCAATCCCCTTTTAACCAAAACTTTTTGGGCCTCAGACATTGTATAAGTCCCCCTGCGTTAAAAGAAAACCTCGGCGCGATTGCCAATAAAAAAACCAATCATCTGGGCCTACCCTCGTGTTGTAAGCCCCATTCTTTTTCTTTAAACACTTGGGCCTCTTGAGAGAGTGTAAGACCCACCCCCTTGTACAGAAAATTTCTTGGGCCTCAGTCACTTGTATAAGTCCCTCTGTACAAAACGACAGTGCGATCACTGATAAACCTTGGGCCTCTCCTTGAGCTGTAAGCCCCAACATCTTTTCAAAATACTTTCTCCTTTAATTTTGAATATACTGTTGTTTTCAATCTTTCTTTGTTGAACAACTAACCAAACAGCATGGAAGCTCTACAACCGAGTAAATGTTTATATGCTTTCTTTATCCGCTTTCATATACATATAAACTATATTGTGGGGCTGTTTCACTGTAAGTCTTCTTTCATAAACTCATATCAACTGTGTAATACTAGTATAGATATTTAGAGTTTCCCCGACAACTACGTCTAGCACTAAGCCCTGTTGGTCACTCTTAAATAGACAAAACTAGATCCCCATAGGATTACCAGACACAATCTTCCCTCCTCTTGGGGTTAAACAATATGGAGACGTGAAAGGAAGCATTCTCGGTGAACCCTTTCTCAGACTGCCACTCTTAGAATTTTTCAAAGAAACTCTACTCCCCAGAGATGATCTTTTCTCCGTGAATGGCATCTCTTGAGTTTCTTCCAAATTCTCGAACTTTCCTGGCTTGATCTATTCTCTGTGAATAGCCTGTCTCGGGGTTTGGGGACCCACAGGCTTCTTAAAAGCATCCCCGCCTCCTCTTAGGCATTGTACAAGGACCCTACGACTTCTTAGAAGTATTCACAGCCTCCTCTTAGGCTTCATATAAGGATTCTTCCTTCGGGAAGAGAGCCTCCTCTTGGGCTTCGTACAAATTGTCCCTCGGCTTCATAAAAGTTTCCAGCCTCCTCTTGGGCTTCGTACAAATTGTCCCGACGACCTCCTAGAGGTATAGGAACAAAAATTAGTCATCTTAATAGAACAGTCTTTCAAAGAGTCTAGATCTTTCTACCGTAAACGTACTACTACTATTTCTTTAAGCATAGTACAAAAGATAAAACTCTAGACTTGGACAGTCTAATCTCCTTGAGTCTCGAAGGCATTCTCAAGTAGGAAAAAAACACCAGTAGACTCGGACAGTCTCCAATACCCTCTGGATTCCCCATTTCCTTAAAGAACAGGAAATAACCCTGATCCTCTGATCAATTCCAAAACATAGCCTTACCTTTAATCAGTCTCTTTATAAGAACTGATTTTCTCTTTTAACCAACCTACTGGACCTGTCACTCAACTGAAACAGCAATCCTTTTAGCCTCTATCTCGGGCTTTGTACGAGATATAAAAAGACTCTCTTGTTGGGTCAATAATCCTTTTAGCCTCCCTCTCGGGCTTTGTACGAGATACAAAAACACTCTCTTGTTGAGTATAAAAGACTCTCTTGTTGAGTCAACCTTTATCCTCCGTCTTGGGCTTCATACAAGACACATCTAAAAACACTCTCTTGTTGAGTCAACCCTTTTAGCCTCTCTCTCGGGCTTCGTACGAGACACACAAAAACACCCTCTTGTTGGGCCAATAGCCTCCTCTTAGGCTTTGTATAAGAAAAACCCTGGTTGAGTCAATCAACCTTTTAGCATCAAAACTGTGCCTCGTTCACAGGATACAAACGTCAACAACTCCTTTCATCTAATCGTTGTAAGCGGCAAGCCTCTGGATTATTTACATCCACGCCACTGTCTCTCTTTTAGCATGAGAAATTCCTAAGGAAAGATAACATTGCTCTACACTTAGTTAAAGTCTTCTCCTTCAGGTTAAAACCCCCTATAAAGGAAATTATGGCATTGCTAGGATTCACATATCCCGGTTAAAGTAATCCTCCTTTATAGCCAGTCACCCAACAGTTGTGACAAACAGACCCCCTTAAGAGATGACAAATTCTCTCTAAAGACAACACCTTTTTAGCTTCACATCTTGGGCTTCGAACAAGATACAAATAGACCTTTCAGCTTCACACCTTGGGCTTTGAACAAGATACAAACCACCTTTAGCTTCACGTCTTGGGCTTTAACACCATTTCCTCCTATTCTATGGGAGGAACTACGATCGCTCTGATTTCCCTATTTCGGTAAACGGGAATACGTAGGCATAAGATTGAAAGAAAAATCTTAGCGAGCACACTAATCCAAAGTCCCAAATCCCATACCTTCACATATCAATCAAAAAGCGTCAGTCTTAAACTCCCACCAATCGCCCAAGCACTATTTTAACAAAATAACTTAAGAGAGACCCACAATCTCAATAGCATCTGTAAACCAACAGTCATCTGTTTAAACTCAGTATGCAAGCAGAGTTAATTGGATACATCTATTTCCCTTCCTTCATTAGCTTCAATAGGATAAAAAATGAATCGAACTGTAGTACCCCAAAAGCGATAGTGCTTCGCAACCACGTCTAAAACTTCGCGCTACGGAAAAAATGGCGACTCCACTGGGGACAACGAGATCTTGTTCTCTTCCCATCTCATAAGAAGAAACCTTAAAAAGTGCCACAGAAAAGTGGCGCCCACCTTGGGGCTCTTTTATTTTCTTTCTTTCTTTGGGGATTTCCCTGGGATAGGATTTTTGTTGACTTCACTAGGATCTTAGGTCAAAAATCTGTAAAGTTTGGAAGGTACCACAGAATGGCGACTCCGCCGGGGAGCCATTTTTTTCAGGAACATAGGATTCATAGCTCTTTAAAGTCTAGGACTTTAGGACAAATATATATACCGCTTTTCCTAATTGATATTTGTGTTTATTTTTCTGCTAATGGGAATGCGTGTGATGCCGCGTGTGGAAAGATTGAGTATACACCTAGGAAAAACCTCTTTTTGTAGTGCGGAAACTATTGGAAATGGTTGTCACGCGATACTACCCTCTTCTGATGGTTCTTCGAAAAACATCACCTAGCACGGTTCCCGGCCCGCTGGTGTTTTCTCAACAAGAACTGATGATTTTGAGAGATAGGTACAAAAATCACTAGTATAAGCCTTTTGGAGGGGGGGGGGGGGGGGGTAGAGCCTTGACTTCATGACACCGACCCTTTGACCCCATGTTTTTTCTATGTTTTTGTGTGCTGCATTCATGCATTCATCTAAAAAAACATTACATCAAAGAAAAATTTTCTCTTCTAGTCTCTCTTTTTCAAATTAAACTAAGACAATGATTGCAAATGTCAGAGAAAAAGATTGAGCTCACGGATTTCGGTAGAAGGAGAACTCATAAGTATACCTTCAGGGTTCCAAAACTAGAAGATTTGAGAGGATTAGCGAGGATGATCACTAACCCTGAAGCTTTCAGAGCCAAGTACGGAGGCCTGCTACCTCTGTTAAGAGTCCATGTGATTGAAGGAATCATGGAGGTACTCATTCAGTTTTACGATCCGGTCTATCACTGTTTCACATTCCCAGATTACCAGCTCGCATCAATGCTGAAGGAGTATTCTCACCTAACCGATCTACACATTACTGATCGAGCTCCATTTTCTGGACTGGAAGAAATTCCAAAGGATCAGACCATTGCAAGAGCAATCTATTTGGATGAGTCAGAAATCAAGACTCACATGACCACCAAGGGTGGGCTCCCAGGTTTGCCAGCCCAGTTCCGGACAAAGAAGGCTCTGTACTTTTCCAGTATAGGGAACATGAATGCTTTTGAAAGCATCTTTGTCTTGCTCACCTACGGGTTATTTTTGATTCCCAACATTGATAACTTCGTCGATATCAACGCCATTAAGGTTTTTCTTATTGGAAACCCTGTACCAACTTTGCTCGCAGACGCATATCATTCTGTACACTTAGGAAATTTGTACAGCGGAGGGATGATCACATGTTGTTTACCCTTGCTATACAAATGGTTTATCTCCCATTTGCCTAAGTCTGCTGCTTTTTGGGATCATAAGAGTGCCTTACGTTGGTCGCAGAAAATCATGTCCCTTACCAACTCTGATATAGATTGGTGCAATAGGATTTATGACGGGATCAGGATCATTGACCGTTGTGGAAACTTCCCCAACGTACCCCTCATAGGAACTAAGGAAGGAATCAACTACCATCCAGTATTGGTTCATCGTCAATTTGGATACCCGATGAGGCATGTCCCGCGTAATGCTCATATGGAAGGTCTTTTCTTCAAAGAATGAGAAAATGACAGGGCACTAAAGATGGAAATAGTGCACGCTTGGAAACATGTTCATAAGAAAGGACGAGAGTCTCTAGGAAAACCGGAATGTGTCTCGGTGGAGCCTTATCTCCACTGGGTACAAACTAGAGCTCTCAAGCTAAAGATGCCTTATCCTCGTCACGGAGTTCTTCTGCCGAGGGAATCTGTCATGTACTTCATAACTGAAACGGAAAAACTTTAGGTTACTCTCAACAAAGTTCAACAGGAGATGAGGTCTTGGAAGAACAAGTACCGCACCCTCAATGTAGAGTGTACCAAAATACAGCGACTGCTAAAAGATAAGGATGCACTGATTGATATTTTAGAGCAACATGCTGTGGATAATCAGGATGACCAAAGGAATTTGCTCGTTCCTTTCACTTGGCAAAGGAATGACAACCCGACAACGGCCCAAGAGCCCCGGTCCAAGAAAAGGAAAGTACCAGAATCAGCACCCGGTTTCTCCCTAGAGAGGACTCGGGACCCCTTAGCTTAGGTTTCTGTTTCGGTACCTTGTAATCTACTGTATTTCTTATTAGTTCTTGTATTGGCTGGAATTTTGGTAAAACAAAGTTGAACAATGTTGATGTCATATGTCTGATGTCATAACATTGGTTCCTAACATTAGCTGTTGCAGGGTTGAAGTTTTATATGCTGATGTTATAATTAATGTCTTGACATCAGTATATCAGAACATCAGAACATCAGATTGTGATGTTTTAGGGCTGCGCGTGTTAGTGTGTTTTGAGGAGATCTGTTAGAGAGATTGGATGCGAATTTCTTGGAGAAGATATTTTCAATCAGATAATTTTGCAGATCATGGAACTAACATTAGGGCTGGTTTGAAGAGATTTAAAAAGATTTGAAGATCAGATCTGTTTTAAATTCTGGTTTTAAAACAAATCAAATCAGATATTTTTGGAAGAGATCCAAGCCCAAGTCAGAATTTTATAAAAGCTGCCTCAACCCTTGTTGGTAAATAACGAAGAAAAAGAGCTAAAGACTAAGTGTCATTTGTGTCTTCGTGGGTGATTTGTAAACCATTCGTGTGTGAAATTGTGTTACTATTTTTGAGTTGTTAATTGTTCTTGATCAAAGCTGTTAAGCAGAATCAAGTTGTGTGTTTAATTTGAAATCATTGGATTGTATCACTGTGGTGATTTAGGGAGTGAGTGGTTTCTCATACCTAAGTGGTTTCTTAGGTATAATTGTTATTGGGTAGTGATTAAGTTAGGTATATGTCAACTGGGATTATTGAGTCTGCAATTTAATACTACTAATAGTGAATTTCCTCCCTGGCTTGGTAGCCCCTAGACGTAGGTAGTTAGACCGGACTGGGTGAATAATTCATTGTGTTATTTACTGTTGTTATTGCCTTGTTCATATAGCAGATTGTATTGTTGTGACATCACACTTAACATCACACATCTGATACCAAAATTTCAATTGGTATCAGAGCAGGCATCCTGCTCTGCATCTGGGTGAGATCTAGGGCTGATACTTTCTGGTGCAATGGACAAGGAGACTGGTGGATTTGTGAATAGACCCCCTATTCTAGATGGCTCAAATTATGACTATTGGAAACCTCGTATGGTTACTTTCTTGAAGTCATTAGACAGCAGAGCCTGGAAGGCTATTGTGAAAGAATGGAAACATCCTGTTATTGTGGAAAAGGATGAGAATGGAAAGGAAGTAGAGGGTAGCTCAAAACTGAAACCTGAAGAAGAATGGACCAAGGAAGAAGATAAGCTTACCCTTGGGAATTCTAAAGCCTTGAATGCCATATTCAATGGTGTTAATAAGAACATCTTCAGATTGGTCAACACTTGTGAAGTAGCTAAGGAAGCATGGGATATCTTGAAGACTACTCATGAAGGAACCTCCAAAGTCAAGATGTCAAGACTTCAACTTTTGACAACAATGTTTGAAAATCTGAAGATGAAGGAGGATGAGACTATCCATGATTTCCACATGAACATCCTTGAGCTGTCAAATGCTTTTAGTACCCTAGGAGAGGGGATGACTGAAGAGAAACTGGTGAGGAAAATTCTTAGATCTCTTCCCAAGAGATATAAAATGAAGGTGACAGCTATAGAAGAAGCCCAAGACATCAGCAAGATGAGGGTTGATGAGTTGATAGGTTCTCTTCAAACCTTTGAATTAGGAATGGAAGAGGAACCTGAAAAGAAAACCAAAAGTATAGCGTTGGTATCTAGTTCTGAAGATTCTAAGAAAGAGAAGGGTGCTGAGTCTCAGGAGGAGCTGTCCCAGGCCATTGTTTTGCTGGGAAGACAGTTTAACAAGGTTATGAAGAGGATAAATAGGAGCTATAATCCTAATGTCAAGAACATCACATTTGACACCAACAGATCAGGAGATCAGGGGAAGAAAACTAGAGATGAAGAAAAGTCTAATAATGACAAGGGAGTCCAATGCTATGAGTGTGAAGGGTATGGTCATGTCAAGAAAGAATGTCCTACTTATCTCAAAAAGCAGAAAAAGGGGTTATCTGCTTCCTGGTCTGATAGTGAGAGTGAATCTGAAGAAGAATCAGTTAAGCTTGTTAGAGCTATGATTGGGGTTTGTGAGTCAGATGATGATTCGTGTGATGATGAGGTTACTTATGAAGAGCTTGCTGCCTCATATAAAGAACTGTGCATGAGAAGTGAACAAATGTGTCTTGAAGGAGAGAAGCTGAAGAAAACCATAGTGCAGTTAGAGGCTGAAAAGACTGAACTTGAAAATGAAGTCAGTATGCTTAACTCTAAATTGGATTCTATGACCAAAACTATCAGAATGTTGAACAATGGTGCTGATGCTCTAGACAACATTCTTAGTATTGGGAAAATTGCTGGAGACAAAAGTGGTTTGGGATTCAACAATGTTGTAGCTTCTGATGATGTTATTACCAGTTCCAAACCAGTAATGTTAAAACAGATGTTTAAACATCCTGACAGGATTCCTTCTAGGAAGAAATTCAGGCGCTGGAGATGTCATCACTGTGGGCATTTTGGACACATAAAGGCCAACTATTATAAGCTACATGGATATCCTCAGAAGGCACATCAGTATACTCCCACACAGAAGTTTCCCATAGATAATCATGCCTTCAATTCTAAGAAGCAATGGGTTCCAAAAGGTAAAGTTACCAGCTTAATAGCTCACACTTCTCTTAGGGTTTCTACCAAAGAAGACTGGTACTTTGATAGTGGGTGTTCAAGACACATGACAGGAGTTAAGAATTTGTTGGTAGATGTGAAGCTCCAGTCTTCAGGTCATGTAACTTTTGGTGATGGTGTCAAAGGAGAAATCAAGGGGATGGGTAAGCTGAATTGTGCTGGTGCTCCTAGACTGGATGATGTTCTACTTGTCAAAGGGTTGACAGCAAATTTGATCAGTATTAGTCAACTTTGTGATCAAGGATTCAAAGTAGACTTTACCAAATCTGAGTGCAATGTCACAAATGAGAAAGGAGAAGTCATCATGAAGGGTGTTAGGTCTAAGGACAACTGTTATCTATGGGTGCAACAAGACTCAAGTACCTCAACATGTGTGTTTGCTAGAGATGATGAAGTCAAAATTTGGCATCAAAAGTTGGGACATCTTCATCTGAAGGGAATGAAGAGAATAATATCTTCAGAAGCTGTCAGAGGAATTCCTAAACTCAATATTGAAGAAGGAAGAGTTTGTGGAGATTATCAAATAGGGAAGCAGACCAAGATGTCACATCAGAAGCTTCAACATAACACCACATCCAAAGTGTTGGAACTTCTTCATATGGACTTGATGGGGCCTATGCAGGTAGAAAGTCTAGGTGGGAAGAAACATGCTTATGTTGTTGTAGATGACTATTCTAGGTACACCTGGGTGAGCTTCATTAAAGATAAATCAGAGGTGTTTGATGTTTTTAAAGATCTTTGTCAAAGACTCCAAAGGGAAAAGGAGAGTAATGTTATTAGAATAAGGAGTGATCATGGAAGAGAGTTTGAAAATAGCAAGTTTGCTGAATATTGTTCTGCTGAAGGCATAAGTCATGAGTTCTCTTCTCCAATTACTCCTCAGCAAAATGGAGTTGTTGAAAGGAAGAATAGAACTATTCAAGAGTCTGCTAGGGCAATGATTCATGCCAAAAAGCTTCCTTACCATTTCTGGGATGAAGCCATGAACACTGCTTGCTATATTCACAACAGAGTTACTTTGAGAAGGGGCACTTCAGCTACTCTGTATGAACTGTGGAAAGGAAGAAAGCCAAATGTGAAGTACTTTCATGTTTTTGGAAGTAAATGTTACATTTTGTCAGATCGTGAACAGAGGAGAAAATTGGATCCTAAAAGTGATGAGGGAATCTTTCTAGGATACTCTACAAATAGCAGAGCTTACAGGGTTTTCAACTCCAGAACAAAGGTTATGATAGAGTCTATAAATGTGGTGATTGATGACATTGATAAGCAGGAAGATGCTGATGTGCTGGATGATGTTGAAACATCAGTTGAAGAAGTCACAGAAGAAACTGAAGACAGAAGTGAGTCTCCCAGTCATGTTGATGTTGAGCCTGAACCTGAACAATCTAATAAAGAACCATCTATTAGAGTGCTAAAGGACCACCCAAGGGAGCTTATCATAGGTGATCCTAAATCAGGGGTTAGCACTAGATCAAGAGAGGTTGTGTCAAATTCGTGTTTTGTTTCTAAAATTGAGCCCAAGAATGTCAAAGAAGCCTTGACTGATGAGTTTTGGATTAATGCCATGCATGAAGAGCTGGAACAATTCAAAAGGAATGAAGTGTGGGATCTTGTACCAAGGCCTGATGGAGTTAATGTGATTGGCACCAAGTGGATTTACAAGAATAAATCTGATGAATAAGGAGTGGTCACCAGAAACAAGGCTAGATTAGTTGCTCAGGGATACACTCAGGTTGAAGGAATTGATTATGATGAAACCTTTGCTCCTGTGGCAAGACTGGAATCTATCAGATTACTCTTAGGGGTGGCTTGTAATTTCAAATTAAAGCTTTTTCAGATGGATATTAAGAGTGCATTTTTGAACGGTTACTTAAATGAAGAGGTGTATGTTGATCAACCAAAAGGATTTATTGATCCAACATTTCCTGACCATGTTTACAAACTAAGGAAAGCTCTCTATGGTTTGAAGTAAGCACCAAGAGCTTGGTATGAAAGGCTTACTGAATTCCTGGCTGTGAATGGCTACAGAAAAGGAGGGATGGACAAGACCTTGTTTGTTAAAGAGGAAGGAGGAAAACTGATGATAGCTCAAATATATGTTGATGACATAGTATTTAGTGGGATGTCAGATGCAATGGTGAAACATTTTGTGGAACAGATGCAGTCTGAGTTTGAAATGAGTCTTGTTGGAGAGCTCAACTATTTTCTTGGTCTACAAGTTAGACAAATGGAGGACTCCATATTCATTTCTCAGAGCAAGTATGCAAAGAACATAGTGAAGAAGTTTGGTCTAGAGAATGCTAATCACAAGAGGACACCTGCTCCTACTCATTTAAAGTTGTCCAAGAATGAACATGGTGTTAGTGTGGATCAAAGTTTATACAGAAGCATGATTGGAAGTCTATTGTATCTCACAGCTAGCAGACCTGATATTTCTTTTGCTGTTGGAGTTTATGCCAGATATCAAGCTGAGCCTAAAATTAGTCACTTGAATCAAGTGAAGAGGATTCTGAAATATGTGAATGGGACTAGTGACTATGGAATGATTTACAGTCATGGATCAGGCACTGAGTTATGTGGTTTCTGTGATGCTGATTGGGCAGGGAGTTCTGATGATAGAAAAAGTACTTTAGGAGGTTGCTTCTTCTTAGGGAATAATCTAATATCATGGTTTAGTAAAAAGCAGAATTGTGTGTCTCTTTCTACTGCTGAAGCTGAGTACATAGCAGCAGGGAGCAGCAGGGAGTAGTTGTTCTCAACTTGGTTGGATGAAGCAGATGTTAACAGAATACAATGTCAAGCAAGATGTCATGACATTGTACTGTGATAATCTGAGTGCTATCAATATCTCTAAGAATCCTATTCAACATAGCAGAACTAAGCATATTGATATAAGGCATCATTTTATAAGAGATTTGGTTGAAGACAAAGTAGTTGCTTTGGAACATGTTGCTACAAATAAATAATTAGCTGACATTTTTACTAAAGCCTTAGATGCAAATCAATTTGAAAGTTTGAGAAGCAAACTGGGAATTTGCATTTATGAGGATTAGGTGTGCTGGAAGGAGTATTTGTGCAGTTGTGTTTTTGCATATATGGAAACAACATTTTATTCAACTGCTAAAAGCATACAAGAGTGGATTTTAGTACATCAAAAGCAACATATAAAGGGTCTAAAGATTATCCCAACCCCCTGCATCAAGAAAAGTTTTCCAATCTTCACCCCATTCATCATCAGAAGCATGAAGTTGCACTGGAGGTTTTTTTATGGTTTTTGTCTCTGATGGTTTTCTTGTTCTTGTTGCTCCTGAAGAAGTTCCAGCGACTTTCCTTGTTGTGTTCTTGTTCTTCAGTGGATCTGGTTTATTGTCCTCATGCATGTGTTACTTTCCTGCATCTTTGTTTAACTGACTTATTCTTGTGTGGTGTCTGGTGATGTTAGAAGGAAGAAGGCTTGGATTTTATAGTACTATAAGAATCCATTGGTTGTATCGACTGACCAGTCAAAGTTTTTGGATATTGTGTTCCTTGGGAAGCTTGCTTTTGACCATGTCTTAATGGATGTCAGATCTTTGTGTTTGGTGTAGATGTTGTCAATTTGTGGCTAAAACGGGGGAGAGGTTAGCCTATGTGTTGCCTAGTTATCTGATGTGGCTCTAGGCTTGAGGGGGAGTGTGCATGTTTGAACAGCTGGTATGCTGGTTCTTGTTTTGAGGGGGAGTTTATCATTGTGCAGTTTGATTGTGATTGCTGCTGGTATGAAGTTTTTCTGCTGCAGGTACCTCTGATGATGACAGAGTTTGTTTTAGCCAAAATTAGCCAAAGGGGGAGATTGTTAGTTCTTGTATTGGCTAGAATTTTGGTAAAACAAAGTTGAACAATGTTGATGTCATAACATTGGTTCCTAACATTAGCTGTTGCAGGGTTGAAGTTTTATATGCTGATGTTATAATTTATGTCTTGACATCAGTATATCAGAACATCAGAACATCAGATTGTGATGTTTTAGGGTTGTGCGTGTTAGTGTGTTTTGAGGAGATCTGTTAGAGAGATTGGATGCGAATTTCTTGGAGAAGATATTTTCAATCAGATGATTTTGCAGATCATGGAGCAGATCATGGAACTAACATTAGGGCTGGTTTGAAGAGATTTAAAAAGATTTGAAGATCAAATCTGTTTTAAATTCTGGTTTTAAAATAAATCAAATCAGATATTTTTGGAAGAGATCCAAGCCTAAGTCAGAATTTTATAAAAGCTGCCTCAACCCTTGTTGGTAAATAACGAAGAAAGAGAGCTAAAGACTGAGTGTCATTTGTGTCTTCGTGGGTGTTTTGTAAACCATTCGTGTGTGAATTGGTGTTACTATTTTTGAGTTGTTAATTGTTCTTGATCAAAGCTGTTAAGCAGAATCAAGTCTTGTGTTTAATTTGAAATCATTGGATTGTATCACTGTGGTGATTTAGGGAGTGAGTGGTTTCTCATACCTAAGTGGTTTCTTAGGTAGAATTGTCATTGGGTAGTGATTAAGTTAGGTAGATGTCAACTGGGATTGTTGAGTCTGTAATTTAATACTACTAATAGTGAATTTCCTCCCTGGCTTGGTAGCCCCTAGACGTAGGTAGTTAGACCGAAATGGGTGAACAATTCATTGTGTTATTTACTGTTGTTATTGTCTTGTTCATATAGCAGATTGTGTTGTTGTGACATCACACTTAACATCACACATCTGATAAGAATTTCATTTCTATTTTCGCAATCCTTTGAATTCAATAAAATGGGGTTTCCCCACTGTTTGACATTTGCAATCTAATTGTCGAAGTTTATTTTGATTAAACAAAAAAAAACAATTAATATAATCATTGCATTCATCATTCTCACGTCACATATTCTTCTTACCTACGAATCTCACGTTTGTCATGTCATGTTCATCTATTAGTTTGTATGTCGCGTCAGTTTTGTCAGCATATACATACATACATCATGCATTATTGATTTGCATTCAAATTCATATTGCATCACTATCACTCCAGTCGGTCTTGTCCCGTAGTGGTGACAGTCTTCTCAATCGAGTTGTCAAGTTTTTTCCTCGTCAGGAAAGGTTGCGTCTGAACAATCTCTCTCCTCCAGTTTATTTCTGGATCAGAATTGGCCCTTGACCACTTTGATAAGTTGAACCTCTGAAAGACCAGAGAACCTTCAACCGATGTCACTCTTTGCCATTGAAGATGATATTTTCGCTTTCCCGGATTAAGGAAAATCCCTAGAGAATGCCTCTTAAGCAGAGATTCGGCAATACAGCAGTTTTTCTCCAGAAAAAACCGCGGATGAAAAGGTCATCAGCACCTCAAAATTGGATCACATCATATGGCGTTTCTCTGGGAAGATCCTGAGAAAAGTATGATGTAATATCCCCAAGCGTGAAAGCAGTCTCTCAAGAGACTCGTTTTCCCCAGTAGAGTCGGCAAATGGCGTCTCCAAACAGAGAAGTTTATACACCTCTACAACTCAGACGACTGGGTTCCCCAGCAACTCTGACATCAAAACTTTTTCTATAAAATGGCATCTCTCTAGGAAAATTTGGCAAGAAGTTTGAGGAAAATTGCTACGAATAGCGTCCCTTTTCAAAAAGTTTATTGACAAAAGAAACTAAGACCAGTTCCTTGGTGGGAAACCAGGATCGAGGGGAAGTTTACATCAGAAACTAAGACCAAGTCCTTGGTATGAAACCAGGATCGAGGGGAAGTTTACATCAGAAACTAAGACCAGTTCCTTGGTAGGAAACCAGGATCGAGGGGAAGTTTACATAAGAAACTAAGACCAGTTCCTTGGTGGGAAACCAGGATCGAGGGGAAGTTCATTTCAGAAACTAAGATCAGTTCCTTGGTAGGAAACCAGGATCGAGGGGAAGTTTTTTACCTTTTCTAAGCATCATTGCTTAGCAAAAGAAGAAGGATGCGTAAGCTACCATTCTTAACCACCATTAAAATTTCGGGTATTCCGATATTTAATCCTCTTGCACCCCGAATGCCCGAATACCTTCGCCATTCACACCTTCGGGTCCAAGAAGATTAAATAGGGGCATCTGTCATACCCTAAATTTTGACCACTAAGATTTCTCATCATTGTGCAAACCATCATCACAATATGGGCGAACCATCATGCCTCATCAGTCTCCCCAAAGACGGGTGAGCATCCACTGCAATCAAATTTAGGGTTTCAAGCCCTCTCAGAACTTTTAGACAAAGGATAAATCAAGAAATGACATGATATTCAACTTGTCTAGCCTCTCAAATATCCACAAGGGATCAAGAGAACTCCCACTTTAAGGATTAAGCACAAGGCTGCTCCCTTCCAGGTGGATCAAGCCTCAAGATCGCCAGTGTCACCATATTAGGGTTTGGTCGACCAGGGCCTCCAGATGAAAATTTTCCTCTGGGAATGAGCCAATGCTTCAAAGCATATCATAAAATACTCCATGGAACCTCATGGGCCCAAGCATCAAGTCAATTTGACCTCAGGGGATGCATACATCAAAAATCAAGAATTAGGGTTTCTTGACCTAATGCACCCCTAAGTTGACTTTTGGGACAAATCATGAGACAAGACCTAAAGAGAGGATTTTAGGGTCTCCAACATACCACATTGATCCATTTGTAATAATGGATTGATCCAGGAAGCTTGAGCAGCAAGTCTCAATTTCATCAGTACCACAGTTAGGGTTTCGCGAGAAAAATCAACTGTATCTTTGACTTTTGACCAGGACATGCTCCCAAACCCTAGGACATGGTTCAATATACCCTATAACACCCATGGAACATGTCCATCAAGTTTGATTTAGGTCAAGGACATGATTTCCTAAAGGATCGCACAGTTTGGAATTCATCTGATAAAAAGTCAATTGTGCACAAAAGTCAACTTTGACTTTTTGAGATTTTTCACAAAAATGGTTTTTTAACCCCAAAATGATGTTAATGTATGATTTGAATCATCATTCATCAAGAAAAATCAAGAAAAGTGAGATAACTTGTAAAAGGGGTAACCATAAAAACTTAGAAAATTTTCTAAGTTATGAACAAAGTGGCGAGGGTACCAACTTTGGAGGATCATAACTCCTAAACCACAAAGCCATTTTTCCTCATCCAAAGCTTGATTTGTAGATCTCATTACCTTCTACAAAAGCTTAAAACTGACCTCCCTCCAAATTCCTCATGGATTTTGAGTTATGGAATGATAAAAATCACAAAAAGTGAAAATGTCACTTTTTTCCAACACTTAGTGAAATTTTCACTAAGTCAGAATCTGCCTTCACTTTTTTCCAAATGTAGGGGGATTTTTCACTTGGATCCAAAAGGTATCAAAACCAAATATGATCAAACAGTTGTTGTATCATATGAGGGATTTCCAAAATGGCCAAGAACATCACCAAATTCCACTTGGGCCAAGAGATATGACAATGGCAATATGCCTTGCTGAAAACTGCCAAGGCTAGGCAGAATTTTGCAATTTTGCTCGACTTGGAAAAATCAGATAATTCCAAGCCTTTTCATCACTTTGGACACATCTGAGGATCAAATCTAAAGGGGACAAACACTGAGCCAAGCCTCCAAAGTCCTTGGAACAAGAAGTAGCATGCCAAACCTAGAATTGCCTAAAAGAGGGACAAGACTCCAATTTTGGATTGGAGCATTTAATACATACACCAAGGTTGCATGGACTGAGCCATTTGCAACTGAATTCAGTCAAGACTTATCTAAGACCAAGGGAACCACAACCCTGTGCCCTAACCTCTAGTCAGTGGCTAGAGGAGACTTGGATTCCAAAGTGCAACCATTGGCCAAACCTCTGCTGCAGTTGCCATTCACTATTAATCCCAAAAAAAACTTGCTCTACTATAAATAGAGCTCATTTGTGCTCAGTTTGAGTACACCAAAGCCATCAAACAGACACTTTCCTCAAAATCCCTCTCTTTAGGCCAAAATGCCTTCTTTAGCAAGGTAACTCTGAGTTTTTGAGTTAGAAAGCATTTCCATCACAAATCATGATCCTAACACCTCATAAACGTCATATGTAGGTGATCCAAACTATCAAAAGTGACCTGTAACACCAAAATCACAAAGTCACCTCTCAAAACCTCAAAATATGCCTTTTGTGCATTTTTCAAGCCATGTCTTGATTCAGTCACTTTCCAAACCAGATAAAACCTCAAACACACTCCAAATAACATCCTTGAATTATCCCAAATGGTTCCCCCCATCTGGAACACCATTTGAGAGAGTTGCTATTTTGGGTCATTTTTAACCCCTTTTGCAAGAAAGGGCCAGTTTGTGTTTTTGCAGGTTCCAGCTGATTCCAACCATCCTCAAAGCTTCTAAGGGATCATTTGAGAGTGTCCAAAGCATCAAACCATTTCTGGAACAAGAAGTTTGGCAGATTGCACAGAAAACTCCAAAAGCTCAAAAAGAGGTAAGCATCATGACTTGAACTTTCCAAATATGCATTGCTTTGAAGTCCACTAATCATACACACCTCATACATGTTATATATGTTGTGTTTGAACCAATTCATCATATAATTCATGCATGTATCAAAGTGTAGCATAGAAAATGCAATTATAGGTCTTTTTCAAAACCACTATCGGGTTTTGAGGAGGGAGTATGATCTGAAAAAAATACCACCACCATTGGATTCCTTGTGAAATTCTAGGTCAGATGCATATAAATTTTGTCCCAAACATTGAGAAATGAGAAAGTTATGGATCTTCCCGTTTCTTGGCAAAACTTGCCTTGCCTTGCCTTGACCAGGCCTAGAAAACAAGGCATGCCTTGTATATTTGTGGTTTCACTTCAAGCAATGGATGTATCACCACCCCAGTGGTAAGGCGCACTCCCTATAACCTTGAGGTCGTGGGTTCAAACCCCACCCATGCCATTTTGTGTTTTCTCACATTTTTTCTATTTTTTCCAATATTTTATGTTTTATTAATTAATTGGAAAATTAATAACTCTTTCAATTTTAATTATTTTTTATTGGTTCGTTTTGCAAAAAATCACAAAAATGTTGAAATATTTTATTCCACAAAAAAATTGAGTTTATATTATTTATTTAATATAATTAGTATTTTTGTGAATAAATTCCTTTTTAATGTTTTTAAACATTTTAAAAGTGAATATTTACTTTGAAAATCAAAACCAAGTGAGTTTTAATTAACCTTGTGATTAATCCCTCATTTCTCAAACCTTAAACAAAAATCACAAATGGTTTATTCAAGCTTATTTGGTATTTTATTTGATTTTCTTTAAATATTTACTTTTAAAGAATAACAAATTAGGGTTTCTTTGATTTTCACCCTCATCAAACAATTTCAAACACTATTGGGCCTCTAATAGAGTGTAAGACCCAATCCTTTGTAAATACAAACCTATTTTGGGCCTTACTTATTGTATAAGCCCCATTGTATTTCAAAAAGTTCGACGCGATCATCGTCCGTTGAAAAACAAACCTTGGGCCTCTCCTCGAGCTATAAGACCCATTCAAAATCTTTTGGGCCTCTATTAGAGTGTAAGACCCAACCCCCTTTGAAAACCAAACCATTTTGGGCCTCAATGCATTGTATAAGACCCACCGCGTTTTCAAAATCTCGGCGCGATCGCCATTTTCAAACAAATGACCCTGGGCCTCTCCTTGACCTGTAAGCCCCACCACTTGTACAAAAATAAATCTTTTTGGGCCTCTATTAGAGTGTAAGACCCAATCCCATTTTAACCAAAACTTTTTGGGCCTCAGACATTATATAAGTCCCCCTGCGTTAAAAGAAAACCTCGGCGCGATCACCAATAAAAAAAACCAATCATCTGGGCCTACCCTCGTGTTGTAAGCCCCATTCTTTTTCTTTAAACACTTGGGCCTCTTGAGAGAGTGTAAGACCCACCCCCTTGTACAGAAAATTTCTTGGGCCTCAGTCACTTGTATAAGTCCCTCTGTACAAAACGACAGTGCGATCACTGATAAACCTTGGGCCTCTCCTTGAGCTGTAAGCCCCAACATCTTTTCAAAATACTTTCTCCTTTAATTTTGAATATACTGTTGTTTTCAATCTTTCTTTGTTGAACAACTAACCAAACAGCATGGAAGCTTTACAACCAAGTAAGTGTTTATATGCTTTATTTATCCGCTTTCATATACATATAAATTGTATTGTGGGGCTGTTTCACTGTAAGTCTTCTTTCATAAACTCATATCAACTGTGTAATACTAGTATAGATATTTAGAGTTTCCCCGGCAACTACGTCTAGCACTAAGCCCTGTTGGTCACTCTTAAATAGACAAAACTAGATCCCCATAGGTTTACCAGACACAGTCTTCCCTCCTTTTGGGGTTAAACAATATGGATACGTGAAAGGCAGCATTCTCGGTGAACCCTTTCTCAGATTGTCACTCTTAGAATTTGTCAAAGAAACTCTACTCCCCAGAGATGATCTTTTCTCAGTGAATGGCATCTCTTGAGTTTCTTCCAAATTCTCGGACTTTCCTGGCTTGATCTATTCTCTGTAAATAGCCTGTCTTGAATTTCTCGAGGTTTGGGGACCCACAGGCTTCTTAAAAGCATCTCCGCCTCCTCTTGGACGTTGTACAAGGACCCTACGGCTTCTTAGAAGTATTCACAGCCTCCTCTTAGGCTTCGTATAAGGATTTTTCCTTCGGGAAGAGAGCCTCATCTTGGGCTTCGTACAAATTGTCCCTCGGCTCCTTAAAAGTTTCCAGCCTCCTCTTGGACTTCGTACAAATTGTCCCGACGACCTCCTAGAGGTATAGGAACAGAAATTAGTCATCTTAATAGAATAGCCTTTCAAAGAGTCTAGATCTTTCTACCATAAACATACTACTACTGTTTCTTTAAGCATAGTACAAAAGATAAAACTCTAGACTTGGACAGTCTAATCTCCTTGAGTCTCGAAGGAATTCTCAAGTAGGAAAAAAACACTAGTAGACTCGGACAGTCTCCAATACCCTCTGGATTCCCCATTTCCTTAAAGAACAGGAAATAACCCTGATCCTCTGATCAATCCCAAAGCATAGCCTTACCTTTAATCAGTCTCTTTATAAGAACTGATTTTCTATTTTAACCAACCTACTGGACCTGTCACTCAACTGAAACAACAATCCTATTAGCCTCTATCTCGGGCTTTGTACGAGATACAAAAGACTCTCTTGTTGAGTCAATAATCCTTTTAGCCTCCCTCTCGGGCTTCGTACGAGATACAAAAACACTCTCTTGTTGAGTATAAAAGACTCTCTTATTGAGTCAACCTTTAGCCTCCTTCTTGGGCTTCATACAAGACACATCTAAAAGCACTCTCTTGTTGAGTCAACCCTTTTAGCCTCTCTCTCGGGCTTCGTACGAGACACACAAAAACACCCTCTTGTTGGGCCAATAGCCTCCTCTTAGGCTTTGTATAAGAAAAACCCCGGTTGAGTCAATCAACCTTTTAGCATCAAAACTGTGCCTCGTTCACAGGATACAAACATCAATAACTCCTTTCATCTAATCGCTGTAAGCGGCAAGCCTCTGGATTATTTACATCCACGCCACTGTCCCTTTTTTAGCATGAGAAATTTCTAAGGAAAGATAGCATTGCTCTACACTGAGTTAAAGTCTTCTCCTTCAAGTTAAAACCCCCTATAAAGGAAATTATGGCATTGCTAGGATTCACATATCCCAGTTAAAGTAATCCTCCTTTATAGTCAGTCACCCAACAATTGTGACAAACAGACCCCCTTTAAAGATGACAAATTCTCTCTAAAGACAACACCTTTTTAGCTTCACATCTTGGGCTTCGAACAAGATACAAATAGACCCTTCAGCTTCACATCTTGGGCTTTGAACAAGATACAAACCACCTTTAGGTTCACGTCTTGGGCTTTGAACAAGACACCAAAACACCATTTCCTCCCATAGAATAGGAGGAACTACGATCGCTCGGATTTCCCTGTTTCGGTAAACGGGAATACGTAGGAATAAGATTGAAAGAAAAATCTTAGCGAGCACACTAATCCAAAGTCCCAAATTCCATACCTTCACATATCAATCGAAAAGCATCAGTCTTAAACTCCCACCAATCGCCCAAGCACTATTTTAACAAAATAACTTAAGAGAGACCCACAATCTCAATAGCATCTGTAAACCAACAGTCATCTGTTTAAACTCAGTATGCAAGCAGGGTTAATTGGAGACATCTATTTCCCTTCCTTCATCAGCTTCAATAGGATAAAAAATGAATCGAACTGTAGTACCCCAAAAGCGACAGTGCTTCGCAACCACGTCCAAAAATTCGCGCTACAAGGAGCCGATGAAAAAGTCCTGGGAGGAGCTGACCAAGGTCCAAGGGGAGAAAGACACCCTTGCCGCGGAGAAGAAAGTTGCGGATGATTTGGTTGAGCAACTGAGGTCTGTTGCAGCCCCTGCCGAGGGCGAGCACAAGAGTTTGAAGAAGCTGAAGACTCGGGCTGAGTTGGTTTCCCGTATCGTCGGGGCAGAGGATGACGTCAAAGCCATTGGCGAGGTTCTTTCAACAACGCTGTGGCACAGCTAAAGCTCGTGAACCCTAAGGTCCAATTGTCCACTGAGGGGACCGGGTTCCTGTACCATGTTGAGGATGGAAAGATCGTCATCCCTGACTTTCTTCAGGTTGGCGAGGAGCATGTCCAGACTCTCCACGAGGACCCTTAGGAGATAGATGAGTGATCTCTTTTTTGTCTTATTCTTTGCCTGCATGTCGTATTTGTGTAATCTATTGTTTTGTATGGGGCATGGCCCCTTGTTTATGTAACAAGTACAATTGTGGTCCTCATAACCACTTATTATTGTAATATACATGTTTTCAGACAATCTTGTCGGTTTTGTTTCATCTATATACGCACATGGCTGTATCTTTTATTTTTGCTAAGTGTTGGAACTTTGCTAGATGAGCGTGTGTGCCCGCTACGAGGCAACTTTGAATTATTTATTGTTTTGGGACTTGCTCGACTTAGATGTGTTCGGCAGTAGGGGGACTGGTCGAACGACCTGGGGATCTTTCAGGTATGAGAGCGGAGCTCAGGTCGCGTTTGAGGCCTAAGTTTGCGGCGTGAACTTCCCATCGCGAGCTGGGTGTTCTGGCTGTCATGGTACTTCGACGACGACGGGCTCGGTTGAGTAACCGCCGTCGGGCATGGGTTCCGCTCGTTCTTGAGCAGAAGCTTGGCATAATTTGTTTCCGTATGCAACGCTTGTACCTGGGTGTGCATTCATGGTCGGTACACTATGCTTGTCATATCGACGAAGCAAGCCGATGATTAGGGCCTTAGCTGTAATATTGCTTTAGTTTTTCGGCGTTCCATGGTCGAGCAAGTTCTTCCCCGTTAAGTTGTTCTAGGTAGTAGGCCCTATTCTCTGTTTTCGCCTGAACACGATAGGGTCCCTCCTAGTGACTAGGCCCATTCTCTATTTTAGGCCCTGAAATTCTGGCCTATACAGACAACAGATGTCCTAACACATGTCAAGACATCGTGCTACATAATCATTTAAACTCAGAGACGCAACAGCAGACTGATACCTTGAATATCAGAACTGCACACTTACAGATGTCACGACATCTGATCCAACATGTTTATCATGAACCCTAACAGAAAATGTAAATCTGCAGAATGATAAAGAACACGGTAATTGTTAACCCAGTTTGGTGCAACTCACCTACATCTGGGGGATACCAATCCAGGAAGAAAACTTCACTATCTGTAGACTATTACAAAGCTAAACTCCCCCGTTTACAACTTCATACCTAACATCTACCCAGTGAACATCTTTACCAAGGTTAAACACAAACGTTTAGAACCCTGATATGAGATACCCCACTCACTTCCCTTAATCACCAACTGTGATTTCTACATCATCCATATCAAAACAGAAATCTGTCAAGCATACTTGACAAACAAGCTAACTCGGATTTGCTTAAAAGCTTCATCCAAGAACAATACACAATCCAATACCTCAAGGCTTATGGATTTGTGCGACACCTATATCTACCACAGTGTATCAACTGATACAAAAGGAGACTTATAAGAGAAACCTACGACTCTCAAACCTAACCCTACTTCACAAAATAGGATTCCTAAGTCTATGTCGTCCTCTCTCTATTTTCTGTCTAGGTCTTGGTCTTCTTTTATAGTTTTCTGCTGAGTTGAGCTTCATATCTTTGATCCTTGATCCACTGCCAAACGCCTTGAATCTTGGAACAGATTTAAAACCAAAACCTGTTGTAACAGTCATGATGTCGAATCTTCATGTTGTGACATTTTACTTGACATATTTATTCTGGAGCTGAAAAACCTCCATGTTGAAACATCTTTCACAACATTTATGTTTTACCAAAATTTATACAAAACACTCAGAGCTTTCAATCTCCCCCTTTTTGGCAAATTTTGGTTAAAACATCCTTTCAGCCTGATGGTGCATGTAGTGGAAAAGTACCCGAAGCAAGTGCTAAGGAAGAGGAAGAAGACAAGATCTAGTTACCCCCTCTTCATTCCCTCGTGATACCGGATACATAGAGGATGTAACTCAAATGACAATACACAACTTGCTCCCTAAATCTGATCACAAAACACAAATATACATATACCACGAATGTCGAGGCATCCTTTGAGACATTTTGCAGATCAGTAGCACAAGACACATACACCATACACATCTCAGCAGTAACAAGCCATTCTCCCCCTTTTTAGCCAAAAATTGACAAAAATGGCCCATGCACATCCAGACCCAAATAATGCTTACCCACACACAAACAAAACTCATTTTATCTTTCTCTAAGTAAGATGTTCTAGCTCGATCTTCCTTAAATAAGAATAAGTTATGTAAGTAGAGCAAATCCAGACAAAAGACTAGTCAAGGAGTACAATAACTGCTGGTCAAGTTAGTTTCGAGAGATTCCACCTTTTCTAACTTGTCTTTGAGCCTACTTCTGAATAGTGTTCTGATGCCTATCCTGTATTTGTCAGGTTTATGGTCCCCACCGCTAGGATTTGCTTAGTCCAGATTTAGTAGCAAAGAATACAACAGAATTTGTTTGCCTTTCCTCTCCATTCGCAGAAAACCAATTTCTCCCAGTTAACTCCCAATAGATTTCTGTATTGAGCAAAATCTTCACAATTTTGTGATTACAGCGTGCAGAGAAAAATAAATTCGCCCAGACTCAATCAATGATTCTTAAGCATCCAATAAGAACCATTACCAATACACATGTACTGCCAAGTTTCCCACAACTTGCAACAATACAACAATTTCAAGACATCCTCCTTGACATCTCAGCTTGCTTGACGCACAAATGCAAACTGGAACTTCAATTGCATCCTCGCAGTAAAACATCTTAGATCAAGGGGCATCTCCCCCTATCTAAGGTAACCAATGCTTCTCCACAAAACACCTAAGCTAATGAATGGAAAACATAAGACGCATCTTCATGTCTTCAAGAGCGCACCCTCAGTTCAACTTACCAGCTGAACACAATCATCAACTCTCTTATTGCTCCCTCTGACAAGAAACAATAATCACTCACACATGATCACCATCATGCTACCCGTGAGGAAATGTATACCAACCATAACAAACTCTTGGCTTGAGATCAAAGTCCCATTGATCCCCCCATCCTGCAACCATCTACACACCACACGAACTCCTCTTGAATTCTCATGTATAGACCTCTATCTGCTTGAGGCACAAACCAATTGAATCAGAATGCTTCACATTTCTTAAAGAGACGTACATGGCCCCTTAGTTTGTTATAACGATGTCAGCTATCGTATGCATGCTCCAGAACTTCACATGTGCTAAACTGATCCACTACTAGCATGACTTGCAGCTAGGGCAACATCCCCTTCGCAAGATTTTCCACTGACCTTACCCAGCCAGCAATTGAGATAGACACCCCACAATCCAAGACAGTCATTCCTTATCATTCTCCCGTATGATAACCTAGAATACTTTTAATTTTATGGTGAATATCCACTTCTAAACGCATCAGATACCAGACCTTTATGTAATCAACATATGATCCACTCTAGTCTTCCAAAACACTTACATCAATCTTCAAAGACAGTTCTTCTACTCCATCATTCTCCCGTATAACAATGTAGATACTTATTAGACACGATGCAAGTAACCAGTTCCTCACAGAACCTGAAATCCTTCACCAAGGATAACCAACCCAAAGATGTTCTAACATCAGTTATGACATCTTTCACACATCACAAACACCACACACCATGGCTCTTGATATGCTCCACCACTGGACTTACTGTCAGCATAGTAATCCACACTGAAGATCTTCACACAACATTGTGCCACCAGCTTGAACAAAGAGAACTTCAGAACCCAGAGAGAAATAAACTCTCATCCACCAAAAGAAGGTATGCTTCCATCCTCAACCCCGAACTTCTGCCACAAGCTCCCAGAGAACCAGAACCTCCTTAAAATTTCAACTAACTACTCTTCTGCACAAGAGCAATCAGTTTCAAGCATCCTGTTTGAATGTACATTGTGAAATCAACCAAATGCCACCTTTTGATTGACCTCACTCATCTTTAGAACTCCCACAAGAAACGTTGATCCACTAATGAAATCAGATCTTTAAGTCACATGAACTACTTGCCCCATAGCAAGACATCTTGGAACCATCAAGCCTCTTAGTCATGTAACATCTTCCCATCCACAGCTCCCACAAACTGCATGAGATAGACCTTTTTGAAGAATCCATAACTTCCATTCTCCTGTAGATCACCTTATCTTAAAATGATGTGCCACATCACCAGCTGAGACCTCTGATGTTAAGCTAGATGTCAGAACATTTTGATATGACATCTAACTGTTGAATTCAGCTCCTCCTTCTGCCACTTAGAAGAACCTCCTCCCTTTGTAGAACAAGAGTTCCATGCTCTCATAGACTTGATTCAACAACTAAGTTTGAGTAGATAACCTTCATCCTGCTTTGAAACTCCAAAGACTTCACACCAGCCACGTCTGAATCTTTAGAAAATAAGTAGTCCAAGACTACCCCATAGCTATACCAAAGAATGCCACTTTCCTCAGTAGAGCCTTCAGTAGAAAGCCAGAGATAACTGTCACTTATCCTCGACCTTCACAAACAGAGCAAAATACATGCTTCAAAGCACCTAGATCAGAAATAAACTGATCTAAGCTGTAACCATCAAGATTATGATGTCTTCATCTTCATCTTCAACAGCATCAAAGTCCATACCAGTTTCTTGCCAGGAAACTCTCCAGAGAACACATGCTTCTGTCACACCCGACTGAAGCCACTTCTTAGGTCACCACCTAAGACTAAAACAGATGCTAAAGCATATGTAGTACCCCTCCCATGATTGTGCACAAACTCTGATGATGAGATGTTCCAACATCCTGTTGAACAACAACAATCTTGACTTTCAAGGATAATTAATTAAATACTTATGGATTCCACAAATAGCAATTGATCTTAAATCCTTATCCAATAACCCTTCTTCACTGCTGTAGCTGAGCTCCACCAGATCATGTCACGAACACTTATAAAGTATTCAATCTTTTTGCAAGTATTTTCTTTGACAAACAGTGTTGAGATACCAAGGTTGACACCCTTGACTCAAGTAACTAAGATTCTCTCTTAACGAATCTTATTTACCTCAACAATTCTTTAATCAGATTGGATCCACTCTTAGGGTCAAGAGAGATGAATTTTTCCTTGTTGTTTTTGGATGGTGAAAATAAATCACTTCCACTTTCTTCAGATTGTGTTTCAAAGAAACACCTTCTAGTCAAAAGAGTAACTAGAAGACTCCAGATACACGACATAGATGCCTTTATGAGTGGACTTGAGAGAATTCTCAAGTATCTTTGACAACCTAGCCGACCAAAAATTTATCAAACTCCTAGAGCAAAACCTGATAAACTTAACTCAACTCCTCTCCTCTTCAACTGACTTCAACTGTACCAAGAAACCAAGCTTCCAAGTACCAAGTCACCATACCAGATATCTAACCACAACTCCCTTCACTCCATCGCTCCCGACTTTGGAATAAAATAATGCAGATATCTTCAAATATAGAGGCCGACGATTGAGACCTTCCACCAACTATCTTCAGTAACAACTCCAGAATCCCATAATTCTATGGCTCTTCCATCAGAAACACATGCAGCGGAACCACCAAGGAACAAATCCTGCTTGCCCTAATAAAATGTCACAACATCCTATAAGACACACCAACAAGAGAACTAGCCAATTCTCCCGTAGTTGTTGTAGAATCTCCTCAGCAACATGAACAACCTCTAGGTTGCTCCTTTCGATCCAGAACATCCATCTCATCCATTAATACCCTTAAGTATGTCTGAGTTGATTGATCTGATCTTCAAACTCCTCCTTGTTTAAACGCCAGAAAGTATCTCCCAAAGATCTCATCCAAAACCAGACAGGATGCCTGCTCTGATACCAACTAAAATTCTGGCATATGCCAACAACAGATGTCCAAACACATGTCAAGACATTGTGCTACATAATCATTTAAACTCAGAGGTGCAACAGCAGACTGATACCTTGAATATCGGAACTGCACACTTACAGATGTCACTACATCTGATCCATCATATTTATCATGAACCCTAACAGAAAACGTAAATCTGCAGAATGATAAAGAACACAGTAATTGTTAACCCAGTTCGGTGCAACTCACCTACATCTAGGGGATACCAATCCAGGAAGAAGACTCCACTATCTGTAGGCTGTTACAAAGCTAAACTCCCCCGTTTACAACTTCATACCTAACATCTACCCAATGAACATCTTTACCAAGGTTAAACTTAAACGTTTAGAACCCTGATATGAGATACCCCACTCACTTCCCTTAATCACCAACTGTGATTTCTACATCATCCCTATCAAAACAGAAATCTGTCAAGCATACTTGACAAACAAGCTAACTCAGATTTTCTTAAAAGCTTCATCCAAGAACAATACACAATCTAATACCTCAAGGCTTATGGATCTGTGCGACACCTATATCTACCACAGTGTATCAACTGATACAAAGGGAGACTTACAAGAGAAACCTACGACTCTTAAACCTAACCCTACGTCACAAAATAGGATTCCTAAGTCTATGTCGTCCTCTCTCGCTTTTCTGTCTAGGCCTTGGTCTTCTCTTATAGTTTTCTACTGAGTTGGGCTTCATATCTTTGATATTTGATCCACTGCCAAACGCCTTGAATCTTGGAACAAATTTAAAACCAAAACCTGCTATAATAGTCATGATGTCGAATCTTCATGTTGTGACATTTTACTTGACATCTTTATTCTGGGGCTGAAAAACCTCCATGTTGAAACATCTTTCACAACATTTATGTTATACCAAAATTTATACAAAACACTCAGAGCTTTCAGGCCCCATTCTCTGTTTCGGACGGGCCCAATGACTAGGCATGGCCCAATCCACTTCTGCTCCCAGAACGGCCCAATTGCCTAAGTCCAGCCAATTTGGGGCAGCATTTACCTTTCTGCTCCTCTATCGGGCAAATATGGTCGGATGACCCCAAGGTTACCTGTTTCTCCTCGGTAGTTACTTCCCGTTACGCACGGCTCCACCATCTAGAAACAGTCGTGACACTCATGCCTGCAACTGAGCCTCTGCCTGCGGCAACGGCTAGTTTTGGACACCTCTGCCCGTCCCAACGGCTAGTTTCTGGCAGTTACCTATTCTTCGGGAAATAATTATTTTGCCCCGAAAATATGGATAGTTGGCGACGCGCTGGGGGCACTATAAAAACCCTCTCATTTGAGAGGGTCAGGTATTCTTAATCACCATACGAAATACATACTTTGTACCTGCTATCTCTCTCTCTCTCACGATTCTTACTTTAGCACCGGAGTGCCTTGCAGGTACACCACCTGAACCAGAGTTCCATACCGTCAGCAAGCGTGATCACATCTCCCCTCGGAGTCAGTACTCCCTGGGAACCAAGAGGACCAGGAGATACCAGCACTCGCCTCCACCCAGATCCAAGGGTCGGGCACGAACCCCATCTTCCCGCAGAAATCACCATCCCATTCTCGAGCGAAGTGCCCGCTCCCCATCATGGTCCAGTAGCAGCAGCGACGACGAGCCTCGCGGCCCGTTGTCTCAGGAGATCATGGCCATGCACCTCCCCAAGGGAATGGAGAAACCACTATCTCTGGGCACCAATGAGGGTACAACAGATCCTGACGAGCACATCGAGATTATCGATGCTCTGCTCGACTATCGTGGCGTCCGGGGCGCCATTAAGTGTAGATTGTTCCCCACCACACTCGAAAAGGGGGAGATGGCCTGGTATAAGAAACTCCCAAATGATTCCATCACCTCGTGGAGACAGTTAGGGAGAATATTCTCTAGACACTTCATGACATCTCGCCGCAAACTAGGAGGGACCCTATTGTGTTTGAGCGAAAACAGAGAATGGGGCCTACTACCTATAACAACTTAACGGGGAAGAACTTGCTCGGCCATGGAACGCTGAAAAGGTAAAATAATATTACAACTAAGGCCCTAATCATCGACTTCCATCGTTGATACGATGAGCACAGTGTATCAACCATGAATGCGCGCCCAGGTACAAGCGTTGCATACGGAAACAAATCATGGCAGGCTTCCGCTCAAGAACGAGCGGAACCCATGCCCGACGGCGGTTACTCAACCGAGCCCGCCATCGTCGAAGTACCATGACAGGCAGAACACCCGGCTCGCAATGGGAAGTTCACGCCGCAAACTCAGGCCTCAAACGCGACCTGAGCTCCGCTCTCATGCCCAGAAGATTGTAACACCCTAAAATCCCCGCGTGAAATTATAATAAAATATCGGAGTAAAATAAAATATACGACATTTAGGATGCTACTTTCAAGCAAACACCTGCTTATACATACGACATGTAACACCTATAATTTGAAATTTATTAATTGTGAATAGTAAAATCATGTCTGATGGTTCATCTTTATTAAAGCAGCGGAAAAGTTTCGTCACATTAGTAATAAAACATAACCTGTTTAGAGCAACATGGGCAACATCAATCTTAAATAAAATTAAATAATTCTCAATAAAACAAATACTCATAAAAGCGTTCCAAAAACTCCAGTGTTACATATCAGAGCAGACGCCGACACTAAAAGCATAAATGGAAGACCCTGTCTTCCACTCACATCAAATCTCATACTGCAGATTATCTGCATGTTACCCACGTAGAGGCAACATTTAAACAGAAGGGGTGAGATATCATAACTAGATAAAGGAGAACATGATAAAAAATAAGCAACAAACTAAATCATGCATATCACCCGTTCCACAACATACCACAACAATATCCAACATACAATACAACATTCACGCAACAACAGATGCAACAATTATGCAATGCAATGAGACTCAACAACCCGACTCAATGCATGTGGTACCAATTCGATCCCTTTTTCATGATCATAATTCCCGTCCAAATTTCCATATAAGTCGCTCACACCCCACATGGGCACACGATATCCGTGATCGCTCACACCCCACATGGGCACACGAACACCCGTAATCACTCACACCCCACATGGGCACACGATTAGCTCAACAATAATAACAACAACACGATTCCATTTCAAGAAATTCGGATAAGGCGCTCACACCCCACATGGACACACGACTTATCATACAACTTATGCAACATAATATGCATTCAACGACAACATACAATGATGGCCAATGCATATGACTATCATACAGCCAATACATCACACCACGACTGTCCAACACGCAACATTTACATGCCAAAACATGCAACAATTGCAATCCACAACTACAATACACATTCGCACAACCGAACTCAACGTTCAACACATGATAACGTACACGGAAACAAAATTAATGCATCGAATAGTTGGAATTATGGCATTGAAAATAATTTTAACAGAAAGTACACGAAACCAGCTTTCCAATGATTCGAACGGCAACTGAAACGGACCTACGGATCAAAAGATATGAATTTTCGAGGTTTTCCAAAAATCAGTCTCAGTGTAATCGATTACCACAAACCTGTAATCGATTACACCCCACAAAAATCCAAATTTTCACGTTTTCAGTGGTAACCGGTTACCACAATTAGGGTAAATTAGGGTAATCGATTATACCTGCTACAGAAGTACTTTTCTGCTATATTTTTACACCAGAACTTTTTTTAAGTCGTTTCAAAACCAGCTTTTCTTAGAATTCGTCCAAAATACTTTTCAAAGCAAAAATACACTTTTCAAAAGTTTAAAAACTCAAGTTTTCCTTTTCAAAATCGTTCATAACATTGTTTCGACTCTGACACATGAATTACACGTACAACACTCCTCATTTACAACATACGTCTCTCAATCCAACGAATTTAACAAAAACAATCACACAAGACACAATTTTCAACAGAAATCAACACAACAACATACAATCCATTGAATTATCAAGAATCAATCGCTCATCAAAAACCATCACATTCATGAACAAAGAGGAAAAAATTCAAAACCCTACATGTTAGAAACTACCCACCAATCATCATGGCAACCCCTAGATAGTTAGAACTCCACCCTTACCTTAGAGTTTTGCCAAAACTTCAACCTTAGCAATGGAGGTTCTCCCTTTTCTTCTCCTTTGCCCTAGCTCCTCTTCTCTCTTTCTCTCTTGTTTTCACATAAAACCACTTTCTCCCTATTTCCCCCATTTCTTATATTATTGTATTATATTATTATTATTATTATTATTATTATTTAATCCAACTATTTAAAATAATAATAACAATAATAAACTAAATACTTATTTAAATAGTAATCTCCTCCTATTATTTTATTAAATAAGTAGTAACTAACTTAAATAATTAGCTATACTTCTCACACCACCAAGTTCTACACTTTTGCTCACATACCCCTAACACCTTGAAATCTTATTCTTAAGGCTACTACCCCCCACCAAGGGTACCCAAACCATCACAAAATACGCATAATCACATAATTATACATATCAACACATGAATATAATTACGAATAATAATTAAAATAAAATGGGGCGTTACAACTCTCCCCCACTTAGAATATTTTCGTCCTCGAAAATTTACCTTATACGAATAACTCCGGATACGACCCTCGCATCCTGCTCTCTATTTCTCAAGTCATATTTCCACCAGCCGCACCTCCTCTCACTACCTTCACAAGAGTGATCTCTTTACCTCTCAATTGTCTCACCTCACGGTCTTCAATCCGTATTGGTAAAGCCTTAATCATAAGGTTATCCCTTACTTCTACATTATCCATCGGAATCACGTGTGACAGATCCGGAACATACTTCTGAAGTTGTGACACATGGAACACATCATGCAAATTCGACAAATTGGGTGGCAACGCCACTCTGTAGGCAATAGGTTCAACTCTTGAAGAAATCTGATATGAACCAATAAACTGAGGAATAAGCTTTCTCGAATTCAATGCACGTCCAACACCGGTCACCAGAGTGACTCTCAAGAACACATGGTCTCCTTCGTGAGCTCCGCTACTCCGGTGGTGGTGAGACGGTGGGGGGTGTACCTGTAAGGTACTCCGATGCTAAAGTCAGAGATTGAGCAAACAAGTACAGAAAGGTAGTGAGAGTGAGAATTAGAATACCTGACCCTCTAGTTAAAGAAGGTATTTATAGTGTCCCCCTAGCGTTGGGTCAATGGTCGTCTACACTGGGTTGGGTCGCTAGGCCCAATGCAGATAATTGTCAGGGCTTACATGGTGTAGAGAAGACCAACACGTGGTCTTCGCCCTGGAGTAACTGCCTCGTGATCTCCTGAAAGTGGGTTGACCGGCTCTTCCAGAAGTGGGTAGTTACCTGATGACGTGTCCCCGTGTGGGGAACACGTTGAGTCTGCGGGGAGGACGCATGTTCTCTCCCCGAGTCGTGTGATGACCTGCTCGACGACGATGGGATCTGGATGTGCCCGACAAGGGGAATGATTGGGCCTTAGTGGGCCACTCATTGCAGTATTGGGTTGGGCCTGCCTGACGAATGGGCGGACACTGGCCCAGTCCAGAAAAGGCATGACAAGAAAACCCGGGCCCGGCCCGAAATTAACGGGGGAACCCCGATTTGATGGGTGCGGGTACGAGTGCGGGTAAAACCCGATTTGTAATTGCGGGTGCGGGTGCGGGGGCGGGGGATGCTATTACCCGCCTGCCCCCGCCCGGTCTTATAATATTTACTTTAATACCCATATTTAAATTATTTTATATCACGTTTATTCACTTTTGAAGAAGTAATTAAAAATCCTCATTAGTCATTTCTCACCAATCACTCAAACTCACATCTTTAGAAACAAGTTTATTATTAAAATGTTTAAGTTTTTAATAAAATTGTTAATTTTTATTACTATTTAAAAAAATATTTTTCTTGCGGGTGCGGGCGGGTGCGGGTGCGGGCAAACCCGTTTCTATCGGGGGCGGGTCTGGGTGGTAAATTTTCACCCCGACTGAGTTTGGGGGCGGGGGCAGGTCTATAACAGGGAGGCGGGTGCGGGTGCGGGGTTTGCTAAACCCGCCCCCGACCCGCCCTATTGCCATGCCTAGTGCAGATTAGGAGCCCCCCAAGTTGTTGCTCTGAAGTGTCAGAGTAATGACTTAAGGGTCAGCCCATTCGTCGAGGACGTGCTAAGTGAGACCCGTGCCCAAAACACTGGGTTGGTGGCGGACGCCGGTGACACGGAACGAGACAGGAGTTGCGGGGACGTCTGTCCGTCCAGCACCCACAGATCACCCTTTGTCAGGGATGTCCCTATTTGGCATCTTGGTCGACCGTGCAGGGGAGACAGAAGGAAGCGGGCGCGGTAAGGCCGCGAGCACGAAGAGAACTGAAAAGACGTACGCGGATTCATGGTGCCACACGGCACATGTCACTAATGCCTAGGGCGGCTGGGAGTAGGGTACTCAAGTTCCTATGAGGCCTCAAGTCCCGTGTCAGGACTATAAATAGGAGCTGAGTCTGCGCCATTTGCATGTTTCTGCTCTCCCGTTCAGACCTTTTTTCTCTCTCTTTTCAACTTCTAATTCCGTCAGTCCGCCGCACGCTGCCGCACCGTCAGTCAACAACCACCGTTCCAAGTAAGTTTCTGACACATTTTCTTTGTTTAATGTGTTCCATGGTGGTTCTTCCGGTGAACCGATGAAGTTCCCGGGGGACCCACGGAGTTTCCGACGAAAACGGTGGGATTCCTTTAAATTTCCGATGAATGTCTTGGGGAACTGAGATGAATACCCCGGGGAGATAAGTTGAAGAGCTCGAGGACCCAATGAGGGTCCCAAGGAAGAGGGATGAAGGTCCCGAGGACGTCGAATGAATGTCCCGGGATGTGGGATGAAGGTCCCGAGGACGTCCGATGAATGTCCCGGGGATGTGGGATGAAGGTTCCAAGCATATTCGCGGGTGACCTCGGGCTTTACGTTTCGACTTCTTGCTAACGAGGGGAGGCCCGAGGGCTTAACACCTGAAGAAAACATGGTCGGAGGGAATGTAATCGTCCGGGGAGGGATTCACGACCACGCGGGACCAGACTCCCCTATCACGGGGGCTTCCCGATGACGTTTACCGAGCAGTTCCTCGTATCCTTTCTTCGCCCTTTCACTTGATTTGTGGTGGAAGGGTAAATTTGATTTGGAATGTCAAATTCACCAATTTCCTCTGCTTTTCAAGTAAAAAGGGCGACAAGGGTCAAGGGAATCATAGATACCGACGATGAGCTCGACTCTCCGTTGGCGCAGCCACTGGTGTTAGGAAGCGAACGCTTGAAGACTGGGTCGGGGAGGAGCCTCTGGGCGTTCCGTCCTTGTTTGCTACGGACGCCGCGGACGCCTTCGCCACCGTCGAGGACCGTTGTGAGGGTTCCTCAAAGAACTGGCTAGTATACAAGCCTCGAGAACACCACCGCATCTGTTCGAGCTTTAAAGGGATGAGATTCCCTATGTACAAGTTCACCTTCGACGAGGCGGGCTGGCACTTGCCCTTCAGTGACTTCCAGCAGGAGGTGTTTACTTGGCTGTGTCTAGCACCCTCACAGCTTCACCCCAACGCTCGCCTTCATACGCGCATACGAGCTCGTCTGTCAGTACCTCAGCATTGGGGCTACTATACCTTTGTTCTTCCATATTTTTCATTTACAAAGGCAGACGATCGAGGGAAGGCACAGTTGGGTGTCTTTTAAACAACCGAGCAGGCTATTCCGGGTTTACATGGATTTTGTCTGTAATTTTAAGTCCCAATATTACGTCGTTAAGCCCATCACCCACCAGGTCGTAGACACAGTGTATAACCGTGTGTCCCAAGAGAAAGATGGGCAGCATGTGGACGTCTCCGAGGCGAAGTTCCCTTTACAGTGGATGAAGGAGCACTTCAAAAGGATCACAGACAGCTATATAATCATCCTGGGCACGCTGGATGAGGAGGATCGGTTGGCTTACCAGGAGTTGATCAAGTTCGTCTCCGGTTTCAAACCCGTGAAGCTCGTGACTTCGGACTGGAAATTTATCTACGGAGAGCGCGGGGAGATTTTAGAGGAGGCTCGGTTGATTAACACGAAAGCCCTCCTCGAGACAGCGTCCGACGAGGAAGCTATCCGGTTACTAGGTAGCGGACAACTCCTTTATTCAGTCTCCTCTCCTACCTTTCGACCATTGGTTTGCTGACTTGCTTATTTTTCTTTCGCAGGAAAAATGTCAAGCATGGAGGAACGTGTCAAGAAGCTAGAAGCCACCCGGGGCACAAAGAAAGCCGGGAGGGGGCGAGTCACCCATGTTCAGCAGATGCCCGGTCCCTTATTGGGACCCGGGGGCTCGTCCTCCTCCCCACAAGGCAGCAACACCCGACCTCACAGGGCTCTCCGAAGAGGCAGCGCGTCAGTGAGTCTGTACACGTTGATCTTACTGACAACACTTATGAAGAGAAATACGTGCCCCCCTGCTTCCTTAAGCATGACCTCTTCTCTGGGGCTAACTCTCTGACCGTCAGCGCTACCAAGTCCAAGGCCATCTTGGGCATTGACAGTGTCACGAAGAGGAAAACCTTGTCAGAGGACATGGCTGCGGTGATGCGTGTCTGTGCGGCGGCCTTGGTTCTTAACGACGAGACCTACCCGTCGACCGAGTTGACTAATTTGTAGGGTAAGCTCGCGTCTGTCGAGACGGAGATGCAGAAGCTGGCCGCCAACCTCGCGGAGTGCAGGAAGCAGAATGAAGCCCAGGTCGAGCTTCACGGGAAGATAGAGGAGAAGCTAAAGAATGTCGCTGAGGAGAGGAAGAATCTCCTAGCGAGGATTACTGAGCTAGAGCAAGCTGCCAAACTCGCTGAAGATGAAACTAATGAGGACAAGCTACTGACTTCTCGGGCTGAAATGATATCGAAGATTAGGCTGCTCAAGCAAGATGTCATTGGGGTCGCCGAGGTGGGCTTTGTTGTCGCTGTGAAGCAGCTCTAACTCGTGAATCCAGGTGTTCAGCTCATCACTACGGGGACAGGTCCTTACCATCAAGTGGTAGAAGGTCGAGTTGTCGCACCGGAACCCGAGGAGGATGAGGACGACCAGAACATGACGGACGAGCAACCTGAGGAACATGCAGTTGTCTAGTTTTCTTTCTTGTCTAGTTGATTTAGCTTGTGCGCCAGTTTTTTGATGTTGTATTAACTTTTACACGGCCTGCGTGTTAGGGGCTTGGATTTCTTTTTTGTACCTTTTAACAATGGGTTTCTGCCCGACTTTAATGCATTGTCTATTCTTATTTCGTGTGTGATGCTTGTATGCTGATTATATATTTGCTTCATTTTTGTCTAAGTATTTGGGGCCTTTGCTCGACTTTTGTTGATCCTCAATAGTGTAGGAAACTGGTCGAGTGGTCGAAGCTGTATTCCGAACTTCGATGAAGTTAGGAGCTCGGTCCAGGTCTTAGCTTCGTGGCGTGAACTTCCCATCGCGAGCTGGGTGTTCTGCCCAGTTAGTACGGTGACGGTGGAGCTCGGTCGAGGTATCCCCGTCGGATCAAGGGTCCTTGCGCACACATAACGCAGGCCCTTGTCTTCTTATCTCGAGGAGGGGAGTCGCGCTTGTACCTTAGTGTGCCCCTGTGGTCGCGACGCAGATGAGTCGCGGGCAGTGTTTAACTGTAGTACTGTTTAAGCTTTTCAGCATTCCATGGTCGAGCAAGTTCCTCCCCGTGTAGATTTTCGAGGCAGTAGGCTCATGTCCCCGTTTTCGCGGACGCGATAGGGGCCCACCTAGTTCGCGGCGAGCTTACCTTCACGCAAATCTTTCTGGTTCCTTCATAAGACAAGGGTGCCTACCTGAAATTCGCGTTTAATAACTTTGTTGTTACGGCGTAAAGTTATCTTCTGTTTGAGCGAGGCTTCGCGGATGGATGCGCCCGTCCGTATCTCCTCTACCAGGTTGAGTTCCTCCCTTAGGGCCTCATCGTTCATCTCCTCGTCGAGGGGAGACTCGGTCCTTCTCGAGGGTTCCCTTATTTCCACTGGGATTACTGCCTCAGTTCCGTAGGTCAATCACAATGTGGTTTCCCCGGTAGTGGAGCGCGGGGTCGTTTTGTAGGTCCAGAGGATATTGTGTAACTCCTCGACCCACCTTTTCTTGGCGTCGCCCGGTCTCCGTTTTAAACCTCACAGGATCACCCTATTCGCGACTTTGGCTTGCCCGTTTGTTTGTGGGTGTTCGACCGATGTGAAGTGTTGCTTCGTGCCCAGCTTGGTGATGAAGTCTTGAAAGTTCTTATCGGTGAACTGTGTCCTGTTGTCGATAACAATTGCCTGGGGCACGCCGAACCATGCAAGTATATTCCTCTTGTAGAAACATAGTATGTTGTGGGCCGTGATTTTGGCCAGAGCTTCAGCCTCGATCCACTTGGTGAAGTAGTCAACACCGACGATCAGGTACTTATTTTGGTATGACCCTACGGTGAAGGGTCCGAGGATGTCCATCCCCCACCAGGCAAACGGCCATGGGGACGACAGCGTTTTGAGCTCACTGGGCGGTGCCAGGTGCATATCCTCGTGTCGATTGCATCTGTCATACTTCTTAACGTGTTCCTTGGCATCCTGCTGCATGGTGGGCCAGTAGTATCCTGCTCGCAAGGCTTTACGGGCTAGGGAGCGTCTGCCAAGGTGTTGCGCGTTGATCCCCTCGTGGATCTCTTGGAGTATGTTGGGGACCTAGGACTCCTCGATGCACCTGAGCAGGGGGGTCGAGAAGCTGCGTCGATATAACTTGTCCTCGACAATCGTATAGGAGCAGGTACATCGCCTAACTACTCCGGAGTCCTTGGGGTCGTCGGGCAGTTTTCCCGTGCTGAGGTACTCGTATACCGGGGTCATCTAGTAGTGGCTATCTCCAATGGCATTCATGTCGGCTGCGAGGATGGTTTTTTTGATGCTCGGACGTGGGAGCACTTCTTGAATGACAGACTTGTTCACGCCTTTTTTCTTTGTGCTCGCGAGTTTCGACAAGACATATGCTCGAGTGTTGTGTTCGCATGGGACGTGACTTACTTCCGCCGAGGTGAACTTTTTCATCATTTCTTTCACCAGAGCTAAGTACTCGATAAGGTTGTCGTTCTTGGATTGGTATTCTCCTCACACCTGGGAGGCCACGAGCTGGGAGTCAGTGTATATCTTTATTTCCTTGGCACCGAGATCCCAGGCCAGTCGTAACCCAGCGAGTAAAGCTTCGTATTCGGCCTAGTTATTTAACGTCGGGAAGGATAATGTGAGGGAGACCTCGACCAGGATGCCTTCCCCGTTCTCCAGGATGATGCCCGCTCCGCTTCCTGTCGAACTGGATGCCCCATCGACGTAGATCATCCATTTTTGGGATCCGTCAGTCGAAGGTTCTGGGATGGTCATCTCCGCCACGAAATCGGCCAGCACCTGAGCTTTCAGGGCCTTTCTCCCCTCATACTGGACGTAAAACTCGGCGAGTTCGAGCGACCATCTGAGCATCATACCCGCCATGTCCAGCTAGCCGAGGAGTTGTCTCGCGGGTTAGAACTGCACTGACTGCTTCGCTCGTGACAACGAGGTATAAGAATAATGTCCCCCCGTCTTCTGGTCGTGAGAGGACCGGGGGTTGCGAGAGAACTTGTTTGAGGTAGAGGAGCGCCTATTCGCACTCCTCGGTCCATTCGAACGTGGCCTCCTTACGTAGGAGTTGAAAAATGGGAGTGTGTATTGCACCGATTTGGCCATGAAGCGGGAAAGTGAGGTGAGCATCCCATTTAGCGATTGTATCGATTTCTTTGAGTTCGGTATCGGGAGTTTGGAGAATGCCCTGCACTTGTCAGGGTTCGCCTCGATCCCTCGTTCCGTTAGGTAGAAACCGAGGAACTTGCCCGCCTGAACTCCGAAGGTGCATTTTTCCGGGTTGAACCTCATCTTGCATTTCCTCGCCGTGTTGAAGACCCTTTTGAGGTGGGCAGCGTGGTCGACATATTCTGTAGATTTTATGATCATGTCGTCCATGTAGACCTCGAGCATGCCGCCGATTTCTCCTCGGAAGACTTTGTTCATCATCTGCTGGTAGGTTGCGCCGACATTCTTCAGGCCGAAGGGCATTACGTTGTAGTAGTAGTTGCCCAACTCGGCCATGAAGGCGATGTGCTGCTTGTCGGTCTTGGCCATGGGGATTTGATTGTACCCCGAGTAGGCGTCCATGAAGGAAAATAATTTGAAACCTGCAGAATTGTCGACCAGTTTGTCGATGTTAGGTAGTGTATAAGCATCTTTCGGGCATGCCCGGTTAAGATCAGTGTAATCAACACACATTTTCCATTTTCCATTATCTTTCTTAACAAGAACAACGTTGGACAACCAGGTTATGTATCGGGCTTCCGAAATAAAATTTTCCTCTAAGAGGTCTTTTACAGCTTTTTAGCAGCCTCCGCTTTCTCGGGAGACTGCCTACGTCTACGTTGCACTATAGCCCTAGCGGTCATATCTACAGTAAGCTAGTGGTAGGCCACATCTGGGTCGAGGCCGGGCATCTTCGACACGCTCCACGTGGATAAGTTAGCATTCTCCCAGAGGCATGCCTTCAACTGCTTCCTCTCCAGGTCGGGGAGCCCGGTACCAATCTTCACATTCTTGTCCGAATCGTCCCCGAGAGTGATAAGCTCGAAATCTCCATCTGGAATGGGGCGCGTTGGGTGGAGAGGCTTCTCGTTGCCTTTGATTGGGAGGTCATTGCCCGCTGCTTCTCCTTGTTCCTGCTCGTCGGGGAAGCGGCTGTCAAGGTCCACCGCGTCGACGCGTGGTAGTGGCTTCTGCTCTGCATTCGGGGCTAGCTTCCCTCTGGTCTTGGACTTGACGTTGATCGAGTTCAGACCCTTGGTCGCAGCTTCGAAGCATCTCCTAGCAGCTTCAATATCCCCGTGAAGGGTGACGACCCTATCTCTGGCCGTGTAGTACTTCATCTTCAGATGGACTGTAGATGGTATCGCCGTGAGCTCGACCAGAGTCATTCTTCCCAAGATGCACTGGTATAGGGAAGGGCACTCCACTACCAGGAATCAGGTCTTGACTTATCGGGCAGTGTCATCACTCCCGAAGGCAACCATCAGCTCGACATAGCCCCACGGTTTAGTGGTGGTGTCATTGAAACCCTGGAGGTCTGAGCCCACGTAGGGGGTCAGATGTGTTTCATTGAGCTGGAGGGTCTCGAAGAGGTAGACGTACATGATGTCCACCAAACTCCCTTGGTCGACTAGGATCCGGCAGACATCGAAGTTTGCCATCTACGCCCTAATTAGGAGAGTGATAGTGGAGTTGGGGGCGCCGCCCGACAGTTCCTCGAGGTAGAAGGTGATGGGGTTCGACCTTCCTCGTACCTTCTCGAAGGTGGCAGTTTATACTGAGCTCGCGTCGATCAGCTCGTCGAACTTTCATTTGATCGACCCCATGGAGACCTTGTTGAACCCCCCACCAGATATAACCATTTTGGATGGGAAACTTTCCCATGGGCTGCGATCGGTCACAGGGATATCGGGCTCGTCGGGGAAGTAGAAGTGCTTTGGTAGGGTGACACTTAGAGTGACTTGTAGTCTGTTCTCTCCAGTGGAAGGGGTCATCTCCTCGACCCTTTGCGTCTACCGGGTATCCTATTTGGGGGCGTCGTTCATCTTCGTGTACTGCTTGAGGTGCCCCTCCTTGATCAAGATTATTATCGCATCCTTGAGGTGGATGCAGTCCTCGGTGACATGTCTGTGGCTCCTATGGAACCTGCAGTACTTGGACTTGTCAATGTTTGCTTTAGGCGGTGTCGGATTTGGAAAGCGGACACCTCCTTTTTGGAATTCCGAGTTGATGCACTCGGCTAAAATTCGTTCGTGGGGAGCAGTGAGTAGCGTGTACTCTGTGAACTGGCCAGCTAGACCTCTCGGCTCGTGAGAGTCTCTGGGACAGTCTTCTCTTCTTCTTTTTCCCCCTCGTCGGGGGGCGGTAGATTCTTCGTGCCTGAAGCTTCGGGGGCCATCTTGATGCCGCGAGTCGCGGAAATAATGGGTGGCCTCCACCTCCTCATACTGAATATATGTTTGGGCCTTGTGGAGGAGCTCTTCCAAGTTCCAGGGCCTTTGAATGCCCACAGCCTTAGTGAACTCGGTGTGAGGTCATAGTCCTTGCTCGATCAGAAACTTCTTCATGTCGTCCGTGGTGGCTACCTGAATGACTTCCCGGTTGAATCTCTCGATGTAATCCCGGAGAGATTCGTCTTTTCCCTGGATGATAACTTCCAGGGAGGCTTCTGTCTTCGGGTGGCGTCAGGAAGTAGTGAAATGCCTAGAGAACTGTCTCTTCAGTTCCTTCCAGGTGGTGATGGACTCCGGTGCGAGGCTCTTGTACCACGCCATGGCACCCTTCCGGAGGGTGGTCGGGAAGAGCCTATACTTGATAGCTCCTCGGACATTCCTGTAGTCGAGCATTGCCTCGAGGCTCTCGACATGGTCGTCCGGGTCGACAGTGTCGTCGTACATCACCAAGGGTGGAGGCTTCTTCATCCCGACAGGAAAAGGGGTCTCTATGATTTCCTTGGACTGTGGGGTACGTTGGTCGTCCTCGCCACTCCTAACTAGTGATTGTGACAGGGAGTGGTCACCCCGACTGTGCCTATTTTATCGTGGGGGACTTCTTGGTTGGATCTTTGGCTTCTCATCGTATCCATCGGCATTGCTCCTCTTTTGGACAGGGGAACACCGTTCCTTCTGAGAAAGGGCTTGGTTGAACTTCTGGGCGACCACAGGTTAGGGTCGTTCCAAACGCGGGCAACGCCCCACAGGTCGGAGGGAAAGGCTCTGAGAGTCATCTTGAAGTGTCCTCCACGAGGGAGGAGAAGGACTGAGAGATATGGGGCGACGATGTCTCCGCGTAGGGGAGCGTTGTTGTCGCTCCCTTTCGAGCGCTCTTATTCACATGTTTTATTGGGAGATCAACAGATTGGTCTGATTGATCAGTGTGAATAGAGCCACCGTGTTCGGATCAGTATTAGGTGGCGCGGGGATCAGCTGGTAGACAGCCAGGCTACTATCATGTTGGGTGGCGTTGAAGGCCGTACCATCAGAGGAGGGGGAGGCGGTACGCCCATCCCTATGGTCGCCTTCTTTGCTTTGAACGACCACGTTGGGATCGTGGTCGTCTCCGTTGTTGAATATTGTGAAGGCGATGTCCGGAATGTTGGCGTCAGTTCGACGACTGGCCATGATCGTCAAAAATTGAAGGTTGCTTTGGTTTTACGGGAGGAAAACGGGGAAGCAAAAGACTCCCACATACGGCGCCACTGATCGTAGCTGATCAGAATTGGATCGGTGGCCAACTGCACGTCGTGAGCTCTGCTACTCTGGTGGTGGTGAGATGGTGGAAGGTGTACCTGCAAGATACGCCAATGCTAAAGTCAGAGACAGAGCAAGCAAGTACAGAAAGGTAGTGAGAGTGAGAATTAGAATACCTGACCCTCTAGTGAAAGAGGGTATTTATAGTGTGCCCCCAGCGCTAGGCCAACGGTCGTCTGCACTGGGTTGGGTCGCTAGGCCCAATGCGGATAACTGCTAGGGCTTACGTGGCGTAGAGAAGACCAGTATGTGGTCTTCGCCGTGGAGTAACTGCCATGTGATTTTCGGAAAGTGGGTTGACCGGCTCTTCCAGAAGTGGGTAGTTATCTGATGACGTGTCCCCGCGTGGGGAGCACATTGAGTCTGCGAGTAGGACGCGTGTTCTCTCCCCGAGTCGTGTGATGACTTGATCGACGACGATGAGATCTGGATGTGCCCGACAAGGGGAAGGTTCGGGCCTTAGTGGGACGCTCATTGCAGTATTGGGTTGGGCCTGCCCGACAGATGGGAAGGCGCTGACCCAGTCCAGAATAGAACACATCATGCAAATTCGACAAATTGGGTGGCAATGCCACTCTGTAGGCAACAGGTTCAACTCTTGCAGAAATCTGATATGGACCAATAAACAGAGGAATAAGCTTTCTCGACTTCAATGCACGTCCAACACCGGTCACCGGAGTGACTCTCAATAACACATGGTCTCCTCCTTGAAACTAAAGATCTTTTCTCCTCTCATCATGGTAGCTCTTCTGCCTACTCTGCGAAGCTTTCAACTTTTCCAGAATCAGCTTCACCTTTTCAGTAGTCTGCTGAACAATCTCAAGTCCAAGTAGTATACTCTCACCAAATTCATGCCAACACAAAGGCATCTGATAACTGTTATTATAAGTGAACTCAAATAACGATAAATGGCTATCCCAAGCACCTCCCTGTTCAGACACACAAGCCCTCAACAAGTCCTATAAAGATTGTATAGTTCTCCCCGTCTGTCCATCTGTCTGCGGGTGATAAGTTGAACTCAATCTCAGTTTTGATCCCAAACCTTCTTGCAAACTCTCCCAAAATTTTGAAGTGAACCTTAGATCTCTATCCGACACAATACTCAACGGAACTCCATGCAACTTCACAATCACCCAAATATAAATCTCTGCTAGCCTCTACAAAGGAAATCTGATATTAATCAGAATAAAATGTGTCGACTTCGTCTGTCTATCCACCACTACCCAAATGGCATTATGCCCTCTCAGAATATTATGCAACCCAGTCACAAAATCCATAGAAATGATGTCCCACTTCCACTATGGAATATCTAACAGTTGCATCAAACCAACAGGTTTCTGATGTTCCACCTTCGACTTCTGAGAAGTTAAACAAGCATACACAAACTTAGCTACATCCCGCTCCAATCCAGGCCACCAAAATATCTTCTTCAAGTCTTGATACATCTTTGTAGCTCCTGGATGGATACTAAAGCTACTCCTATGACTTTCTTCTAGAATCATTATTTTCAACTCGGAAATAATCAGGGATACAAATATTATCACTGAACCTCAACACACCTTGTTCATCCACTCTGAATTTGTTACTTTCTGCCTGTTCATTTCCGATCATCAAATCCACTAGTTTCACATCCAACTTCTGACCCTCTCTGATACTATTAAGAAATTCATTATTGATCTTTAGCATACCCAACATCACACTATGCATTGTCTGTTCGCAAACTAAACTCATATCTCTGAATTGCTCAATCAATTCCAACTCTTTAACCATCATAGCCGACATATGCAACGTCTTCCGACTCAAAGCATCGACCATGACATTAGCTTTACCAAGATGATATTTCAAGTCGAAATCATAATCCTTTAAGAATTCTAACCACCTTCTTTGTCTCATATTCAACTCCTTCTAATCAAACTGATACTTCAAGCTCTTATGATCACTATACACTTCAAATCGGAAACCATAAAGATAGAGCTTCCAAATTTTCAATACGAATACCACTGCCGCTAATTCCAAATCATGAGTTGGATAATTCCTCTCATGGACCCTTAACTATCGTGAAGCACAAGCCACAACCTTACCATCCTGCATTAACACACCTCCTAAACCCATCAAAGAAGTGTTGCAATACACCACAAATGGTTCATTTGGTTCAGGTAGAATCAAAACTAGAGTTGTAGTCAATCTCTTCTTCAGCTCAATGAAACTCTTCTCACAGTGAACATCCCACATAAACGCTTTACATTTGCAAGTCAACTGAGTCAACGAAAGTGCCAACTTCGAAAAGCCTTCATTAAACCTACGGTAATAACCAGCCAAGCCCAAAAACCTTATAATCTCAGTTATCGACTTCGGAGCCTTCCACTATAGAACTGTATCTACCTTGGATGGATCCACAACAATACCATAATCTAAAATAACATGACCAAGAAAACTTACCTCTCTTAACCAGAATTCGCACTTAGACAACTTAGAATAGAGCTTATTTTCTTTTAACACTTGCAGTACGATCCGCAAATGCTTAACATGTTCCTCTTCTGACTTAGAATAGATTAGAATATCATTAATAAAGACAACCACGTATACTCCATGAATACACCAGGTGCATTAGTAACTCCGAACGACATCACTACATACTCATAATGTCCATATCGAGTCCTGAAGGCCGTTTTCTGAATATCTTCATCCTTTACTCGTATCTGATGATAACCCGACCTCAAGTCAATATTGCTAAAACACGAGCACCCACTAACTGATCCATCAAGTTATCTATCCTTGGAAGTGGATACTTGTTCTTAATCGTCACTTTATTCAGCTGTCTATAATCGATACATAACCTCATACTTCCATCTTTTTTCTTCACCAATAACACCGGAGCTCCCCAAGGCGATACACTTGGTCTCACAAATTTCTTTTCCAGCAACTCTTCTAACTGCTCTTTCAGTTATGCTAATTTTAACACTGACATCCTGTATGGTTCCATAGAAACGTCTGGTACCAGGGACAATATCAATAGAGAATTCCACCTCCCTCTCTAGCGGCACATCTAATATTTCGTCTGGAAACACATCTAGAAATCACGCACAACTGGCAGCCTATCATTGTGGCTTTACTGCCTATTTCGAAAACACCATCAACGCAACATGGAAAACATCTGAGCCTCATCTCCCAAGAGTTCTTATACTTACTTAGCAGTTATAAACCTTGCCTTTCACCTTCGTCGAATTTAAGTTCACTCTCTGGGCAAGTCGCATATATCTTCTGGAAAACATCAGAAAATTACACATCGTTGGCATAACTCTAGCCGTCACGTCTCTCTCTACTCCCTGAGAAGCAAGCATCAACCATACCTGTTCGTTTTCCTTCAGAGACATCCCAACTCGACCGAAGGACAAGAAACTCAAATCTGCCTCATCTTCAGATATAAGAATCTGCATCGACTCATCAAAATAATCTGTAAGCACTTGGCTTAACTCCAACAAATCACTTTTCACACCATCTAAGCTAGCAAGACATGTCTATTCCATCCAACATGATCCCGTCTACTATTAACAAGAGATTAAGGGTGATCAGTTCCTCAATTTTTCAATAGAGAGTCGACAATCATGATGGGGCATAAACCATTTTACCAAACTATAATAGCGTTCCTTGCATCTTGTGCACAAAGCTACCTAAGGCGCAAACCTTTAGTTGACATAAGCGTCCTCTCTGTATTTCCTTCAGTTTCGGAAACAACACAACTTTCACAAATCATGCATCCTTGAAATCAGCAGCACACTACACTACTCATCCAAACGATTGGTAAACACAGGGTTTAACTCCTACCAATTCGTCCCAAGAATAAGATCATCTTGTTCCAACTGTAGACAAACTGTTCCCATCCTTAGGAAACACGTTAGGATACTCCACATATCACAAACCTATCTCTAGTCAAAACATCGCCTTCCCCTCACTAGGAAGCGAACAACGAGGACACCTGACCGTTTTCCCTCAAGGATCACACCATTCTCAAGTAGATGAACAATCCAACACTACACTCCCTCATGCAGTAACATGATATCCGATCTCTTCAACAACGAGAATATCCAAGAGAAGCAGACGCTTCTCCCCCACTTGTTTCATTCCCAACCTGCAGATGGAAAAAAAAACAAGCATCGACATTGTTCTCACACACATGTCGCATACTAGGGAACAACATAATTAAACAACCTGGTCGGACAGACCGACCTGCTCTAATACCACTACGTAACACCCTAAAACTCCCGCGTGAAATTATAATAAAATATCAGAGTAAAATAAAACATACGGAATTTAGGATGCTACTTTCAAGCAAACACATGCTCATACATACAACATGTAACACGTACAATTTGAAATTTATTAATTATGAATAATAAAATCATGTCTGATGGTTCATCTTTATTAAAGCAGCGGAAAAGTTTCGTCACATTAGTAATAAAACATAACCTGTTTAAAGTAACATGGGCAACATCAATCTTAAATAAAATTAAATAATTCTCAACAAAACAAATACTCATAAAAGCGTTCCAAAAACCCCAGTGTTACATATCAGAGCAGACGCCGACACTAAAAGCATAAATGAAAGACTCCATCTTCCACTCACATCAAATCTCCTACTGCAGATTATTTGCACATTACCCACGTGGAGGCAACATTAAAACATAAGGGGTGAGATATCATAACTAGATAAAGGAGAACATGATAAAAAGTAGGCAATAAACTAAATCATGCATATCACCCTTTCCACAACATACCACAACAACATCCAACATACAATACAACATTCACGCAGCAACAGATGCAACAATTATGCAATGCAATGAGACTCAATAATCTGACTCAATGCATGTAGTACTAATTCGATCCCTTTTTCATGATCATAATTCCGGTCTGAATTTCCATATAAGTCGCTCACACCCCACATGGGCACGCGACATCCATGATTGCTCACACCCCACATGGGTACACGAACACCCGTAATCGCTCACACCCCACATAGGCACATGCTTACCTCAACAACAACAACAACACGATTCCATTTCAAGGAATCTGGATAAGGCACTCACACCCCACATGGGCACACGACTTATCATACAACTTATGCAACATGATATGCATTCAACGACAACATACAACGACGACCAATGTATATGACTATCATACAACCAATACATCACACCACGACTGTCCAACACACAATATATACCTGCTAAAATATGCAACAATTGCAATCCACAGCTACAATACACATTCGTACAACCGAACTCAACATCTCAACATTCAACACATCACAACATACACAGAAACATAGTTAACACGTCGAATAGTTAGAATTCTAGCATTGAAAATAATTTTAATAGAAAGTACATGAAACCAACTTTCCAACGATTCGAACGGCGACTCAAACGGACCTACAGATCAAAAGATATAAATTTTCGAAGTTTTCCAAAAATCAATCCAACTGTAATCGATTACCACAAACCGGTAATCGATTACACCCCCCAAAAATCCAAATTTTCACGTTTTCAGTGGTAACCGGTTACCACAATTAGGGTAAATTAGGCTAATCGATATTTTTACCCTAGAACTTATTTTTAAGTCGTTTCAAAACCAGTTTTTCTTAGAATTCGTCCAAAACACTTTTCAAAGAAAAAAATACACTTTTCAAAAGTTTAAAAACTCAAGTTTTCCTTTTCAAAATCGTTCATAACATTGTTCCGACCCTGACACGCGAATTACACGTACAACACTCCACATTTACAACATACGCCTCTCAATCCAACGAATTCAACAACAACAATCACACAAGACACAATTTCCAACAGAAATCAACACAACAACATACAATCCATTGAATTATCAAGAATCAGTCACTCATCAAAAACCATCACATTCATTAACAAAGAGAAGAAAATTCAAAATCCTACATGTTAGAATCTACCCACCAATCATCATGGCAATCCTTAGATAGTTAGAACCCCACCCTTACCTTAGAGTTTTGCCAAAACTTCAACCTTAGCAATTGAGGTTCTCCCTCTTCTTCTCCTTTGCCCTAGCTCCTCTTCTCTCTTTCTCTCTTGTTTTCACGTAAAACCATTTTCTCCCTATTTCCCATATTTCTTACATTATTATATTAGTATATTATTATTATTTAATCCAACTATTTAAAATAATAACAACAATAATAAACTAAATACTTATTTAAATAATAATCTCCTCCTATTATTTAATTAAATAAGTAGTAACTAATTTAAATAATTAGCTATACTCCTCACACCACCAAGTTCTACACTTTTGCTCACACACCCCTAACACCTTGAAATTGTATTCTTAAGGCTACTACCCCCCACCAAGGGTACCCAAAACATCAAAAAATATGCATAGTCACATAACTATGCATATCAATACATGAATATAATTACGAATTATAATTAAAATAAAATGGAGCATTACAAAGATCCTTAGGTCGTTCGACCAGTCCCCCTAACTGCCAAACACATCTAAGTCGAGCAAGTCCCGAAATAATAAATAATTCAAAGTTTCCTCGCAGCGAGCACACACGCACATCGAGCAAAGTTCCAACACTTTGCGAAAATAAAAGATAAAGCCATGCGCGAATATAAATCAAACAAAACCGACCAGATCGGTCGGAAACATATATATTACAATAATAAGTGGTGACGAGGACTGTAACACCTCAAAATTTGCCCTCCTATTTATACTCTCATTAGTGGCTTATGTTTCATACCTCATATGCATTTAGGTCATGAACATTACACATGCATCATTGGTCTTCTCAAGGCATGGTATCAAGGGTGCCACCATCATTGATTATGCAAGGCAAGGAGTATGAGATATACTAGATAATCAAGCCACAAAGGCTTCTCCTCCCTCAAGAGACCTCATATGGTTCACCATGGCCTCAAGAGATGGAGATTGACAAGAAAATTGAAGAGGATCACGCTCCCTTAGCTGTTGAATCTCAACTAGGGTTTTGGATGTCCATACTTGGGACACCCTCATAAGCAAGGATCTTGGGTCTTTAACATCATCTCATCACATGAATCATCTTGGTTTAAGGCAATATACAGTATGGTCAGAGGAATTATGGTTTGAAGAATCAGTCAATTTCTCTTGACTTTTGGGGACCAAATTAGGGTTTTGCCTAAAGTCAGTTTATTTCTAATTTTTTGGACAAGACTTGGTTCCATGGTGTTGTATGTATTCTCAAGTGTCTAAGATTATAATATGAGACATTAATTTCATTCATAGGGTTTTCAATGGGAGGATTGATTGAAAATCAGAAAAATTGGGGAAAAAGTCAATTGGTCAATAAAAAAGTCAACTCCTGACTTTTTAAGGTTAAAATTATGATCCTCGTGTCAAATAGGGTCCATGGATGGAATTTGGTAAAGAAATATGCAAGGAATCAAGAAAAAACAAGAATGGTGAAAAGTTTCCATTTTTGGGAATTTAGGGTTTTGAAAACTTTCCATTTTGGGAAATTTTTCACTCTTTTTCAGCCATCTTCAAGCCCAATTTTCTCCATGCTACAAGCTTCATTTGGAAAAAAAATTCAAATGAAAGTTGTAGTATTATCTCCCACCTTTCCAACCATATAAAGAACTCCTCATTTGGATGTGTGGATCAAAAATTATGATCATTTGAAAATGGGATGTTCAAGTTGTTAAACATGGAAAATAACTTAGAAAAATGTCATGTTCTTGGCAGCACGTGTGTAGCATGATTCAAGCCAAATTTTCACTATGATTCAAGCCTCAAATCCACTTGCCTTCAACATGAAAAATGTAGTATCAAACATCTCCTTCAAAATGAGTACAAGAACCATGGGATTTGGATCAAAATTCATGGAGTTCTAACCTTCTCAAGTCACTAAAAAACCACTCTTGTGAAAACTCATGCAAAGCTCATGACATGCATCTTCTCATGGCATCCCTAGGGTACCTCACTTCAACCTCATTTTCCACATTGTTAAAGACATTAATTCCACTCACCATGAACTTCAATGTTGATGTATCAAGTGTCCTCTTTCTCAAGATACCAAGAGTGTGCAAAATGATCCACTACATGAAGAGATATTGCCTTCAAAAATCAGCTCCATGGTATAGGATTTTCATTTCATGCAAATTGCCAAAATAAAGCATTATTGTTGCCAAAACCTTGCCAATTCGTGCCACAGCAAGCCTTACACCATCTTTACAACAATTAACCATACAAAAACTTTACACCCCATGCACATTCGCTCACTTTACCTCATATAGCCAATGAAAGAAATAACAAAACTCAACATACAAGTTGTTATCCTCATTATGCCAGTTAGCTCACATCCATACTATCATCATCACCATGATACATAATACCACACACAAGATTTTCCATACCCGTGGTAACACACTAACCTTCATTCTTCAATTTCCTTAACTTCACTCTCTAACCATGCTCCAACAAACTTTTAATCATGATTAATCCATAAATCCACACTAACCAAGGATATAAAAGGCAACTAAACCCTAACAGAAACAGTTAGAGCTTCACTTTCACCAAAATCAGATCCAACAAACTCCAATTTTCTCTCTAAAATTCATAGCTTCGATTCAAGGGTTTTGGGAAGTTTCTTCAGGATTTCTCTTCACCATCATCATCATCAGGCTTGTTTCTTGCAACTGTTTGCAAAGATTGGCATCTGGAACCATCATAACTCCATAACTGAACATCTCAGTTCCAATATTCGTTATTTTTCCTCAAAGTTCAAGAGATTCCAAGCATTTATTTTGCCTTCAACATAGCTCAAGGGTTGATCAGAAGATAGCAAGAAGTACTAGGGTTTCTGACGTGTGGAGATTGAAGCTCAAAACTGGTCAGTTTTCTTGATTTTTCATGGCACCATATTAGGGTTTGTATGTGGTTAGAAGCATGTAGATAGGTTGCATACTGAAGTCCTATAACCATAGGCTCTGTTTGCTGGCTAGGAATAGGTGAAATGTGAGTTTTCAATTTTTGGATCTTAACTTATTTCCTTCGATTCTCCATGTGTGTTGATTGTATGAAATTTCTGAGGCCATATTTGGGATCAATGCGAGATTCTACGTTGAATGGTGGTAGATTTTCCCATTTATGGGTTGCTTCGTTCTCAGGAACGGGGTGCCTCGCCAGAGAAGATGACCGGAGGTCCTTCTCTGGCCACCTGTAAAAAAACCCTAATGGTTTCCGGCCACCCTCACATTCTAATCTTGGACGTTGGTTTAGTGTAGATCTAAAGGCCATGGATGTGACAATGCATAATAAACCCACATGAGGAGCACATGCATATTTTCCCTCCCTTTTTAATTTAAATTAAATCTGAATAGAAAGGGTGAATGGATCTAGGTCGTTCATTGTTTCCATCCTAGGGCCATCAGTTTGCCAACACATTTCATTTTGGAATTAAAATAAGATAACAAGTTGGATCTAATCCTGGCCATTCATTCTGTTGAATCCAAAGGCTCTCAAGCTGACAGCGCATTAATGAATCATGTGCTGGTCACGTGCCTCTATTTCCCCTTTTTTTTATTCATTTATGATCTGATACAAAAATGTGTTCATCTGGGCCTACCAAGATTACTATCCACGCCCCCAGTGCTGAACCCATGTATGATTGGAACTGGAGACTTACTAGTGTAGCACCCCCTAGGTGTTTCATGTATTTTTCTATTTCTTTTTTTGTGCACGTGAAAAATTGAATTCTTAAAAATAGTTCCCTTCACCAGAAAATTCTAAATAAATTCACACATGTTCTTAAGGATTTTAGTTAATTTTTGGATATTTTTAATTTCACTTTTAGGCTGTTTGGCTATTTTTCATGAATTTTTGAAAGATATGTGTGCTTGACATGGTACCTTGTGATACAAGACATAAAAAGTGATTTCCCTTGATCTTTTGAATCTAATTTTGTGTGTACACTTAGCCCATTGATGGTGCAATATCTTGAGGTTCATTTTCCCTTTTGATCACGAGTTTTAGTTTGCTTTTGAATGCCAAGTTTGAAGTTTGCCTTGTATGATGACTTTTGGATAACATGCTTGATGTTGTGATTACTTGAGTGCTTTTGGTTCATGAATTGGGTTCAACCTATTGCATGTGATCTCTTACTGCCCCTGGCATAACTTGGTTGGTTGTTCATAATTTTTTGAAGCCTTTAACTATTTTTCATTAAATATTGTTTGGTGGCCTAAATGATTGGTGATGCTTTGAGGTAGGGTTGATTTTGAGACCTTTGTTAAGCTTGCCTTGAAGTGAAATATTTGGTGTGATTATGCATTGTCCATAGGACCTTTTGTGCCTTGTTATGATGCTTTGACATAGGTGTTTGGACAATGATTCATATGTTCACTCTTAAGTCATTGTTGCATGCCCGATGCTTGTCTAATATTTGTCTAATTGCTTGGATTTTGAAGATGCATTTATGAATTCCATTAGGAATCTTTGGTTCATTAATTTGCATTGTAAATACATGAGATAAAGCCTTGTAATTTCATTTTATAGGTCATTATTGGATGTTTAAAAATGGTTTGAAACTTGTTTGAACATGACCTCAAATGTGCACTAACTTTGGTCATTCTTTTTAGGCCTTGTGTACATATTTTGTGATCATCCTTTTAACACTTAAGCATGCAACATTATAGGTCCTTACCTACTGACTTGGATACTCATACATGTGTATATGCTTTATGTGTTCCATCTTTACTTGACTTTCAAGTTACAAGTCCTTAGAAAATGTTTGAAGCTTGTCTTGTGCCTTACTTGTTTTGACTTCTACAAGTGCATTAACATAGAACTTTCATGATGACTTGAGGTCATTATTAGACATCTAAACATGCATTCACTTCTGACTTGTATCATTCCACATGCATACTTTCACGATTTCTTATGCCTTGTTTGATCAAACATGTTGTTACATCTTAAGTGAACTACTTGTGTATAGATTTGTGTAACTCTTAAGGGTGCTTTAACATACTTATTCTATGACAACTTAGGGTCATTCTCATACCTTGAAAACATGTTTTAAGTTATGATCCATGTCATTTACATGTCCATCTCATGCTTTTTGTGCATCATACAACCTTAAGTGATTTATTCATCCTAAGTGAAACATATTTGTGTAAGATTTCTTAAACTTTTGAATGTGGTTTGGTATGAATGTCATGATCACCTCTTCACATCTTAAACTTCATTTCTAATGGTGTACACTACTGACCTCATCTCATATGTGTACCTTAATTCAACTCATGTGACCTTTAGACACTAATTATGCATAGTTTGTGCATGACATGTGTTGTGAGTTAACTTTGGACAACTTGGAATTGTTTGATCTTTCTTAGGATACTAACTTAGATAGGATTAAAATTGGATTAGCTACTGAACTATATAGGATCTTATCCTCTTAGGAACTATTTCACTTTGTTTGTAGTTTTCCATTGCATCTAGAGCTATTGTAGGGCATTTGCATTAGTTTTAGGACATAGTTTGCATAAATTTTCAACTAGTCATTAGTTGAGCTTGTTTGCATAAACCTTTCAACCATTGATTGGTTGAGCTTGTGTGTTAGGTAATTCTCTTTAATTTGATGTTTACATTCCTATGCCACCTCATTTGCTTCTCATCTCTCTTTCTTTCTTGAATTTTGGATTGATTCCACTTAATGTTTACTTGTGCAATAACATGATCCCTTAGGGCTCCTAGTTTGGTTTTAATTTTTTATTAAGAACAAAGTAGGATAGACATTAGGTAAGCAATCCTTTGCATGATAACAAGTAGGTTATTCCCCTCTTAACCTTAACCATAGGGCCACAATTGCCTGATAACATTAGGACATAGTCTCCCTTAGTGTTTTCTTTCAACTTTGAGTCCTTTCTCTCCTCTTATCTCTAAACAAAAATCAAAAACATGTAATAAATACAATGAGTATTGTACGCCATGAGCCTTAAGTACATGGGAAATGAAGGGTGGAGGGCATCTCTTCACTTTCCTAGAGTGTTTAGCATGTGTCCCGTCTTGGGTCGATTTGCGACGCATTCGATCCTATGTCATAGACTTTAGTGCAATACGAGTTTCAAATAACAAATCAAAACACTTTCTTATAAAAAACAAAAACAAATAATCGTCTTCCTTCAGGATTCTCTTCTCATCTCCCTCATTCCATTCGTAAAGGATACGTCGTTTCTATTCTACCACAAACAGGTAAACACGTAAGACTCCATACAACGAGCGGCAACACCTAAACTGCTGGAACGCGAACGTTGGCGTCTTCCACTAAAAAACACAAAAAAACAAGACCCTGTTAGGTTGAACTACAACTACTCTGATTTCCTCTCTCTAGTTAGATTGAGGATACGTAGGCAGTTGAGCTTCAGATAACCTACACCCTTTGATCGATAACAACAAGCGTGGATCCCATCGAAAAACAAGTCACATTTTCTTTTCTTCCCCCATTTTTCTGTTTCTCATTTTTCTCCCATTTCGTTTCTAGTTAGCAGTTGAGCTTCAGATAACCTACACCCTTTGATCGATAACAACAAGCATGGATCCCATCGAGTACGATGGGCGCGAGGGGGTGCTAATACCTTCCTCTCGCGTAACTGACTCCCGAACCTAGACTATGGTTGCGATGACCATGTATTTCCCTTTGTTGAGGTTTTCTTCGATCGTTTACTTTCCCTGCGTCGGGATAAATAACGTTCGGTGGCAACTCTTCTGTTCTTTTCAGCCGGTTGATTTTTGCAGATGCGACAGTTGGCGACTCTGCTGGGGAAAGATACCCTCTGGTTCCCTAAGCGAGTCAATCCTAGCGCTTGTCCGTTTTATTTCATTGGGTGTTTATCTGTATGCTTTACTAGTTTTATTTATGGCTTTTATTGCATGTTTATTGCTTTCATTACATTTATCTGCTTTAGTACATTCATTATTGCCATATATTATGGACTGTGTTGGAATGTTGTTTTCTTTGGTGGGATGGGTGTTCTGAGAGATAAGCACATTACACAGGTTTTAGTACGTATATGTGACTAGAGTGGAAAGTAGTGTGGCCTACGTAGCGTCTTGGTATGTTTGGTTTACACGAAACCCACACCCATACGAGGTTTTCTTGGTAGATGTTCTGATTTGCGCGTCTTGTGCATTTCAGGATGTTAACCTAGAAAGTTGTCGACTCTGGTGACCATTCCCGAGGACTCAGTTGAGGCAATCCTCCTAAGAGGTGATAATGGTAGACTAGAAATGGCAAACCCATTACGCTTCTTGATCCGAGGACCCGAACCTGAGAACTTACCATAGGATGACCTTTTTAGGGGAATCAGTTGAGGCCTCCTCGATTGATGATGATGCCAAACCAAAAATGGTGACCGTATCATCATTTCTTGACCTGAGAGTCTATGACGTTGAGGATCCTTAGTTTTAGAACCCACGTGTGAGAATTGGTGGGTGTTTACAAGTTTGCAGGTAACCTTGACCTTTAACCTACCCGGTATTCTGGTTTTCTTATCAGTGTGGACTTATCAGCCTGGTATTCTGGTATTCCGATTACTCCGGTATTTTGGTATTCTGGTATTCCAGTATTCTGATTACTCTGGTATTCTGGCATTCTAGTATTCTGGTATTCTAATTATTCGGATACTCTGGTATTCCGGTATTTTCTCCAGAGCAGATTTATGAACCTATTCAGTCATCGGCACAACACTTATTCAAAATTTATAGGAACTTTGATCCCATGTCTGTTGCATCCCTAACATGGCATTTTCATACTCATTTGCATAGCAGGTGTTCGAGGCTTGGTTATTCTCATCCTGATCTGGTTTTCTTTAGAATTTCAAACTTAACTGCTCAAGCCATTCAGAAGTTGATCATGGATCAAATTCAAGCAGGGTTGAGGGAAGTACGAAGCCAAATGGGGCAGTTTATGGGGGATATGCAAGCGTTGATTCAAGACCAGAAAATGCTGAAGGAAGAGGTCAATCAAATGAAGACTCAGATGATTCAGGTTATGGAAGTCGTGAAAAGTGTGCTCAGAAAGGATGATAATCCCATGCCTGAAACTGCAGTAGAAATTGTCGTTCCACCATTGCCTGTGGGATCTCTCCCAAGGTCTGATTTACCACACAGATTTTTTGCATAACCTGGGGTTCCAGAATTTCCTTGTCAGCAACTACCTCCTGTCTCCCAAGACCATCCCAAGATTAAGAAGTACCCATCGAGGCCGAAGAAGCCTGCGAGGATCTTTGATCCACTTCCTATGCCTTATGCTCAACTGTTGAGGCATCTTCTCCAACTTCAATTGGTTGAACTTCAGACACTGGCTCTGCTTACTGGCATTCCCCCACTAGGCTACAACGCAAGTATCTATTGTGATTTTCATTCTGGAGCGTCGGGGCATAGTATTGAGAAGTGCACGGCCTTTCAGCATAAGGTGTAAAATTTGATTGACGCTGGGGTCATTACATTCATTGCCGATGGTTTTCACATCAACTAAAGCTTCCCTAGTGAGCACTCAGACTGCGAGTATGTCGTTAAGAGCAATAAGTCCAGACGGAGCCAAGCCTCTTCCATAATGGCAATCTTTAGCTTCTTTATTGTACTTTCATTTGTATTTTTCATTGTTCGTTAATACTTTGTATACATGTAAAACTTGTTTGTTTTTTAATGATGACCTTAATGCAATGAATATATTTTTCTTGAAGTAATTCATTTGTGTTCATTCATTTAATTGTTTCTATGCATTGTAATACCAATTTATGTGCCTAAACTCTTAGAGGGAGGATGACGAATTGAAAACGCAAACTTTCTGGTCGTATGCTTTTGGGAACAAAACATTGCTGATGATGTACAGGCATTGTTTCAACTCCCCAACCACCGAAGATATAAGGGAGATATACCCTTGTTAACCTCGTTGATCCTAGAAGTATGAGCTTCTTTTGGAAAAAAAAACCCTAACACTTAACCCCTGGGCAAGGTAGTTGTCAATTGATTTGACCAAGCGTTCAAATTTCAAAAGGATTGCGCATCTAAGGATCCATTTCCTTTTTTTCTCATCAGGAGGCCAGGGAGCATGAAACCACAATGGTTATCCCTCACCAAAAGGAGTGAAGCAGCCACAATTATTTCAAAGAAGTCAGGACAGTCAGTGTCACACGATTTGTTCAAAAGAAAAAGGAAAAAAGCCCACTAAGTCAAAAGTTTGAAAACAAAGGACTTAGGCAAAAGTTAGGGCATCCCGCTGGACATCAAAATTGGAAAGGATTCAAAAGAATCAATCCAGGCAAAATCAGGGAAACAAACGAAAAAAGAAGCAAATAGAAAAAGCAAAAAGGATTACAAAAGGAAAATCCTCAAGCAAGAACGAGTCGTGTGACTATAGGCACCAAAGACGAAAGGAGTGACTGCCACTCCGAAAGCATTGGGGGCTCCTTAACCATCACTGATGACATGCAATAACCTTTTAGAAGGTGAGCACTTGTGTCAAATAAACTGAACGTAGGACTGAAGGACATCAAGGAGAATGGGTGGGTACAAACAAAATTTTGAGCCATAAATACTTCTTTTTAAAACCGTGAACCAGACCACGTTACAACCCTCAAAAGTTCTAATTGAGGTAAGGTTATTCCGAAAGTGTACTTCTGATAAGACAGCGTTCCTGACTCCCGTGAGAAGGGCTAAAATGTTTTTGTTGGTGTTGCACATGCATAATGTCTTTTATTCAAAAAATTTGTGTTGCATCTTAACTAGTGATTCGTTCACAAGGTTTGCGACATATTTTTAATGAAAACTTCAAGATAAACATGTATGTTGTATTAGAATAATCATTCTCAGAATAAACGTTTTCTGCTTGCATACATTGTACTTGACCCAATGAAGCCTGCGTAATGAGCATCAGTAAAGAGGTCTAACTTTGCCAGGAGGAAATTCCTAGACAATCATATTGAGGAACATGTAGTCAAAAGACGCCATCATCAAATGATTTTCTCAGCAAGTTGTGCTCAAAGTTCAGCCAATCTGGGGCAGTCACATCGAGAAATCTCTACAAGTTCAGCCAATTTGGGGCAATCATGTCGAGATTCAGCGAATCCCTCGAAGACAAGGGAAGAATCACTGCAAGATGCGTACTGAGGAAGGCCACCTCAGGAGCGAGAAGTTGTCCCCTCCAGAAGACAATTGATCAAAAGCACCTCTTTAAGATTCAGTATACTGGGGCAGAATATTTCAAGTCATTACAAATTCTCTCGAGGAAATTCCTTCGTAGGTTGTCCAATCTGGGGAAGTTACGTCGAGATCCGAGAAATCTCTCCAAGAGTTTGAAGATCCTGGGGCATTTTGAATGCCAGGTTTTCTGTAAAATCCTCTTGAGATAATTCCTCGCAGTAGACCAGGTGGTCTGAGGCAAGTGGAGAGTTCGCTTATGATAATGGTTATGCAGTTAATCAGCAGAAGCGTGAAACACCAAAGTAGTTCCCAGTATGAGGTTTCTCTTCCTCGGTAAGGCGCCAGAAGGTGTCTTTCCCCGGTGAGGTGTTAAAATTGCTATTTGTCTCCCCAGCAAAAACAATCAAAATAACATCATCCTCAACAAAGGTTATGCCTTCTTGTTATGCTCCCCAGCAAAGATCCATAGGTTTGGTTTCCCCAGCCAGAGATGGATTCATCTTTTCTCTAGTAAGAGTTCAAGCCCCAGACAGGGTAAGGATGGTCTGTTTTGCTCTCTAAACAGGTTGGCATCCACAGCAAGAGGCACACTTGATTTTCCATTCTAGTAGAGTTCTCTCCCCACAGAGTATTGGTATATAATTTCCTCATCAAGTCAGGAAGTGTTTTCTCCCTCAGCAAAGGCTTGTTAATCCTTATTCTCCAACAAGCATCTTCTTCCTCAGCAGAGTTGATATCTATCATCCCCAGCAGAGGATTCCTTTTGCATTTTGCATATAGTAATCATTGCATCCTCAAAATGTGTAGCATTTCCATTTCACATGGAGCATTACGCCATATAAAAAATTCAAACATATGCATTTGAGGCATAAGCCAGGTTTGGATATTCTTGTTTCCAGACAGTTCCCCAACAGAAAGTGGCTTAATCCAGGAGGGTCAGTCTTACCTTATCCCCAGTGAAGTTGCCGATGAATTTGTTCATTCTACTGGTATTCCCCTCCAGGGTTGTCTGTTCAGGCTTCTCTTGTCCCCAGCAGAAACGATGTAACTGTAGCCCTCCAACACGTACCTTAATCAATCCCTAGGTAGTAGATCGGTCCCTCATCCCTTTTTGGTCTTTGTCCCCTAGCAGAGTTGTCTGACTAGGATTCCAGTATACCCTTAGTTTCTTTCGATGCCGAAAAGTGTCGTCATTTCATTCCTCCTTTCGATGCTGAAAGTGTCGTCATTTCATTCCTCCTTTTGATGTCGGAAAGTGCCGTTATCTCAATTCATCTTTTGATGCCAGAAAGTGTCATTATTTCTATATTTCTTTTGATGCCGGAAAGCATCATCTTTCGATGCAGGTAAAGTGTCTTCACCCCATTCATTTTTTGATGCCGGTAAGTGTCGTCATTTCATTCCTCCTTTCGATGCCGAAAAATGTCGTCATCTCATTCATCTTTCGATGCCAGTAAGTGTCGTTATTACATTCCTTCTTTCGATGCCAGAAAGTTTCGTCATTTCATTCCTCCTTTCGATGCCGGTAAGTGTCGTCATCTCAGTTCATCTTTCGATGCTAGAAAGTGTCGTCATCCCTATCTTTCTTTTGATGCCGAAAAGCATCATCTTTCGATGCCGGTAAGTGTCGTCATCTCAATTTATCTTTTGATGCCGGTAAGTGTCGTCATTTTAGATCCTTCTTTGATACCACATAGTATCACCTTTCGATGCCGATAAGTGTCATTATCTCAATTCATCTTGCGATGCCGGTAAGTGTCGTCATCTCAACTCATCTTTCGATGCCAAAAAGTGTCGTTATTCCTATCTTTCTTTTGATGTCGGAAAGCATCATCTTTCGATGCCGGTAAGTGTCATCATCTCAGTTCATCTTTTGATGCCAGAAAGTGTCGTTATTCCTATCATCTTTCGATGTCGGAAAGTGTCGCCATCTTAACTCATCTTATGATGCCAGAAAGTGTCGTCCCCTTATCATCTTTCGATGCCGGAAAGCATCATCTTTCTATGCCGGTAAGTGTCGTTATTGCTATCTTTTGATACCGAATAGTATCATCTTTCGATGCCGGTAAGTGTTGTCATTTCATCCATCTTTTGATGCCGGAAATTATCGTCATCTCAGTTTCTTCCTTGATGCCAGAAAGTATCATCTTTTGATGTTGGTAAGTATCGTCATCTCAGTTCATCTTTCGATGCCGAAAAGTGTCGTTGTTCCTATCTTTCTTTTGATGCCGGAAAGCATCATCTTTCGATGCCGGTAAGTGTCATCATCTCAGTTAATCTTTCGATGCCGGAAAGTGTCGTTATTTCTACCTTTCTTTTGATGCCGGATAGCATCATCTTTCGATGCCAGAAAGTATCGTCATCTTAACTCATATTTCGATGCCGGAAAGTGTCGTCCCCTCATCATCTTTTGATGCCGGAAAGTGTCGTCATCTCAGTTTCTTCCTTGATGCCGAAAAGCATCATATTTCGATGCCGGTAAGTGTCGTTATTGCTATCTTTTGATACCGGATAGTATCATCTTTGGATGCTGGTAAGTGTCGTCATTTCATCCATCTTTCGATGCCGGAAAGTGACGTCATCTTAGTTTATTCCTTGATGCCGGAAAGCATCATCTTTCGATGTCGGTAAGTGTCTTCATTTCAGTTCATCTTTCGATGTCAGAAAGTGTCGTT